>OY728128.1:1485200163-1487600163 GCA_963277665.1 Viscum album
TCTCCACATATCTTTTAACCATGCATATACCATACTTAACTTTCACATTCCTTAAACACTTGAAGTAATATTATGAATTATACTTACCATTATATTACCCTTGGAATAGTTCACTCTATCTAGCTGAACTAATTCTGAAATATTTATGGATTACCGTCATTTTTAAGGTTTATTTGTCCAAAACTAAGTACATAAGTTTGTCGAAACAACCTAAGGTCTTTAACTACAAAAAAAATCTAAAACCATACTAGGTATATCCTTGTAAACTACTTAGTTTTTATTGAAAAAGAATTATCTTTCCACAACTGGGTATATGATCCTTAAGTTTTATATTCATCAGTAATTTCTAGTGATTCAAGCATTACATAACTATTGGTTGTGTATGAAATACCATAAAAACATTTATTCCTAAATTTTATGGTAGCATTCTACACACAATTATAGTTTTACAAGGACCATTCACTTGGAAATGAAATTGTGTGCTTCTCACCACTGATGCAGGTATCACCCTTCCTCAGATACTTAGAGAACACACCATGAATTGCAGTATTGTTTCTTGACTTCCTTGGTTCTAGTGTTAAGAAACAATTATGTAAGGACATATTGAATATAATACCCAAGGATCATAAATATAAGATTAATTTTAATGATGAATATAACTGAATTATATTCTCATGCTTTATTAACCTTCATTACATTATAGTTACTCTTCTAGTCACCTATATTGCCACATGAAAAAAAAATAACCTCCTCCTCAATTATATCCCTCTATATATTTGGTTTCGTAGATTTTTTTTGTGAAGGTGCCTTTGATAGTATACCTAAATTCGACCTTTACGAATTATCTTTTTTGTTGGATCACCTCAAGAATTAAATATTTTACTTTATTTAAATTCTTATATTCTTGGAAAACCTATCAAAAAATATATTGAAGTGGTTTTTCCGAACTATTCTTTTGATAATTCTCAACAAAAATAGAAAAAATCGGTTGAAAGGATGAGAGAATAAGATAGACTGAAAGTTCTTGACTTGACTTGAAACCCAGTTCTTATAGTCATTCAATGCATTTTATCATTCTGAGTACATGAGGACCAGCTTGAGTTCCATCTATCAAACAATAATTAGTCATTTTTATCATTATCTCATTGATTTATTTCTTCATATTCTCCTCAAAAACTTCTCAAAGATGAGGAAACATGTCATATACATCCATTTCCTTACATTTATCCTACAACTATTTGAACATTACTGATTTCATTATGATATAAACATCAAATTTATCATCTATGAGTCTTCTATAAGAATCATTATCATCCTTAATAGATCCCTATAGAGGCTGGTCAAGTTGTGGGAACTTTGGAACATATAAGTTTCTTTTGTATTGTTGTTGTCCAATGCAATTTATCATTCAATATGACACAAACTATCATTACCTTGGACATCGCAACCTAAATTGGTAATAAAAATAGGTTACAACCTAGAGTCTTCTGTCCATGTATCAATGGGACACATGTTTTCCATAATTGAATGTTATCCTAAATTGGTAAGCATTCTCAGAATTAAATAATTCTAAAAAATTTCTTGATAAAATCTATACCTACACTTACCTGATTCTCTCTCTAAAATGATTCCATTGAAGAAGGTGATACCAACAAAACACAAGTTATTAGGTCCATAAAATAACCCATTTGTGTCCTGAATAACACCAATTAAATAGAGTAGTATCCATCCTTATACAAACCATGGAAAAAAATACTCATATAAGTCACAAAGAATTGATACTCAGTATAATACAATGTAATCATGAAAAATAGAAAAGGAAAAAACATAGAGATAGAAACAATGTGAAATCAAGAATAGTAAAGGAAAAAACTTAAAGAGGTATCCACCTAAACCCAAAAAAAAATATAATAGGACTAAAGCACCTAACACCCCCTACTTTAAGACAAGACACGTTGCACTGAACATGATGAGTAAGACATTCAATACAAGGTGCCAGAGGATACTTAAAAGATGGATTCAGAATCTTCATATAAGGAGACGACCATCTAAAAAAATCCAAAGGGGATATCCTCATATAAAGGGAAAATTAAAGGATATATGGGAGTAGTCCCAACATCCTAGCATAGTTCTCAAAATCTATAATAAAGGTGGGTAGCGAGTTCGGAAAATAGGGGAAAAATAAGAGTATTTCACCCTTAAACCACCCAAGCCTAAACAAGGAACTCACTATAGGTTTATACCCAAATAAAAAATCCCTAAAGGATGTATAGGAACACAATAAATATAAAATAATCTCAAATCCCATGAAAATGTAACACTAGAGACCAAAAACCCAATCAACACACCTCATTGCTAACGGACACTCAAACATAGGCCAACCTTATATAGAACCCATCCCTACCCCAAAACCAGAGATATGCAGAGGTAGAAACTACCAAAAGGAATTTATAAGACTAAGTTTGGAAGAGAAAACAAAGAAATTAATGGAAACAAATTATTAGTAATAGATTGAAATTACAACCTAAGAGAGAAAATGAGATAGCTGAACAAAACAACAAATCAAGCTATAGTAGGTAAAATCCACTAAAAAACATTTGAAAGAAAGAACAAGAGATTTTAAATTTTAAGGAACCAAAACTTAAACCCAATAAGGTTTTGATACCACTTTATTATGGGGTATTCCCCCATGCAAGATACTACCCCCATGGAATAGCTTAGGATATATTGGGTATTTTGGTTTGTTAAAATTTGAAATCAATAATAGTGAGGAATTTCAATTTATTACATACTAATTGATAAACATAAAACATGTTCTTATTGTATTTAAACAATAAGGAATAAATCAAATGAATACATGGTAGTAGTGATGAAAATTAACTCATAGTGGTGGCTAATTTAAAAAACACAAAACAAGTGTAAATTACACAATATAAAACTTGCACAAATTCTCATTAAAATAGAAAAAGTATTGTGCTTATAGATTTAGAAAAACAAAATAAAACATCAAATGATAATTAAAATTATAGATTGAAAAATATGATTTAAAGAACCTAAACTAAAATTTTTACATATGAGAAAGAAATTATAGAAATACAAGGCAACAATAGAAATGATAAACCAAGAAAAATAGGGATAAAAAATTCTATAATAAACACATTAAATTCAAAAAATAGTTTCAAATTTAAAACTCAAGAAGTGAGTGCATTAGAAAATTTATAGGTCCAAGAAATGTTGAAAATAAAATAGTAGAAGTGACATAGAGGATTTACGTTCATTATCCATTTGCATATGTGCATGGGATAGAATAATCATAGGTTTTCCACTTTGAAAAAAAAATTATAGGTCTAGAATAAATCTGAAGGATGGTAGTATAACACAATTCATGAAAAGAGAAGGAAAAAATACCAACAAATACAAGAATAAAAAATAAAAAAGAAAGAGCACTAATACCCCCTTACTAGGGGAGCAATATCACCTAGTCATAATCATTTATGTTTAAAACGGATGTGATCATCGTTCAATCCTCAATATCCAAGTTCCATGACTACAAAAAACACTTTTAGAAATAATAGTGATAGGATTTATCATCGATAAAAAAGAAATAAATACCAAAGCAGGGTAAAAAGATGTCATTTATACGCACTAGAAAAAAAAGCGCTGATAAAGGGTTCCTTTATCACCACTTTTCTTTAGCATTGATAAATCCCCCCTTTATCATCAATTTTTTAGTGCTGGTAAATGGGATCTTTATTAGGGTTAAAAAAGTGATGATAAAAAAATCATACCCTTTCTTAGTTCTCAAGACCCTCTTCTCTGTGCTCCAACCAATTTCCCCACACCAACCCCCTTTCTTAGAACTTGTAACCCCCCTTCCTTAGTGCTAGATAGTAGGTCAACCTCCCATGTGTGCTTTTATTCGATCTAATGACCTACATGTTCTAATCAAACCTCTTTACCACTTCCCTATATTTTTTATATATTATGATATTTCTATTTATATATATATATTTATTTACATACACCTTTATTATTCATATATATATATATATATAATTATTTTAAAAGGCATTAATTAAATATATGTTTGTATGTGTGTGCATGTGTGTTTGATATAAATATATACTTAAATATATTTAAATATATTATATATTTATATTCATTTACACATATTAGAATATAAATATAAATATATATCTATTTATCAATACACATGAAAATGTATATATAAACATTATATATACGTGTGAGTGTGTCTATTCATATAGTTTTACTGTAAATTTATTTATATAGTATATTTAATGATAATGATATATTTATATAAAAATACATTTATATATTATGTATACACACAATATTGATACACAGAAACATACACACATATTTACACACACATATACACATCTATATTTCTCATACACACACACAAATATTTACATATATATATATATATATTTATGTATTTATTTACATATATCAGAATATACACATAAATATATATTTGTTTATTGATACACACATGTTTATATATAAACATTTTCTTGTATAGGTATATATATAAATATTAATGCATTTTTATAAGTTAAATAAAATGCATAATTATTTATTTTAAATTAAATTATTTATAAATATTTATTTCTATAGGGATTATATATTTAAAAATAAATTTTTGTGTAAATATATATTTATAAAATTGATTTATTATTAGTAAATATAAGAAAATATGCAAATATTTAATTATAAATAAAACCAAATTATGAAAAATGATAAAATTTTAAAACCATAATATCAATATGAATGTAATACTAGGTAATAAATTTATTACCCACTGAAAAGGTATAAGAAGAATCTCTTGAACGAAAATGAAATACTATTGAATATTTAAAAAAAAATTGGGTATCCTAACTAAAAACTCAGTTTAGAAGCCTTATCAAAACAATTTTACCATAAAAATAGGGACCAAGGACACCTTAAGTTAAAATTGTGTAGATATATTTGTAGGCCTTGATTTTATATGTGTTAGAGTCCAAACAGACACTCGGGTAAAAAGTTATGGTTGTTTGAAGTTAGGGTCATGTTTTCGACTTACCTTAGACCGTTCATTAATTTATTTAATTTTTATGTCATAAAGTTGTTATTAAATGACTATTAATTGATAATAATCCTCAAATAATTAATTAAAAATATTTATTTTAATTATTTTATAATCCATTCCAACAAAATATCGTATATATTAATTGTAAATGTGTATTTAGCCTTATCTAATTCATATTTTAAAAAATATATTATATTTATATAAATATAAAAATATTTATGTGTTAATATATCATTTTTAATGAAATATATTTTATATTATGAAATATTCCCTTTTTCAGCACTATGAAAAATGCTAATAAATAGGGGCCTTTATCAGTGCAAGTAAAAAAGAATTGATAAATTCCCCCCTTTATCACCACTTTTTTATAAGAATTGATAAATTTCCCCCATTATTAGCGCTTTCTTATTAGTGATGATAAGGTTCCCCTTTTATTAGTTCTTTTTTATTAGAACTAATAAAGAAAACCCTTTATTAATTCTTTTTTATTAGCACTGATATATGGGCCCTTTCATCTTCATTTTTTTAGTGCTGATAAAGAAACCCCTTTATTAATTTTTTAGAAATAATAAAGGCCCCCCATTATTTGTGTTTTTTCTAGCACTAATAAAGGGGGACTTTAGCAGTTATTTTAGAAAGCACTAATAAAGTATAACAATGGATAAACCCACATTTTTAGTAGTGATTGCATGTGCGGAACCCGATTCTTCATCCTCTTACTTCAAGAATGATACCCATCACCTCCTCATGGTAGATCACTACATGAAGAGACATTAGGGGAATTGGGAGCTTGATACAGGCCCTCCTAAAGCAATGTTGAGGCAGTGTGCCTCTACTATTGCTTCTCCTTTGATGAATAATAAATCCAAAATAGTTCAAGGATAAACCTTCGTGGATCCTCTCTCTCAGCGAATAGGATACCTAGTCTAGGGATCTATTATGGGGATCCAAACCACTTAAGACCCTTTCCCTTTTAGTGCTGATTCCCTTCATCATCTTCACCCTTGTTCCTTGAATAGATCTGTTGCTCTCTCTCTCTCTCTCTCTCCATTAATAATTAATGTTTGACCAGGGAGATGACATTGATGCTCTCTCCCTCTTAGTGAGGCTGAGCACACTCTTTGAACCAAAACCCTTGTTTCTCCCCAAAATGAAGAAATGTTGTGAGGTTAGTGCAATTAGTATAGGACACATGATTGGTGGGTAATGAAAGGGTATTTCCGAGCATCTGATGTGTGACAAACTCAAAAAAGTGCATATTAAATAAATTTAATTTAATTTAGAAAAGAAGAGTAAATTTAAATTCAAAATTATCTAGATTGGAAACTAAATGCATGAATAATTTTAATAGGAAACAATATCACAACAATTGAAACTGATAAGTTCAGATGGTGTAGATCCTTGATTGGACTCATGGATATGTGATCACTATGTTTAACTGATAGGAATGATGTGTGGAGATATGTTTGGTTCTCAATCAATCTTAAAGTGGGAGATATTTCATAATCATTTTTCATTAAATTTTAATTTTTTTAATAAAATATGGAAGAACCCCCCCCCCCCCCATTTTTCAAGGAGGGTAAAAGATGGAAGCTGGTGGTGGGTAGAAAAACACACTAGGAGAATTGGGAGGAGGCAATTGGGGTCTAGGATGCCTATAAAAGTCAGGGACTCCAACATTAGTAACATGTAGCTTCCTAGTGTGGTATTTGGTAAGGTGTATCTCTAATTATTCAAAATAGAATATTTTGAGTGTTTTAACCCTGTAATTTTAAGTGTGTTTGTATACACATTTTAACATAATAATACACATTTTTCATTAGTATTACACTTATTTTCATTTATTATTTTTCATTTTACTCTGAATGGCCCGAAGGCCTTCATTTTTATTTATTTTTGATAACCCCCTTTCAAGGGATGAGGGGGAACCCTTACAAGGCCCGTAGGCTCAGAGATTACAAGGCTCGTATGCTTAAGAGATTACATAACTCGAAGGTCTTAGGGAAATTAACCATACTATCTACAAGGAACTACCCCTCCCCAGCGTCTATGTCATCACAATATCTCTCAACCTTTGCATGGTCTTCTAGCTAGGCTTCCCGTGAAAGCACAGGCAGGTCCCAATGGAATATCCATACCCTCTCATTCTGACAAATCCATTTGGATCTTCTCTGGTGAGTGCAGTTGCTCTGAATCCTCTTCTACGGCTGATCCTTTTTTGTATTGTGTCTGGGGAAACTGCAGGTGGCCTGAAGGCCATGAGGTTGGCCAAAATCCCTACTGACCCAAAGGCTTGGGTGTCCTAAAAGCCTTAAGGACTCCAAGCCCAAACCGGTGGCCCAAGGTGAATAATTCCAGCTGCTACAGTACCGAACAGTACCTGCTACAATAACTGTTATAGTGCCTACTACAGTACCCACACAGTGTACAGTTCTGCTACAGTGTCTTCTATAGTACTGCTACATTGTCTGCTATAGTACCCCCGAAAATATGTCTCTACCTGGTTTTGAACCCGGGTCTTGTGGATGCAAAATTGTGACCCCAGTTTTTCCACAATCACTTAGAATATCTTCATAGATTTGGAATAATAATAACTATTAATCTATTTTTGTATTTAAAATTCAAATTATTGGTTGGTATTTAATTACTTGAAACTCTATATATGTTGAAAAAAATAGAAGAACGAATTAGATATTTCAAAATTACAAAAAATGTCTTGTTGTACACTAGGGTAGGCCAGATTATTTCTAAATGAACTCTAAAAATATCAAAATAAATAAGTAAACCCCTTGATTGAGTGGTACACATTTATCCATCATCTTAGTTGCTCCCTCATATATTCTCGCAACGAAACACCGTTCTCTTAGAGCCTTCTGTCCATGGTGATCACCACATTTGCACCTATTCTCAATCTTCTTTCTCTATACGTTTCACAATTCTTCTCCATCACTCAAAATAATAAATAACACAGTCGGCACTAGATTATTTCTAGCCATTTGGTTCAATAAGTTTCTATAATGAACTATCATTTGGTGAGTTTTTTTAATACATTTTTTTAAAAATATTTTTTAAAATATGGTTCAGTTAAATCAGTGTTGAAAAATAATACAGAAAGGTAGCATCATTGATACCATCTTTTGGTTATGTGGAAAGGTAGCAAGGCCATTGCTGCCTTTTCCACTCATTGACCCAGACTGACAATATGGAAAAGGTGGAATCAGTGCTACCGACTTTCTCCTAAATTAAGGTGAAAGGCAAAATATGAGATTCCATATTTCTAGAAAATGACATGGAAAGGCAGAATCTACAATTCCACCTTTCCCCCACCCTCTTATAAATATCCCCCCTTTATCCTCACTCATTTCACACCCTCCCTCTCTATAATTTTCTAGGCGCTTCTTCCATTGTGTGTAGCGATTTCAATGGCCTAATATAAAAAGGCAAATTTTTTGAATCATAATTTAGAGGTAATTTTTCTTATGCATTTTAATGTTATTTATTTATTTATTTGTTTATTTTTTAGTAAGTTTAAAATATGTTATTTACTTATTAGTATAGTTAGTTAGATATAGTTTATAAATAATAGTTATTGTTATTATTTTATAATAAGATTATTATTTAGTATAACTTAGTAGTTTTTAAATATTAGTCGCATAATTAAGAATTAATCTTTTGTAGATGATGAATAGATATTAGTGAAATAATGGTTTACTAATAATTAACTATTAAATAACTAATGATTAACCAATTCTAAAGTAATGATTAAGTATTGATTAATTAATAAATAACTTAGGATTAAATAATTATTAGATAATGATTAGCTAATAATTAACTATTGAATACCATATGATTAAATAATGATTATAGAACAATAAACTATTAATTATTAATTATTTACTAGTAATTAACAAATAATTAACTAATAAGTAACTATGTGATATATTTTAATTAATCAATGATTAACTAGTGATTAATGAATGATTAAGGTATAATTAAATTAGGACTAACTAATTATTAACTAATGATTAGATAGTAATTAACTAATGAATACCATATGATTAACTTGTGATTAATGAATTATTAATACATAATTAATAGAGGAATAACTAATTATTAACTAATTATTGGCTAATGATTTACTAATGAATAACATATTATTAAATAACGAGTAAAGAATAATCAACTAATAATTAACTAATGATTAATTGTTAATTAACAAATAATTAACTATTTGATATCTATTAATTAAGGATTAACTAGTGATCAATGAATGATTAAGGCCTAATTAATATAGGATTAAAAAATGAATAACTAATGATTAACATATGATTAACTGATGAATAAAATATTATCAACTAATTATTAAAGAATGATTAACTGATAATTAACTGATAATTATCTATGAAGTAACAACTTGATATCTATTAATTAAGTAATGATTAACTAGTGAGTAATGAATGATTAAGGAATAATTAATATAGGATTAAATAATTCTTGACTAATGATTATCTAATGAGTAACATATAATTGATTAATGTCTAAAGAATTATTTAATAACAATTACTTAATGATTAAATATTAATTAGCTAATAATTTTCTATAAAGAAACTAATTGTTATCTATTAGTTAAGTAATGATTAACTAGTGATTAATAAATGATTAAGGAATAATTAATAAAGGATTAACTAATGCTTGAATAATGATTAACTAATAATTAACATATGATTAAATAATGAGTAAATAATGGTTAACTGATAATTACTTAATGATTAACTAATAATTAGCTATAAAGTAACTAATTGATATCTATTAATTAAGTAACGATTATCTAGTGATTAATGAATGATTAAGGAATAATCAATATAGTATTAACTAATGCTTAACCAATGTTTAAAATATGATTAACTAATGATTAAATAATGATTAACTAACAATTACTCAGTGATTAACTATTAATTATCTATAAAGTAACTACTTGATATCTATAAATTAAGTAATGATTAATTAGCGATTAATGAATGATTAAGGGATAATTAATTAATTTTTAACTATTTACTTAGTAATTAATAACTAAGGAATAAATTATTATTAAAAAATTATTAACTATTGATTAACTTAGGATTAATATATAATTAACATGGGATCAAAGATGCATAAGTGGATAACCAAGAGGCTTAACTACAAACACGATTTGTTACTCCCATGATTTAGATGCTTCATACCTTATTGTGTTCCTAGATTGATACTCTCAAAGGATATGTTTATGATGATTCACAATCTCCTTATAAATCACTAAACATACCTTTAAGAAGATTAAAAATAATACTATGAAAATTTAGTGTCATAATTTATGATATAATAAGACATTGTAAAATTTTAGTATAATAAAGATTATGTGGCTATCTATGAAATAAAATCCCTATCTAGATAATACAGGTGGATGTGGATCTTGAACATATGTACCTAGGGGTAAAACCTGAAAACACCTCATTGAGCTAGACTCAAACGGGAACTGGTGCATGAAAACAGGCCTTTCTGCACACCTGATTTGACACTATGGGGGGATATGTTTTAGATGATTCATATGTTTTTATAAACTACTGAACATTCCTTTAGAAAGATTAAAAACTGTAATACCAAACATTAGTGTCATCTTTTAATATATAATAAGACATTATAAAAATTTTGTATAATAAAGATTATTTGGCTATCTAAGCAATGAAATCTCTTTCTCGATACTACAAGTGGATCTATCTCTATTAAAGATATACCTAGTGGTAAAACATGAAAACACTACATTGAGCTAGGCTCAATCAGGAACTAGTGCATTACAACAAGCCTTACTGCGCACCTGGTTTGACTCTCTTGGGAGATATTATTTAAATGATTTATATTTTATTTATAAAATAGTAAACATACCTTTAAAAAGATTAAAAATTGTGCTATAAAAAATTAGTGTAATCTTTTAGGATATAAGAATATGTTCTAAAATTTAGGTATAATAAATATTATGTGGTCAAAATTTCATGATTATTACTCATTGTCAAAATTATATACACTATGAGAATCTTGATCAAAAAACATTTTTTATGTAGAGAATCATGTTTTCCTATGTCTTTTGCTACGAGGAGGTTATTCAAACCGATAAAGGAGATTCATATATAACACATTCTACAAAAAAAATTTAATACATATGATTGTGCAACCCTAATAGAACTTTATGAAATGATTTGTGGTTGTTTAAATTAGGTATCTAATCAAGATATCCAATATATTATCTTTAGAAATTTTGAAATTTCAGCTACACTATGGTATCTAGTATGTCCATTGGCTATTGATGATCACTAGGTCGAAGAAATAACTTTATTTTTCTAATGGTTAGATGGTTCCATGTTGAGGTTTATAGAATACAATAGTTACATCTAATTGTAAAAATATGTATATATAAAAGAGTGGTTGAATAAGTTTCATCTCAAGAATATGAGGCTATTCCATATGATATAGAAGAGGAAAACCAACCTGATATCCTAGATATACATATAAATCCATGTTATAATGAGGAGTTTTATAATGATGGATTAAATGAGGACAACAGTGCTGATGAGGAGGAAGATGAAAAAGTTGGGGAAGAAATTTCTAGAATTATAGTAGTCTTATAGTACCCTCAACCCACAATAAATTATCTGGCACTCTTCAAATATTTATTGGAAGTAATGGAACTATTTCATAAATTTTACTTGATTGTTATGACACCTTCAATTGAGTTTCCTAGAGTTGTATAGGATAGGTTTAGTGAGCTAAAAAATTATATTTTGGAAGGTATTTTCTAAATAAATATGCAATGAAACACATAGTTATAATATTTCATATTGAGAGACAAGAATCTATAGATATTTATTTTAGGAATTAAGAAATAAAAAATAGATCATACGGTGTAAGAAATATGTGGATGATTGTAGATTCTACTTAAGGGAGATTCCTAACATTTCATTTAGAGGTTAAAGAATTTCTAAGATTAAGGCAGCTCATACTTACATTCATCCAAATATGACACAAGATCATACTTCATTAGATGCTGAATTTTTGTTATCTATTATCATTGATATGATTAGGAACTTACAATATGTTTCTATATCCCTTGTGAAAGAGAGGATAAAATAAACTTTTGGTTATAATATGTCTTATGATAAGGCACGAGTGGCAAAACAGAAGGCAATTGTCATGCTATATAAGGTGATTCCGATGACTTGTATCAGGTTTTGCTGCAATTTCTATCCATATTAAGACTTAATCACTAGTTTTTATTCCATATTGGTGTGAATGAAAATGTTTATCAAGATAACAGACTTAATCCATATCATGTGAAATTTCATTGCTTGTTCTAAGAATTCCTCCCCTATATTTCTGCATTTTGTATCTACAAATAGTTCCTACAGATTGACAGAATGTTTCTATATGGAAAATACGTAGGCATATTCTTGATTTTAGAAATCCAATATGTCAACCATTCACCTTTACCACTTGAATTTCCTATTGTGGATAAGTAAAATTATAAATCATGGAGTTAGTTTTTGGAATGTATCAATAACCATTTCACCTATATTTAGGATGTCTGTTTCATATCTGATTGTCATCGGGAAATCAATAAGGAAATCAACGTGGATCCTAATATAATTTGACCCCCAAATTCACATCATCAGTACCACATCAAACACATTGCTATCAATGTGAAAAAAACATTTCATGATGAACCTATGAAGAAGGAAATCACGACTCTTGGTATGATATCTCTTTATTATTTTTTACTATTTCAGTGTAATGATAAAATTAATTTATATGATATATGATCACTTATGTATAATATATGAGTTTGAACAATGATGGTTTGAACAATTTTTTCAAGAAATCTATAGGGATAATCATAGAGTGTATGATTATATGATACAAATTCCAATAGAAAAGTGGACATTGGCATATGATGAGGGGAATAGGTTTGGACACATAACCATAAAAATTGTGGAGTGAATAAAAAGAGTCTTCAAGGGGATTCAAAAGTTACAAATAACTATCCTAGTTCATGAGACATTTTATTATTGTGCCAAATACTTCATTGATAGAGAAAAAAATACCATGGAAGAGATTTAATATGGGCTAAGGTATAGAAGAAATGTTCAATGAGATATTGAAAAGAACATTGAAGATGTTTTTGCTTATCGAGTGTGCCTTTTCCACTGGGAAGGATCTCAATTTAAAGTTCAAGAGTGTCTAAAACTCATCACAAATAGCATCAGTCAAGTCTTAGTGGTATTACTAGAAATAAGGCAATGTCAATGTGAAAAATTCCAGGAATTATGGTTTCCATGAACACATGCCATTACAGCATGTGCCTCTGTGAACATATCATGGGAACCATATGTTATTCTAGTGTACCAGATAGACACCATTTTAACTACTATTATGCACCATGGATGCCTGTTGGGGAGTTTCTATATTTCCCAATGACTGAATACCAGCCAATATTGATACCTGACATCAATAATTTATGACAATAAGGGAGAAAAAAGTCCAATAGGATGTGGAATGATATGGACTAACATTAATAATAAGGGAAACATTTGAGATACAATATATGTCACTAAGAAGGTTATAATAAAAAACAATTTCCTAATATTGCTGGATTGAGTTCACACTCTCATTCATAATGATATATTTCCTCCAATGTTATCTTTTCATATTATCAATTAGATGGTGTAAATATAAAATACTTCTTTTTTTATAATTTCCCAACAATTAGGAATACTTTTACTATCAAATAAAAATAATCATTTAATATTCACATTTTATGAAATATGATAAGTATATGTTAGGTGATATGAAAGCATAATCAAACTATCAATAGATACACAATAAAGTAAACATATGAGAAAATAATCAAAAATATATATAATCATATGAGAAATCATACATAAATTAAAAATCACACCATTTGGGATATAACTTATTGGTATATGAGATAGACATCAAAGAAATCCTCAATCCCTAAGGTGTTTATAACTAATATAACCTATGTGTGTATAAATCTATTTCTAAAGTATAACCCCATTAAAAACATGACTCTATTCGAAAAAAAAACAAAGGAATCAATAGTCACCTTTGAAAAATGAGATTTGGAAAATGAAAAATCAAAATATATAAGAAGGGACCAAGAAAGGATGTGAGACACAAAGTCAGGTTGGATGCCACCATGAATCTATTTAAGGCTTTTATCTATGTAAATAGATAAACTAATTTGAAAAAAAATTAAAAACTAAACCACTTTAAAATTAAAAAAAACTTCATGTAAACCTTTAAAATCCATTTTTTCCATTATAAAATAAACATGATTTTCTAAAATAATTCCCAAACATGGATCAGGTAAAAAAATAATGCCATAAGGAACAATATATTTTATATTCACATTAAAATGAATATAAAAAGTACATGTGAGGTGATATGAAAGCATAATCAAACTATCCATGGATACACAGTAAATAAAGAATGTGAGAAAATACTCATGAAATATACCATCATGTGAGAAATCATACATAAATTAAAAAGAAAACCATTTGGGATATAACTTATTAATATTTTTTCTTTTCATTAGAGAAAGAATAAATCTATAAGGTGGGTCCAACTGATATAACCTATGTGTGAAAAAATATTTTTTTAAAGTAAAACCCCTATAAAAATGTCATGTATTACATTATACTAGTCCTAAAATTTTTCTGACCATAACATTATATTTAAATTTTACACTTAGGATTATTTAATTTTTATACATAGATTTAGTGGATACTATGTTACTCGCTGAGTAGTATAGGTATGTTTCATGCAATGTGATAGGGGGTCATGTGGTATGAAGGATTAGAGTGCATAAAGATCACAATTTTCATCACATCCCTCCTCTAGCTACCATTGTACCATACCTATGACTTGCTGGCTTCTATGTCATTGTTGTATCTGATTTTACATTTGTTGATCATCACAAACTTATTGCTCTCAATGAGACATGGAGACCTGAGGTACCTACATTCCACTTTCCTGAGGTAGAGATGACCATCACCGTTGAGGATGTGAAATTTATTCTTGGTCTTACTATCTAGGGAGATTATATTATAGAACCCACCAATGGAGATTATATTGATCTTGTAAAGATATTTCTAGGAATAGAAATTATGGGAGATAATGATGCTATAGACAGTGGGGTGATATTTATGAGCTGACATGGGATACACTTTTCACATTTACCCGTTGACACTAACGAGCATACTATCATGCATCACACCCATGCATATATCTTGCATCTCATTGGAGGAACACTATGAACTAATCACACTGGTATGAATGTGCACATGATGTATCTAGGGCCATTGGGGGATTTGGATCTGGCTAAGAGATACAAATTGGGATCTATGTGCTTGGAAGACACTTATAGAGAATTATGCCTGGCATACTGATAAGATCACACTAATATCAGGGGGATTTTTCATCCTTATTCAGATTTGGGTTGGGGAAATCCCTCCCTTCTTCCCTATTGTTTCTAGTTTGGAGCTTCATATAGATGTGTTGCATGATTCTCCATGTGGACTCTAGTATGATCACTTGTCTTTATTGTTTTATAATGATACACTCTAGTATGATCACTTGTCTTTATTGTTTTATAATGATACTATTAGTTGTTAAATTTAAATTCCTATTAATTATCACTTTCTTTGTTGTACATTATAGGTGGATTCAGGACCACCACATTGTCTAGATGCCAAGTTACATATTGGGTGCATATTGTCTCAAGTTGGATAGTCTAGTACCTACTGATTTAAGTATATATAGGCATTCTTTGACTAATCAGTTTCATAATATTTTTTTTGGTTTTTAGTAACAATTCTTTTTTCAAAAATGTCACATGCCATTTTAGATTTCATAGCTTCCATATTAGGCTCTATTAGACCAACTGACCCTATATTACACTGGAGGGATTCTCAAATCAATAATTGTAGTTACTTCTATTCAATTTTATATTGTTGAGTGGAACTATAATAATTAATTCATGCTCTATATTTTATTTTTTAGCATATTACCTTTATGTCTAAACAGCCAGTAGTGCTTCATCCCCTGAAGCTGATAGGGAGGCATGATGTTGACTAGTTCTGATGGCATGTAAAGTATCCTAAAATTTGGAATAGATGAGAATCATTTCATATCAATGGTATATGTACTATGTGATTCCCTCTAGAAGATTAGATCAAGTATGATCCATGGTATATACTGAAGTCTATAGTATATCTAACTCCACTGGTAGAGGGATCCAAGATATGGTATGTTAATAAATTTATATTAGTTCATTTATTGTAATGTTTAAATTCAATTTGAATCTATTTAAAACATACTCAACTACAAAATATTATCCACATGTATGATCCAGAGGAGGATTATGTTTTTATCCAAGTAGTATACCATGCTGTTGTGCAGGGGATTATACTAGCATATCGTGTTTTACATGATGGTATCATATATTTTCCACCCTAGGGAGATGACATTCCTACTTAGGGAGCGTTAGTTCCTACTCAAGATACTCCTCCAACAGATTTTGATGTTGAGGATCCCTGATGAAAATGATTTAGACTGTGTCATGCTTCATGTGAGGCCTCACATATTCCACAAGAAGAGGTCACCCCTCTAGTAGTCCAACCTTATCTGATTGGGGAAGTGCATCAGGAGGCATGGGATCAATTTTTATTATCAGGATATCCACATATTTCTCTAGGTATAGCTGATTAGAGATTCTATCAGGGGTCATTTATCATTCCTCCACCTTTTGTGTTTGATTCTTCATAGGCTTTATTGTCCCACACTATAGCAGAAAATGCCTTTACCGGCGGTTTTCTAGCGGCAGTTTATTAAAAACCTTCATGAAACCTATTTAGTTTTTTACATCGGCGACACTCCCCCCCCCACTCGAGCCAACCCTGACCCCGTGAGCTTCTCACCCCGATGATCGCGAACCCTACCACTAGTCCCCTCCACTTCCCGCCTGTGTCGCCGATGACCTCGCCGCTGGTCTCTGCTGACCCCACTTCTCCCCCTACACCCGCGATGTCGGCTTCTCCCCCGACCCCGTCGCGTTAGTACCCCAGGTATGCTCCCCTCCCCTACTATCAGTGGGATCATCCTGTTACGGTGTATTTTTCATGTGTAATGGTTAGATGAATCTTGTGGAGGAAAAATGCATAAGGTTTTATGTAGTTTTACTATTGTTGAGTCATTTCAATAATTTATTTTGGTTTATCATCAAATTTGGATGAATTAATTTAATGGATTGACTTCATATATTTGGATTTTGTTTAGAAATGATCTCAGAGGTGTTTGAAGAGTGATCCATACCCCATTTCTTGAAGTTACAGTGAGGATACATAATTGATGAGATGTCCCTAAAGTATGACTAATTGGATTAATATGGATTAATTCTCTTAATTAATTATTATTTCTTTATAATATATTTTGTAATTGTATGAGTTAGGGGATTGAGATGGTGTTTGTTCCTAGATATGGCTTTGATGAGGATGGAATGAGATTTCTTAAGGGGATAACTCTATGGTCAAGGTATTTTATGACTAATATTACTATAGGATATGGTTATGCATTTATTGTGTGGATTGAAATTTCATGTAGGTGGGTATGTGACATGAATGGGATCCATGAGTTATTTACCTTATGATACATGAGGATAGAGATTCATGTTGGGTTCCTTGAAATCCCATTTAGTATGATGCATTGATTATACAACCATTGATGGCTATGTTATATATGTGAGAGGCTTAACTATAGGGAAATTAAAACCCCAATAGGGTGTCCATCATATATTTATGGGTCAAGTTATCTATAAAGATCTTTTTTTAGGTAATTGATTCTCTCCAAAAGAAATATCTAGGGGTGAGGCTATGGGATGGTGTGGTAATGGTCATTTATGGTATGATAATCTATTAGAACGTATGAATGACCCAGTATGGAACTAGGTTAGGTTCCTTTTCTCGATGAGCAATCAATATGGACTATATGGATAATGATAGGTTCTCAAACTTGTGAGTTGGGAATGTGGCCCTTGACAGACATTTATCCCTTTGGTAGGGGTGAGATACCTAGGGAATAGAACTTTAAGTGGTGTCTTTATCATCCTCATTAATCAAATTGCACAATATCAATATAACTTCAAAATTAGATTTATCATGTCAATAACAACTTACCAATCACACCGAAACCACACTAATGATAGTAAGGGAATAACCAATTACTCTAATTTTTTTTTCTTATTAGTGGTCTAATTCTACTAAATTCAGTGCTTGATATCCCTTATTATAAACCAGATTCAATATGACATCTTTGATTCTCTTAGTTAAGATTTGGAAACCTCTTTTTATTCTAGAATAATCCCTTTTTATGTATTTATAGATTCAAAAAGTGACTTTAATTCAGAATGAAACTTCTAGATCAAGTTTTGAATAAAAAAAAGTGGTTTCTTAACACCACTTGCTAATTCATGATCATCCATGACACGTTTTGATCATATTTTATATCAAAGGAGACTTGAAATAATTATTACATCACGTATTTCATGAATTTTTTGGATTTAATCAGTTCTTCCTTTAGTTGAATAACATGTAATTAATTAGCACATCCACCCCATGGATCATATCTCCCCATAAATATTGGGCCACTTCAAGGAATAACAAAAATGTTTAATGCCCACACTGAATTCTGAATCTGACTCTTAGTTCAAATCCATGGTCAGATCCTCAATCGTCCTATTTAACCATAATTATCTAATCATGAACACTAACACATATGTAATCCAAATCACCCTCAAGTCACACCACCACTCTTTTCTATGTGAATACACCAAAGAGAGGTCTAGGAATTCAATCCACACAGGGTTCGTAGAACCTCAAAACCTAATCTCCCAAGTTATTTCATCATGTATTTCCATGAACACCACCACTTATCATGCCTCAAGACTACCATCCCTCACATGGTTCTTTTTACTCCAAATTAACAATGTGTTGAGTTTTGTAAGCATCATAAGGTTTTCCCTAAACATTATTTATAATAGATTTATTCTATATTAGAGTTTTATATGAATACTCTAAAGAGAACGTAGGTTTGGGTTATTCCAAATTAACAATGTGCTTTGGTTTTCATGGTAAAGTAGCTACCACGTTGTTAGCACACTGTTTCTTTTTACCAAAAAAACTTCCCCTATCCCAAACACTGGAGGGTTCATATCCAACTCAGGGTCTCATATTTATTATATTATGTTTCTGTAATCTTATACTATCGTATATATGACTCTATTTCTCTATTTAGTAGTAACTATGTGTTTTAATTTTTTTTATTATTGTGGAGGCACATTGTGATATACATAGATAAAAGGTAGATCTCATTACCAAGGAACACACCTCAGTATGTTAAGGTATTGAATGAGTTTTTAGATTTTTTAATTTATAATCGATCCATTGAAGGGAGAATAAAATGTCCATGTCCTAAATGTAAATTTAGAACATGGTTGAAGAGAGATGAATTTTATGAACATTTAATACTAAATAAATTCCCTGGTCAATATTTGTGTTGGATTTGGCATGGAGAATTGAATGTTACAGAAAGATTGAGCACTGATTATAATCCACATAATGTGGTCCCAAGTTTGTTAACAATGGAAAATGAAATGCAAAACCTCATAAATGATGCATTCGGCACTACAAGACACCACTATCAGCATCAAACCATATCAGAACAACCATAAGAGAGTGGTACAAATTGCAAGGTGACAAGTGATGTTTTTTAGACTGTAACACAGGCAGATCAAGATTGTAACATATTATTGGATCCTCCTCTTGATTCTATGGATCCAAATATAAGAGAAAACTTCACTGAGGAAAATGCATTTCATGATTTAGTTGACGATGGAAATTAAGAGTTATATAGTGGGTGTTTGAAATATTCAAATATTTCATTTCTACTAAAGTTGTACCATATCAAATGTCTATGTGGAATTACAAATAAGGAAATGTCCATGATATTGGAATTGATTCGTGATGCATTTCCTGAAGCAAAAATCCCAGAATCTTTTTATGACATGAAAAAATGTTGTTAATAAGCTTGGTCTGAATTATGCAAAAATAAATGCGTGTCCCAATGATTGTATGACTTATTAGGGAGAGGATTCAAGTATACATAATTTCAAGAAATGTTCTTCTTCTAGATAGTAGGAAAAGGGTGATGTTGGAAGTCTGAATGAACATAATTTCATGGAAAAGAAGAAAAGGAACACACCTGCAAAGGTTTTGCGTTACATTCCTTTGAAACCTCGATTGCAAATATTATTCATGTCACTAAAAACTGCTCAATACATGAAGTGGTATTCTGTAGATAATAACAATGATGGGTTAATGAGACAGCCACGAGATTCCCAATCATGGAAGACATTTGATTCATTACATCTTGATTTCTCAGCTGATCCTAGGAATGTTCGATTGGGACTAGATGCTGATGGATTCAACCCATTTGGGACTTAGAGTACCAGTTATAGCATTTGGCCAGTTGTTTTGATCCCTTATAATCTGCCTCTATGGATGTGTATGCAACAAACATCTTTTATCCTTTCGATGATTATTCCTGAAAAAAAAATGCATGGAAATGATATTGATGTATACTTGCAGCCTTTGATTGATGAATTGAAGAAGTTATAGAGCAACGGTGTTGAGACATTTGATGCTTCTTCTAAAACAATGTTCAAAATGCATGCTGATTTAATGTGGACCATTAGTGACTTTCCTAGGCTTGGGAGTTTATCTATTTGGAACAATTACATGGGTTTGGATTGTCGCATTTTTAACTTTGATCTTGATCCCAAACGGCTACCTCACAGTAGAAAATGGTGCTTCTTGTGTCATTGAATATTTCTCAATGCATCTCATAGATTTCAGCTGAACATATCAATATTTAATAGTTCCATTGATCGTAGACCACCTCCAAAGTTGTTAACTGGTTCTAAAATATTGAAACAGCTTGAAAATGTTGAAATGGAATTTGGAAAGGTTCATGATTTGAATGATAGCAGAAAACGGGTCTGAAGTGCATCATCAAGCGAAATTGGAACACAACAATGGAAGAAAAAAAGTACATTCTTCAAACATCCTTATTGGGAATTTAATTTTTTGCGGCATAATCTTTATGTGGTGCATATTGGGAAGAATGTTTGCGAAAATTTTATTTTCACATTGCTTAATGATCATGGAAAGTCGAAGGATCATCTCAATGCTCGTAAAGACTTATAATAAATGAACATAAAACACGATCTCTGGCCAGTTGAGAATGAAAACTATCCTCCAGAAATTTTTACAATGAAAAATAGAGACAAAGATACATTCCTTCAAATTTTAAAGAATGTTAAGGTATCTGATGGGTATTCAAGTAACATCTGGATGTGTGTTGACTTGAAGATTCGTAAGTTACATGGATTGAAAAGTTACAATTCATATATTTTGTTACAACAGTTACTACCATTGGCATTGCATAAATTATTACCTGAAAAAATTACTGCTGTTGTACTCCAATTCTGCACATTTTTCAGACAACTATGTGAGAAATATCTGTAACCATTTCATCTTGAGAACCTCTAGGAGAGGTTTTTATTGACCCTTTGTGAAATGGAGATAATCATTACTCCGTAATTTTTTACTATAATGATGCATTTAACTGTGCATTTGGTTGAGGAAGCTAAATTAGGAGGCCCCGTTCATTATCGATGGATGTATCCAATTGAGAGGTACTTTATTTATATGTTTTTCAGTTAAGTAAACAATTTTTGGTACTTAAATAAATGCATAATTATGTTTATTTTATTTCACAGATATATTGGGCATTTGAAATCATACGTGAGAAATAAAGCTCAACCAGAAGGCTCTATTACTGAAGGCTATTTGGCTGAGGAGTGTCTTACCTTTCGTTCTCAATACTTGGATGATATTGAGACAAGATTTAATTGAGTTGGACGTGTTGATGACACGTCGAATCAATCTTAAATACATCATAAATCCAAAATATTTCTTGTTATTGGCCGATCAGTTGGGAGGACCTCAAATGTGACACTTAATGAATTGGAATTATTACATGCACATAGATATGTGATGCAGAATAGTGAAATTTCAGATCCATTTATTGAAGATTTGAGGATACAAACAAAGAGACAAATGAGAGGTTGAACACGAAATGAGAATGATATAACGAAAGATGTTAATAAAGATCTTGTAGAATGGTTTTCACAACGTGTAAGTTTATAAATATTGCAATAAGTAAGAATATTAGTTTGACACATACATTTTGTAAATA
This sequence comes from Viscum album, assembly GCA_963277665.1. Lineage (NCBI taxonomy): Eukaryota > Viridiplantae > Streptophyta > Magnoliopsida > Santalales > Viscaceae > Viscum > Viscum album. The sequence continues at coordinate 1,485,222,680 of OY728128.1, forward strand.
TAATAAAGTATATTTATTTTTTCAGATCATGAATACTGATACTCGAGTAGAGGTGTCATAAGATTTATAGTTTCTTGCTAGAGGTCCTCTAAAACAAGTTAGAAAGTTTGATGCTTATAATGTGAATGGCTTTAGATTTTGTACAGTCGATCAAAAAGTGGGTTTGAAAACATAGAATAGTGGTATATTTACATTTGATGAAGTGGAATACTACAGAAAGTTTCATAATATTATTGAATTAAACTACCACCGACATTTTTCTGTTATTTTATTCAAATGAAAATAGGTCGATATTATCAGAGGTGTTAAAAGAGATTCCTTGCAATTTACTTTTGTGAAATTATCTCGCTTGATGGATGTTGGTGATAGTGAACAACATGATCTATATATCTTAGAATCACAAGAAAAAATATTATATTATGTAAATTATGTTGTCGATGAAGGGTGGAGTGTATTTTCTCATGTAATACAAAGAGATTTGTATGATATGGGGGATGAAGTGGATAATTTGACCTTTGAAATTGAATTTAATCAACAACAGAAAGCAGAATTATTTGTCCATCATGATATTGAAAATATTATTCTAGCAAGGATGAATGAAGTGGATGAAGAAATGGAGCAGGAAACCAATATGATTCAAGGGGAAAATGATTGTATGTACAATTATTTATTTATTCATTCAGCAACCACTTGTTTCATATATGCAGTCATTCATTATCATTGTTATATATATTTTTTCTGTTAGTACTCGGCATCTATTATCATTTTTAATTTTTTTCTGCATAATTTTTTTTAAATATATATTCTGAACTTAATTTTATTTTATTAAATGATAGGAATGAAATGGAGGAAGCGGTACACTATTTCATCTAGTTCTACGACAGATGACGATCCATCTGTCTCCCTCCCCACGACATCTGAGGCACCAGCTGCCTACACCCCTACATCATCTCCCCCTGCACCATCTCTCACACCATCTTTGTATGTCCCATTAGATGCGGAGTCGTCGACTCCCCCTTCAGGAGCCTCAGCAGTGGGGCAGTGACACACCCCTTCCAGTTCATCATGGGCATACTAAAGTGTCATTGTCATAGGTACAAATTTTAATTAAATAAATTTATTGCATTTCGTTTATACTAATTTCTTGCTCATTGAATATGACAAAAATGAAACCGTGGGGAAAACCATAAAAAGTGAAGATGTTTGGAATATGACTGGCAAAAAGATAGTCATGCCATTTGATTCTTATGGGGTCCCAAAAAATGACGCTACGGGGTTACTTGGCTAGATTCTAGGCCAGCTGGCAGCAGAGCCCATTTCCCTTCCTATTTCATATGATGATTGGAGACATATGACTCAAAGCTATAAAAATGAAGTTTTTGATTCTCAAATAAAGGTAAATTTATTACATTATGGTTTAATTGAATGTCATGTTACTAATATGTTCAAAATGAATTTCTGTATACAGATGTTCTTCCACTTTACAGTTGCTAATATGATAGCACGGAAGTGGACTTTCAAAAATCTAGGTAAGAAATTTAAAGATTTCAAATGGATATTGTGGTGTGATGTTAACGATACCTTGTTGATTGTGCAACAAATTTATGAGAATCTATACATTGGGGTACCGAAAGAATAGTGGAAAGTTTTTGTTGATAGACATCGTGATGAGAAGATGATGGTATTGAAATATATATATTATTATATTATCATCATTTTACTTTTATACATGTATAATAAGAGGACATGACATTGAATACATTACTATTAAATTTCATTTTATTTATTTCAGGATCTCTCAATACAGAATGCATCAAACCGGGCTAAGCAAGTCATCCCTCACACTACAGGCTCAAAAAGCTTTTCTAGAAGCTGAACGACATTGGTAATCTTTTAATTAGTTTAAATATTTATAAGACAATATTATATGTTTAATATATTGAATTGTTGATTTATCTTTTCTTAATGCAGTCACAGAGTTTAGGGCATGAAGCATCATGAACTGAACTGTGGTTGGATGTTCACAAGAAATCAGATGGAAGTTTTGTTAATGAACCTGCTAAAGAAGTTGGGTTATGAAGTAAATTTTTTATTATAATAACTTATTATTAGTTTTTACTGTGTTAATATATATTGATATTTGATTTATAGGTTAAAATTAAAGAACTATGGGATGCCAATCCTGCACAATCCTACTCAGTCTCCCAGGATGACCCGGTTGCTAAAGTCATTGGGAAGGAGAATCCTGGTAGAGTGTGCGGGATGAGTTTGGGACCCACACCATCTTAAGTTTTTAGCAGGCCACCAGTGATGGAAGCTACATCTACTCCTGGATTTATTCAGCCCATACCCGAAGATGCTCAGAAAGATATTTTTTCTCTACGAAACACAGTTCACTAACAGGGGGATCAGATATCTGCTTTGCAGAAAGATTTTATTGAAATAAGTCAGCATATGAGCAGATATTCTCCCGGTGGTAGTGCATCGACTGGTGGTATGATGGTAAATCACAAAAAATCAAAATCATTTTTTTTAACTTTCATTGGTTTTAAGTTTTAATATAAATATGCACCCGTATTTAATTTTCAATATAATGTTCTTACAGGTGACAATATAAAGTGGTGATGAAGGTGGCGAGGGTGATGATGCATCATCGGACCGTGAGTAGTTGTATTGTTCATGTGTTGAACAAATATGGTAATAGTTGGTTTGTATATGTAACATTTGTGACACATAGTTGCCACCAAACATTTTCATGTCCTAAAATTTCTTTTATTTCTCATGTTTCCTTTTATTCATTTTATTGATTTCTGATGTTTCTTTTTTATGTCTTGATTTCTTGAGTGTCTTATACATTATTCCATTTAGGCCTGTGTTTGAATTGGTAGTCGATATTTTGGATGACTAGGAGTTAAACCCATTGTTGATGTTTTGAACAAATTGGGTCATTTCATAGTGATCAAGGGGATAGTGTTGTGGACACTTTGGTGAGGCCCTTGTAATTTGTCTTACTGGGAGGCCATTGTGAGTGGTAATTAACCGCCACTAAATAACGTTTCTCTTGTAGTGAATCTTGTCTTTGTTCTAGGGAACCAAACATTGAAAGACATTGGGATTAAAAACACATAATATAATTATATAGATCCTCCATTATATTGAATATCAATAAGATGGAGGTTCCAAATATGGGTGGTATAGGATTTGAATCCAGACACTCAAGATATGAATTCCAATAAGGTTGTACTCATTCACATCAAAACTCAATGGAATCCATATGACAAGTGAATGAATCCACTAACACCTAAGGTACTACATCCTAAAATACCATTGGGATAATTTCCTTATATTGATTGAGATATATAGCCCATGAAGGTAACTATAGATAAAACATTAATGTTGTGATAATTTGCATCAATTTAGTTGATCTTAATCAAGTTGGACATCTCAGATCGACCTTTATTGATTGATTAATCTACTATTATTATATAATATTATATAAATGAGGTATAATAACATCAACCAAATCACCATACATAATGGGTTTTTTCCCTATAGAAATTTAATATTGATTTTTACATGTTATACTATTTTGAATTTGAACTAAGTAATATTCTATTATGTTGAGATGGTTTTACTATTTTTTAGTGGTGAGGGGGTATTGGATTCATCCAAACCTATTTCATACTCAATAGAATCATGTTTCCCATCATAAATTGGGTTAACATTTAAGAAATATACTAATGTGTTACCACCAATAGGAAACACATATTTACATTGTAAGAGGGATATCATTAATTTGGGTGTGATCCCATAGGATGAATGATACTAGAGATGACCATGGGGAAAAAATGATAAAAAATTCCACCACCCATGTGGGTTATGTTTTCCATTGTAATTTTATCGTCACAAATGACACTTAGGATAGATTCTGATGCTTTTAGATATTAGAGCATTGTAACCATCCCTAGTATATTATCTAGATATTATAATGGGCCTCAAGGGTGTTTAAACTAGTAGGGGTATAAATATACTCTTGAGTGTCAGTGGTTGGATATCCCCAGTGGGATCAACTTTTAGATTCTTTAGTATATACAATAGGGAAAAACAACCTATATATCTTCTTGAGTACTCAAGTTCACATGTTAATAAAAATGACTATAGTGAACATGATACTCATAATGAAGTTCTAAGGTGATTCTAATTTATGGTGGATATATTTATCCAAATCAATATGATAAGATAAGAACGTTTTCTCATGATCTATTGAAAGGATACAAAAAGGTTGGATGTGAAATTATGGACCAATGGTTGTGCCATAGAATATTTTTAGTTGGACAACCTATGGGGAGTTATTCCCTATAGATTACCATGAGTGTCATATAATGTCAGGATAGATCCATTTAGATGGTATTCCTAAAATAAGGTGTGAACCATCATGCACTCATTTTACAAGGGTAGGAGACAATGTATGTCAGGGTATGGGGAACATATATTCATAAAAATTGAGTCCTATGTATAAAATAACAATTATTTTCATGCCTCAACATTGTGTACTTTATGGGTACTATCAGATTGTTTTTGGTCTTGAACATAATTGGTGCATTTTAGGATTCAATTTTAATTGAAGGGTGTGATGAAGGTATTGAAAAGGAAACACAATGAAGAAACCCATAAATACATCATCAAATGTAAGAGTTCATAGTTTATTAATCCAATTCCATGTTAATGTATTCACATTAGGTTATCTATTTTTTGATAAGAACCTCCAATGGGATTCCATGTATATGAATATTTGGTATGGATGCCCTTTTAGACCAAATTTACAGTGAAAGGTGTTCACTAGTGATTCATACTATAGATTCTTCAAAATAGTTATTGGTAAAATGTGGGAGATTTTGGGATCATCAAATATTCTTTGGGTGGAATCATTTGAATTATTGGATTCCCTTATAGATTTATGATTTTTTTAATGAATAATATAAAAATACTAGTGTTTAATGAGTTACCCCTATTCCTATGATCACTCTGAATCTATGTAGATATGAAAATATTTGATTTTTAGGTTAATCATACATATAATACATGTTTATTATTCATTTGTTTATGGCCACATAGTTAGGAAATTATTCATTTTTTCGCCATACAAAGAGGTCATAGGTGTTTACATTGTTGGGATCAGACCCATGTGATGAGCATCATATGAATATCTATAAATAGAATAAAAAAACACATAGTTTATTAATTATTAGTGTGATACATCATACCATTTATGTTCAATTTAAATAGAAATATTTCAAGAATATTAACTTTTTGTGAATGGGAACACTTTATGAAAGGTACCTAGAAATATATAGTGTTTGAATTTATCATGAGTTTCCATTTCAGTTTCATCTTGGTCTTCAATGACTAATTTGGAGAAGGTATGGTTGTGGATTACACCTATTAGAGGGCCCATATATTGTTTTAAATATCATATATGTTGGTATGATGATAATGGATGAATACTTAAGAGTCTGGGGCATACAAATTGAAGGTGTATATGATATTGTGATACTAGTAGGGGTATATAAAATTAAGGACAATATAAAGAATCTAATACTAGAGTCTTTAACTATGGTATTTTGTAAAAGTGATTCATATTATTCTTACCGCATAAGAATAATATCATGTTTCTTGATGTTGGGATTGAACCTCAGAGGGGAATATATTGTAACCTAGTTAAGAGGAATAAAATAAAATATAATTGAAGTCATTTATTTTAAGGTAATTTGACATGATTCATCATAGATTAAAATTTTGTTGAAATGACATGTGTAATGAATTTTAGAGTCGTCCTACCAGGTTTAGAAGGTGATTACTATAATGTATCTCAATAATTATTTTAAATTATGATCAAATAGAACATAATGTTTTAATGTATCAAATTTTTTTTAAGAAATAAGTTAATAAAAGATTATTTGTGTTACATAAAAGTGCACAATAAGGTATTGAGTGAGGCTAACAAACAAGATTCTCTAAGACACCTAGTATAGTAGATGTGTTAGGTGATGGTATATTTGGGGTATTAAACCAAGTAGGAGGACCACACATGGTAAATCTAATTGTGTTTTATGCTCACTCCCTATATGGGAACATCGACACACATGTAGATCTAATGTTTCATTTTCAAGTGATATATATTATGGGGGATCAAGAAGGATCGGCTAAATGTATGTTTGGAGAGTAGTCAAATAATGGACCTATGTTTTATAGTTGATTCTATCATATATATTTTTAATTTAATCTATACTGATTTCCTAGGTTGATGTTTCTTGTTGTATGTTGGTACGTACAATATGGTTCATTCTTATATAGCATGTCAATTTTTACTTATTGTTTTTCAATTTATTTTATACTGATTTCCTAGGTTGATGTTTCTTATTTTCTATTGGTATGTACATTATGGTATTTCTGGTTTGATTTTTCTTTCAGGGAAGTGGTGCAGTGGAATATTTTTTTTCTGGTTAGCTTTTAGAAGTGGTTTAAACCACCATGAAATGTATATTGGCGGTGGTTTAAACCGCCCCTAAATGGTGAAAACCACCGCGAAATGTAAAAAAAATTACGTTTCACAGCGGTTTTAACCACCGCTACATAGTCACATCGTAGCTGCTCATTCCGCAGCGGTTCTCGTGACTTCAGCGGTGGTTTTACATCTACTGGATTTGTGTTTATTCGTGGCAGTTATAACTGTCGTGAATAAACTAATGTCAAGGTCTCGTAAAAACCGCCGCTAAAATCAGTAAAACTACCGCGAAATGAGGCAGCTACGATGCTTTCCTTAAACCACCGTGAAATGGAAATAACCACTGCTAATAGATTGGTGATTCCGTATTAGGTGTCAGCTTATAGAAACCGCCTCCAAACCATGTGGCGGTGGTTTAAACCGCCGCTAAATGACATTTCTCTTGTAGTGCCATATTAGATGATGGTAGGTCTATCTACATACATAGTGGAAGAATGATCTGGTGCACATGAAAATATCCAACTAACACCTCCTCCTGATGATTCATATCCATAACATCTGACATTTGAGTTTCCAATGCTCGAGGAATATCCCTTTCTAGCTCATCACACTCCACCCCAACACAGAGTTTGGTGATATCAATATAAGCATCTCATTCACACACCAGATTATGGGACATGACATCATCATAGACAGGGATTGTAATAATTTATTTATATGTGTGATATTAACTTAAAGTATTTAATATATATATATATTCTATCCTTTATATGATTGTTTTTTTATTAAAATAATGAAATTATTTTTACTATCAACCATTATTACATGTTTAGACACTGTTTCAATTTTCGTTTATATTTTATTTATGGTTTATATTTTATAAGCTTTCAAATCCAACTACTTGAAACATATGAAAACATATTAAATTTCAAGTAAGTAACTTAAATATATTATATAAAATAAACTATAAAAAAATATAAATAAAACTTAAAACATTTCCTAAACATCTATTTTTTTTAAATAATTTTTTTTCTAAATATAATAAACAAAATCTATTTTACATGGCACAAATATTATTGATTAAAAACATAATATATTCAAATTAAAAAATAAATTCACATAAAATATTGTATAATTAAAATTGAAATGAAATTTACAAAATCAAATAAACATATAATAAATAATTGAAAATGAAAGGAATGTAAAAAAATTATAAATAAAAATGTAATGGTTTAAAATAATAATATATTATGCCACTAAAATAACTTTTCATTAATTGTTTTTATAAAATTTTTGTTATTTTCAATTATTTTTTATATATTCATTAAGTTTTCCAAATTTCATTTATATTTTATTTCTACTTTATTATTTATATACTTTCAAAGACACCATCATGAAGCATTATTATGTTTCATATTTGTGACTTTAAAAGAATATAACATATAAAATTTAAATACAATATAAATGATATTTGAAAACCTGAATCAACATATAAAACATAATTTAAAATAAAAAAATCATAAATATATTTATTAAAATAAATTTTTCATGTCACAAAATTTATTGCTTAAAAATATAACATTTTCACTTTCAAATATCAATGGACATAATTACAAATAAAATAAATCAAACGCTATATATATATATATCAAAATATGAAAACATATATATTTTTAATTTTTTAATTGTTCTTTTAAAAGTTTTAGGTAAAGGCGACATCAACCATGGTGCCTTTAGAGTAAAACCCAAATGAAGAAAGCCTAATACTCCCTTTATGTATTAGTTTTTTAAAAAATTAACCTAGTATTATTTTAATAATTAATTTTAAAAAAACATATAAAAAACTCATAATTTGGTAAAGTGAGCCTCACCCACAATGAAAGGTTAGTACTAAGTAATCCAAAAGGTGTGCAACTCTGGATTATAACAATGTATCGTTATCGACCGATGGGGAAGGATGGGGTTTTAACTCAGTAATACTATTAGAAGAACGTATCATTATTGGCCAATGGGTAATGATGGAAACCTATGTGTAAAAATATATATAATATCTAAAGGCTCATGGATGACTAGAGGCCATGGTGTAGATTCCCACGGAGGTTCCCTTTAGCAGACAAGGGTGATGCCTATGAAAACTATGTGCTGAATTTTGTGTTGGACCGTGTGCAAGATAAAATATATCCTGTTCAATGGATCCCCCCAATACATGTTGGGACAAAAAATTATTGGTCCACTGGTGTAGTGATAATTATGAGAAAAAATAAGGTAAAAATGCGGGGAAAAATGACACTAGATGTAACATGGAAAACCCCAAAAGTAAAAGGAGAAAAAATCTATGGGAAAATTGAAGGATCACTATGGGTAAAAGTGGGTACACACTCCCTCACTATTAAAATGATAACAACCTCATAAATATCTCTTTTGAATAAGTTGGTAAATCTCCTCACAAAATACAGCTCGAATAATGATGTACTACTAATGATGAGAAGCCTAGTGAAGCTAATGAGATTTACCAGAGGGGAGAGACTCTTTTTATAGGACTCTTCTAGCCCCTACTTCTCTTCCTCCATTGGAGGTTTGGTGAGGTCTGTCCACCAACCACCTACACAACCCACCACCGCCTTTGGAAAATTAGGGGCAACCACCATCCATGGATAAAAATTATGTCGACACATCTCCACACATCCTTTATATCTGTAAAATCATAACGATCATGTCTCTATGAGTCCACTCAAGGATTTTCACTATCTGATCTTATTAGACTCAATCACCTTTATCGAGATGTTTTCCATATTTTATTTAATGTAAATTTTCTGCATGTCCACACTTCTTTCCTCCACCACATCTCTAAAAAAGTGATATTTTACCCCATTATTCTTCATTATGGAATGAAAGGATAGATTTATTGAAATTATCATGGCACTATTACTATTAGAAAATAATGGAATATACTCATGTCTGTTCCCAAGCTCCTCTAAAAATCTTCTCTTCCAAATTTCCTCTTTGAAAGCTTATATATCTACCACATACTGCACCTTTATCATGGATAAATACACAATTGATTGTAACTTTGAAATATAGATCAAATATCCTATGTAAATAGTAAAAAAATAACCAATAGTGGTTTTCCACTGGTCAGATTCACCTGTAAAATATGAATGAAAATTTCCTCTATTAGTGAAATTTGATCCAACATTACATGATGTAGCATCTAAGTTCTCCTTGATGTATCTAAACATAATCTTCACCATGCCCCAATTCTCCCATCCTGGATTCACCATGTACCAAATAACTTCTCCCACTACATGTGAAATATCTGGTCTAGTAATAATCGCAACAAACATCATACTCCCAATTGTTGATTCATACGATACTTGAGACATCTACATTCCATATTCTTCACTCCTAAGACTCATTTTAAAGGATAAATTTAAATTAATAGGAAGTGGGGATAATATTGATTTAAATTATTTCATTTTGAAGTGTTTTAAGACTTTTCGTAAGAAATTATTCTATAATATCCAAATATTCTCATTATTCTTATCTTAGAAAATCAACATCCCAAGAATCTAGTTTACTATTATCAAGTCCTTCATACCAAACTTGCTAGACAACTATTCCATCATCTCCAATATGTGACCAATTTTAGGGCCTGTAACCAACATGTCATCCACATAAAATAGAAGAATAATGAAATCATTAACATTCAAACCCCTGAAATATAAAAAATGATCTGAATGAGGTCTGTTGTATCCAATACTCATGATATAGAAATAAAATCTCTTGTACCAACACCTTGATGTCTGATTTAGTTTGTATAGATATTTTTTCAACCTACAAACCATGTTCTCTTTTCCTTCTTCTATAAAACCTTCTGATTAGAGAATATAGATTTCATCATCAAGATCACCATAGAGAAAAAAAGTCTTTACAACTAGCTGCTCTAGATTTAAACTGTATGTATAACACATCACCAGAAATATCCAAATAATCATCAGTCTAACAACATGGGAAAATATTTCATTGAAATCAATACCTTCATTTTGAGCAAATCCTTTTTACCAATAGTCTTTCAAGATGTCTTTCCACATAGTCTTTAATATCCCATTTGATCTTAAAGACCCATTTTTTCTAATATTAATCCTTCCATAAAATAATGGAATAATATCTCAAGTATTGTTCTTATATAAGGATTAAAGTTCCTCCTACATCACCACTATCCATAAGGATACATATAGAATCGGGGCTTCCTCCACAAAAGAAGATGGATCTCCATCCTCCATTAGAAATCAGGATATAATATTACACTCAATGAAATAGTTTGAGTTCCATAATAGTGAAATTTTCTCCCAAGTTGACCGTTATGGTCCAGACTCAACCAACACTTGATTATCATTATCTAGTAATGCCTCAGAGGAAACTGGTTCTTCCTGTGATTTTCCATCCAAATCGACTATTTTTTTTTGTATTCTATTTCTCCATGTATCCATTAATATTAATTTTCATCTTTTTTCTGAAAAAATGATATATCTACTACTGATTAGTTTTTGGGAAGTGGGGTCCCACAAATAATACCCCTTCACACCATCAGAATACCCTGAGAAGATACATTTCCTGGATCTCAAATACAACTTCGATCTTTATTTTTTGTTAAACAATGCATATATAAAACATACAAAAGTATGTAACTGGGAATAGTTATTAGGTTTACGAGTCCACATATCCATCATTTTCTTCATATAAATCTCTATTTAAAGAGATTGGTTGATCACATAACAAGAGATATTCACTGCTTCTACTAAGAATGTTCTGGATATTCCTGTAGTCATCAACGTCACCCTTATTCTATCCAACATGTTTCTGTTCATCCATTAAGTCACACAATTATCTTGATGAGTGCATGAAACCATGAAATATCTCTTGATTCATTCTTTTTGGAAAAATTTATCAAACTCCTTGCTTGTATATTATCCACTATTGTCAGTCCTCGAACACTTGATCTTCTTTCCAGATCCAAGTTCCTTTAGTGCTTTGAATATTTTAAAGAATTCAAAAACAGACACTTTCCTCTTGATTGGGTACACTCAACATCTCCTAGAATAGTCATAAATGAAGGATACAAATTACCTTGATCCTCACAGGTATATAACCAATTTTTTTCCAAACATTAGAATGGATCAACTCTAAGATTTTCTTTCTTATTTCTATTGAAATCTTGTACTTTAACCTGCGTTTTTTTCTCAAAACACAATGATAAAAAATGGTAAGGATGACATTGTAATCCTAGGAAATAACTTCTAATATGTAATAATCTTAAAACCTCAGTATGGCATATGGGAAAACTTCTGATTCCATAATGTTATCTATGCTTCTATCTAGGTAGATGACACGACAACTATCTCTGCTTCCTTGTACATTTCACCCATAAGCATGCACATGTTATTTGATATTTTCTCTATCTTCATTACCACAAGTTCACCCTTAGAAATTATCATCCCTCCATTATTAGTGTGATTCTTACATCTGATATTATCAAATTATCCCAAATAAAATATGTTCTTCTTAAGGACCTTCACATGAGGTACTCCTTGGATGGATTGAACAACACCACCAAACATCTTCAGTTTGATGGTACTGACTCCAACAAAATTGAAGGTGTGAACATTTCACATGTACACAAGTCCATTAGGGATGGTTTTATACTGATAAAACATTTCTATCAAGATGTTATGTTCCATGTTTCTCTCTATTTTATTATCCATGTGTCGTTGAGATGTTTCCTCCTTCAAGAAGTTTTTACCACTTTACTAACTAGTATATCTCCATTTCCATAGGTAATCAACACATTTATGCCCATTTAATTATTTTGGATCCCACTGTAACCATGCTCCATCATCAAATCTACTAGTTTTTCATCAATTTCTATTTGGAAATTATCTATCTGTGGCACTTCCTACATCTTAATTTTTCACAATGAAAAATTATTATCATTGAATTTTGATCTCCAATTTCACTAATATCTAGACACACTGTTATTACAAAACCTCCACTATCTCAAAATGGTTTATTTAATAATTTTAATAATAAAATTGATGTGAAAGGTCGACATGAGTTTTAATCCCAAAGTATACCCAAATTTATGAAAATTATTAATACCCAAAAAAGTGAACAAAATTAGGCCAAAACCTTGCTCTGATACCACTTATTAGGAACAACATTAATTATCCCACTAACAAAGTGATAATTACGAGATAAAATAAAGTGAATAATGTGAGAAAAAATGAAACAAAAAATAACATGGAAAACCCCCAAAATAAAAGGGGTAAAAAACCACAAAAAATAGAAGGATTATTGTGGGTAAAAGTGGGTACACACTCCCTCACTATTACAAGAAGAAAACCCTCATAAATATATCTCTTAAATAAGTGGTGAAACCACCTCACAAAATACCACTAAAATAATGATGGACTATCGATGATGAGAAGCTCGATGAAGCTGATGAGATATTACAGAGGGTAGATCCTACTATTGGCCTCTTCCAGCCCCTCCTTCTCTTCTTCCACAGGAGGTTTGGTGGGGTTTGGCCACGAACCACCTACCCAACCCATTACTAGATTTGGAAATTGGGGGTGGATTTCATCCATGGAGTAAAATTATACCAAAATACAAACTGGTCATAGTCAGATTATGAGTAGCTATATCCATTTAATGAGGAACAATATAGGGATTCTGGGCCGGATGATTGCTCGTGTGTTGTTGTTATCTTTGGGGGTGATGGAACCTAGAAGAATAAGTTGCCTCTTTATAATGGGTACAAGTGATAAATTATCAATAGGGTGAGGAAATTAATATTAAACTATGCAATAATTAAAATCATGAAGCAAATAATAGATGCCATTAAGGCACATCAAGAAGTAATCTCAAGTAGACAATCTCCAATCACAAGAGATTTTATTGTATGAATATATGTAATGTTTGTTTTCTCAATTATTAAGACAATATGTTTGAGATATATTCTCTATGGTTTTATATTAATAATATAAAAATACATTATAACCCATATTTTATACTAAATCAATCCTTCTTACTTAGGGTTTCATACCTAATTTAGGGGGTTTTCACATTACATTTTTTTGTCCTCAAATTAGGATTTTTCTTCATGTTATTTTGTTGTGTAAGTGTCAAAACCTTGATGATGCATCATGAACAACATGATCCTTATCCCCTTGACATTGACCCCCACCCCGATGCCTGATGGCAGCGACCCCAGAATAGGACCCTGAATGGTGGTGACCCAAACCACAACCATCGACCCGTGTTCCTTAACCACTACAGATATAAACTTTAAAAGTGATAAAATGGATTTTAACAGCACTAAAAATCATTTTTATCCTTAACAAAGATAAAGAGGTCCTTTATTAGCATTAAAAAATAACGCATAAAGTCTTCCCTTTATCAATGCTATTTCAAGAGCTTATAAACACCCCCCTTTATCAGCGCTAAAAATAGCACTGATAAAGGCCCCACATGCTGCAGTGTTCTATTTGTATAACAACACACTACAATAACCTATAACATGCACACAAAATAAAAAATTTAATTAAAATAAATTTTACATCATGAATACAAAATAAAACTAATATATACATTTCAAATAATGTTTTGTAAAATTAAATTTCTATTACTATCCACAAACATTTATAAAAATTAATGTTTGATTGTCTTTGGCACCTATGATCCCCTCTCAAAATGGTCCACCCATGGTATCCATTTCCAAACAAATCAGCTCAACCTGAGAAAAATAATCCACCTATATTAGAAAAAAAAATATTATGTTAGTAATATTATAAGTAAATAAATTAAATAATAATATGAAATAATACATTAAAAAATGTCAAATTTAAATAAAAAGACACACTGTGAGTTATACCGGTCATACTGTGTATTTTATTGAGGTGAGGTTGATTCCAACACATCAAAAATGAGTTAAGGATTGTTTTCCTAAAGTATCAAAAAAAGTTGAATGTGTTTTCTCAGTTTTGAATAAGTCAACAATTCTTTTTAATGAAATTAATTTCAATTTTAAATAAAGACACATGTTGAGTTATTTCGGTCACACCATGCATGAGACTGAGGTGTGACTGATTCCTACACATTAAAAATTACATATGGATCATTTTATTAAAGTATCAAAACAATCCAACTGTGTTTTCTTAGTTTTCAGTATGTCGCCTGTGTTTTTTACTAAAATGTCATTTCAAACTGGAAACACATAATTTGAGTCATAATGGTCACATCATGTGTCATTTTGACACGAGACTACTTCCTACACATAAAAAATTACTTATGAATAATTTTTCTAAATTATAAATACAATCAGAGTGAATTTTCTTGGTTTCCAGTCTGTGAAAAACGTTTTGAATGAAAATGTCAATTTTAAATTGATAACGGGCACTTTGAGTCAACCAGTCACACCATGCATCATATTGAATTGAAGGTGATTTCTAAAGGTCACAAAGTATTCATGGATATTTTTCCTAATGTGTCAAAAAATACAATTTTTTTTCTTAGTTTTCAGTATGTCACCTTTTCATTTTTCTAAAATTAATGTCAATTTAAAATAAAAATACACTTGGAGCCATATTAGTCACACCATGTGTCAGATTGAGGTTTGGTTGATTCTTACTTGTCAAAAAATATATATAGATCATTTTCCAAAAGTATCGAAATAATAAAAATTAATTTTATCTATTTTGATTAGGTTAGTTGTCCTTTTTACTAAAATTGATGTCAATTTTAAATAAAAAGATACACTTGGAGTCATACCTGTCACACTATATATCACATTGAGGTTAGGATGATTACTACATATCCCAAATGACTTATGTATCATTTTCCTAAAGTTTCAAGACATTCCTAAAGTATTTTCTCAGTTACGATTTGGTCAGTTGTCCTCTTTACTAAAATTGATGTCAATTTTAAGTAAAAATATGCACATAGAGTCATACCTATAATGTGGTGTCTTGTATTGAGGTTTAGGTTATTCCTATACATCAAATATTACTCATGGATCATTTTCATAAAGTATCAAAACAATCTGAATGAATTTTCTTAGTTTTCGGTATGTCAGTTGTTCTTTTTGCTAAAATTAATGTCAAGTTAAAATAAAAAGACACACTTGGATGTATATCGGTCACAATGTGAGTTATATTGATGTACGGTTTATTCCTACACATCAAAAATGAATCATGTATTGTTTTTATAATATATCAAAATAATAAAAATGAATTTTATTAGTTTTTGAGCAGGTCTTTTATCCTTTTTACTAAAATTGATGTCAATTTTAAATAAAAAGATGCACTTGGAGTCATAAAGATGACTCCATGCATTTTATTGAGGTGGGGATGATTATTACATGTCCCAAATTACTTAGGGATAATTTACCTAATGTATCAAAATAATTTTAATGTGTTTTCTCAATTTTGAGTGGGTCAGTTTTCCTTTTTACTAAAATTGATGAAAATTTTAAATAAAAATACATACTTGGAGTCATACCAGTTTCACCGTGAGTCAGATTTAGATTTGGGTAATTACAAAATGTCAAAAATGAATCATGTATCTTTTTACTAAAGTATAAAAATAATTTTAATTCATTTTACCAGTTTTCAGTATGTCACTTGTGATTTTTGCTAAAATTATTGTCAATTTAAAATAAAAATACACACTTGGAGCCATATCGATCACACTGTGTGTTGGATTGAGGTTCATTTTATTCATACACATCCAAAATGACTTATATATCATCTATTCTAAAGTATCAAGATAATACAAATGAATTTTATCAGTTTTGAGTAGGTCAGATGACATTTTTACTAAAATTGATGTCAATTTTAAATAAAAATATGTACTTGGAGTCATATCGGTCACACCATACATCAGATTGAGTTGTAGCTTATTTCTACACATATAAAATGAATTAAGGATAATTTTACAAAATTATAAAAACAATAAAAAATCATTTTAATAGTTTTTAGTAGTTTATTTGACAATTTTACAAAAATTGATGTCAATTTTAAATAAAAAGATGAATATTGAGTCATACTAGTCACACCGTGCATCAGATTGAGGTGAGGATAATTCCAACATTTCAGGAATGAATCATGAATCATTTTTATAAAGTATTAAAATAATAAAAATGTTTTTGATTAATTTTCAGTATGTCACATTTATTTTTTTACTAAAATTTCATTTTAAACTGGAATCCCGCACTTTGACTCGTACTAGTCACATTGTGTATCAATTTGACATGAGACCAATTCCTAAATGTCCAAACTGATATTTCAATTTATGTATTAAATTATCAATAAAATCCAAGCATGTTCTCCTAGTTTTCCGTAAGTGACACATTTTGAACTAAAATGTTGATTTTAAACTCATTACAGACACTTTGATTCATACCAATCACACTATGTGTCAGATTGAAGACTGGCTAATTCTAAAACATTATAAATGGCTTATTCATTATTTTCATAAATTATAAAAAAAAATATTATTATTATTTTTTAGTTTTGAGTATGTCAGCTTCATTTTTTAATAAAATTAATGTCAATTCTAAATAAAATAATGAACCTGGAGTCATACCAGTCACACTATGTGTCGGATTGAGGTAACACTGATTTCTACACAACCCAAAGTCTCAAAAAAATATCATAAATTATCATTTTACCATTATTATCATTTCCTTTCATTATGAAAATATGAACACTTCATATTGAGTCGATGTTTTTAGCTGAAAACCCTTTCACTTTTTTGAAAACTAGAAGAGTAGAGGAAGCTATTTTTTCCATTATATCATGAGAAGTCACCATAATGGGAACATGAGTTTCCTCCACTCTTCTAGTTTATAAAAATTATAAATTTTTTTCAACTAAAAATATTAACTCAATATGTAGTGTTGGTAGGTTGATAATGAAAATAGAAGGAAATCAGGGTAACATTGGAATAAAGGAACATGTTGTATCTTTTGTGACTTGTTGAAGATAGTTGAAAGAAAAATATGACTTCCCAAAAGATCTGTGAAAACAACTAAATAATTATTAGATGAAAATGATAAGGAAAATAACTTAAAAATAGTCTATAAAATTATGAAAAAAAGTTATTAAATATGTTGTATGAATTCTCCTTTTCGTGATGGTTGTATACATTCTTGACCCATTTCATTATTGTCATTATCTTAGTTGCAACCTCAGAGTCTAATATCTTTTGAGCATGATCTTATTTTAAAAAACTACCCCAACTAGAATAAAGGAATCCACCTTTATACGAAAAAAATTCTTATGTGAGCAACACTAAAAAGAAAGAAATTAAACCTAAATATGAAACGATCCATTACTTATATAGAAGTTACATCTTCATGTTATTTTTATACATTCTGCCATCAGTTTTTTTGCCCATTAATTTTTAAGAAAATCCATATCATCTTATGAATATGATTATTTTTTATAGTCATATTAGTATTATAAAAATATAAATTCAAAAATTAGTAATAAATATTTTAAATTAAATAGCAATTATCTTTAAAAATTCTTCTTCGGGGATACTAGTTTGTTGATTGAATATGATATATCTCATAAATTTACAAACATAATAACCACAATATTTTCTATTTGTTAATTTTAGAAACTACAAAAACATTGATAAAAATAAGTAATTTTGTTTGATATGTGTTTGGATATTGAAATCTAATTATATATGCCCTGATAGTTGTCTAATTATAGAACTTGTCTGGCTCCATGTGCTTAATTCTTGTCATCATGCCATGAATTTAAAGATATTTATACACCACCCTTTTATAATATAATTCTCATTAAAAAATAATATAAATTATATAAATTTAATTTCAGTTCTAAAATATAGGATGCATTGTATTAAAAATTGGAAAATTCCATCATGTGTGGTCGGTTGGTTGGGTATCCATGCGGTGAATCTTGGAAATAAATATTCAGAATATCCAAATTGACTGCATTGAGCATCCAATGTTTCCTAAAAAAAGAATAAGTAATGAATGAAATGAAAATAGATAGGATATGATTAAATTATATATTTTTACCCCTTCTTGTTGGTATTAATAAGATTCCACAATCTGTAACTTTTCATTCAAATGATTTTTCCAGTTTTTTCACAATTTCATTCATTTTTATTGAGTCTATTTTTTTGTCTTGTAGAAGTGATGTGAGGACAAATGAGTCAAAATTTATGTTCATGGGGTGTTCCCTTCAATTGGAATCAATATAAATGACTAAAAAAATATAAAATGTATTTAGTCATAATTAACATAGTATATCAACTTTTGGAAAAAAAATCATGAAAACATTACTCATGTATACATGTACAAATAATCCTCCTAGCCATTCAAAGTTTATTATTTTATTTATATTCTCATGATAAATATATTATGTAATGTCATATTTTTATATTAGTTCTTTAAAATGAACTATGTGATCCATAAAATTCCATCCTATCCCAGTCACTAGATACATTCACGTTTTCCTCATGTTAATTCCAACATTTATAAATTCGATCAATTTTCAAAAAAATCAAGTATTCTTCCAATTCTTATGGACAAATTAATATTGAATAAAAATAGTATAAACATGGAAAAAGGATTTTAGAAGGGTCCTATGCATGATATTTTGAAAACTTGATGAACTATTTAACTCCATATTCATACTATTTTATCATATGATTGGAATCCATCCATTCTTTATTCATATCCATCATATTAGATTCAGTAATATTAATATAAAACAAAATAAAAACACAAAAGGGTCCTTTTAAATAATTTGAACCCAACGTTTGAATGATAACTATTATTACATTTTTTTCCTGAGACCCATCCCAATAGAATATAACACCAAAAACTAAGAGAAGATGTAGTTTTAGAGGACTCGCCTAATTTAAACCATATAGATTCTTTTGGATGAAAAGTACGTTTCGGAGTTTCAATGGGGTTAAACATTAATTCACCTTTTTTGGGAGTGTGTTCATGATTAATATACTATGGGTTTCATAGAGTTAGTTACAAGACTTTCCATGGTGTTATTATCAATCTATATTATGTAGAATGTAAAGACAGTGCTAAGTGAAGGATAAGGCTTCCAGTGTTGGGTTGTGGTCACCCAAGATAAATCATTTCACTAAAAAAGAACTAGTTAGTAGTAGTTATTTTAATTGTTGTAAAATAAATTTGGTTAAAAATAATAATATAGCGGCAGTTTCCATAAGACCACCACGAAATGTTTTAAAAAAACCCTATTTTTCCCTCCCCCGCTCCCTCTACGTTACCCCGTCCCCTATCACCCCCTCCCCCGACCTCCTCTTCTCCACTACCCCACATTAACCTATCCTCGTGACCCCCCTATGATCTCCCTCTCCTTGTCGGTGGTGTGGAACCCCCCCCCCCCTCACCTCCCTCCTCCATCCTCAATAGTGACCCTGACCCCCACACCCCCTTTGACCTCCCTATTATTGGCAGAAACGCAGAACCCCCTGACTTCCCTCTCCCCGATGGATCCCATCCTTAGTGGTGACATATACCCCCCACTTACCTCCCTATTTGAGATTAGTTCCCCTCTTATTATCCTCTTAAGGCTTATTTGGCCTTACTGTGGGGATTTAGTGTTTCAATTTATGTAAGTGGAAGATCAAAGGTTGGTTTTCTCTTTTTCATAGTTCATTAAATTAATAAACACTGATTTCTTACCTCTTAATCTTTGTTTTAGATTTCTAATGAAATTAATATATGTCTATATAAAAATATTTTAAATGAAAACTATGTTTCACTTGTTTTCCATTTAATGTGAAGGTTTTTATATGAAAACATGTATTTAAATTTATTTTTCAACTACCATACACACCTAACATTTGATAAAATAGTATAATTTATTTTATTACATGAATTCATGACTTAAAAAAAATTGGGTCCTTAAAATAATTTTTAAAGGAAAATCCTGAATTCCAAGGGTGTGCATTGAATTTTAAGAACCAATGTGGGGTCACCTTGAATATAGTGACTTTATGATGATTTGGTATTTTAGTTTTCAAAGAAAATTTTATAAATAGGTTTTCCAAAGAGTATTCAACTTTATGGTTGGAACATTTCATAAATAGTTTTAAAATTTAACCATAGACCATGCTCCTTAAAATATTTTGTATATTGAAATTCTATGGAATGTTAATTTTCTATAGGGTGTTTTCAAATTGATTATTGTTCACAATGAAAGAGAAAGGGGTGTTTCTAAAAGGGTTTATAGAGTTGGGGGTGAGATTATATATTGAATAGTTTACTATATTCTTCTATGATAATTGTTTTGTAGACTCTATTTATAAAATGGGAAGTTATGGATAGTTTTTCAAGAAATTTAGGTGCACATATAAATTAATATTAAATGGCTGAATAAAGTATATGCACATATAAAAACCTAAAAATTATATGATTATCATTGTTATCCATCAAATATTGTGTGATATCCAAATAAATTATACTTTGCATTCATATTTTTAAAGGGGTTATCCTATTCTTTGTTAGACCATGGGAAATGGTTCAGACCTTGATTAATATAGCTATTTTTTCAATAGAATGAACCCTCATTAGTTACAAAACTAGGGTAGAATACACCATTATATTTTTATTCCATAAAAAATATCATATACTTATAAAATATCAAAAATTGATAAATCTTAATCATATTTAATTTAGAGGTTGTCTTCCACACTTCCATCATTAAATATTAATTGTTTCAAGCATGTATCTAACTTCAAATACCATGCTCTTGAGTCTTATTCTAACCTCTATAGATTATTATTTAATTTTGATTGTATATATTTGATTAAACATTTATATCATTATATTTGAATGTAAATAGAGAATAAAATCAAATACCTATGGATAAAATTTGGATTAATTTACCTTGAAACACACCTCAGTATGCCAAGGTATTGGAAGAAATTTTTGATTATGAAATTTCTATCTGATCAGTGGATGGTAGTATAAAATTTCTAGGTCTGGATTTTAAATTCTAGTGATAATTGAATATAAATGAAGTGTATGATAATTTTATATTGAAATAGTTTCCTGATCGATATGTATGTTGGATTTTTCATGGTGAATCAAATGTTATGGAAATTCAAATAAACGAAAATATTTTCAACGAAATATAAAGTGACCCAACATAGGATAATTTAGTTTGAAATTTGTTAAATGAAGTGCTTAGTTTCCCAAAATACAAGGTCAGAGATTTTAATAGATAAATAGAACCTTCACTTGATCTTGAGAAGGTTAATCTTGCTCATAAATTATGTGATAAAAAATTATTTTTTTAAATTAGTTGAAGATGGACAATAAGAACTATATGAAGGTTGTGAAAATCATTTGATGTTGTCTTTTTTAATGAAGTTATCTCATATAAAGTATCTTCATGGAATTAATAACAAAGTAATGTTCATGATTTTAGATTTGATTCATGATGAATTTAGTGAAACTAAGATCCTTGCATCATTATATGAGATGAATAAAGTTGTAATAAACATTAGACTTTATTATACAAATATACATGGAAGCCTTAATGATTTCATGCTTTACTAGGGAGGAGATTCTGATAAAGAATAATGCACAAGATGTCATTAATACAGATGGAATTCAATGAACCAAAATGAGAGTATAAATCAATGAAACCCTAGGAAGAAATATAACTAGAAAACTCCTACAAAGGTATTGCATCATTTTCCTCAAAAACCACACTTGAAAATATTATTCATGTCTTCTAAGAATGCATACGACATGAAGTGGAATTCTTAGGATAGTAACAATTTCTTGATGAGACATACAAAAGATTCAATATTATGGAAGATGTTTGATTCACTATATCCATATTTTTCTTTGGATCTTTGGAAGGTATGTTTGGGATTGACTTATGATGGTATTAACCATTTTGTTACTTTAAGTACTAATTATATCATTTATCCATTTGTTTTTATCCCCTATAATATACCTACATTGATGTGTATGAAGAATACTTATTTTATTATTTCAATGATTCTTTCTGGAAATAAAATTCATAGAAATGACATTGATGTATACCTTCAACCGCTAAACAAATAATTTTGAGAATTCTGGGATGATTGTGTGGAAAAATTTGATGATTCAAATAGACAACTATTCAAAATGAATTCTACTTTAATGTAAACAATTAGTGACTTTCCCGAACTAGGAAATTTAGCTGGTTGGAACACTCATACTAGTTTGTCTTGTCCAATTTTTAATTTTGATTTTGAACCTCAATGATTACTTCATAGAAGAAAATGGTGTTTTATGTGTCATTGTTTATTTCTTGATTCTTATCATAAATTTAGGTTTAACATGATATGATTAAATGGATATATTAAAATGATAAAGTCATTGAAGGTGTTATCTAGTTCAGAAATCTTGGGATAATTAATGAATTTCATTGATGAATTTAGAAAATGTCATCAGTTTAAAGAAAGGGGGGAAAGGGTACAAGATATGGTATTCAAAGAAGATGGTACACAATAATGGAACAATAAAAGTATATTTTTCAAACTTCCTTATAGGGAGTTTAACTTGATATGTCATAATCTTAACATAATTCATATTGAGAAGAATGTTTGTGATAATGTAATTTTTACACTGCTTAATGAGCATGGTAAATTAAAGGATCACCTTAATTATCATAATTATTTGGGGCCAATGAATAAAAAACATGTTTTATGGGATAAGGAGAATAAAAAGTATCCTTTGTCTATTTTTACAATGAAAAAATCATGAGAAAGACATATTCCTTTGAAATTTAAATAATTTAAAAGTTCTAGATGGATATTCAAGTAATATATTAAGGTGAATTGACTTAAAACATATAAATTTACATGTATTGAAATGTAATGACTCGCATATTTTGATGGATCATTTTTTGTTGTTGGATTTTCATAATAATTTACCTGAAAACGTAACTATGGTTCTAGTTGAGTTTTTTCCCTTTTTCATAGAGATTTATAGAAAAACTATAAATCCAACAGAGCGTGATAAACTTCAAGAAAGAATTTTTTTTACACTATGCCATTTGGAGATATTATTTCCCCCTTCATTATTCATATTCATGATTCATTTGACTATTAATTTAGTTGAAGAAGCTAAACTTGGTGTACCGTTAAACTATCGATGGATGTATCCAATAGAGAGGTAAGTTGATATTTTTTTATTTTCATTGGTGAATTCGATTTTATCAAATCATTACATAATTTTTTTTAATATGTTTCCTATTTTTTCCAACAGGTACTTAGGTTATTCAAAATCATATGTGAGGAATAAATCTTAACTATAAGGCTCTATTGTTGAAGGTTACATAGCTGAAGAATGTTCGACTTTTTATTTTAGGTATTTGGATGGGATTGATAATATATTCAATCATGTTGGACATGCTGATGACATCTAAACTAATTATCATTTTGAAAATAAGTAATTGGTATTTCTAACTATTGGATGACCAATTGGAATGGGGTCAAATTTTACACTGTTTCAATTTGAGTTTCTACAAGCACATAGATTTGTGCTACTCAATAGTGTTATTGGAGATCCATTTATCAAAGAATTGTGGCTCCAAAAAAAGAGGAAATTAAGGGGTTGAGCTCAGAATGTACTAGAATTAAAAAAAATTAATAAAGAGCTTGTCTTATATTTTTTCCATCATGTAAGTATATACTCATATTTATATTTTTGACATCTAATGGCCCGAATTCCTTCATTTTTTATTGATTTTTCATAATTCACCTTTCAATGGGTGATGTGGAACCCTTACAAGGCTCATAGGCATAAGTATTACATGGACCATAGGCCTTAGAGGAATTCTTTGCCCGTAGGCTTCAAACATTACATACAACCCAGACTAACTACTTGGAACTGCTCCTCCCCAGCATCTTCATTGTGAAATCATCTCTCCACATTTGCATGGCTGTTCGACTAGGCTTTCTCGGGCATGCACATGCTTGTCCCATTGGAAGGTTCCATACCCTTTCATTATTGCAATCCATTTATCTTTTGCACTGGTGAAAGCTTCTTTCTCATCCTCCTTCTGAAGCTTTTTCCTTATAGGTTGTCTGGTTTTCATCTTCACTTAGGGTGGCCCGAAGGCCTTGAGGTGACCCAAAGGCCTTACTGACCTGAAGGCCTGGGTGGCTCGAGGGCCTTAAAGGACTCGGAGACCAAATCGGTGGCCCGAAGGCCAAAACAGGGGAATATTTCCAGCTACTACAGTGCCAAATAGTGTCTGCTATAGTTCCCTCTATGGTACCTACTACAGTACTGCTACAGTTGCCGCTACAGTACTACCAAAAAAGTGCTTGCAATAGTCTCGATGGTAGGTACCATTGTAGAGAACTGTTTTTTTGGCCTAATAAGACTTTTAAATATTTCTAATAATATTTCTAAATCTGGTCGCTGAGACGGCATGCGATTCCGAGGCCCGGTGTGCCCGGAATTAATTTTATAAAAATGTTAAGTGTTTTTATATTACGCACGGGTGGTTAACTAAAGAAAACAAGGTATATCTTAAACGGTTGATCATATTGGAAATCCGAGACCACGGTTGGGTCCAGAACGTAGTGTTTCCCCTAGGCACGACATAAAATAAGCCGGCACAGGATGTTCAGACCCCTCGCATGTTGGTGGTGTATTAAATGGATAAATTAAATAATTGATTTATTCATTTAATATCTCAAAGCTGAATATCTCTAGAACAGGGACTCAGATGAAAACTTTGAGGCCTCCGATGAGCTCGGAACGTAGGTTTTACCCTAAGAAAGGTGTAACCTCTGTCTGCATCGGGTGTTTGGCATATGCGCCAGCACGAAGAATAATTAAATAATTAAATAATTGTTTATTTAGTTATTTAATTTATTTCTTTTAACCTAGCGAGAGGTTATAAATTCCTTTTTTAGAGGGGGTTGGCCTCATAATTCATTTTTTCCAATGATGGTAAACCCTCCCTTCCTCTCCTCTCCTCTTCTCCTCATTGAAGAACGATGAACGAAGAACAACGAAGCCTCAGATCCAAGCAAATTGAAGAGCGACGAACGCAAAATCTTCTTCTCATTGATGTGAAAGTGTGATCCTCGTCAACACCGAGTGGATCTTGATGAACGCGATATTCACCAACGATCGATCCAAACTTGAGGTAGGATTTATCTTTGTGGATTCCTTACCTCGGTTTAATTTCTCATGATTAACGAAAATTAAATAAATTAATTCGCGGATTGATAAATAATTGATTGAATTAATTGTCTTCTTGTTTTTCTTGGATTTGAGATTCTTGAAGCATGATAAATATTTAATTTCCAATCCCCCATGTTCTTGATTCTCAAAAATGATGGCCAAACTAACATGACTATTAATCCGCACTTTGAACGTGATCTTTCCTTATTCATTGTCCGTGCATTCTTCGCGTGTTCTGCATCCCCAAATTATTAAGTGCGCCAAGAACTCAATGCTTCGTTGAGCACGACTTACGAACGCGGAGATCTCGACCTGAGAATCACCGAACCACTTTTTCTCTTTTTTCCGATTTAAATCGAAGCCGGTATAGCACGAGGAAGGATCCCGTGGTGCGGGTGCGATGAGGGTTACGGTTGTCCAAGGCGACAGTTCGGTTGGGCGAGCAGGCGACCATGGCAGCTGGTGCAGCACAAGTAGGTGGCGCGATGGAAGTAGGCCGTGTGCGAGGCGGAGGCACAACGGTTCACGGTTGGTGAGGTCCGCGTGAAGTTTCGAGGGGAATGAAACATGAATTAGGGAAGTAGAATGAAGATTGTAGAGATAATGGCATAACAAAAATTGGGAAATAATAAAAGGGAAAAAAATAAATCAATCATGGAGCAAGGAGGCGCCACTTTTGGTGGTAGCATGGGATTGAGGAGGATATTTTTTTAAGTCATTATTATTATATCTTATAATAATGAATATAAGATATTAATGGGAATAAAATTAAAAGAAAAAAAAGGAGAGAAGGAATGGCCATGTGTGAAGGTAGGTCTTAAATGGAGTGATGCGCACCAAATTGGTGATATGGTGGTGCGTGGCATGGGGTGTTTGAAAGAAATCAATTAAAAATAATAATATAATAATGGCATTATTATTTTTGTTGATAAAACACCCTTTTTTCCGTAACTTCTTCGTGCGATCTCAGTTCCATGAACCTTTAGTGGCAGTGTGACCCTGACTTCGAGACGGAATTTATGAGTCCAATATTGAATATCTTTTTCAGGTTTTTGGGTCGGGTATCTGAAGCGCTCGGAAAATAATAGATTTAATATTATTATTAAATCTTTGACCCTCCATAACTCATGCATGCGACGCCTTATTGGCTTGCCGTCAGTGGTGATGTAATCCCATCATTAATATGGTCGATTCAAGTCTAATGTTGGATACTAAATTCTGGTTTGTGACTCGGGTCCATGAAACACCGAATAATAATAATAATAATAATAATATTACGGGATCTTGTATCTGAAATATCTCCCTCATATGGTGTCGGAATGACGAACCATCTACGACGTTGCGACCCTAGAATTAAGACAGATGTTTCAAGACAAATTATGGATATTTAAGTCGAGGTCATGGAGTGGGCCCCACGAGGCCAGGTTCGCACGTGTTGTGGTGAAATGTAACTTTTTCACTGGCTATCCGTTTTGGACAAATGGATAGTCCATCTCGTGTGATTTTCCATATGGATCGTAACGGTGTGACCGGTTTGGTTAACCGGTGTCGTTTAAAGTATGACTAGGTTGGATCGAACATGAATATAACCGGGCCCTCGACACTAAAATTCCTATAACTTACAGACTATGCTTCTGATTGACGCAATGTCTGTCGTGTTGGACCCCTTAAGACATGGCAGTCATTTGGGTTGCTCCCTTGTGGAACTTCATGGTTGTTGAGGTATGACTAATAACCTGAGGAGCATAACTAGGGTGTTTCTTTTAGTGAGATCTAGGATGAAAATTCCCTTGATGACTCAAGCCGCAAGCATTTTTTACTCCTCTACTCCAGTAGAGACGCGACTCCCCACCTCATGAGTAAGGGTTTGTTTTCCTATGAGATGTTTTCCTATCTTTAGAGTCGGTACTCCACCACATGGCTAGCTGAGGCCAGTAACGCGGGTCACCCCATGTACCGATTTTCACGGGTTGACATGCATGGGTTGAGGTCATGTACGGGCACATGGCCAACATACATTTAGTGGACCCCAGATACTTTGACATGATAGGTGATCCTTTATACATGTTTTATAGTTGCATTTTATATGACCAGCCTTGCGACACGGGCCATTGTACATGGGTAATACCTAGGGTCAGAGGACACGGCGTGTAACCTTTAAGTATGTCACCTTTTCATTTTTCTAAAATTAATGTGAATTTAAAATAAAAAGACACTTGTAGCCATATTAGTCACACCATGTGTCATATTGAGGTGTGGTTGATTCTTACTTGTCAAAAAATATATAAAGATCATTTTCCTAATGTATCAAAATAATAAAAATGAATTTTATCTATTTTGATTCGGTTAGTTGTCCTTTTTACTAAAATGGATGTCAATTTTAAATAAAAAGATACACTTGGAGTCATACCTGTCACACTGTATATCACATTGAGGTTAGGATGATTCCTACACATCCCAAATGACTTATGTATCATTTTCCTAAGGCGTAAAGACATTCCTAATGTGTTTTCTCAGTTACGAATTGGTCAGTTGTCCTATTTACTAAAATTGATGTCCATTTTAAGTATAAAGATGCACATAGAGTCATACCGATCATGTGGTGTCTTGGATTGAGGTTTAGGTTATTCCTACACATCAAAAATTCTTCATGGATCATTTTCCTAAAGTATCAAAATAATATGAATGAATTTTCTTAGTTTTCGGTATGTTAGTTGTTCTTTTTGCTAAAATTAATGTCAATTTAAAATAAAAAAGACACACTTGGATGCATATAAGTCCCAATGTGAATCATATTGATGTGAGGTTTATTCCTACACATCAAAAATGAATCATGGATTTTTTTTTGTAATGTATCAAAACAATAAAAATGAATTTTATTAGTTTTGAGTAGGTCAGTTATCCTTTTTACTAAAATTGATGTCAATTTTAAATAAAAAGACACACTTGGAGTCATAAAGGTGATTCCATGCATTGGATTGATGTGGGGACGATTATTACATGTCTCAAATTACTTGGGATCATTTACCTAATGGATCAAAATAATTTTAATGTTTTTTCTCAATTTTGAGTGGGTCAGTTTTCCTTTTTACTAAAATTGATGAAATTTTTAAATAAAAAGACATACTTGGAGTCATACCAGTTTCACCATGAGTTAGATTTAGATTTGGGTAATTCCAACATGTAAAAAATGTATCCTGTATCTTTTTACTAAAGTATCAAAATAATTTGAATTCATTTTCTCAGTTTTCAGTATGTCACTTGTGCTTTTTGCTAAAATTATTGTCAATTTTAAATAAAAATACACACTTGGAGCCATATAGATCCCACTATGTGTTGGATTGAGGTTTATTTGATTCATACACATCAAAAATGACTTATAGATCATCTATTCTAAAGTATCAAGATAATACAAATGAATTTTCTCAGTTTTGAGTAGGTCAGATGACATTTTTACTAAAATTGATGTCAATTTTAAATAAAAAGATGTACTTCGAGTCATATCAGTCATATCGTGCATTAGATTGAGTTGTAGCAGATTTATACACATATCAAATGACTTAACGATTATTTTACTAAATTATCACAACAATCAAAATTCATTTTAATGGTTTTTAGTAGGTTATTTTTCATTTTTACAAAAAAATGATGTCAATTTTAAATAAAAAGATGAACATTGAGTCATACTAGTCACACCATGCATCATATTGAGGTGAGGCTAATTCCAACATGTTAAAAATTAATCATGAATCATTTTTATAAATTATTAAAACAATAAAAATTTGTTTGATCAATTTTCTGTATGTTACATTTCTTTTTTACTAAAATTTAATTTTAAAATGGAATCCCACACTTTGACTCGTACTGGTCAAATTGTGTATCAATTTGACATGAGACCAATTCCTAAATGTCGAAACTGATTTTTTAATTGATGTATTAAATTATCAATATAATCCAAGCATGTTCTCCTAGTTTTCAGTAAGTGACACATTTTGAACTAAAATGTTGATTTTAAACTCATTACAGACACTTTGATTCATACCAATCGCACTATGTGTCAGATTGAGGAGCGGATGATTCTAAAACATCATCAATGACTTATGCATTATTTTCATAAATTATAAAAAAATATTATTATTTTTGTTTAGTTTTGAGTATGTCAGTTTTATTTTTTAATAAAATTAATGTCAATTCTAAATAAAATAATGAACCTGGAGTCATACCAGTCACACCATGTGTCGGATTGAGGTACCACCGATTCCTACACATCCCAAAGTCTAAAAAAATCCTAAATTCTCATGTTACTATGATTATCATTTCCTTTAATTGTAAAAATATAAACACTTCATATTGAGTCGATTTTTTTAGCTGAAGAATCTTTCTTGTTTTTTAAAACCAGAAGAGTAGAGGAAGCTATTTTTTCCATTATATCATGAGAAGTCACCATAATGGGAATATGAGATTCCTCCACTCTTCTAGTTTTTAAAAATGAGAAAAAAATCAACTAAGAATATTAACTCAATATGTAGTGTTGGCAGGTTGATAAAGAAAATAAAAGGAAATCATGGTAGCATTGGAAGAAAGGAACAAGTTGTATCTTTTGTGGCTTATTGAAGATAGTTGAAAAAAAATATGACTTCCCAAAAGATCTGTGAAAATAACTAAATAAGTATTAGATAAAAATTATAAGGAAAATAACATAAAAATAGTAGATAAAATGATGAAAAAAATTATTAAATAAGCAGTATGAATTCACCTTTTCATGATGGTTGTACACATTCTGGACCCATTTCCTTATTGTCATTATCTTAGTTGCAACCTCAAAGTCTAATATCTTTTGAGCATGATAATATTATAAAAAACCACCCCAACTCAAATAAAGGAATCCACCTTTATATGAAAAAAATTCTTATGTGAGCAGTACTAAAAAGAAAGAAATTAAACCTAAAAATGAAATGATCCATTACTTATATAGAAGTTACATCTTCATGTTATTTTTATACATTCTGCCATCAGTTTTGCTGCCCATTCATTTTTAACAAAATCCATATAATCTTTTGAATATGATTATTTTTTATAGTCATATTAGTATTATAAAAATATAAATTCACAAATTAGTAATAAATATTTTTAATTAAATAATAATTATCTTCAAAAATACCTCTTCGGGGATACTAGTTTGTTGATTTAATATGATCTCTCACATAAATTTACAAACATAATAACCACAATGTTTTCTATTTTTTAATTTTAGAAACTACAAAAACATTGACAAAAACAAGTAATTTGGTTTAATATGTGTTTGGATATTGAAATCTTATTATATATGCCCTGATAGTTTTCCAATTGTAGAACTTGTTTGGATCCCTGTGCTTAATTCTTGTCATCGTGCCATGAATTTCAAGATATTTATACACCACCCTTTAATAATATAATTCTCATTAAAAAATAATATAAATTATATAACTTGAATTTTAGTTCTAAAATATAGGATGCATTGTATTAAAAATTGAAAAATTCCATCACGTGTGGTCGGTTTGTTGGGTATCCATGCGGTGAATCTTGGAAATAAATATTCAGATTATCCAAATTGACTACATTGAGAATCCAATGTTGCCTAAAAGCAAAAAAAATGAATAAGTAATGAATGAAAAGAAAATAGATAGGATATGATTAAATTTTATATTTTTACCCCTTCTTGTTGGTATTAATAATATTCCGCAATCTGTAACTTTTCATTCAAATGATTTTTCCAGTTTTTTCACAATTTCATTCATTTTTATTGAGCCTATTTTTTTGTCTTGTAGAAGTGATGTGAGGAAAAATGAGTCCAAATTTATATTCATGGGGTGTTCCCTTCAATTGGAATCGATATAAATGACTACATAAAATATAAAATGTATTTATTCATAATTTACATAGTGTATCAACTTTTGGAAAAACAAATCATGAAAACATACCTCATGTATACATGTATAACTAAGCCTCCTAGCCATTCATAGTTTAATATTTCATGTATATTATCATGATAAATATAGTATGTAATGTCATATTTGTATATTAGTTCTTTAAAATCAACTATGTGATCCATAAAATTCCATCCTATCCCAGTCACTAGATACATTCAATTTTTCCTCATGTTTATTCCAACATTTATAAGTTCGATCAATTTTGAAAAAAAATCCAGTATTCTTCCAATTATTATGGACAAATTAATCTTGAATAAAAATAGTATAAACATGGAAAATGGATTTTATAAGGGTCCTATGCATTATATTTTGAAAACTTGATGAACTATTTCACTCCATATTCATACTCTTTTATAATATGATTGGAATCCATCAATTCTTTATTCAAATCCATCATATTCAATTCTGTAATATTAATATAAAACAAAATAAAAACACAAAAGGGGCCTTTCAAATAATTTTAACCCAACGTTTGAATGATAAATATTATTACATTTTTTTCCTGAGACTCATCCCCATAGAATATAACACCAAAAACTGAGAGAAGATGCAGTTGTAGAGGACTTACCTAATTTAAACCATATAGATTATTTTGGATGAAAAGTATGTTTTGGAGTTTCAATGGGGTTAAACATTAATTCACCTTTTGTGGGAGTTTGTTCGTGATTAATATCCTATGGGTTTCATAGAGTTAGTTACATGACTTTCCATGGTGTTATTATCAATCTATATTATGTAGAATGTAAAGATAGTGCTAAGTAAAGGCTAAGGCTTCCACTGTTGGGTTGTGGTCACCCAAGATAAATCATTTCACTAAAAAAAGAACTATTTAGTAGCAATTATATTAATTGTTGTGAAATAAATTTGGTTAAAAATAATAATATAGTGGCATTTTCTAGAAGACCACCAATAAATGTTTTAAAAAAACCCTATTTTCCCCCTCCCCCGCTCCCTCCACATCACCCCGGCCCCTATCACCCCCTCCCCGACCTCCTCCTCTCCCCTCCCCCACATTAACCTATCCTCATGACCCCCCCTATGATCTACATCTCCTTGGCGGTGGCGTGGAACCCCCCCTTACCTCCCTCCTCCATCCTCAATAGTGACTCTGACCCCCACACCCCCTTTGACCTTCCTTTTATTGGAAGCAACGCAGAACCCCATGACTTCCCTCTCCCCGATGGATCCCATCCTCAGCGGTGACATATACCCCCCTCTTACCTCCCTCTCTGAGATTATTTCCCCTCCTCTTAGCCTCTTAAGGCGTATTTGGCCTTACTGTAGGGATTTAGTGTTTCACTTTATGGAAGTGGATGATCAATGATTGGGTTTCTCTTTTTCATAGTTCATTAAATTAATAAACACTGATTTCTTACCTCCTTAATCTTTGTTTTATATTTCTAATGAAATTAATATATGTCTATATAAAAATATTTTAAATGGAAACTATGTTTCACTTGTTTTCCATTGAATGTGAAGGTTTTTATATGAAAACATGTATTTTAAATTTATTTTTCAAATACCATTCACACCTAACATTTGATAAAATAGTAGAATTTATTTTATTACATGATTTCATGACTTTAAAAAAAATTGGGTCCTTAAAATAATTTTTAATGGAAAATCATGAATTCCAAGTGTGTGCATGGATTTTTAAGAACTAATGTGGGGTCACCTTGAATATAGTGACATTATGATGATTGGGTATTTTAGTATCAAAGAAAATTTTATAAATAGGTTTCTCAAAGAGTATTCAACTTTATAGTTGGAAAATTTCATAAATAGTTTAAAAATTTAACCATAGAGAATGCTCCTTGAAATATTTTGTATATTGAAATGCTAAGGCGTGTTGATTTTCTATAGGGGGTTTTCATATTGATTATTATTTACAATTAAAGAGAAGGGGGTGTTTCTAAAAGGGTTTTTAGAGTTGGGGGTGAGATTATATATTTAATAGTTTACTATATTCTTCTATGATAATTGATGTGTGAACTTTATTTATAACATGGAAAGTTATGGATAGTTTTTTAGGAAATTCAGGTGCACATATAAATTAATATTAAATGGTTGAATAAAGTATATGCACATATAACAACCTAAAAATTCTATGATTATCAGTGTTAGCCATCCAATAGTGTGTGATATCCAAATAAATTATACTTTTAATTCATATTTTTAAAGGGGTTATCCTAATCTTTGTTAGACCATGAGAAATGGTTCAGAAATTGATTATTATAGCTATTTTTTCAATAGAATGAACCCTCCTTAGTTACAACACTAGGGTAGAATACACCATTATATTTTTCTTCCATAAAAATAATATCATATACTTATAAAATATAAAAAATTGATAAATCTTTATCATCTTTAATTTAGAGGTTGTTTTCCACACTTCCATCATTAAATATTAATTGTTTCAAGCATGTATCTAACTTCAAATACCATGCTCTTGAGTCTTATTCTAACCTCTATAGATTATTCTTTAATTTTGATTATACCTATTTAATTAAACATTTATATCATTATATTTGAATGTACATAGATAATAAAATCCAATACCCATGGATAAAATTTGGATTAATTTACCTCAAAACACACCTCAGTTAGCCAAGGGATTGGAAGAAATTTTTTATTATGAAATTAAATATGATCAGTGGATGGTAGTGTAAAATTTCCATGTCCGGATTTTAAATTCAAGTGATAGTTGAATAGAAATTAAGTGTATGATAATTTTATATTGAATCAGTTTCCTAATCGATATGTATGTTGGATTTTTCATGGTGAATCAAATGTTATGGAAATTCAAGTAAATGAAAATATTTTCAATGAAATATAAAGTGACCAAACAGAGGATAATTCAGTTTGAAATTTGTTAAATGAAGTGATTAGTTTCCCAAAATACAAGGTCTGAGATTTTAATAGATAAATAGAACCTTCACTTGATCTTGAGAAGGTTAATCTTGCTCATAAATTCTGTGATAAGAAAATGATTTTTTTTAAATTAGTTGAAGATGGACAATAAGAACTATATTAAGGGTGTGCAAAGTTTTTGAAGTTGTCTTTTTTAATGAAGTTATGTCATATAAAGTATCTTCATGGAATTAATAACCAAGTAATGTCCATGATTTTAGATTTGATTCATGATGAATTTAGTGAAACTAAGATCCTTGCATCATTATATGAGATGAATAAAGTTGTAAAAAAGCTTAGACTTGATTATAAAAATATACATGGAAGCCTTAATGATTTAATTATTTAATGGAGAGATGATTCTGATAAATAATAATGCACAAGAAGTCATTAAAATAGATGGAATTCAGTAAACCAAAATGAGAGTATAAATCAATGAAACCCTAGGAAGAAATATAACAAGAAAACCCCTGCAAAGGTATTGCATTATTTTCCTCTAAAACCACACTTGAAAAGATTACTCATGTCTTCTAAGACTGCATATGACATGAATTGGAATTATTAGGATAGTAACAATGGCTTGATGAGACATACAAAAGATTCAATATTATAGAAGATGTTTGATTCACTATATCCATATTTTTCTTTGGATCCTTGGAAGGTATGTTTGGGATTGTCTTCTGATTGTATTAACCATTTTTTTACTTTAAGTACTAATTATATCATTTATCCATTTGTTTTTATCCACTATAATATACGTACATTGATGTGTATGAAGAATACTTATTTCATTATTTCAATGATTCTTTCTGGAAAGTAAATTCATAGAAATAACATTAAAGTATACCTTCAACCTCTAATCAAATAATTTAGAGAATTCTGGGATGATTGTGTGGAAAAATATGATGATTAAACTAGAAAACTATTCAAAATGAATTCTACTTTAATGTGAACAATTAGTGACTTTCCTAAACTAGGAAATTTAGCTGGTTGGAACACTCATACTAGTTTTTCTTGTCCAATTTTTAATTTTGATTTTGAACCTCAATGATTACCCCATAGAAGAAAATGGTGTTTTATGTGTCATTGTTCATTTCTTGATTCTTCTAATAAATTTGGGTTTAACATGACATGATTAAATGTATATATTGAAATGATAAATTCATTGAAGGTGTTATCTGGTTCAAAAATATTAGGATAATTAATGAATTTCACTGATGAATTTAGAAAATGTCATCAGTTTAAAGAAAGGGGGAAAGGGTACAAGATATGGTATTAGAAGAAGATGGTATAAAAAAATGGAACAATAAAATTATATTTTTCAAACTTCCTTATAGGGAGTTTAACTTGATATGTCATAATCTTAACATATTTCATATTGAGAAGAATGTTTATGACAATGTAATTTTTACACTGCTTAATGAGCATGGTAAATCGAAGGATCACCTTAATTCTCATAAGTATTTGGCGCCAATGAATATAAAACATATTTTGTGGGATAGTGAGAATGAAAAGTATCCTTTGTCTATTTTTACAATGAAAAATCATGAGAAAGACATATTCCTTTTAAATTTAAATAATTTAAATGTTCTATATGGATAGTCAGGTAACATATTAAGGTGAATTGACTTAAAACATATAAATTTACATGTATTGAAATGTAATGACTCGCATACTTTTATGGATCATTTTTTTTGTTGGATTTTCATAATAATTTACCTAAAAACGTAACTATGGTTCTAGTTGAGTTTTTTCCTTTTTCATAGAGATTTATAGAAAAACTCTAAATCCAACCGAGTAAGATAAACTCCAAGAAATAATTTTTTTACACTATGTAATTTGGAGATAATATTTCCCCCTTCATTATTCATAGTCATGTTTCATTTGACTATTAATTTGGTTGAAGAAGCTAAACTTTTTGTACCGTTAAACTATCGATGGATGTATCCAATAGAGAGGTACGTTGATATTTTTTATTTTCATTGGTGAATTTGATTTGATCAAATCATTACATAATTTATTTTAATATGTTTCCTACTTTTTTCTAACAGGTACTTAGGTTATTCAAAATTATATGTGAGGAATAAATCTCAACTAGAAGGCTCTATTGAAAAAGGTTACATAGCTAAAGAATGTTTGACTTTTTATTCTAGGTATTTGGATGGGATTGATAATATATTCAATCATGTTGGACATGCTGATGACATCTCCACTAATTATCATTTTGAAAATAAGTAATTGTTATTTCTAACTATTGGATGACAAATTCGAATGGGGTCAAATTTTACACTTTTTGAATTGGAGTTACTATAAGAACATAGAAATATGCTACTTAATAGTGTTATTGGAGATCCATTTATCGAAGAATTGTGGCTCCAAACAAAGAGGAAATTAAGGGTTTGAGCTCAGAATGTAATAGAAATAAAAAAAAATTAATAAAGAGCTTATCTTATATTTTTTCCATCATATAAGTATATACTCATATTTATATTTTTGACATATAATGGCCCAAATTCCTTCATTTTTTATTGATTTTTCATAATTCACCTTCCAATGGGTGATGTGGAACCCTTACAAGGCTCATAGGCATAAGTATTACATGGCCCATAGGCCTTAGAGGAATTCATTGCCCGTAGGCTTCAAACATTACATACAACCCAAACTAACTACTTAGAACAGCTCCTCCCCAGCATCTTCATTGTGAAATCATCTCTCCACCTTTGCATGGTTGTTCGACTAGGCTTTCTCATGCATGCACAAGCTTGTCCTATTGGAAGGTGTGATACCCTCTAATTATTGTAATTCATTTAGCTTCTCCACTAGTGAAAGCTCCTTTCTCATCCTCCTTCTGAAGCCTGTTCCTTATAGGTTGTCTAGTTTTCATCTTCACTTAAGGTGGCCTGAAGGCCGTGAGGTGGCCAAAAGGCCTTACTGACTTGAAGGCCTGGGTGGCCCGAAGGACTTAAAGGACTTGGAGACCAAATCGGTGGCCCAATGGCCAAAACAGGGGAATATTTCCAGCTACTACAGTGCCAAACATTGCCTGCTATAGTTCCCGCTATAGTACCTGCTACAGTACTGCTACAATTCCCGCTACAGTACTACCAAACAGTGCTTGCTATAGTCCTGATGGTAGGTACCATTGTAGAGACCCATTTTTTTGGCCTAATAAGACATTGAAATATTTCTACGAATATTTCCAAATCTGGTCACTGAGACAACGTGCAATTCCGAGGCCCGATGTGCTCGAAATTAATTTTATAAAAATGTTAAGTATTTTTATATTACGCAAGTGCGATTAACTAAAGAAAACAAGATATCTCTTAAATGGTTGATCGGATTGGAAATCTGAGACCACGTTTGGGTCCGAAACATATTTTTTCCCCGAGGCGCGACATAAAATAAGTCGGCGTGGGATGTTCGGACCCCTCGCTCGTTAGCGGTGTATTAAATGGATTTATTAAATAATTAATTTATTCATTTAATATCTCAAACCTGAATATATCTAGAACATGGACTCATATGAAAAATATGAGGCCTCTGATGAGCTTGGAACGTAGGTTTTACCCTAAGAAAGGTGTAACCTTTGTCCGCATCGGGTGTTTGGCATATGCGCCATCACGAGAGAATAATTAAATAATTAAATAATTGTTTATTTAGTTATTTAATTTATTTCTTTTAACCTAGCGAGAGGTTATAAATTCCTTGTTTAAAGGGGGTTGGCCTCATAATTAATTTTGGCCAACGACGGTAAACCCTCCCTTCCTCTCCTCTCCTCCTCTCCTTGTTGATGAACGACAAACAAAGAACAACGAAGCCTCGGATCCAAGTGAATTGAAGACCGACGAACGCAACATCTTCTTCTCATTGATGTGCAAGTGCGATCCTCATCAACACTGAGCTAATCGTTATGAATGCGATCTTCACCAACGATCGATCCAAACTTGATGTTGGATTTATATTTTTGGATTCCTTACCTCGGTTTAATTTCCCATGATGAACGCGAATTAAATAAATTAATTCGCAGATTGATAAACAATTGATTGAATTAATTTTCTTCTCAGTTATCTTGGATTTGAGATTCTTGAAGCATGATAAATATTTAATTTCCAATCCCCCATGTTCTTGATTCTCAAAAATGATGGCCAAACTAACACGGCTATTGATCCACACTTTGACCGTGATCTTTCCTTATTAATTGTTCATGTATTATTCGCGTGTTCTACATCCCCAAATTATTAAGTGCACCAAGAACTCAATGCTTCATTGAGCGCGACTTACGGACGCGGAGATCTCGACCTGAGAATCACTGAACCAATTTTGTCTCTTTTTTCCAATTTAAATCGAAGTCGGTATGGCGCGAGGAAGGATCCGGTGGTGCGGGTGTGACAAGGGTTCTGGAGGTCCAAGGCGGCGGTTCGGTTGGGTGAGCAGGCGGCCGTGGCGGCTGGTGTAGCACGAGTAGGCGGCGCCACGGAAGCAGGCTGTGTGCGAGGCGGAGGAGCAGCGGTTCCCTGTTGGTGAGGGCCGCTTGAACTTTGGAGGGGAATAAAACGTGAATTGGGGAAGTGGAATGAAGATTGGAGAGATAATGGCATAACAAAAATTCATAAATAATAAAAGGAAAAAAAGTAAATCAATCATGGAGCAAGGAGGCACCACTTTTGGTGGTGGCGTGGGATTGGGGAGGATATTTTTGTAAGTCATTATTATTATATCTTATAATAATGATTATAAGATATTAATGGGAATAAAATTAAAAGAAAAAAAGGAGAGAAGGAATGGCCATGCTTGAGGAAGGGAGGTCTTAAATGGAGTGGTGCGTACCAAATTGGTGATATGGTGGTGCGTGGCATGGGGTGCTTGAAATAAATCAATTAAAAATAATAATATAATAATGGCATTATAATTTTTGTTGATAAAACACAGTTTTTTCCGTAACTTCTTCGTGCGATCTCGGTTCCACAAACCGTCAGCGGTAGTGCGACCCTAACTTCGAGATGGAATTTATGAGTCCAATATTGGATATCTTTTTCGGGTTTTTGGGTCAGGTATCTGAAGCACTCGGAAAATAATGGATTTAAAATTATTATTAAATCTTCGACCCGTCATAACTCGTGTGATGCCTGATTGTCTTATCGTCAGTGACGATGTAATACCATCATTAGTACGGTCAATTCATGTCTAATGTTGGATAATAAATTATGGTTCGTGGCTCGGGTCCACGAAACACTGAATAATAATATTATTATTATTATTATTACGGGATCTTGTATCTGAAATATCTCCTTCATACGATGTCGGAATGATGAACCATCTTCGATGTTACGACCCTGGAATTAAGATGGATGTTTCAAGACAAATTATGGATATTTAAGTTGAGGTCGAGGAGTGGCCCCATGAGGCCAGGTTCACGCGTGTTGCGGTGAAATGTAACTTTTTCACCGGCTATCCGTTTTGGAAAAATGGGTAGTCCATCTTGTGTGATTTTCCATATGGATCGTAATGGTGTGACCAGTTTGGTTAACTGGTGTTGTTTGAAGTATGACCGGGTTGGATCAAACATTAATCTAACCGAGCCCTCGACACTAAAATGACTATAAGTTACATACTATGAATCCGATTGATGCATCATTTGTCGTGTTGGACCCTTATGACATGGCGATCATTCGGGTTGCTCCCTTGTGGAACTTCGTGGTGGTTGAGGTATGACTGATAACCTGAGGAGCAGAACCAGGGTGTTTCTTTTAGTGAGAGCTAGGATGACTATTCCCTTGATGACTCGAGGCGCAAGCATTCCTTACTCCTCTACTCCAGTAGAGACGAGACTCCCCAGCTCATGAGTGCAGGTTCGTTTTCCTCTGAGATGTTTTTCCTATCTTTGGAGTCGGTACTACACCACGCGGCCAGGCGATTCCAGTAACGCGGGTCACCCCATGTACCGATTTTCACGGGTTGACATGCATGGTTTGAGGTCGTGTACGGGCACATAGCCAACATACATGGGGTGGACCCCAGATACTTTGACACGACAGGTGATCCTTTCTACATGTTGTATAGTTGCGTTTTACACGACCAAACTTGCGACATGGGCCATTGTACACGGGTAATACCTGGGGTCAGAGGACATGGCGTGTAACCTTTCTACACGCCCTGTAATTTTCAGTACATGGCTTGATCTTCTTGCCCACCATTTCTTAGAGATAATTAGTTTTGGTTAGTGCCCCTTCTTCTCATTCCTCTGAAGGTCAGGCATCATTTCCTTCTATAGGAGTATGATCCCTTCAGTAGGACTTTATGTGATAGATTCGGAATCCCTCCGAGAGGCCCAGAGAGAGATCCTCTATCCATTCCTGACCCTAGGTAGATTCAGTAATTGACGTGACCAACTCTACCAGGAATTGATCCTCTACCTAGCTGGTGAATCACCTAACTGGTGAATCCGGATGAGTCGCGGTATCCTCCATGGCCCTGGCAGTGATCCTCATCTGTGTATCGTGATCTTTCCCACTCAAAAGTGTGTCTCCCGTAATGAGTGATTCTATCTATCATGATCTTTCCACTCATGAATGTGTCTCCATTAATGAGTGTAAATACCTCTCGTGACGTTTCCTGATGAACAATACTTCTTGGACTGACATCATCAGATCTATCAGACTCGTGGAGTGTGTTATCCTGGAAGGAGTACTTTGTGGAATCTTCGTATCGGATCCCTAGCTTGGGTATGTAGTTGTGTAACTTGTCTCTAGACTACAGGTCTGAGTTACGAGTATATCTAGTTGCCATGGGTATTTTTATGGGCATATACCTGGTGTGAGTTGTGAGATGAAGATCCCCTTACTCTATCATTTGTGTTTCTTTGGACGATCATATCTATTATTGGGTGGAGTTGTACTCTTTTTGTTCACTCTTGTTGTACCTTATTCTCTCCTACTTCTCTCTTCTTTAGTACATCTATTGTTGCTCCCTCGAGCCTTCGGGGCATCCTACTGAGTATTCTTATACTCACCCCTGCTTGGGCTTTGCCCGTATTTGGAGTGCCCTTGTAGATGACGGACAGGTTGATCGTGACATCAGAGGAGCTTCAAGATATGGGGTGTTTGGACTGTGTGCAGTGGTCGTAGATTGGGATTTAGGAGTGGGACTCTTCCAGTTGTTTTACTTTTTCACATGTTGCTAGGTTGTGGCACTTTTCTAGTTGGGTGTGTAGTTTTTCCCCTTTCCCATTCAGCTTTACTTTTCTTGTACTTGTATTGTTAGAGGTCGATGCATTTTTGTTTGGTTCTATTTTTATAGCAGTGTGGAACCTTTCTTTCTTCTTTTTCTCTGCACTTTTGCATTGAGTTATCTACGTGTGTGTGTACAGGTTCTTAGGCAAAGGCCTCCCCAAGATTTGTGTGCCTTCGGCGCTAGTCGCCAGCCCCTGGCCTATGGAGGCGGGCTTGGGGTAGTTTCGGTTCGAACCCTGGTAAGGGTCGGGTCGTTACAGAGTGGTATCAGAGGTGGTTTGACCCTTGGGACGTTGTTTGGACGTTTCCCTAAAATAGTCTTGGTTGGGTTTAGGGAAATAGTGTCGATGTGTTTTGAGAGTGGCTCTCAGGCCAGGGAGTCCAGTGAGGGTGCGGGCGGCCGACGTATCCATTCACCAGGACCCTGATTACCCGCTTGTCAACTCGTCACCTTGAGACACCTGTTGCAGGGAACAATGGTACATGCATCATATAGGATTGAGTCTTTGACTGTACTTCTCAAGTTATCTCCCCATCACTGTTGATATATATAGATATGCTCATCCAACTGTAGTACTCCTTAATAACATTCAGGATATCTCCACGATGACAGCCATCCAGGATACTAGCTACAGTTCATGGCGATGATTCTGTGAGCAACCAGATCTCAGTTCATGACCCATCATGTGATCCCCTTTCTCCAGGTGGGCAGGTAGCAGTACCCCTACCTGTTGAGAAGAAGACTGCCCCAGCAGAGCGAGATGTGGACGTGCACAGGTTTGGCGCACTTAACGAGTTCCAGCATCAGAGACGACTGAGGTTCCGCAATAAGCCATGCCCTCGGACAGTAGAGGATTGGCTAGAGTCGATGGTCCACTGGTCTATAATGGTAGTTCCCAAGAACAGACGTTCGATCAGGGACTCTATAGAGAGATATATGCTATCGTAGTGCTCTTGTTCATCTCCACCTATATCGAGGTGCTGGAGTAAGCACTGATGGTATAGAGCTTCCTGTCACCCCATACAGCTGGTTGTGATAGTGAGCATAACAGAGCTAAGACGTCTACTATATCTAGGAGACGTCAGATGACAAGATCTCAACGTAGGATATCTTATCATGAACAATCACAGTCGCATGGTCATATGGGACCCAGAAAGTGCAGCGAAAGAACGGTGGAAGATTCTTACTGACTTGTACAATTAATTTTCGGTTATGTTGAAGATTATTGTAGCGAGAAGTGTGGGAAGTCCCAGAGTCACCTAGTGCGGGAAGTTTCAGAGCAGTTAAATTCCTTGCAGCTGTCCCAAATGGAACATGAAGGTATAAATTTTCTTCAGTCGATGGTGTTGACTCATGCGCTTCTCGAGCATGTAAGAGAGTCTTGGTTGTGATTCATCGACTGTGAAATCCTGTGTGATCAGATATCAATAGGTGTTTCACCATATGGATATTCTAAAGGAGGGAATCACGATACTTTTTCCTAGTGACAAACAGTGATTCCAGTTGTGACATGTGATGTAGAGGTTCGGTCGGGGACGCAATCTTTCCCCCAAGTTCTATCAAGTTGTTTGAGACTGTGGAAGGAGATATCAAGGTTTCATATCACCTTTCCTTATCCCAAATAGTTAGAGTGGGTATACGACGCCTTACACGTGTCGCAATTAAGAAGATATGTGTGTGTTCCTTCACACATCATCAGCTGAAGAAAGCCTTATGAGGGTGGACCACCCCTTTGGTCCACATTCTTTGGAAGCACAGAAACGTAGAGGTTTCCCTAGGAGCGGGAGAGCTAAGTGCGGGCTTGGTATCCCAAGTGGTTTCCCTGGTTTTTCTTTTCAAGGACGAAAATCTTGAAGGATGGAATAATGTAGAGACCCATTTTTTGGCCTAATAAGACTTTGAAATATTTCTAAGAATATTTCTAAAGCTGTTCGCTGAGACGGCGTGCAATTCTGAGGCTCGGTGTGCCTGGAATTAATTTTATAAAAATGTTCAGTGTTTTTATATTACACCCACACGATTAACTAAAGAAAACAATATATCTCATAAATTGATGATCAGAACGGAAATCCGAGACCACGGTTGGGTCCAGAACGTAGTGTTTCCCCTAGGCGCGACATAAAATAAGTCGGCGTGGGATGTTCGGACCCCTCGCTCATTGGCGGTGTATTAAATGGATAAATTAAATAATTTATTTATTCATTTAATATCTCAAACCTGAATATCTCTAGAACAGGGT
Source organism: Viscum album (assembly GCA_963277665.1). Classification (NCBI taxonomy): domain Eukaryota; kingdom Viridiplantae; phylum Streptophyta; class Magnoliopsida; order Santalales; family Viscaceae; genus Viscum; species Viscum album. The sequence goes on from OY728128.1 coordinate 1,485,266,815, forward strand.
CTCAGATGAAAAATATGAGGCCTCCGATGAGCTCGGAACATAGGTTTTACCCTATGAAAGGTATAAACTTTGTCTGCATCGGGTGTTTGGCATATGCGCCATCACGAGAGAATAATTAAATAATTAAATAATTGTTTATTTAGTTATTTAATTTATTTCTTTTAACCTAGAGAGAGGTTATAAATTCTTTGTTTAGAGGGGTTTGGCCTCATAATTCATTTTGGACAACGAAAGTAAACCCTCCCTTCCACTCCTCTCCTCTCCACGTTGATGGACAACGAACGAAGAACAACAAAGCCTCAGATCCAAGCGAATAGAAGAGTGACGAACACAACATCTTATTCTCATTGATGTGCAAGTGCGATCCTCATCAACACCGAGTGGATCTTGATGAATGCGATCTTCACCAACGATCGATCCAAACTTGAGGTAGGATTTATATTTGTGGATTCCTTACCTCGGTTTAATTTCTCATGATGAATGCGAATTAAATAAATTAATTCACGGATTGATAAAAAATTGATTAAATTAATTTTCTTCTTGTTTATCTTGGATTTGAGATTCTTGAAGCATGATAAATATTTAATTTACAATCCCCCATGTACTTGATTCTCAAAAATGATGGCCAAACTAACACGGCTATTGATCCGAACTTTGACCGTGATCTTTCCTAATTCATTGTTCGTGCATTCTTCACGTGTTTTGCATCCCCAAATTATTAAGCATGCCAAGAACTCAATGCTTTGTTGAGCGTGACTTACGGACGTGGAGATCTCGACCTGAGAATCACCAAACCACTTTTGTCTCTTTTTTCCGATTTAAATCGAAGCCGGTATGGTGTGATGAAGGATCCCGTGGTGCGGGTGCGACGAGGGTTCCGGCGGTCCAAGGCGGCAGTTCGGTTGGGCGAGCAGGTGACTGTGGCGGCTGGTGCAGCGCGAGTAGGTGGCGCGATGGAAGCAGGCTGTGTGCGAGGCGGAGGCGCAGCGATTCCCGGTTGGTGAGGGCCGCATGATGTTTGGAGGGGAATGAAACGTGAATTGGGGAAGTATAATTAATATTGGAGAGAGAATATCATAAAAAAATTGGGAAATAATAAAAGGAAAAAAAATAAATCAATCATGGAGCAAGGAGGTGCCACTTTTGGTTGTGGCGTGGGATTGAGGAGGATAGTTTTGTAAGTCATTATTATTATATCTTATAATAATGGTTATAAGATATTAATGGGAATAAAATTTAAAGAAAAAGAAGAAGAGAAGGAATGGCCATACGTGAATAAGGGAGGTCTTAAATGGAGTGATTCGCACCAAATTGGCGATATGGTATGGGGTGCTTGAATGAAATCAATTAAAAATAATAATATAATAATGTCATTCTTATTTTTGTTGATAAAACACCCTTTTGTCCGTAACTTTTTCGTGCGATCTCGGTTCCACGAACCGTCAGCGGAAGTGTGACCCTGACTTCGAGACGGAATTTATGAGTCCAATATTGGATATCTTTTTCGGGTTTTTGGGTCGGGTATCTGAAGCGCTCGGAAAATAATAGATTTAATATTATTATTAAATCTTCGACCCGCCATAACTCATGTGTGCGACGCCTGATTGGATTGTCGTTAGTGGCAATGAAATCCCATCATTAATATAGTCGATTCATGTCTAATGTTGGATACTAAATTCTGGTTCATTGCTCAGGTCCATGAAACACTGAATAATAATAATATTATTATTATTACGGGATCTTGTATCTGAAATATCTCCCTCATACGGTGTCGGAATGGCGAATCGTCTGCGACGTTGTGACCCTAGAATTAAGAAGGATGTTTCAAGACAAATTATGAATATTTACGTTGAGGTCGAGGAGTGGGCCCCACGAGACCAGGTTCACGCATGTTGCGGTGAAATGCAACTTTTTCACCAGCTATCCGTTTTGGACAAATGGGTAGTCCATCTTGTGTTCTTTTCTGTATGGATCACAATGGTGTGACCGGTTTGGTTAACCGGTGTCATTTGAAGTATGACCAGGTTGGATCGAACATGAATCTAACCGGGCCCTCGACACTAAAATGCCTATAACTTACAGACTCTGTGTCCGATTGACGCATCGTCTGTTGCGTTGGAACCATTATGACATGGAGGTCATTCGGGTTGCCCCCTTGTGGAACTTCGTGGTGGTTGAGGTATGACCGATAACCTGAGGAGCAGAACCAGGGTGTTTCTTTTAGTGAGACCTAGGATGACTATTCTCGTGATGACTCCAGGCGCAAGAATTCCTTACTCCTCCACTCTAGTAGAGACGGGACTCCCCACATCATGAGTGCGGGTTCGTTTTCCTCTGAGATTTTTTTCCTATTTTTGGACTCGGTACTCCACCACGCGGCCAGGTGAGGCCAGTAACGCGGGTCACCCCGTGTACCGATTATAACAGTTTGACATGCATGGGTTGAGGTCATGTATGGGCACATGACTAACATACATGGAGTGGACCCCAGATACTTTGACATGATCGGTGATCCTTTCTACATGTTGTATAGTTGCTTTTTACACGACCATCCTTGCGACACGGGCCGTTGTACACGGGTAGTACCCGGGGTCATATGACACGGCGTGTAACCTTTCTACACGCTGTGTACTTTTCAGTACATGGCTTGATCTTCTGCCCCACCGTATCTTGGACATCTTTCGTTTGGGTTACTGCCCCTTCTTCTCGTTCCCCTGAAGGTCAGGCATCGTTTACTTCTAGAGGAGTATGATCCCTTCAGCAAGAATTTATGTGATAGAGTCTACATCCCTCCGAGAGGCTCGGAGCGAGATCCTCTATCCATTCCTGACCCTAGGTAGAGTCAGGAATCGATGTGACCAACTCTACCAGGCGTTGATCCTATACCTAGCAGGTGAATCACCTAGCTGGTGAATCTGGATGAGTCGCGGTATCCGCCATGGCCCTGGCAGTGATCCTCATCTATGTATCATGATCTTTCCCACTCGGGAGTGTGTCTCCCGTAATGAGTGCTTCTATCTATCGTGATCTTCCCACTCAAGAGTGTGTCTCTCGTAATGAGTGTAACTACCTCTCGTGGCATTTCCCGATGAACAGTACTTCTTGGACGGACGTCATCAGAGCTATCAGACTTGTGGAGTGTGTTCTCCCGGAATGAGTACTTTGTGGAATCTTCGTACCGGATCCCTAGCATGGGTATGTAGGTGTGTAACTTGTCTCTAAACTATAGGTCTGAGTTATGAGTATATCTGGTTGCCATTGGTATTTGTATGAGCATATACCTGGTGTGATCTGTGAGATGAAGATCCCCTTACTCTGTCGTTTGGGTTTCTTTGAGCGATCATATATATTATTGGGTGGAGCTGTAATCTTTTTGTTCACTCTTGTTGTACCTTGTTCTCTCTTACTGCTCTCCTCTTCAGTACGTCTATTTTTTCTCCCTCAAGCCTTCGGGGCATCCTACTGAGTATTCTTATACTCACCCCTTCTTGGGATTTTCCTACATTTGGTGTGCCCTTGCAAACGACGGAGAGGTTGATCGTGACATCAGAGGAGCTTTGGGATACAGGGTGTTTAGACTGCGTGCAGTAGTCGTAGCTTGGGATTTAGGAGTGGGACTCTTCCAGCTATTTTACTTTTTCACCTGTTGCCGGGTTGAGGAACTTTTCTAGTTGGGTGTGTATTTTTTTCCCTTTCCCATTCAGCTTTACTTTTCTTGTACTTAAACTGTTAGAGGTCGATGCATTTTTGTTTGGTTCTCTTTTTATAGTAGTGTGGAACCTTGATTTCTTCTTTTTCTCTGCACTTTTTCATTGAGTTAGCTGTGTGTATGTGTACAGGTTCTTAGGCAAAGGCCTCATCGAGTTTGTTGTGCCTTCGGTGCTAGTCACCAGCCCCTGGCCTATGGAGGCGGGCTTGGGGTAGTTACAGTTCGAGCCCTGGTATGGGTTGGGTCGTGACAGCCATAATGAATAATGAAAATTGATCTGAAATATTGAATGATTTGAAGTTTTTGGCTCGAGGTTCACTAAGGAGGGTAAATAGATCTGATTCCTATAATATTTATGGCTTAAGTTTTCATACAATTTATCGCGAAGAAGACTTGAAGACTCAGAATAGTGGTGTATTTACATTTTCATAGTTGGGATACTATGAAAAGATAAATAATATAATTCAATTAAAATACCATGGATAGTTTTCATTGGTATAATTCAAATGAAAGTGGATCAACATTGAAAAGGTTTAATGAAAGATTCATTACATTTTACTTCTGTCAACTTATCTAATTTGATGGATATTAGTGAGTGTGCAGAATATTATCCAATTATCTTGGATTCACAAGCCAAGATGGTTTATTATGTGGATGATGAAATACATGAAGGTTAGAGTGTTATTATACACTTAAAGAAGAGAGAATTATATGATATGGGAGAGGAATATTAGTTGGTGCTTTGTTATAGTAATACTCATCAACCACAAAACATTGAATAGTTTTTTCTTGAAAATATAAAAATAGAAGAACTTGTAAGGGAGGGTGAAAATGAAGGAATTTTCACAATGGAGGTTGATAACAATGAAGACAATGAATATGAATATAATCAAATATATAAATTGGTAATGAAAATATATTATAATTTATCATCCATAAGTGTTTATTACACATATATATTATTCTAGTTTTTCTTTTTTTTTTGTAAAAAACTTTAGTTTTGCATTTATTATACATTTAATATACCTTATCCATTTGAAATGTGGAAATTTTGATAACAAAAAATTCAGTATCCTAGACAATAAACATCTCAGAGTATGCCACCACTACCATCATATTTTGTGTGTCCTAGTCATTTTGTTGTACCTAAGACTACTAGTGAGATAGTGAAGCTACCATAATCTATGGACAAATTATTGGGAAAATTGCTTTCAAGATGGTGATATTTCATATTAAATTCTCCCATGTTATTTTTTGTTGTTTTTTGTTAAAAAAGTTGTCACTAACTAAATAAAAACTCACCACTAAGTACCCAAAAAACAACACATATAAAAACTATCACTCAAATATAAAAATCATCACTAAATGATTGTTGACCATTGAATAAACATTAGTTTACTTAATAACCACTAAATAATGTAATAGAAGTTTAAAACACCTTCAGTAGTAAAAAACCACCACATAGACTGGATTTTTTTGTAGTGAACCTCTTGGAAAACCTTTGAGCACCCTATTTCTTTGAGTAGAAAACATGGTGTAGGTGTGAGGAAGATTGGACCTGAGGTGTTGTTTGATTGGATAGGGCAATATGAGTGGTGTGACTAGATAGGGTGTGAAACAATAAACCACTAGGAAGGGTGTTCTAAATTTTTAATTTTATTAATAAAATACTAATTATAAAATTATAATCTTTAAAATATATTTTTAATGAGTACAAAATTTATCATAGGACAATAACCAAATATTGATTTTTGAAATGTAGGAATTGACACCATATCAATCCAAGTTATGGTTTTCTTGTGATGCTTGTAAATATATTTTTAGTGTTTTAAAACACTATAATGCACATTTAATGGTAAAAAAATAACAAACGATCTCATATTGACATGATATCACTGAACAACAACCATTTAATTACTTGTGACATGTACAAGAAAATCACACTTTCACTCAATATGTGGTGTGCTTAGAATGACTAAATAAGAAATTTTAAAAGATATAAATGTTTTAGAAACATGGGTCATGGGGTCAAAACCAAGAAAATGGTTTCAAATTGACATGAAATCATGGGAAAAAACCTCATATATAATTTTGAAATGTAGGATCTGACATCACATCATTTCGAATTACAGTTTTCTTGTTATGGACATAAATTCATTTTAGTGTTTTAAAATACTAAAATGTACGTAGAACATCCAAAACCATATAAAACCATTGTCCAGTTATTTTTGACATGTATGCATAGAAAACACACCAATACGACATGCGGTGTGGTTTGAATGACTCATAACCACTTCTTAAAGGTATAAAAACATTTAAAAACAAGTGTTGGGTGGTCAAAACTAGAAATAAGACATCATATTGCCCTAAATGTTGGGGAAAACTACCGTATATTTAATTTTGAAATGTAGGAACTGACGACACATAATTCCAAATAACGGTTTTCCCGTTATGGCCAAAAATGTGTTTTTAGTGTTTTAAAACACTAAAACGTGCATGGAATTGTGAAAACCATAGAAAATGACCACATATTGATGTAAAATCATTAAAAAGATAGAGATAAATTATTTTAAACATGTACAAGAATACAACACATAAATATGATGTGTGGTGTGGCTGGAATGACTCATTTACCACTTATTAAAGGTACAAAAACCTTTAGAAACACGCATCGGGGGGTCAAAACCAGGAAAATGACATCAGATTTTCCAAAAATCAGGGAAAAAATATATATTTAATTGAGAAATGTAGTAACATATAACACGTCACTCTAAATGATGATTTTATCATTATGGCCGTAAAAGCATGTTTAGTGTTTTAAAATACTAAAACATGCATGGAACGATGAAAAACATAGAAAGTGACCTCATATTGATCTGAAATAATTATAAAACCACCTAAGAGTTATTTTTTATGTGTAGGCATAGAAAAAACATCAATCTGATGTGTAGTGTGGTTGGAATGACTCAACAACCACTTTTTAAAGGTACAAAAACCTTAAAAGAAGTGTTAAGGGGTCAAAACCATGAAAAAAAATTAGATTGCCCGAAAATCAATGGAAAAAATACTTATATTTAATTTTAAAATGTAAGAACTGATGTTACATCAGTCTAAATGATGGTTTTCCCATTATGGCCATAAACATGTTTTTAGTGTTTTAAAACCCTAAAACGTGGGTGGAATTTTCAAAACCATATAAAATGACCATAGATTAAAATAAAATCATTGGATAACCATATATAATTTATTTTTGATGTGTACACGTAGACAAAACATCAATCATATGTGTGGTGTGGTCAAAATGACTAAGTAACCACTTCTTAAAGGTAAAATACCTTTAAAAACAAGTGTTGGGGGGTCAATAATAGGAGAATGACATCAGCAATCCTGAAATATAGGAAAAAAATATCATATATTTAATTTTTAAATGTTAGAACTGATGGCTCAACGTTATAAATGAGGGTTTTTCCATTATGACCATAAATGCATTTTTAGTGTTTTAAAACACTAAAACGTGTAAGAAATGATCAAAACCATACAAATGACCATATATTAACAACAATTCATCAAAAAAACACTGATAAGTTATTTTTACATGTAAATGTAGAAAACACGGCAATCTGACATGTAGTATGGTCAGAACGACTCAGTAACTACTTCTTACAGGTACAAAAACCTTTTAAAAACAAGTGTCAGGGGGGGTCAAAACCAAGAAAACGACATCATATTGCCTTGAAATCATGGGATAATGACTATATCTTTAATTTTGAAATATAGAAACTGAAAACACATCATTTCTAATAACATTTTTTCTATTATGATCATAAACACGTTTTTAGTGTTTTAAAGCACTGAAACATGTGTGGAACAGTCAAAACCATAACAAAAGAACACAGTTTGACATAATATCATTGGACAACAACTGCTAAGTTATTTTTAAAATATGGGCCATTTTATGATATCAAATTCATTATTTTTTTTTATTAAGTAAATTTCAAGAACACCGCAAGTCTCATTAAAAAAATTAGAATATTTACTTATACCTTTTCAGTTTCAAGTATTGAATTTTATCTTAAACAGGTAATATTCTGTTTTCAAAGTATTTTTCATTACATATTATTTTTTATGTTAAAAAGTATTCTATTTGATTATCAAAATAAAAAATTTTATGTGAAACATTCTAAATATATTATGTGTTTTTCTTTTTCTCATTTATTTTCTTAAATATTATGGTTTTCATTATAGTTGGATGATCCTCATAATAGGTTGGAGGTGGACCGTTATGATCCAAGACATTCTTCAGAAGGAATTCATGATAGATCTTAGTTTCTAAGGTATGTTAAAATTTTATCAATTATTCTATTGTAATTATGATTTTTTCTTTTTAGTTTTAATTTTTGTTTTAATTTTTATTATAGTTGATGAGATGACATGGTTGATTTTAGTTGATGAGATGTAGTGGAGGTAGACACATGCAGTGGAGGTCATGACATGGATGTATATTGGTCATTAAGTGGATGAAGTGGAGACCGGAAGATGTATTGGTTGAAAAATGTATGGGTTGACAGAGATTGAGGTTATGATGATAGTAAATGTTTTTATATTTTTTATGGATGCATGACATTTGTATGATGGTTTAATATATATTCATGTTTTTGTTTTTTTCATGTTAGTTTTTTATTAATTTTTTTTAAAAAAATATTATTTAGTTGTGGTTTTTCAAAATTGCCACTAAATACATTAAATAAAATATGTTTAGCGGCAGTTAGGATTAACCATCACTAAAAAAAATCATCGATGAACATATCAGCGGTGGTTATTTACATTTTTTAAATATTTCTATGGGATATTTTTTTATAAAAAACCTATTTCTAAGTAAAATAGAGACCACCGATGAATACTCCAAAAATGACACATAGTAAAACCACCTTGAAATTATTGAAGCCACCTATAAATGACTAGAGATTGTGAAATATGCGGCGGTTTTTCCAACCGCCATGATACTAATAGGTAGCGGTTTAAACTGCCTCTAGTCCCAAAAAAACTGCCACTACTACCCCTTTTTTGTAGTGTTTCAATAAGGGATTTGTGTGAGTCTGATGATTCAAAAGGAATGAAAAATGTTCCTAGTTTTTTTTATAAAACTATATAAAAGTACATATATGTTATAAAAGTATACATAAATTATAGAAGTATATAATTTTAAAAATTTATAAAGGTTTAAAATTATAATATATACAAGTAAAATTTATGAATGTGTAAAAGTAAAATAAATTTTAGTGCTTCCTATAATTTTTTTAAAACAATCTGATAGAGGGTCCATAGGCTAATTATTAATGCTTTCCCTTATTAAATAAATATAAAATAATTTAATAGAAAACTGGTTGTTTTGTAAAATTACTTCATTTAATATAAAATTATTTTTCTACGAATTATGGATATTAAAAATATTTTCATTTAATTGAACACTATATCAATAATTAAAAAAACTATAAACTAATAATATTATACATATTGAATTTCCATACTTCAAAATATCTATGAAATACACCTCTATGAAGGGAATGATATTTGTAATGAACTATATAAAATACATTGGTGCATTGTAAATTATATTTTTAATTATTTTCATTATTGAAATTTCATATTTAGTTTTATTGAGCCATCCCAATCCATTTAAAAATTATTAACAAGTTATTCCATCACTACACTGGACCTAGAAAATAACACACCCTCTCATCTCATCTACCACATAACGTTAAAGGCACATAATCATTATTCATTGTAGAATATTTTCCCATTCCAATTATTAGAGAACTATGTTGCATGGCAAAAGAATTTTTCTTCTTATGGTAGAAGGGAACAATCATAAATCCTTCGTGAAATTAAGTGGGACATGGTATACCTTTCCATGACATAGTGGACATACAAAAATCAGACCTAGTGAAATTATAAAAATATTGTAATAAAAAAATAATAAATGAATTTCCCCTAACTAAAAAAAGAATACTATAAAAATAATTCAAAAAAATTCCATAGAAAATTGAAAAATAAACTAAAATATGGAAGTAATGAATAAATCTATTTAGAAAATTCAAAGTCTTAAATATTTCATAAAAAAAATTGTTTCCTAAAATAATAAAGAATCCTCATGGAGAAAAATTGATAAATTAAAACACCAAAACACCCATTTTACATACAACCTTAAATGAATATAAATTTCATCAGCAGTTTAGAAAATAATAAAAGAATTATCTATAAAAAACAATTCATAATCAAAACATTATTATTTCACAAAAAAGTGATGTAGAAAAACGTTTAAAACATAGGCTATATAAATGATATTTAGAGACCAATGTATAGGTTGGTTTATATTTAATTGAATATTATTGAATAGTATTTTTAATGAGATACCACATCACCACACCAAAGCACGACCATAGAACAACCATAACACTACATCCCCAAAATAAACATTGTCTCCCCACAGACAAATCATCAACTCACACTGCACCCAAGAATCATTAAAATGTAGAGCAACTCAAACTGAAAACAAAAAATGCACCACTATAGTGGATCATTGAGAGAAGAATGGATGAAAACAGCCAAGTAGAATAGAAATACTTACCACCGATCATCAACGAGCATCCATCAAAACCAACATATCGAAGTTAGGGAATCAAGAAAGCAAATACAAGAGGAGGACTAAGATGCATGCATATGCAAAAGGAAGGGAGTTCAGTTTGTTGAGAAAAAGGGAATCACAAGTAGGAAATGTGCGACTAAAAAAAGGTGCAAACAAGATAACATACCTTAGATTTGGAGGCTTGGTGGTAGAAATAGGGTCTGGTGGTGGGGGAAATGACAGCAGAGGTAGTGTTGGAGGCAGCAACGGTGGTAGTGGAGGTAGCAATGGTAGCGACAATAGGGTCCTTTGGCAGTGTAGCGACAACAGATATTGCAGCGGTGGAAGTGGAGGCAATAGAGGTAGCGACAAAGGTGGACAATTTTTGGTTCTGTGAATGCTTGAGGTGTGTGAGACACCAGGGTTCAGATAGGGTTTCATTTATAAAAACACGAAAGGCTTTTATCAGTGATTTTTGGAAAGCACTCATAAAGGTCTGTTTTATCAGCGTCAAAATAGAAAGCACTGATAAACCTCTAATGTTAATAATTTATTTATATTATTTTATATATTTATAAAATTTTATATATAATAAATAGATAAATATTTATTTATATTTATATATATAATAAATATTTTTATAAATATTTTTATATATGTTTCTAATTATATATATTTATAAAATTATAAATAAATAAATATTTATTTATAATTATAAATTTATATTAAATATTTTAATTATATTTATAATTAAATATAGATATATTTAAATAATTATAAAATGAAAATAAATATATTTATTATATTTATTTTTGAAATTATAAATATAATAAATATAATTTTTATTATTTTATAATTATTTAGATAAATATATATTTATTTATAATTATAAGTATAAATAAATAGATATTTATTTAAATATTTATAAAATTATAATAAACATATTTATTATATTTATAATTATATATAATAAATATATCAAATATATATATTTATAAAATTATAAATATAATAAATATATATTTATTTAAATATTTTATTATTTATTAAATATATATTGATTTATAATTATACGTATAAATATATATATATTTAATTAAATAATGATCAAATTATAATAAATGTATTTATTATATATAATTAATATATGCAATTGAGAGTTTAAAGGCTCCCTGTAATCCTATATCAAACTCGGGTTCAAATCCAGATGGGAGCGAATTTTCACAAGTAGGTGGTGATGCATGCATGATGCAGGAAGGCGGTGACACAGACATGATGTAGACCTAATAATGTAGGTAGTATGATGTAGGCATGACACTGCACTGGGTCTTCTGGCCAGTTAGTTGGCATTTGGGCCAGGTAATGGGCTTCACGGTTTCTGGGCCTTCGAGTCATGTACTGAATAAATGGGGCTTGATGGGTGAGCTATCCCTGGGGAGGGGTATGACCTACCTTTCCAGCCTGTGTGTGTGGTGTGTGTGTGTTTAATGTAATTGTACCCTCAAGCACCTAATATATATTTAATTATTGTATTTATTATAATTTTATAATTAATTATGTAATTAAATATATTTATTTATAATTATAATTATAAATTTTTTTATATATTTATAATTATTTGTGTATATTTATAAATATATTTATATAATTATATATATTTATAAAATTATAAATATATTAAATATATTTATTATAATTTTATAATTGTTTAAATATATATATTTTTTATTAATAATTATCATTATAAATAAGTATATATATAAATATTTGTATATAATTATCAATATATATATATTAATTTATAAATACATATATTTATAAAATTATAATAAAACTATTTATTTTAATTTTATAATTATTTATATTTATTGTAATTTAATAAGTATTTATGAGAACATAATAGGTTTATGGGAATAACATGAATGAATCATATACCTAGTAAATTATAGATCTTAAAAAACAAATGTATAAATGAAAATTCATGATAAATACATAAAATATGCATGCATCATCGTAACATAGGTAATCTTAACACTTAGAAACAGTTAATCCTATCCAGAAATAAACTTATGATCATATAGCTTCAATTAAACTCACACATCAATATATGAATATAAATAGTGACAATCACGTCGATGAATATTATCATTATCTCTCTCTCTCTCTCTCTCTCACACACACATATATATATATCGACCAAATTCATTGGAGACATATATATTTTTTATTTATAATTATAAATATATAATATTAACATATAATTATAAATATATAATTATAAATATAATGATTATATTTATTATTTCAAAAAAATATTATAATTTTATAATTATTTAAATATATATTTATTTAATTATAATATTATAAATACTTTTTTTAAAACATTATATATATATATTTGAATTATTAAAAAATATATATTAACATATCATATTTATATTAATTATAAACATGCATTTATAAGTTAATTTATATGAATATAAATTATTTTTGAATATACATATAATAATTATATATATATTAACAATAATTTTTTTTAAAACTTTTATCAGCTCTTTTTTTAGCATTGATAAAAGAAAGTGCTTCCCTTGCCCAGATCTATGGTAGGGCTTGGACCTTGACCCCTGACTCTGACACCAACTTGACCCTCATCCTCCTTTCCCCTCTGCCTCAACCTAAATTTTTTGATCCTTTTCCCAAACATGAGTCAGATGTTTCCAACATCACCTCATCTAAATCCACTCCATTCTCTTACCTCTCCTCACCATGATCACCTTGACGGCCTTATTCCACGACATCCTACCCCCTTGATTAATTAGTGATATTTTTTCCTTTTTTTGTTTATGCTTTTCGTGTTGTATGTTTAATGCTACATTGAATCAACATTTTTCCCTGATGGATTTGTTTTTTATTGAATCAAATTCATTCCTTGGTCAATGAACAAGTTAGATGAGCCCTATCACAAGAACATTTCCAAAAAATCACACATATAAAAAATATTATCCTCAAATAATGAGATGAAAATATATTAGAAATTAATATAAATTCATAATTATACATTACAATGTGATTAAATCTTCAATCTATCTTTATTACCATGATTAATTACTATTAATTAGTTAATATTTATATATCTTTATTTATTTAATTATGTTTTACATCTATTACAATTATATTTTCACTTTTATGTATTCCTATTCTTTTTTTAATATTAATTATGTGGTGATATGTATTTTCATTATGTTTAAAAATGATACAATGTTTTTTAAATCTTCAGGAATATTTTTTAAAATTAATATTATTTTGTTAATTTCATTTAAATAGTTATCAATATTATAATAATTTTACATTATGTGATATTTTAAATTTATTTTTCATCTTTAGTTTGAATGGATTTTTCTAATCATTATATTTTTTTGAAGAAATGTTTTTTACATAACGATGTCAATAATTGATTGTACTTGTTTGTTTAATCATTTAAATATTTATTTTTAAATGTATAGGTAAAATTATGTTAATCTAATACATATAGATAAAACTAGAATAAATTTAGCCTAAAATGAACCTATATATTCTAAGGGTTTGGAAAACAATTATATTAGGCAATTTCAAACCAATCACCTGATGTTAGAACAATATGTATGTGTCCTGATTGTAAATTCTTGTGATCATTTAATAAAAATAATGTATATGAGAATTTAATATTGAAACAATGTAATGGTTGATGTGTATGTTATATTTGACATGGAAAATCAAATGTTTTGAGAAGTCAAAGTGATGACTATCCTCTCACCAAAACACAAAGATACCTGCTGATGTAGAATTCGATTTAAAAGTTGATAAATGACTCATTTAGATTTGTAGGATAAAATTAACAAGATTTTGATAGATCAACATAACCTTTATTTGATCATGAGAAGGTTAATCTTTATTATAACTTCGATGAAAAAAAATGATTTTTATGAATTAGTTGAAGACATAAATCAAGAATTGTATGAAGGGTGTGCTAATTATTTGAAGTTGTCTTTTCTAATGAATTTGTATCATTTGATATGTCTTTGTGGAATTGCTGAAAAAGTTAAGTCCATGATTTTAGAATTCCTTCATGATGCATTTTGCGAAGCTAATATTCCTACATGATTCTATGAGATGTAGAAAATCATCAACAAACTTAGAATTGATTATAAAAAAATACACCCATTCCCTAATGAGTGTATTCTTTATTATAGAGAATAGTATGATAAATAAAAATTCATATTATGTCATAAAACTAGATGAAAGTCAATGAGAAACCATGGGAGTAAATACGAATGAAACTCTAGTGATAAAGTGTTTGTACCCACATTTTACCATAGTGATCCATCTATTTTCTCATGGTTTTTATCATTTTTATTTGATGGGTTTTATGTATTACATATGGTGACCATTTATTTCCATATTTTTCACTTTATTTTTAATTAGAATTATCACTTCACTAAAGGGTTGACTATTTTTTTCCGAACAATAGGTATCATAGTTTTTCATGGACAGGTGTCATTAACTTGTTTAAGGGTATTAATAGTTTTAATAAATTTGTGTGTGAATTTTGATTGTGGTTACGATTGATATTTCAAATCAAAAAAATTTCATTAAGATTATTAAATACACAATTGGGAAATAGAGGATGTACTGGGCTAATGGCATGTCCATATGGAGGTAAAATTTGATATTGAAAAATTCAAGGGGAATAATTTTTTGTTTTGAAAAATAAAGATACAAGTGGTGTTGTAGAAGGATAATTTCCTACTTGAGATTGGAGAAAGAACAATGGGTGTAATAGAGGATAAATAAAATAACCTCGATGGGAATGCTATTTCTAATATCCATATTTCTTTTGTAGATAAGTTCTTATCAATAATTATAGAGAAAAATGTGGAAAAAGAAATCTGGGATACCAGGACAATGGTGTATGAGCCAAATCACAACACAACAAAATTTTCTTGAAGGTAAAATTATACTTTCTTCGATTAGAGAATTTATTACCAATAACTAGTGGCATTAACACCATAAAAACCATGTTCTCTCATCTCACAATGCTGGGATATAAAATTAGGGATATTGAATATGAGGATATTTCACACAAAAGTTCTAATTTTCATATAACTAGGCCATCATCAATCTCACCAACAATAACCAAATAGATTTGTTTCTCTTCTATGATGATTTAGTTTTAGTTATTAAAGAAGATAGTCATTGCAATAATAAATAATATTAATAGATAACTTCACACCAAGAATAGGCTCTATTGATTGAGAGAGGAAGGACGATGGTCTCTGGTTCTAGTGGGAGGCAAAATCATGGTAGATCCAAATCAAGGAGCAAGAAAAAATATGTCACATGTTTCAATTGGGGTAATAAGGGGCACATCAATGACTGTTTGAAAAATAATAGTAATGGAAATTACTCTTAATGAAATGTGTTGGATACTTCTAGAAACCGAGATATACTATTCAATGAAGGAGAGATGACTGATGGTGGTAGACTGTATCTCAACGATTCTTTGGTAATTGACTCAGGGGGAAACATGGAACATGATGTCTTGATGAGAATGGGTTTATTAGTATAAACCTATCTCGGAAGGACTTTTGTACATGATGAATGAATAAAACTTGAATATCATTGGATTTAGTACCAAAAAATTAAAGATGCATGGTGGTATTGTTCGAACCATCCAAGGAGTATTCTATTTTATGGTATAAATAAGAACATATTATCCTCATGACAATTTGATGATATCGAAATAATGATCTACACTATGAAATGAAGAATGAAAATTGTGAAGGGAACACTTATGGTGAAGAAGGAAGAGAAGATATCAAAGAACCAGTAAGTTCTTAAGGGATAAAATTAGTAGGATATGAAGATAGTTATCATATAAACTACCTCAACAAAAGCATTGAAAAAATCATGGAAACAGAATCCTGGCCATATTTATGAATGAGGCATGAGTATTCTTACTAATTAGAAGTTTCGGATTTTGTTGACAATAATATCCTTACGATTTCATGGGGATTGTGTTCTGATCAAGGAACACAAATTGATGTTTTGGGAATCAATAGTAAGGAGCAAGGAGATCTTAAAGTTTATTCATTTTGATGTTTGGAAAGACCCAGTTATATCCTTGTGAGGTGAAATTTACTTTATATCATTCATTGATGATTATTAAATGATATGTTGGTTGTACCGAATCTAGAAGAAAACATATGTTTTTGAATATTTAAACATTGTCACTGTAGTAGGAGTATGGATTTAGAAATAAAATCAATTATTTGATGATAGAAAATGGTAGAGAACATACATGTAGGGAGTTTGATACCTATTGTTAGAAAGAAAGCATTAAGAGACATTTCATGGTATCATACACTCCTTGGTAGAATGGAGTGGCATATTGGATGGAAAAAACACCATTGAACAAAATAAGGGCGATGTTGAAGACTGCATTATTTTCCTAGAATGTTTGGGTATAATTTTTCAAAACTTCATGTTATTTTATCAATCAATACCCTTCAGTGGAAATATATTTGAAGACACCAATGGATATGTGGACTAGTAAACACATTAACTATTCTCGGTTACATGCTTTTGGGAGCCTTGTATATGTATTGTTTAATGACTAGGAAACATTGAAGTTGGATTCAAGCTAAATGAAACATATCTTATTGGGATACACTGATTGTATAAAGGGGTATCATTTGTGAAACCCCACTATCCACAAACCTATCATCACTAAATATGTCATTTTTTTAGAAGACAATGTGAATATAATAATTGATTGATACATGGAGAGAGAGAATACATAAACTAAAACCGTCAATTTGGATGATGAATCATAGGAAAACATACTTCATTTAAGGAATGACTAGATCATGATGATCAAGTATTGGTTGAGTCTAGACCACAATGGTAAACTCATAAAAAAAGATCACCAATATGGAACTCAAACTATGTCACTGAGAGAGATATTTTGTACTTCATATTGATAGACGATGGAGAGTAATTTTATTTTTTTGAGGTGAATGAGAGTCCATATATATCCTCAATAATGGAGACAATGCAAGAGGATGTTGAATCCCTACACTAGAACAAGGCTTGGGATCTTTTTTCATTACCTAACATACAAAATGTTATCAATAATAAATGGGTCTTTAAGATCAAGTGGGATGGAATGGACTAGGTGGAAGGATATTTTCCCAGACTGGTGGTCAAATGACATGCTCAGAAGAAATTTATTGATTTTAATAAATATTTTATCTTTTTGTTAGACTAAGGACTATCTGAGAAGTTATGATGATGTGTGATACATACAGTTTATATTCGGTTAGGCCAGATTTGAAGATAAATTTTATATATAATGATCTTGATAAAGAAATCAATATTCTCTAATAAGAAGGTTTTGTAAAAGAAGGCAAAGAGAGATCGATTTTCAGGTTTAGTAAATCATTATGAGTTCTCAAGTAGGCATTGAGGTGTTGGTACATGAGATTTGATTCATATATCATGAGTCATAGACACAATAAAATTCAATTAAATCCATGTTTATATTTTATGGGGTTAGATGGTAATGATTTTATCATTTTTCTATTGTTTTTGGATGACATGTAGGTTGAAAACCTCAATAATGACCATTTCCAAGAGACAGAGGCACAATTTTCTATTGAGTTTGATGCAATTGAATTGGGTTAAACAAACAATATTTTTGAGTTGTAGATTTATTGAGACTAGAATAATGGTAGGATTTAGGTATTATAGAAGAATTATTTGAGGAAAGTTTTGAAATACTTCAACATGCAAGACTTTAAGCTAATATGTATCCATCTTCTAATTAACTTTGATTTATCATCTACGATGAGTCCTAGCAGTAAAGTAGAGAGGATAAAGATATATCGAGTATGGTACACATCAACACATGGGAATTTGATGTTTGCTATGGTTTGTACTAAATTATAAATTATACATGCAGTGGAAGCAGTTAGTCGGTACATGGTGACTCTTGACCACCAAATATAAATTTTTATTAAAAAGCCACTTTAAGGACAAGTGGGAAACCACCGATCAGAAAACCAAAACCACTATGTGCTAAAAGAGCTCACCAAATTGTTAAACACCAGACTAAGGATATTTGAATCAGACACTCTATATAATTCCCAGTGCAAAGTGCTAACCTGTGTGTTTGGATCCTCTCTAAGAAGTTCTTTGAGATAAGAGATCATCATGTCCATTGTCTGAATGAATTCTTCCATAGATATTTTTTCTTGATTGAAACCCCGAGCAATTATTCAATCTTGCTTCTCGATCCACGCTTCTTGCTCCTCAGTGGCCTCAACATGCAACCTTATTTCATAAATTCTAGTAATTTCCTCAATTGAGGAATTAGGCCTCATGTCTTTCTCAATCATTTCTTCCTTGGAGGGAAATATGAGCTTCAGGAATTCCCCTACCTCTTCTTCTATTACCTTTAGTTCTCTGCTTAGATCACCATTATCTCTACCTTGCGGGGCCTTTATTTCCTTGCTTCCACCTTTCTTGGACGATCTGGTTTCCATTGGTTTTGGAAGGTAAGAATAGTCTTTAAGTCCCTTTGGTTTTTCCCTTAAACCACAATTCATTTTTAGGAGTCGCGCTTTCGTTTGAGCCCCTTCTTCCTTCTAGGGCTGTGAGGACCTTTCCCTTGGAAATGATCCCAGCTGTCTGCTGATATTTGGATAAATATATTAGGACCTGAATCATCCTCTTCATGCAAAATTAATTTATCTTGATCCACTAGAAAATCAAATAGGATCCTTAGCTCAACCCTCGGGCCTTCAGTGGGAGTCTTTAGCCCAAACTACTTGCTCAGCTCATTGGGGAACTGCTTGTTTTCCCCTACAGATCCATCCTTTAGATAGGGTGGGTATTGGAGAATGTTTGGGTCCAAGGGACCCAACAAAATCCCCT
The DNA here is from genome assembly GCA_963277665.1 of Viscum album. Taxonomy (NCBI): domain Eukaryota; kingdom Viridiplantae; phylum Streptophyta; class Magnoliopsida; order Santalales; family Viscaceae; genus Viscum; species Viscum album. The sequence continues at coordinate 1,485,286,122 of OY728128.1, forward strand.
CCTCCAGACTCCCTGTAATAGGCACTACATCAGCAACCCTTGACACCTTCTGTATCCTAGGAGGTTCGGCCACCCTGCCCTCCTCAGGCCTCCCTTTATCAGAAGGGGGCACCTTGTTATACAACAGAGGAACCTCCTTTGAATTCCCAGGAGGTTCGGCCTTCTTTCCATCCTCTATTGCAGAACATTCATGCTCACTTTGGGTGAATTTATTCATATCCACTGTAGACCTAGTAGCAGATGTCTGTTCAGAACCATTGCGGGCCTGTTGTTCCTCATTAGCTCCTGATTCCTTCAACGGTAAAACCAGGTTCTTCTTTAGCTGATCAAACACATCATCCACCTTTGTATTTTCATTCAACCTCATTCCCTTACTATTTATGTAAGATGGAGGATCAATGGTCCCCTGAGACTCCCTAATACAACACCGGTCCACAACAACATCCTCCTTCTCTGCGAGGGCTCCAACAGGTAAATTACATACATCATCAGTTCCATCCTCCATAATATTGGAAGGACCAGACTAGGGTTGACCGGAGAGGCTTCACCGGCACCTGGAAACATCATGGCCTATGCGGGAACAGACCGATCAAAAGGAAATCCAGTAGTCATAACGTACCTTCTGAAGCCAGCGTAGCTCTCCCTCAATTTTGATGACAATGGACTTCAGAGGGCCTTTCAATAAATCAACTTCGACACAAATCCTTGGCTCAACTGGGTGGAAGATGTCCTTGGTGCGGGAATTAGAGCAAAGGTAGCATCCAACCAGATTTCCTATCAACCAGAGGATCACTAGGTTCTGAAACGACAATGGGAGACTAGGTAAGTATATCCAGATTGTTGAGGTCGGAGGACTGCATCTTAGGTGAAATTTCTAAGTTCCATCGGAATAAAGAGAACCTGAACCCCTTCATAGAACGCGGAGCAAAGTCCCAAGCATGCGCAAGGTCATCTTCATTAAATAATCGAAGCTATAAACATCTCACATCTAAAAGTCATACCGTAACATGATCCTTCAAATTCAAAGAGGTGAACACAAACCGATCAAACACATCGACCGATGGACAATACCTTCTGAATCGGGCTACCAATGTGAGATCCAGTAATTTGGTTGCTTCTATGAACTCCAGAGGGGAAATATGAACTGAAGGAACTCCATTAACTAATGATTGAACCTTAGGGATTATATCTATTGGAGAGAAAGGAGGAAGGGAGGACGGATCTGTGAAAGGTGAGAAAGAGGTTAAGCGAGGTGGAATCGAATGGGACGGAGAAACAGGAGCCCCCCTCCCCGGACAAAGCGGTTCGAGGAGGGGAGGTGACGGAGCGGACATACCCTATGCCATAGAAGAAGAGCGAGAGCGAGAGAAAGGAGGTCCAGTATTACATGGTGACTCTTAGATGGTAGAATTTGATCATACTGAATAGAGTTATAAGATACCACAATGAGACCTCAGATGGTGCATTATGTCATAGAGGATCAAATTCTACTATTAGATGCTAGATTTATTTAGATTTTGTAGGAGATTCAGATTGGACGAGATTCACTACTGGTTATGTTTTTACTCTTGTAGGATTTATAAGTTGGATTTCAAAGTTATAGTCAGTTCTGGATTTATCTACAACTAATGATAAGTACATGACATCTATACATACTTGAAAGAGACATTTTTTTTGTGAAGTTTGTTAGCGGAGGTCAGGTACATACGAAATTATATTTCAATGTTTTTTTATATTCATGGTGCATTTCACATTGTAATGAATACACCATTTCATTATAGGATAATGAATATTGGGATACAATAAAACTTTTATTGAGATGTGGTGGAGAGTGGAAGTGTGAACATGTTAAAAAATTACATTAAATAAAATTTGATATATTTCTTGACAAAGTTTATTTATTTTGATAAATTCAGATTGTGTATCCTTTAGAATCCTCATTTAATCGTGATTAGAATGTTTAATAGAGATAAATGATGTGTCGAGATGTGATTTGTTCTCAATCAATCTTCAAAATAAAATATTTTGATCATTTTTTAATACCGAGAGTGTTTGTATCTACATTTTATCACAATAATCATTTTATATGTTTGTGGTTTTTTATACCTATTTATTTTTGGGTTTTCCGCATTATATCATGTGTCCATTTTTTTCATATTATTTTTTATTTTTACCTCACAACAATTATTTTCATCCCCAAATGTGAATATGTTGGAAAAATTGAGACCAAAATTTTTCTAGCCTCTACACATATTTGGAATAACAATTATAATTACTCACTTTTGTTTGGAAGAGTTAAAGTATTGGTAGATATTTCATGACTTGCAACATGTTATACAATGAAAAAATAAAATAAAAAAAAAATAGATATTTTAAAATTTTCAAAAAACAAATTTGACATGTTGTACACTAGGATAAGAAAAATTATTTCTAAATAAACACTAAAAATATATATATAATGTAAATAAACCCTCCATCAAGTGGTATGAATTTATCCTTTATCCAAGTTTCTCTATCATATATCATCGCAACCAAAAACCATTCTCTTGGAGCCTTCTGCTCAGGGTGATCACCCCTTTTCTTCCTCTTCACATCCTTCTTCCTCTATACCTTTCACCATTCTACGTCATCACCCAAAACAATAGAACTGTATATATGGGTTCATCACTCTTAACCAGAGACACTCCAAGGTTTTCTCCTTTTGATTTCACTTTTGTGTTTCAAATAATAAACACACTGTCGACATTGGCTTCCTTCTATCCATTTGTTATAAAAAGTCATTGTTGGCTCGAAAACAGATCAGCCCAAGGATAAAATCTCTGTTGCGACAAATAAATTGTGAGAATCACTAGTTAAAATGGAGCATAGATATAAGAGATGAAAAATAAATGGGGACACATAAATTTTACAAGAAAAAACCATCCAATGATGAGGATTAAAAAACCATGGGGCAACTCCGATAAAATCCACTATAAATCAAAGAGTATAAAAAATCTAAGTAGAAGCCCAATCTTGAATTAAAAATAACAGTGTAAAATCCCTATATGAAATTAACACCCCGATATGCTTCCATACCCTATTTAATAAATGTATCATGATAAGATGTCACCCTTGAGATAAAAATCAAACACGCAGCGTCGTTGTCGTACCTCATTGCACAACCTAATTTTCCACTACTCGCTGATAGCCACACCCAAAAAAACCACCCATGTTTACCACCTGATATTTCATGTGATTGAGTAGCACCCCTAATGATTACTTTTATAAGAAAATAAATACTTTAAAAATTCATGTTTCACACAACATCATTTAATATAGACACCAAGTCATAATCGATTAATGTAGTCAACATTAAATTGTTTATCCATTAATATTGAGAATTAACTCTCCATTAATGTTTTTAGAAAATTCTCAATTAATGATGAGATAAATCTCACCAATAATAATTTTATATCTCTTAAATAAATCTAATTGAATCTAAACAATTTCCCCCTTCAACCTATCAAATATGGAGAAGAAATTCCAATGAAATTAGTTGGATCATATACCAGATGGTATCACACCAACTGTCATCCTCTATAAAAAAAAAGAACATCCCACATTTTCATCTCTGATGAAAACCTGAAGGATTCCCTGGTGAAAGAAATATAAATTTCAAAATATTCATCATACTTGTATCTGCACAACCAATTCCATAATCAATAATATTTGGCTCTTCAATAACTATGATCACCACATAATCCAGATAACCTACAAGAATTAATTTCTCCCTCTTCTCAACATTCTTTGAATAGTATGAAACTCTTAACGAAGCACCCCAATCTTTGATTTAAATTTTTCTTCACATGTGGTACTCTCTAAATAAAAATAATTAGGTGTAAGAACTAAAACACCAGAACTGACCTAATTCGGATTCCAAAACATCCTTATCTTAGTCGATGGTCTTCTAGTCATATGTGACAATCATCTGGGCCACAAATATGATGAAGTCCTCTTCATAGCAGCATTTTTCACATCACCACATTACTTTACATCTATCCTGTAAAGTGTTTCATCCATTATTATCATGTATAAACCATCAATCCTATAGACAAGGTCCATCTTCTACCACCAAACAAACTCTTGAACCCATCATTATCAAAAGCACAAGCAGATAAAAAATTATGGAATATACCCAGAACATGTCATACATTCCTCAATATTAGTGTAAAACATTCATTTGTAGTGATAAAAATATCACCCGCACCAATGAAATTAGAAGAATATCTTTTTCCCATATTTAATCTACCAATTTCACCTTCATTGTATGAATAAAATAGTAACATATTTGGTGAAATATAGTATGACACTCTTGAATCAACTACCCATTCAGTGTATAGACCTGACCTTTGATAATCAATACCAACTAAATGTAAATCACCCTCAACCTGAACAAGGCTTACAAAGGTATCATCAGAATTGGTGTCGTGTGCCTTATTTTCCACCTTAATCCCTTTCAATTCATAGCATTTTATCTGCACATGACCCTCTTTATCGCAAAATGAGTACTTGACCTTTCTTCATGTCTTTTATCGACCCCTTTGATTACACCATCCATCTTCCACAAACATAACACCACTATTAATTGAGGATTCACCATCATTTGTGTTTTATCAAGTCTCGTTCATCAATAATGATGAAATCACATCATCTAAATTCAATGTTTCTTTCCAGAATAGTATTGTGGTGATGATATTATCATATGAATTAGGAAATAAAACCAAAATAAGAAATGCCTTGTCTTTTTCTTCCATTATAATAGATACCACATTACCTTTATCATTGATCTTGACCAGCACCAAGGACAACTTTGTCATAAGTTTGGTGAACTTGTCTAGACGGTTACCTATATCTCCATTTTCTAGATTTCACAAATGATACAGTTGATTTTTATATATTAACAATTTGTTAGGGATTTAATTTTATACTTTCTTTCAAGAGTCATCCAGTTCTCCTCTAGATATATTAGACTAATCACTTATTACAGAGTATTATAAGCCAAATACATCTGAATCATGCTTGTCACCAACTCTTTCATGTCTTTCCAATCACTATCACTCATTGTCTCTAGTTTATTTGATTTTTTCTTCAATGCCTTCACTGTCTTCTCATAAAACAAAATATTTTTAACTCTTTGCTTCCAAATTGGAAAATCATTTTTATCTTTAAATGGTTAAATGTGGGTAGAAATACCATTACATGAATCACCCATATTGAATTAGAAAGAAACATAGATAACCTCCTTTAATACCATTTATTGGGTCAGAAGTGGATTATAGAGAAATTCATTTTGACTTTAGGAAGGGTGAATTCAACATTAGGTTATTACCATCGATTCACTATAAATTTCTATGGTGTTTTAATAAATACTACCATTAAAGAACATATCATCATATATGGGGGCCACACCCAATTTTGGGATAAATTATTAAAAGGAAAATTTTGATTGTAAGTTGAATTTTCCTTTCTTGGCAGCAGCCTACTGCAAGTCTTCAAAGGTTTGGAAACCAACTCTTGTACCATTGATGCATCCAGATAAATTTTAGTTTTCATTCCTCAATAAAATGGGATACAAATCTCATAAATTTTTTACAAAAATAAACCCCATGGCAATACTGGTGTGATCCACTGGTGTATTATCTAGAGAGAAGAAATAGAAATCTCCCCTTCACCCCTGGATGTAGGGACACTGCTAAACCATGTAAATCCCTCATGTTTTTTTTTTTTATCTTTTTATTTTGTTAAATTTCATTTCCAAGGAGTTCTATTTCCCCAAAAGTGGTATTAGAGCCACCATGGTCGAAACAACAAAGTTGTAGAATGTTTTTTCAGTGACTAGAAAATGGAAGTTGGTAAGAAATTTTTTTAATACCATATCAATGAAGAGTTTAGAAAGAAAATTCCAATGGTGAAATTGGTGTTAAAAACAGAGCTAAAATGAAGTCGTTAAAGGTGGTAAAACTTTTGGTCAAACCCTGGATGCTACAATATCCCATTGCCAGAGAATATTGGACTGTTTAAGCCAATGAAAAATTTTTGGTGTGTTTTCTAGTGATTGTTTCAGCGAGCCATATCCGCACCACCTCATCACTCGATCTATAGCATTGAAACTATTTTGGTAATATATTGGCCAATTGGAGTCCATTTTTAGAGTTACAGGAGTCATTTATAGATATTTATACCATTTTATAAACATCCATATGGTTAGATTTTTTTTAAAATTATCACTCCATTAATGGATGAAAATACTAGTAATATGATTAAAATCACTTATTATAATAATTCTATCTAAAAAATGAAAGTGGAGAATCATTTGTACATTAAATATTTGTGAAAACCAATAGTGTATGCCAATAAGACAATTGAAACATAAGAGGAGGAATCATCAATAAGTGGTCAATCTGATGAGAATACATCACTCGGTACCTGTCCAGTTAATTCAAAGTGGTTCATACTCAATAAGAAGTGAATAGTGGGTCAAAAAGAGTATCTTCAAAAAATTTGACAATGAACACAATGCTTCTTTTATTTGGTTAAAATTGTAAATTTTTTATGCAAGGACAACCGTACATAAAAAATAAAAACCGATAAACTGAGTTGTCAACTTGAAGTACAAATATGGGACCAACATCTCAGTGAACATGAGTGAGTTACAAGGTACCTTTCATTAGTTGAAGTCCATGAAAATGATGATTGATGTTGAGTTGCAGACACTATTGATATTGAGTTCTATACCAATGACATAGGACACACTTGTTGTATCGATCATAAATTCAACTCTATATGGAACTATCATTGTGTAAATGGTGAAAGATATAATTATTAATGAATAGTACCAAAGGAAGGATGAGGGATATACACCAAAATCAGAGACTCTTGTCACTAAAAAACAAGGGAAGTATAAATAGTCGGGAAGAAGAAGTGAAAGAGAACCCCGATACTAAAGTATTTAAAGAATAAAAATTATCAAAATCTCGATCAAGATATGACATGATGTTCCAACAATGTTGAAAGATCAGAAAATTCATCTGGGAGCGTAAGAGAATAAAGGAAGTGTATAGGAATTTGGAAGGTAAGATCCCAAATAATGATACTTTAGTTTTTAATGAAGAAATTGTTATTATTCAGGAAGATATCAGTTCTGTTTTTCATGCCAAGACTCAACACGGGTAATTGATTTAGGAAGCACATACAATGTCACTATTAGAAGATATTTCTTCGCATTTTACACTTTAAGGAGTTTTAAACACATGATTATGGTAAATGATGGTGTATCCAAAATCATTGGTTTTGATAATATTTTTATGGAGACAAATATTTGATGCAAATTACTATTGAAGGATGTGAGACATGTTCCTGATATTCTCCTCAGTCTGATATTCACTGGAATTCTTAATGATGATGGGTATGTAAGTTACTATAGTGATGGTAAATTGAATCTAACTAAGGTAACTTGTTAATTTGTAAATTAAGGAACGATAATTCTCTTTATCTCACAGATTTCGGAATATTTGGTGGATAAGTCAATGCAGCTAGAAAATATTTTCCTATAGAATTTTGGAATAGGCAGCTTGGTCACATAAGTGAGAGAGTAATCAGAATTCTCTCTAAGAAGGATATCTTACCAGGACTAAAAGGTACACATTTGGATACTTGTGTTGATTTAATCCTTTGAAAACAATATAGAGTATCATTTCATGGTCATTTACCATCTAGAAAATAATTTTTTTTAGATTTGATTCACACTAATGTCTACATAATGATTGTTAAGTCAATGGGAGGTGTTATTTATTTTTTTACCTTCATAAACAACTATTCTAGATAATTCTGGGCTTTTTTTTGAAAACTAAAGATCATGTTTATGATGTTTTCAAGAAGTTTCATGTGAAGGTAGAAAGATAAATAGACATACATCTAAATTTTGTGTGAGGATACAATAGAGGAGAGTAACATGGTCCATTTGAGGAGTAATGTATGATTTTCAATACAAAGTCAGAAAAATAAGTACATAATATAGCTCAACATAACAATTTTTATGAAAGGATGAACAATAAAATTTGTGAGAGATTCAGATGTATGTTATCGAATGAAAAGCTACCAAACACCTTTTAGGGGGGCAATGAGGAACAAATTTGATCTTATCATCCTTTATCCACCAGTTACAACAAACTAAAACATTCTATAAAGGGTTTGTATTTGTAAATATGTTTCATACAATCACTTGAGAGTATTTGGCTGTAGGTAATTTTCTCACATATCAAAAGATGAGTGGGTGAAGTTGGATGGAAAATAAAATAAGTGTATATTTTTGGGATATGATCATGAAGAGTTTGGATACCGACTCTGGTATCCTATCATAATAAATATTTTCAGAAGAATAGGTGTGGTGTTTCTTAAGGATTAAATGATTGAAGATTTTTAGAATCTAGAAAATGTTGAGAAGTTCTAGTCTGAGGAAATTACAATCATTATAGAACCAGTCTCACCACCATCTATTCCATATAGCATGAGAGATATATATGGAACTAATGATACATCACTGCCATGTAATATGTCTCTATCTTTTTATATGTCTTCATCATATGATATTTCAAAATTGATTCCCCTTGAAGCATATTTGAGGAGATCCACTAGAGAATAATAATCAAGTCATAGATACTCACCACATGAGTATATGATGTCAAGAGATGGGAGAGATCCATAAAATTATGATGATTCAATCTATATTCAATAGAAGATGGAATTGAAAAAGGCCATACAAGATGAGATTAGATCCTTTCACAAGAACCATATATTTTATTTGGTGGAGTTTCCACATTGAAAAAAGGCACTCAAGAACAAGTGGGTGTACAAAATCAAAGGAGAATATGGAATAATAGATCCATGCTTCGAAGCTAGAATGGTTTTGAAGGGATTCAATCAGAAGAAAGGTATTGAATTTGATGAAATTTTCTCTCTTGTGTTTAAAATTTCATCTACCAGAGTTGTTCTTGGATTTTCAGCTAGTCTAAACCTAGATATTCAACAACTAGATGTAAATAAAACATTCTTTAATGGCGATATTGATGAGGAAATTTACCTAGAGTAGGAAGATGTATTTCAGGTGAAAATTTAAAAAAATATATTATGAAAACTTATGAAAGGTTTATATGTTTTGAAACAGGCACTGAGGCAACGATACAAAACATTTGACTCATTCATAGAGAAAAATGAGTATAGGAGGACAACTGTTGATCACTATATTTTCATAAAATAGTTTTATGATATTAATTTTATTATCTTGTTGCTTTATGTTGATGATATTCTGATTATTGGAAGAGAAATTACCAAGATTGATAGGTTGAAGAAGGATTTGAACAAGTCTTTTGAAATAAAGGACTTCAGAGAAACTAATCATATTATTGGTATGAAAATTACCCATGAAAGGAGGAATCAAAAGATTTGGATATCTTAGGAGTGGTACATTGAGAAGGTTATTAAAATATTCAACATGATCAAGGTAAAACTAGTTCTACTCAACTTGTGAGTAAAATCAGGATTATCACAAGTCAGAGTCCATTAACTAAGGAGGAGAAATCAGAGATGAAAAAATCTTCTTATCAGTCAGAAGTTGGCAGTATTATGTTTTCCTTAGTGTTCACCGAACTAGACATTTCTCATGTTGTTGTCATTGTGAGTAGATTCTTGAAAAATCCACAAAAGGATCATTGGATATAGGTAAAATGGATATTGTTCAATATCTGAGGCACATCTATTCATTATTCATTTTTTGGAATTGATAAACCTATTTTGGCAGGAGACATAGATAAAAATATGGTTGGATATGTAGACATGAGGAAATCCATATATGAGTACCTATTATCATTTGTAGAGGGAACAATTTCATGGTCATCAGGACTATATAAGTTTGTTTCCTTGTCTACCACATAAGCATAGTATATTGAGGTCACTGAAGGCTATAAGGAGATGTTGTGGATGAACAAGTTCATACAGTATTTGGGATAGATTTTGGAGAATTTTATTCTCTAATATGATAGTCAAAGAACTATTCATATTAGTAAGAACCCAACATTTCATTCTAGGTCCAAACACATCGATGTGAGATACCACTGGATCCATAATGTCTTATAAGAAATATTTTTTAATTTTTAGAAAATAAACACTAAGGATAACAAGGAAAACATGAAGATGAAGTCTCTACTGAAAGAGAAGCTAAAAGACTAAAAATTGACTGTAGGTATAGCTTCTACCTGAATTTTTTTGTGTGGGGAATATTTGTAGAGACACTCCCAAATTTGGGAGAAATCAGCGGAAGGAAAAAAATTTCAACAAAATGAATTTTCCTTAATCAGAAATAGACTACTATAGGTCTTCAAAGGTTTTGTAGCCAACTCTTGGACCATTTACACAGACAACAACAAGGAAGGCTTCATGGGTAGATAAAAAACCCAACAACTGGATAAATTTTGGTTTTCATTCCTCTATAAATAGGATTCAAATCTCATGATATTATAACTAGAAAAAAACCCATTGTAATTCTACCTCGATTCTCCGATTTATTATCCAGAGAGAATAATTATAGCACCCCCAATTTCTCTCATGGACACAGGAACAATACCAAACCACATAAATCCCTTTGTTTCATTTTTTTGTCTTTTATTTTGTTTGATTTCATCACCAAGGGTTTCAGTTTCCCCAACATCATCGTCCGATAGGGATGAATGGAAGCCCAAGTACATGTAGCCGGACAATAACTATAGCAGCTATGGATTAAAATGTCTTCGAAGTAGAGAATGTAGGTTTAATATCATTTTCATTCTCATAGATGACCAGAGTCCATGGTGAAAATTCCCACTGGGGTTCCCTTTAGAATACATGGGTGATATCAATGGAAACTTCATGCTGAATTTCATGTCGTCACTACCACAAAAATAGTTTTTTGCAGCGCCCCCCTTTATCAGTGCTTATTAAGTAGCGCTGATAAAGGGTCGGCTTCAAAAAAATTTTAAAAAATATATATTAATATATAAATATAGTTATATTGTTATATAAATATAATATATAATTTTAAAATATATTTTAGATAAGTATAAATGTACATTTACACTTATTATACTTAATATATAAGATATTTAGTAAAAATGACTTCTTAAAAAATTAAAAAAAATATTTTTAATTAATATTTTGATAATCATTATGGAGTAATAGTCATTTAATAACAATTTGAGGACTAAAAAATTAAAAAACTTAAAAAAAAGATCCAAAATATGTTGAAAACGCAACTCAAACTTCAAACGGCCATAACTTTTGATCCGGGTGTCCATTTGAGCTCTACCACATATCAAATCGAAGCCTGCGACGAGCTCTATGTCACTAGGATTGGGGGGAGCCCTGGTCAGGAGTTTTTCGAGGCCAAAAGAGGCCCAGTAGGCCTCCAAAACTGAGTTTTTTTTCGGGGTATCCAGATTTTTTAACATTTTGTGGATTTTCAATCTCGTTTAAGGGGGTATTATTGGATTTTCTTGGCGGGGACTAAATTTATTCCAAGGTATTACATTCATATTGATATTATGTCTTTGAAATTTCATCCTTTTTTATAATTAACTGCTATTTATAATCAAATATATAACTATATGTACATATTTTTTATATATTCGCACCTAAAAATTAAATTTTTTAAATAAATAATTAAACATATTTAGATATAAAATATATTAGCTTTATCTAAATAATAACTAATATCTATTTTATTTAGAATACCAATATATGAATATTTATATACCTATATATTAATCTAACTATATATATATATTAATCTAACTATATATATATATTAATCTAACTATATATATATTAATCTAATAACTATATATATATTAATATAACTACATATATATATATTAGTATTACTATAAATATATATATTAATATCACCATAAATATATATATTAATATCACTATATATATATATTAATATAACTATATAAATATATATTCATATAACTATATAAATATATATTCATATAACTATATATATGTTAATATAACTATATATATGTTAATATAACTATATATATATATATTAATATAAATATATATTACTATACGAATAAATATAACTAAATATATATATATATATAGATATATATTAATACCACTATATATATATTAATATTATTATATATATTATAATATAACTATATATATATATTATAATATAACTATATATATATATTATAATATAACTATATATATTAATATAAATATATATTACTATATGAATAAATATAACTAAATATATAAATATATATATAGAGAGATATCATGAATTGGAAAGCAAATCAAAATAGAGTAGTGGTAAGGGCTTAGGCGCGTAGGGGGGAGGTCTCGAGTTCAAATCCTGGTGGAGGCAGGGGTGCACGCGCATGGGGAATATTGGAGCAAGCGCTGTTAAAGGGTGGAGGGAGGTGCGTGGGGTTCATGGGGTGTTGTATAGGGGACGAAAAGCACTGTAAAAGGGGGGGTTCAAGTGCTATAAAAGCCCCCCCCCCCCCCGATTGGCAGTATTTTTTAATTTTTTTTTAAAATTTTTTAAAATTTTTTAAAATTTTTTAAATTTTTTTAAATTTTTTTAAATTTTTATAAAATTTTTTAATTTTTTTTTATTTTTTTAACTTTTATCAGCGCTTTTTTAAAAGCACTGATAAAAGGGTCCTTTATCAGCGCTAAAACGAAAGCGCTGATAAAGGAAGCACTGATATAGGACCCCTTTATCCGCGCTAAAAAAAGCGCTGATAAAGGGGTACTTTTATCAGCGCTTTTTTTAGCGCTGATAAAGGGTTCCTATATCAGCTCTTTTCAGAGCGCTGATAAAGGGGACCCCCGCCCCCTTTATCTACGCTGGCTTTATCAGCGCTTTTCTAGCGCTGATAAAGGCCATTTTTAGCGCTGATAAAGGCCGTGTTTGTAGTAGTGCGTACTATGTGAAAAATGGATGCCATCCCTATTTTGAGTTGTACCATTTCACATAGATCCCCAATACCAATTGTCCGCAATCAAATTATGATAAGATATCATCATTTAAGAAGGGTAAGTGTAGGGATTCTTATTTGGATGATTCCTTGTGTACAATTTTCATATTTTGGGGTGATTCCTACTAGAAGAAGAAGTTGCCTCTTTCTAATGGGGTATGATGCAACACTACTGGGGGTAAGTATTTGAAAAAAGTCTAGAAGGATGGATCACCTCCCCGCTCACCCATCCCACATAAATTTTGACAAGACTACAGCTCAAAATAAGAAAGTAAGGGTTCCATATTTTTTGGGTTAGAAGAAGATTGGTCCTATTATAATTATATCAGTTGTGACAAAATAATTGTAAAAATCGTCAATGTAAATGATGAAAAAAACTAATTAGTTTAAAATAACTGGGTACATAGAAATTTAATGTTGAAAAACCCTCCAATATGGAGGATAAAAAAACCACAGGGAAACTCTGATAAAATTCACTATGAATCAGAGAGTACAAAAATCCATGTAAATACTAAGACTTGAATTTAAAGTACAGCATAGATAAATCTATGTGAAAATATACACCCTGATATGACTCTATATCTACTATGATAATAGTCTCATGATAATATTTCATCCTATAGAGATAAAAAACGAACACACAATTCCATTACATCACCTTATTACACAACTTTATTTGTTTCTACTTACTAATACCCACACACAAAACCATTTCACATGTATTTCTTCTATGCTACATCACTTCACACCACAAATCATATCAATTTTGAGTCACTTCCTATTTCCTTTTTACAGGATTTTGTGTATATACCATCCCATTTAATATATATATAAAGGTATATCTTGTAACTCTCAAATCTCCCATATCTCACATGACACTAATTTAAAAAACCAAAATCTTCAAAAAAAAACCCACGAGATATGTGAGATAAACACCAAAAATTTTCCTCTTCATCCCAACAAAGAAGAATATGAATTCCAAAAAACCTAGTTAGTAAGAAAACTGTATGGAAGGAGAAATTAATATTACACTACATAATAATTAAAATAATAAATTAAATAATATACATCATGAAAGTTCATCAAGAAGGATTCTCAAGCATAAAATCTCTTATCTGGAGACATTTTATTGTATAAGTATATTATGAATTTTGGAATTGAATTTATGTTTTCATATTGAATTTACATCATTATATTCTTCTAATTTAATTTATTAATATGTCATGCATGCTTTTTTTATTTTAGTATGCTCAATTTCTTGCACTGCTCAGTTGTTTTCCCCCATGTGGGCCTTACTACCAGGGCCTTTTTCATTCCATGCAGGCCTTTCCCTTTGTACAGACTTGATTCCCTCACCTATTGGGTTTGAAAACTAGATTTGTGAGTAAGAGGGCGCCATAGTAATAAGAGAAAGTGATGAAAACTAAATCAATCGAATTGATAGGGTGAAATGGGTGATCAATTCCCCCTGAAAATGCCAATAATCTATAACTGCACACCCAACCAAAGAGTTCCATGAGGTAAAACAGAACAAAATGCTAGTGGAAAATAAGATAATCCAGAATAAGTGGTTGACTAGGAGTAAAGGGGTGTCACATATAATAAATGGAAAGAAATAAGGATGTTGTGGATGTCTATGGTGGAAAATAAAAGGGAATGCAGCATGATTCTCAAACAGACTGAGTGAATGACCCAAAATAATAGTACCACACAACATGGACAAGTCCCAACAAAAATATTAATCATATAAAATAAAGAAGTAATTTTTCATGTATTAAATTAATATATAAATATTAATGACAGAATAAAAATTATACATAGTATTTCAATATGAAAATAAAAATGAATACCATAATTCAAAAATCTTCACCATTTTCAATTGAAATTGGTGATGTTCTTGAACCTATAGTAATATAATTGAAACCAAATTCATCCAATCTAAACAATAAATGAATTTATACAATACCGTGTCTTTATTCAAACTATCAATTGGGTTATCATTAGTGTGAATCTTGTTGACACACACTATTAAATTTTTTATAATTTCCTTAATAAAGTATAATATAATATCTTTGTGTTTTTATTTACTATTAAATACTACATTTTTAGACAAATAAAGGGTAGATTGACTATAAAAATAAACATTCATAGTAGAATTATAAATATTAAGTTCAAAAGACAACCCTTTAATCCCTAATGCTTCTTTTACTACCTCAGTCAAAGTAATGTATTCTGATTTTTGGTTGAAAGATCGACCATGAACTTCATATTACACTTCTAAGAAATGGTGCCACTAAAAGTAGTAAACACACAACCTGTGAAAGGATTTCTCGTGTCAATATTTCTTGCATAGTCAGCATCTATATATTAAATAATAATTTCATAAGTATTCACATTTTTTCTATAAAACAATGACAGATTATAACTACAAGACTAGTATTTAATAATCCACTTAAGGTCATGAAAATGTGGATTCCCAAGTTTTTCCATAAATCTACTATGGTTTCAGATTTCAAAGGAAATATTAGGCCTAATGAAGATCATGCTATACATGATTCTTCCAACTATGTTAGCATAGGGTATTTGAGACGTAAATAGAATATCTTCAGAAGCTATGGGTTCCAGTGTTAAAGATGATTTAAAGTGATTTTAAAGAGGTATATTATTTGGTTTGATAGATTCAAACATATTCCTATTGAGAATATTTAAAATGTAGGTATATAGAGATTAGTAAAGTAGTATATTTGGGTTTTCCCTAATTATTTCAACCCCTAGAGTTTTCTTAGCTACACACAATTCATTCATTTCAAACTCTACTTTTATTTGAGATTTAATAAAAATGGTGAGACTCATTTTTTTGAAAATTATAACCATGTCATCAACATAAATTGTAAAATAAAGCATAAAATTTTTAGTTGATTTGAAATTTACACAAGTATCATATTGTCTCTAGGTAAACTGGTTATCTAACATAGAGGATTTTTTTATATTATTTTTCTTGAGGCTTGTTTTAAACCATACAATTATTTATTTAAGAGTAATAATTGATCAAATTTTAATTCCTTAGAGTAACCCTCAGGAGGTTTCTTATAAATTTTCTCATTTAAATCACCATGAAAGAATGTAGTTTTAAAATCAGTTTTTCAATGCGAAGCTCACTATAGGTAGAAAAAGTAAGTAAAAGACTAATAAAAGAATTCTTGACAATAGGGGGAAATTTTCAGAATATTCAATAACTTCTATTTGAAAGAATCACTTATAAACTAGTCTTTCTTTATATTTAATTATATTTCCTTCAGTGTTACCTTTTTTTTATTTTTTTATCCACTTAGAAAAAATAATTTTTCATTGGGGGTAATTTATTAACAATACGCCAATTGTGTTTTTTTCTTACAGAGTGAATTTGTTTATCCATGTAAAAGACCCAATGCTTTGATTATTTTCATTTAGGGTTTCCTTATAGGTTTGAGGATCATCATCTATTAGATCCTGGTCCACATGAAAAGTATATGAATACTTATCATATTGGGTGAACCAAGAAGGAGGTATAGGGACTCTCTTATCTCTATCATAGGTTAAATGATAGTTCTTATTAGTGGAATAAGGTTTAGATTAAGAATTAGAACTAGAAAGAGAGGTAGAATCAGCCATTATAGTGGGTTTTGGATCCTATGGAGTGGGCTTGATAGTATCCTCAAACTGGGCTAGAGGCTCAATTTCATCATCTTGTTCAAGTGTTGGATCATTACTGTGAGATGTGGAATACTTTGATTTGGGAGAAAAGGACTCGTAGAAAACTACATCCCTATATTTGATGAATTTTTGGTAACTAGGTTTATCTACCAAAAGTTTTTAACCCTTAACAACCTTAGGATACCCTACAAAAAATTCATTTAAGATATATTGGTTCTAGTTTATCCATTTTAATGTGAGCATAAGCTGTAAAAAAGAAGAATCCTAATTAGTTATAAGAGAGAGTCTTATTATTCCATAATTCTTCAAGGGTTTTAAATTTATTTGAAGGAGAAGGACACCTATTAATTAGGTAGATAGAAGTACTGATATCCTATCCCCAAAAAGATTTAGCGAGACCCAAGCATGAAAGCATTCTCCTAACTCATTCTAAAATAGTATTATTCATTCACTATACAAGTCTAATCTATTGGGGGGGGGTTCCCTAATAGTATTATTCCTTTTAATACCTTCATATTCACAAAATTGAATGAATTTAGTGGATATTTATTCTAATCCATTATCAGTTCTCATGGTTTTAATATTTCTCCCATTCCAATTTTCAATTAACGTTTTATATGTTTTAAAGGTTTAGAAGACATAAGATTTATTTTTCACAATTTAAATCCAAACTTTTATGGAGAAGTCAACTATAAAAGTGAAAAAATAGGAACTGCCACCATGGGAGGTAGTTCTAGATGGTCCCCATATATTAGAATTTATGTATTCTAAGGGGATGGAAGCTTTAAAGGAGGACCTGTTAAAGGTAACTCTCTTAGACTTTCCCATCACACAATATTCACAAAATGGAAGATTTCTTGGTGTAATATCACTCAAAAATCCTTTCTTGTTATGTTCTTCTAGGACCTTAGAGATAACATTCCCTAATCTCCTATACTAGAGCATAGTATTATCAGGGTTGGTGGCATAGGAACTACCCAAATATCTTTAATGGTTCTTTACATTAAATACATGCAACCCATTAATAAGAGACCACTTTATTATGGTTCTATAGAATTTATAAATTTTTAGTCAACTTGTTTCATACCTAAAAGTAAACCCCTTTTGGTAAAGGATCAATAAGGAAACCGGGATTCTAAAAAGGTTGGGAACCCACCTAACTTAAATCAAAGTGATGATGGAATTGTCATCTAGTTCTAGTAAAACAAAACCACTTCCCTATACGTGACACCTCTTATTATTTCCTAAGAGGACATCTCCTTATTATCTTTCTTCTGATTCTATGAATGAATCTATAAAGGGACACATGTGAAAAGAACAACCTGAGTTAATGATCCAATCATGATTGAGTTCATGGTTAGACACATTTAAGACATTTTATGTGTCATAACTAGATTCAACTAGAAGGGACTGGTCCGCTGGAAATTTTGATTCAAGTTCTTATTTAAGTTTCCTATATTTGGAATTAAGATTCCCAGGGTTTCCACAATGGAAATAAACAATTTTTTATATCCCTATAATTAGACCTCGGTTTGGGTTCTTTAATTTTATTTCTTTTATCTTTACTAAGTTGTTTCTTTTTACCTTTAGACTAAGGTCCACCCCTAGTAAACAATCTCTCGGCCTTACCTTTAATTGTTGGTTTGGAATGTAATTCTTTAGAGATAATAGAATATTTAACCTCTTTAAGGGTTAATGAAACATGGAAATACATCATGGTTTCAACTGAGGTGTTTTAGGTATTATCTAAATAAATTAAAAGTACCATTACATGATCTTCATCTTCAATAGTTACATTTATGTAAGTTGAATCTAAAATAACTTTTTTAAATTAATCTAAATGTGCCTTAATAGAACTATCATGTATCATCTTAAAGGTGAAAATTCAATGTTTTTTATAAATATTATCAACTAAAGAAGATATCATGTACAATTTCTCTAATTTAATACCTATACCAGTAGTAATAGACTCATAATAAACCTACCTAATAACTCTATCTCCTAAATAAATTAGTAAGGAGGTGTGTTCTTTAACTGAAACCTTAGTGGAAACATCTTAGTATTCAGTGATGGTATGTCCAGTTTCATTTACATTAAAAATAGGATTCTTCAACTCATATAGGGCATCAATTAAGACCTATTGAACTAGAAGGGATCTCGTCTTAATTATCAAAATGTTAAAGTAATTATCACCATAGAACTTCTCTATTTAGAATATAGTTATTGACATGAATAAATATAGATTACATGTAGAGTTATTGTGGACAACAATAAGTGAACTCCCCCCAAAACAACCAATATCCTGGGCAAAAAATGTTTATCCAAATGGATTTGAAATATATAGTAATTATGGATGTGACAATAGATTTAATAAAATGTAGTAACTAACTAGAGTCAATGTAAGAAGAGATCACAAAGAAAAATTAAACAAAATTAGTTATTGAAATAAGAAATAGGTTCGACAGGAAATAAGAACTAGTTAGGCTTTCATACCAATTTGTGATAGGTAACGGTGAACCAAATTGCAATAGAACACCAAACCCTAATAGAACTGAAATTGGTTTTTTCTTTTTGAAATCAAAAAATATAGAACCAAGTAAACAAGATGCAAAGAATAAAAAAACATAGCAAGAAAAAATGATTTAGGTGTTCAGTCTTGTAGGGAACTATGTGTGTGGAAAGGACACTACCCACACATACATTTTATTAAAGGTGAAAATTGAAACATAATTAAAGAATACATTGGAGAAAAAAACAACAGAATAAGTGAATAGAACTGCTAATGTGAAACATGAATCAAGAAAAGTATAACAAAATTACAGTGCTAGACACATAAGGGACAAGATTTAAAGATCTCTTCATGTCTATATAGAGTTCCATACCTATTCTTCATACTTACTCATAATCTAGGTTTTCATAATGATATCTCCAGTTATGGATCATGTTCCACTTGGGTGCTCTACCTCGCATCGTTAAAGGTGAAGGACGCTGTCATCTATGCTCTACTAGAAGCTAAACACCAGTGGTGTACTATGAAGATCGATTGAAATAGATTCTTACCACCAAGAATCACAATTCTAGGGTTTGAAAACTAAATTCAATAGCAAGTGGGCACCACAATAGCAATAAATAATGAATACAATTGAATCTCTCAAATCGACGGGGTGTAGGGGGTGATCAATTCCCCTTATAATGCCTATAATATGTAACTGAACACCCAAATGAAGAGAACCATGAGGAAAAAATGAATATAATTCTAGTGGAAAATGAGATAATCCAAAATAGGTAGAAAGTTAGGATTAAAGGGTTGAAAAAAATAATTAACATCCATGAATAAGGATACCACAAATAACTACGGTGTAAAAGCAAAGGGAACACAGACTAATGCTCAAACAAAATGAGAGAAATATCCAATATAATAGGTCCACGTGGCATGTATAAGTCCCATCACAAATATTTATCATTTAAAATAAAAAAAAATATCTTTTTATGAATGTAAATAATATGAAAAACTAATTGAAGAATAAAAAATGAACAAAACATTACAATACGAAAATAAGAATGAATACCATAATTCAAAAGCTAAAACAAAAAAGTAGTTTGGAAAAATCTTACCCCACTAGAATTTAAAATTTTATTTATGAATAAAATTTAAAATATCACACACTATTCCATTATGTTTTTTGTGTCCTCAAGATCTTTGCTCTTACTATTCCAACACCCCTCAGTTATCCTCTTTAATATACTAGCATGCACCCGGGTTTCCAACACCCATCCTGCACACATCTCTCTAGCACCCATCCTTCTAGAACCCCTCCTCTTTTATTGGCCAAAAACTTCTTTTTGTCTCCCTCCTACTGATCTATATGAAGGTATGAACTAGCCCACCTCTATCAATGTGGAATTCCCCTCGTTGAAAAAACTTTCCAAAACATAGAAAACATTTTTTATTTTAAATTTTAAATTAATCTCAACAATATCCACATTAATTTAAAATTTTAAAAATTTAGCATCATCAAAAATTTGATCATAAATGACATGTCTTAGTTTTACATGACCCATCACACCCATTATGAGTGCCACAACTTCTCAAATATGATGAATAAAATGTTGTGGCTCCATTATGTGACGAAAAACTAAAGAAAATGTCAAATTATTTTTAAAATAACTAGTTTCAAACATATCTATCTAAACATTCCCTATAATGGTACTTTGGGGCCCTGAAGAATCTCCACTTGCTCGAATCATCTTGTAAAAATTCCCTATTTTATTCCCTTTGATCATGGTCATTACTCCTATTTTCCCTTTGAGAACTCCACTGCCAACAAAAATCATAAAACCTTTGGAATCCAACACAAAAAATGGAATCAAGTTCATTCCCAAATCTAGTACATGACTCACATTGGTAAGTGTGAAAATAAATCCATCAAACATATGAACTTGCACCGTACCAATGCTGAAAATTCTAGTTTTTACTTGTTAGTCATTTTCATATCACCATCAAACTCTTAATAACTTACAAAACATTAATGTTTTATACATATATGATAAGATCAATAAGAATATAAAATCTAGTTTGAATTATCCACATCTTCCACAGTTGTAAGAAATAAATCACTTGCATACCTCTCATCTTGATTCACTATATTCACCTCAACTGATTCTTCATCTGTTTCTACTTATTTTTATTCAATATTCATTCTATCACTTAAATTTTTATAGTTAATTTATTATATGAACCTTTTTCCACACTCCCAACATAAAAAATCATGTCTTAATATTGATTTACTTCTATCACACTTGGTCCCTAATTCATTCCTTCATTCTGTTAACCTTCCTTGATAGTTATGTACACCGATCCTAGAAAAATAACATTATTACCTGATGATCCATAATTTTTGGTATTTCACTAAGTATCATTCACTATCCATGATGAAATATAATTTTATAGTGTCTTTTCCAAATAATAGTGTGGTGATGAGATTGTCATATGAATCTGGAAAAGAACCTAACAAAATCAAAGCCTTGTCTTCTTTTTTCATTCAACTATTACCACGTTGCATTTAGCATCAGTATTTAAATCCACCAAAGAAAATTCTATCAAGAGTTTGGTGAACTCCTCCAAATGGTTTCCCAAATCAACACTTTATGAAATTTAAAGATGATATAATCATTTTTCAAATATAAATGATTTGTAAGAGATTTAGATTTATATCTACTTTCTATATTCATCTTGATCTCCTCTAGATCTATTAGATTCATCACATCCCACAACATATTTTCTACCAAATACAATAGAATGGTTCTCATCTACAAATCTCTCATATCTTCCCAATCATCAGGGATAGTCTTTTTTGGATTCTCTGGTTTTTTTCTTTAATTATTTCACTATTCCTTTACAGTTCAAAATATTCTTTACTCATTTTTTCCATGGAGTGAATTTTTTCCCATTAAACATATAAATATGTATAGAAATATTTGGGCATAAATCCTCTATATTTAATCAATAAAAAATAATCAATCACCTCCTTTGATACTATATGTTGGGGAAAAAAGTTCTATTATTATAGTAGAAGTGAAGTTTGAACATAAAAAATAAAGAATTTCAGAAAAATACCCCACTGGAATTTTCAATTTTATTACTGAATAAAATTACAAATAGTACACACCATTATAATCTACTATCATGCACTTAGGCTCTTCGCTACTACTATTCCATCACCCCTCCTGCACACTTCTCCTCTCCAGTATGATGTCATGTACCTAGGCTATAAGATATTGGGGTTTTCTTGAGGTAAGTACCACTTTAATTTCAGTTTAATTACTTGGCTTTAACCTAATGTCATTGAATAGTGAGGAAATGGAAGAAACATGGGTGTTTGGGGCTTCTTTGAAGCCCGTAGACTATTTTTTGAGAAAAAACAAGTCCACATAATTAGAAGAAAATGTGAGACCCAGGCTGCATGTTTATTACTAACCATTCAAGACATTTCAAAGTGAAGAGTAGGGCCACACAGTTTGATGAAACCATGAATCCAGAACCACACGCCTATGTGAGTAACCCAAATTTTTTAACAGATTCTAAATTCACAGTTAACCCATAGTTTGTCTAACTATGTGCCATTATAGTGTGAGGGGGGGTTCTTGGACATAGGAGGATGCATGGTTGGTGCATAGTTTGTTCAACCATGTGGCCAAACCATGTAACCTAGTGTTTTTGTGTAAAATTACCTTTTCACCTATAAAAATTATTAAAACATATTTTTATTTTTCTCTTCATTATAGGGAAAACATCCTTCATCTTTTGGGATATCTTCTAAATCTTTCAAGGTAGGATTTGATCTAATTTTTTCATAAAAACTCTGATTTAAGAGTCATTCATCTCATTGGATTCGCGCATGGGAGTCCTTCATTCATATTACACATTTCTTCATATTTCTCTGAATCAATGGAGTTATTTTGGTGAAATATAATATTCCCTATTTCCAAGATAATCGTATGTTCTTCCATTTTCTTCTAATTAAGATCGAGTTAGGAGATGATACTGGATTAGTGTTCTACCAAAAGTATACAGTAGGTAGTCTATATATTTTCCCTTAAATTCAGGTTGTTTTATAACCAGATTTCATTGTGCCACACACCAAAATTTCGGATGTTACTCCTAAATTTAATTGAATTCCATAATTAAATGATTGTATCCATGTTAGGATTCCCACTTATTACCATTGTACGATTAGAAGTCATTCTCCTTAACCTAAATGACATGTGAGGTGTTTTTATGTATCTTCCATATAATTTACCACCCTATTTAGTGTGTGTGTGAGCACTCCATCTTAGTGATAGATGTAATGAAATAAATGAGGTATTTGGATAAGGTTGATACATAATTTTCCATATGATTATATGTATTGAAATGGTTAAATGATCAAATAGAAATTAAAGAATAAGTTAGATGAACTCATGGTTTATAAAATGAATTATGAAATGGGTTAATAAAATTGTTATTATTATATTGAATTACATGGAAATTTCTACTCCCTATATTTGGAATTATATTTAATGCAATATACATTTCTACTCCATGGATTCAGAATTGAATCAAATTCCATGTACATTGCTACTCCATGTATTTGGGATTATAATGTATTCCATGGACATTTCTACTCCATGGATAAGAATTACATGGAATGACTTATAAATATATAATCCTTGGATCCATCCATTGGTTATAGCACTTTATTACATGGAATATGACATTGAAGATTCCTTTCAAAATTCTACTCCTCGGATCGGTACTATTGGGTCTGACACTGGATTACTCGGTATAGGTTGCGATGTATATTTTATCATGATTTACCAATGGTCCTAGTTTATAATATCATATTTATAGTGAGCCTTGGTAGGACAGAAAATATCACTTTTACCATGAATTACTTATTATTGATTATTTGCATTATTGTTATATATTTCACTCTTCTTATGCTTATATAAGCATAATGGACTTGTTATAGACATTGTTGGTGGTGGCCTACTAAGTGGTATCTCAAACCCTATTTGGGCCACCATATGTTACCTATAAAGACTTCATGGATTCAAGTAGGGATCAGGGAGAGAACCCTCTTTATGAAGCTTGATTGAATATGCTAGGAAAAGGGGATAATAGGACAGAGTTATGCTTATGATGCTATTTGTTGGTAGTTCTTTTTTGTATTTTTTGTATTTTGATACATGTATTTTGTTGGATACCTATTTACATGTATTTTATGACATTTTTTACAGATACATGACATGTTCAACATATAGTATATGATTATACTTATGTTTTTTATTATTATTTTAGTCTTTTGGAAGTTATTCTTCCACTAATAATTTATTCTTATGTTTTTTATTGATTTTTGTGATTAGACTATTGAGATAGACTCTAATTATAAGGGTATAATATCCCCACTATACCACCTTAGACCCTCATTTCTAGAGAAAATCCTCTGGCATACGGGGAGGTATGCTTGATGCTATGTGACCCACTGGCTCAAAGCATTATTTAGTTGCTCCCAATTTGGGATGTTGTAAAGTGGTATCAGATCTATTTCTTTTCATTTATCATTTTAGTTGGGAATATTAGACTATATATTAAGAATGTGTTGGAGTTTGGTAATGATTTGTTATTGGGAGTAGCTAACCCACATACAGGAGAAAGACAAATTGCTTGGGATGAGATATGATGTTATGATTTATTCCTTCTAAAGTTGATTTGATTCCACTGTTGAGTGACACACATGATATCTAATGTTATTATTTCTATGATTGAGGAAATACATTTTATCCTTGTATAATATGGAAATTAAGTATGAATCACACATCATTTTAGGAACCTTATTGGATTCACATGCATGAATATTTCATAACATATAGGAGGAATTGGTTGACTGCATGACATTATTATGTTTTCTTTTCACGATATAATTGTTATTTGATTAATGTTTTGTGAATGATATTTATAAATATAATTGGTACATAAAGTGATCATTGTAACATAAATAGTGTTTTCCTATATAAGTTATAACAGACACCTTAATCAGTCAATTATGGCATGTCAAGTCATGTACCATTGGTCACATGGGTTGGAATGTGTTATGGTTGGGATTAAATGGATTCTATATTTCAGTTTATAAGGTGTATGGGACCTTATATATCTGAGGTGGTGATCAATATAATTCAATCATTTAATAGAATTAGTAAATAAATGATAATGAACTTAAAATAAATTGGATTTTGAAATGTAAAGGTCACTGATAAATATAGTTTCCAACTTCACTTAATAGTCCATATATCAGGACTTGTGCTGTGAAATAGAGAGAATGACCCAGACCTAGATTTAGAAGTGGGTAGTAGATAGTGACTATGGTGTTATTTATGATTTATCCTTTTAGCTATTCCTAGCTTTAGGAGTAGGTATAAGGGTGTGTCTTGTTTATAGGAAGGATTTTACCTATCATATTTTTATATCTGTGATCTTGTTGTTTCTGAATCATTTATTAGGTGTGTTCTTGGATTTTTTAGAGATATTCCACCATGATGGCCTCAATTCATACACCAAGTGGGTAGTGACAACCACGATCCGGAGGTGGTGGGACATAATCCACCTATAGGCCCTCTAATAGTTCCACATACAGCATCACCCATTTTTCCTGATATGGGTACAAATTCCGAATTTTTAGAGAGTTTATTATGAGTCATGCAAACCATTTAGGGAGACTTGCATCCTGCATCATCTAATACAAAGCTAACATCGGTGTTCCAGTAATATAATCCACCCATGTTTTCTTGGGATGGTGGTCCATAGGATACTGAGCTATGGATTGAGACTATTTTATTAATTTTTGAGCATATCGATACCCCTCTTTAGAAGAGAGTGAAGCTCACAAAATATATTCTTTATCGATCCACCGAGAATTGGTGGGATATAATGAAACAAGATGATAAGCTTTGAGATATGGTTTGGAGGTATTTCCAATCAATATTTTATGATTACATCTTTTCTGGTGATTTTAGATCTAAATAGGCCAGTGAGTTTATGTGTCTGAAGTAGGGTTTGATGATCGTTATGGATTATTCAGCTCCCTTTAAAGATATTAAGTTCTTTATGCCTAAGTATCTTTTTTATGAGACTTCTAGGGTGATACACTTCAAGGAAGGTCCCAATCATGCTATTAAATTGTAGGTGTACATGTTTCTCTTGAATTATATATCATAGATAGTGAATCAAGCACTAATTACTAATCATAATCTAAGGGAATCTAGGGTCGTGGAGCTGAGTAGTCTAGCTTATCAACCCTATGGTTCCATGAAAGCTAGTAGTAAATGATGTTTTAAGGCTTCTCATAAGGGGAATTCTATCCAGAGTTTTAGTGATGGTAGTTATGTATTATTTCATTAGGTTCGGATGTAAGGACACATGTGGAGCGAGTGTGATAGATTCTCTGTCTATGTCTAGAATATGATAGGATGTTCTATATACAATGGTTCTATAGAACCTTTCCTCTAGTGTCAAGTGGAAGGGGTTTGAAACCGACTTTATATTTAAAAGTGGGATTAATAGATACATGTTAGGCTAGGAAATGGATCACTAGCTGTCATTCAGGTCGAGGAGGTGGTCATGGCCAAGGTATCCAGACACCAATCGCACCTCGATAGTAGAGTGGACCTACTCAGGTTAGTCAGTGTGTTTCTCAGGACCAAAGTTCAATATATATATATATATTATATACATTCTATACTTAAGGAGTATAGATTCGGACCATCTATAGTGAGACGTACAATATTAGTATATTCTATGATAGTATCTGCTCTTTTTGATATAGGTTCTTCACATTATTTCATATATGTACATGTTGAGGATATCCTTGAGTTCATTGTTCAGTTTTCTTATAGAATCCCGTCTTTTTATAACATAACTTTCATTCGAGTCTAGCTCAAAGCGGTGTTTTAGGGTTTTACCCCTATGTACATCTGTGCCAGAGCCACCTCTACCTGCTCGTATCCAGACAGGGATATATTTTCTTGGAAACCCCTTACTCAATACTCACCAAAATACCAGGAAGATTTCCTATATTAAACTTTTCTATAGGGTTCTTCCTAAAGTTTTTATATCCTAATTTCCACAAATAACTAAACCATCCTTTGATACCAACTATAGCATCCCGCCTTTTCATCACATAAACTTTCATTACATTTTACAAAACCGAGGATCTTTAAGGTTTAGTGTCTTGGAAACAAGGAACATAAAACATGAAACAAAAAACAAATTCTTCTTAAACACTTGAAAGGCTTCTCCTCATATTCACCCTAGGCTCATTACTGCATCTCAAAACCTGGGGACATACATCAAAAGGAAGGGTGAGCAGAAGGCCCAGCAAGGGAAACAAGTGAAACATTTTACATATGAACTTGAGATACATCAATAAAGTCATGAAAAGAACATTAAGGAATGAAAATGAAATCATGAGGCATATCATAATAAAAATAAAACTTTTTCATAACTTGAAGATGTGGCTACATCATTTAACATAGACAATCATGAACATATCACCAAGGTCCATCCCCAAGGTGTCATTTTAAAATTACCAAGGTTATTCACCAAGGTATCGTGAAAATTGTAATCTCTAGTGGTTACATCATTACCCAATGCATTGGAGCGCTATCAGGGCGCACCCTTAAATTTGCCTTTATTATCATGTGAGCCACATATATCATCATCAAACATTTCATAAATAACCCATATAGCATAAAGGAAATGGGTTTCATTTCATAATCATAACTTTTTTTAAAACTGCTTTAAAGACATGATCTTTATATCACTTTAAAACCCACAGAAAAGGAAGGTGGGTCTCATGTATGTAAATCCCAGAATTTAAAATAGAACATTTTGGTATATATGTGAATACCCATTTAGAAGAAAGATCTTTGAGTATTCACTTAATAAAATAAAAGAACATTAGAAAAAGAGATAGACATTTTGAGACAGAAATTCTGCAGCATAACGGCAATGTTCCGAGGTTTTAGAAGACATTAAAAGAGAGGTAAAATGGGTCAAGCATTCATAAATGACCCATAAAATAGTACATGGACAGAATAAGAAGGATACATGATCATGGTAATGAAATTTCAAGGACATACCATTTGAAATGAAAAACATGGAAGGAAGAAAAAAATTAGATTTCTCTTATGAAAGTTCGGCAGCCTAACGGCGTTACTTAAACATCAACAAAAAATGATTTGAAAAGATCAAATAGGGCCTCTCATCATATGAACATAAGAGTCCAGTATGATATATATAGAGATCATACCCCAATATAACAAAAAGGAACTTGAAAGAATTGACATTAAAGTAGAACTTCAAAACGAGAAGGGTGAAGAACCACTTAAAAATTCGGCAGCCTAACGGCGCCACTTAAAACATCAAAATACTGAATTGAAGAGATCAAATGGGGTCTCTCATCATATGAACATAAGATTCCAGTATGATATATATAGAGATAATACCCCAATATAACAAAAAGGAATTTGAAATAATTGACATGAAAGTAGAACTTCAAAACGAGAAGGGTGAAAACCACTTAAAAATTCGGCAGCCTAACGGCGCCACTTAAAACTTCAAAATACTGAATTGAAGCGATCAAATGGGGTCTCTCATCATATGATCATAAAAGATCAGTATGATAATTTAGAGATCATACCCCAACATAATAAAAAGGAACATGAAAGACTTGAATGGAAATAGAACTTGAAAACGAGGAAGGTGAAAGAATCCCTTAAAAATTCGGCAGCCTAACGGCGCCACTTAAACATTCTTAAAACGAATTGATGAGAGCAAGGGGGGTCTCTCATCATATTAACATGAAATAGGCAGTAGGATGAATATAAAAGAACATCCTCCAACATAAGAACATGGAGTATAAAAGAAATGACATAAAAGAGATTTCTTGAAAAGAAAGAGAGAGGTCGGATCCCTTACCTTAAAATGTAACTCTTAAACCTCAAAGGTTGGGACCTTGAGGGCTTGGGGGAACCTTGGGAGGACTCCTTGGGAGGTAATGAGACCAGAAATTCGTTGGGAATGAGTGGGGAGTCGAATGGATGAGAGGAGGGCTTGGTATTTATAGGGAAAGTGAGGGGACAAGGCATTAATGGCCAAGGGACACCTCACATGTGCTTTTCTCAAACCCATGTGCTCTCCCTTGGCATTTATCATGGAGTTAGGCCACATGGGGCCCCCAAAACAATAATTCATCACCCTTGGCCGGCCAACCCTCAAAAGATCTCATGAAATCATCATGACACCATTATGATGTCATTAAACATACCGAAACCCTAAAACTGTATTTTTACTATTCACTGAAAATTCAACTTTCTCAGAAAAATCCCAAAATTTCACATTAACCAAATATCAATGCTCTGATTTCAAAAATGAAATCCATTTTATAAAAATAATTTTCTAAATATTTTTAATTTAATTTTTAAATAAAAACACTATTCATCGAAAATTCATTTTTTTCAGAAAAAACCCCAAAAATTACCATAACATAATATCGATGCTCTGAGTTCAAAAATAAAGTCATTTTTATAAAAATAATTTTCTTATTATTTTTAATTAAATTTTTAATTAAAAAACACTATTCACCCGAAAAAACTAATACTTGAATAATAATTAATGAAACCGTTATTTAACTATTTTATTGAATCACATTACTTAATCAAGGTGCCTAGATTATTTTAAAACTTTCTTTAAGTGAGATTACTAATCCATTTGGTCATATTACTAATCCTAATCATAAAATCACTATTCATAATTTACTATTCATCAAAAATCAAGTTGATCTTATTAGACTCTAAATTTAGTACTGAACATAATTGCAGAAGACCATTTTTTGAAAATCATTACACATTTTAAGTTATTTAAGTTTTACACAAACTTTTTTTTAAAATATCCTATTGAAAATTCATCAAAAATATGCATACTATTTTTATCCAGTCATTTGAAAATTCATAAACTTCATCATAAGAAGAAATCCCAATTTTTATTTAAAACAAGGATTACACAAGGCAATTACGGTCTCGTTACATAGCCCCTTATAATACCAGCATAGGACCTAAGAGTAAGGTGTGCTAGGGTGATAGAATCTTGGGGCGGCTCGGTCAACATTGCCCGAGTAGTAATTTCTATCAGTTTGAACTTCTCACGAAGTCGATTTCGTTCCAGCTTCACATGATGAAGTTCGGCTTGGATTTGATCCAGAGCAAAGCCCAGTGGTGCTACCTCCTTCCCAAGCTCTGTTAGATGGGCTTCGATCGGTCCAAGACTACTATGTGAGGCCATCGAATCTTCTTTCTATAATAATTAACCAAGATTACTTAAATTTAGAGACAATAATCAAAACATTTTGTTCACGGAGGTCATATTGACCGATGGTCATATAACACTCAAAAACCAATGGTCACATTTTATTTATAATCATGTTTACCAAATAAAACATTTTTTTTAGTATAAAAAAAATAACACATGAAATTAGGAAACAAGATTTATTCAAAATTTCGGGTCGTTACAATCTTCCCCCCTTAAGAAATTGCGTCCTCGCAATTTTTTAAATTGGGTTTTGAAATTTCGTTGAAAGTCCCACATCGGAAAAAGAGTCAGTAACACCATTACTTTAAAAGAAAGAAAAGGAAGTACAAAGGCCACCCGAGTTAACCCACACTCGGGTTCCATGTAGGAAAACATGGACATGGAGGAAAAAACAAAGGGTCAGTTCTGAGCGAGAGTGATAGAGAACATGATTAGGAGAAAGTTAACCATGAGAAAATCCCAAACTTATGATGTGTGTAAACGGTCTTTGATTACCTAGTAGGAAACGTAAACCAACAACATTTTTGTTTTACGTTTCTTTTCATAATTTTGAGGATTTCATTTACTACATAGAACAAAAACATAAGAAAATATACCTACCTTCAAGTAGAGTTTCATCCTTTAACAAGTCCGTACCAACACTAATCTTTTCTCCAAATGATGAGAATTCAAAAACACTTGGTCTCATAAAAGCACAAGAATCATCTTCTATGGAATCACATAATCCATAAAAGATTAACTATCTATTTATTCTATCTTTAAACATTATCCCAAAAACTGAAAGGTTAAGGTAAAACAACTCTTCAAAAAGAAAGAATCCCATAGGAATGGAAACTACTTTTAAATCATCAAAGTTCCATGGTACTACCCAAATTTCATCATAGGCTATTCCCTAAATAACGGTCCTTAAAATTCCTCAAAACAAACCAAACTAAGATTGAAACCCAAATACAATAAGGATTTGATAACATAGTCTTCCAAAACAACTTCATTTTTCATCTCCAGACAACATCAACCACTCCTAACATCTTATAAAAAGTAGCTAACCTAAACATATTTTACCCAAGATAGGTTAATCATTCCCGTAAGTAACCTAAATTACTATAAGTCCACCTTAAATTCATTGATTAATCAAAATATAAATCAACCTTACTCCTCAATGAAAATATCGTAGTAATCTATTTACCTTGATCATATATGGTCCCCAAAATAGTGAACGTCTTCCAAAATAATAATCATCTTTTAATCCCCTAATCATCTCGGTCGTATTAATACGGCAATCATAGCATTTCCTATCACATTGGTTGTTGGGACATTTTCTTCCATTTCCCGCCATTAACTAAGAAAAGAAGCTATAGTTAGGGGCTTAAATACATAGCCAATAATCATGAAAAGAAACTTAAAGCATCTAAGGATAACATGTAGAAGTAGAGTATACCCTAACTTGTGATCCCATAGGTTCCCTTCTAGGTTATCCATGATCATATATTCTTATGTAAACCTTTATTTTATTTTATCTTTGTTCCTTTAACAATGGTTCATACTAAGCTTATGAATTTACCAAAGCATATCCCCCGGGAGTGTCGTAACCAAGAGTGCAGCAAGGCCCGTTGTCGTGTACCAGTTCCCGTTCGAGTCTAGCTCAAAGCGGTGTTTTCGGGTTTTACCCCTATGTACATCTGTGCCAGAGCCACCTCTACCTGCTCGTATCCAGACAGGGATATATTTTCTTGGAAACCCCTTACTCAATACTCACCAAAATACCAGGAAGATTTCCTATATTAAACTTTTCTATAGGGTTCTTCCTAAAGTTTTTATATCCTAATTTCCACAAATAACTAAACCATCCTTTGATACCAACTATAGCATCCCGCCTTTTCATCACATAAACTTTCATTACATTTTACAAAACCGAGGATCTTTAAGGTTTAGTGTCTTGGAAACAAGGAACATAAAACATGAAACAAAAAACAAATTCTTCTTAAACACTTGAAAGGCTTCTCCTCATGTTCACCCTAGGCTCATTACTGCATCTCAAAACCTGGGGACATACATCAAAAGGAAGGGTGAGCAGAAGGCCCAGCAAGGGAAACAAGTGAAACATTTTACATATGAACTTGAGATACATCAATAAAGTCATGAAAAGAACATTAAGGCATGAAAATGAAATCATGAGGCATATCATAATAAAAATAAAACTTTTTCATAACTTGAAGATGTGGCTACATCATTTAACATAGACAATCATGAACATATCACCAAGGTCCATCCCCAAGGTGTCATTTTAAAATTACCAAGGTTATTCACCAAGGTATCGTGAAAATTGTAATCTCTAGTGGTTACATCATTACCCAATGCATTGGAGCGCTATCAGGGCGCACCCTTAAATTTGCCTTTATTATCATGTGAGCCACATATATCATCATCAAACATTTCATAAATAACCCATATAGCATAAAGGAAATGGGTTTCATTTCATAATCATAACTTTTTTAAAAACTGCTTTAAAGACATGATCTTTATATCACTTTAAAACCCACAGAAAAGGAAGGTGGGTCTCATGTATGTAAATCCCAGAATTTAAAATAGAACATTTTGGTATATATGTGAATACCCATTTAGAAGAAAGATCTTTGAGTATTCACTTAATAAAATAAAAGAACATTAGAAAAAGAGATAGACATTTTGAGACAGAAATTCTGCAGCATAACGGCAATGTTCCGAGGTTTTAGAAGACATTAAAAGAGAGGTAAAATGGGTCAAGCATTCATAAATGACCCATAAAATAGTACATGGACAGAATAAGAAGGATACATGATCATGGTAATGAAATTTCAAGGACATACCATTTGAAATGAAAAACATGGAAGGAAGAAAAAAATTAGATTTCTCTTATGAAAGTTCGGCAGCCTAACGGCGTTACTTAAACATCAACAAAAAATGATTTGAAAAGATCAAATAGGGCCTCTCATCATATGAACATAAGAGTCCAGTATGATATATATAGAGATCATACCCCAATATAACAAAAAGGAACTTGAAAGAATTGACATTAAAGTAGAACTTCAAAACGAGAAGGGTGAAGAACCACTTAAAAATTCGGCAGCCTAACGGCGCCACTTAAAACATCAAAATACTGAATTGAAGAGATCAAATGGGGTCTCTCATCATATGAACATAAGATTCCAGTATGATATATATAGAGATAATACCCCAATATAACAAAAAGGAATTTGAAATAATTGACATGAAAGTAGAACTTCAAAACGAGAAGGGTGAAAACCACTTAAAAATTCGGCAGCCTAACGGCGCCACTTAAAACTTCAAAATACTGAATTGAAGCGATCAAATGGGGTCTCTCATCATATGATCATAAAAGATCAGTATGATAATTTAGAGATCATACCCCAACATAATAAAAAGGAACATGAAAGACTTGAATGGAAATAGAACTTGAAAACGAGGAAGGTGAAAGAATCCCTTAAAAATTCGGCAGCCTAACGGCGCCACTTAAACATTCTTAAAACGAATTGATGAGAGCAAGGGGGGTCTCTCATCATATTAACATGAAATAGGCAGTAGGATGAATATAAAAGAACATCCTCCAACATAAGAACATGGAGTATAAAAGAAATGACATAAAAGAGATTTCTTGAAAAGAAAGAGAGAGGTCGGATCCCTTACCTTAAAATGTAACTCTTAAACCTCAAAGGTTGGGACCTTGAGGGCTTGGGGGAACCTTGGGAGGACTCCTTGGGAGGTAATGAGACCATAAATTCGTTGGGAATGAGTGGGGAGTCGAATGGATGAGAGGAGGGCTTGGTATTTATAGGGAAAGTGAGGGGACAAGGCATTAATGGCCAAGGGACACCTCACATGTGCTTTTCTCAAACCCATGTGCTCTCCCTTGGCATTTATCATGGAGTTAGGCCACATGGGGCCCCCAAAACAATAATTCATCACCCTTGGCCGGCCAACCCTCAAAAGATCTCATGAAATCATCATGACACCATTATGATGTCATTAAACATACCGAAACCCTAAAACTGTATTTTTACTATTCACTGAAAATTCAACTTTCTCAGAAAAATCCCAAAATTTCACATTAACCAAATATCAATGCTCTGATTTCAAAAATGAAATCCATTTTATAAAAATAATTTTCTAAATATTTTTAATTTAATTTTTAAATAAAAACACTATTCATCGAAAATTCATTTTTTTCAGAAAAAACCCCAAAAATTACCATAACATAATATCGATGCTCTGAGTTCAAAAATAAAGTCATTTTTATAAAAATAATTTTCTAATTATTTTTAATTAAATTTTTAATTAAAAAACACTATTCACCCGAAAAAACTAATACTTGAATAATAATTAATGAAACCGTTATTTAACTATTTTATTGAATCACATTACTTAATCAAGGTGCCTAGATTATTTTAAAACTTTCTTTAAGTGAGATTACTAATCCATTTGGTCATATTACTAATCCTAATCATAAAATCACTATTCATAATTTACTATTCATCAAAAATCAAGTTGATCTTATTAGACTCTAAATTTAGTACTGAACATAATTGCAGAAGACCATTTTTTGAAAATCATTACACATTTTAAGTTATTTAAGTTTTACACAAACTTTTTTTTAAAATATCCTATTGAAAATTCATCAAAAATATGCATACTATTTTTATCCAGTCATTTGAAAATTCATAAACTTTATCATAAGAAGAAATCCCAATTTTTATTTAAAACAAGGATTACACAAGGCAATTACGGTCTCGTTACATAGCCCCTTATAATACCAGCATAGGACCTAAGAGTAAGGTGTGCTAGGGTGATAGAATCTTGGGGCGGCTCGGTCAACATTGCCCGAGTAGTAATTTCTATCAGTTTGAACTTCTCACGAAGTCGATTTCGTTCCAGCTTCACATGATGAAGTTCGGCTTGGATTTGATCCAGAGCAAAGCCCAGTGGTGCTACCTCCTTCCCAAGCTCTGTTAGATGGGCTTCGATCGGTCCAAGACTACTATGTGAGGCCATCGAATCTTCTTTCTATAATAATTAACCAAGATTACTTAAATTTAGAGACAATAATCAAAACATTTTGTTCACGGAGGTCATATTGACCGATGGTCATATAACACTCAAAAACCAATGGTCACATTTTATTTATAATCATGTTTACCAAATAAAACATTTTTTTTAGTATAAAAAAAATAACACATGAAATTAGGAAACAAGATTTATTCAAAATTTCGGGTCGTTACAATCTTCCCCCCTTAAGAAATTGCGTCCTCGCAATTTTTTAAATTGGGTTTTGAAATTTCGTTGAAAGTCCCACATCGGAAAAAGAGTCAGTAACACCATTACTTTAAAAGAAAGAAAAGGAAGTACAAAGGCCACCCGAGTTAACCCACACTCGGGTTCCATGTAGGAAAACATGGACATGGAGGAAAAAACAAAGGGTCAGTTCTGAGCGAGAGTGATAGAGAACATGATTAGGAGAAAGTTAACCATGAGAAAATCCCAAACTTATGATGTGTGTAAACGGTCTTTGATTACCTAGTAGGAAACGTAAACCAACAACATTTTTGTTTTACGTTTCTTTTCATAATTTTGAGGATTTCATTTACTACATAGAACAAAAACATAAGAAAATATACCTACCTTCAAGTAGAGTTTCATCCTTTAACAAGTCCGTACCAACACTAATCTTTTCTCCAAATGATGAGAATTCAAAAACACTTGGTCTCATAAAAGCACAAGAATCATCTTCTATGGAATCACATAATCCATAAAAGATTAACTATCTATTTATTCTATCTTTAAACATTATCCCAAAAACTGAAAGGTTAAGGTAAAACAACTCTTCAAAAAGAAAGAATCCCATAGGAATGGAAACTACTTTTAAATCATCAAAGTTCCATGGTACTACCCAAATTTCATCATAGGCTATTCCCTAAATAACGGTCCTTAAAATTCCTCAAAACAAACCAAACTAAGATTGAAACCCAAATACAATAAGGATTTGATAACATAGTCTTCCAAAACAACTTCATTTTTCATCTCCAGACAACATCAACCACTCCTAACATCTTATAAAAAGTAGCTAACCTAAACATATTTTACCCAAGATAGGTTAATCATTCCCGTAAGTAACCTAAATTACTATAAGTCCACCTTAAATTCATTGATTAATCAAAATATAAATCAACCTTACTCCTCAATGAAAATATCGTAGTAATCTATTTACCTTGATCATATATGGTCCCCAAAATAGTGAACGTCTTCCAAAATAATAATCATCTTTTAATCCCCTAATCATCTCGGTCGTATTAATACGGCAATCATAGCATTTCCTATCACATTGGTTGTTGGGACATTTTCTTCCATTTCCCGCCATTAACTAAGAAAAGAAGCTATAGTTAGGGGCTTAAATACATAGCCAATAATCATGAAAAGAAACTTAAAGCATCTAAGGATAACATGTAGAAGTAGAGTATACCCTAACTTGTGATCCCATAGGTTCCCTTCTAGGTTATCCATGATCATATATTCTTATGTAAACCTTTATTTTATTTTATCTTTGTTCCTTTAACAATGGTTCATACTAAGCTTATGAATTTACCAAAGCATATCCCCCGGGAGTGTCGTAACCAAGAGTGCAGCAAGGCCCGTTGTCGTGTACCAGTTCCCGTTCGAGTCTAGCTCAAAGCGGTGTTTTCGGGTTTTACCCCTATGTACATCTGTGCCAGAGCCACCTCTACCTGCTCGTATCCAGACAGGGATATATTTTCTTGGAAACCCCTTACTCAATACTCACCAAAATACCAGGAAGATTTCCTATATTAAACTTTTCTATAGGGTTCTTCCTAAAGTTTTTATATCCTAATTTCCACAAATAACTAAACCATCCTTTGATACCAACTATAGCATCCCGCCTTTTCATCACATAAACTTTCATTACATTTTACAAAACCGAGGATCTTTAAGGTTTAGTGTCTTGGAAACAAGGAACATAAAACATGAAACAAAAAACAAATTCTTCTTAAACACTTGAAAGGCTTCTCCTCATGTTCACCCTAGGCTCATTACTGCATCTCAAAACCTGGGGACATACATCAAAAGGAAGGGTGAGCAGAAGGCCCAGCAAGGGAAACAAGTGAAACATTTTACATATGAACTTGAGATACATCAATAAAGTCATGAAAAGAACATTAAGGCATGAAAATGAAATCATGAGGCATATCATAATAAAAATAAAACTTTTTCATAACTTGAAGATGTGGCTACATCATTTAACATAGACAATCATGAACATATCACCAAGGTCCATCCCCAAGGTGTCATTTTAAAATTACCAAGGTTATTCACCAAGGTATCGTGAAAATTGTAATCTCTAGTGGTTACATCATTACCCAATGCATTGGAGCGCTATCAGGGCGCACCCTTAAATTTGCCTTTATTATCATGTGAGCCACATATATCATCATCAAACATTTCATAAATAACCCATATAGCATAAAGGAAATGGGTTTCATTTCATAATCATAACTTTTTTAAAAACTGCTTTAAAGACATGATCTTTATATCACTTTAAAACCCACAGAAAAGGAAGGTGGGTCTCATGTATGTAAATCCCAGAATTTAAAATAGAACATTTTGGTATATATGTGAATACCCATTTAGAAGAAAGATCTTTGAGTATTCACTTAATAAAATAAAAGAACATTAGAAAAAGAGATAGACATTTTGAGACAGAAATTCTGCAGCATAACGGCAATGTTCCGAGGTTTTAGAAGACATTAAAAGAGAGGTAAAATGGGTCAAGCATTCATAAATGACCCATAAAATAGTACATGGACAGAATAAGAAGGATACATGATCATGGTAATAAAATTTCAAGGACATACCATTTGAAATGAAAAACATGGAAGGAAGAAAAAAATTAGATTTCTCTTATGAAAGTTCGGCAGCCTAACGGCGTTACTTAAACATCAACAAAAAATGATTTGAAAAGATAAAATAGGGCCTCTCATCATATGAACATAAGAGTCCAGTATGATATATATAGAGATCATACCCCAATATAACAAAAAGGAACTTGAAAGAATTGACATTAAAGTAGAACTTCAAAACGAGAAGGGTGAAGAACCACTTAAAAATTCGGCAGCCTAACGGCGCCACTTAAAACATCAAAATACTGAATTGAAGAGATCAAATGGGGTCTCTCATCATATGAACATAAGATTCCAGTATGATATATATAGAGATAATACCCCAATATAACAAAAAGGAATTTGAAATAATTGACATGAAAGTAGAACTTCAAAACGAGAAGGGTGAAAACCACTTAAAAATTCGGCAGCCTAACGGCGCCACTTAAAACTTCAAAATACTGAATTGAAGCGATCAAATGGGGTCTCTCATCATATGATCATAAAAGATCAGTATGATAATTTAGAGATCATACCCCAACATAATAAAAAGGAACATGAAAGACTTGAATGGAAATAGAACTTGAAAACGAGGAAGGTGAAAGAATCCCTTAAAAATTCGGCAGCCTAACGGCGCCACTTAAACATTCTTAAAACGAATTGATGAGAGCAAGGGGGGTCTCTCATCATATTAACATGAAATAGGCAGTAGGATGAATATAAAAGAACATCCTCCAACATAAGAACATGGAGTATAAAAGAAATGACAAAAAAGAGATTTCTTGAAAAGAAAGAGAGAGGTCGGATCCCTTACCTTAAAATGTAACTCTTAAACCTCAAAGGTTGGGACCTTGAGGGCTTGGGGGAACCTTGGGAGGACTCCTTGGGAGGTAATGAGACCATAAATTCGTTGGGAATGAGTGGGGAGTCGAATGGATGAGAGGAGGGCTTGGTATTTATAGGGAAAGTGAGGGGACAAGGCATTAATGGCCAAGGGACACCTCACATGTGCTTTTCTCAAACCCATGTGCTCTCCCTTGGCATTTATCATGGAGTTAGGCCACATGGGGCCCCCAAAACAATAATTCATCACCCTTGGCCGGCCAACCCTCAAAAGATCTCATGAAATCATCATGACACCATTATGATGTCATTAAACATACCGAAACCCTAAAACTGTATTTTTACTATTCACTGAAAATTCAACTTTCTCAGAAAAATCCCAAAATTTCACATTAACCAAATATCAATGCTCTGATTTCAAAAATGAAATCCATTTTATAAAAATAATTTTCTAAATATTTTTAATTTAATTTTTAAATAAAAACACTATTCATCGAAAATTCATTTTTTTCAGAAAAAACCCCAAAAATTACCATAACATAATATCGATGCTCTGAGTTCAAAAATAAAGTCATTTTTATAAAAATAATTTTCTAATTATTTTTAATTAAATTTTTAATTAAAAAACACTATTCACCCGAAAAAACTAATACTTGAATAATAATTAATGAAACCGTTATTTAACTATTTTATTGAATCACATTACTTAATCAAGGTGCCTAGATTATTTTAAAACTTTCTTTAAGTGAGATTACTAATCCATTTGGTCATATTACTAATCCTAATCATAAAATCACTATTCATAATTTACTATTCATCAAAAATCAAGTTGATCTTATTAGACTCTAAATTTAGTACTGAACATAATTGCAGAAGACCATTTTTTGAAAATCATTACACATTTTAAGTTATTTAAGTTTTACACAAACATTTTTTTAAAATATCCTATTGAAAATTCATCAAAAATATGCATACTATTTTTATCCAGTCATTTGAAAATTCATAAACTTCATCATAAGAAGAAATCCCAATTTTTATTTAAAACAAGGATTACACAAGGCAATTACGGTCTCGTTACATAGCCCCTTATAATACCAGCATAGGACCTAAGAGTAAGGTGTGCTAGGGTGATAGAATCTTGGGGCGGCTCGGTCAACATTGCCCGAGTAGTAATTTCTATCAGTTTTAACTTCTCACGAAGTCGATTTCGTTCCAGCTTCACATGATGAAGTTCGGCTTGGATTTGATCCAGAGCAAAGCCCAGTGGTGCTACCTCCTTCCCAAGCTCTGTTAGATGGGCTTCGATCGGTCCAAGACTACTATGTGAGGCCATCGAATCTTCTTTCTATAATAATTAACCAAGATTACTTAAATTTAGAGACAATAATCAAAACATTTTGTTCACGGAGGTCATATTGACCGATGGTCATATAACACTCAAAAACCAATGGTCACATTTTATTTATAATCATGTTTACCAAATAAAACATTTTTTTTAGTATAAAAAAAATAACACATGAAATTAGGAAACAAGATTTATTCAAAATTTCGGGTCGTTACATTTCTGATGGTGTTATGACACTTGATACTCCATTGGGAATCATATCGGATAATGTACTCTACTGAAGGTAATGCATCTTGAGATATTTGGGTATCACTTATTATGGTATCTCTTCATCCTTGAGATGACTGGGTTTAACATTATACTCAGGATGTACTGGATAGTTTCTTATCATTATAATGTCGATTTCTTTTTCCAGAGGGTGATGTTCACATCACCAGAGGGTGGGGTTTTTATTCATAGGGGTGGTTGGAATTTCTAGGTAGGTAGAGATGGACATAATCATCTTGGGATTTGTAGGATGACATCTAGGTTTCCAATTTATATCTAGATGATCAGGTAATGTGATAGGATGAATTACCTTCTATAGTAGATAATTTTAGGGATGTTTTCTCAGAATACTTTCCTAGTTTACCTCCTAAGTGATAGGTGGAATTCTCTATCAATCTTGTTCTAGGAGCTGCACTAGAATCCATTCCTCCTTATAGGATGGATATTAATAATCTCAAAAGGATCAAGAGATAGTTATAGGACTTATAAGAAAATGTTTTTATATGAACTAGTACATCTTTGTGGGTTTCAATGGTCCTTTTTGTGAAAAAGGTGGACAGAAACCTCAAGATATGTGTCGATTGAAAAAAATTGAAACAGTTGACGGTTAAGAACTGATATCCATTGCCTCAGATAGATGAAATCTTTGACCAGCTCTGTTCATCTTGGGTGTTTTTGAAGATTGATTTGTGGTCAGGTTATCACCAGGTACATGTTCAACTAGCATAAATACCTCATACAAGTTTCCTTAAAAGGTATGTTTTATATGAGTATCTGGTTATTCTGTGTAGTGTCATGAATGAAAAAGTAGTTTTCATGGAACTAATGAACCAAGATTTTTATCCATATTTGGTTCTTTTTTGGTGGTTTTTGTGGATGACATCTTAGTGTATTCTCAAATTAAACACGATCATGAGAAACACCTTAAAATCATTCTGAATACACTGATATAGATTAGGTTATATTCTAAGATGATAAATTGCCACTTATGGATGGATAAGATGCACTACCTATGTCATATTATCTTAGAGATAGGATTATCAGTTGACCCAGAAAAGAATATAGTTATGGTTTCATGGGAGAAAACCAAGAACATATTTGATATTCAGAGTTTCTTTGGGATGGGTGATTATTATAGGTGTTTTATACAAGACTTATCATGCATATCAGAACCTCTTATGGGGTTGAATAATAAGGGAGTGAAGTTAGTTTTGGAAAATATTACAAAGGTAATTGGGTAAATAGTTACTTTTGAGCATGACATACTACCCTCAAACCTATGAACATTCAAAGCAGACTATATAGGTTTGGGAGGACATGCTTAGAGCATGAGTCCTTGATTTTTGATTTTCTGAGGAGAGACATAATCCCTTGGCTGAAATCTTCTACAACAATATCTATTAGGTGAAAATGTAGATGTCACATTATAAGGCTTTGTATAGTAGTCCATGTCAATCACCTATACATTGGTTAGAAGTAGGAGAGGTAGCACTGCATGGGCCACGTCTCGTACGAGAAACTTCAGAGCAGGTCTAGTTGATCAGAAAGTGGATGGATACTTCATAATGTAGAAATAAATTCTAGTTTGATCATCATAGATAAAATCTAGAATTCAAGGTTTGGGATCAAGTATTTTTACTTATATTTCCAAGTATGGGTCATATACTGATTAAGATATAGGTTAAACTTTCACTGTTATACATTGGGATATTCAAGATTTTGGAGAGAGTTAGTCCGGTAGACTATCGTTTTCAATTACCTCATAGGTGGTGCACTATACATGAAGTATTCCATATATCTCAACTACACCATTGTCACTCATACCCATCTCATACTCTTTAGCTGGATGATATTGAGTTACATTTAGATGCAATCTTTGAGTATCATCATATATGTATCATTGATTATAGAATGAGTGTTATCCTAGATATGTTAGTTCCTTTAGTTTGGGTGTGATAGCATCACTTCCATGTATAGGATGACACATGGGAGAGAGAAGTAGATGAACACGCTCAGTGCCTGGAACTCTTTTTAGATGATTTACCACCCTCATAAGAGAAACTAGTGGATGATTTGTATTAATATGGAGATATTTTAAGATCCCAAATTTTTATTGAGGTATAAATCTCTTTAATTTCATATTAAGTGATTATTTTTGACCTAATGTGAATTCCTTATGAGGATATAGAGGAAATGGGGGTGTCTAGGGCTTATTCAAATCTCGATGCATGAGGTTTTGAAGAAAACAGTTGGGCCACATGGTTAATAGATACCATGTGACCCAATCCATACAATTACTACTAACCGTGTTGGGTGTTTCATGGGGTAGAGCAGGGCCACATGGTTTGATGAAACTGTACATCCAGGGTCACACACCAATGTAAGTCACTTATAATTTTTATAATAGGTTAAATGCATGTTTTATGCATGTTTTTATAACCACACACTATGACCATGTTAGTGGGTGGGTGGTTGGGGGGTCTTGGACTATGGGGAAGCATGGTTGGTGCATGGTTTGGCCAACCATGTGACCCTTTTTGGGGTAAAATTACTCTTTCATTGTTAAAAATTCTTATAAACTATTTTTCTTTTCCTCCTAATTATAGTAGAAATATCATTCAAATTTCAGGTTCTCTTCTAAATCCTTCAAGGTAGGCTTTGATCCTCTTTTGTCACACAAAATATAATTCAAGATCTATTCATCTTGTTGTATCCACAATAGTGAGTCCTTAGTTCATATTGCACATTTCTTTATTTGTCTTCGTATCGACTATGTTATTTTGCTACAAGCTCATATGCCCTATGTCTAGGGTAATCATCCATTCTTCTATTTTATTCTAATCCGTATCAAGTTTGGAGTAGATACTAGATGATTTTTCTACCATTGGTATATGGTAGTTGGTCTATACCTTTTCCCTTAATCTCAGGTTGTTTTATAGCTATTTTTCATTATGTTGCATGCCATACTTTCTGGTGTTACTCCTAAAATTAATAAAATTCCATGACTAAATGAATGAAATATTTTTAGGTTTCCCACTTAGTAATATTTTACAGTTGGGGGTTATTTTCCTCAACTTGAACCACCCATGAGGTGTGTTTATGAATCTTTTCAATGATTTACCACCCTGTTGGGTGTGTGTGTGAGCTTCCAATCTTAGTGGGAGATTTAATGAACTAAATGAGTTGTTAAGAGAAGT
The DNA here is from genome assembly GCA_963277665.1 of Viscum album. Taxonomy (NCBI): domain Eukaryota; kingdom Viridiplantae; phylum Streptophyta; class Magnoliopsida; order Santalales; family Viscaceae; genus Viscum; species Viscum album. The sequence goes on from OY728128.1 coordinate 1,485,330,383, forward strand.
TGTATTCCTCCTTTTCCATATGAATATATGTATTGAAATGATTAAATGATTAAATAGAAATATTTGAATGAGTTAGACTAACTCATGGTTTATGTAATGAATTATGAAATAGGTTAATGAAATTGTTATTATTCTATTTAATTCCATATACATTTATACTCCATGAATTAAAAATTATATTGAATTCCATGGAAATTTATACTCCAAGTATTTAGAACTACGTTGAATCCCATGGACATTTCTAGTCCATGGATTCAATATTATAATGGATGTTATGGACATTTGTACTCCATAGATCCAAATTACATGGGATTCCTTGGTCATTGAGTATGACACTTTATTACATGGAATAGGTCGCTGGGGATTCCTTTTACTTTTATACTCTTTAGATATGGACCATTAGTTCTGACACTAGATTACTCGACATAAGCTATAATGTATATTATATCAAGCTTTACAAACAAGACTTGTTTATGATAGCCTATTTATAGTGAGCCTTGGTAGGGTAGATAGTATCACTTTTACATGTATCACTTATAATTGATTATTTTCATTACTATTATATATTAAACTCTACTTATTCTTATATACATAGAATAGACTTATTATAGACACCTTTGGTGGTGGCCTACTGAGTGTTATCTCGCACCTTGTTTGGGATGTTTTTGGGCACCCAAACAGACTTCATGGATGTAGGTAGTGACCAAGGAAAGTGTTTTATTTTTGAATATTGATTTATTATGCTATGATAAGGGGAATACAAGATTGATTTATTCTTGTAATTCTATTTGGAGATATTTTTTTATGTCTTTCTCATATTTTGATACTTGTATTGCACTTGATGCTAGTTTTCATGTATTAACTTCCATTTTATATAGTGACATGAAATGTTTGGAATTTAGTATATGATGATGCTCCTAGTTTTTATTATTATTTCATTCATTTGGTTGTTCTTATTCCACTGCTCAGTTAGTCATTTTCTTTCGCTATTGGTTGTTGTGATTACACCACTGTGCCACACTCTAACTATAAGGGTATAGTCTCCCCATTGTACCACCTTAGACCCTCACTACTAGTTAGTAGCCTCTGGAATATGTGGAGATGTGCTTGAGGCCATATGACCCACAATTTCAGAGCACCATTTAGTGTCTCTCATGTTGGGATGTTACAAAACTGTCGACACCACTATTGGACACTTCGCTTTAGTATGCTATTGTGTTCCCAGGCTACCAACACCACTCTTCCTCTTATCCTGACCAAGAACTGCTTTGTGTTTCCTTCTATCTACTCTCTATGAAGGGAAAACCCACCCACCTCTATCAATGTGGAATCCCCCATGTTGGAAAAACATTCCAGAAATCAGAAACCATTTTTTTATTTCAAATTTTGAATTAATACTTACTATTACTTAGGTTTCTTTCTTTATTTAGGTAGTTTTCATGGTACATTTTTGTGTCCTTAGATTAGAATTTTTATTCATGTTATTATTTTATAGAAGTATTAATACCATGATGAGTGAATTTGATGTCCCAAAAAAGGATACACAATCATTTTCGAGTTTCAAGAGGAATTGGAGAGGGTATCGTTCAATATCATCTAAAAAAGATTCTCAAAATCCATTGTAAAAAAATAGGGCTTGTCATTTATTAACCGCAGTTATTATAACATCAAATATGAATCCAAGAAAAGTATTGGGGTGAGAAACATATAAAATCACTAAAAATATAATGAGAAATTAGAGAATAAGTACAACCCTACCGAAGGTTTGATAAAGAAAAACTCATGCAACAACTTAGTGGTTAAAATGGTTAAAGATTAAAGCTTCGATTTGGGGAAATTAGTATGGTAAGAAAAAGAAAATATAACCAAAAAAATAATGAATGATCCCTTGATAAATTAGTAAAAACAAGTTACCAATATCATAACTTCAGTTTTTTGGGACGATTAATCCATAAAATTATAGTTTGGTTTCGGAAAAGATTTGGTTGTGTGAGAGATTGAACGGAAATGAGAAGAAATATGTGATCTGTTAGGGTTGTTTAAAAATTCATAAAGGACCCTATCAACACTACCTAAAATCACTAATAGAAGAAACCATTATCAACACTAATAAAGTTATCTTTAATTCATGATTTCATTCCACGAATAATGTTATTCCTTTATCAATGCAAATAAAGTAATGATAAAAGAAGTCTTTATTGGCGTTAAACGAAAAGCACTAACAAAGGTTTATTTTATCAGCATTAAATGTTGCACTAATAAGGGTAAATGATAAATTACATAAATAAATTAAAAAATAAATATTAATTATAAAAATTAAAAACATATAAAAATATTAATTTTTATTAAATAAAAATGTGAAAAAAATATTAAAAATGATCAAAAGATAAAAAATAAATAAACATTAAAAATAACATTTAAATAAAAAAGTTTCCAATAAATTACTAATTAAAATGAATAAATAATAAATTTGTAACTATAAAAATAAAAAATATTAAGATAAAAAAGAATAAATATTAGTTATAAAAATTACAAACAAATTAATAATAAATAAATAAATAAGTATAAATAAATATTAATAAATTAATCAAATTAAAAAAATTAATAATTAGTAAAAATAATAGTTGAATTATTAATAATAGGTTAATAAATAATAAAAATAAATGAAATTGAATATATTAAAAATATATTAATGAAACCAAATAAATAATATTAATTTCTAAAATTACAATAAAAATTTAAAAAGAATACATATTAAAATATAAATGAATAATTATTAAAAATACATAATTATTAGTTTTTTAAATTTAAAAGATACTAAATATATTAAATATTAATAAATAAGAATGTATAAATAAATATTAAACATGAATAAATAATTTTAAATGAAGAAAATTTTATAATGAATATAAATTAATAAATTATAAAAATATTAAAAATATGAATAAATTATATTAATTATATACATTACACATATATTAAAAATTAATAAATACTAAAAATTACATTTAAATACATGATTTTCAATAAATTACCAATTAAATCTAAAACTCTTATCATTCAGACATCATGTGATATTCTTGGCATGTCACAACTCTGAGAAGATTCCATAGTGTGAATCTATAGGAAACTCTATTCATTTGGTGTTTATTGATTCAAAATGTTGTTGCCTGGTCTTTGTTAAATATAGGGTTACTGAATGAATCATCATGACGGGAAGAACTATGTGTATTTTTTCAAATCAATAGGTGGATCTTGATAGGACTAAACTTTGTGATTTTTTTATATTCTCTAGTTGTGATTTTACTTTGAGAAGAAAACCTTGGATGGTTGACAACTTGATTTGATGTCTCTCAGTTGTTTGGGGATCTAAGGACTAGAAGTGTATCCTCATAGGTAAGGGAACTTTTATATTTTGTTTTCTTCAGAGGATCTAAAGAGGATGGTGTTGGGGCATGACTTACTCACTCTTGATCTAGGTACACCCTCTATTCAAGAGAGGAATACAAATCTTAATACCTTTATTGTTCATTATTCTAGAATCCATGTTTGGTTTTGGGTCTCTGGTTTGAACCAGATATTATGGAATCTAAGTATTTTATATGGTATCATATATGCAATTATAATCCTAATAAACTTGGATAGGTAGATAGAGGAGGTTTTCTATGGGTATTTTTCTAGAATTCTATTAGAGGTGGACCGATTCTCCACATTGATTGATAAGGTATATCTTCACATTACATGCACTAATTTGGACTTGTATATCAAGTATGAATGCATGCATTCATTTTTATCTGGTTTTATTTTGATTAGTAATCTAAAGGAGTAGTTTCATAAGGATCTCACTTTCTCTCATTATTTGTTGAGGGGGTATGATGTGTCACAATACAAGAGAAGGAAGGGTGAATCAAAGTGGTTGTTATTGATAATTCACAAGTTTCACTTAGGAATGTAACATCTGGTGTGTAGTCTAGAGAAAAAGAGTCCTTGGATGGTGTTGTAGTGGTTGTTAATGCACATCTAAGCCTCCCTATCCTAGAATGGAAAAAAGGGATTATTCTATGGGTATGTTGTTCCCCATTAGGATGATCAAGGGGCTTATTTAAGCATGGATTTCCCTTGTTTTGTGGAATAAGAGGAAGTTAAAATGATATTGGGAAAAAATAGATTCAACATAGGAAAAATGATTTTAATTGTGTTGACTAGAGTCTTGTTGGACTTATAGCAAGGAGTTCCTCTTAGTTTCAATAGAAATTAAAAATCATTACTATTAGTTTAAACTACATGGATTCTCTTACTAGTGGAAATTAAGAGGAGGGAATTGTTTATGATCTTGTGGATGGTTACTCTGACTGTGAGTTAGCTTCTTAAGAGGTTTTTGACTCTCAACTGTTGCAAGAGAATATTTTATCACTTCAGGTGACCGTAAAGGGAAAAAAGAAATTGGATGTTACCTCATCCTTGAAGAAAAAAATCCAAGTAAGGTGTGTGTGTGTGTGGGGGGGTGCTTCATCAAGAGATACTAGGGTATGATGATTTACGAGGGTCTAATGGAACCTATACCAAAGTGTACTTCGAGTGCCAGTGTGTCTCAGGTTTCAATGGGGATTGAGCTAGGATATCTAACCTAAAGTAATAAGATGATAAATCAATTCAATGCATTTAGTTCTTTCACCTCACTTGCTTCATTTGATGTCTCTTATAATAATAAAGATTCTCTAAAAAAATGAAATTCTAGTGTATGTGAATCCTATCATAGATATTGGAACAATAAACAGGGCCTCTGATCCTTTGATTTCATGGAAAATGATCAAGAATTGAAGATGGGGTAAATGATCATACGAAGGGGTGGTCAGAGTAATGTTTTAAATAAGAGTACCTGATCCTAGACTAGTGCACTAGTTATAACAAATTAGGTTGCTCCCACAGTACAAGAGCTTATAGTAATGGAACAGGATGAGCTATCTTTAGATCTACATGTTGGGGGGGGACTTATCTAAGGCTGATCCCCTAATTGGAATGACGGTTGATAAGGGCTACTCCATGTAGCCCCAACCCATATATCTTTTCTTACTCAATGAAAAGTATTTATGATATTTTTGGAAAGGCCTCAATTTCGGGATGCAATGAGGTGGGGGTTTAAAACTATAACTTTAAAACCACTCTAGGGGACCATGAGCTATAAAGGATTTCTAAGGGATTCGGTAATTCTTTTGTAGAATGGTTTGACTCACAAGATGAGTTTCTCTATAGAAAAGTGTAACATAAACTCAGTGGGTATAAAGATTATCTTGTGGTGCTGAAATTCATTTATTCCAAAATCAAAGACAACATTCGCTATAATCTGATGCTAGAAATTTGGTATTTGTCATAGAAATATATTGTCTGACCCTATATGGAGGAAACTACATAGTTCCGCGTCATTAGATGATGAACATGAGACTTGGCAGCAACCTAGGAGGAGTGTCCTTCCTCCTCGTGTGAGAGGAAACCCTAAGCCTGTGGGTTTTAAATGAAAGATAGAGTAATTAGTTTTTCTTTCCTGATGAGGGTAGTTCTTGATTGACTGACCTCATCCTATTTTTTCCTTATTTTTCTTTTCTTTAATAAAGGGGGTTGACCCTCAACCATTTTGATTATTTTAAAATGTACATTTTATATGTCAAAATATTTTAATATATTTATATATCTATTTATATACATTATAATATCTAATCATATATATACATATATGTAACACACATATAATTTTATATATGTATGTATATGTATTAAGTAAATTTATATGAATATTATAAATTATATAATATGGAAATAAAAATATAAGTTTATATATGAACTATTTTTAATGTATTAATATTTATTTATGTAGTTTATATCACTCTATATATTTTCTAATATAACTAGAAAGAAACAGAAGTACACTTGATTAAAAATATATAATTTTTTTATAAAAACACACATATATAATTATAAATATATATGTATATTATAAATTATACAGTAGGAAAATAAATATATATAAATTTAAGTATGAACTATATTTAATGTATTTATAAATTATATAATGGGAAAATAAATAAATTTTAATTATAAAAACATATATAATTTTTTATATAAATCATATATAAATATATATAAATATGTATATATAAACTAAAATTTTCACTAAGTCCATTATTAGTGTTAAAAAAACGCTAATAAAAGTGGAACCTCTATTAGCATTAAGTAATGCTTTGATAAATAGTGACCTTTATCAAACATGCACATAAATGCTCATATACAAACATACACAAACATGAATATACATACATATAAACATGCATGCAAATACATGCACATACACATACACATAAACATACATGCACATTCACATACACATATACATACATACATATACATGCATATAGATACACTTACACACACACACACATACATACTTACACATATGTACACATGAATACACATGTAGATACATACACATACATAAATACACATACACACACACATAAACATACACATACACATACACATACACATACACATACACATACACATACACATACACATACACATACACATACACATACACATACACATACACATACACATACACATACACATACACATACACATACACATACACATACACATACACATACACATACACATACACATACACATACACATACACATACACATACACATACACATACACATACACATACACATACACATACACATACACATACACATACACATACACATACGCATACACATACACATACACATACAAATAAACATACGCATACACATACACATACACATACACATACACACACATACTCACACATACACATACACATACACATATACATATACAGGCGCATGAATGCACACACAAACATACATACATAAACATCCATACACATCCATACACATTTATACACATATACTTACATACACATACATAAATATATATATATGTACATACTCACACACACACACATACATTCAAATATACATACATACACACACACATACATATTTTACACAAAAACATGTATTGAACCCCCATTGTTTGTCACTTTTTTATTTTGTTACACAACGAGAGCTTTTGAGGGAAAATCATGGATTTTTATCACAATACCAATGATTATATTAATATGTATTTATATTTATTTGAATATATTATATATAAATATAGTTAAATATATTGGTTCATTTATTTTTTTATATTATTTAAATAAAATTTCAATATATTACATCTACATATATATACATTTTTAATGTATTTAATTTAATAATTAAATATTTTTATTGATTAATATAAATTTGATGTTTTTTTAATTTAATAAATGAAAATAATATTGACAAAAAAATTTATTTTAATACGAATAATATATTTGAGTATACATTTTATATTTATATATCTAGTTTAGCATATTCAGACAAATGTGTGTACAGAAACACACACACATATACTTATGAATATATGTATATTTTAAATATATATATTATAAATTATTTTAATATAAATATAAATATATATAGAATTTAAATAACAAAAATATTTAATGTAATTATGTCACGACCCGTCCTCGGGGCCCGTGCCGTGACTACCCCAAGCCCGCCTTCCATAGGCCAGGGGCTGGCGACTAGCACCAAGGCGTAAAATCCCAGTAACAGGGAAGGCATTGCCTTTATAAGTAACAACCACACAGAGTCAGCAAGCGGAAAGTAAAGTGCAGAAAAGTAAAGGGGGCCGGAAATACAAGCCCAACTGTAAAGTACAACTGAAAAGTAAAGTACAGCAACTGAAGAAAAGACGGCGGTCTCGTGTCGTCCACTGGCAATCCCACCTGAAGGGTGGGTACAGATAGCCTCCAGGCTCCTCGGGTCCCACGTCCGCTCCGAGTACGTCCCGACCAGTGGTCCACCTCCAGGTACCGTCCTGCTCCACGCCCCAATCGTGATCAGCGTTGTCCGTCGTCTGCAACCAACACAACAAGGTGCGGGCATAGCCCGTGCAGGGGTGAGTACAAGCTACTCAGTAAGGACCCCGAGACCCCCGAAGGTCTCCCGAAATCCACAAAGGATATAGCACAAAAGAAAGATGCAATCACGAAGTAACATCTGACTCGACTTAGGTATATGCCCATACATATACCTAAGTCCCCAATTCTAGCTCTGCTCACGAGCTCAAGAACAACTCAATCCACGAAGGAAAGCAAGACTCAAATCCACAAGGAGAGTAAACAGTAAATCCACAAAGGATAGTTCAACACAATCCACAAAGGAGAGTAAACAGTAAATCCACATAGGATAGTTCAACACAATCCACAAAGGAGAGTAACAGAAGATTCAGCTCAACCAGGTATACTTTTTCAGATGACGTCAAAGACGATCACTGATCTGTCTCAGTCGTCGGACCCACGAAGGATCGATAGGTACTAACCCCCGCAAAAGACCCACACAGGATCGGGCTCACACAGAACCTGTAGGCAGTGGGTCACACAGAACCGGTAGGCAGTGGCTCACACAGAACCGGTAGTAGGACCCACACAGGATCGGGCACTGATCCGCGTAGGATCGCTGAGTGCAGTAGTCGACGCAGTCCACTGAGGTCCCTGCACAGTCGTCGCCGCAGTCCACGAAGGATCTCTGCTCTGCCGTCGTCGCAGTCCACGGAGGATCTCTGCTCTGCCGTCGTCGCAGTCCACGGAGGATCTCTGCTCTGTCGTCGTCGCAGTCCACGGAGGATCTCTGCTCTGTCGTCGTCGCAGTCCACGGAGGATCTCTGCTCTGTCGTCGAGGTCACAGCCAGCGCTAGGGTTCCCGCACGTAGCGAGCTCGTTTAGGAGGGTCCGCTCCACGAGCCGAGAGGCTGATACATCAACTGACACGTAGTCCGAAGTTGATGTATCCAAAAGTTCCGTATCGACAACAGGATCTCAACGCAACAGACGGCGCGTCAATCGGACGCCCGGTCTGAGAGTTATTGGCATTTTCGTCCCAGGGGCCCGGTTGATTTTTTAGGGCAAAACCAACCCGACCGTACTCCGCCTGTATCCGATCCTCGGGCGGAGTATGCCAAAAGTTCCGTCTCACTTAGAGGAAACTACCACAGCTGACGGTACGTCGTTCGGACGTCCGTAGCTCAAGTTATGAGCGTTTCCGCTCCGAGGGCCCGGTTGGTTTCGTGTACGAACCAACCCGGCCGAACCCAAAGTCTTCCGAAACCTTGATTATAATATACCGAAACGACCGTCTCGATCCAAGGATCGCGTAGCCGCTGACGGTTCGTCAATCGGAGGTCCCAGGCCCAAGATATGGGCGAAAGACCGTAGAGGGCCCGAAACGGGGGTACTGGGCCCGGGGCGACCCGGCCCGAACCCCCCCTGGGGTCGGCCGAACCGGGTCGGCCCGAACCGGGCCAACCCGAACCGGCCCGAACCGGCTCGGCCGGGTCCGGTCCGGCCTGGGCGCGGCCCGGCCGACCGGACCGGCCGGCTCGGCCTCGGCCGAGCGGCCGAGGGAGCCGCCGCCGCCGCGGGATGATCCCGCGGCTTGAGGGAACCGCGGCCCCGCGGGGGGCCGCCTGTCACGCGGACGCGGCCGGGCCGCCGCGTCCGTCCCGGTTCCGCGCGGCCGCGGAACCGGCCGCCGTTGCCGCCGCGGCTTCAGCCGCGGCGGGCTTCCTCCACGGCGGCGCGCCGGGCGCCGCCGCCGCCTTCCGCGGGCCGCCGGAGATGCTCCGGTGGCCCGATTTCCTTCCCGTCTGCGCCGTTACTCCTCCCGGGGGACGATCTTCACTGCGGAGCCAACAAATTTCCCTTGCCGCACGGTTCGTCGTCGTCCGCCAAATCCGCGCAAAAAGAGAAGATCGGCGGAGGGTTGCCGGGTCTTGTTCGTTAGACCCGCACCCTCCGCGTTAGTCATAAACGTCACCGGGAGGGAAAATCAACAACAATTTTAATTAAATTAAAATTGTCGGAGATTAAGTTCTTTACTTAAAAAGAATAAACACGGGAAAAAGATAAAACAATCCAGCATCCCTTACCTTGTCGTCGTCGTCGGACGAGAGGTCGTCGCGGAATCGCTCGTCGCGGAGGAAGGAGATCGTCGCGTCGTCGCGGTATCCGGCGTCGCGTCGCCAATCTCCGGATCAAGATCAAACGGATTTAATTAGTTTAAATCCGTTGATATTGAAATTAAAAAGGGAGAAGAAAAGATCCGATTCTCACCTTTGTTGCCGAACGAGGGTCGGCCGCGGAAGAAGAGGCGTCGCCGAAGAATGTCGCGGGTAGATCTCGTCGACGTCGCAGATCTTGGTGTGCGTCGTCGAATTCCGGTCGCCGGCGTTCTTCGCGTTCTTCGCGTTCTTCGCGTTCTTCGCGTTCTTCGCGGAGAGGGTGGAGGCTCAGAGGAATAGCAATCCTCCCAAATAGACAAGTTTGTCTATTTTATTATTTTGCCAACAAACGCAAAACGCATAAGTAACGACCCAATTAATTCACGAAGAAACAGTCCATTTAATTCACGAAATAAACCGCCCAATTAAATGGTCTGTTAAGAATTAAAGAAAACGCGTCGGTTGACTTTTCAGTTACTTTGACGGGTTTTCGCGGGTGCGTTACTTAGCGAAAGAAACGGCGGGCTCGTGCGGGTCCCACCGCACAAATATCCTACCAAGGGGTAGGATATTTCTGGATAGCATCCTATCCAGTTCAACTCAGTTCAAGCCGCCTTTAAGTGGCTTCAAGTGGCTTCCAAGCTGCTTAAGTGAAATAAAATAAAGTTGTCGCACAAACTTTATTTTATTTCTGACTTAAAGCCGCAAAATTTAAAAACCACGTCTGAGCAAACGCAACTCCGGAAGAGGCGTTTCTAAGCAAATACCGGCGCTGCGATTTCATCGGTGCCCTCAGAATTCGATTCCGGGCACCGGTTCAAAAGATAGAAAAACCCGCTCGTCCGTTCACTGAACGTACCCGAGCCAAACTTCGGAAATTGATTCCGGGCACACCGGGCCTCGGAATCTGGTGCCGTCTGAAGCTGCGCTCTTGTAAAATTCCAAAGAAAATTAAGAAAAAAAATTTCCTTGAAATTTGCGGGTCTTTACATTACTCCCACCTCAGGGCTTTATGTCCCCGTAAAGATACATCAAAAACTAGGGGAACAAATGGGGGTACTGAGCACGCATCTGAGCCTCCCGCTCCCAAGTGCTCTCCTGGAGGTTCCCGTGCTGCCATCTGACGCGCACAAGAGGAATCGACCGCCCACGTAGGACCCGCTCCTGTCGATCCTCGATCTCCACTGGGACCTCCGCAAAAGTCGCCCCATCGTCCACGTCCAGCTCCCCAAAGTCGATGATGTGCGTCGGGTCGTGCACGTATCTCCTCAGCTGAGACACGTGAAAGACGTCGTGCACCCGGTGCAACTGAGGTGGTAGAGCCAGGTGATAAGCCACCTCTCCTATCCTGCTGAGGACCTGGAAAGGCCCGATGAAGCGTGGAGACAACTTGCCGCCTCGGCCAAATCTCCGTAAACCACGTCGAGGTGAGACACGCAAAAAGACGTGGTCGCCATCCTCGAACTCTAGTGGCCTCCGCCTCCTGTCAGCATATGACTTCTGCCGGCTCTGAGCTGTCCTCATCCTCTCCTGGATGATCTGGACCTTCTCTGTCGTGGCTCGGACCATCTCTGGTCCCACGAGTGCTGACTCCCCAGGGTCTGTCCAGCACAACGGTGATCTGCAGGGTCTGCCGTACAACGCCTCGTATGGTGCCATCCCGATGGTGGAGTGGTAGCTGTTGTTGTACGCGAACTCCACCAAGGGTAGGTGGTCCTCCCAGCTGCGACCAAAGTCGAGAACACATGCACGGAGCATGTCCTCGAGTGTCTGTATGGTCCTCTCCGTCTGACCATCCGTCTGAGGGTGGAAGGCTGTGCTCAGATGGAGCCGTGTCCCGAACGCCTCCTGCAACCCCTTCCAAAGCCGGGAAGTGAAACGAGCATCTCGATCGGAGACGATAGATGATGGCACACCGTGAAGCCGTACGATCTCCTGGACGTAAAGACGTCCCAAGCTCTCCACTGAGCCCTGCTCTCTGATGGGTAAGAAGTGTGCCGACTTGGTGAGTCGGTCGACAATCACCCAAATGGAGTCGTGACCTCTGGAAGTGCGTGGAAGTCCAGTCACGAAGTCCATAGATATGCTATCCCACTTCCACTCCGGGACCTCCAAGGGCTGTACCAAACCTGCTGGTACCTGGTGCTCTGCCTTCACCTGCTGGCAGGTGAGGCATCGCGAAACGAACTCTGCCACAGCTTTCTTCATGCCCGGCCACCAGTGCTGTCGCCTGAGATCCTGGTACATCTTCGCCACTCCAGGATGTACCGCCAAGGGAGAAGTGTGAAACTCTCTCAGCACCTCCTCTCGTAAAGCAACTGGTACGAAGGTACGCCCTCTAAAAAGGATGTCGTGCTCTGCTCCAAGGGAGAAACCATCAGGCGCCTGACCTGAGGATATCAGTGCACGCCGGGTCTCACAGTCAGCGTCCTCACGCTGAGCCTCTCTGACCCGCTGTAGAAGTGGAGGAGAGACTGTGAGAGACTGAAGAAAGGCTGCTCCGTCTCTATCCACGAAGGATATCTGCAAGGAGGCTAGCTGCTCCGTCGCCTCCTCAAGTAGCTGAATGCCCGTCCTCCTGCTGAGGGCATCGGCTACCACGTTCCCCTTCCCAGGAGTATAGACTATCTCAAGTCATAGTCCTGGAGGAACTCAAGCCATCTCCGCTGTCTCAGGTTCAGGTCCTTCTGAGAGAAGATATACCTGAGACTCTGGTGGTCAGAAAAGACAGTGAAGCGCTCGCCCATCAGATAGTGCCGCCAAGTCTTTAGAGCGAAGACCACTGCTGCTAACTCCAGGTCATGAGTGGCGTAGTTCTGCTCATGCGGCCTCAACTAACGTGATCTGTAGGCGATCACGGCCCGCTCCTGCATCAGGACGCACCCGAGTCCAGTCCCTGATGCATCGCAGTAAACTACGTACCCAACTCCCTCCTCAGGCAACCTCAAGATAGGTGCGCTGGTCAATCTCTGTCTCAGCTCCTGGAAGCTCTGCTGACATCTGTCTGACCACACGAAGGGTTTCCCCTTCTTTGTCAAAGCTGAGAGTGGTGCCGCAACTCTGGAGAAGTCTGGCACGAATCTCCGATAGTATCCGGCTAGGCCCAAGAAGCTCCGCACCTCTGTCACGCTCCTGGGTGGCTCCCAAGCTAGCACTGCCTCGATCTTCGCGGGATCCACTGCAACTCCCGCCTCAGAAATGACGTGCCCCAAGAAATGGACCTCACGTAACCAGAACTGGCATTTTGAGAGCTTGCCATAAAGCTGGTGCTCTCGGAGTGTGTCTAGCACAACTCGCAGGTGGTATGCATGCTCCTCCTCAGTCGTCGAGTATACCAAAATGTCGTCAATGAAGACAACGACAAATCGGTCGAGGTATGGCTGGAAGATCCTGTTCATGAGGCTCATGAACACTGCTGGAGCATTGGTTACGCCGAATGGCATAACCAAGAACTCATAATGGCCATACCGACACCTGAAGGCCGTCTTCTGCACGTCCTCGTCTCGAACTCTGAGCTGATGATAGCCTGACCGGAGGTCTATCTTCGAGAACCACCGCGCTCCCTTGAGCTGATCGAAGAGGTCATCAATCCGTGGCAGCAGATACTTGTTCCTCACTGTCACCTGGTTCAGGCGACGATAGTCGACACATAGTCGCAAGCTCCCGTCCGCCTTCTTGGCGAACAAAATCGGGGAAGCCCAGGGTGAAACACTGGGTCGGATAAACCCCTTGCTCTGCAAGTCCTCCAACTGTACCCGCATCTCTCGAAGCTCGGCGGGGGCCATCCGATATGCTGGAGTAGATATCGGGGCTGTCCCGGGGTACAAGTCGATGTAAAAGTCTACCTCTCTACGAGGAGGTAGCCCTGGAACGTCGTCGGGAAAGACGTCCACGTACTGGTCCACCACTGCAGGAAAAGCCGGACTCCGCACGTCCACTGCTCCTAGGATGAGGCTAGCCAACTGATGAGAGATGGGCTGCACTCTCCTCTGCGGAAGTCCATCCTGTGCTGCAAAGGTTCCCTTCTCGCCGGTGAAGGTAAACCTGCTCCCGTCGGTACGAACACATCGCACCTTGCGCCTAAAACAGTCGATCTGGGCATGAACCGTGGATAGCCAATCCATGCCCAAGATGACGTCGTAAGGCCTCGACGCCGCTACAAGGAGATCCCAGCCGAAGCTCTCGCCTCCTAGAGTAAGCTCACACTGCCGGCACCAGTGCGTAATCGTCGAGTCCGCTCCCGTAGGAGTCTCTAGCCGTAAGGATCGAGCCAACGGCTCAGTCGGAATCTCCGAGCTCCGAACAAGGGCAAAGGCTATGAAAGAGTGACTCGCTCCTGTGTCTATAAGTACTGCAGCAAGGGTGGAATAGACACAGATCGTACCTCGAATCATCTCTGGCAAGTCGGGGTCGTAGGCCTCCACTGCCTGGAGCTGGGCCTGTCTCTGCCCGCCAGCTTCCTGTGGTCGAGGTGGCCCTCCTGGTGGTGGTGGGGGTAGAGCCTGGAAGCGTCGCCCACCACCCGCTGCTCGGCCAGCTCCTCTGCCTCGTCCGCCTCCTCCCTGCGGACCGCCACGGTCGACTCTCTGCCTCTGCCTGGGTGGCCCCTCCACCGTCTGCTGCTCCTCTGGTCGGCGAGTCGGGCAGTCACGAGCCATGTGACCCTGCCCGCCGCAAGAGTAGCACAGCCTGCCTCTCGAAAGGCTGGCACTCCGCTGTGTGCCTCGTACTGCTGAGCCGGTGTCCTGAGGCCGTCTGCGAGGGGGTCTGGTCTGCCTGGACCCGTGAGTCATCCGTCGGCTACCAGCTGCCGAAGACTCAGCTACCTGCTGCCCTGCGCTAGGTCTCGCCGCTGAAGAAGGCTCTGCCAGGAAGCTCTCGATCAGGAGGGCTCGCTCCAGCACTCCCGCCTGGGTCGGAATGCTGAGGGAGATCAGCGACGCCCGAATCTCCTGTCGCAAGCCCTGCTCGAAGGTCCGGGCCCGGAAGAAGGGGTCCCGTACCATGTCGGTCGAGTAGCGAGATAGGTCGGTGAACCTCGCCGCGTACTGAGCGACCGTCATGCTGCCCTGGCGCAGCTGGAGAAGCTCCTGGATGCGCACCGCTCGGAGGGTGGCCGGGACGAACTCAGAGCGGAAGAGGCTCTCGAATTCCGCCCAGAGCAAGGATGCCTCATCGTGAACCTGGAGCATCAGGCTCCACCATCGTCCTGCCGCCGCCTGCAGGAGGCTCGCTGCGAGAATCACCATGAGATCCGCTGGTGTCCTCACTAGCCTGAAGATCCGTACCACCGCCTCTAGCCAGTCCTCGGCGGCCTGGGGGTCCGCCTCACCGCGAAACCTGGGCGGTCGCTGGCTCTGAAACTCGTGCAGTGCCCTGAGGCGACGTGCATCGTCAGCGTCTGGTACAGGCAGCATCGGTGGCTCGGCGGGTAAAGCTACCGCCGGTGCCACTGCTGGCAAAGGGCCCTGCACCGAGGTCTCGTCGCTCGGTGGGCTGCCGCCGCGCCCTACACTCGGAACCCTAGCTGGCAGTCGTCGCGGGGCCATCCTGAAAAGGAGAACAAGAGCACTACAGTCAGAACAGTATACCTGGTGAGCTGGCACAAGTAATCACAAGGAAAACTTGAGACTTTCATAAAGCAGATCAGTATACCCGGTGAGCTGACACAAGCAATCACAAAGAAAACTTGAAACATACACGCAATCAATGTTTTCATGCATTAAGTCGGAAATCAGGAGTCAGGGTCCTGGTGTACAGATACGTCGGCCGCCGCACCAACACTGGGCTCCCTGAACTGATAACCACACTAAATACACTAAACACTATTGCTTCACATAGAAAGAAAGGACGATCAGAGTCTGCGGTAGAACCGACCTCCTCTGATACCAATTTGTCACGACCCGTCCTCGGGGCCCGTGCCGTGACTACCCCAAGCCCGCCTTCCATAGGCCAGGGGCTGGCGACTAGCACCAAGGCGTAAAATCCCAGTAACAGGGAAGGCATTGCCTTTATAAGTAACAACCACACAGAGTCAGCAAGCGGAAAGTAAAGTGCAGAAAAGTAAAGGGGGCCGGAAATACAAGCCCAACTGTAAAGTACAACTGAAAAGTAAAGTACAGCAACTGAAGAAAAGACGGCGGTCTCGTGTCGTCCACTGGCAATCCCACCTGAAGGGTGGGTACAGATAGCCTCCAGGCTCCTCGGGTCCCACGTCCGCTCCGAGTACGTCCCGACCAGTGGTCCACCTCCAGGTACCGTCCTGCTCCACGCCCCAATCGTGATCAGCGTTGTCCGTCGTCTGCAACCAACACAACAAGGTGCGGGCATAGCCCGTGCAGGGGTGAGTACAAGCTACTCAGTAAGGACCCCGAGACCCCCGAAGGTCTCCCGAAATCCACAAAGGATATAGCACAAAAGAAAGATGCAATCACGAAGTAACATCTGACTCGACTTAGGTATATGCCCATACATATACCTAAGTCCCCAATTCTAGCTCTGCTCACGAGCTCAAGAACAACTCAATTCACGAAGGAAAGAAAGACTCAAATCCACAAGGAGAGTAAACAGTAAATCCACAAAGGATAGTTCAACACAATCCACAAAGGAGAGTAAACAGTAAATCCACATAGGATAGTTCAACACAATCCACAAAGGAGAGTAACAGAAGATTCAGCTCAACCAGGTATACTTTTTCAGATGACGTCAAAGACGATCACTGATCCGTCTCAGTCGTCGGACCCACGAAGGATCGATAGGTACTAACCCCCGCAAAAGACCCACACAGGATCGGGCTCACACAGAACCTGTAGGCAGTGGCTCACACAGAACCGGTAGGCAGTGGCTCACACAGAACCGGTAGTAGGACCCACACAGGATCGGGCACTGATCCGCGTAGGATCACTGAGTGCAGTAGTCGACGCAGTCCACTGAGGTCCCTGCACAGTCGTCGCCGCAGTCCACGAAGGATCTCTGCTCTGCCGTCGTCGCAGTCCACGGAGGATCTCTGCTCTGCCGTCGTCGCAGTCCACGGAGGATCTCTGCTCTGCCGTCGTCGCAGTCCACGGAGGATCTCTGCTCTGTCGTCGTCGCAGTCCACGGAGGATCTCTGCTCTGTCGTCGAGGTCACAGCCAGCGCTAGGGTTCCCGCACGTAGCGAGCTCGTTTAGGAGGGTCCGCTCCACGAGCCGAGAGGCTGATACATCAACTGACACGTAGTCCGAAGTTGATGTATCCAAAAGTTCCGTATCGACAACAGGATCTCAACGCAACAGACGGCGCGTCAATCGGACGCCCGGTCTGAGAGTTATTGGCATTTTCGTCCCAGGGGCCCGGTTGATTTTTTAGGGCAAAACCAACCCGACCGTACTCCGCCTGTATCCGATCCTCGGGCGGAGTATGCCAAAAGTTCCGTCTCACTTAGAGGAAACTACCACAGCTGACGGTACGTCGTTCGGACGTCCGTAGCTCAAGTTATGAGCGTTTCCGCTCCGAGGGCCCGGTTGGTTTCGTGTACGAACCAACCCGGCCGAACCCAAAGTCTTCCGAAACCTTGAGTATAATATACCGAAACGACCGTCTCGATCCAAGGATCGCGTAGCCGCTGACGGTTCGTCAATCGGAGGTCCCAGGCCCAGGATATGGGCGAAAGACCGTAGAGGGCCCGAAACGGGGGTACTGGGCCCGGGGCGACCCGGCCCGAACCGGGCCGACCCGAACCGGCCCGAACCGGCTCGGCCGGGTCCGGTCCGGCCTGGGCGCGGCCCGGCCGACCGGACCGGCCGGCTCGGCCTCGGCCGAGCGGCCGAGGGAGCCGCCGCCGCCGCGGGATGATCCCGCGGCTTGAGGGAACCGCGGCCCCGCGGGGGGCCGCCTGTCACGCGGACGCGGCCGGGCCGCCGCGTCCGTCCCGGTTCCGCGCGGCCGCGGAACCGGCCGCCGTTGCCGCCGCGGCTTCAGCCGCGGCGGGCTTCCTCCACGGCGGCGCGCCGGGCGCCGCCGCCGCCTTCCGCGGGCCGCCGGAGATGCTCCGGTGGCCCGATTTCCTTCCCGTCTGCGCCGTTACTCCTCCCGGGGGACGATCTTCACTGCGGAGCCAACAAATTTCCCTTGCCGCACGGTTCGTCGTCGTCCGCCAAATCCGCGCAAAAAGAGAAGATCGGCGGAGGGTTGCCGGGTCTTGTTCGTTAGACCCGCACCCTCCGCGTTAGTCATAAACGTCACCGGGAGGGAAAATCAACAACAATTTTAATTAAATTAAAATTGTCGGAGATTAAGTTCTTTACTTAAAAAGAATAAACACGGGAAAAAGATAAAACAATCCAGCATCCCTTACCTTGTCGTCGTCGTCGGACGAGAGGTCGTCGCGGAATCGCTCGTCGCGGAGGAAGGAGATCGTCGCGTCGTCGCGGTATCCGGCGTCGCGTCGCCAATCTCCGGATCAAGATCAAACGGATTTAATTAGTTTAAATCCGTTGATATTGAAATTAAAAAGGGAGAAGAAAAGATCCGATTCTCACCTTTGTTGCCGAACGAGGGTCGGCCGCGGAAGAAGAGGCGTCGCCGAAGAATGTCGCGGGTAGATCTCGTCGACGTCGCAGATCTTGGTGTGCGTCGTCGAATTCCGGTCGCCGGCGTTCTTCGCGTTCTTCGCGTTCTTCGCGTTCTTCGCGTTCTTCGCGGAGAGGGTGGAGGCTCAGAGGAATAGCAATCCTCCCAAATAGACAAGTTTGTCTATTTTATTATTTTGCCAACAAACGCAAAACGCATAAGTAACGACCCAATTAATTCACGAAGAAACAGTCCATTTAATTCACGAAATAAACCGCCCAATTAAATGGTCTGTTAAGAATTAAAGAAAACGCGTCGGTTGACTTTTCAGTTACTTTGACGGGTTTTCGCGGGTGCGTTACTTAGCGAAAGAAACGGCGGGCTCGTGCGGGTCCCACCGCACAAATATCATACCAAGGGGTAGGATATTTCTGGATAGCATCCTATCCAGTTCAACTCAGTTCAAGCCGCCTTTAAGTGGCTTCAAGTGGCTTCCAAGCTGCTTAAGTGAAATAAAATAAAGTTGTCGCACAAACTTTATTTTATTTCTGACTTAAAGCCGCAAAATTTAAAAACCACGTCTGAGCAAACACAACTCCGGAAGAGGCGTTTCTAAGCAAATACCGGCGCTGCGATTTCATCGGTGCCCTCAGAATTCGATTCCGGGCACCGGTTCAAAAGATGAAAAAACCCGCTCGTCCGTTCACTGAACGTACCCGAGCCAAACTTCGGAAATTGATTCCGGGCACACCGGGCCTCGGAATCAGGTGCCGTCTGAAGCTGCGCTCTTGTAAAATTCCAAAGAAAATTAAGAAAAAAAATTTCCTTGAAATTTGCGGGTCTTTACAAATTATATATTTATTCATATAGTCTATATGATATTTTATAATATATGTGTAAATAAGTATAAAGGATTAAAATTATATATAAATTATATTTATATTAATATATATATATTTATATATATTATATAAATCATATTAAATGATATATAAATTTTTATACAAAAAATATATATTATGTAAAACCTTTATCAGTGTTTTTTAACCGCTGATAAAGGTAACCCATTATCTTTTCTATAAGATTACTTATAAATGTATGTTTTTATCAATACTAAAAAGCACTCTCATAAAGGATAACCTTTGATCAATGATCTTTTTTTCACTAATGAAAAAAATTTCTATCATTGCTAAAAATTTTCACTGATAAAGGTTATCCACTTATTAGTGCTTTATTTTTGTTCTAATAAAGGCCATCGCTTAATGTAGAAAAATATATAGTAGTTTTCTTCTAGTTTGTTCTATATAAATGTTTACTACAAATATTCAATAACATAAATTTCATAATTAAATATTTCTAAATGACTAAAAATAAGTTTTGGGAACTAAAAATAAAGAAAAAATATATCTTCAACTTTTGCATCTATATTTTCCTACACCAAGAATGAATCGATAACAAAATATGAATTCAGTGTTAACTTTCAGTTCTCTAATATAATTAAAGTTCTTCACAAGAGTATCCCCCTCACATCTAGTGAAAAAATATTTCAGGTTTTGTTCACTGGGAAAGAAAAAAATTTGCACCTTACTTGATTTTCGTTGTCATATTATTTTTAAATTATAAATTATATGGAGGTTCAAGATGATGATATGCTATTTAGAATTCATATAAAGACCAAATATATTATCAAGTTAGTTATAAACCTAGGAATTGTCCGCTACCTTTTGCCTTTCATCTCTTTTATTTAAAAAAAAGACGAAAGTGACCCCCTTATCTTTCAAGGGAGGAGGAGTTGGCATCTGGTGGTGGGTGGCCAAACCCACTAACCAGGAGAAGTGGGAGGAGGGAATAGGTAGTCTGGGATGCCTATAAAAGGTAGAGGAGTCATCCTGGTTTCATTAGTAGCATCAAGTATCTTCTCGATGTTGTATTTTGTGAGGTGTTTCTCCATTTATACAAAAGATAATATTTTGAGAATTTTCTTCTTATAATACTGAGAGAGTTTTTGTAACCACATTTTACCATAGTAATTATTCTATATACTATTTTTTTTTAATCCTCTTTATTTTTTGAGTTTTCCACACTACATCTAGTTAATATATATTTATTTATTTTTCACTTTATTTTTATCTCATAATTATCACTTCACCGAAGGGCCAATAATTTTTTTTCTTGAAAAGTGGTATCATAGATTGGTTGCATCCATGTGTTTTTTACTTTTTGGGGGGTGTATTAATAGTTCTTAAAAATTTGAGTATGATTTGTGATTGCAGAGGTGATTGAAATTTTAAATCGGACAAAATTAATTAAAATTATTAAATAAACTATTGTGAAACTGAGGAGGTTTTGGAATGATGTTGTTTCCGGATTGAGTTGAAATTCCATATTGAAAAATTAAATATAAATATATTTGTGTTATAGAAAATGAATATAAAAGCAGTTTTGAAGAAGGATAATTGCATATTAGTGATTGATGAAATACCAAGAAGTGCAACATATAAGAATTAGAATGTCATTGATGGGAATTTTATTTCCCACATCCATTTTCCTTTCACAGATAGGGTCCTATAAATAATTGTGGTGAAAATAATGGTGAAAGAAATTTGGGATACTCTGATAAATCTGTAAGAAGCCAAATCACTACACACAAAAAATCCTGAAGAGAAAATTATACACCCCTTGAATGGAGGATTCATCATCAATGACTGACCACATCAACATCATTAATACCATATTCAATATGCTCATGGATTTGGGCTATAAAATTAGGGATATTGAACATGAGGAGATTCTTCTCTAAAGTTTCCCAGATTCATATGATCATCACATCATCAATATCTCTATCCATAATCAAAATGAATATTTCTCTCTTCAATTACATTATAGTAATGGTTCTCAAAGAAGATAGTTGGTGAAATAATAAAGAGGATATATAGATAACTTCATAGCAATAATAATTTCTATCAATCAAGAGAGGAAGTATTATGGAGCATGATTCTAGTGGGATCCAAAATAATATCATATTAAAATCATAGAGAAAGAATAAAAATGTCACATGTTTCAACTGTGGTAGTAAGGCAGACATCGTGAAATATATTTGGAATAAGAAGAGTAGGAGAAATTACTCTTAAGTAAATGTTTCAATTAATTCTAGAAATTGAGATATACTAGTCAGTGAAGTGGTGACAACTACTAGAGGTAGAAAAAATTTCAATGTTGCATAGATAATCAACTTTAGGGTTAGGATGAAACATGATGTCTTGGGGAAAATGGTTTTATTAGTAGGAATCTATCTATAAAGGACTTTTGTAAATGGGGAATGATCATACATTGATAATAATTAGATTTTGTTCCAACAAATTGAAGATTCATGATGTTATTGTTCGATCCATCAAAAGAGTACACCATGTGGTAGACCTAAAGAAGAACATATTATATTTGGGGAAATATGATGATATCAGATGCAAGAATCACACCAAGAAAAGAAGGATGAAAATTTTGAAGGGTGAACTTGTGTTGATAAAGTAAGATAAGTTCTCAAAGAAATACTACATTCTTATGGTTGAAATTTAAATAGAAATAAAGATAGTTTTCACATCAAATACCTCAAATAAAGAGTTTACGAGGTCCTGGAATTAGAATCTTAGAAATATATCCAAATGAGGCTTGATGATTTTTGAAAATTAAATTTTTTTCCTCAGTTAACAAGTATATTCTTATAAATTCAAAATAATTGTGTTTTGATTAGGAAACACATGTTGATGTTTAGGACATCAATGATAGGGAGAAATAACATCATAGATTTGATCCATTAAAATGTTTGGAAAGAATTATTTATTTCCATGGGAGGAGAATGGTACATTTTATCATTCATTAATGATTATTCTAGAAGAAATTGGGTGTACCCAATATAGAGTGAAGCATGTGTTTTTAAAGACTTAAAAACATTGAGAGTGTTGTGTAAACAAGATTTTGGAAATAAGATCAAGTGTTTGAGGAAAAAAATGGTAGAGAATATATAATTGAGGATTTTGATACCTTTTTTTAACATGAAGGAATCAAGTGTCATTTCAGGGTAGCATACAATCTTTAGCAGAATATAATGTCATGGAGAATGAATGAAACCCTGTTGAATATAGGAACGGATATGTTGAAGACTATATGAGTTTCCAAGACATTCTGGGAAGAAGTTTTGAAGATCACATGTTATGTGATCAATTGATCTACTACAGTGGAAATAGATTTAAATACACTAATGGAGATGTGGAATGGTAAACCTATAAACTATTCTTAGTTCAATACTTTTGGAAGTCTTGTACATGCACTATTTAATGACTAGAAAACATAAAAAGTTGTATTCAATGTCGAGGAAACATATCATCTTGGGATACATTTATGGTATGAAGGGGTACCATTTGTGGGACCCCACTTACCAAAAACATATAATCACTAGAGATGTCATTTTATTAGAATTTAATGTTCATATGAATATTAATTGAGACGTATAGGAAGAAACTATAGTATCAATAATAGTTGAGGTGGAGGAAGAATCAAAGGAAGAACATATTTTCTATGAGGCATTTCCAGAGTAGGATGATCAAGTATTGGTTGATTATAGACCAAAAAGACCAACTTAGGTGAAAATAAAACCCATATAAAACTCATTCTATGTCACTGGGAGCACTATTTCACACTTCTTATTGACTGATGATAGAGATCCATCTTCTTTTGTAGAGAAAACTGAGAGTCCAAATTTATCCCCAAGGATTGCGGTGATGCAAAAGGAAAATTAATCCATGCACAAGAACAAGACTTTGGATATTTTTTTATTACCTCATATAAGGAAGGATATCATAAAAAATGGTGCTTTAAGATATAGTAGAATATAAAGGACTAGGTGGAAAGATATTACACAAGAATAGTGGTCAAATGGCAGTCTTAGAAGGAAGGTATTGATTTCAATGAAATATTTTATCCAGTTGTTATATTTAAGACTATTTAGATAGTTTTGATGTTTTTTGTTACATATATTTTACATATATTATATCTAGATGTGAAGATAACTTTTATACATTGCGATCTTGATAAATAAATCGATATACTCCAAAATGAAGGTTTTATAGAAGAAGGAAAAAAGAACTTGGTTTCTATGATGAATAAATTTTATATGGTATCAAGGATATGTTGAGGTGTTGGTGTAAGATATTTGATTCCTATTCATTATACTTGGAAAAAAAATTATTTGGATCCGTGCTCATATTTAATGGGGTTATATGGTAATTATTTTATCATTATTCTATTGTATGTGGATGAAATATTGGGCAGAACCCACAACAATGATCAAATCTATGAGATGAATACATATTTGGATGAGGAGTTTGATAAAAAGGACATGTGACTGGAAAACATGATTCTTGGAAAGCAGATTTAGTAAAAAAATAATGGTAATGTTTTTCTATCATAGTTTAATTACTTTAGTAATGTCTTGAAACTATTAAACATGTATGACTTTAATCCAATCTATACCCCTCTTTCTATTAATTTCAAGTTATCATATATGATGAGTCCTAATAGTGCTAAGTATAGGATGGATATGCCTCAAGTATGGTATCCATCAGTAATGGGGGAGTATGATGTTCATAGTGGTTTATATTAGATCATACATTACACATGTAGTATGGGTAGTTATTAGACACATGGTAAATTTAGGATGGGAGCATTAGAACATAGTGAAGAGGATACTAAGATAACTTAAAGAGACCTCATATTTTGTATTATGTTTTGGAGGATTAGAGTTTACTGTCAGAGGCTATGTTTATTCTGATCAGATGAGGTTTTGTTTTTACTCTTATAGAAGGATCTATGAGTTGGATTTCAAATTTACAATCATTTGTGGATTTATCCAAGACTAAGGCAAAGTATATGACATCTACACAAGGCTTTAAAGACATAATTTTAATGTGATGTTTTTTGGAGGATATTAGTTATAGACATGATCTGATTCTAATGTTTTATGACAATCATAGTGCCTTTGATATTGTAATGAATCCAACATTTCATTCTAGTATGAATTAAATTGGGGTATGGTATCACTTTTATTGAGATGTGGTAGAGGATAGAAGGTTTAACATGAAAAAAATTGCACTAAAATAATATGGTATATTTCATAATAAAGATAATTATTGTAGGGGATTCATCTATACAAGATATGGTCCCCATGAAATAGCCCAGGATCTATTGGGTGTTTTGGTTTGTTAAAATTCAAAACTGAAAACAGTGCTGAATTTCAATTTATTACATAACAATTGATAAACATAAATCATGACTGCAATACATTCCAACAATAGGAATAAATCAAATTAATACCAGTCAATAGTGAATAAAAGTCACACATGGCAGTGGATAATTCAATGAAACACTAGTAGTGGAAATTACAATATATAAAACTTTCACTGTAATGAATATGATTTTCCATTTTTATTTTCTAATATTATATAGATTATTTTTTGAGCTATGAAATGAGATGATGTGAGATTTTGAGTCCTGGTGTTCTCAGAATTGATTTTTGAAATATATTAAATATATCAAATATCATACATTCATTTTTTTCCTAAATATTTGGAATAAATATTAAATTGTGGGTCGGATCAGAAATCTGATGCCACCCTTGAGTTCAGAGCATGGGTTTTACGCTAGGTGCAAAACGATATTTTTCGACATTGGGAGTTAGGTTTGAGTTCCTTCATGGGAGAATAATTAAAATAATTAAAATAAATTTAATTAATTATTTTTAAAATAAATAAAACTAGTGTTCTTTATAAATATTCTCTTATTGAAAATTTTTAGGGTTAGTTGTATAACCCTGCAAATAGAGAGGATCCATTTGAGATATTTGGAGGAGCTTCCATTGGCGAGTGATATACGGATTATGGATCATTGATTGGTGTGCAATGGAACTTGAGAATCTCTCCAATGAAAAAAATACATAATCATTCTTTTCTAGTGATTGATCCAACTTGAGGTATGATATTGTTTTATTTGAATTCTTTCCCTATTTTTTTATTTCTATGATTAATATGAATCTATCAACCAATAGATTGATTCATGGATCGATCGTATTGCATGTATAGGATTATCTACATGGATTATTAGGAGGAATTTTTTATTAAATTGGATATTCATTTGTTATTCTACTAAAAACAGATCAATTCCAAATGAACATGGATGAGTTTGTTCCTCCTTTATGTGTTTCTTGTATTTCCCACACCGCTATTCGTTCAACATTGAAGATTACTTTGGCCCACGGTTTTAAAAATACCGAATAAGTAATCATTTCATACCCATTTCTTGGGGAAACAAATTTTAATAATGGATCAACATTTAGATCAATGATGGGATTGAGTTATGACAATGGTGATAATAGATCAGGATCAATTTGATGATTCCCATTAATACAATTTAATGGCATGGCTATGGATGAAACATCTAGGTATTTTCCAAGTGGGTTTGAAGGCTGGATTCTAGAGAGTGGTGATGTAGAGGCATGGATAGACCATATCCATAATTTCCTTTATTATTTTTGGTTGGATTGGAAGTTTTAGGATCGGGAGATGATGTGTGAGGAAGATTTGCAAGTTTCTGGAAAATCTACACTATATAGCACATAATTAATAAAAAAACTGTGAATCGGGCCCTGGCTATGGAGATAGGGTTTTTTTAAGAGTTACACATGGAGTGTGATCCTTACCTAGAATCTTGGCATGTACTTGGGAAGGTATGTGGGCATAGACACAACTATCCATACACGAACACAACCAATCAGACACAGACACAACCATTAATACATGGGCTTGGACATTCCATGTACTCCGAAACGTACACAAACATGGAATGGGATATGATAAATGAGTAGGACCCAATTTCGAAGTAACATGACATGTACTATCAGTACACGTCATGTACTCCTTCAAAGAAATCTTGGATCCCTTTCCCTCTTCAGTTTGGAATAGTTTTTTTAGGTTTTGTTCCCTTGATCCATTATCTAAGGGTTTAGTATGGACTCACATCCTATACATTGGATGGTGATCCCTTCATAGGGATTTTATTCTTTCATAATGTTTTCAAAATCCTTCCATGCATCCTAAACTGACATACTCTATCATCATCTTTGTCCTATGTGGATTTCTTGGTATCCGCATGACCAACACTACATGGGCATTGATCCTCTACTTAGCAGGTTATTTCAGATTGAGTTGTTGGTATACCCCATGGCCTTGGGTGTGATCCTCATCTCTATATTGTTCTCTTCATACTTCCAACGTGTACTTTTTTTGGAAAGACTCGATGATCAAGAAATCTCAGATAGATTCCATCATTACTTTTTGACTCATGGAGTGTGTCCTCCCGGACGAGTGATATATAGAACCTTCAAGCAAGAATCCCATTATGACATTAAAGTTTTTTACTTTACCTTGTGACTGTGAGTTTTTTTTTATTATATTTGGATATTATTTGTATATGTGTTGTAGAAATATACCTGTGATGAGATGACTATTATTCTTGATGTTATATGCTCGGTGATTTCGTTATGTCCTATTGGGTATCATTACACTCCCCCCCCCATAAGGGCTTTTCCCTCATGTGTCATGTCTTATGCATATAATTGACCTTTTGATGATGTCCTAGAGGGACCAGAACTATGAAAAGATTAGAGATCCAAAAATACTAAGGTGTGTTATTGTGGTTTCATTAACCTCAGTCCCCTTCTATACTTTTAGGATGGACTTGTTTTTAGATTCTTTGTGGTGGTCCTGTATTTGGCCCTTTTTCTATGTAGTACTTTTTTTCATACTTAGATGGTGGGATTTTATATATATTCATGATCAGTTGTTTAAAATTTCATCATTATATGAGTTTGTAGATGTGTGTGTGCATGTACATGTACATTAGGCTAAAGCCTCCCATGTGTATGATATGCCTACCCGATGCTAGTCTATATCCCCTGACCTATTAGATGTGGACATGGGGTAGTCATAGAATGTGCCCTATTGGGATGGGTCATGACTGAGTGGTATCAGATCATTCAGTTCTAACTTAATATCAGAGTCTACGATATTGGTTTGGGGAGACGGGGTTAAGTGTTTTGAGTTCGTCTTTCAGTTTAGGGACTCTAGTGTTGGTGTAGTGGCCAATGTATCAATACACCTAGACTCTGATCTCCTTCCTTTCAACTTGGTACATATAGAAAACAACTATAAATAAAACACTGGTACATGCATCATATAGGAAGGGGTTGTGGTTTCCATGTCCTTCTTGAGCCAACTCTCGTGATATAATCATTGAATGTGGTACATCTTGTCTATTTTAGGATTCCCCATGATGTTATACATCTAGGAGTTAGCATCAGGATCATGAGGATGATCGCCTCAGTGATGAGGCTTCAATATAGGAACCCATTAAGGAGTTGTTACCTCCATGTTGTGCACTAGTTATATAACCACCCGATGAGTAGTTGATGGTACCAGCAATATAAGTAGTTGAGGTGCACTGGGTCATCAAACTTTATGAGTTTTAGTGATAGTGACCACTCAGGTTTAGAGGTGATTCTAACCCATAAGTAGATGAGGACCAGTTTGAGGCCTTGGCATGAGTTTTCTGTCTTTTTAGGACACCAAGAAATCAGATGGTTGTGAGACTTCTCTATGGCTCTATAGAAATATGGTGGAGCTTAGTGACCTAGTCATATGATGAGGTGACTCTTTTATAGTTAAATTTAAAGGGAATTTTTAGATAAGTTTTTTTTTTCAACAATGTTGATGGATTTCCATATTGAAGAGATTCTACAGCTTTAGTAGTGTAGTATGACTAAGGTTGAGTACTCATCAAGGTTTACCAACCTCTATTGGTACTCGATTGATATGATACATGACTGGTTCTTTCAGGCACTGACCTTTGAGAGAGTAATAAATAGATACGTCTGAGCCAGTGTGATACCTCTATGAATTTATACCTATGTTAGGGTGATAGAGTGTTTCTTTATAGCTGAGATTTTCCGGGCTGGGCAGACGTAGATATTTATTATTGGAAATGGGAACACAGGAGTAGATAATTCAACAATAGAGACATGAAATCTGACTCAGGGACCTAGACATGTGATAAATTCTAAGAGGAAATCCCATGATTGAGGGTATGTGGTTCAAGTTTTAGAATATGTATCTAGTCAGCCTAGGGAGAAATGGTTCTACTCATGTTGTAGAAGGGGTCATCTCACACAGGATTTTCTAACCCACCGTATGTCTAATAGAGAGATGATAGATGGGATTCCTAGGTAGTGGAAGCGATAGGAGAAGGTAGGTTTTCATGGAGGGGGATATGGAATAGGATGGGGATAGAATCTGAATGTGGTAGACATTATGACCTATTACCACCACCAACCCTAGGTGGTCCACACCCGACTTAGGGAGCTAGGGGACATGGGTGAGGGTAGCTATAGGTAGTCGAGACTTATGACCTGGAGGCTTCATAGATGATACATGGTATGCTATGAAACTTTTATACCTTATTTTTAGTATTAATAGAAACAAGTGCAAGTTATTCCTTTATTTACACTTATCTTGTTCAAGACTTAGAGATTATAGTTGAGCCCTTGGCTGGACCCTTGCACTCTGAGACTCCTATAAGAGGTGACTCAGTGATCAAAAACTTGTTCCAACAGTGTGAATTGACTATTTGAGGTGAGATTTTATTTTTTGATCTCATTATAGTAGCGATGATACCTTATGAAATTATCTTAGGTATAGACTGGTTATATACAATTAATGCCTAGATAAACTATTTTGTGTAGAATATGAAGTGTTTCTATAGAGATGGATCTAGGCTTTCCTTCATGGGTGAAAGGGAATCCCAGAAAATATAGGATAGACTCATGCATAGGAGGGTGCAAACAATTTCTCATCAGTTGGATTGCACGACCCTTGGTGTAGTTTATCCTATGTGTTTTAAATTTCCTATAGTAGTGTATAAGTATGAGGAAATATTTCTTAAGTACGTTCTAGGATTATATCCCCACAGGTAGATAGACTTATGCATTAATATACACTCTAGTATGACCTCTATATCTATGATATCATATCAGATGAAACCCATATAGCTTCATGAGATTAGGGTGTAGTTGGAGGACTTGAAGATGAAGGGATTTTTCAGAACTAGTGTCTCACCCTGGAAACCCCTGTGTTATTCACAAAGGAGGATGGGAGTTTGTGGTTGTGTGTGGATTACCATATCCTAAATCAGGTGACCATAAAGAACAAGTATCCACTACCGAGGATCAATGAACTATTTGATTAGTGTAGATGGGCATGATGGTTCTTTAAGATTGACCTTATACTAGGCTATCACAAGTTTCATGTACGAGACGAGGATATATTGAAGATGATATTCCAATTTTTCTATGGTCACTATGAGTACTTGGTGATTTCCATTAGAAAGATGAAATCCCCAATAGTTTTCATGAGATTCATGAACTAAATCTTTCAGTATTTATTAGATTGATTCATTGTAGTCTTCATCAATGATATCCTAGTGTACTCGGTGTCTGAGGAGGAGCATGTGAGACACTTGAGGATGGTTCTAGACGTAACACAAGAGCACCAATTTTATGGGAAGCTCTTGAAGTTCCAATTATTTATTCAATAGGTACACTTTCTAGGAAATGATATATTAGTATACGGTGTAGCAGTGGACCCGAAAAAGGTTGATGAAATGTTATCTTGGGAGCCATCCAAGAGCATGAAAGGGGTGCAGAGCTTCCTTAGGATGAAAGGATACATTAAGAAATTCATAACTAATTTATCCAGGATATCAAATCCCTTGTCAGATTTGACCTAAATGGGTAAACCTTTCATGTGGAAAGAGAGGTTCCAGATGGATTTCTAGGATTTAAGGTAGATATTGACAAGTTCTCCAATATTGATATTTTTAGAGGATGATTTTGAGTCTGTAGTGTTTAGAAATGGACCAGGTAGAAATATTGGTTGTGTTTTATGAATAAGAAGTAATTGATTGCCTAAGGATCACATCAGTTTAATCCAAGTGAGGATAACTATGTGAATAATGATCTTCAGTTATCAATGGTAGTATTCACATTGAAAATTTAGCGAAACTACTTGATGGATGAGAAGTTTGTCATTTATTATGACCAAAATAGTCTCAAGTGTATCTTCTCTCATAAGGATCTTAACTTGAGATAGAGTTTATGGCTATAGTTACTCTAGGACTATAAATTGAAGATTTTCTATACTCATGGGAGGGGTAACATGGTAGTATATGCTCTTAGTAGGAGATCTTGTTCACAGTTACTGAGTGAGGCATCAGAGTAGTTATCCTTAGTGGATGGAGATGGGGAACAATACTCTAATAAATGGTTGTTACCCTACGATTTTATAGTGAGTCAGGGAGGAATAACTTTTGGATATTGACTGTGAGACTCTATGTACTCAGATATCCAATAGACATGCTTCTGATAGATTTTCTAAAGGTGGGGATCATGTAATTATTTTTAGAGGACAAACGATAGAACTAGAGATGTTGCAGGAGGAGGTTCTAAGAGAGTTTCAAACATCTCCCTTAGAGGTACATCTAGGTGTGGTAAGGATGTACCAGGACCACCGATGTCAGTTTTTGTGGCTAGGGACAAAGACAGGAGTTTTAGAGTTCATCTCTTGAGGCCTTACTTTTACACAATTGAAGGCTAAGAAACATGTTCTATAAGGTTTAACTTAACCCCTTGAGGTTCTAGAGTGGAATTGGGAAGGGATATATATTGATATATTGATAGGGATACCATGTGTATCTAGGGGACATAATTCTATCTGGGGGATCATAGACCGACTCACCAAGTCATCCCACTTTATACCTATTTGAGAGAAGGATTTAGTAGAGAGATTGGGAAGCCTCTACATGTTGGAGATATTCCGACTCTATGGAGTTCCCACAGTGATCGTCTCTATTTGTGATGCTCACTTCACATCTCTATTATGGAAGTGATTACAAGAGGATTTTGGGAATTAGTTTCATTTGAGCATAGTGTTTCACCCCAAAATTGATGGACATACATAGTAAACCATTCATTTCTTAGAGGATATACTGTGGGATTTCACGTTCGAATTTTTCTATATCTAGGAGGATCACCAACCATTAGTGGAGTTTTTGTACAAAAATAGGTACTATTCCATCATTAGTATGGCACAATTCTAGGCCTTGTGTGGGTGACAATGTAGGTCACCGCTATATTGGTCTAACCTAAGAGAGTCAGCACTTATGGGGCCATAGTTGGTATGATTTACTATAGAAAAGTTAAAGATCACCCAAAAGTGGATAAGGACTACATATAGTTGTCATAATTCCTATGAATATACATGATATAGGCCTCTAGAGTTTGAGGAGGGAGACCATGTGTTTCTAATAATCTCATCTTGACATGGATTGTGAATATTTGGTCGGGTCAGTAATATATATCTAAGATTAATTTTCCATTTTTAGATACTTTGTAGAGTTTTTGAGGTGTCATAACACTTAGCTCTACCACCATAGTAATACTAGGTACACGACATCTTCCATGTGTCACATCTAAGGAGGTACATGCCTGAAACGTCACATGTTATCGACTGAGGCGAGATTAATATTGAGGATGGAACTACGTTTGATGAGTACTTGATAAAGAGTGAGGATCGGTAGGATAGGATCCTACATGGGTGATTGATTCCCCTAGTGTGTGCCTGATGGAAACATGTGAATCTTTAGGAGAGAACCTAGGAGCAGGAGACATAGATTCATGCTCAGTACCCACATCTCTTTGTATATCCCTTTCGTTTTGTCATTTTGGGATGTAAATCCCTAAGGTGCACTACTGGAAAATAGGTCTATACCAATGGTTTGGGAAAAAACCGCAGGTATAGGGTACCCCTATACCCACGGTTGTGCCAAAAACTGTAAGTATAGTTCTCTTTTAAGACCTATACCCACGGTTTTGGAGTAAATCGTGGGTATATGGTATTTTTCAAAGGCCTATACCAACTTTTATTCAAAACCGTGGGTATTGGGGTTTTTTTTTGAAGACCTATGCCCACAGTTCTCCAGAACTGTGGGTATAGATTTCTCACGTTATGGTGGGGAAAGAAAATTAGGTGGGACATGGAAAAAATTTGACGGGAATACATTTTTTCACTGTTTAGATTAATATATTTACTTTAATATAAATATATATTTTCAAAAATTCTTTAGCTCAGTTGGTAAACCCTTCTCCGCAGGTGCTGTAGGTCGCGAGTTCAATTTCCATAGTTAACATTTTTCGAAACATGGATCATGTTAATATATATACGTAGATGTTTGTATATATATAAAATGAAATTAATAGCTCGGTTGGTCCCTTGGGGAGGTGCGGCTGTGAGGCACTTTGTGAGACGCGGGTTTGAATCACCCTGCCTGCGCGTTTTTTGAATTTAAATACCCCACATGGATAATATTAATATATATATACATAGATGTATGTATATATAAAAATTAAAAAATATAGCTCGGTTGGTCCCTTAGTGGGTTACGGCTGTGAGGCACAGCGTGAGGTGGGGGTTCGAATCCCCCCTGTGCTTTATTTTTGAATTTAAATACCCCACGATTTGAAAAATGTGGGGTCGGTTGTGTGCCACACTGGAACAGCGGTGTGGCACACTTTGACTCCATTATACCCACAATTCTCCAAAACTGTGGGTATAGGTTGAGACCCCTACACTGATGCCTTTCAAGCCCACAGTTCCCAAAACCGTGGGTATAGGCTATACCCACTGTTTTGAACCGTGGGTATATGTAGTTTTTCTAGTACTGGAGGGGAGAATGTAACAACTCCATTTTCTATATTTTTTGTTTTGATATATTATATCAATTATTTTCTGATGTAGATGTTGAGGCGACGTGAGATTTTGAGGCCTGGTGTGCCCAGAATTGATGTTTCAATTATATTAAATATCATTTGTGTGTAGTTTTCTTGAAAAAGTGGAATAACTTCTAATCATATGATCATATTGGTAATTTGAGGCCTCTGTTGAGTTTATAGCTTGAGTTTTACTCTAAGAAAAACATAATATTTTTCAGCATTGGGATTTGGGATATTATGCCTTCATGGGAAAATAATTAAATAAATTTAATTATATTTATTTAATTATTTCATTAAAAACATAAACCTATCTTTCCTTATAAATACGATCTTATAGAAAATTTATAGGGTTATTCGTATAACCCTTCAAATCGATAAGAGCATTTTGAGAGTATTAGAGGAGCTTCTATTGCTAAGCGATGACCAAATCGTGGATCAACAACCGGTGTGTGACTAAACATATTGATATTTCCAATGATAATGAAACTGAATTTTTCTTCACTAGTGATTGATCCAAATCAAGGGTGGATGTTGTTTTATTTAGATTATTTCCCTGTTTATTTATTTCTATGAACAATGTGAAGTAATCAACCAACATATTGATTCGTGGATCGATCATATTTCAGGTACAAAATTATCTTTGGTGATTATTAGGTGGAATTTTTTATTAAATTGGATCATCATTTGTTGTTATAATGAAAAAAGATCGAGTCCAACTGAACATGGACAAGGTTTATTCCTCCTTTGAATATTTCTTGGATTTATCCCACCATTTTTTGTTCATAGTGAACAATTACTTTGGCCCAAATTTGACAAATACTAGATAAACAATTGTTTGACGCCTATTTCATGGCATTATAGATTATTATCATAAATCTAGGTTTATATCGATGATGGGATCGATCCATAAAAATGGTGATAATGGATCAGGATCATTCAAATTAATCTTGTTCATTTGGTTCATTAGATTTTCTATGGATGGTGCATTCAGGCATTTCTTAAGTGGATTTGAAGTCAGGATTCTAGAAAGAGGATATGAAAAGGCTCTGTCAGACCAGATCCACCCTCTCTAGCATGACTTTTGGTTGAATTAAAAGTCATAGAATCATATTATGATACATAAAGAAGATCTATGGGTTTTTTGAAAATCCACACAACACTGCATGTAACACATAAACACACACTATGTAGAGGGATTTGGCTACAATGCTAGGTATTTTAAGAGAGTTAAGTATCACTGAGCATGTGACCCTTGTCACATGGCATGTGATCCTTATTTGGAGGCTCGGTGTGTACCTAGGAAGGTACATGAGCACATGAACGATTTTCCATATATAGAAAAGGCCAGATGGACACAGACATAGACAAGAGTACATGGGCTTGGACACACCATGTACTCCGACATAAGAACAAACATGACATAGGATGTGATACATGTGAAGGACTCTATACTGAAGGAAAATTCCATATACTACTAGTACATGACCTGTACTCTTTTAATGAAGGCTTTGAGCCCTTTTCCTCTCCATCTTGTAAAAGTTACATTAGAGTATTTTCCCTTGATCCATTCTGTCAGGGCTTAGTATGGAATCACGTTATATAAATAGGATGTTAATCCCTTTAGAGGGACTTCATTCTTGGATAGAGTTATTGGAATCATTTTTTGAGGCCCAGATTAAGATCCTTGATCATTATATTTTCCCTAGGTGGAGTTCTTGGTATCGTCGTGACCTACACTATGTAGGATTAAATCCTCTACTTAGCATGTTATTATAGATTGAGGTGTTAATATACCCCATGGCCTTAAGTGTGATCCTCATTTGTGTATCATTCTCTTCATACTTCTATCATGTATTACTTATGGTGAGACCCGATGAGCATGAAATCTCAAATGGATACCATAAGTGATATTTGAATAATGGAGTGTGTCCTCTGAGACAAGTTCTATGTGGAACCATTGAGTAGGAATCCTAGGCTGGCATTATAGTTGTGACTTTACCTTAGGACTGCATGTATTTGATGAGTATATATAAATATTCTTGTTATTTGTGTTGTAGACATATACCTATAATGAGATGACTATTATTCTTCATGTCATATGCTTAATTATTTCAGGGTGTCTTACTGGGTATCATTATACTCACCCCTACATGGGATTTTCCCACACATGTCGTGTCTTATAAAGATGATCAACCATTTGAAAGAATCCTAGTGGAACTAAGACTACGCAAAGCTTAGTGAGCCGAAAAAATTGAGGTATGCTCATGTTGTTGAATTAACAGCATCCCCCTTCCATAGTTGGAGGTTGGACTTATTTCAAGTTTCATTATGGTGGTCTTGTATTTGGACATTTTTCTTTCTAGTAGTTATTTGCATACTCTGTTGGTGGAATTTTAGATGTATGCATGCATGGTTATCAGTTTTTTATATTTCATCATTGTATGGGTTTGGAGATGTGTGTGTGTGTACATGTACATTAGTCTAAGGCCTCCCATGTGTGTGATATGCCTACTTGACACTGGTCTCCATCCCCAGGACTACTAGAGACAGGATTAGGGTAGTCATGGAATGTGCCCCATTGGGATGGGTCATGACATGCACAAATTATAATTAAAATAAAAAAAATCTTATAATTTAAGATTCAAGAAAACATAATTAAACATCATATGAGAATTTAAATTCCAGATTCACAAATATGCTTTCCAGAACATAAAATAGATTCTTTCATATGAGAATTTTCTTCCAAAAATTCAAGGCATTAGCACCAAAGAAAAACCGAGCTAAACAGGACTCAAAAAACTAATATAATGAAAAAATTAAATTCAAAAAATATATTTGAATTTAAAACTAAAGAATCAAAATTGTTCAACAATTTATAGTTTCAAGAAATGCAAAAAGGAAAGTCGTAAAAGAGAAACAAAGGATTTACATTCTTTGTCCATTGGCCTATGTGCATGGGGCAGAATCATTAGGGGTTTTCCACTAGGAAAAAAACAATGATAGGATAAAAAGAAATGAAAAAGCATGTAACACAACATAGTGAATTTAACACAAGGAAAACATATATAAGAATAGAAAAGAAACCATAAAGAGAATCGATATCCCCCTTACTAGGGAAACAATATCACATGGTCAAGATCCTTCATGTGCGGTGCTGATTTGGTCATCGTTGAGTCCTATATATCCATTATTGCATGGGAGGAACTAGATTATTAATCTTCTTGCTTAAAGAATGAAAACCATCTCCTCCTCATGGTAGATCAACGCATGGAGCGACATAAGTAGGTGTTAGGATCTTACTGTAGCTCCTCCAACAATGATGTAGATTCATTGATCCTCCACTACTATTGCTCCTTTAGAAAATAAGAAATCCATCGAAGACCAATAATGAACCTCCATAGATCCTCTCTCTTGGCGAATAAGATACCTAATCCAAGGATGTATTTTAGAGAGCTGAACTAGCTAATCCCCTCTTCTGTGTGGAATTATTTATCTCCATCATCTTCACCGACATGCATATAATGAAGCAGATGTGCACACACACACACACAAACACACACACACACACACACACTCTCTCTCTCTATGGAGAATGAATGTTATACTAGGGATATGATGTCTCTTCTATCCCTCTCGACAAGACATAGCTCTCTCTCTAAACTTAAACCCTCACTTCTCCCCAAAATTTAGTGGCACTGTGAGTCCCAGACAGTTAGACAAGGACACATGGTTTGAAAGGAAAGAAAGGCAGTTCCATATATCCAATTGTGTAACAGTCTCACTAAAAAGGGAATATTAAATAAATTCAATTTAATTAACAAAAAAAGTGTGAATTAAAATTCACAATTCTCCACCTTGGGAATTAAATGAATAATTTTTTTTAATATGAAACAACATCACACTCTCCACCTTGAAAATTAAAACCTATCTATATGATGATTCTTCATAACATACACTATCATCAATTTTGGAATCAAAACCTAAACATGTAATAATAATAGGGTAAAAACCAGAGTCCCCCCTCCATGTATCAATGTGACACATGTTATATATAATTTAATGATATAATAAACTGCTAAACATGCTCATAATTAAAGTATTCTAAAAACGACATGATAAAATCCATACCCACACTTAATTGAGTAACTCTCTGAGATTATTACATCAAGGAAGACAGGACCAAAAAACACATGTTATCGGGTCTATAAAATAGCACATTTGTGCTCTATAGAAAAAAAACTAAACAAATTAGTATCCATCCACATATAAACAATGGTAAAAAAAACTCAGATAAATTAAAAATAATTAAAACTCCATACAAAACAATTAAATCATGCAAAACAATAAAGGAAATAACCTAGATATAGAGAAACAAAGAGAAATAATGCATAGTAAAGGAAACAACCGAAATATTTATCCATCTTAACCCATAAAAACATAATAGGATCGAATAACCTACCACTACTAACTTTAAGCCTATTCATGTTGCAATGAACATGATCAAGAAGTCTTTCAACACAAGGATCTAGAAGATACTGAAAATATGTTTTTATAATCTCTACCTACATAGAAGACCACCAAAAACAAAAACAAAAGGAGAGATCCAAAAAAAAATGGAAACTGCAAGGATAGACATTAATAATCCCAATATTCTAAGATAGCTCTCAGATACGAGAATAAATGCGGGTTTCCATGTAGAAAACTAGGGGAAAATAATCCACATAAAGGGGCACACATCCTAGTCTAGTCTTACTAATGGCACATGGTTCCTAATACTAGGAGATAAAAACAAAGATCCTCTAAACATGGTTGAATAGAAAATACAAGAATCTTGGTGGTTAGAAAAGTGACAAAAAAGAGCATTACACCCACAAATTACCCAATCCTAAACATTGAACTTTCTACAGGTCCATACCCAGAGAACACAACCCTAAATGATGTGGAAGAACACACTAGAGATAACATAATCACAAATCCTAGGAAAATGGTAAAAATTAAGTACTAAAAACCCTTCCAAGACACCTCATTTCTAACCAACACTTAAACATAGGCTAACATCATACAGAACCCATCCCTACCTCAAAACCAGAGACACATAGAGGTAGAAACTACCAAAACAAATCTATAAGACTTATTTTTGTATATAAAAAAGTAAATTAAAGGAAAAAAATTTATCAGCAACATATTGAAATCACATCCCATGAGAGAAAATGAGCTAGTTGAATGAAACAATAAAGAATGATGAAATACATAAAATCCACTAAAACATTTGAAATAAATGAATAAGAGATTTTAAATTTTAACAAATAAAAACATAAAACTAATTAGGTTATGATACCAATTTTGTTGTGGGGGATTCCCCTATGTGAGAGACGATCCCCATGAAATAGATGATGATCTATTGCGTATTTCTATTGGTTAAAATTTGAAACCAACAGTAGTGATGAATTTTAGTTTATTACATGAAAATTGATAAAGTTAAAACATGTTCTCATTTCATTCCAAGAATAAGGATTAAATAAAATGAATATTTGATAGTAATAACCAAAAGTCACACATTGTAGTCCCTAATTCAAAGTCCACTAGCAGTGGAAATTACACTATATGAAACTTGTAAAAATTCTCATTAAAATTGAAAAATAAATTATGCTTGGGGATTAAAAAAAATAAAACATCAACTAAGAGCTAAAATTTATGATTTAAAAATAGTATTTCCAGAAACTAAAAAATATTATTGCATGTGAGAAAAACATTTCCATAATTTCAAGGTAAGAACAAAAATGAAAATCCTATATAAACATGGCCCAAATAGATTCTAAAATCAACACATTAAATTTAAAAAAAACATATTTCAATTCAAAACTAAATAAGAGAGTGTATTTAACAATTTATAGGTCCATGAAATGAGTAAAGTAAATAAGTAAAAGAGACATAGAGGATTTACGTGCTTTGTCAATTGGCCTATATGCATGGGGTAGAATAGTTAGGGGTTTCCCACTGTAAAAGAACAAAGAGGGGAGTATAAGAAATTTTTAGGATGATAGTACAACAGGATGGATGAAACATAGTTAAAAAACCAACACATGCAAAATAAAAAAGAAACCATACAGAGGAATGAGACCCCCTTATAAGGGTCATAATATCACATGGTCATGATCCTTCTTGTTTGACATTGATGTGGTCATCATTCAGTCCTCGCTATCCAGGATCCACTACTACAAAACACTCTTTTAATAGTACTAGTAACAGGATTTATCATCCAAATATCTTTTTTCATTTTAAGAAAAAATTAAATTTTATGGTTGAGTGGGAGCCTCATAGATACCAC
Source organism: Viscum album (assembly GCA_963277665.1). Taxonomy (NCBI): domain Eukaryota; kingdom Viridiplantae; phylum Streptophyta; class Magnoliopsida; order Santalales; family Viscaceae; genus Viscum; species Viscum album. The sequence continues at coordinate 1,485,370,322 of OY728128.1, forward strand.
CATACCAAAAACTCATACACCATAAAAAATCCAAAGGTTACAAACATCATAGTGCACAAAACACACATACAAACTCAAAAATTTCAAAAAGCACCAGACGTAAACATCATCATGGATTGTGAGACCCTTGTGAAGCACAACCTATTCACGAGTCACCATCAAAATCATACCTACCCCAATGTCAGTGAAGACTAGATAGAAATAGACAACATCTCTAAACATAATCATGAACATACTGGAAACACATCAACTAGAAACCACCATCACCATTGAGAGAAAACAAACCAGCAACAAACCACCCCTTCCATCAAGGATCACTAATAAAAGGCATCGAACAAGAAAACTGTAACTAATTGAAACAATATGAGAGGAAACCAAATTCACCAATGTAATGATCTGACCTGACTTGGAAAGAAGTAAAATGAGGAAATAAAGGAGTTTGGAGAGAAAATTCCTAAACTAGGAGTGAAACACTCAATTATACCACAAACCACATTCTTTGGAACCATTAGAAAAAAGATTAAGACCTTTGAGAAATAAAAGCAGTAAGAATTGAGAGAAATTGAAGAATCATTGAGAAAGACAAAAAAACCAGATGAAAACATTAATGATGATGAAACACCACACCACTAGACCATTAGATTCATCCGAAAACTGAATCGAAGGATGAAACTAGCTTCAACAGACCCCTGACTATAAAAGAATCCCCTAAAACCATCCCAATCCACCAAAAATGCCTTCATACTAACCTAAGAAGAGGTTCATCACAACGTCATGGGTAGAAAGAGCAGAGGAGGTTAAACGATCCAGTGAGGAAAAGATACCAGGAAAAGCGATGTTAAAAGATGACCTTTATCAGTGCTAGCAAAAAAGTGTTGGTAAAGGGGTCCTTTATGAGTGCTTTTCTTTAGCGCTGATAAAGGCCCCCTTTATTATCGCTTTTTTAGCACTCATAAATGGGGTCTTTTTCATCTCCTTTTCCAAAAACTGATAAAAATTGAAAAAAAAATATTATTTTATTTTCTTTCCCAGTGATCAAATCCCCCTTTTAGTGCTCCAACCGACAAACCCACACCAACCCCCATCCTTAGTGCTCACGATCCCCTTCCTTAGCGCTATACAACTACTCACACACCTAGATTTGATCCCGCAACCTCCATGTGCCAATAAATCCTCTTTACCACATCCCTACATTATTTTATTATATATTAGGATATTTTTATTTATTTATATATATTCACATACATCTTTATTATTCATATATATATAATTTTTTTAAATAGATTTATAAAATATATGCTTGTGTGAGGGTGCATGTGTGTATGATATATATATATATATAAATTTATTTAAATATATTATATATTAATATTCATTTACTTATATTAGAATATAAATATAAATATATATGTGTTTAGTAATACACACACATATCTATATATAACAATTATATATGTATATATATTCATATATTTTTACTCTAAATTAATTTATATACTATATTTAATGAGAATGATATATTTATAATAAAAATACATTTATATATGATGTATACACACAATATTGACACACACACACATACACACATATTGACACACAAGTACACATTTATATTTGTCACATACACACAAAAATATTTACATATATTAAAATATACACATAAATATAAATTTGTTTATTGATACACGCATGTTTATATATAAACATTTTCTTATATAGGTATATATATAAAAATTAGTGCATTTTTATAAGGTAAATAAAATGGATAATTATTTATTTTAAATTAAATGAATAATAAATATTTATTTCCATATGGTTTATATATTTAAAAAAAATATGTAAATATGTATTTATACAATAGATTTATTATAACTAAATATAATAAAATATTCATATATTTAATTATAAATAAAACTAAATTATGAAAACTGATAAAATTACAAAACCACAATATCAATATGAATATAATCTATGTGAATAAATTTAGTCCCCACTAAAAAGGGACAAAAATAATCTATTAAATGAAGATGAAATACTATCGAATGTGAAAAGATTAGGGTTTCCCCACTAAAAACTCGGTTTTGGAGGCCTTCTAGTCCTTTTTGACCTTGAAAAAAGAGTGAATTTGATCACCTTAAGTAAAAAAGGTGTATAACTCTTCACAAACATCGATTTGGTATGTTGTAGAGCCCAAACAGACACCTAGAACAAAAGTTATAGTCGTTTGAAGTTTGATTCATGTTTCCAACTTATCTTAGATTGTTCATTAATTTATTTAATTTTTATGTCATCCATTTGTTAGTAAATGACTATAAATTGATAATAATTAGTACATTATTAATTATTAATATTTTTTTAATTATTTTATAATATATTTTCACTAAATATCTTATATATTAAGTGTAAAAGCATATTTAGCTTTATCTAAATCATATTTTAAAAAATATATTATATTTATATCAATATAAATATATTATTTTTAATGAAATATTTTTTATGAAATATAACCTTTATCAATGCTATAAAAACATTGATAAAGGGGGGCCTTTATCAGCACTAGTAAAAAAGCACCGATAAAGCCCCACTTTATCACCACTTCTTTTCTAGCACTAATAACGAAGCCCCTTTATTATTGTCTTTTTATTAACACTGATAAAGGTCCCCCTTTATTAGTTTGTTTTTAGCACTGATAATGTTACCCCCTTATCAGCACTTTTTTTAGCACTGATAAATGAACCCCTTTGTCATCACTTTTTTTAGCACTGATAAAGGCCCCCCTTTATCATCACTTTTTCTAGCACTGATAAAGGAGGGTCTTTATCAATGCTTTTAACTAGCGATGATAAATACTAGCATTGTATAAACTCAAATTTATAGTAGTGATTTCATATGATGAACCAGATTCTTCATCCTCCTACTTTAAGAATGAGATCCATCACCTCCTCATGATATATCACCACATGAATAGACATAAAGGGGGGGGGGGGTTGGGAGCTTGCTGCAGTTCCTTCGATGGTGATGTCAATGCAGTTTGATTCCACTACTACTGCTCCTTCAGCGAACAAGAAATCCACCGCATACTAAGGATGACCCTCCACTGCTTCTCTCTCTCAGTGAAAAAGATACCTGATATAGGGCTCTATTTTGGGGAGCTGAACCAACAGATCCTCTCACCCTCACGACATCGATTCTCTCTATCACCTTTTCCCTCACTCATGGAATGGATACATTGTGCACACTCTCTCTCTATAAATAATGAATTCCATACCCAGGAGATGATCTTGTTTTCTCCCCTTAGAGAGGCTGAGCACTCTCTTTAAACAGAAACCCCTTACTTCTCCCAAAAATAAAGTGGTGTTGTGGGACTTGGGAAGCTAGCATAGGACACATGGTTGGTGTGAAACAAAAGGGTAGTTTTATAAATCCAACTATGTAATAGAATAAAAAAATAATATTAAATAAATGAAATTTCATTATCAAAAAAAGAGTAAATTAAAATTCACAATTCTCCAAATTTAGAATTAAATAAATTAACAATTTTGATGTGAAATAATGTCACATCAATTGACTCTAGTAAGTTTAGATGGAGTATATCCTTGACTGGCCTCAAGGAGATGTGAGAAACATGTTTAACCGATACAAATAATGTGTGTATATGTGATTATTTATTAATAAGTATTCAAGTGGGAGATATGTCATCATTATTTTGCATCACATTTCAATTATTTCAATTAAAGACGGTAGACCCCCCCTAATTTGTCAAGGATTGCAACCGCATATCATGACATAAGCAAGGACTGCTTTTTTTAGTGCTAAAAAGAGAGTGGTGATAAAAATGCTACCTTTATAAGTTATAAAAAAATCACTAATAAAGGTGTACCCTTTATTAGAGATTTTTTAAGCACTAAAAAAGGTGGAATTTATCAGTGCTATTCTTAGAAATGATTAAATCTTTAATAAAAAATATTTTGAATATATATAAAATTATCATATTTATATTACAAAAATAAGGTTTATTTATATAAATTAACGAAAAAACAAATGTTTATAATTAATATAAATATGATATATTAATATATATTTTTAATAATTTAAATATATATTTAATGTTTAAAAAAATGTATTTATAAAATTATAGATATATAACTTTATATTTACCATAAGCAGTGTGGACCATGGATTGAAACCCACGGTCCCAATAAATTTATTTAAAAATATAGTAAACAGATAGAAAGATGATGGTGTATCAAAATAAAAGTGACATACATGTCACTATTACAATAAAGGAAATCCTTCAAAATTATATTTGTTTTGTGCCTACCACCCCTCCTTTGTGAGCTTACATGACCTCTCAGGTGCCTAACTATCCTCCATTGTTTTGGAGTTTTCCTTACACCACCTTGATCATCGATGTTTGATGGGTCCTATTTCTCACTAATAGGGTTAAAAACTTGACCTCCATCCTCATCATTGCCTGACATCACATCTTGACACTCCTAAACATCATCTTGTGTTATGGTACCAACCCAGGATAAGGTAACCCTGAGAAAGTCTTGAGATATTACATCCCAAAACAAGGTATCCCAAGGGGTAGAATCCACTATGAGATCCAAGTTTTCAACCTTCACAATAACAGGAGAGGGTGGAGTAATTCCATCACTACGTGATATAGGTTGTGAGCCTTTCAGTGTCCTCCCTTTATTTTTTATGCCTTTATTATCAAGAATATAAATATTGAAATAATAAAACTCTAGGTTGTTAATTGACACCACCATGGAAAAAAATTGGGTGCAGCATCCATAGAAATGTCTCTTGGGATATCCTAAGCATCATCTTGATTAAATTTACACTCGGTGTTAGAAACATGCAGCTGTTTTTTCCCACGAAGTTGTAGCTCTAAATTATCCTTGAATTTTGGAATAAAATGCATAGATGAGGGGCCCTCAAATATATTCTTCATAGTAGTAGAATAATAATTTTCCCCACAACCATGAACTAATAATGGGGCCACCTGCTATGAGATACTCAAGCTATGGGGTGGGGAATCCACTTTAGCAGGCAGGTCTTCTTCCCCACCAGGTTTTAGTTGCAAACTCTTGAAATCTAAAAAGGGGCCCTATGTTCATGGGGTATCATATGAGGGGCCCTTATATCCTTTATTCATAGTATCATTAAAATAATACTCCCCAATCTCATGAATTGGGAATGGGGCTTGCAATGAGGTACTCAGGCTAGGGGTGGGGCATCCACTTCAGCAGACAGTTCTTCTACCCCACCGGTTTTTAGTTCCATGTTCTTGAAATCTAAAGAATAATGCTTAGATATGGGAACCTCATATCCCTCCTTCATAGTACCTACATAATAAGTCTTCACACTTCCACTAACTGGGCATGGGGCATCCTGAAATGGTGTACTCAAGCCAGGGGGTGGGGAATCCACCATTGCACCCTGTGCAACCAAATTCATAGTAGAGGTCATGGGAATCATCAATGCCTTTAGGGTATTAACAAAACTATCCTTTGCATGCAACTTCAAGTGCACAAGATTAAGATCATTTCCCTTACTTTTTTCCTTTCAAATATGTATCATCAGTTAGCTTAATCTCATCATTAGGTGAGTCATCCTGAGGAAACTCATCCTGCATACCCGCCTATAGATCAACAACTTGATACACATGACCTTTATAAATATAAATAAATAAATAAATATTTAAATAATTATACAATTATTATAAATATATTTAAATAATAATTATATTTATTATATTTTTAATTATATATTTTTAATTATATTTTTAATTTTTAATATATTTATTTATAATTATAAATATAAATATATATATATTTAAATATTTATAAAAGTATAATAAATATAATTAAATAATATATATAGTTATTATATTTATAATTATATAATAGTTAGGGGAAACTCCCCATTTGGTATTAAGGAATGACCGACCTCTTTTCAACAGAGTTTAAAGGTAACCCTTACATTACCCGAAGGCCCAGTGGCTCAGAGGCCCAATAAAATTTTTGATTGCCCAAAGGACCTATGATCTGAAGGCCCAATATGAGTATCCAGGCTTCACATCAAGATTGTAGTTTTCTCACTAAGGTGCCCTCCCTTACCATCAGTTATTTCATTGCACTTTTCTACCATGAGGAACTTCACAGAGCACCCCTCTTTAAACCTACGTCTAGCTAGAGGGCTGGATGATGGGTGTCAGTGCACTCATCGCTCTTTAGAGCTTCCCACCTAGAAACACCTACATGTCTCCATTCCATACTGCCTCCAAGATGTATCACTTTTCCTATTTGGTCATCACCATTCACACGATGTGTCCCCCCATCTACCAAATAATCATCATGTTGTGAAACCCTTTGCAATGCTATGAATGAGCACCCCTTTTCCCCTTGTAGTTAGTGTGCCAGATGATAGGTTACAACGTTTATATCACTCTTTTAAGCTTACCACCCAATTATGCTTCCTAAATCCAAGCTGCACTACCTATATGATGCGTTTCACCGATCGGTTGGTCAATTTTTGTCTCTTGTTGCTCTGTGGTGGCCCAGAGGCCCTATGGTGTGAAGGGATTTGGTGGACCAAAGGTCCTATGATATAAAGTCCCAATTATGTGGAGTGTAGGCCTCAAATCAGGTGAATAGATCCACTACTACAGTAACTACTACAGTACCACTATAGTGACTACTGTAATACTGCTACAGTACACCAAAAATTCCACCCCTATCCAGATTTGATCCTGGCTCTTTTGGATGCCTAGAAGGAGCCTATACCACTAGGGTATAGGTTCGTTGGATTTATAATTATATTTATTTATATATTGATATAAATATATATAATTATATAAATATATTTATAATTATATAGAAATATTTTTAAATATATTTATTTATAATTATAATTAGAAATATATATATATATATATATATATATTTAAATACCAAAATGGTGTGTAACATGGTTTATACCCATGATCCTAAAATTTATTAAACATAAATATTTCAAAATGAGAGGAAATGAAGATGAAAATGACATACCACTACCTCAAATTGATATAACCCAAAAGTTGTCAGAAACCAAGAAACGAAAGTTTATCTTGTGGATTGAGATCAGCCACCGCCCCTACATCTCGGATGTCGATCCCATTATATATATTTAAACAATTATAAAATTATAATAGATATATTTAAATAATATATATATATATATAATTATAATTATATAAGAATAATTATTAAAATATTTATTTTTAATTACAATTATTAATAAATATTTATATTTACATATTTATAAAATTATAATAAATATATTTAAATAATAAATATATTCATATATTCATAATTTTATAAATATATATAATAATATAAATACATATAATAATATAAATATACATAATAATATAAATATATATAATTATATAAATATATTTATAAATGTATATATATATAGATATATCTTTAGATATATTTATTTAGTATACTATAAATAAATTAATATATTATTAAAATTTGATCTTTATCAGAGCTATTTCTAATATTGGTAATTTTAATGGTGATAAAGGGTTTCCTTTATCTGCAGTTTCTATTTTATCCTTGATAAAACTACTCTTTATTAGTGATTTTTTGAAAGTATTGATAAAATTATCACTCTTTATTATAAAAATAACCCTAACAAAATCATGTCCCCATTTCTCCTTTCAGATCTTGTGAAACCATAATACTATCTCCGCTCTTTCTAAAGCCTACCGCTTCCACCACTCGATTTTCTTAACGAACTAGTCTCTATATCTAAGGTATGTGCTGATTTATTTTATTTTTATATGTCGATCTATTCCTTAAAAACTGATGGAGATTCTCCTATTTTATGTTCCATACCCCATCCTCTATTTTCTAAAGACCCTATTCACTTTATAATGACCACTTATGGTTTATATTTTGACCTCATACAATCAGTCATCACACTCATATCCACATTTACTACATGCATCTAGTTCATCTGTTGTGTTAATCTAATGGTTGGTGGAGCTTGTATTTGGATTTTCAGCCATGCAATGATTAAAATATGTTTGATCATTATGTGTTCGGTTTTTATTCTTTATTAAGTAGGTTATGAATCTCTTCATGTGGTCAATTGGTTTCAAGATTGCGATCAATTCATTTTTGTACATACAGTCAGTTAGAACTCCTTTCTTGCAATAAGTGGATAATTATATGTATGGTAGGTTTCATCCTTGTGTAGTCACTTAACCAACTATTTAGTGTATAGAACCAAAACCCATTGAGGTAGAGAATAATATTTCATAGAGGCACAAGCGGTTTTGTATCATCAATGATCGAGTGGTCTGTGTTTCGTCTATATATTCTTAACAAGGTAACATTGTTTTTCTTAAAGTTATCCCACATAAAAAATCCAATCAACCTTTATCTAATTAATTTATAAGTCCACATTCTCAATTTCCCATATTTGAGTAATTAGGTCTTCTTTGGTAACCACTTTCTAAAACCACTCCATGCGAAACACTCTACATGATATCACCCCTTAGTGAGTCCCACTTTCTCCATATGTGCATGCTAGTGGGTTGTGCACCTCCTTTTTCAGTATAGGCCAACTAGAGATAATCTTCCCTAAAATTTGGCCTAGGCATGTCCTCATATTCTTGGGTGGCCGATTCAAGAAGTATTGGACCGTATTTTTGGTAACTCAATATTCACACATTTGGTAAAATACTATGTGTGACCACATCAAAAAATGAGTATCCTACTCAAAACCTCCACTTTAACATTTCACTATTCACAGTGACATTTATTTTTTAAACTCATCCACCTTCTTCCCTTGATATAATCAATTTTACTTCTCTTTTAATCATTGGTAACAGAAAAATAATTTTAAAAACAATTCATAATAAATCTTCAGATAATATTCCACTTAGTCATCGACTTCTCCAAATAATTTCTTCAAGATAACATGTTCACAAACTAGTGCCATTAATCATGGTAATGCCTCAGTAATATTCTAGACATATTTGGATGCATTATCAAGAATTAAATTGTATTCCTTCACTTTAACACATATTTTCATCATCATGAAAGCCTTTCCAATTGAAAAAAATGCAACTAACACATGGTCACTTCCGAAAAGTATCGAAACTTAAGGATTTTTGGGTTTTAAATAAGATAATATAAATTATTGTCTTTTAGTTTTCTAATATGAGTATCCTTAGTAAATTATTTTGGGTTTATAATAGGATTATCTCAACTCAAGGATTTTGGATTTCCAAGAGCAGGATCCTGACTCAAAGATTCTAGGTTTCCAAGAGGATTACCTCAATGCAAGGATATTGGGTTTCCAAGATGAGAATCACAACTCATAATTTTTTCCAAAGGGTGGTATTAAATCAATGCCTTATGATTCCCAAGAGGTATAACTTGACTCATAGTTTTTTGGTTTCCATGAGGATAATCTCAACTTAAAGCTTTTGGTTTTTCAATAGGAGTATCAGGAATCAAAATTTCAAGATTCTAAGAGGAGTATCTCAACTCAAGGGATTTTGGATTCTAATAGGAGTATATATACTCAATAATTTTTGGTTTCTAGGAATATAATATCAACTTATGGATTTTAGGATACCAAGAGGATTATCTTGAGTTACGGATTTTTTTCTTTCCATGAAGAGAATCTCAAATAAATGGTTTTGGGTTTCTAAGAGGTGTATCTCAACTCATGGATTATTTGGTTTCCAATAAGATAATATCAATTCAATGATTTTGAGTTTCCTATAGGATTATCTTGATTTAATAATTTCAATTTTCTAATAGGATTATCTTTAATCAAGGATTTTTGGTTTTTAAGAGGACAGTCTCAACTCAAGTCAGTTAGGTTTCCAAGAGGATTATCTTGAATAAAGTAATATGTTATCCTAAAATAGGATTAGTGGATAAAAAAGTGAATTGAATATCCCATGCATTAGGAAGTTAGTTCTTAGTAGGGGAATTTTCATTCTAGTATAGGATTAGAATGAGATGGATTATTTACATTGGGTAAAAATAAATTTAACTGATGACCTTTTGTGACTTGTTTTATAAAAAATGAACATATTACATTCATATTTATATTTTCAAACTAACACAAAAATGATTTACATTTAAAGTATATCCATGGGTTGAGGAGAAGATAAAAACTAGGTTTTTTTAAAAGAATCATATTTTTAAAAGTTAATAATTCACATCCATATTGAACAAATTAAAATAATAAATAATTAATACATATGTAATATAAGTACTTACTCTTAAAAATATAAATATTCCTTATAAACTATGTAGATTATAACTAAGAATGCATATTTCATGTATTTAGATACATAAAACATGTATTTAGAAAAAAATATTATATATATGGAAAAATTTAAAAATACATAAATTAGAGTGGTTTATAAGTCTTGATGGAAACATAAATAACTAAAGTTGTGTTTTCATGCATAATATGAAAAGGAAGAGTGGTATCTATATTTATAAATGCAATGAGATGAGGGGTATATATTTATAAATTCAAACATGTCTAAGGACAAAGGGTGTTATCTATATTTATATGATCATATTAAATTTTATAGACCTCCTAAATACATAGAACTTCACCTCCTCCATAATATAGATTGATAATAACACCATGGAAAGGTCATGGGACTAACTCTATCCAACCCATATGATATCCATCAGAACCCCCACTCCCATAACCTTGGACTTTCATGATGCTAATAACTTCTAAAATTCAATCATTAGACTAAAATCATTTTCATTTTCATGGAGTAATTGAAGGATTTATTTAAATTTTGAAACTATAATGATTGTCTTAGCATGATTTCATGTGAGACCATCTAGATGAGCCTTCTCATGGACACATAAATCAAGGATCCCCTTCTGGGTATTAGAATATTCTTAATACTTTTTTCAACGTTAGGAATCAAACTAAGAAATGTTGTAAGGTGCTTCTCCAACTCCGCATCTTGGAAAAATCTATATTTAAGGAGACAACTATTATCCTCATTAGCTTCTTATCCAGAACATTTATTATTTTATTTTTCTTCCTAAGACTTATCCCCTATCTCTTTTTAACATGAACCTATGTTGATTTAACTACCCTAAGAATTAGTCATCCCATACTAGGTACCTGTGATCATTGTGGATGAATTTAGAGGATAACATCTAACACAATTGGATTAATTCTTTTCTTAATTTCAATTACACATTTCCTTCAAATCATGCTGAAATTATTTGAAAAATTAAAATGTTGGGTTCCCCTAATTTTAAATTCCCTTTTTTTGTTTTTTAATATTAATATTACTGAAACAAATAGGATAGATATGAATCGAAAATGGATGGATGTTAATTTAATGACAAAAGAGTATGAAGATGAGGTGAAAGAGTTTATCAAGTTTAAAAAATATCATGCATATAAACCTTCTCATATAATTTTTCTATGTTTATGTGATTATTATTAAAGAATAATTAGTTTAGAGGAATTGGTAGAATACTCGATCTATCAAAAAAATAGAAAGAAGTTATAAATGTTGGAATACACACAAGGAAAAAATGAATGTTGATAATGACTGGTATGACACTACATTTTATGTATAATCTAATATGATATAAAGTTTGGACAATGTAGGATACTATATTAAGGATGTGATTATAGGTGTGAATGATGATTATGATCTTATTGAGTAAATGACAATGATAGTTGAAGATGACATTTATGATTGATTGAGAAGTTAATGATTTGTGCAAAGACACAATTGTATAATAGTTTTACAAAAATATATAGCATTTTCAGTAGTAATGAAGATGTATAATTTAAAATCTATAAAAGGATAAAGTGACACCAACTTTACTAAACTAAATTATCTCTTGATTAATATGCTCCTAGAAGATAATGGGCTTCCTATCCGAACATATAATGCTAAAAAATGATATGTTCAATGGGTATGATCTATGAAATAATACATTCTAGTCCAAATAACTTTATACTATTTATCAAGGACCAAAAATCACATAAATAATTACCAAATTTTGGTTTTTCTTGATACAACAATGATGAATTGGGTCATATGAAAGGTTTATGGTACTTTCTAGTAATTTTAAGGTTTAAGTGCCTATATGGAAGTGAGTAGACTTTAAGTTAATTGGTGTGGCATGTAGATACAAGAAATAGAGTTGGGAAACTTTGTCTCCTAGAAGACACTACTTAGTAGAAGAGAATTGATAAAAAGTATCAGGAATTTGTAAATTATTCGAGAAACATTCATCTTGTACTATTTATAGATGAAGTGAATCCTTTTGGTTTTCAAAGAATCACTCATATTACATGGCTAGTTATGTTGGTAAATTATAATTTTACACCATGGTTATTCATTAAATGAAAATATATTATGCTATCTATTATTATATTAGGATAAAAACAATAGGGTAATGATATTGATGTTTATTTGGATCCATTGATTGAATATTTTAAATTATTGTGGTATTAAAGTGTCACATGGTATGATTTCTACATAAATGAAGATTTCACATTGAGAGACATGTTGTACAAGGTGATAAATGAATTTATTACTTATGGAAATTTTTCAGGATATAAAATTAAAGGAACTCAAGGGTGTCCCATTTTTTAATAATCTATATAGTCAATTAGATTGTAACATTCATCAAAGACTATGTTTCTAGGACATCAAATATTTCTACACTAGTGACATAAGTACCGATCTTAGATGAAATAATTCAATGGGAGTTTATAAGAACATAAAACATTATCTTCACTAATAGGTGATCAACTATTTGAGAAAGTAAATGATATGGACACTGGTTTTGGTAATCCTTTTTTGAAAAACCTTATGAAAGCTGATTGGAAAAAGAGATCAGTTTTTTTTTTGAATTACCATACTGGAATTGTCTGTAGGTCAGGAATTCTCACGATGTTATGCATGTTAAAAAAATATATGTTATAGTGTCATTAGAACATTACTAAATGCACTTGGTAAAAAAAGTATGGAATTAAGGATTGGATGGATATTATTGACATGGGAATAAGGGAAGATTTGGCACCAGTGAAGGGTGAAAAATAGACTTTTCTTCCACCAGCTGCTTACACTCTTTCTAGGTAGGAGAGATATCAGTTTTGAAACTTCTTGAGTGATGTAAAGGTTCTATTGGGTTATTAATAGAATATTAATAATATCCTTCCAATGACTCATTTAAAGTTAAAGGGTTTGAAATCACATGACTGTAATGTTTTGATGAAATATCTAATGTTTATAGATTTAAGTTTCATTTTTACCAAGAATGACCATCATACATTAACCAAGATTTGTTTATTTTTCAAATCTATATGAAACACAATTATAGACCCAGTTAAATTTCTAACTATATAAAAGTAAATTTCCATCATATTATGTGAATTAGAAATGTTCTTCCCACTAGACTTCATTGATATGATGGTTCAATTCATGGTTCACTTGATAAGAGATATTAGACTATGTTTTCATGTACATTATAGATGGATGTACCCCATTTATGGTATATGAATATTTTGAAAGGGTATGTCAATAATTTAAGTCAGCAAGAGGGTTTTATTGTGAAGTGATTTATTATTGAGGAAGCTATTGAATTTTATACTGGATAATGTAAAGAATTAATCTAAAAAAATCTCTTCACATAGGGAGGATTATGGGTGAAGAAATTTCTTGAATAGATTTTTACACAATTATTATTGCAAATCAAGATCAGGCCCACATTTACATTTTTCATAATAGTTTAGAGGTTTACCCATATGTTAAAACCCACAAAGAAATTATTAGGCATTTGAATCCATCAAGGGATGAAGATGGATATCAAATATTCATAATCAATAATATTTAGGATTTTTTAGACAATATTTTTAAGGATTTAGATGAAAACATATATTCAAGTTCCAAATGAAATTGATGGCCATACAATGTACTAAGTTTTCATGTATTATCTTATAATGGTTATGTAATTAATGGTTATATATTATATAAAAATGAACATGATAAAGGTAGTACCATGAAAAATATTGGAGTTACACTTATGGATGAAGCGATGCTTGTATCTGGTATCAAGGACATAAATCCAATTTATGAAAATATGTCATAATTTGGGAACATAAAAAAAATAAAGGAGTTGGATTATACAAAATTCCAAGTGCCTATTTTTCAATGCATGTGGGTTTATAACAGAAGTACTGTAAAAATAGATGAATTGGGATTTGTGAAAGTGTAATTCAGTAAGGAAGGGTACAAAGAATAACTATTTATTATTGAATCACATGAATTACAAGTATTTTATGTTCTAGATCCCGCAAACAAATTGTGGTCAATTGTTCTGTTATTGACCAAAACCAATAAAGGATTGAATGAAAATTCAACCAAGGAAGAACCATTCATTAGGATGTCCCAATCATTTCATAGTGGCCCTAGTGTAGAACGGGTGTTGTATATCATAAGAGACTACAATTAATTGATTAGGATACTCTGTAGAAGGGTCAAATCCCTTCAACCTTTAAAAAAAGTGAGTTCAATAATCAGTTTTTTTGTAATATACATTGTGTAACCTCATACTATTATCTTTTCACTACTATATTTACATAATATAAATTAAATGTTGAATGACTTATGAAGATAATGAATTCTCTACATATTGATTCTCCCCATACCAAGGAAAAATAGGTTTCTCAACCTATTAGTGCTCCTAGTGCATAGGAACAACAACCTTCTACACATTTCTATGCTACCAATCTTGAATAAGAACATATTGATGATTTTGAACCCAAGGAAATGATATAAGTTGAAGAATCAATGTCATTGAAAAAATAGAAGCATCATAGCATGATGGTGTTAGAAACAATTATTAAGGAGAAAAGAAAAGGAATCAAATTTGAGGATGGATGGAATGTGGGTGGCTAGCATGTTAACCCCAATAAGGCCATGTTCACTAGAATCATTGGTCTCACCACTCGATAGTGCATACCAACTGAAATAGATTTATGAAACTATTTTTCCCCATTATTAAGACCCTGATTTGGGAAGAGATTAGGGTAACATTATGATATCCTTTCTTTATTTTAAAATAAAATAAAATAATTAAACATTTAATTACTCTTCATTATCCCTTTAAAAGTGCATTTATAGAAGATGACTCCCATAAGAAATTTGTATTAATGTTTGCTAGAAAGGATCATAGAGACTTTATCACAATTCTAATGAAGTTTTATCAAAAATATGGTGAAGGTAAAAAGAAAAATTCTCTGAACACATATGTATTCACACTTAAAAGTCTATGAATAATTGGATGTGTTTACTATCCATCCTGAGGAGACATCTTTTCAGGTTCATTGTGGCTCGTAATACATTTTTTGAAAATATTTTTATTAATCACTTTGATTAGGAATTTTTAACTTATGAACGTCAACTAAGTGCTAAAAATAAGAAATGTGATGAAAACCCAATGTAATCATACCATAAATCAAGGATGGGGTACAAATCACTTGAAAAAAAATGTACTTATTTTAAATCTACCGTAATACTTTTATGTGAGATAAAACAACAACATAATTATGTTCTTATATTTTTATGTAGATTGATGAATCTAAATACAAATCCACTTCTATCCCACATCATGTTTCATGGATGGAGTCATGTCTAAATAAAGATGGGATACTAATAGATAAAAACACCCAAAAAAGTGTGGGAAGAATGTGTATGTATGACATAGTAATTTTTTTCTTTAAATAGATATTACATAACAACGATTACTTATTTTCCTATATTTTTTATCCAACTTAGACATAGGAATTACCATAAACTATAACAACTAAATAGCTTCTATTAGTGGCTTAATGTGGCTAGAATAGTATGTCTGAATCAGTGGTGTGGGTTTTAGGGTGACACCCCGAACATATTTTGAGAATGAAAAAGAATATGGGGATAAAGTTAAATAAATGAATGTAGACATGATTAGTTTCTCTTGAAGAAAAACTTCATTAGAAGTATGAGTTGTTAGAAATTTTTATGGGGGGAGAAAAGAGAAGAAATAATTCAAGAACAAATACTTCATGATAATACCCCTCCCCCAACAACTTTGAGGTGATTCATTCCCCTCAAAGAGTTGTCTTAAATGAGTTAATAAATATTATAAGAATTTTTTTTGTGAAATATGAATCAAGAAGAAACTAATAACTATCCTATAATGATATTATTCCAGGTGAAAATGAATATGATTTATATCTATCAACACCCACCCATCGCCTTGTTGCAATGGATAATGTGTAAAATATCCAAGAAGACACTCTACACAACAGACCACTTCTAAAAATTTATACGAGAGTGGGGATTAGCATATCTCATGATCTACGCTGTGAGATACCTATTCCACTTGATGAAATAGATATTCATATAGTTTATCAAGCTATTAGAACATTCATGGAATGACTATAAGATCTTGTAAAAACATATCGATGGGGAGGTATTCATTTCCAATTTATCTTTCATGATAAAACATTAAAAATTAATGAAAAAAGTTCTGAACTGATGAATGTTATTAGAGATGGAAAAAGGGAAGGGATGAAACACAAGGTTGAATCAAAATGATCTAAAGGGTCAAATGAAAAATTAAAAAAAATCTTCACAAAGCACCTTTTCCCTACCCATTGAATAACTGCATTTATTAACATTGAATCTTCTCGTGGATACAAGGTTAAAAAGTGTTAGTATTTACATAGTTTATTTTGAAGAATAAATGTATATATAGGACATTATAGACTTCATTTCTCTTTATAATGTAAATTAAATCCTCACATATGAATGGCTTGGAGTCTCAGTTATAAATGTATACATGCAGTGTGTTTTCATGATTTTTTCCAATAGTTGGTCTACTATGTTAATTATGACAAAATAAAATTCATATTTTTTTTCAAGAATCTATATCAATACTATTTTAAAGGAAACCCCTGTGAACATAAATATGGACTTATTAGTCCTCAAAAAACTTATACAGACCAAACCAAAATAGAATCAGCTAAAATTGATGAAATAATGGTTAAAATGGCTGCAACATTTGAAATAAAACTTACAGATGAAATAATCTTCTTATTACCAATGATACAGGGGTAAAACTATACAATTTAATCATATAAAATATATTTTCATTCCTTTCATTACTTATTACTTTTTTTACGTAGCATTGGGTACTCATTGCAGTCAATTTCGATACTCCAAAGATTTATTTCATGGATTCACTACATGGATACCCAATAAACCGACCGCACGTGATGACATTTTTCAATTTTTAATACACTGCATCCAAGTTTTTATAAATAAATTTCAAGTTATGTATTTTTTATTATGCATTCATGAGAATTATTACATGATAGGTCAATGTTTAAATATCATGAAAATTATGGCACGAGGATAGTCCATGCATACCAAGAGCCTTTCAACTTCTACAAGTGGTAAGTATTAGGGTATATGTAATAATATCTCACTATAAAACCACATATAAAAAATATTAATTATTTTTATCAATTTTTTTTAGTGTACAAAACAAACCAATGGAAGAGATTATAATTATTATGTTTGAAAATTTATAATAGATATCATATGGAATCAAAAAACTAGCATCCCCAAAGAGATATTTTCAAAGGTAATTACTATTTAATTTAAAATATTTATTAATACTTTGTGATTTTTTATTTTTCTAGTACTACCATAAATTTCAAGAGTCCTCATATTCACAATATGAAATAGATTTGTTTATAAATGATTGGGAAGCATTTATGTTGTGATAATGTACACATATATCATGAAGATGTAACTTCCAACTACTTATTTAGTTGATTTTCTCAAACTTTTATCTACTTTTCTTATTTAATTTCCTGATAATTTTTTTCTAATACTTATTTGATTATTTTTCACAAAGATTATAAAGAAATTACTTCGTCAATAATGATGATTTTATCATGTACTATGACCATGCACTCAACAAGGATGATGCACTCATGATGATGCAGTTTTCTTTTTATTCTCCATTGCATTAAACATTTTGGGTTATCAAATTGTAGTATCATTAGATTAACTAGATTGTTGAATGCACAATAGGATAAAAAGAGATAGTAGAATCAACCATACCTCAAATTGATACATGATGTACCTAGTATGACTCAAATTGTGTGGTTTCAGTTTATAATTGAAATTTTATTAATGTATTTTTTCATATTTTTGTTTAATTTATTTATTTATAGTATTACTAACATAAGAATTTTTTCTTATAAAAGTGTATTCTTCTCTTGATTAGGGTTGGTTTGTTCAATGATTTTTTTTCTCATGAGAGATTAGACTTTAAGGATGAAAATGAGATAATAGTAATAAGGAAATGGTTCAATCATATTCACCTAAATTTGATACACACTGTTCTCAGTATGACTCAAACTGTATTTTTTTTAGTTTATAATTTTGTTCAAAACACACATCACATACTCAAAACTGATAAAACGCATTCAGATTACTTTGATACATTAGTAAAAATGTCCATAATTCATTTTTGAAATGTTGGAATTAGTTTCACATCAATAAGACATATGGTGTGACCAATATGAATCAAAGTGTGTCATTTTATTTAAAATTGTCATAAATTTTAGTAAAAACGCAAGTGGCATACTCAAAATAATCAAACACATTATAATTGTTTTGATACTTTAGGATAATGATCCATAAGTAATTTTTAATGTGTATGAATTATCCACACATCAATCTAATGCACGATGTGACCGTTATGACTCCAAGTTTCTTTTATTAGTTTAAAATTTCATTTCTATTTCAAAAAGTGTGTCACTCATTGAAATCTAAGAAAAAAAACTCTTACTGTCTTGATAATTTATAATAATGATTCATAAGCCATTTATGATGTTTATGAATTATTCTCGTGTCAAACCAACACATGATGTGACTGGTATGACTCTAAGTGTGTGTTTATAGTTTAAAAAAAGTGACATACTCAAAATTGAGAAAAATCATTAAAATTTATTTGATAATTTAGGAAAATGATTCATAAGTCATCTTTGAAATGTAGGAATCATCCTCATATCAATATGATGCAGAGTGTGACCATTATGACTCAAAGTGTGTCATTTTATTTAAAATTGACATAAATTTTAGTAAAAAATCAAGTTGCATACTCTAAAATAATAAAACACATTCAGATCCTTTTTACACTTTAGTACAACGATCTATAAGTCATTTTTTATATGTAATAATCAACCAAACCTCAATCCAATACATCATGTGAATGGTAGGAATCAAAGTTTTTGTTATCAGTTTAAAATTGATATTTTAGTTCAAAACATTTATCACTCACTGAAAACTAAGAAATATCACTCTGATAGTCTTAATAATTTAGGAAAACAATTAATAAGTCTTTTGGGATGTGTAGGAATCAGTCTCACATTAAACTGACACACTATGTGTCCGGTATGACCCAAATTGTGTTTTTTTAGTTTAAAATGAAATTTTTGTAAAAAGAACAAGTGACATACTCACAACTAAGAAAACTCATTCATATTTTTTGATACTTTAGGAAAAAGATCCATAAGTTATTATTGACGTGTAAAAATAATTTGTACCTCAATATAATCCACAGTGTAATCGGTATGACTTCAAGTGTGTCTTTTTATATAAAATGACATTAATTTTAGTAAAAATAACAAGTTACATACTCCAAATCTAGAAAATGCATTTATATTGTTATGATAATTTATAAAAATGATCCATAAGTTATTTTTTATGTGTGGGAATAAACCTTACCTCAATATGATGCATGATGTGACAGATATTACTCCAAGTGTGTCCTTTTAATTAAAACTGACATAAATTTAAGTAAAAAGGACAAGTGACATACACAAGATTGAGCAAATTCATTTGGGTTATTTTGATACATTATTAAAATGATCCATAATTCATTTTTCATGTGTAGAAATATGCATCACCTCAATCTGGTACATTGTGTTCCCGGTATGATTCAAGGTGTCCATTATGAGTTTAAAATTGACATTTTAGTTCAAAATGTTATTCACTAACTCAAAAACCAAGAAACAATTATCTAATTATCATGATAATTTATTAAAATGATTCATAAGTCATTTTTGATGTGTAGGAATCAGTATCACATAAAACTAACACATGATGTGACTGGTATAACCCAAAGTGTGTGTTTTTTGTTTAAAATGAAATTTTAGTAAAAAACACAAGTGACCAACTCAAAACCAAGAAAATTAATTCATATTGTTTTGATTATTTAGGAAAATTATCCATAATTCATTATAGATGTGTAAGAATCAACATAACCTTAATCTGATGCATGGTGTGACTGGTATGACTCAAAGTGTGTCTTTTTTTTAAATTAACATTTTAGTAAAAAACATAAGTGACATACTTAAAACTGAGAAAACTAATTCATATTATTTTTATAATTTAATAAAATTATTCTTAAGTCATTTTTGATGTCTAGAAATTAGTAGAACCCCAATCTAATACACGGTGTTTTCGGTATGACTCAAAGTGTCCATTATCAGTCTAAAAATTAACATTTTAGTTCAAAACATGTGTCACTCACTAAAAATTGAGAAAATGCACTCAGATTGTCTTGATACTTTAGTAAAAAGATTAATACGTCATTTTTGATATGTAGAAATGAATATAACATAAAACCAACACATGATGTGACTAGTATGACTCAAAGTGTGTGTTTTCAGTTTAAAATTTCATTTTAGTAAAAAATAAAAGTGACATACTTAAAACTAAGAAACCATATTTGGATTGTTTTGATACATTAGGATAACTATCCATAAGTCATTTTTTATGTGAAGGAATTATACTCACCTTAATATGACACATGATGTGACTGATTTGACTCTAAGTGAGTCTTTTTTTTAAATTGACATTTTATTAATGTATCCTTTCATATTTATATTTAATTTATTTTTTATTGTATTAATAACATAAGATTTTTTTACTCATATATGTGTATTATTTTACTTGGGTTGGAGTTATCTTTTCAGTAATTGATACAATGATCAATCTTTTTGAGAGGGTGTTTTGGGTGCCAAATATGATGAAACATTGATGTTTTTAATGTTTATGGATTTTAATTGAAAATATAATTATAAAAAAAATTATTTTAAATGTATATAGTAGTATTTTTGTACTTGGGATGTAAAATTTATTTCAATTAAGTTATGTATTTGTATATAGGTTTACTTTTATACAATTGTATATATGTTTATTTATTGTAGTATGTTGTTATTCAAACAACTCACTCCAATAGTTGGGCCTTTATTAGTGCTATTTATAGAACTGTTAAAGGCCCATCCTTTTTAGTGCTAATAAAAGTGGTGATAAAGGTTCCCCTTTATTAGTATTTTTAGCGCTAATAAAGAGTTACCCCTTTAACAGCACTGAGTACAATAGTGCTTTCTTAGAGATGTTAAATACCTTTTTTCACACTGTTAAAGGGCTAAACTATTACGGTGGAGGGAAGAACTGTATCTGTGGGTTCATCACTCTTCAATAAAGACACTCCATGCCTATATCCTTACACTATGTTTGATTTTAGGTTTTAATGAATAAATAGAACTATCGGCATTGGATTCCTGCTAAGAATTTGGTACAACAAGTTTCCAGATCTAACTATTGTTTGGTACACAAACAGGGATGACCTCATATCACCTGGCTCGAAAATGGAAATTGAAACCCAAAACAAACACATATTTGGAAACCACAAATGTATGTCAATGAAGATACTTCTCAAGGTTTCTTGAATAAAATAGGCAATTTCATGATCACAAGAATTTATTTTAAGATCTTGTGGGAGGAATTTCATGAGCCCACTAATATTGTACTTCCCATTAAGATGATTCCTAGAGGCACTGTATTGTATACTTGATGGTTGGAGATAAATTTCTGAAAGGGATTATTTAAGATAGCCTTCCAAGATGATGGAAACCTAGTGAGTTACCTCTAAAACATAGAAACTTAAAAATAGTATGCTACATATTACATCAGAAACACATATGACCCTTATAACTCTTCTAATTCAAGGATTCAGTTAATCTTCAATAGCACGGGGTACATGTACATAATCAGAAAAAGTGAAGAGAAATTCCCTTTGACTATAGGCATGGTGAATCTATCATTCAGTTATTACCACCACACGACTCCAAATTTTGATGGTTTTTTTATCAATACTACCATTGGAGGAACGTATCTTCATCAGTGGATGGGGGAGGTTCATAACCAGCATGGATGGTGTCAGATAACATCTATAGTAGAATTGGATAAAATGGGCTAGGTGAAGGTTTTAGGCACAATGTAAGTGTTGTATGGGTCATCCCCAACTTTTATTTTTATCATGATCGATGATCAATCCAAGATTTACATGATGATAAATGTCATGATCAATAAAATTAAATCAAATAATATAGATAATGTATAAATGCCATAACCAAATCATAGGTTCTCATATATTATTTATAATTATTTTAATCAATTAAATAATTGCCTTTGAGGAATTTTTTTCATCATTGATGGATCTAAAAAGAGATATACATCATAAAATCATTACATTGTAGAAATCAATATTATATTCCCTCTATTGATGATCCACACATGTTCCATATATCTTCTATTTTCATCGTAGGAATCTCTGAGTGTTAGCACAAAAGATCCCATCACTTGTGTTTTTCACCTTTGATCCCTCTGAGAATTACTTCCAAAGGATTATCATTGATCTCTCTTTACTTAAGAGTGGAATGTGTATGAAGATCACTCTATGTTATTGAGAGTATTCTTGGAGAAGATATCTCTCTAGGGGTTTGAGAGGATTCTCCAGATTTTGTTGTACACAAAATAATAAATTGGATCTCAGGAAAACAAATTATTGGATTCATATAATGATAGAGGTTGAAATAAATAATTTCATGAGTTCCCTTTAATATTTATTTAATCTCTAAGGAACCCCATGTATATAACAATAATAATAATATTACTATTATTTCTCGACATGAGCTAAACTCACAAATAAATATTAAATATTTTTAATTCAAATAATATTCAATATATGTTATTTCTCATTGGACCATTTAACTTGGTTCTAAATTCCTCTATAATATTTATTGAGCTTTGAATAATGACTATTTTTTTAATAAATAAATATCACTACATTATTTGTGAATAAATTAATAAATATTATATTTTATAAATAGAAAATAAAAATTTATTTAATATTCCACTAACATTATATTCTCTCTAATAACTAGTGACAAAATATATGCAATCAAGAAAACATGAATAATTATTAAACCGCTTATGGGAATAATATTTTTTTCAACTTGTTAAATAATAAATAATAATATATTATTTAATTGAGACTCTGGATACACTTAGAGTGTAACCCTCTAGGCCTCTTTCTCGGTGGCATTAGATGAAGCCACCTAAAGTCCAACATTAGAATCTAGCAACACGCCAAGGCACCCATAGATAAATAAGTTAATTAAAAAATGACATAATACCTCATATGGACATTTATTGTATAATATAATCCTTTTATCATTATATCTCGAATCAATTAGGTAGTATGCTAGTTCCATCAACCTATGTGCTTGATGTCTCATTCTTTGACTTACTAAAAATCAAACATGACTATTGAACTCCATGTCTAAGGATTTATTTAGGCTATATAATTTCCATCTAAGGTCCCGAGATATCAACTTCCATTAAATAACAAAAGGTTCAAATATTTTCTCACATTACTAATTAATGAAATATTACTCATGATGCACCCAATATATCCTACCTCACTACAAACATATGTCTTCAAGGTTGTCATCAATACATCAAATAATGTGACTTATAACAATCATTAAAAATGATATTAAATTATAATGAATAATACACATTTTTTATAGGAATATAAAATGACACATATAAATATGGATTTCCTACTAGAAGGTCTTATTCACATCATATAATACACTAGATATTAATAAGAGTGTACACTATGATAATGTGCCTCAATTTTCTATGAGTCTCCACCCTTGATAGCATGAATCATTTTCGTCCCTCAAATGATTTCATACAGCTATAAAACATATATTTAAGAATGTTTTCATGAAACTTCTGGGTTCTCACCATTGTAGGGAATAACTATGACCTTTTTGTGTGATAAATACTCTTAGAAAATTTTCACATACTATGTTATGAATAATAACAATCATTATGTGATAAATAGTTTATTAACATTAAAAAAAATTAATATAGGTTATCATAAAGAACACAAAATTTAGTTCTAGGTCACCAACTCTAATAGACTCCCACTTGAACTCGAGCCAACTACTAACAACATTTATTCTTATAGCTATCATATGATACTCATAATTCTGTTGTGATAGAACTTTATTCAAGGGATCTACAACATTTTTTTTGTGGAAACTCTACTTACTGTAACTTCACCCCTCTGATAAAAATCCCTCAAGAATTGATACTTCCGAATTATGTGCTTGGTTCATTGGTGCAACCATGGATCTTTTTCAAGATTCACTACTATAGTATTATCACAATAAAATGTGATACCGTCTTTACTACTAGGTACCTCATCAAGATACTGGATACATTTTCATATCCAAACATATTCCTTGGATGCATTAGATGTTGTTGTATACTTAGACTCCACTGTAAAATTAGTGACAACCAGTTTCTCTGAACTCTACCAATTAAAAAATCCTCTGTTCAAATAGAAAAAATATCTATATTATGACTTTAGATCATTCTACTTTGTTTGAAAACTATCATTAGTATAACCCTTGATTACTATCTCCTCGTTTCCTCCATATACCAGGAACATAACCTCAGTTCTTCTCATATACTTAAGGATAGCCTAAATAATTGACCAATGTTATTCTCCTGAATCATCTTGATATTGATCAACCATGCTCAACACATAGGAAACATCAATTATAGTATATAACATGGAATACATGATTGATTTTGTCATTGAAGCGTATGATATATTACTCATTATCTATTTCTCCTATTGTGTTTGAGGAAAACTTTTCATTGAAATATGTATACCATGTGACATTGGAACTAACACCCTATTGGATTGTTCTATATTAAATATATTTAGTATATGTTCAATGTATGTACTTTGAATTATTCCAAGAAGCCTCTTGAATCTATCCTGAGTTATCTTGATCCCTAGAATATAGGCCAATTAACCTAAGTCCTTCATGGAGAAACATTTTTTCAACCATTCCTTTACAGACTATAAGACTGTAATGACATTTATAATAATCAATATGTAATAAGCATATTCTACTAGGATAATTACCTCATTTCCACTAAAACTCATGTAAACACATTAATCACATTCATTTATAATGAAACCAAACTCTTTTATAGCTTCATTGAATTGAATTCTCTATAACCTAGATGCTTACTTCAATCCATAAATGGATCTCTACAACTTACAAATATTTTTGGCATCACCTAGAGTTACAAACCCTTCTGATTGTGTCATGTAGACATCTTCTTGAAGGTTCCCATTGAGGAAATAATTTTGTACATTCACCTACCAAATTTAATGTTCATGGTAAGCTAGTATAGCAAGTAGAATTATAATGGATTTAAACATTGAAATTGGTGAAAATGTTTCATCGTAGTCAATACCTTGATGTTTTTTAAACCCTTTATCCACTATATTTGTTTTATAAGTATTTTCTTTACCTTTCATGTCCAGTTTTCTCTTGAATACCCATTTTCACCCTATAGGTTTTACATCAACTAACACATCTAACAATACCCAAAATTGGTTCTAATACATGGAATCCATTTCCAAATTCATGGCTTCTTTCCATATTATAACATATAAGCTCTCTACAACCTCATTGTAGGAGATAGGGTCATCATTGTAAACTAATATTGATTCACCATATTATGGGACTAGAAAACCATATCTCTCCCATTCTCTTACCTCTATTGTTATCTTATGATGTACTTGTGTTTCAGGACCTACTTTTTCCAAGGGGACATATGGAATCTGTTCCTGTACTAACTCTTTTGTATCTAGATCATAAAATTCGTCAATTTCAATATTTCTCCCACTATAATTTTTTAGGATGTTCTCCCTCTCATGAAATACAACTTTTTTGGAAATAGTCACATTTTTGTGTGAGGGTTTATATATGTAGTATCGATATGTTTTCTTAGGATACCCCATAAAGATACAATTTGTTCCATATGGGTGTTATTTTGTTTCTTGAGAAGGACTTAACAAACTCCTCACAACCCCATACACATTTAAATGATAAAACGGGTTTCGTTCCACTCCATAACTCAAAGGGAATTCTATTTACCTATTTGGTTAGTACACAGTTTTGTATATATGCCACATTTTATTATGAATATCCTCAAAGGGATAATAGATGATCTGCATGGCTCATCATTGGACTTATAATTTATAACAATTTATGACTCCTCCTTTCACAAACACCATTCAACTATGGTGTGTAGGGGTGGATTGAGTTGAAATATATCCTCAAACACCCATAAATATTTGATAAAATATTAGTTAAGATATTCACAACCTCGATTATATTGAGGTTTCTTTATCTTCTTTAGAAGATGATTCAATACTTCATTCATTAATTATTTGTATTTCTCAACGGACTCAAACTTATACATCATCACATAGACATAACCATATCTACTCAAGTCATCAGTAAAATTTATGAATTAAGAATACCCACCACTAGATCTTATGAGAAATGGTTCACACACATTAGTGTGTACCAATCCTAAAAGCTTTGTGGCCCTTTCACACTTTCTACTGAATGGTGGTTTTATCATTTTTCTTCATAAACATGAATGAAATATTTCAATTTGTTTTATTTTAGAAGAGTCTAAATAACCAACTTCATAGATAATTGTCAAACACTTCTCATTTACATGTCCAAGATGGTGATTCTATATTCGGGTGCTCTATGATTCATGCGAACATGATTTTTTATCTATTTCTAATAATTTGTTTTCACAATTTAATACATAAAGGCCATTATCTAAATTCGATATTTCATAACATATGTTGTCTTTATAAAAGAAACAACTTTTATTTCCCAACATAAAATTAAAAGCATCTAAATCTAGGTATGATACAAAAATTATATTCTTATTAATAGTTGGTATATAATAACAATCAATTAAAACCAAAATCCTTCATGTTGGAAATGAAAGGTGGTAGTCCCAATGGCTTGAGCATCCATCCTCACACCAAAGGAATATTTAAAAAACCACATCTCATCTTACAATACTTTGGAATCTACTTGGTTCCTACATTTGGATACAGATATGAGCACCACAAGTAGTATCTAAAAACCCATGTGTAGATATTGAAATATTACACTCAATAACGGATTCACCTTTAGCTTCCCCTTGCTTATAGTTGTAGTTCATCTTTTAGTGGCCTTGTTTGCCACATGAAAAACATATTGTCTCCTTTTCCTTACCCTACTTCTAGATCTTCCCCTTCGTAGAAGGATGGTTCTTGATATCTTTAGACTTTTTATGAGTTTTGGTCCCCTTTTCCTTATTCATCCTTTTCTTATTCACCATAAGGACTATGGGTTTGTGGAGCCCCATGTACTTATCCACTTTCTAAATTAGAGTAAGAATTTACGAAAGACTCTTCTCATTATTTATCAAGCTATAATTAAAAACAAAACCATAGAAGTTATTTGGTTAGTGATGAAATTATGATATCTATTCACAAATAATCAAATAATTTAATCCCTAAGATTTATAATCATTCAATATAACCAATAATATTGACTATACAAGGTCCATTTGGAACCAACTCTCTAATATTAGTTGTAAATATAGCATTAGAGATCTCATATCTCTCTTTTCTAACCTTATCTTGATATATATCTCAAAGGTGATACATCATTCTATACACATGTATGTCCTCATGTTTCTTCAAAATTGAATTGGTCATAAATGATAGCATAAAAAATTGGATATCTATGGAATCGTTAAAATGTGTCGCACAGAGAGTTAACTCTTCATCACTAGCCCTATTACTAGGCAAATCAAAAATATGTTCTTCCAGCACTTAAAATTTCTTTTCATGGTGTAAGATAACATGTAAGTTCCATTTACACTCTTGGAAATTTTTGCAAGTGAGAAGGTTACCCTTATAAATTAGGGATAGATGTGATATGTTTGAAGTCTTTTTAATTACTATTTATAAAAATATAATGAGTAGAGTTTTAGTACAGTGTCTGATAAAATTATAAAAATAAATAAATATTATATTTATTGATCTCCCACTATTTTATAGAAACCCAATAGCCCTCACCATTGGATTCAAAATATCTCATTCCATGGACATTATAGTGGAAAGGATCCCCATTCCCATTCTCATCACCCCAAATTTGGATGGTCAATCGATTTGAAGTGTTTTAGGTAGACATTCCAAATACCAACTGTATTAATTCATAGTTCCTTGATCTGTTGAGTGGAATCCCCAATCCTAAAATCCTTAAATTGGATATCCTCAACCCTTGCCTCTTAGTTAAACCATTTCCTATATTTGCAGTCAACCATTGATGTGAACTATGTTAATTTGACCCAAAAATTCAAGTTATAATTCCCCAATAATTTAAATCA
This sequence comes from Viscum album, assembly GCA_963277665.1. NCBI lineage: Eukaryota > Viridiplantae > Streptophyta > Magnoliopsida > Santalales > Viscaceae > Viscum > Viscum album. The sequence continues at coordinate 1,485,399,114 of OY728128.1, forward strand.
CCCCAACTTTGGCTGGTCAAACACTTTGAACTATGGTTTGATTTTAACTAAAGTAGTAGAAGGAAATACCAACTTAATATATATAATTGAAATATTTTATCTTTTATTCATAAATTTCTAATTATTATCTTTATTACATGATTTTTATTATAAATAGGATTTACGTAAGGGATTAACCATGTATTAGATAATATTTATTCATAAGACAATTTATTTTAGTTTCATCTTTCATGCTTGTTAATTCATTAATTAATCAATTCATGTGATCGCGATAAGACATACATAATGAAATAACCATGCAACTTGAAATAAATGAAATAATAAAGTTGTATGATCATGACCTTTTACTAATGATTAGTTTATCAAGAGGATGATAAACTAACCGTCGACCTAGGAAAAACACCATGAATTTATTAAAGTTCATGTTGAATCTTTCCACCTTTCCACCTATGTATATTTCTTGGATTTTCTTAACCTTGTCTCAAAACTTGAACCACATCCACTTGGTTAGGATCTCCATCCATTACATATGATTTTACTCAAACGTAAGTGAGGGGAACCAAAGTACTGTTTAGGGGTATACATAATTGAAACCATGGGCACACATGCCTGTACATAATGAGAGATATGGAACATAAGACAAAAATTTGATTTAATAATAAATTAAATGAAACCAATCACATACAATGTTCTATTCTAGGATCATGATCATCCACATACATGAAATGAATTATTAATTTAATAAAATTAGCATTCAATTCTAATTGATCTTATTTAAGATAAATTATGCACAAATCAATTAATTATCTTCTTTAATTGATCAATTATTTTATATTAATTATCATCAAAATTTCTTTGAGATTATCATACATCATAATTTTAAATAAATTAAATAAATTTATTTCAAATTAACTATGTAAAAAAAATGCACCTTAGAGGAAACATGGTGAGTACCCATCCAAACAACCCAATGTGTATTATACTCATATACTGTTTACTCTTGCAACGTATGACATACAATAATTATCATGTAATAACATGATGTGTACTATCAACTTACTGATCACATGATTTACATGATTCCTTTGTTTAAAATAGCATGTAATGCTTCAATACATAGAGTAATAATGATAATAAGACTTATACATGATATTTAGATCTGAAAATTATGCATAAATTAATTGGGAATATATATATATATATATAAACCCATCACATGGAGTGTCCTATCCACTTAATTACCACATGTAAGTACAAGGTGTGTATATTTAAGATACATGGCATGTATTATTCTTACTATATATCTTAATCACATGCCTAGGGACTCTATGTGCAACCATTACAAGGAAAATTTTGGAGTACATGGTGTGAACATGGGTTATACAACATGTGGTCTCCAAGTTACATGAACACCAGTCATGTAGGCCATGTATAAAGATACATGACTCGTCTATGTATAAATAAATATACATCATATAAGGAAGTTACATGACATGTACTCTATATGACTATGTGCCAGGATAACCTAGTCAACATTTGGTGTATAATTAAATGCATCGTGTGTAATAAATTCACATAACTATAATAAATTTCAAATTAATTCCACATTCATTAAAAACTAGTACACGGTGTGTAACTCTAGTTTATAAGGTGTGTACTCTTGTATTATCCATTCGGACTCATTAGAACCTCCAGATAATATCTTTGAATTTATTTCATTCATAAAATTAATTAATTTGATTATATTTACAAGAAATGAAGAAGAATAAGTAGATATCACTATTTTAATTTTAGAACAATTTTACTAGAGTTTAAAAATAAATTAGAAATGTATAAATCAATCAATAATATTTAAATAATTATAAATAAATATGAAGCCACTCCAATACAACTTGAATGTTTCAAGAAAACTAGAATCATTGTATGGATCATTCATAACTTTTCCTTTTGTTTAGGATCGATGATTAATAGGAGATTTACACAACAGTAAATGTTGTGATCAAAATAATTATATCAAAGAATATACACAATGGATAAACATAAAAAACCAATGTTCAAGATCTCAAATATTATTTATAATTAATTTAATCAATTAAAAAATTACCTTTTGGGAAATTATTTCTTAATTGATGGATTAGACAGTGGATCTATGTTGTGTCATCGTTGCATTGTAGAAATCAAGATTAGATCCCCTCTAGTGGTGATCTTCACATGTTCCAAAAATCTCTAAACAACATCGTAGGAATATTCAGGTTCTATCATGGAAAATCCTACCACTTACATCATTCACCTTTGATCACCCTAAGAATCACTTCAAAAGGATAATTTTTTAACTATCTTGACTCGAGATAGGAAGGAGGAGGAAGATCACTCTCTTTTATTGATTATGTTCTTGGAGAAGGGATCTTTCTATCTATTTGAGAGGATTCTTCGGAATTAATTATACACAACAAAATGATTTGGCTCTCCTAAAAAATAATATAATTGAGTTTATATACTACTGGGGTTAGAAATAAATAATTGCACTAGAGACCATTAATATTTATTTAATCTCTGCAGAACCCCATGTTTGTAATAATAATAATATTATTATTTTTTGACATGTTCTAAACTCATGAATTAAAATTATATATTATTTAATCAAATAATATTTTATATATATTATTTCTCATCAGACCATTAAACTCGATTCACAATTCCATTATAATATTTATTAGGCCTTGAATAATGGCTATTTTTTAATAAATAAATATCACAATGTTATTCTCCAGTAAATAAATAAATATAATATTCCATAAATAGAAAATAAATATTTATTAAATATTCATCTCACATTTTATTCTCTCGAATAACTGGTGATGGAATATATGTGACAAAGAAACTGAATAATTATTAAACCACATGCAGGAATAATATTTATTAAAATTGTTAAATAATAAATAATAATATATTATCTAACTGATATTTTGGATACACTTAGTGTGTGAATTTCTAGGCCTCTTTCTCAGTGAAAAAAGTTAAAGTAGACTAAATTACAAGGTTAGCGTCTAGCAACACACCAAGGAACCCATAGAAAAATTAGTTAATGCCACAACAACATAATACCTCATAGGGACATTTACTATGTAATATAATCCTTTTATCAAAATATCTCTAATCAATATGGTTGCATACTGGTGTCATCAACCTATGTGCTCGATGTATCTTTCTTTGACTTCTCGAAAATAGAACATACCTATTGAAAACCATGGACATGGATTTATTTAGGCTGTATCATTTCCATCAAAAGGCTTGATATGTCAACATTTTTTAAAGAACAGAAGGGGAAAATCCTTTCTCATATTATTCATTAATTAAATATAACTTGTGATTCACCCAATGTATCCTACCTCACCATGAACATATGTCCTAAGGGTTTTCATCAATACATTAAAGTATGTGACTTATAACACTAATTAATAATAATCTTATAGATTAAGGATCAATACACATGTACGCAGATAGGAAGACCCAATGACACATATAAATGTGAATTTCTTACTGGCAGGTCTCATTCTCAAAATATCATGCACTAGGTTTTACCAAAAGTGTACACCATGAGAAGGTGCCTCAAAGTCCTTTGAGACTCCACCCCTGATATCCTGAATCATTTTTATCCCTAAAATGATTTCATCTAGCTATAGAACATATATTTAAGAATGTTTTCATGGCACTTCTGGGTTCTCATCATAGCAGGGAACTACTATGACCTTTCAGTGTGACAACTACTCTTAAGAAATTATCTCATACCATGTCACATATAATAACAATCATGATGTGATAAAGAGTTTATTAATATTAAAAAAATGAATAAAATTTAACATAAAGTACACACAATTTGTTTCTAGGGTATAAACTCTAACATTGGGTAGTCGATCATGTGGGTTTAAAAACATTTGCAATATCACAGGTGACTAGAGTTTATGAAGTGAATTCCCATCAGGGTTCCATTTAGTATAAAAGGGAGATTCCTATGGAATCTATGTGATGAATTTCATATCAGAATTCACACAATATGGACACCATCCTAATTCTGAATTGTTTGATTTTATAGAGCTCCCCAATACCAGCTGGCCACAGTCTAATTATGAGAAGCAACATTCATTTAACAAGGATAGGTGCAGTTATTCCTATCTAGATGACTACCTAGGAGCAATTGTCATCATCAGGGTAAATACATACTAAAATAAGAATTTTCCTCTTCCCAATGGGGTAATTTTTAGTGCGACTAGGTTAAGGATCTGATCAAAGTTAGGAAGGATGGCTCACCACCCCTCTCACCCATCTCACCAGACTACAACACAAAAAAAGGACAGTAAGGGTGTCAAATTATTAGTGTAAGGATGGAATTAATATTACACTATGAAATAATTAAAATAATGAAGAAAATAATATATTTCATGATGGAACATCCTGAAGGAATTTCAAGTAGACAATCTCCTATAATTACATATTTTATTATATGAGTATATTTAAGGTTTTTTTCTTGAGCTGATGTCTATAATATATGCATGATTATGTAATGTAAGGTTTGTTTTCTCATTTATTAAAATAAAATTATTGAGATATTTTCTCTAAGTTTTTATTTTAATAATATAAAAACACGTTATAACCCTTATCCTCATTTTATACTGAGTCAATACTTCTTACTTGTGTTTGTTACCTTATTATGGGGGGTTTTAAATTAAATGTTTATGTCATAAAATTAGTATTTTTATTTATGTTATTATGTTGTGTAAGTATCAAAACCATGATTATTTCATTCGATATCCCAAAAAAAGAGACAAAATCCTTATCAGGTTTCAAGAGGAATTAAGGAGGTTATCATTCAATATGGTCTAAAAATGGATTTTCCAACTCCTTTAAAAACCCAATATTTTCAATTTTTTATTACCCATGGTCATTATAACCACTGCTAACTCCAAATTTATAAAAATATAGTGGTATTCATAAAAAAACATATATTATTTAAATAATAATAAATACTATTCTATTTAGTGGTAGTTTAATTAGTACAAAGTTTAAATATTTATAAAAAATAAATATCACACCACCCCCACCCTTGGTGACACCTCCCGACCCACATACACTTTCTCCCATCAACGGTGACCCCCACCATGACCCCTGATGGCAGCGGATCCTAATTAGGACCCTTGATGGATGCAACCCACAACCATGACCCTCAACACCTATTTCTTGCGACTTGACCCCTTAATCTAACACCACCTTGACCCACCATCATCCTTTCCCCTTTACCTCAACCTAGATCCATTGATCCTTTGTCCATCCATAAGTCAGACATCACTAGATACTCTTCCTTGGCCTCCATGCCATTCTATACCCTCTCCTCACCATGATCATCTCTCCAGCTTTATTTCATTACATCCAACCCCCTTTATTAAGTGGTGATATTTTTTATTTTAGGTTTTTTATGTTTTTCTTATTGTATGTTTAGTTCTAAATTGAATAAAAAAAATTCCTCTTGGATTTGTGTTTTTTCAAATCAAATTCCTACCCTGGTCAATGACCAAGTTAGATATCCCTCTCCCAATAACATTTCCAACAAATCACACATAAAAAATATTATCCTCTCATAATTGGATGAAACTATATTAGAAATTAATATAAATTCATAATCATATATTAAAAGGTGATTAAGTATTTAATAAATATTTATAACCATGATTAATTACTATTAATTATTTTATATTTATATATATATTTATTTAATTATTATTTATATATATTTCAATTATATTTTCACTTTTATGTATTCCAATTATTTTTTTAATATTAAGTATGTGATGATATAGATTTTTAATATATTTAAAACTTATACCAATTTTCTTAAATCATCATGAATAGTTTTAAAGGTTAGCATTATTACATTAAATTAATTTAAATAGTTACCAATATTATTATCATTCTTTATTATGTGACCATTTCAATTTATTTTTCGTCTTTAGTTTAAACTAATTTTTCTAAATAATATAATTTTTTGAAGAAATTTTTTTTACATAATGATGTTAATAATGGATTGTACTTGTTTGATTAAACATGTATATCTTAATGTTTTCATGTATAGGTAAAAGTTTGGTAATACAATATGTATGGATAAAAGTTTAATAAATTTACCCAAAAATATACCTCGTTATGCTAAGGGTTTGGAAGAATTTTTAGATTATGCCATTTCAGATCAATCAATGGATGGTAGAATAATATGTTTGAATCCAAATTTTAAATTCATGTGATGGTTTAATAAAAAAATGTATATGAGAACTAGATATTGGAATAGTGTCTTGATCAATGTTTATGTTTTATTTGGCACAGAAAATCGAATGTTATGGGAAGTCAAAGAAATGACTATCCTATCAAGAAATAACAAAGTGACCTACCAAGGGAGAATTCAGTTCACAACTTGATAAATGACTCATTTATAATTTTAAGAAACAATTCCAAGATTTTAATAGATCAATTAATCCTTAAGTTAATCCTAAGAAGGATAATCTTTCTTAGAACATCAATAAAAAATGAGTTTTATGAATTAGTTGAAGACACAAGTCAAGAATTTTATGAGGGGTGTGACAAGTATTAAAAGATTTATTTTCTATTCAATTTGTGTCATATCAAATTTCTTTTTGAAATTACTGAAAAAGTTGTGTCCATGATTTTGGAATTGCTTCATGATTCATTTGGTGAAGCTAATATCCAAACATCATTCTATGAGATGAAGAAAATCATTAATAAACTTCGATGTGATTATAAAAAAATACAAGAATCACCTATTTATGGTATGATTTTTTGTGGAGAAGAGTATGGTAAAGAAGAATTCATATGATTTTATACAAGCAGATGAAAATCATTGAGCAATAGTGGGAGTACAAATGAATGAAACACTAGTGAGAAAGTTTTTGTACCCATATTTTACCATACTGATCCTTTAAATTTCTCATGGTTTTTTATCCTTTTTATGTGAGGGGATTTTCACATTACATTTAGTGACCATCTATTTTGGTATTTTTCACTTTATTTTTAACTTTCAATTATTGCTACGATGAAGGGTCGACCATTTTTTTCTGAACAAGTGATATCATAGTTTGTTCATGGACCGATGTTGTTCACTTGATTAGGGGTATCAATAGTTCTCATAAATTTTTGAATGCATTTTTATTGTGATTATGGACAATATTTTATAATAGAGAAATTTTATTAAGATTATTAAAAACATTGTTGGAAAAGAAGCTGATGTACTAGACTGATTTCATGTCCATATGGATGTGAAATTTGAAGTTGAAAATTTCAATGTTAATAAGTCTCCATTTTGTAAAACAAAGATAAAATTGGTTTTATATAATGATAATTTCATACTTAAGATTGGATAAATATTGATGGGTGTAATAGAGGTTTAATGGAACAACCTTTATGGGAATGATATTTCCAATATACACTTGATGTTTACAGATAGGGTCCTATAAATCATTGTGGAGAAAAAGATAGTAAAGGAAATTTGGGATACTATGTAAAAGCTGTATGAGGCCAAATCACAACACAACAAAATTTTCCTAAAGATAAAATTATACATTCCTCAAATGGAAAATTCATCATCAATAACTAACCACATAAAAACCATTAACACCATGTTATCTCATCTCACAATTCTAGGATATAAAATTATATATATTGAACATGTGGATATTTTGCTCCAATGTTCTCCAGATTCATATGAATAGCTCATCATCAACCTCACCAACAATAAAAAAATAGATTTTTTTCTGTTTCATGCTGTTGTATTTTTGGTTCTTGAGGAAGGTATTCGATGCAAGAACAAATAGGAATGATAGATAAATTCAAACCAAGAATAGTCTCTATCAATTGAGAGAGTAAGGATAATAGTATGTGATTCTAGTGGGAGTCAAAATCAGGGCAGATCCAAATCAAGGAGTAAGAATAAAAATGTCACATGTTTCAAATGGGGAAATAAGGGTCACATTGAGGACTATTGGAACAATAAGAGTAATGGAAAATATTCTCAAGAAAACTTGTTGGGTACTTTTGGAAACTGGGATATATTATTCAGTGAAGTAGCAACAGAATCTAGAGGTAGATTTCATCTCAATGATATATGGGTAATCAACTAAGTGGGAAACAAAGCACATGATGTCTTGATGGAATGTTTTGATCCGTATAAACCTATCTCAGAAGGACATTTGTATATGGGGAATGATCACATATTGAATATCATTTGATTTGGAAAAAAAATTAAGGATACATAATGGTATTGTTTAAACAATCCAAATAGTATGCCACTTGATGGGCCTAAAGAAGAATATATTATATTTGGAAAAATTTGATGATATCGGAAGCAAGACTCACACTAAGAAATGAGGATGAAAATATTAAGGGTTTACTGTTGTGCCCAAGTGATTGCATTTGTTGTCAATAACAAGTCACTATGTTTCAACTGATGAAGTAGAGCTTCACGACTAATGGTTCGAGATGCATCATTACATCAGACGATTGATGAGCTGATCTTTAAGTTCAAAGAACTTGTATAAATTGGATACAATGTCATCACAATGTTAGAAGACAATGCATTGTATTGACAATGCATTAGGAGATGAAGAAGATCCATCCACAAGTTCTAAGTGGATGATGTGGATTAATGAAGTCCATGCACTATCACTTAGTGCATGTGAATCTGAAGAAGATCCAACTTGATCTCTGATTAGATCAATGAAGTTTGTTGAATATTTATTTGATTAAGGAGCTCGGTTGAAGAATAATTCCTTTCCTAAGAATTGAATTCATGTTGAAGAAGAATTGGAGGAATTCTAATAGAGAAGAGAAGAGAAGAAATAAAGAATGGAGGAGTTATTAAGGAAATGAAGAAGAGGGGCTTGAAGTGGCATTTGACATGTTGAGATTGTTACTTTGTTTTTAAACAAAGTGTTTGTTCTATACTTAAGCAAAAAGAGAGCCACCAAGGAGGCCAGCTGACCCAAGGCTCTTGTGGGACTCAAGGTCACCACGCCCATGGGGAACCCTCAGGCCAGGGCACACCTGGAGAAAGGAGCGTGCACGCCCGAAGGAGCATAGTGGGCGCCAGTGGCGCGCCCGAGTGGTAGGGGTGGGCGCAAGAGCGCGCCCTCTAAGAGAACTCGGTGCGGGGCGGCACCGAGAGGGGAGAAGTGCAACTGAGCGTTGTCAGGGAGGCGGTGTTTGTTAAACCGCGAGAAACCCGCACGCCAAATTGATGTTGGATAGCGAAATTTATCTGAGATCTAATCTGGGTTGTCCAAGCGATCGCGCGGCTGATCTCGATCGCTCATCTCATCCGCAGTGAGATGTTCTAATCTCAGCCGTCTGCCTTCATTAAATGCCTGATCCAACGGCTGCCGCATCGTCCCCTTCCTCGAGCTTGGCTGAGGCACCTCCCGCGACGCCGCCTGAACCAGTGTCCCTCCGAGCATGCCAAATCAAGTTTCCGGCCACCTATGATGAAACTGAAGGCTCCACGTTCTCGTATGGCCAAACCGAACCCATTCATGCATAAAAATACACATGCATGCAATGGGAGAATAAATTTGCACGAGGCCAAAGCAAACCAAAGGTGCGAGGCTTTATGTGTTCGTGTTTTGCATGAGTTGGGCTTAAACAGAGCCATGCATGTGTTTGAAAACGCATGCACGTGGAGGAATGCAAAGAAGAGATATCCCACGTTGGACAGAGAATAAAAAACGAGATATGCGGATGATTTTTAATGTGTTTGAAGTTTTCAAAAAGCCGCTGATTTAGGGCATTCGAGTGCTGGATCCTACGAAATCCATTCGCACTAATCGCCTATAAAAGGAGCACCCGAGGAGCTTGAAAGGTTGTTGTTGATCCTTTGTGAAGAAGACCCGCAAAGTTCTAAAGCTACTCGAAGTACCTCCGCGCAACCTCTTGCGCGACTGAGTATCCTGGAGCCACCCAAGGCCCTGAGGAAGTCCCCTGCACGCACCCCTTGCGTGACAGGAAGAGGTCAGGTCACGAGCACTTGCGCGCCCACGGTTGGTGCACCCTTGCGTGCTGCCTTGTCCATAGTGACTTGCGTGGCTGTTGGAGAAGAAGTTGGTCGCACCCCTTATGCGCCTTCATTTGAGACAGGGAGTTCGGGTTGTGAAGTGTATAACGCACCACTTGTGTGTGTGTGAAGTGGAGAACCATAGACTTGCACTTTGTGTGTGCAATTGAAGAGGAGACCGAGGATTGGTTGAGTATGTGAAAAGAAGCAACATGAACTAGTGTGTGTACAAGTGATCAAATATTGTTAAGAAGAAGAGGAGTACACACTTAAGTGTATAAATGCAAAAGAACTGATCATTCTAAGTGATTGGTTTTGGTGAGCAAGACCAACGAGATCTTTTGAAGACTATTGAAGCTACTTGAAGTTTTGAACAACACCTTTGAAGAAGTGATGTGGAGCCATGATGAAGATGATACTGTGGAGTTGGGGGGTTTAACCAACCTGTAATTGGGGGGTATAACCAATTATTGTGTAAACATCTTCTGGCATAGTGAAGAATCCGTGTTGGGGAGTGCAACCAACACGGAAAGGAGTAGGTCTTTGTACCAAACCTTGTAAATCTCTGTGTTCTAAGCTTTCATTATCACTGCACCATCAAAAGAGTAGATCTGGGACTTAACCATCCACAGAGGTTGAATTGATCATTCAAAGAGAATAATTCTTAAATGATGTTATCACTGATTCACCCCTCCCCTCTCAGTGATCACAGCTGATCCAGGCATTTCAAGTGGTATCAAAGGGAGGTTCCCTCTGTTAGGATCTACTTCTGAGAAAATGGACAATCTAAATTCTGTTAATAGTAGGGGTGTCCCTACATTCGATGGAAAGGATTATCACAGCTAGAAAAATCAGATGTTACCCTACCTTCTATCTCTCGGCCTTGAAGTTAGGGATGCAGCCTTATTTGGATTCCCTCCTCTTTCTAATGAAGCTGCTATGACACTGGATGAGAAAATAAATATGGAAGTTGATGGTAAAGCTCAAAATTCCATTCTTATGTCACTCTCAGAAAAGGTATACACAAAAGTCATGGGACTCAAGAATGCTAAATAAATTTGGGACAAATTGGAAAGTAGTTATGAAGGCAACATGAAAGTCAAGGAAGCCAAATTACAAATTTGGAGAAGCAAGTTTGAAGATTTCAAGATGGGAGAAGAAGAAAATATTGATGATTATTTCACAAGATTCAATTAAATTGTCAGTAACATTCGGGGCTTTGAAGAAAAGTTAGAGGACTCCACTATTGTTAAAAAACTAATGAGAAATTTTCCTGATAGGTTTGACCCCAAAGTCTCAGCATTAGAAGACAGAGATGATCTCTCTCTTGATGAACTACACAACATTCTCATTTCATATGAAATGAGGAAGATCCCAGTATTCAAGAAAAAGATCAAGGATGAGATGGCTTTTGAGGCCATGAGACAACTCAAGATAAAAGATGACGAAGTCTTAGAATCAAGTGAATCTGACAATGAAGAAAAGGATGAAGACTTCAACAAAATAATTTCTCTTTTATCAAAAAGGTTTGGAAAAGATAAATTCAAGGGAAAATGGAAATTACCACCAAGGTGTTTCAATTTCAATAACATCGGACACTTTGCTGTTAACTGTCCCAAGAAAAGATTTAGTGCTCCAGAAGTTGAAGAAGAAAAATTACAAAAGAAGAAATGGAGTAGAAACCCAAGAGAAGGAAGAAAATTTGGTTCGAGAAAGAAAAGGTTCATTCCAGGTGAAAGAAGAAGCTATGTGATCAAAGAAGAAGAATCAGACTTCACTTCATCCAGTCAATCAGAAGAAGAAACAAATTTTATGGCTCATGTTGAAAAAGGGTTTGATACCTGCAGCAGTGAAGATGATGAAAGTGAACGAACAGAGATTGAACACATGTTGAAAGATGAATTAGAGTCTTGCCTTGAACAAAACAACAAGCTTAAGAAAGAGAAGAAACTGTTACAAAAGGAAATCAAAAGTATGACTGAGGAGTTGGAAGAGTGTATGAAGAAAGAGACATTGTACATTGATGAAATCAGGAGACACAAACTAAAGACAGCTGAGCTGGATAAGATAGCAAAGGATCTTGAAGAGAAACTTTACCTCAAAGAAGAAGAGAAATCAGTGACACATTCCAAGTGGATTGAAGCACAGAATAGCTTGACAGAGATGAGAGAAGACTTCAACAAGGCTGTTGAGTTCAAGGCAGAATCATATCATGCTGGTGCTTAGAGGCAAGTCAATTTACCACTAAGTAACTCTCAAAATCCATCTGTTATCTCTAACAATGCAGGTCCAAAGATGAAATTGAGACGAACAGGGAATACAAAAACTAGTGAAAACTCATCTTCAATGGAAGAAATGAAATCTCAATGAAGGACTACTCAAATTTTGGATAGGAAATTACAACACGAATCTTATCAGTGGAGAAGGTCAAGGTTTAGAGGCTACTGCTGGTGTTGTGGTGTGTTTGGACACAAGGCCTATACATGCTGGTATAACATGTCTCTTCCAAGTATGAGGCATGATTCAAGGGGGAGATATCCTGAAACCCAGAGTATGTTACAGAAAGCATCAAAACTTCCAATTCAGAACAAATCTGACTCCCTGGGTGAAGCTTGTGGAAGATGTGACCAACATGGTCATAGAGCTGATAAATGTATAACTACTCTTCCTGAACAAAGAGTTAAAGACATGAAAGGAAAAGGCATTCAGGAACCCAATGATGAAATCACATGCTTCGCTGAAGTTTCTCTAAAAGCCAGCAGTAAAACCAAGTCATGGATTCTTGATAGTGGATGCTCATCACATAACACTGGTGATACAAAAATTCTAAGCAACATAGAAAGTCATGAGGGAGGAACCGTGGTGTTTGGAAATGATTGTTCTCTGAAAATCAAGGGATTTGGAAAGGCTATGATTGAAACAACAAATCTAAAATCCAATGATGTGTTGTTTGTTAAAGGATTAAAGCACAACCTACTAAGTGTAAGCCAATTATGTGATGATGGACATGAGGTGTTGTTCCAGAAGGATTCATGCATCCTCAAGAGCTCAAAGGATGGAAAAATCATCACTCAAGGAAGAAGAACCACTGGAAACCTATTTCAAATTGGTGAGTCCATCAATTCTTGTTATCTTAGTTCTAAAGATGAAAACAATATCTGGAACAGAAGACTTGGCCATATGGGTCAAAGAAGTATGAGTAAAATTTTGAAGTACAATATTGTACGAGATCTACCCAAATTAAAGAGAGAAAGATATGAAATTTGTGACACATGTCAGAAGGGAAAACTGACCCATAGTTCACACAAAGGAGTAGATATCATGTCTACTGGGACTCTTGAACTCATTCATATAGACATATGTGGACCGATGAGACAAAAGTATACAAGAGGAGATCTCTATTTTATAACCTTCATTGATGATTACACTCGGATGACCAACGTCATGTTCATGAAACACAAGTCAGAAGTAATCATGATGTTTAAAAATTTCAGGAGGCAGGATGAGAAAGAACTTGGAATCTGTATCAAGAAAGTGAGATCAGATAATGGAAAAGAATACACTTGTGATGATTTTGAAAGCTATTTGGTCAAGCATGGAATCAAGCATCAATACAGTAAACCATATACTCCACAACAAAATGGAGTGGCTGAAAGGAAGAATCAAAGCATAGTCAAAATGGGGAGGACTATGTTAGTTGAGCACAATATCTCTAAGTTTTTCTGGAGAGAAGCAGTATGCACAGCTATACACATACAAAATAGATGTCTCCTAAGACCAGAAACACAAACGACAGCCTATGAAATGTGGTTTAACAGAAAACCAACTGTTAAGTACTTCAGAGTCTTTGGCAGTCCATGCATCATCAATATTGAAAACATTAATCTGGGAAAGTTTGAGGAAAAAGCAAAAGAAGGAATCTCCATGGGCTACCTACCTGATGTAAAAGGCTACAGATGATGGAATAAGAGGTTGAACAAAATGATTGACTGTAGTGATGTCAGAATAATTGAAAACAACACCAAAGCATACATTGTGGATAATGATGACTCAATGAATGACACAACCTTGGAACAAAAGAATGAATAATTAACTGAGCCAACACCAACTGTTGGTGAGATCAACTCTGAACACACCAGTGATGAAGAGTTAGGTAATGAAGATAGAAGAATGAGATACAATAAATTGAGGAAACATGTCGACACAGAAAATGTCCTTGGTAACCCACAGTCCTCAGTAAAAACTAGGAGAAGATTGACATTGGAAGATCACACTGCATTGGTTTCTCAAGTAGAACCTCACACAGTGGCTGAAGCAGTTTAACATGAGGAATGGATACAAGCTATGCATGAGGAACTTAATCAAATAGAAAAGAACTCCACTTGGGATCTTGTGCCAAGGCCCAAAAATAAAAATTTAATTGGGACAAAGTGGATTTTCAGAAACAAACTCAATGAGAAAGGGGAAGTTTCAAGAAATAAGGCCAGACTTGTATGCAAAGGGTATTCACAAATGGAAGGAATCGACTTTGAAGAAACGTTTGCACCAGTTGCAAGACTGGAGACTATCAGAATGTTCTTAGCAGTTGCAGCACACAAGAAGTACAAGGTCTATCAGATGGATGTGAAATCTGTATTCCTAAATGGAGATCTTGAAGAAGAAGTGTATATAGAAAAACTAGAGGGATTTGTGCTAGACAAAGACGGTAGCATGGTATGCAGATTGAAGAAAGAATTGTATGGGTTAAAGCAGGCTCCCAGAGCCGGGTACTCCAAGTTGGATGGTTGTCTTAAGAGCATGAAGTTTGTCAAAGGAACCGTTGACAGCAATCTCTATGTCAGAGAAATGGCCACTGGTACTCTCATAGTCATTATCTATGTGGATGATATTATTTTTGCTGGTGACAAGGAAGGACTATGTGAAGAATTCGCTGAACAGATGAAGAGAACCTTTGAAATGTCCATGCTTGGTCAAATAACATATTTTCTAGGATTTCAGGTGGAACAAAGGAAAAACTCTTTATTTCTTTCACAAGAAAAGTATGCAAGGGACTTAGTGAAAAGGTTCGGAATGGAGAATGCAAAGGAAGTCTCAACACCCATTTCTATTGGAACCAAGCTATGCAAGGATGAATAAGGCAACAATGTTGATCAGAAAGAGTTCAGGAGAATTATTGGCAGTCTCTTTTATCTCACGGCCTCAAGGCCTGATATAACATATGCAGTGACTTTGTGTGCAAGATTTCAATGTGACCCAAAAGAATCTCACTTATCATCAGCTAAAAGAATCTTGAGATATGTGAAAGGAACCCTCAACTATGGACTCTTATACAAACACAGTACAAACATAAAGTTTTTGGGATTCACTGATGCTGATTGGGCTGGTGATTGCACTGATAGAAGATCCACATCTGGTGGAGCCTTCTTTCTGGGAGAAGGATGTGTTAGTTGGTATAGCAAGAAAAAAAATTCTGTAACATTGAGCACAGTCGAAGCAGAGTATGTGGCAGCTACACATGCATGTACACAAATGATTTGGATGCAGGTACAGCTAGCAGATTTGAGAATTAAAGCTGAAAAACCATTGAGGATATTATGTGATAATCAAAGTGCAATTGGCTTGTCTAAGAATCCTATACAACACTCTAGATCCAAGAATATTGATATAAAATATCATTTCATCAAATAAAGGGTCGCCAGTGGAGACATCAATCTTGACTACATTTCTACTCAAGATCAGGTGGCAGATCTTTTCACCAAATCTATGCCTACAGAAAGATTTGTTGAGCTAAGGCTGAAACTTCATGTTCAGCCTTCTCCTCTCACTTGAAGAAGAGAAAGGTCCCTCCTTATTTCCTAAATTTATATGTTTTTGTACTACCATGCAGGGAATTGAAGGAGATGAGTGCATCCCTTGAGGGGGAGCATTGGTTGCTGAGTCAAGCAGTTATGCATTTTGGGAATGACTTCCTATTCATCCCTTTGCATTTTTTGGCCAATAAGGGGGAGAAATAATCAGCACATACACATTGTGACATTCTTCAAAGTGTGCTTAGGAGTATTGAAAACCAAATACAAATTGGGAGATTGTTGTGCCAAAGTGATTGAATTTGTTGTCAATAACATGTCACTATGTGTCAACTGATGAAGTAGAGCTTGAAGACTAATGGTTGGAGATGCATCATTACATCAGACGATTGATGAGCTGATCTTTAAGTTCAAAGAACTTGTATCAACTGGATACAATGTCATCACAATGTTAGAAGACCATGAATTGTATTGACAATGCATGAGGAGATGAAGAAGATCCATCCACAAGTTCTAAGTGGATGATGTGGATTAATGAAGTCCATGCACTATCACTTAGTGCATGTGAATCTGAAGAAGATCCAACTTGATCTCTGATTAGATCAATGAAGTTTGTTGAATATTTATTTGATTAAGGAGCTCGGTTGAAGAATAATTCCTTTCATAAGAATTGAATTCATGTTGAAGAAGAATTGGAGGAATTCTAATAGAGAAGAGAAGAGAAGAAATGAAGAATGGAGGAGTTCTTAAGGAAATGAAGAAGAGGGGATTGAAGTGGCATTTGACATGTTGATCTTGTTACTTTGTTTTTAAACAAAGCGTTTGTTCTATAGTTAAGAAAAAAGAGAGCCACCAAGGAGGCCAGCCGACCCAAGGCTCTTGTTGGACTCAAGGTCACCATGCCCATGGGGAACCCTCAAGCCAGGGCACACCTGGAGAAAAGAGCGTGCGCGCCCGAAGGAGCATAGTGGGCGCCAGTGGCGCACCCGAGTGGCAGGGGTGGGCGCAAGAGCGCGCCCTCTAAGAGAAATCGGTGCGGGGCGGCACCGAGAGGGGAGAAGTGCAACTGAGCGTTGGTAGGGAGGCGGTGTTTGTTAAACCGCGAGAAACCCGCACGCCAAATCGAAGTGGGATGGCGAAATTTATCTGGGATCTAATATGGGCCGTCCAAGCGATCGCGTGGCTGATCTCGACCGCTCATCTCATCTGCGGCAAGATGTTCTAATCTCAGCCGTCTTCCTTCATTAAACACCTGATCTGATGGCTGCCGCATCGTCCCCTTCCTCGAGCTCGGCCGAGGCACCTCCCGCGACGCCGCCTGAACCAGTGGCCCTTCATGCAATCCAAATCAAGTTTCCAGCGAACTCTGATGAAACTGAAGGCTCCCTCATGCTCGTCTGGCCAAACCGAACCCATTCATGCATAAAAATACACATGCATGCAACGGGAGAATAAATTTGCACAAGGCCAAAGCAAACCGAAGGTGCGAGGCGTCATGTGTTCATGTTTTGCATGAGTTGGGATTAAACAGAGCCATTCATGCGTTCGAAAATGCATGCACGTGGAGGAATTCAAAGAAGAGATAACCCGCATTAGACAGAGAATAAAAAACGAGATATGCAGATGATTTTTAATGCATTTGAAGTTTTCAAAACGCCGCTGATTTCGGGCATTCGAGTGTTGGATCCTGTAGAATCCATTCGCACTACTCGCCTATAAAAGGAGCACCCGAGTCGCTTGAAAGTTTTTTGTTGATCCTTTGTGAAGAAGTCCCGCAAAGCTCTAAAGCTACGTGAAGTACCTCCGCGCAACCTCTTGCGCGACTGAGTATCCCGGAGCCACCCAAGGCCCTGAGGAAGTCCCCTGCGTGCACCCCTTGCGTGACCGGAAGAGGTCAGTCCGCAAGCACTTGCGCGCCCGCGGTTGGTGCACCCTTACGCGTTGCCTTGTCCATAGTGACTTGCGTGGATGTTGGAGAAGAAGTTGGCCGTACCCCTTGAGCGCCTTCATTTGAGACAGGGAGTTCGGGTTGTGAAGTGTATAACGCACCACTTGTGTGTGTGTGAAGTGGAGAACCAGAGACTTGCACTTTGTGTGTGCAATTGAAGAGGAGACCGAGGATTGGTTGAGTATGTGCAAAGAAGAAACATGAACTAGTGTGTGCACAAGTGATCAAATATTGTTAAGAAGAAGAGGAGTACACACTTAAGTGTCTAAATGCAAAAGAACTGATCATTCTAAGTGATTGGTTTTGGTGAGCAAGACCAACAAGATCTTTTGAAGACTGTTGAAGCTACTTGAAGTTTTGAACAACACATTTGAAGAAGTGAAGTGGATCCATGATGAAGATGATGTTGTGGAGTTGGGGGGTTTAACCAACTTGTAATTGGGGGGGTATAACCAATTATTTTGTAAACATCTTCTGGCATAGTGAAGAATCCATGTTGGGGAGTGCAACCAACACTACAAAGAGTAGGTCTTTGTACTGAACCTTGTAAATCTCTATGTTCTGAGCTTTCATTATCACTGCACCATCAAAAGAGTAGATCTGGGCCTTAACCAGCCACAGAGGTTGAATTGATCATTCAAAGAGAACAATTCTTAAAAAAGTTATCACTGATTCACCCCTACCCTCTCAGTGATCACAGCTGATCCAGGCATTTCATTTACTAATGGCGATGAAGATAGAGAATATCTCAAAGAACTAGTATGTTCTTATGGGTGAATATTAGTAGAAGATGAAGATAGTTATCATATCAACTACTTAAACAAAAGCATTATCATTGCCAAGGAATCATAATATTTTCTATATATCTGAATGAGGCCTAAGGATTCCTACTGATTATAAGTTTATTCCTTTTTTTACAAACATATCATTTCCATTTTGTGACCATCGTGTTTTGATCAAGGAACATGGATATATGTTTTTGGCATCAATGGTGAGGAACAAGGAGATCTTATAGTTGATTCATTCTAATTTATGGAAAGTTTTAGTTATATCCTTGTGAGGGGAATGGTACTCTATATTATTCATTGATAATTATTTTAGGATACGTTGGTTGTACCTAATACAAAGGACAACATGTGTTTTTAAAGACTCTAGAACATTAAAAGTGTGGTAGGGTCTTTTATATAAAAAGAAGATCAAGTGTTTGGGGATGAAAAATTATAGAGAACCTATAAACTGGGAGTTTAATACCTTTTTTTAGAAAAAAGGTATCAAGATACATTTCATTTTCGCATACACTCCTCAGTTTAATGGAGTATTGGAGTGAATGGGCAGAACACCATTGTACAAAATAAGGGAAATATTGAAGATTGTAGGAGTTTCCAAGAAATTTTGTGTAGAAGTGGTGATGACTTCATGTTATGTGATCAATTGATATCCTTCAAGGGAAATAAATTTTAGGACATTAATGGAGATGTGGACTAGTAAACTCATTAACTATTCTCAGTTTCATTATTTTAGAAGCCTCTTATATGCACTATTTAATGACTAGGAAACATAAAAGTTGGATTAAAAGTCCATGAAACATATCTTATTGTGATATGTTGATGGTATAAAGCAGTATCATTTATTCAACCTCACTGCCTAAAAACTTATCATCACCAAAGATGTCATTTTTTGTAGAAGACAAGGTGAAAATGATAATTGATTGATTAATGGAGAAAGATAATACATTAAATACAATAGTCAGGGTGGATGATGAATCAGAGGAAAACATATTTCTTTTGAGGCATTACCAGATAATAATGATCAAGTATTGGTTGAGACTATACCACAATGGTAAACTCATAATAAAAGAGTATAAATATCGAACTCAAAGTATGTCATTAAAAGTGATATTGTATACTTCATATTGAAAGACAGAGGAGAGTCATTTTCTTTTGTGAAGGTGACTGAGATTCTAGAGGTATCCTTAAGGATGGATGCAATACAAGAGGAACTTGAATCTATGCACCATAATAATACTTATTATCTTATTTCATTAATTTACAGTAAAAAGATTATTAATAAGAAAATGGGTCTTTAAGATCAAGAGGGGTGAAATGGACCAGTTGGAAAGTTATCGTGAAAGATTGGTGGTAAAATTACATGATCATAAGAAATGTATTGATTTCAATAAAATATTGTCTATTATTGTTAGACGGAAGACTATCTAGGTAGTTCTGACGATGTGTTATAGATATACAGTGTACATCTGGTGTTTCTAGATGTGAAGATAAATTTTCTCTATATGGATCTTGAAAAAGAAATCAATATGCTCCAACAAGAAGGTTTTGTACAAGAAGGAAAAGATAACTTGGTTTGTAGGTTTAATAAATAACTGTACAGTCTCATGTAGATGTTGAGATGTTGGTATAAGTGATTTTATTCCTATATCATGAGTCTTGGGCACAACATAATTCATTCAGATCCATGTGCACATTTCATGGGGTTGTATGGTAATTATTTTAACATTTTTCTATTGTATGTGGCTGACATATAGGTTCAAAACCTCAATAATGACTAGATACAAGAGACAAAGGAACAATTTTCTATTGAATTTGATGTGATGGACTTGGGATACAAAAAAAAGAATCTTGATATGAAAATTCACCAAGATGGACACTATAAAAAATGAATTATACCAATAAAAAATTCATCTCAGATAATATATCCATTGGTAAAAATGAGTAATTCCAACAGATATTTCATTCTGTTGATATTCTTGATAAGTACCAACAATTATTTTTACTAATATATAAATCTATTATTATATACTATTTTATACCAACAAATGATTTATTATCAATTAAATTTGTCACTATATCATATCAACACCAACAATCATATTACAAACAAATGAATATATTTTTATTATTTATTATTAATGAAAAATATTTTACCATTAATCACAAACATCATAATAAATTATTCACTATAAATAAATATTTTACTAATAATTTAATATATATTTATTAAAATAATAATAAAAACTTCATTTTATAATAAAAATATATGATTATATACTGAATTAAAATATTGATAATTTAATACTTTTATTCAAATTAATATATATAATTTAAAATTAATGATAAATGATTTAAATTTATATTAACTCGAACAAATAATAAACTTATAAACAAAAAACATGGAAGTACATATATAGACAATAATTTATTTATTTTAGAAACATATAATTTTATTGTAAAAATTATTTGTTATATTTAGTAAATAAAACCTACGACCAAATTTTCATGGCTACGACATGGCTATCCCCAAATATAGTACGTTGATAACCCTAAATATACAGATGAAATCAATCCTCCATCACCACAACATTCATCCCACTTCAATTGTTTTCCACATACATCATCCTTTCAGTTCATCTCTATAAGATTCACCCCCTTCGATTTGTCACCACAATGATAATCCTTTTCGGTAACCATGCACCCCCCTTAGTTTATCAACACATTGCTCTTAACCATATATGTTTCCTTTAATCATCTACCCCTTTGGTTCATCGATATCATCCCCCCTAGTGTGATAAATAAATGAATTAGGTTGTGAAGAACATATTATAAGTGAAAAAAATGTGAACTGCCTATTACAATTTATCAATTCATGCTTATAAATTTGGATGGAATGAATTTGTTTTACATTTAAACACTCAAAGATAAACAATTCTAGGTAGTTTTAATAATTAACATACTCATTTGACAATAAATTCACCACCAATCATCATATTAGAAAGATATCCACTCTTAGTTTTGTGAATACTGTTTGTTTATTTAGTATTTGACCATGAAAAAGTTATGCCCTTTCTTAGGTAGATTAATGGATTCTCTAGAGATCACCCTGTCTGACTTGAATCTCATTGGATTCACTTTTATAATTTTTTCATTAAACTCTAATGTTTCAATTAATATTTTATGTTATCTTTTATGAATAGTTTTTTATGATAAAAACCTGGTTATATCTTTTGAAAAAAAGGTGGATGATTTTTTCAATTCAATTCTTATTATGACATCAATCATCAAGGGAGTTTTCTTTATTTTTAATTGTTTTTTATGTTTTTTAATGTGAATTAATTTGTGAACTATGTTAAAAAAAATTTGAGCCTAAAAATTTGAAACTTCAAAATGTTTTTGATACTAGTTGACACTATCTTTCATGGTGGAATTTTTTTTTACATGAATCAATTATCCTTTACTGTTTTACCTGGTCATATTTCACTTTGAACTTCAATGTTACAATCTTTTTTTAATCGTTATGATTTTTAGGAAATGTTATAGGAACAATTCGTTTGGAAATCATTGAACTGTAATGTTGTAATTAATATTTTTTGTTATATTTTATGAATAGGTATTTTTATGATAACCACCTGGTTATATTTTTTGATAAGAAAGTGGATGTTTTTTTTCAATTCAATTATTTGGATAGCAATAATCATCATTGGTGTTTTCTTTAATTTCTATTATTTTTTATGATCTTTAAATTTGAATTAATTTTTTAAAGGTGATGAAAAATTATTTTGAGCCTAAAACTATGAAATTTGAAATGTGTTTGATACTAGTCGACACTATTTTGCATGATAGATTTTTTACATGATATTTTTTGTGTTTCATTGAGAAATAGTGTGATTTGTCAATGAAATTCATACAAAAATTATCATTTGGCCTTGTACATTCACTGTATCACTCACACTTTACTTTTTAACCTAGTTATATTTAATATTAAAATTGAATGTTTCAATATCATGTTTAATCATTCTGTTTTGTAGGTAATGTTATAGAAATAATTTGTCTGGACATCAATAAAAACAGGGAAGTGAGATACTCTTTATTTTGTAGATTAATGTATTCTCTATAGATCACCATGCCCAATTTTAATATCATCAAATACACTTATTTAATTTTTCATCGGTTTTCATTATTTCCATTGATCTATAATATTGAAATTAATATTTTTTGTTCTATTTTATGAATAGGTGTTTTGATGATAGAAACTTGAACATATTGTTTTTTTGTGTTTACTTGAAAATTAGTGTTAGGTGTCAATGAAATTCATATAAAAATTAACATTTGAAATTAATATTTTTTAATGGGAATTCATTTCATCACCCATACTATACCATATAATGTTTAATCAGTCAGTTTTATAGTTAATGTTATAGGAATAATCCTTTTGGACATCTATGAAAATAAGGAAGTGTGATGGTCTTTCTTTTGTATATCAATGGCTTCTCTGGAGGTCACCTTTCATGACTTGAATCTCATTATATTCACGTATTTAATTTTTCATTAGGTTTCTTTATTTTCATTTAATAGTAATATTACAATTAGTTTTTTTAACTTTTATGAATATGTGTTTTGATGATAGCATCCTGTTTTCATTTTTTTATAAAAAGGTGGTTGATTTTTTTCAATTTAATTTTTAGGATAACAACAATCATTAGGGGAGTTTTCTTTCTTCTCTATTAGTTTTTTTTTCTTTCATTATATAATTTTGATACTGGTTGACACTATATTGCATACTATAATTTTTTTACATGATTATTTTTTTGTTTCCTTGAAAATAATTTTGAGGTATCAATGAAATTCATACAAAAATTAACATTTGGACTTTGGAATTCATTGCATAACTCATCCTTTAGTTTTTAACCTGGTTATATTTAATTTTGAACTTTAATGTTACAATCACATGTTTAATCATTTTATTTTATAAGTAATTTTATAGAATAATCTATTTTTACATCAATGACAACAAGTAAGTGTGATTCTCTTTATTTTTTAGATTAACCTTGTTTTATTTTTTGACAAGAAGGTGGATGATTTTTTCAATTCAATTATTAGGATCGCAACAACTATCATGAGAGTTTTATTTTTTTTTAAATTATTATTTTTTTATTTCAATATGAATTAATTTGTGCACGATGTTAAAAAATAATTTTGAGCATAAAATTGTGAAATTTAAAATGTTTTTGATATAGTTTGACACTATCTTTTCATGCTTGAATCTTTCTTTTACATGATTTTTTTTGTGTTTCCATGAAAATCATTGTGAAGGTTTAATAAAATTCATAAAAAATTAATATTTGGACTTGTGAGTTCATTACATAGCTCATAGAAATAATTCTTTTGGACCTCAAGGACAACAAGGAAGTGTGATTCTATTTCTTTTGTTGATCAATATCTTCTCAAGAGACCACCCTTTGTGAATTGAGTCTCATTAGATTCAATTATTTAATTTTTCGTTAGGTTTCATTCTTTTCATTGAACTATATTGTTGCAATTAATATTTTTTTATATTTTATGAACATACACTAACTTCCACTACTATTTTGTATCCTATGTGTGATTTATTTATCCATTTTAATATGGAATTACTATGTAATCTATATAGAAATTTGTGTGTGATATATATGTACTATGTGATATTTGGAATCTGTGTAAAATATGAAATTTGAATAATCCAAAATACCTATGTGTTATCTATGTAATATTTTTAACGTATTATTTTCTTTTATATAATATGTGTGTAATATATCAATATGTGTATCATTCATTACAATTTATGGACAGATATCTTTGTAATCACTATAACATATTATTTATAAAATGTTTTCTATATATCATTAATTATCTATATAAGATTATGATTCATTCATTATCTTTATTTTCTTACAATCCATTCATTATTATTGTATCATTTCTACAATTTTTGTACCATCAAATTTTTTCAGTTTAATTAGGGAATAAGGACCTAAACATTCCCTAGAAACCTGGGAAAAGGTGTGAAAAAATAAGCCCAAAATGGTACACCAAAGAAATTTCTTGTATACTCTGCCAGTATCCTTTTCAATGGAGTGTTCCTCCTTCTAGTGAATCAAAGATTTCGATAAAAATGTTTTTTTGTGTTAACTAGCTATGAAATTAGGGAACAGATTCTTCAAATTCTTGAGTGATTTGGGGAATAATTTCTAACAAAACATGTAGCATGGCCATTTTTTCCATTCCATAAACATGGACTCATATGCACTGTCTTATTTCTTTCACTTGTAACATATACAATGGAATAAAATATTTAAGTGGGTATATCAGTTGTTTCTACTATGAATCTATATGAAGCTAAAGTGTGGGATGGGTTTATGTTTATTGGCTATAATGGTTGTTTTAATTCACTAATTATATGTTATAGGTCTGGAATGTTGAATCCAGAGGATGGGTGACATGAGTTCAATATTTTTGGCCACGATTAATCTAAATTTGTGATTCAACTAATTCATTTTAACACTGGAGCTTTTTATGGGATGATAAAAATAAGACCAGTGGAATACTTTGAGAGGCCTTATTACAGTTTCCAACTAAATTTGATTAGAATATGCCTGATCCCATGAAGGCACCTAAGAAACTAATATTTTAAGATTCAAAGTGAATTCTAGTTCTTTCTATTATCTATATAAAACTAGTCAAAATATACATGAAAGTTACTCCCACTTTGAACTTCTTGGACTACCTTATTCTATTTTCTCTATTTTTTCATACTGTATTCATTTCTTCTACCTTAAAATATGTGTACCATTCATTATAATTCATTATATTTTTTTAAATTTTATGAGGTATCTTCTTCTATTTCATTATGATGTGGATGGGCTCATTTTTTTGGAATCATGTTTCTCTATTTCTTTGATGTGGCTTGGCTTGTTGGTTTGACATCTTGGTTCTCATATTAGATGATGTGGTTTGGATCGTTGGTTCATCATCTAATCCAAATTGAACCCACTATTGGTGATCATTTTAATTGTGTCTATGTCCTGACTAAGTGGGTAAAATGCATGTGTTGATCTTATCACTAGTATGAACTATGACGAAAATAACTAATGTGTAGAACAAATTGCGAATAAAGTTTGATGGAGTTTCATGTAAAGTGTTTGTATCATGTTTGTTGAAGCTTCATGTATTTTCTTGCTGTTTGAATATTTTAATTAAATTAGGTTTGAACATATTTTTTCAAATAAATCATCAATTTTTTGGAGTTTCATATAATCAAATTTTTAATTATTATATAATCAATATAATAAATATATTATATAAAATTATATTAATAAATATAATATAAAATTTTTGTAATAAATATTTAATTACCCAAACATAGTATTTTATTTAAAAAATAAATTACAATAAGATATTAATGATTAGTATTGGTTATAAAAGTTGATAATAATATTATTAACAGATAAATATTTAATATAAATATGTTGCTAAACATTCTAACCAACATAAATATTATCTATTTGTGTTATTTTAATTATAAAAGACCTATTTTATTTGTTTTAATAACATTTAGAAACAAATTTTTTACCAATAATTTAGTGGCAGGATAATTTTTTTGGGTAAAACATTTTACCAACAGAAAATGAGCTTTTAACAATAGATATACCCATGTTAGAAAATGCTAATTATTTTACAGTGGGAAATAATAGAAAGATTTTCCTATTATAGAATAATTACTTTAGGAAAGTGTTGAATCACTTCAACATGAAAAACTTTAAGCTAATCTCTATCCATATTCCAATTAATTTTAATTTATCATCTATGATCAGTTATAATAGTAAAAAGTAGAGAATGAACATGTCTCAAGTATAATACACATCATCATCGGGGAGTCTAATGTTTTTACTAAATCAAAAAAACACATACAGTGGAAGAAGTTTTTGGTTCATGCTGAATCTAGGGTGAGAACATTTGAGCATAGTGAAGAGGGTCCTAAAATACCTCAAGAAGACATCAGATGTTGTAGTATGTTATAAAGGATCCAATTTTACCATAGAATGCATCGTTGATTTAGATTTTTCAAGATATTTTGACCAGAAGAGGTCCACTACTGGTTATGTGTTTACACTTGATAGAGTTATAAGCTGTATTTCAAACTTACACTTAGTTATGGATTTATCTACGACCGATGATAATTACATGACAGCTACACAAACTTGAAAAGTAGCAATTTTCTTGCAAATATTGTTGGAGGAGTTCAGGTGCAAATAGAATAAGATTTCAATGTTTTGTGAAAATTAGGGCACCTTGAACATTATTGTAAATCTACCATTTCGTTCTATGATAAACAAAATTGGGGTACAATATCACTTTGTTTCAGATTTGGTGGATGAAGGAATTTTGAACATGAAAAAATTTAAATTGAATAAAATCTGATAGATTTCTTGATTAAGATGATTGACTCTAATAAATTTAGATGATATAGATCATTGAGTGGCCTCAAAGAGACATGAGTATCATGTTTAATGGATATAAATGATGTGTGGAGATGTGATTGGTTATCATTCAATCTTTAATTGGGAGATATGTTAGCATCCTTTCATATGGCATCACAATTATTTTAATAAAAGACGACAGTACCCCCACCCCCACACACACACCATTTTAAAAGGAGGGACGGTGGTGGGTGGCCAAACCCACCAACCAAGAGAATTAGAAGGAGACATTAGTGGTATGGGGTGCATATAAAAGGTAGAGGAATCATCCTAGTTTCACCATCACTATAAAGTAGTTTGTCTGTGTTGTATTTTGTGAGGACTCTCTAATTACTCAAAATAAGATATTTTGACTATTTTATATTTGTAATATTTAGAGTGTGTATCTACATTTTATCACAATTATCCTTATATTTTATTGTGATTTTTTTATACTTATTTATTTGTTTTTTCCCCATATTATATCCTTAGTACATTCATTTTTGTATTTTTTTTATTTTTATATATCAATTATCGATCAACTTAATGGACAATAATTTTCAGGCCCAATGTGAATATGAAGTCAAAATTGAGGCAAAAATTTTTCTAGCATCTACATAGATTTGGAATAATGAGAATAATTACTTTCTTTTTTGTCTTCCAAAGTAAAAGGATTTATATTTCATGACATACAACTCAGTATATGATGAAAAAATAAAAAAAACAAATTAGATCTTTCAAAATTTCAAAAAAACAAATTTGACTTGTTGTGCACTAGGCTAGGACATATTATTTATAAATGAAGTCTAAAAATAGAAAAATAAATAATAAAAAACCCCCAATAAAGTGGTGCACATTTATAATGAGTTTTTATGGGTTTTTTTATCTTTTTTAAATGTCTATATGTCAAAAAAAATCAAAAATGTGTCTGAAAGGCCGCAGGACCCCTGTCTGCTTTCATTTAATTTAAAAGGCTGTAGAGGCCCTACCATCTTTCATCAAGAAAAATTTAGTATTTATTTATTTATTTTAATTATAATTTTTTTATATTTTTATTTTATATTTATATTTTTATTTTGTTTTCTTTATATATATATAACAAAAAAATCGGCAGAATTATCTACTATTTAATATCCAGCATTACCATCATTAAAGAAGTCTATATTTATGATAGAAACCCTAACCTATGGCTCCCTTTTATAAGAGGTCTTTCCCTATATATCATTCTGCATTTTCAATGTGAGATTCAGGTTCTCACTTTCCCATGCAGAATTAATAATATATTAGTATTAATCATTTTTAATCAATAAAAAATATATATTAATTACTATTAAATAATAATTAATTGTTTATTTTTTATACTAAATATTAATAATT
Organism: Viscum album; assembly: GCA_963277665.1. NCBI lineage: Eukaryota > Viridiplantae > Streptophyta > Magnoliopsida > Santalales > Viscaceae > Viscum > Viscum album. The sequence continues at coordinate 1,485,427,634 of OY728128.1, forward strand.
ATAAATTTATATTAATAATATTTTAAACAATATTAATTAATACTATTATATAGTAATTAATATTAATTACCAAAAATTATTTATTTAAATAATAATAATTTAAAAATAATTAATTAATCATTAAAAATTTAATAATTTAATCATTATTAATAATATTTAGTAACTAAATAATATTTTCAAATATTTATTAGTAATTGGATAATAATTGTTATTAATTTATAATTAATTAATTAGTTAATTTTACTTAATATTATTAGTATGTAATTACATATTAAATAATTACTAATTAATTAATAACTAAAAATTATATTACTATTTTTAATAATTAGTTACTAAATAATAATTTTAAATATTTATTAGTAATTAACATTAGTTAGTAATTAATAAATATGAGAAATTATATTATTAAATATTAAATCATATTATTTAATTAATATTTATTAGTAATTATTATTTATTATCAAAAATTAGCTAATTAATGAATACTCATATAATAATAATTAAATAACAATTAGTAATTGTTAGGCATGTATTGTCTCAATAATACCTTATAAATCATATTAATTTTAATGCTCACAAATACCCTTGTTTGTTTTACTAATGGTATTATTTTAGTGTATTTCAAGAAATAAATATTCTTTATAATCCTTATTTTGGAATTATATTCAATATTATTATTCATGTGGAATATTCGTCAAAGTTTTCGAAATGATCTTAAGTGTATTCTGGAAACACTGTCCATACCCTACGTTGAAGAACGTAACATAAGGAACAAACCTTAAGTTTTTATTAATACTTATGTTGAAAGATCAGTGTGTATGGTTAATCAACCCTACATTGATAGAAATGTATGGATAAAGAACCTTACATTTGGATGGAATCTTAAATTTTATAAAGAGAAAAAGTATGGTTAAAGGATCCTACGTAAGTATGGAACCCTACATTTCAAAAGCAAATGTATGGATCATCAACCTTACTTTTGTGATCAACCTTAAACTGTTGACCCTATATTCGGAGATTAAACACTGCATAGTTGAACCATACATTTGGTATTTTTTCATTTTATGAAGGAACCCTACATTTTACTTTTCAACATCGGATATTTGAATTTATGATTTTATCATAGTTTCGTGAAACGGCCTTTGTGGAATATCAAGTCGATTTAAAACTCATTTCGTAATGATTAAAATCTCATTATGATTGATTTAAAGAATCAAATTTAGTGGATAAATTCTCTCCTATTCTTAAGGAAATTTAGGACTACTCTGAGTTGCCTTATGAATTTGAATTCTCAGGATTTATCAAGAAATTTTATTGGATATGAAATTGCGAAGCAGGCTATCTGCTTTATTTATTATATTAGTTTATTTTTTCAATATATATATATATATATATATATCTGTGTGTGTGTGTGTGATTAAAAGTAGTATCAACATATATTGAGACACATATTTCGACATATATTAAGACACATATTACTATTCAACGACATTCTTGTGAAGATCTTTTACACATGTTCTGCAATAATTGATCAAACTCTATTATCTATAGAAGAGGCTATACTTTGGAGATAAACATGGTCTGAATCCTGTATTTTTTGTAAGTCTAATATTTTTAATCATTGTTGGTTTTATTCAAAGATATATTGGAACCGTATTTCTTTGAAACTACCATTTCTTGAAGAAACTATTTTCTGAAGAAGAATATCCATCTATTGTTAGTTGTTGTTACAATTGTGAAGTTCAATCAGAACCTTTTAGATCAATATCTTTTTATTGAGATTTTCAACTACTCTTACTCAGTTATGGTGGAGTATCAACTTCTCAATATAAGTTGTGGATATTCGGTTCTCCATCCTAAAAATTATATTTTTATTTGATTTTCCAAATCCGCTTTATGGGTCAGCGGGAACCAGACAATTCCAGAAAGCTGAATCAAAAGCACCACAAAACACTTTCAACAAAGTCATAAGCTGTCGGTAAAACCAGATTCAAAATTCAAATGAGTATAAGTGCCATAGCCTTGGGCCACCGAGCTGCAAACCAAGACACACCCACGAACCAAGAACCATCATCAACAGCAGATCAAGAAATTCCCGTCAGATCCATCCTCCACGTCATTGGACATGCTGCATCAAACTCACAAAAAACACTATCTTCGCATATTCCAACATCAACCAGCACAAACCGAATCAAATAACACCAACACTTCACCATCTTCATCACCATCAACATAGACTCGAATTCCACACCAAAAACAGAATTACTCTAAAAGCACAACTTCACCAATAAAGCACAAATCTCGCACAATAGTTCAACCAAAAGGAGAACGCAAATCCAAAATCCAAGGAGAAAAAAACTCACTGGAATGGAAGCCACCCGAATGAAAAAACAAGCCTGATGAAATGCCACGTCGCAACCCAGAACCCCAATCCCATATCCGCCTTCAAAACCACCATCTAAGATCACAACGAACCTCCAAACTCTTCCACAGCCGGCATAGAAACAAGGCTACACCTCTCAGACTGTAGAGCTGGGACTCGACCATGGATTCATCGCGTCTCCGTGAGAAATCCTAGATGGAGGACGGGCCATGAAGTGGGCCAACAACGATGATAATCACCGAGATTCGATCCCATGAAGCCACAGAAGGATCATCGCACACTAAGACCACGCCAAGGAGAAGAGAAGAAGAGAGGAGTCGCCGCCGCCATGAGATGGAGAAGAGAAAGCGGCGAGAGGGAGAAACCCTAGAGAGCGGTTCCCCTTATGGGATCATCTTACCATTCAGTTCTCCATTAAAGTACCAAAAGACTATGTTTTTAGCCTTATTTATAAAGGTTCCAACTGCTTGCACTCAGCTATGGATTAGTATTATGATATGAGGACCTGACTAGTAAAATTGACAAACTTGTAGAGAGAGTAATTGGTGAACTGGACTAGGGGATCATTGTGCCCCAAATCACTATAAACAGTCATGTTACATATTTTTATTTTATCCGTTGATCATACTTACATATATAAGATAAACACTACTTATCTTTGTAATCTATAGTTGACATAAAAAGGCATAATTGTGAATGATTTTTAGAAGACACAATCCACCCCCCCCCCTCTTGTGTATATTTGTATATTCCGACCTAAAAATTGGTATCATATAAGAACTTTTGGAAAAATCTATAACAATATAAAAGTATAAGGTCTATACAAAGATGGAAATGACTAATCATAGATAAAAAAATTTAATGGTTCTTGCTCCTTATTTAAATGGTGAAAATTATGGATTCTATAAATCACAGATGATTATCTATTTGAATAATCTAGGATTTCAAGTCTACACAAATATCATTACTCCTTATATAATTCTTGAAAATCTTGAAACTTGGAATGCTGTTATAGGGGATGAGTATGACACTAATTCTCAAGCTATAAATGCTATTATCTATAGTCTTGGACTAAATAAATTCAATCGTGTCTCACAATTTCCTACTACATATTAAATGTGGCAAACCATTGTAGTTTCCTATGAAGGAACAGATAATGTAAGACAATTGAGGTATGAAACAACAAATCTGGAATTTGACACATTTAGAATGTTTTATGGAGAAATTATCACTCAGATTAATGGAAGGCTTATAGAAATTATCAATAATATTATAGCCTTAGGTGATCCTAACAAAAAAGTAGATCAAGATTTGAAATTACTGAGAGTACTACCTACTAAATGAAATGGGATATCAGCTTCAATTCGACAATCATCTCCTGTAAAAAATATGATAATGAGATAATTAATTAGGGCATTGATGATGTATTAATCTGAAATGCAAGATTAATATGAAGATCATAAAGTCTTAGAAAAAAATGATAATACTACTCTAAAGGTTACATCTCAAAAACAAAGTAAAATAATAATGTATGAAGTTAGAGAATAAAATAATTCAGATACATCTGATTCTAAAATAGAATAGTCTCAATTATCCAAAACGTTTAGTAAGTTTTATAAGAATAAAATAGGATTCATAAAACCATTCAAAAGGGATAATAAACACTCAAGAGAAGTTAGATATTATGAATACAAGAAATTAGGTCTTATAAGACCTAATTTTCCTTAACTAAAAGGTGAAAAGAGAAAGAATAAAAAAGAAATATCATAAAAAAATCAGATTATGAACAAAAAATCCAAAAGAGTGATGAAGGCTACTTGGAGTGTTTCTGAAGACTCCAACATCTCATAAAAATCTAATTCAAAAAAGGAATAATAAAATCTGAAAGAAAATATTTGCTTCATTAATGAAGAAGATAAGGTAAAAACCTATTATTCTTTTAATTATGATTTTGATTCTAGCTATTCAAATGATAAAATGGAGACCTACTGCACAATTCTTGAAGAAAAATATGAATTTTTATTAATAAAGCACAAATCTTTAAATAATATTCACAATGTTGTTTCAGGAGAAAGGGATACCTTACATAAACAACATCAGAAGTTAATTGAAAAAGTTAACTCGTCTACTAAAAACTATGCTGATTATAAAAATAAGATTAAAGAATTACAAGATGAAGTAGAAAATTATAAAAGTGATACTCTCTTTTTTAAAAATGGAGAAAATATTTTGAATGAAATTCTTGGTAAGAATTTCATTAAAAGTGAAAGATTTGGTATAGGAATTAAGGGTGAAAAATCTAAACTATATAATAATTATTTTGTTCCCAACTCAAAAACTATTATTTTTAATTTTTGTAGAATAGAAGTACATATAAAAAATTAATGTTATTTGATAAATCCTAAATAATTGGAATTAAAAGAGATTTTATTTCAAAAAAGTTATCTAAAAAATGATATGATTTGTGGAAAAAAAAAGTAGATCTAGATTCCCATATCTCTACTAGCTAACACTGCTAGACCCAAGAGGATATGAGTACCCAAAAAAACATTTCTCTAAATTGCCTTTGCAGAAAATAGGTCATAGAAGAAAATATATATGGTATTTGGACAGTGGATGCTCCAGGAATATGAGTGGAAACTCATCAAACTTCAACACACTGACTCAAATAGATAGAGGTCTTGTCACCATTGGTGATAATTCCAAAGGAAATATAATGGGACTTGAAACTATTGGAGATCCAAAAACTGTCTCAATAAAAAAAGTAATATGTATACAAGGTCTAAAGCCTAACCTGATAAGTATCTCTCAACTCTATGATAATGGATATTATGTTTATTTTTCTAACAATTCCTTCTTTATATTCAAAGATAAATTTCATAAGTTTAGAGCACCTAGAACTGATAAAGTTTATACTTTGGATTTAAATTTCTTGTGTAAACAGAAATTGAATTATTTAGCTGCTAAGATAAATGATTCATCGGTCTGGAATAGGAGTCTTGGTCATTGAAATATTTATGATTCACATAAATTATCTTAGAAATAGTTATTTTATGATTTACCTAGTCTTAAATTGGATAGCAATAGATTATGTGATGCATGTCAAATTGGAAAGCAACATGAATCTTCCTTCAAATATATTAACAAAATTACTACATAAAAACCTCTAGAACTTATCCACATGGATATTTTTGTACCATCAATGGTAGAAAGTTTTGTTAGAAAATTATATGTATACGTTTTAGTTGATTATTATTTTATATTTAGATGGGTCTATTTTTTATAACTCAAAAGTGAAGCTTTTACTATTTCTGAAAGTTTCTATAAAATTGTTCAAAATGAAAAAGGTTTTAACATTATTTCATTAAGAAGTGATCATAGTGGATAATTTTAGAATAAGTAATTCAATTCCTTTTGTTCAAATATGGGTATTAAACACACCTTCTCTGTACCAAGAACACCTTAAAAAATGGAATTGATGAAAGAATAAATAGAACTATTCAAGAAATGACTAGGACTATGCTGAATGAATACAGGTTTCCTACACACTTATGGGTAGAAGCTATAAGCACAATCTACTATATCATGAATTGAGTTTTAATTCGGCATATCTTCAAAAAGACACATTCTGAACTTTGTGTTAATAGAAATCATAAAGTAAAGTACTTTAAAGTTTTTGAATGCAAGGTGTCACCAAGAAAAGTATCGGTAAGTTTGATCCAAAGTTGATGAAGGAATATTTTTAGAATATTCCGGTACCTATAAATTATTGAGAGTGTTTAATTAAAAGTCAAATTTTGTTGAAGAATCAGTTCATGTGAAGTTTGATGAAGCTGAGCCTTTTATTAAAGAGAAAGAAAAAACAAATAAAATTACTGAATCTTTAGAAAACATGAGACTTGAAAACCTGAAAAATGATTTTGAAAATAATATAAATAAAATTCATTCCAGTTCAGAAGAACATGATATTGATGAACCTAAAAGTGTTTTACCTAGAAATTATAGAACCCTAAATAATCATCCTTTAGAAATAGTTATAGGAGACCAAGACATAGAAATAATAACTAAAAGAAATGTAGGAAACCTAGTTGAATTCTCTACCTTTATATCTCAACTAGAACCTAAATCTTTTGAAGAATCCTTATAAGATGAGAGTTGGATGTTAGCAATGAAAGATGAGCTAAACCAATTCAAAAGTAAATAATTTTAGGAATTAGTTGAAAGACCATAAAATTATCTAATTATAAGAACTAAATGTGTCTTTGGAAATAAAGAAGATAATTAAGAGATTATAACTAGAAAAACAAATATAGATTAGTACCTAAAGGATATAATTAGAAAGAAGGTTTAGATTATGACGAAACTTTTTCTCTTGTAGCTATATTAGAAGCAAATATAATTCTTTTATCTTATGCATCTCATATGAACATTAAATTATATCATATGGATATTTAAACTTTCTTTTTAAATGGATATTTAATTGAGGTATTTTATGTTGAACAACCTCCTGGTTTTGAAAATTCTCAAAAACCAGATTCTATTTTTAAACATACTAAAGCTCTTTATGGCCTTACACAAGCACCTATAGCTTGGTATGAAAGACTATGTTCTTTTATTTTAAAAAATGTATTTACCGTTAGATTGGAATATCCAACACTTTTTAATAAAAATATTTGTTTTATCACTTTATTAGTTAAAATATATGTTGATGATATTATTTTTGATTCATCTAATGAAAAACGTTGTGATGATTTTTCAGAACTTATGAAAAAATAATTTTAAATGAGTATGATGGGAGAATTAAATTTATTTTTAGGACTTAAAATTTATCAAAAAGATTATAGAAATGTGTTAAACCAAAGTAAATATGTTATTTATTTATTGAAAAATTTTGGTCTTGAGAACATCAAGACATATACAACTCCCATGTGTACTAATACAAAACTTGATTTGGATGAATCTAGAAAACCATTGGAAAATAAGTTATATAGAGGTATTATTGGTGGTTTATTATATATTACTATTAATAGACCTGACATTAAGTTTTCTATATATTTATGTTCTATATTTCAAACAAATCTTATATAATCCCATCTTATTGCTGTCAAAATTATTTTTAGATATTTAAAAGGAATTGATTTCCAATATCAACTTTATCCAAAAACTTATGATTTTAATTTAATATCATATTCATATTCCGATTTTAGAGTTTGTATATTGGATAGAAAAAGTAACTCAAAAACATATCACTATTTAGGAAAATCTTTAGTATCATGGTCAAATAAGAAACAACACTAAGTTTCCCTGTCAACAGCTATGGTAGAATATGTATCTATAGGGAGTTGTTGTGCACAAGTATTGTGGATGAAAACACACTAATAGTCTTTAGACTAAATTTTAGTAGTATGCATATTTTATGTGATAATAATAGTGATATAAATATTTAAAAAAAACCTATAATTCATTAAAGAACTAAGCATATTGATATTGGGAATCATTTTCTAAGAGATCATGTTCTTAAAAAGGATATATCTTTAGAATTTGTGAATACTAAATATCAACTAGATGATATTTTTACTAAACCAATTCCTACTATAAATTTTGATTTTATTAAGGGTGAGTACGGTTTATTTAATTTTCAAAAAAAATTAATATTTGTATCTATTTATTTAAATTATTTTTTAAGTGTTTATTTATTCCAATTTACATATATTAAATTTATTTTCTGAATACTTTAAATCTGATCTATTTTAATATTAATTTTATTTTTCTATATATTTTAGTTAATTTATTTTCACTTCGTTTTTTCAAAAAATAATCATAATTATCTTATGTAATGACACGGGAAACAAGGTACTTTCAAAAACCTTTCAACCTACCTTACCTTTTCATTTCTTAAACCATTTTCGAATACCAAACCCTTCATATACCTCTATCTACCTTAGAATCCCTAGAACCCAAGAACCTCAGATCTTTCAGTTCTTAAAAAAGACGAAAACCAAGCGAACCAAAGAAGGTGAGGCCATTTATCTGAAGTGATAATGAGTTTATGAAATAAATATTCTTCAAGGAAAAGTGATAGATTTCGAATGGCTCTATTAGATGAATCTTCTCCTGAAGTAGGTGTGAGAATTTCAAGGTCTGGAATATGTGTTCAATGAAACAAACTCAGAGTTTCTCTATGAGGAAAAACTAAAATTTTTCTACAACATCATATAGTATAGTTTCAGTGATTCTAAAGATACTATTTTTTTAAGAATAAAAGATAAGGATTTTTTCATTTATTCCACAGAAATTTCCCAAATTTTGAATTGTCCTCATGAGAGAGTCTTTCATTTTGACCTATAGTCTATTAGGGATAAGGATAATAAATCTAAAGATATTATGTATTTTCTATTTGCTTCAACAAATATAAGGAAGATTTTTGTCAAAGATCTCAAGGAAGACTAGAAAATTTTAGTTAAATTTATTCAAACTGGAATTTCTCCAAGGATAGATGAAATGGAGAAAATTCTGTATCCAGACATATAAATCATGTTTCTATTTTTAAGTGAGATAAAGCATAATTTTCAAAGGTATATGTTTAGATATCTTCAATAATGTTGTCAACCAGATGTAAGGATGACTTTTTATCCTTATGGAAGGATAATTTATTAGATTTTGTTCAAGAAAAATATGATTTGATTAATTGATTCTCAAATAAATTTTAATCATAATAATATACTCAATGTGGTAAATCTAAGGAAGTTAGAATATTTATAGATTACTATAGAATCCAGCTTTCTACCTATTGGTGCTTATGAGAAATTGGGTTCTAGAGCTTTTTCTCAAGGGGAGAAAAGTACTAATGGAAATGAATGAATTGGAGGAACTAGAGGTGATGTAATTTCCAAACCTACCCAAATAAAATAACATTTTATTGAAGGAGAAGATAAAAATAAAATGTGCAAGAGGAATTGGTTCTGAAACTAGGGAACATAGTAGATCCACCTATTGAAAAACCAGTGGTGGGTTCAGGTGAAGTTACAAGGTCGGTTCATTTAGATGAAAATATTCTTGAGGAAGAACAACAAGTTGAAAGTAAAATTTGAGATTTGAAAAGTGTTGTTATTTTATTTTTCAAGGAAGAAGAGCTATTTATTCAATAAGAGCAGCAGATGATTAGATTAGAAAATATGGCTATAGAAATAATTGAGAATATTTTTTACTCAATTTTTGATCATTTGGGTGAGAGACATCAATATGTTTCTGAAAAAATAGAATTTTTTGATATTATATCATATTCAATTGAAAAAATTATTGAAAAAATAGTGGAAAAGTTTACGTCAATATATTTAGAAATTGTAGCAGTCGGTCAGTTACAACATCCATATGAAGTAACATCTGATTCCTTGAATAATTAGGTTGAAGAGCTTGTGATTAAGTTCAATAAATCTCGGGAAGAAAATGTAAATCTTCATCAAGATATCAATGTTTAAATGAAAATGATACAATATCTTAAAGAAAATTCTACTTCCAAAAAAGAATTTGATGCTTTCAAGAGAGAATTGTTAAATGAGGTTGGAAATATCAAGTCTAAAGTTGTTTCTAAATCATACTTTACAGATCTAAAGTGGTATTTGGGGAGTCAATTTGAGTCAATAAAGAGTTGTGTCAGTCAGACCCGTACATCAACCTCTGCTCCTACTTCCTCTCTAGATCTGATTCTCAGATTTTAGGCAATCACAACAGGTATGGCTGACATTAATGATCATCTAAAAAATCTTTAGTTCAATGGTGATCCTTTGTCAGTTTTATTAGACACTCAAAAATTTCTAGTTGACTAATTAAGTTATAATAAACCAAGTATCATATTTCTTTTGAACAAATTCACAGATAAATTGGATCAGTTTATGAAGCAAGAGGTGAGTTTTCATGACTTTTTGAAAGTTAATATTGTTCAAAATTTGCATATTAGTCAAGATTCTAGAGTTTTGATTATGAATTTGGGAGGTAGTCTTATGAAAAAGTTTCATTTACAGATGGAAGAGCTGAAAGACATGTTTCAAGCCTCCCAAAATCCTACCCAACCACATGTATCCTAACCTTATCAGTTAACTAACTTGTTTCCTAGTCACATTGACTATTGTACTTAACAATTTTTGATCAAGAAAATTTCTTTATTCTTATTATCAGTGCTTTATTTCATATTCTTTTATGTTTTTTTCTACAGCCAAAAATCCAGTCTTATTTATTTAAATAGAATATTATAACATTCACTTATTGATCCATGAAAAATTAAATTTATTTTAATCTTTTTCTACACTTTCTTTTTTATCTCATAAAAAGGGGGAGAAATTTGGATAAACACAACAATTATTTTTATCAAAATAATTCTTTCAAATCGAATTTCAAATTATTTTCTTTTAAATGTTTTCAAAATTATAAATTTTTTTTCTAATTTTTTGGGTTTTCTGATCATTAAAAAGGGGGAGATTATTGGGCATTTATTGTCTCAACAATACTCTATAAATATTATTGATTTTGATGCTCACAAATTCCCTTGTTTTTTTAATAATGATACTATTGTAAGTGTATTTAAAGAAATTGATATTATTTATAATACTTATTTTGGAATTATATTCAAGCTTATTATTCATGTGGAATGTTTGTCAAAGTTTTCAGAATGATCGTATGCATATTCTTGAAACACTCTTCATACCCTACATTGAAAAACGTAACGTAAGGAACAAACCCTATGTTTTTATTAAACCTTATGTTGAAAGGTCAGCACATATGGTCTATCAACCTTACATTGACAGAAATGTACAAATAAAGAACCTTATGTTTGGATGGAACCTTACGTTTGACAAAGAGAAAGGGTATGGTTAAAGAACTCTATGTTTGAGAAGAAAATGTATGGATCATAAAACTTACTTTTGTGATCAACCTTACATTTTCAACCCTATGTTAAGATAATTAACAGTACATAGTTGAACCCTACATTTGTTATTTTTTTATTTTATGAAGTAACCCTAATTTTGACTTATCATCATCGAATATTTAAATTTACAAATTTATCAGAGTTTCATACAATAGTCTTTACAGAATATCAGGCCAATTTAAAACATGTTTTTGAACGATTGAAAACTTGTTATTATTGATTTAAAGAATAATATTCAGTGGATTAATTCACTCCTATTTTTAAGGGAAGTTATGAATATTGTGAGTTGTCTTATGAATTTGAATTCTCACGATTTATCAAGGGATTTTCTTGGATCTGAAATTGTGAAGCAAGATCAAATGCTTTATTTATTATATCAGTGTATTTTTTCAATATATATATGTGTGTGTGTGTGTGTGATTTAAAGAAGTAGCGACATATATTGTGACACATATTGTGACACATATTATGACACTTATTTCTATTCAATGAAATTCTTGTGAAGATCTTTTATAGATCTATTGCAACAATCGACCAGACTCAGTTATCTACAGAAGAGGCTATAGTTTGGAGATATACATGTTTTGAATCTTGTATTTGTTGTAAGTTTGATACTGCTAATTGTTGATGCTTTTATTCAAAGATCTATTACAACCAGATCACTTTAGAACTACTATTTCTTGAAGAAACTATTTTCTGAAGAAGAAGATCCATCTACTGTCAACTGTTTTTACAACTGTGACGTTCAATCAGAACCTTTTTTTATCAATATATTTTTATTGAGAGTTTTAACTGATCGTACTCAGTTGTGGTGGAGTATCAGCTTCTTGATCTAAGATATGGATTTTTTTTGTCTATTAAATAACCAGAAGCCTCTATTTTTATCCTTATTTATAAAGGTGTCAATTGCCTGCACTCAATTCTGGATTGGTTTTATGATATGAGGGATTAACTAGTGAAAATCACCAAACACGCAAAGAGAGTAATTGGGGGAGTGAATAAGAGATCCTTGTGCCCCAAACCACGATAAAAAGTCATGTTCTATATTTCTGTTTTATCCACTGCTCATACTTTCATATAGAAGATAAACACTACTTATAGGAATAATCTACAGTTGACAAAAAAAGGCAGAATTATGAAAGATTTTGAAAAGACACAATTAACCCCCCATCTTGTGTATATTTGTATATTGTAACCTAATATTAATTTAATAATTTAATCATAATTATTAAAATTTAGTTACTGAATGATAATTAAAAACATTTATTAGTAATTAGATAATAATAATTAGTAATATTTATTGATAAATTAATAATTACTTAATAATAAATTACTTAATTAGTAAGCAATGTTTTTAATAAGTAAATAAATATTTCTTAATTTCTAATTAATTAATATTTAATAATTATATTTTTATTTTTCATAATTAAAATAGTAATTTTAAATATTTATTAGAAATTATTATTAACTAGTAATTAATATTTTTTAAAAAATTAATATTATTAAATTATAAATCATATTATTTAATTGATTAGCTACTAATTGTTAATTAGTTTTTATTATTAATTAATTATTAAATTATTATTATTTAATTAAATAATTTTTGGTAATTAATATTTATTACTAAATGAAATTAAATACATGATATTATTTACTATTTAAAGAAATTAATTTCTAATAAAAATTAATCACAAATAAATATCTAAAATTATTATTTATTTACAAACTAAAAATTATTATTATTATACGTTATATATTTATTGTTTATTATTTAGTTATTATAAATATTGTTTTTTACTAATTATATATTATTTAATTCTTAATTAAATAAAACCTTTTATTTATTATGAACAATTAAAAAAATTAATTAGTTGTTTAATAATATTATTAATTACTAATTAATAGTATTAATTGATTGATTAAAAATGATTAATAATAATATATTATTAATTTTGTGTAGTAAAGGGAGAACTTGAATCCCACATCGAAAGTATAGAATGATTTCCTGGGCAAACCCTCTTATAAAAGAGAACCCTAGGTGAGGATTTCTCTTAGAACTAGAGACTGCTTTAATGGTAGTAAGGATGGATATTAAATAGCATATAAATTATGCTAAATTATATATATATATATATATAATCTTTAAATATAAAAAAATATCTAATATATATATATTTCAAAAAGGGGCAAAGGCCTCTACCGCCTTTCAACTTAACCAAAAGTCAGTAGGGCCCCTATTGCCTTTCTATCACATTTTTGAAAAAAAAACGAACTAGAAACGTTTAAAATTAATTCAAAATCCCCATAAAAATAAAAAAAAACTCTATTTATACTTCATCCTAGTTGCTCCCTCATATACTTTCACAACCAAACACCATTCTCTTAGAGCCTTCTGGCCATGGTGCTCACCACTTTTCTACCTCTCCTCACCCTTATTCCTCTATACATTTTACCATTCTCCCTCATCGCTCGAATGAATGGAACTGTATCCATAGGTTCATCGTTCTTAACTGGAGACACTCCAATGAAGTCTCATTCCACTGAGTTAACTTTCGAGTTTCAATGAATAAACACCACCATTATCATTGGCTTCCTTCTATCTATTTGGTACAATAATTTGTCATACCAAACTTGTAACACCCAGAGATTTTATGAAAATTATTCTTTTAATTTCATTAATGTCTTGTGTTGTATGCTACACCAAGATTACCTTGCGCTATATGCAACACCGTATTAGCTTTCAGTATACGCAACACTATTCTTGGATCGTGTTACACACAATTTTGATAATAGTTATTCTACGCAACATTGAGTGTATATATATATATATTCAATGTATAAATAAAATATGGTTGGATTCTGTTATACGAAACAATGAGGGATTCTTTCACAACACGCAACCCTGACTTGGCTTGCATTACACGCAATCGCGACCTTCCTCGATAGCGTGTGTTGTACGCAATACCGGGTTTTACTAAACAACGATATATTATTATAATATTATTATGAACTATCCGTTATGAATAGTATTAACTAAATTTTTAATTTTATAACATTATTATTCAACTTACACATTTTCTAGAACATGTTATAAGAACAAAATAAAATTTTCGGGTAAAATAAGTATTTTTCAAAAAATGCAGTTTTGCGGCCTTTTGATGGCACACCCACTTTAAATCTAGTTTTTGACATTTTTATAAGTTCAATTTGACAAAATAAAATTCTTCTTTGGAATCATGAAATAAAAATTTACTTTGGATAAATTTTTCATATTATTCTGGTAACTTTCATATTTTGATGAATAGTAAAAACACGCTATATTTTAATTAAAAACAACTTTTTTCATCGCAATAATTTATATGGTTAAATTATAATATTGAATTGTTTTTAAGTATAAATAGAATATATTTTTACCATTTAATGTAATGTATTTCATTATCATTTATTCTACCTTGAATTCGTAGGATAAATCAATTCAATCTTTTGCAATGTTTTAAAGAAAACCCCGTTTTCTTTCGACAACGGGATTAATTTTAATTTAATTTCTGAAACTTTTGTGTATTGAATTTGGAAAAATGGATTCCATATTTGGAATCAGTGGATCCAAATTATGTTAATAAGCTACTTTTTATTTTTGGGAATTATGAATAGTAACTTCGGTTAATTTTATTTACCATAGTTAAAGGTAAATCGGGTAATTAAGGGTAAATATAATATTATAAAATTACCCTAACACATGTCAAAATCCTATTGTATGACTAAAAGTAGACCCATATCACCTAAGGGTCGGATTAGATTCATTTAATGGACTTTTTTCCATGAAAATAATTTAATTATAATTAAAACCAAAGAATGTGACAACATGTCACTTTCTTAAAGCTTATAAGTATAATAATTTTAATTAAGTGATACACTTCATGAAACTTAGAACATTAATAGTCTCCAGAAATATAATACAATTATCTACATCATAGGAATTTATATTGAATTTTTAGGGATTAAATAATTATCATTTATTATGGCACAAAGATGATGCAGTAATTGTTTTATTAATAAAATATTGACATAATTGATGTTATAAATACCCAAATAAATGTAATTTAAGACTATTTATGAATTACACTAATTTTCTAGGTTAATATGACATGTTAGTACTGATTTAATTATCTTTTTTCGAACTAATCATTCTGTTATGAGTTTTACAAAAATCAATTACTAAATAGTGTCAAAATTGACATAAAATAGTTTTTAAAACAAATATTATATTATTAATTGTTATTTTATTCCTAAAAATCTAAGGTTCAGCCAAATGACTTAGATAAGGTTATATATATTAATAATAAACAACTTGGGGTTCTTTTGGCTTGTTATAGTAATTTTATTAACCTTATAGTGTAAGAACACAAGAAGACACGATAGAAGTAAAATTATTTAACTTAATGTTAAATCTAAATGATAAGGTTAAAATAGGAACCTAAACTTGTCTAAATTCTATTTGATGAGAGTATTTCGACCCATACCCACCTTATAATCGAAATAAATCAATTTGGAGCTATTTAAAACCGAATTTGTCTTTATAATAAAATAATATTTTTAGTTATTCCAAAGGTACCCCTCTCCTCCCTTATAAAAGGGAACCCCCTCCCTCTCTTCCTCACACCAATTTGAGCATTCAAGCTTGACCAAACCCTGCCAAAATCTCTTCTCCACTTCCCTAGTATCATCCTAGAGGTACTGGTCTTCTTCAAAGACTATCCTTAGTTCTTTAAGTGGAGGTTAAGTGAAGGCGCGTCAAAAAGAGGAGGTTCGGACACGTACAAAGAATATCGGACATAAGGTAAGGGAAATATCACAATCTCATTTTTATCTGAGATTGTTTATAATTTGGTATTTACTGGGGTGTATTTTATCATCCACATCCATGTTTCCTCAATATGTAATATTATTTCCATCCACCTACAATTGTTTAAATCCAATTTTACCCTTCGGTGAGTTTTTAGTAAAACATATGAAAGGAATCTTGTTTTTGTTTTTCATACGAGGTACTTTTTGACTTTTCCGACAAAAGTATTAGGAGAATATTTTTTTAACTTATACAGCATGAATGGATTTTTAAAACATTATTTCCAAGAAGCTTCCTTTACATTTTTTCAATTTTATTTTTAATCAACTTCTTTTAGTTTAAAATCGTATGACATGTTAAGAAAGGAAAAATGTTTTTGAAGTAGAAAGGATATTTTCCTCAAGAATGGAGTTCAAGTGTTTTATCAAAATTATTTTCCATCTAAGATAATAAAAGGTTCTATTTTTTATCCCTATTATTACATTGATTTGATTATGTTGTGATGGAATTATATTTTTATGAATTCATTTATCTTATATGAATTGTTTTATGATGTCACGATGCTTAAGATTCCGATTTTTATTACATGGGTTATGCTATGTTGTATGGTTTATGATTTTGTGGCACACATAAGAATGGTATCATTATGACATGGGTGGGACCTATATCTCCCTCCAATGCATTGGGTAAAGATTTTATATCTCATGAGATAGACATGTCTGGAATGGTAGGTTATACTGGTTCAGTGAAACAGGACTGAAATAAGGGTGACTCGGTTCCGAAATGGACTTTGTCCACTAAGATAGTCTTGTCAATGAGTATTGACTAATAAGATATGATTCTCTATGATTATTTGTGTATGCCACAAAGTTTCATGTTTTAAGTTATGATTATTGGTATTTCATTTCACTACTATGATTTATCCCATGTTATGAAATTATGCTCTCTTTTGCAGGTTAAGATTTCCAAAATGTTATGTTCTTATGAATATGATGTGATTGATATTTCTTTTGTTTACCCTTACTGAGCATTTGAGCTCACCCTTTTTATGTTTTCGTTTCCCTAGGATATAAATAAAGGTTTTAGGTAAAAAAAAAAGAAGATATTTATGGGAGATGTTGAAGATCTTTCACCACTATTAGAAGATTATATTCCGAGTTTCCAAAGACACTAAACTATTACGTTCTTTGTGTGTGTGTGTTTTTGTTATGTACTAAGTATTCTGCAAAATTAATGTAATGTCTATGTATGTTAAGCTTCAGGTCTCTACAAAAATATCATTCGGTATGAAAATAGGGACAACTTCACACCAATTGGCTCGAAAGTGACTATCACCCACAAGTATGGGTTAGTACTTAGCGACCCAAATTTAACACAACTCTGTAAATTGAAAATGTATGTCAAACAAGAGGCTTATCACGGTTTCATGTATGACACATGAAATTTTGTGATCCCAAACATGGATTCTCAGATCTTGTGGGAAATATTTTGTGATCCAACTGACATTGTACTTCCCACATAGATGATGCCCAAAGGCACTATGTTGTACGCTCAATGGGAAGAGATGAATTTCTCAAAGGGAAATTTAATTTACCCTTCCAAGATAATGGTGTCCTGGTGATTTACCTCCAGAACCTGGACACTTACACTGAGTATGGTTCGTATTACACCAGTGGCACATAAGATCCCACCAAATCTTCTAATTCAGAGATTCTGTAGATCTTTAACAGCACAGGGTATAGGTACATAATCAAAATAAGCAGAGAGAAATCCCCTTTGACTACAGATAGGTTGAATCCGAAAGCTTATTTTTACCACCATGTGACTCTAAAATGTGGTGGGGGTTTTTACTCAGTATTACCATCCAAGTAACGTATCATCATCGGTGTATTGGGAATTTTTGGGCTAGTGGAGGTTCATAGTGATGAAATCAAAACAAAAAAAATAAAAAATCAGAAGAACATGAGAGTATTTAACATGGTTCTGTAATAATGCCTACATCCATGGTAGAAGAGAGGCCAATTATTATATTTCTCTCCAAAAAACGTTCGAGGATTACACAAAGTTACAAAATAAATTTTTTCTCTGAATATAATCATTGGGATTCAATCGCATTTTATAGAGGAAAAAATTCAGCAATGTCAATGTTTTGTGAGGGTTTATT
This sequence comes from Viscum album, assembly GCA_963277665.1. Taxonomy (NCBI): domain Eukaryota; kingdom Viridiplantae; phylum Streptophyta; class Magnoliopsida; order Santalales; family Viscaceae; genus Viscum; species Viscum album. The sequence continues at coordinate 1,485,445,947 of OY728128.1, forward strand.
CCTCAACACTTGAAAAAATTCTGGTCACTGACTGCTTCAATGATGGTTGTTGTGTGCCTATTGTATATAGATGGGTTGGTTTCCACCTAGGTTGGTTGATGACAAACCTCCCTCAATCAATACCCATAATTGGGAGTTCCCCACAAATCTCTCCCTAAGGACCAATTTGGGGTAGAATCTAGACCCACTGTTACCTTGTAGGAATATAAATTCTGTTTCAGTATAACTTTTATCATCATGTCTTCCACAATATCATTACTGTGGATTTTCTCAACTTTTAATAATCTTTCTTCTAGAACATTATGAATCTAGTGATATCACACGTCAATGTGTTTTTACCTAGAATGAAATGTAGGGTTCTTACTAAAATGAATATCCCTCTGACTATCATAATTGATAATATAATTATCCTGACCCTATCCCAACTCTTGTAAAAACAACTTCAACTATAGCATCTCCTTGCACCCTTCAGTGACTGTGATATATTTTGCTTCTATGGTAGTCAATGCAACACACTTCTAAAGTCATGATTACCCTAAGACTACTCTCCCTATACAATGTAATAGGTACCTAGATATGGGTTTCCTCATGTCTACATCTCCATCCATATTTTCATATATGTATCCTTATAAAATAGGTTTATCACTTCCAAAACATAAAAAATGAATAGATGTACCTCAAAGATACCTTAATATTCATTTGACCATTTTCCAATGTCTTTTACTAGATTTGATAATAATATAGTCACAACACCAACAACATGAGAAATATCTGGTATGGTGTACACCATAACATATATAAGACTACCAATTGTCGACTGATAAGGAACTTTTCCCATTTCTTATTTTTTTCACTTCATTCAAAGGACTATAACCTATTTCAAGCTTGAAATTACTCTCAAGTGAAGTAATAACTTGTTTCACCTTGATCATGTTAAATCATTCAAGAAATTTCTTAATGTACCACTCCTGAGATAGCCAAATCTCATGATTCCTCCTGTCTTGAGTAATCCCCATACCAAGAATTTGAGTAGCGTCTCCCAAGTACTTAATTTCAAAAGACTTGTTCAACTCCTTATTTAACCTTTCAATCTTGGTGATAAATCTTCCAATAATTATCATATCATCAATATAAAGAAACAATATAATGAAATCACAATCAGTCAATTGTTTTATTAAAACACAGTGACCATATGTCGTCCTTCTGTACTCATTTTTCTCCATGAATGAGTCAAATTTCCTACACCACTACCTCAGTGCTTATTTTAAAACATTTAATATTTTCTTAATCTTGAATACTAAGTTTTATTTATCCTTCACCAAGTTTCCCACACCACTGCCTCATGTAGTGAGTATCTATGAATCAGTTGTCGTTCTCCAGTGGATCTCCTCAACTACACTTCGAGGGTAATCTGTTCTAGAATATCATATGATGGAGACATATTAGTATATTGAGAGATATTACCTGGTAGTGATGTATCATAAATTTTACATATCTCTATCACACTATCCGGTACTGAGGGTAGTGAGACTATTTCCTAATTGACTAGAATTTACATACACCGCAACTTCTCTACATTTTCTAGATTCTCAAAATATTTAATTGTTTGCTCCTCAAGAAACACCATATCTTGGATTCTGATGATCCTCCTACTAATAGGATCCCAAATTAAATATCCAAACTCCTCAAGATAATATCCTAAAAATATACACTACTTTCCTTTTCCATCTGGCATCGCCAACTCATCTTTTAAGATGTGAACTAATGACCTACAACCATATAATATTAAGTGTTTGTATAAAACATATTTACCTATCAAAACACTTTTTGGATCATTGTAGTTTAGTGGAACTAATGGAGAATGGTTGATAAGATCAACTGTGGTTCTCATTTCCTCCCCCAGAAGGTGTTTGGTAGCTTTTCATTTGAGAGCATACATCAGACTCTTTCACAAATTGTCATGTTCATACTCTAAGAAACATAGTTATACTGAGGTTTCTTAATTAATTATTTTTTCAATATGATGTTAAAACTCATACAATACTCCTAAAATGGACCATGGTACTCTCATCCATTGTCTTCTCACACACACTTTAACCATATGTCTATTTCTCTTTCCACCTTCGCATGAAACTGCTTGAAATCATCCTAAACTTGATGTATAGTTTTCAAAGAAAATGCCTAAAATTTTCTAGAATGATCATATATGAAGGTGAAAAAATAAATATCACCTCTCATGGACTTAGTACTCACCATGTATACATCAGTGTGAATCAAATTTAAAACATTTAATTTTATGGATGGTATATAACCATGAAATGATATTCCAGGTTGTTTTCCCATAACGAAATCAACACAGGTATCCAAATGTGTACCTTTTAGTCATAGCAAGAGAACCTTCTTAGAGACAATTATGATTCCTATCTTGCTCATGTGACCAAGAACCTAATGCTAAACTTCTATAGGAACATCTTTCCTAGCTGCATTGATTCTCCTCCACATGATCTAGCATATGTGAGATAAAGAGAAGTATCTTTACATCCTTTAGGAATTACCAAGTTACCTTTGGAAAGCATCCATTTTAAATCACCTAATGAACTGACATATCCATCATCATCAATAATTCTAGTGGATATCAGATTGAGGTGAATATCAGGAACATGCCTCACATCCTTCAATAATAACCTGGATCCAATATTAGTCTCTAGAAAAATATTAACAGTACCAATAATTTTGAATGCACTATCATTTCCCATATTCATGTGTTTGAAACTCCCATAAGTGTAAGATGAGAAGAAATCACTTCTGGTGGTGACATGGTAGGAGGCATCTGAATCGATCAACTATGCTGAGTCTTGGCTTGTATGAGTGACTTGATTATCTTTCTCAACAAGAATTATTTTTTTATTTACAAATACAAAATCATTATTTTGGGCCTTACCTTCCTAATTCCTCTATGTTTTGTTTATCCTTCCACACTCCTAGATAAATTTTTAGGGCTTTCCATAGTGGTGGCACTTCATGACATATCTTGATTGAGATTTTGGTCACTTTCTTATTTATAGACTTTGGTCAGGGGGATATCTTCCTTTACTTCTTCATTTCCATTTATTCTTACCTTATCTTTCAGTGACCAGATCCTATGATTCAGGTGTATATCGCTCATATTTTCTATTAGACTTGTCATTCAACATTCTATCTTTCACCATCTCCATAGTGAGAGTTCTATATAGAGTTGAATTACTGAATGATGCAACTAATATGTCCCATGTATTCGATAAAGAAGACAATATCAATAGTGCCTAAAACTCATCATCAATAATAATTTTAATGGTATTCAACTAATCAATAGTACTTTATAACTCACTCATGTTCTTGGTACGTTTCTCTGGCCTTTGTACTTCAAGTTGAAAATATGACATATTAGGTTTTCTTTGTTCAGTGTGGTTGTCATCACATGTATTTTTTAAAAATTTTACCATAGAATAGAATCATCATCTTCATTGGAAAATTTCTAGAAGATACTCTTATAGATCCACTGTCTAATTCAGTCAACACACTTCCTACTGAGCACAACCCAATCTGCATCAGCTGGTGGGGTACTTCCTGGTGTCTTCTCACCTGATTTAATGCTTGTTGATGATTCCTCCTCTTGTGATACAATTCGATTAGCAGTTTACACTATTGGTTCCCATAAATATTTAATATACAAAAGATACTCCATTTTGGGTTTCCAGATATCATAATTTAAAGTGGTAAGATTAATCATGTTACCAATATTTTCTTCCATTTATATAGTCATAATTTCAAAAATATAACTATACAGATGTGTTCAGAATGGTCAAAATAGAGAGAACTACACTTGGATCACTGAAAAAAACTCCAATTGGCCAAGATATAGCCAAAATAGTTTCAACGGTCTAGATCAAATGATGAGGTGGAACCAACGTGGTTTTCCATAAAAGTGGCTAGAGAATTTTCTGGAAAGTTTCCATCATCGTGAACAATGTCTTCTTCTCTGTCATGGGGTATTGTAGCACCCAAGGTTTAACTGAAACTTTGACCGGATCTACCAGCTTCATTTCAGATCCATTTTTTACACTGCTTGAGCCGTTGGAATCATCTCACTGAGCTCTTCGTAGATTTAGCATAAACATTTTCTTAGCAAATTCAATTTTATGATTACAGAAAAAAATTTATACAACATCAAAATTTCTCTCTTGATTCCTATGATACCACTTTATTGGGTAATAGTAGGTTTTTGAAAAAAAAAATAATCAAAAATAGAAGAAAAAATAAGAAGAACACATGATGATTTATCATGGTTTGGAAATAGTGCATACATCCACAGGAGAAGGGAGTCCAATTATTATATTTCTCTCTGGATAAATCACTAGAGGATTATATAGAGTTTCAAGAGGGCTTTTATCTCTCAATAAAATTAATGGGATTCAATCCCATTTTATAGAGGATAAAATCTAGTAGTGTCAAAGGTTGGAGAGGTTTTGTTCATAAATCCTTGAAAAACTCCACCCCACCAGCTACTTCAATGATAGTTATTGTGCGTCCACTATATACAGCTGGGTTGGTTGCCTCCTGAGTTGGTTTTCGAGAATCCTACCTCAATCAGATCCCTTAATTAGGATTCGACCCCACAAGAAGGTTGGAAACTACATGGATGGTGTTGGAGAACATCTGTAGTAGATTTGTATTAAACGAGCTGAGCAGAAGAGATTGTGGGTTTAACAGTATTTTCAATCTCATAGGTGATGAGAGGACATGGTGAGAGTGCTCATCGGGGTTCCCTTTAGTAGAAAAGGGTGATTTCTACTATGTGGGGCCACATCTAATTTGTTAAAGTGATTTTTGGAAGGGAAATTTTCATCAACTTCTATAGTGAAATTATTATTTAGTGGTAAGATAACATAGTGGATAGCAGCTAGCAGTAGAAGAAACTTCAAGGGTTGATGAACCAACTCAAAATAGTCCTTCATAGCCTTGGTTTCCTTCATCTATATAATAGGATTAATTCCCATGAAATTGTAATCTATAATCAGTGTGATACTATGAGCTTTGATTTGGAGAGAAAAAATTCAAACAACCCCCTCTTCTCTTGTGGACTTGGAAAAGCTTTTCCAAACCACATAAATCCTCATGTTTTCTTCATTTTTCTCTTCTATTTGTGTTTTTTTCATCACCATCAACCTCTAATTCTCCAAAAAAGTGGTATCAAACGGATCTGAGTCAAAATAGAGGGGGTACAGAGAATTTTTCTAGTGACCAAAAAATTGAAGGTGGTCAGAATTTTTTTTAAGGCTAGATCTATGAAGAGCTTGGTGATTTGATTCAAACACTGCAAGCAGTATAAAGAATAAAGCTAAAATGAAGCTGGTAGAGCCAGTGATATTTTCAGTCAAACCATGGGTGCTACAGTACCCCTTACCATAGAAGACGACACTATTCATGATGGCAGTGAGTTTTCTATCCATTGTTTTGGTGATCTAAGACAGTGCCACCTCATCATTTGATCTAGACCGTTGAAACTGTTTTATCTATAACTTGGCCAATTAGAGTCTGTACTTAGCAGTCCAGTAGTTTATTCCATCTATTTTTACTATTACAAACAAATATTTATTGTTATTGTAAGAACCCGGACCTTCTTTTCAAGTAATTTTTTCCTTTCTAGTCGTTTTTGGGAAAAAAGAGGAGAATCTGGAAATTTTCAAAGTACATGTCGTGTACTTTATGAGTACACGCCATGTACTTTGATGCCGCTCAAGGCCGTGTGCTGTCTATTTCATGGCCACAGACATGACCATGTAGGGGTGATGTGGAGGCTGCTTAATTCGGAGTACAGAAAAGCTTAGTACACACCGTGTACTCTAAATGTACATGCCATGTACTTTCTTTTTTTCGTTAAATGGACTGAGGTCGTGTCTTAACCCCAAAAATGTATTCTTCTCCATCTTATTTGACCAATAGCGAGGGTACAACCATTGATCTTCTTCGAGCCACCGATCCTTCACCGGTTATCCGAATCGAATGCCATCGGTTGTAATAGAATCGCATCGGTGAGTTCTTGGTTCTTCTTTGGCCACGTTTCATGATTCTTTCTCTTATGAGAGTTATCTAAGTTTGAATGTTTTAGAAGTTTTTGCAGATCTACTCTGTTCTAAGACGATTCACATGCCGAGGTTCAATTATATCTATCTTCTAGGATCGAGGTAGGTGGTTTTTTCCCTACATTGAACATCTTTGAGTTTTTGTACAAAAGTGCTGGATTCCCATGTTTCGAGTATCTCGGGTTAGAGTTTTGATCCTGTTTTATTATCTGCCTTATATTTCTTGTGTTTTAGAGGCTATTAGATGAATAATTATTTCTTGTTAGCATGTTTTAGGATCACCCCATGGGTGTTCTCTCTTGTTTTGGAAGTTTATCACCATTTGGATTAGGTTGCCTGTGAGGCAGACCTTGTTGCATTGATTGTCTGCCTTGATATAAATGATTTCATGTATTGCCTAATGTTTATATGATTTTAATGAATTGTATCTATTATCCAAGTAGTTTTTGAACTTACTTAGGGATGTTGACAGTCGATTATGCACGACTAGACTGCTCAGGGCTGTGTGAACCTGGTGTGGTAGACTAAAGAGGGAATTGACGATTAAGGGCTTCCCTAGAGAGCCTGTTATAAATTAGTATCATTCATGGGACCAATGGGAATTGGACTTTGTGATGCCTCAGAGTGTATTTAGTTACGTATCAAGGCTATAGGGGGAATTAGATGTAAGTGCTTCCTCATAGAGTCTATAGCTATTGTTACCAGATCGTAGGGGAATTAACGGTGAGAGATTCCCATAGTGTTTGTGCCTTGTATGATTACTTATCTAGAGGGGTTTTCCAGTATGAGACACTGAGAGAGTCAGTATGATTATTGTTTGGTTGGTTGTGACGATTCTACCAAGACAAAGAACAATCTTGGGTTTTGTACTGCTTGTTGTTTAGGTAGTCTGCTAAGATACCTATTGTGTTACTTGCTATGACTTAGGAATATAGAGCTGATGCTAGGTTCCTTGGTTGATAATTAAATTATTGAATTAAATTAATTAATTAATGTGAATGGAGATTTTTAGGATTGTTTACTTTAGTGTATTCCTATTTCTTTACTACATTTATTTCCATTACTTTTTCTATATTTCTCACTGACAGTAGGGAACAGATCTTGGGGTGGTTGCCTACTGGGATTAGTCTTACACCCTGTTTGGGTCATGATTTTTGGTCCAAACAGGTTATATGGTTGCAGGTGTGGATAGGGATGGTGTCCCTTCTACTTCAGGTACATGATTGCTGGTTGGATTTGGAGAGCACAGGACTGAGCTTAGGCTTGTGATGCTGCTGGAGTTCCTGTTTACTTTTAGTACAATGTTCTCAGTTTTATTTCTGCATGTTGTTGTGTTTTCTTCTTTCCTTAGATAATTGAACCTACTGCATCTTTATCATCATTATTATATATTCATTTCTTCCGCTATTTAGTTTTAGTTATTGTATGTTGATTACTTCTTCCTCTATTGACTGTTATTTCCTTTTCATTGTAAACTTTACCAAATGAGGGCATAGTTTCCCCAATGACTCACCAAGGCCCTCGCTGCTAGTCAGCCGCCTCTGGCATTTAGGTAAATGTTCTTGAGGTCATGTGGAGAACCGGGTATGGGGCACCAATTTAGTGGCTCCAGATTCGGTTCGTTATAGATATATTTTCAAAAATTTCAATTTAATCAATAGAAGAAAATATCAGTAACATGATTAAGCTTTCTGATTTTAATTAGGCCACATGGAAACCCAAAATGTAGGATCTTATGTATATTAAATATTTGTGTAAACAACAGTGGATAACACTAATCCCATTGTAGTGAAAGTGGAGGAATTTTCAATAAGAGGTCAATATAGTGATAAGACATCATCCAGTATCCCACCAATTGATGCAAAGTGGGTTGTCCTCAAAAGGAAGTGCACTACCCAAATCAAACAATGGATTAACAAGAGTATCTTCCAAAAAATTCCAATGAACATTATTCTTTCATTATTTGGAAAAAAATTTAAAAGTTGTATTTGAGGACAACCACATAGAATAGAAAAATTGATACGTTGTCTTGTCATCTTGAAGTACAAAGATGGGAAAAACATATCAGAGCACATGAATGAGTTCCAAGGTACCATTGATCAATTTAATTCCATGAAAATGATGACTAAAGATGAGTTTCAGGCACTCTTAATGTTGGGTTCTTTACCAAATATGTGGGACACATTAGTTGTTATGGTCATCAATTCAACTCTAGATAGAACTCTCACTGTGGAATTGGTGAAAGACAGAATGAAAAATGAAGAGTCATAATGGAAAAACTAGGTATGCACACCTGAATTAGAATCTCTTCTCACTAAAAGACAAGGTATACAGAAATGTTATAGAAGAAGTAGTGGAAGATAACTTCTTGGGCAAAGTCTTCAAAGTGGGAAGCGATCAAAATCTCAATAGAGATATGACATGAAGTTCCACCACTATAGAAATCCTGGATACTTTATTCAGGAATTTAGAAGGTTAAAGGTAGGGAAAAGTAATATGTAAGGTAAAAACCAAAATAATTATGTTGTTATTTTCAATGAATATATTGTTATTGTTCAGTAAGATAATCATTTTATTCTTATAAGCCAAGATTTGACATGGGTGATTGATTCTCGTGCCTCCTACCATGTCACTTCTAGAAGATATTTCTTCTCATCTTACGCTTTAGGGAGTTTAAAACATGTGAAGATGGGAAATTATGGTTCATACAAAATAATGGGTATTGGAAATATTTTCTAGAAACTAATATTGGATTCAGGTTACTATTGAAGGATGTGATTCATGTTCCGAATATTATCCTAAATCTGATATCCACTGGAATTCTTAACGATGATGGATATTTCATTTCCTTTAGTAATGGTAAATAGAATCTTAACAAAGGTAACTTGGTCGTTGAAAAAGGAAATAAATATACTTCCCTTTATCTCATAGATGTCAAACCATGTGGACGAGAAGTCAATGTATCCGGAAAATATGTTCCTGAAGAAGTTAAGCACAAACTTCTTGGTCACATGCGCGAGAGAGGAATCAGAATGATCTCTATAAAGGATCTCTTTCTAGGAATAAAAGGTACACTTTTGGATACTTGTTTTGATTGCATCATGGTAAAATAACACATATTTTCATTTTGTGGTTATATATCACCCATAAAATAAAATGTTTTAGATTTTATTCACACTGATGTTTTCATGATGATAACTAAGTTTATGGAAGGTGTTATTTATTTTGTTACCTTCATAGTTAATCATTATAGAAAATTATGGGCCTTTTCTTTGAAAACTAATGATCAATTAAAGGATGTTTTTAAGAAATTTCATGTGAAGCTGGAAAGAGAAATTGGTATACCGTTACAGTGTGTGTTAGAAGAACCTGGAGGAGAGTACCCTGGTCTATTTAATGTGTAATGTAGGAGTTTTAGGATTATACTATAAAAATTAGTATCAAATATGCCTTAGTTTAACGATATTAATGAGAGGATGAACAAAATAATTTGTGAGAGAGTCTCGTGTTCACTATCAAATGAAAAACCACCAAACACCTTTTAGGGGGAGGCAATAAGAACTTTATTTTATCTTATAAAACTTTATCCATCAGTTCCATCAAACTATGATGTTCCATAAAGGGGTCGGATAAGTAAATATGTTTCATATAAACACTTGAGAGTATTTGGCTATAGGGAATTTGTTTACATCCCAAAAGATTAATAGGAAAAGTTGATGAAAAAGGAAAGTAGTGTATCATTTTAGGATATGATCATGAGGATTTTGGATACCAAATTTTGGATCCTATTAGTAGGTGGATCGTTAGAAGTAGAGAAGTGGTGTTTCTTGAGGATCAGACCATTGAAGATCTTAAGAAGACAGAAAATGTAGAGAAGTTGCATTATAAGGAAATTTAAGTCAATCTGGAACTAGCCTCACCACCATTAGTACCATCTAGAGTGAGAGAGACATGTGACATTGATGATACATCACTACAAGGTAATATGTCTCTATATGATGATATTCCTCCATCATATGATATTATAAAATAGATTCTCCCCAAAGCATAGTTTAGGAGATCAACCATAGATTGAAAACTGAGTCAGAGATACTCACCATATGAGTATGTGATGCTCACTAATGGGGGAGAGATAGATAGTTATGATGATGCAATCAGGAGTCATCATAAGATGGAATGGAAGAAGGCTATGCAAGAGGAGATAATATCCTTGCATAAGAACTGTACATTTGATTTGGTGGAATTACCATCAGGAAAGAAGGTATTCAAGAAAAGAGGGAGTATATAATCTAAGGAGAAGATTGTATCTCACATTTTCACTACAGAACCAGATTGATTGTGAATCAATTCAGTCATAAGAAAGGTATTGACTTTGATGAAATTTTTTCTCCTATTGTTAAAATGTATTCTATCATATTTTTTCTTATATTGGTGGCTAGCCTATAGTTTGAGGTTCAACAACATGATGTAAAGATAGCATTATTACATGGTTATCTTTATGAGGATATTTACATGGAGTATCCAGAGTGATTTTACATGAAGTGTAATGAAAACATGGTATACAATCTTAAGAAAATTTTATATGGTTTGAAACATTCATTGAGGTAGTGGTATAGGAAATTCGACTCATTCATGGATAAAAATGAGTAAAAAAAAGGGATTATTGATCACTGTGTTTTCATAAAACAGCTTTATGATAGTGATTTTATTATAATGTTGATTTATGTTGATGATATGAAGATTATTAGTAAATATATCACCAAAATTGACAGGTTGAAGAAGGATTTGAACAAGTATTTTGAAATGACGGACTTGGGAGATGCTACTCATATTCTTGGTATGGAGATTACTCATGACATGAGGAATCCTAATATTTGGTTATCTTAGAAGCAGTACATTGAGAAGGTTTGTGATAGATTCAGAATGAGAAAAGAGAAACTAGTTACTACTACACTTGAAATTCATTTTAAGATCCCAATAGGTCAGAGTCCTTTGACTGAATAAGGGGAAGTAGAGATGGAAAAAGTTCCTTATCAGTCATAAGTTGGTAGTATTATGTATTCCATGGTGTGAACCAGACCAGATATTTCTCACGTTCTTGGAATTGTGATCATATTCTTATCAAATATAGGAAAATATAATTTTACATTGGTCAAATGGATATTGAGGTATCTCTGAGGTACATCTAGTCATTTTTTATATTTTGGAAGTGATGATCATGATTTATAAGGATACATATATGAAGATATGGTTGGAGATGAAGACATGATGAAATCCATATCTGGATACTTATTATCATTTGCATGGGGAGCAGTCTCTTGGAAATCATGGATTCAAAAGTGGGTCTCCTTATCTACCATAGAATCATAATATATCACAGTCACTGAAGGATGTAAAGAGATGCTATGGATGAATAATTTTTTACAGTAGGGATAGAGTTAAGAGAATTAAATTCTCTATTTCAATAGTCTAAGCGTTATTCATCTCAGAAAAAACCCAAAATTTCATTCCATATCCAAACACATGGACGTGTGATTTCACTAGATATGTAATGTGTAGGAAGAAATAATTTTGAAAGTTGATAAAATTCACACCAATGATAATGAGGCATACATGATGATGAAGGTTCTACCGAAAGAGAAGTTGGAAGCCTGCAAGGAGACTATAGGTCTATCTTCTACCCCAAATTGGTCGTAAGGGGGTGATTTGAGGGGACCACTCCCAATATGGAAGAGTGATTTGTTAAAGGGACATTTTCAACAACTGCTATGGTGGAATTCTTCTTTAGTGGGTAGCTAACACGGTGGATAACAGCCAGCGAAGGGAGAAAATTCCAAGGTTAATGAACCAACCCAAACTAACCCTTGACAACCTTGATTTCCTTAATCTATATAACATGATTAGTTCCCATGAAATTTTAATATGTAATCATTGTGATCCACTGATATTTGATCTGAAGAGGAATAATACAAATGTTTCCCTCTTATCACTTGGACATAGGTAGACTATGTTGAACCACGTAAATCCTCTCATGTTCTTCAGTTTTTTATTATTTTTGTGTTTTTTTCATCACCATGGACCTCCACTACCCCAACATATGGAAAATCTGTGTTGAATTTCATAGAAAATTGTGTGCAAGAAGGATTCCATCCATGTTCTATGTTGTGCCATTTTAAGAAGCTCCCAAATACCAAATATCTATAGTTTGATTATGAAAAGCTGTAACCATTTAATGAAGATAAGTATAAGGATTCATATATGGATGATTGCTTTTGTGTATTTATCATCTTTGTGGGAGATTCCAACAAGAAGAAGAATTTTCCACTTTCTAATGGGGTAAGAGGAAGTGCTGCTGAGGGGAAAGGATCTAATCATAATCAAGAAGGATGGGTTCCCTCCCCTCTCACCTATCCCACCCAATCACTGTAGCTTAAAAGAGGATAGTAAGGATGCCAAATTATTGGTGTAAGGAGGAAATTAATATTACCCTGCACAATAATTGAAATCATGAAGAAAATAATAGATGTCACAAAGATGCATCAAGAAGGAATCTCAAGAATACAATCTCATATCATGATATATTTTATTGTATGAGTATATGTAAGGTCTGTTTTCTCAATTATTTAAATGTAATGTTTGAGATATTTTCTTCATGGTTTTATATTAATAATATAAAAATAATTTTTAACCCATATTTTTCACTGGGTTCATTACCTTATTTAGTGGGTTTTTAAGTTAAATTTTTTTGTCCTCAATTTAGGATTTTCTTTATATTATTAAGTTGTGGAGGTATAAAAACCATGACGAGGGAATTCGATGTCTCACAAAGGAGACCTAATCATTTTCGGGCTTCTTAAATCTTCGTGAATAATTTTTAAATTTAATATTACTACATTAAATTAATTTAAATAGTTATCAATATTTTAATTATTTTATAGTGTTTTACTTACCTTTTAAATTTATTTTTCATCTTTATTTTAACTTGAGTTTTATTATTAGTGTATTTTTTGAAAAATGATTTTTTATACAATGATATTAAGAATTGTTTATACTTATTTGATTAAACATTTATATCTTTATTTTTGAATTTATAGGGAAAAGTGTGGTAACATAATAATTATAGAAAAAAATTGAATAAATTTACCCTAAAACACACCTCAGTGCGCTAAGGGTTTGGAAGAATTTTTAGATTATTTAATTTCAAATCAATCAGTGGATAGTCAAATAATATGTATGTTCCCTCATTGTAAATTCATATAATGGTTGAATAAAAATTAGATGTATGAGCACCTGATATTGAAAGTGTTTCATTATCAATATGTATGTTTGATTTGGAATTAAAAATTGAATGTTATGGAAATTCAAAACAACAACTATCCTATAAACAAAACATTAAAGTTACCCAACAAAGGAGAATTCAGTTTAAAACTTGATAAATGAATCATTTGGATTTGTAGGATACAATGACCATGATTTTAATAGATAAAAATAACCTTCAATTTATCATGATTAGGCTAATATTTCTCAGAACTTCAATGAGAAAAAAATAAGTTTTATGAATTAGTTGAAGACAAAAATCATGAATTGTATGAAGGGTTTTCCAAGTATTCAAATATTCCTTTTATAATCAAGTTGTATCATATTAAGTGTATATGTGGAATTACGGAAAAAGTTATATCTATTATTTTAGAATTAATTCTTGATGCATTTGGTGAAGCTAATATCTATACATTATTCTATGAGTTGAATAAAACCATCAAAAACTTGGACATGATTTTACAAAAATATATGAATGGACTAATGATTGTATGATTTTTTTGGGGAGAAAAGTCTGATAAATAAGAATCCATAAGATATTATACAATTATATGGAAATTAATGATCAATAGTGGGATTACAAATGAATAAAACACTAGGAAGAAGAAAAATAAAACTCTCATAAAGGAATTACATTACATTCCTCTAAAATCGAAACTGGAAAGATTATTAATATTGTCTAAGAATGCATAAACCATGATGTGAAATGATTTGTAAAGTAACAAAGATGTATCAATGAGACATCCAAAAGATTAAACATTATGGAAGTTGTTTGATTCATTATTTACATATTTTTCTTTAGAACATAGGAATGTATATTTGGGATTGGATTCTTATTGATTTATCCTTTTGGGTACTTTAAGTACTAATTATAGCATATGAATAGTTATTTTTATCCCCTATAATCTACCTACATTGATGTGTATGAAGAATAATTATATCATTATTTTGATGATAACACCAAGAAAGAAAATTCTTGGAAATGACATTGATGTATACTTTCAGCCTCTAATAAAAGAATTGTGAGAATTATGGGATGATGGAATATGAATAAATGACACATTAATGAGAAAAAATATATAAAATTCATACTTATTTAATGTGGATAATTAGTGAATTTTCTGGACTAAGAAAATTATCTGGTTGGAACACTCATATCGGTTTGGCATGTCTAATATGTAATTTTGCTTTTGAACCTACACGGTTATTTCATATCATAAAATGGCTCTCTATGTTTCATCACCAATTTATTTATGCATCTCTTAAATTTAGGTTTAACAAGACAAAATTCAATGATAATATTGAATTGATAAATTTATGAAAGGTGTAAATTGGTTAAAAAAATTAGGTTAATTAATGAATTTAACTGTAGAGTTTGGAAATTTTAATTATTTGAAAGAAGGGAAGAAAAGGGTATGTAGTATAATATATAAAGTTGTTAGAACACAATAGTGGAATAACATGATTATATTTTTCAAACTTCCTTAATGGGAGTTTAATTTTCTATGTCATAATCTTGACGTAATTCATATTGAGAAGAATCTCTATGATAATGAAATTTTTACATTGTATAATGTGAAGGATAAATCTAAGGATCTCATTAATGCTCATAAGTATTTTTATGCAATGAATATAAACTGTGTTTTTTGGGAAAATTATAATGGAATGTATCCTTCATCTATTTTTACAATGAAAAATAAATATAATCTTGTATTCCTTAAAACATTAAAGAACATTTCAAGGTGTTTTGACTTAAAACATTTGAAGTTACATGGATTTAAAGGTCGTGACTCACATATTCTGATGTAGTGCTTTCTACCCTTGTAATTATGTAATATGTTACCTAAAAAATTAATTGTTGTTCTAGTTTAGTTGTGAAACTTTTTCATAGTACATTGTGAAAAAACTCTAAATACAATAAGATTGACAAACTTCAAGAATGAATTGTGTTGACACTTTTTTATTTGGATATGTTATTACCCCCTTCATTTTTCACTATCATGGTTCATTTGACTGTTCATTTGTTTGAGGAAACTAAACTTGGTGGATCAATACACTATCGATAGATGTATCCAATTGATAGATATATTAAGGTTATTTTTATTTTCATTGATTAATTCAATTTATCAAATCATTGTGTAATTTTTTTTAATATGTTTCTTATATTTTTTACTAGGCACTTAGGTCAATTGAAATCATATGTGTGGAATAAAGCTCAACCAAAATTCTCAATTGTTTAAGGTTAAATAGTTTAAGAGTATATGGCCTTCCGTTATAGGTATTTGGATGGGATTGAGACTATATTAACCATGTTGGATGTGTTGAAAACATTTCGAATAATTATCATTTGGAAAAACAATCATCGGTATCTCTAAATAGAGGATGACTAGTTGGAAAGGGATCAAATTTTAAACTGACTAAATTGGAGTTACTGAATGTACATAGATATTTACTACTCAATAGTCTTATTTGATATCCATTTGTTGAAGAATTGAGATTGAAAACAAAGATATAGCTAAAGGGTCAAGCTAGAAATGATATGAAAATAACAAAATCTCTTAATAAGAAGATTGCCAAATGGTCTTCACATCATGTAAGTACATACTCACATTAATATTATTTAAATGTAGTTATTTTTTATGTTAAAATTAATACCTTATATATTCTTTTTTAGAAATTGAATGTTGATAATTGAGCAGAAATATCAGATGATTTGAAGTTTTTGGATCGAGGTCCTCTGAGAGAGTCTAAGATATTCGATTCCTAAAATATTCATGGATTCAAGATTTGTATATTTAATTGTGAATAAGGCTTGAAAACTCAAGATAAATGTGTGTTTACACTTGAAAAGGTGTGATTCTGTGGAAATATTCTTGATATAATTGAATTAAACTATCACTGTCAATTTTCAATTATCATATTCAAATGAAAGTTGGTCAACATTGGAAGAGGTATAATGAAATGTTCATTACATTTTACTTCTATCAACTTACCTAACTTGATACATACCAGTGAACATGAAGATCATGATCCATTTATCATGGGTTCATAAGAAAAGATGGTTTATTATGTGGATGATGAAATACATGAAGGTTGAAGTGCTTTTACACAATTAAAACAAAGAGACTTGTATGATATGGGTGATGAAACTCAATTGGTACTTTGTGACAGTGAAACTCATCGACCTAAAAAAATTCAATAGGTTTTACTTGGAAATATTAGAATAATAGTACTTATAAGAGAGGATGAAAGTGAAATACTATTTTTAATAGAAGTTGATAACAATGACGGAAATTGAAGATGATGGTAATCGAATGTATATATTGGTAGTGAAACTATATTACAATTTCAAATTTGTAAGTGTTTCTTACATATATAAATTTTTCTATTCTTTTCATTTTTTATAAATATTTTACTTTTTATTTTTAGTACATTGAATATATTCTAATCAATTTGAATTATAGTATTGTCGAGAATATTTTTTTTTTGAGATCCTAGTCGATCATCATCTTAGAGCACACCACCTCTACCATCACCTCCAGTGGATCCAAGTGGTTCTATTGTACCAGTGACTTTTAGAAAGCCACCGGGTTCCTCATATTATGTTGGTAGCTCACCGTTCGATGCACCTCTGGCGGTGGATTAGTTAGTCACTCCTCCATTTAGGGGATTATTGGCATGTTACCATTACTGGAATGTATGTCATTATTTTATTAACTATTTAATTCATTTTTCAAACAGATAAATATAAGAATAAAACATATATAAACAATAATATATATTATGTATGGGACCTGAAATAATTTAAAATTATTGTTCATTTGATGAGTTTACGGTGCCTATTGGTGATGATGTTGGAATATATGGACAGATTCTTGGTTAGTTTTCCTATTAGATGGAATGCTTTCATGTTAATTATAAATATTAGAGGCATACTCCCATAGCATGGAAGAATGAGGTGTTTCAAAACCAATTAAATTTAATTCTAATTTAATATTCATTGATAAATAATTTAAAAACCTGAGTAAAATTATTAATATACTTGTAAAGTGTTATGTTTTTTATTTGTAAATGATTTTTCATTTTGATATCCCTGGATCCATTTCACACCCATGGAACATGAATAATTTAAGAAAGAAATAAAGATACTTTAAGTGGACATTATATAATGAGTTTAATGGAACTTATCTATGTACTTAACAAATATATGAGAATATTCCTGAAGGTGTGTCTCATGAGCAGTGGAAGATGTTTGTTGATATTATCATGGATGAATATCATGAGGTATTTTCATATTTTATAGTATCTTAATAACATAAAAAGAAGAAAATTGTAATTTTTATTAATGTTGATATTTTTATAGGAATTATCTAAAAAAACTACATTGAATCATGAAAAAAAAATTCATTCCTCATATCACTGGGTCATAGAGATATTACAGAAAAGAGTAATATTTGTTTAATTTTATCCATTATTTCTTATATTATTTTATTGGACCTAAATTTTTTTCTAACTTGTGTATATATATATATATATATATTTATAAAGGTTCATGATTTTGGTGGCTTAATGTTCATCGAAAACCTGATAACATTTTTGTGACTAAACCTACCAGGGATGTTGGTGTAAATAATTTTCATAACCATTTAATTTTATTTAATTACTATAATAAAATAATAAATAATATAAAATAAATTATATAATATTATAAAGTTCAAATAATTTATAAAATCATTATTAATATTATTTCTTTAATAGGTTTAAATTCAATAAGTATGGGGTGTGAACCCTATAAAATTACCATCGGTTTCCAAAAATGATGCAGTTATAATCATTTTAGGGAAAGAGAAAACTAAGTATGTACATGGGATGGGTTTTGTTCCAACTCCATTATTTTTCTTTGTTGTATCAATATCATCATTTATATCTACACCATCCAGTTAGAGTTCAATAAGTGTCATTGAATGGGTCGAAGCTCATCACAACTGTAAAATTGTCATTTATATCTACTAATATACACTAGGATAGTGGAAAGCTGGTTCAAACCCAAGGAAAGGGTAAAATGATTATGCAGACCCAAAATTTGAAAAAAAATAAAATAAAATAACTATGATGGATGATATTTTTAAATATATTTTTTATTTATGGAAAATAAAAACTAAAGAACTGATTTTAGACTAGATGAGACAATAGTAAGTTTCAATTATGAGAATAAGAACTAAAAACAAAAAATACAATTCAAGGGTAATTTCAACCATTTAGATTAAAATTAATTTCTTCCTTCATGAAAAATTATTTAAATCACATCCACACAATATATTAGGTTAAACTTCTTCTCCAAGAGAATATCCTTCTGAGGGGTGATTCTTTTAACTCGCCACTCCAAGAATCATCTAACGTTATTATAAATCATAGAAATTAAAATAAAAATAAATATCACCCAAATATTTTAATGTTTTGAAAATATAATTCTAGAATCATAGAACAATTTTTTTATGAAAAATATTGGGAAGAAGTAAAACTATGAAACCATCAGTTTAATTCCAAAAGAAAGAATGTATTGACAAAACATTTTCAATTCAAGAATCATAAAAAATCAGTTTCGATTACAATAGAAATGAATGAAATAAAATAAAAGGGGAATAATAAATCTTCCATATATTCTTGATCATGAAAAAGTACTACCAAAATCTATTCTATTCCTCACTCTCATAAAAAAATCTCATGTTGAAGTTATTTGCCTCACCAAAATTCTCTGATGATCATGTCTGTAAAATTTTCTAGAAGTTCCTTCCCAATCCTGTCATCTAGAAATTTATTTTAATTATTTTTTATGTTTTTAATAGACATAGTGCCACCAAATCACTTCAATTATAACTTTTTCACTAACCACATTTCAGTGGTGACTATATCTTATCACATGATCATGTCTTAAACAGTCCCCTTCTAACAACTGCCGCACAACCATGTGTAATCTATTTCAAAGGAATCTGATTGTTTTTCGACCTGATTCATCATTCCTTGGTCTTTACAATAGATTCTATAAATGAATCCAAGTATTCATCTCCAACCGGCACTCACTAGGCCTCAACTAGACACAAGTGTCTAATAATGCATGCACAACATCTAGTTCTATACTTCAAAAACTTATTCATAAATCTAACATGAGAAAGCCTTTAGAACTTATCTAAAACTCCAAAAAATCCATCAAGTTGATCAAATGACATTCTTAGAAGGAATTTATCTATTTAAATGAAATATTTTCTCCTGTTGTTAGACTGATGACTATTCAAGTATCTTTGATGATGTTTGCTATATTTATTTTACATCTAGTGCACCTAGATGTGAAGATAACTATACTATATGGAGATTTTAAAGAAGAAATATATATTATACAACCTGAAGGTTTTGAAAAATGAGGGAAAAAACTTAGTTTTTAGGTTTAATAAATCTCTATACGGTTTCATGCAAACATCAAGGTATTCATGTAATATATTTGATTCCTATATCATGACCCTTAGACACAGCAGGCTTTATTTATATCCATGTGTATATTTCAAGGGGTTGGATGGTAATGATTTTGTAATTATTTTATTATATGTGGATGACATATTGGTTGCAGAACCCAATAGTGATCAAATCTAGGAGATGAAGACATAGTTTTCTAGGGAGTTTGATATGAAGGACTTGGGACTATCAAACATGATTCTTAGGATATAGATTTACCATGACAAAAATAATGGGAAGATTTATCTATCATAGAATAATTAATTTAGGAAATTCTTAAAACTCTTTAATATGTAAGACTTTTAATTCAATCTATACCCTTATTCCAGTTAATTTCAAGTTATCATCAATGAATTGTCCTAGTAAGGTTAAGCTGAGGGAATGAATATGTCTCAAGTATAGTATCCATCAATAGTGGGGAGTCTAATGTTCACTAAGGTTTGTACTAGATTAGGCGTTGCACTTTTAGTTGGGGAAATTATTTGGTACATGGTGAATCTAGTATGAGATCATTATAACATAGTGAAAAGAATCCAAAGATACTCAAAGAGACCTTATACGCTGCATTATGTTATAGAGGATTGGATTTTACTATTACAGGCTATTTTTATTCTAATTTTGTATGAGATTATGAGTAGATGAGGTCCAATATTGGTTATGTGTTGACTCTTGAAAAATGATCCATGAGTTGGATTTCAAATTTATAGTCAATTTTCTCTTTATTAATGACATATTTGCAGTAAATAGTAGCTAAATTGGGTTGAAAAGAGGCCATTTAGATTTGAAGTTTGTTGGATGAGCTAAGGTATAGATAGATGCAGATTTCAATATTTTGTGATAGTCAGGAAGCCTTGTAAATTGCAATGAATCCATAATTTTATTAAAGGAAAATCACATTGAGGTTCATTATCAATTTATTTGATATATGATGGGGAAATAAAGGGTGAACATGTAAAAAAATCATACTAAAGAAAATGTGGCATATTTATTAACAAAGATGATCAACTTTGATAAGTTCAGATAGTGTTAATCATTAAGAAGCCTCATGATGAGTTCACTTTTAGATTTCAATGAATAAATATCATTTTTTACATAGACTTCCTTCTATCCATTTGGTACAACACATTCCCAGACTGAACTATCATTTGGTATGCAAACCGGGATGACCCTTCACCGCCTGGCTCAAAAGTGACCATCACTCACAAGGACGGGTTAGTGCTCAAAGACCCAAAAAGGTAATTAACTCTAGAAATTGAAAATATATGTTGATTAAGAGGATTCTCATGGTTTCATTAATGACACAGGAAATTTTGTGATCCCAAGCAAGTATTTTGAGATCTTGTGGGATATATTTTTTGATCCCACTGACACCATACTTCCCATGAAGACGATGACCATAGGAACTGTGTTGTATGCTCAAAGGGAGAAGAAGAATTTGTCAAAGGGGATATTTTAGTTATCATTCCAAGATGATGAAAATATAGTGTTTTACCTCTATAACCTAGATACTTACACTCAATATGGTGCATATTATTCCAATGATAGATACGATCCCACAAACTCTTCTAATTCGGGGATTCGGTGGATCTTCAATTGCATGGGGTACATGTACATAATAAAAATAAGTGTAGAGAAATTCCCTTTGAATCCAAGCAGGGTGAATCGAGTAGCTGGTTTTACCACCGTGGGAATCTAAATTTTTATGGGGTTTTTACTTAGAACTTCCATCATAAGAACGTATCATCATCGTCCATCAGAAAAGGATGGAAACCCGAGTGGATGAAGCTGGACAATATCTGCAATAGATTTGGATAGAACAGGCTAGGAAACAGATCATGAAAGTTTAATAGCATTTTCAATATCATGGATGAACACACTACTACCAAATTGGACTTTAACATCCCTAAAAATAGACTTTATTAGTTCTAGAGAAGTGTTAACTATCGAAGCGAGATTAAAATCCTTAGGATTTTATGAGTTCTAAAAAATCAATGATAAGGGAAAATTTTTAACCGCACTTGTATAGGTACTGATAAAGGATATCTTTATCATCACTTGTAAAAGCACTGATAAAAAGTTTTTCTATTAGTTCTTGTAAAAGCATTAATAAAGGACCCCTTTATCAGTGCTTCTAAAAGTGTTGACAAAGGGGAATATTGTAGTGTGTTATAACAAAACACTACAGCACCAAAAACACAACCATAAATCAAAAAAATCTAGTACCAATACAGAATTTAAATGAAATAAAATTTACATCACAAATATAATAAAAAACACTATATTAAGGGCATTTCAAACATTGTTTTGTACAATTACATAATTACAAATTATTATATACATTAAAAACATCAATGTTCTTTTGTATTTTGATCAAGACCCTGACTCATGCTATTTCCAAACAAATTTCCCCTGATCGATAAAAAGAACATAGCTGTATAAGAAAAAAAATATTATATTAGTAATAATATTAAGAAATAAATTAACATAAAGTGTTAATCTTAAACTAAACTTTAAGTCATACCAGGAACATTTTGTATCAGATTGAGTTGCATTTGATTCTTGCAGATCACACCATTTCTTATTCATCTCTTAGCATTATCTCTATGAAAATAAACTAAATTAGTATAAGATAAAAATTATAATTAAATTAATTATATAATAGCAGATAGAACGATGAGAAAATAATTTAGGATCATTTTCTCAGTTTTGATGATGTGATGTGAATTTTAAACTAAAATGAAACTTATATATTGAAAAGATGCACTTAGAGACATACCAATCACACCTAGTATCAGATTGAGGGGAGGTTGATTCCTACACATCCCAAATGACTTGTGGTTATGTTTCAAAAGTATCAAAACCATCTGAATGTGTTTTCTTGGTTTTGAGAAATTGACTTGTCTTTTTCACTAAACTGTCATTTTAAATTAAAAAGATGCACTTTAAGTCATACTGGTCACATCATATATCCATTTGATATGATATTGATTCAAAAACATCACAAGTGACTTATGAATCATTTTTTAAATTATCATTACAATGCAAGTGTGTTTTCTTGGTCTTCAGTGAGTGACACTTTTTGAACTAAAATAAAAATTTTAAGATGAAAACGGACACTTTGGGTCATACCAGGCATATCATATACTGGATTGAGGTGTGGGTTATTCCTATATGTAAAAAATTAATTATATATCATTTTACTAAATTATAAAAACAATTTGAATGTGTTTTCTCAGTTTTGAGTATGTTAGATGTCTTTTTTACTGGAATTATTGTCAATTTTAAATAAAAAGATACAGTTGGAGTCATACCAGTCACACCATTCATTATATTGAGGTTTAGATGATTAAAAATAGTCCCAAATGACTTATGGATCATTTTAATAAATTATAAAAACAATCCAAATGAGTTTTCTCAGTTTTGCGTGTGTCACTTGTATTTTTTACAAAAATATAATTTTAAATTAGAAACACACACTTTGTGTCATACTGATCACATCATGTTTCTATGTGATGTGATATTAATTCTTACATATCAAAAATTAATTATGAATCATTTCCCTAAATTATTAATACAATTTGATCATGTTTTCTCAGTTTTTAGTGAGTAACACTTATTAAACAAAATGTCAATTTTAAACTAATAGAGAAGTTTGAGTCATAATGGGAACATCGTGTATCAGATTGAGGTGAATATGATTCCTAAACATTAAAAATGACTTATGTACTGTTTTAATAAATTATAAAAATAATATGAATGTGTT
Source organism: Viscum album (assembly GCA_963277665.1). Taxonomy (NCBI): domain Eukaryota; kingdom Viridiplantae; phylum Streptophyta; class Magnoliopsida; order Santalales; family Viscaceae; genus Viscum; species Viscum album. The sequence goes on from OY728128.1 coordinate 1,485,469,656, forward strand.
TGATCATTTTTGAGTATGTTAGTTGTCTTTTTTACAAAAAATAATGTCAATTTTAAATAAAAAGACATGCTTGGAGTCATAACTATAACATTGTGCATTGGTTTAAGATGAGGTTGATTAATAAATGTCTCAAATAACTTATGGATGATTTAAAAAAATCATTAAAACAATCGATATGTTTTTTCTTGGTTTTGATTATGTCACGTGTCTTTTTTACTAAAATCCCATTTTAAACTAGAAATATGCACTTTGAGTCATATCGGTCACATTGTGTTTCAATTTTATGTGTGATTGATTCCTACACATAAAAAATTACTTATGAATCATTTTTCAAAATCATCAAGACAATATGAAAATGTTTTCTCGGTTTTCGGTGAGTGAAACTTTTTGAACTAAAATTTAAATTTTAAACTGATAACAGACACTTTGAGTCATACTGAGAAAATCGTGTATCAGGTCGAGGTGAGGATGATTAATAACTATTAAAAATTACTTATGGATAATTTTCCTAAAGTATAAAAACAATATTAATGTGTTTGATCAGTTTTGAGTACATCACTTCTCTTTTTTACCAAAATATCATTTTAAACTGGAAACACACACATTGAGTCATATCTGTCACATCATGTGTTGTTTTGATGTGATACTAATTACTACACATTAAAAATGACTTATGAATCATTTTAATAAATTATCAAGACAATCTAATCAAGTTTTTTCATTTTCAGTGAGTGGCACTTTTTGAACTAAAATGTCAATTTTAAACAGATAAGAGACACTTTGAGTCATACTTGACGCATTGTGTGTAAAATCGAGGTAAGACTGATTCCTACACATCAAATATGAATTATGGATATTTTTAATAAATTTCCAAAACAATATGAATTTTTTTCTTGGTTTTGAGTTTACCTCTTATAATTTTTTACTAAAATGTCGTTTTAAATTGGAAATATGAACTTTGAGTCATACTAGTCACATTATGTGTCGGTTTAATTTGAGACTAATTTCTTCATGTCAAAAATGACTTATAAATTTTTTTCCCTAAATTATCAAGAAAATATGACCATGTTTTATCAGTTTATAGAAAGTGACACTTTTTGAACTAAAATATTACTGATAACAGATATTTTGAGTCATACCAGGCATATCATCTATCATATTGAGGTAAAACCGATTAAAAGATATAAAAATATACTTATTTATCATTGTACAAAAGTATCAAAACAATCCAAATTAATTTTCTTAGTTTAAAGTATGTTAGTAGTCTTTTTTACTAAAATTAATATCAGTTTTAAATAAAAATATTCACTTGGAGTCATAATAGTCACACCATTCGTCAGATTGAGGTTTATATGATTCCCGCATGTTCCAAATGACTAATGTATATTTTTAATAAAGTATAAAAACAATAAGAATGTGTTTTATTAGTTTTGAGTACATCACTTTTATTTTTTATAAAAATATTATTTTAAACTAGAAACACACACTTTGAGTCTTATGGGTCACATCATGTATCAGTTTGTTGTGAGCCAGATTCCTACACAACAAAAATGACATATGAATCATTTTCATAAATTATCAAGACAATCCATGCATTTTTTTATCATTTTTCAATGAGTGAAACCTTTTTAATTAAAATGTCAATTTTTAACTAATAACGAACACTTTGAGTCATATCGGGCACATCATTTATCGGATTGACGTACGACTAATTCCTACATGTCACAAATGACTTATGGATTATTTTCCTAAAGTATAAAAACAATACATTGTTTTTTCTTTATTTTGAGTATATTAGTTTTCTTTTTTACTAAAATTAATCTTAATTTTAAATAAAAAGAAGTACTTGGAGTCATATTAGCTACACCATTTGTCAGATTGAAGTTCAGTTAATTCTTACATGTCCCAAAGTCTTTAAAAAAACCCAGATACCAATGTTACTGGGTTTTCTAATGGATTTATTTTTCAAACTTCCAACACTCTATATTGAGTCAATGTTCTTAGCTGAAAACCTTTTTTCGGATAAGAATATGGACTCAATATGTAGTGTTGGAAGTTCCAAGAATAAAACCAATAGAAAGTGTGATAACATTGGAAAAAAGGAACATGTTATTTATTTTGTGCCTTATTACAGATATTTGAAAGAAAAATATGACTTTTAAAAATATATTTGAAAGAAAATAATTGTTAGATAAAAATGATAAGAAAATTAACTTAAAAATAATAGATAAAATGATGAAAAAATTAAATAAATAAGTTTTAGTAATTTACCTTTTCATGATTTTTATACATTCTTTACCTATTTCCTTTTTTCATTTTCTTTGTTGTAGTCTCGATGTTCAATCCCTAATGAGCCTGAGAAGCTTTGAACAAACCACACCAAATTCAATAAAAGAATCCAACTGTATAAGAAAAAAAAATTTATGTAAGAAATACTAAAAAAATTAAATTAAACATAAATTTGAAAAAATACATAAATTTTATACAAAATGATTTAATTTTTAAAACATCAACATTACCTATGTGATTTATTAGAGGTAGTTTAATTTCTCTTCCAACAATGGAAATGGAGGGAACTTAAAGAAAAGTAATAAATTCCAACACTACACAACTGATAAGGTTTTGAGGGAGAAGAAGTATGTGGAAGTTTTAGGGAAGAAATGAATGAAAGGGGGATATAAATATTTTAAACTTAAAAAAAACTGAGAAAATATTACTTCCTAAAAGATATTTGAAAATAAATAATTAAGTATTAGATAAAAATGATTAGAAAATTCACATACAAATATTTTATAAAATGATGACAAAATTAATTAAAAAATTAGTAATAATTAACCTTTACATGATGGTTATTTACATTATTGACCCATTTTATTATTATAATCATCTCAGTTATAGCCTTGAAGTCTAATCTCTCATGACCATGAGTATCTTTGAACAAACCACCCCAATTGGAACAAAATAATACACTTGTATAAGAAAACAATTATTATGTGAGTAATACTAAAAAGAAATAAATTAAACATAAATATGAAACAATAAATTAACTATATGGATAAGGATTTTACTATGAAAACACCAATATTACCTATGTGATTGATGAGAGGAAGCGTTGTTACTCTTCCTATAAAATAAGTAGAGGGAACTTGAAGGAAATGGATAAATGCTAACACTATAGGGGTGAAAATGTTTTGAGGGGGAAGAAGTATGGGGAATTTTGGGTGTATAAATCCATGAAATATGGATATAAATATTCTAAAATAATCTAAATTTGTATAAAATAATAAAAATTAAATCAATGTTTCATTATATAATTTTTTTGGTAAAATAGATAAAGTATATCATAACATTAAATTTACATTTTCCCAAATGTTTTCCATTGTTATAGTATGTTCTTCTGTGGGATTTTTAACATCATCATGTGAAGAATACATTCCCTTCAGGAGTATCCAAACATTTGATTTTTATTATGTTAATTAAGTAGATATCATATAATATTTTTAGGAAATACATATTATATTAAAAATAACTTTTACCTTATCATTGAACTCTTTTTATTTTTTTATAGGGTTTATGTATTTGGATCATTTATCGAGAATCCAAATCCCCTCTTTATGGTTCCATATAACTTACAAGATATTATCTATATTCAGAACAACATGAACTGATTTTGATCGCCCAATGAAAGGGTTATCCTCGACTGAATTTTCATCTGACCCAACAGTTATTTTAGTCACCTACAGAACAATCGACCAACTATTGTTTTTTAGATCTGATACAAAAAATACTAGTAATTCTTATGATTCCATTATGAAAATGTCATTTTCTCCTTCCACACTGAACTTCACCTTCATGAATCTCATTTCATCTACTTTCACTACACTCCTATTTTCAACCCATTTTCAATGGAAAATCATCACTTGAAATATTGTATAATCAAACTTGTATATCTGTTCAATAATGAAAAAATATGACTTATTTGCATAAATTTTATTTCTATCCTTGGAACCGTATATGTGCATGACTTCTTCCATAAGTGTAACTCCACTTTTTTCATCATACTATATTCACCATGATCTTTTTTATATAATTTATAACCATTGATTACAAAACCAGTGTAAAATATAAAATTTTCATTCGGTCCCCTCGCTTTCCATCACTATTATTCAAAAAATAAATTTGGATTTTAAGATAAATATTTATAAATTTTGATCTCATAACCAACCTATAAACTATTGATTATGTGTATTTGATATCCATCCTTCACCCCTTGATGGATTCAAATCTCTAAGAATTTATTTTTGGGATTCAACGTATGAATCAACATCTTCACTGTTATGTAAAATGTAAATGTGTGCTTTCTCCTTCTCTATGAAGGTAATTATAACAAAAAATCTTCTAGATATCCCTTTTCCCATAATATATCTTCTTTGATGAGACTTTTGGAGGCCGATGTTGTCAACATCTAATAGGTAATCAGTACAAAATTTGACAACTTATTCAACAATATATCACTCTTCAATACAACCTTATGTCCAACATTGATTCCTAACATACCCATTCAAAAAATTCATGTACCATTAAATTGGTTACATGAATCTATAATGGAAAAACCATATATTTTAACCTCTATAACCAAGTGAAGAATAGTATAAAAATGGTCTTTAATGTCGGGTTTTTTAATTTTGACATCGGTTTTTAACCGATGTTGAAGCCGTTGGTGTAAAAAAATATGACTTTTGATGTCAGTTTTTGTAAATCAATGCAAAAAAGTAATTTCATTTGTTTTTTGGTGTCTTTTTTCCTTAAAAATCAATGTCAAAAAGGTAAAAAAAAATTATTGGCATCGGTTTTTACAAAAAATGATGCCATAAATGAAATAAAATTGCATTTATTTTTACAAAAACTGACCCCAATAAGTAATTTTATTCTTATATGTTTAATATCATTTACTGAGCTTCGATTTTACTAGTCATGGATCTAAAATGGAGTTTTGGATCAAAATTCATGGCTGTCGGAAGTTGAACTTATCAAATTTTTGATTGATATAACTCGTTTCAAAGTAAACACAAGAAAAATGAATGAAAATCACATACACCAAATGAAATAAAATAAACATAATGTTTTGAATATATTTCAATTATTTTATGAGTTTCAATAAAAATTATATGTTTTTTATCATCATATATCTTATATTTAGGGTATAACTCATCCAGCAATGAAAACAGTGATTGATAATAAAATTTCTACCTCTATTGGTGAATCTCGTCTAAATGTTTTATATTGGTAACTCGATCATAAGAATAAATTATCTTTATAAAAAATTTAATTGAGTTATTTAGAAATGAATGAAAATAATAACAAAGAAAATAAATGATTATAATAGATATTGTGTTCAAATCCTCGAATGAAGTCACGCTGAAAACATGATTGAATCAAAGAAGTTGAAAACGATGAACAACAAAGAAAATGGATTTATATATAGTAAATGAAATTATTTTCAATAGATTTTTTTGAAAATGTTGGCAGGGTTTTGAAAATTTAAACGTGTGGTTTGAAAAAAATGAAATACCAATTCTGTGTATTTGTGAATACTCTTTTGCGTCGGTTTTTTACAAAACTGATGCCAAAAATGCTAATCGATATCATTTTTGGCGTCTGTTTTTTAAAAAACAAGGCCAAAAATTAAAAAAAAAATATTTTTGGCATCATTTTTTAAATACAAAAATGTGAAAAAGTTAAAAAAAATTGTATTTATTTTCTTAAAAACCAACACTAAAAACTAAAAAAATAGTTTTGGCATCAGTTTTTAAAAAAACTAACCCAAAAAACTAAAAGTTATATTTTTGGAATCTATTTTCATAAAAACTAATGCCAAAAATTAAAAAAAAAATTCTACCATATTTTAGATAATTTCCTAAGTTTGATTTGATTGGTCATAGAGCTAAAATAGATTTATGAATTAAAAGTTATGGCCTTTGAAAGTTGGAATTCTTTAAGACTTATTTTAGAGAAGATCAACTTCCAGTATTCATAACATTTACCTGTAACTATATTTTAACTCCAAAACTAGTAAAATAAAATATTATGAAATAATATAAAACATAGTAAAAAAATTAATATTTGGTTTTGGTTTTTTTAAAAATTGATGCCGACTTTTTTTTAAAAAAAATTTGTGTTTGTTTTTTAAAAAACCGACACCGAAAATAAGTTTTTTTTACTTTTTGGCATTGGTTTTTAAGAAATACAATGCCAAAAAGTCTCGAAAAAAATATTTTACACTGGTTTATAAGAAACCAATGTCAAATTTTTGACATTAAAGATCATTTTCTACAAGTAGAACTATCAGATGGACCATTATAACAAATAATGATGGTGGGAAGAACATCTCTAATTCACAAAATATGACTAAAACATCTTTATTCATGATTGGAAACTTTTTCAGGTAAATAAAATTAATACATATGGATTTAAAAAAGAGTCAGGGTTTGGTTAATGTATGTCATACATTTTTAGGCAGAATGCAATGGAAAGAAAGATGCATCAAATATAACATCAAAACATGAAATTTGTGTGATTTTAATCCCTATAACTTCAAATTATTCATTGGAATGAAATTATTAATATTTGAAGAATACCTATCTATAACTTTTACATTATTAAGGAAAATGAAAAATTCAATTCCTTCTCTCTGTATAGAGTTTAAGATGCTAGAGAAAGAAAATTATGCCCTTTACTCTTCACTAGTACCAAATCTTACCTTATCCCCATGTCAATCATGTCCAACCTAACCTAGATGAAATCTTTCATTTTTTAAGGAATATTTATTAAAATTACAATAACACAATCAAATACATTTTTTTATACACACTTGACATCAAGAAAATTTCTGACGTACAAAAAATATCAATATGGTAATTCAAAGAAAATTGATCTTTTCTTCCAACCTAATTTCATAAGGTTTTTTGAAAATTGTTTACCAAAAAAAGTGTCATTGTCTTTTACTTTATTGAATAGTTTATCATTTGTTAGTGGAGACGGTGTTGTAATGTATTTGATATTCCCATAGAATGCTATCATCCAGGATAGATATTTATGTTGTTGAGGTAAAAATTTCTGATATCCTAAAAACATAGTCTTATATGAATGATTCAACTAAATAGAGTGTGTGAATTCTTCACAAATGGGACACCCCTAAGTTCCTTTAATGTTATAGGCTGATAAATTTACACAAGTAGGAAAGTAATTTGTCATCATGTACAACATGTCCCACAATGTGAATTCTTCACTACTATGAGCATCATACATTTTAACACATGTATCCCACATCAATATCAGATCACAAATAAATGGAGCTAAATAGACATCAAAATCATTATCAGGTTACTCTGGTCTAGATATAAATTGGGACAAAAAATGTATTTTCACTTAATGCATAACCATGAAATAAAGTTATAATTTACCAACATGAAAGGCCATGTACTATAAGTAATACTCTATACATAAAAAGGATTTATTCCATATATAGATAATTCAAGATGAAAAATTTTCAGATCATTTACAAATTTAGGATACTTGTAATAAATTTTCTTCCACTGAGTAGGATCTTATAGGTGACATAAGTTCCCATGTTTAATTCTTATATCTCCATTCCATGTTAATTGTATCACGGTTTCTTAACTTCTATATAGTTTTCTAAACTTTGGAATGATAGTAAAGTACCATATGACTTTTGAGGGACTTGATTCATTTTTCTTTTATCAATATGAACCACACTTATGGAATTTTATAAGTGATTCATGGTCTTTATGAAGTAATATGAAATCATTTGGACAAGCATGAATTTTTTTAGAGATCATGCCCATTGAACATAGCATTCATTTAGCATTATATATTCGACATGGTAGTTCATTTTCTTCTAGTAACATATCTTTTAGGAGACTAAGTAGTTCTGTAAAGATAGTGTTACTACATCTACTACTAGCTTTCAAATTATATAACTTCAATACAACTGACAGTGTTGTGTATTCAGTACAAATAGTATAAAAATGTCTCTTTGCACAACTATTTAACTTCAAAAAAAACTTTTTACAATCATGAAGTTCATATTCAATTTTCATGTTCATTTCCTTTATGCGATCTCAATCATCATTTACACTGATATTCATAAAAAATGAACCATAAAGCGTAGTATCATCCCAATTGGTGTGCATATTCAGTTTTTTCCCATGTTTAGTCCAACATTTATAGATTTGATCCATTCTATGACTAATAAAATGGTCTTTCAACTCTTTAGGATTAATTCTTTTTGAATAACAACAATGTAAACATGGACAAAGGATTTGAGAAAGGTTGTATGCATGCTCTATTACAAACTTGATGAACTCTTAAACTCTATATTCATACTCATATATAAAATGATTAGCGTAAATACATTTTTGATTCTTATCTATCCAATTAGGTTCGTAGAATAATCATTTTGTATAATAAATAAATATTTATACATAATAGATTCATTATCAAAGTTTAAAGTTATAGATAATTCTAATAAGAGAAACCCAACATTTGATTATTTCAAATAATTTCAGTATTCTTTGAAGGAAATGAGTAATTGAATTTAAGAAAATAATTAAAACACTATGGTAGGTGTTATCACTACAAAAAAAATGAATTAGTGGATGATTTTTCATGGACTGGCAGTTGTTTAAACCACCACCTAATAATATAGTGGCAGTTATTAAAATCGTTATGTATTGCATGGTCTCTAGTCTTTTAGCAATAGTTTCTTTAATTCCGGGTAATTTTTTCTATTTAATTTTTGCGCATTTAGTAGAAGTTTATTATTTATTTAGCATCAATTTTTTTATAAAATAAATATATAGGGGGAATATAAATAAAATGAAACTAACCGCCACTGAACAAAATAGTAGTGGTTTGTTTTAGTGGTGATTAAGCATAACTGCTGCTAAACATATTTTAATTTATATATTTTGAGGCATTTAGTAAAAAACACCACTAAATCATAATTTAAAAAAATATTTTATAAAAAAATATAAATAAAAAAATTTACATGCAATAAACTAAAACATGAATGTATGATAAACCCATCATACATACTCCATACATCTACAGTCATATAAAAAACATCCATAGTCATAATAATCTCAATATCATTCATCCCATAAATCTATCAACCAAAACTTGAGTCATCAATATATACATATAAAATATGTCCAATAATAACCCATGCTCAATATATGTCCACATCATGACCTCCACTACATTATTATGCCTCCACATCATCTCATCAATGGAAACCGAACACGTCATCTCATCAACTGTAACAAAAAAGACAACAGAAATGAAAAATAAAAATAATTAATCAGAATTATAGTAAAATAATTGAAGAAATAAATTAGCATACCATGGAAACTAAGAACCATCACGACTGCCTTCTGAAGAATGTTGTAGATCAGAATGGTCAACTGCATGCCTACTGTCAGCATCTACCACCTCTAATGAAAACCATAACATTTAAGAATAGAAATTTGAAATAGAAAATACACAGAATATATTTATAAGGTTGCACATAAAGTTTTTTTAAATAAAATAGAATAAATTTTAATATAAAACAAATAATATATAATGTAAAACACTTTTAAAACATTAACTTACATATTTAAGACATGATTCAACACACGAAACTAAAAAGGGATATGTAAATATTCTAATTAATTTTTAAATCAATGTGTTGTGTGCTTAAAATGTACTAAATAAATAAATTTTAAAATAAATTGATATCACAACATGTCTTATACTTAAAAAAACATAGTAGTGGTTTTCCCATAATTCCATGTTAATATGAGGTCATTTTTTATGGTTTTGACCATTCCACGCATGTTTTAGTGTTTTAAAACACTAAACATATCTATATAGATATCCAAGAAAAAAAATAATTTTAAATGATGTGTCTTCAGTTCCTATATTTCACAATTCAATCTACGGTTATTTTCCCCTAATTTCAAAGCAATCTGATGCCATTTTCCTGATTTTGACCCCCTGACACTTGTTTTTATAATCTTTTATACCTATAAGAAGTGTTTATCGAGTAATTTTGACCACTCCACATGTCGGATTGACATGTTTTCTATGTGTACACATAAAAAATAACTCATTTGTGGTTTCCCCATGATTTCAAATTAATATGAGGTTGTTTTCTATGGTTTTGATAGTTCAACACATGTTTTAGTGTTTTAAAACACTAAAATACATTTACAACCATCTCAAGAAAACTATAATTTGGAAGGAAATTATGTTAGTTAAAACATTTCAAAATTTAATCTACAGTTATTTTCCTCTAATTTCAAGGAAATCCAAAATCTTTTTCTAGGTTTTGACCCCCCCCCCCCAAACATGTTTTAAAGGATTTTGTACATTTAAGAAGTGCTTATTTAGTCATTCATACCACACTTCACATCATATTGATGTTTTGTTGATATTTAAATGTAAAAAATAACTTATAAGTTGTTGTACCATGGTTTCACATCAATCTGAGGTCTTTTTCTATCATTTTTTGTTCCAAACGTGTTTTAGTGTTTTAAAGCACTAAGAACTCGTTTATGGACATCCCACAAAAAACTTAATTTGGAATAATGTGTTTTTAGTTCTTAAATTTTAAAATTCAATCTATGGTCACTTTCCTCAGATTTCAAGGCAATTCGACATCTTTTTCATGGTTTTGACCCCCCCCCCCCCCAAACATGTTTTTAAAGGCTTTTGTACATTTAATAAGTGTTTACCAAGTCATTATAAACACACCACATATAAAATTGATGTTTTCTCAACACTTACACATAAAAAATAACTTAGTGGTGTTTTCCCCATGATTTCAGATCAATTTGAGGTTATTTGCTATCTTTTTTACCGTTCCATACATGTTTTGGTGCTTTAAAACACTAAAAACTCATTTAAAAACATCCTAGGAAAACCTTAATTCAAAATGACATGTTTTTGGTTCCTAAATTTTAAAATTCAGTCTACATTTATTGTCCCCTAATTTTGGATCAATTTGACATTTTTTTCCGGGTTTTGACCCCCACTAACACTTGTTTTTAAAGGTTTTGATACCTTTAAGAAGTGTTTACCAAGTTATTATGACCACACCACATGTCATATGGACGTGTTTTCTACATGTACATATTACAAATAACTCATTGGTGTTTTTTCCATGATTCCATGTCAATATTAAGTAGTTTTATATGATTTTGACCATTCCACAAACGCTTTAGTGTTTTAAAACACCAAAAATGCATTTACATCCATCCCAAGAAAACCTTAATTCATAATGACATGTCATTGGATACTACATTTAAAAATTAAATCTATGGTTTTTCCCTTAATTTTAGGGTAATGTGACATCATTTTCTTGGTTTTGATCCCCCTACACTGGGTTTTAAAGGCTTTTGTAACTTTAAGAAGTGTTTACCGAGTCATTCCGACCACACTACATGTTAGATTGATGTGTTTTCTATGCATACAAATCAAAAATAACTCAATGGTGGGTTTACCATTATTTAATTTCAATATGAGGTCGTTTTATATGGTTTTGACCATTCCATGCACGTTTTAGTGTTTTAAAACACTAAAAATGCTTTTACGGCTATCCTTGGAAAACCATAATTAGGAATGACCTGCTATTGGTTTCTACATTTCAAAATTAAATATATGGTAATTGTACCATGATTTTTTGGAAATATGATATCATTTTCATAGTTTTGACCACCCCAATACTTGTTTATAAAGGCTTTCACGACTTTAATAAGTGTTTAGCTAGTCATTCTGACCACACCACACATCGTATGGATATTTTTTCTATGATTAAACAAAAAAATAACTCAAGTATTATTTTAACATGACTTCACATCAATATGAGATAATTTTTTATGGTTTTTACTGTTCTACGTGTTTTAGTGTTTTAAAACACTAAAAACGCGCTTACGACCATCCTGGGTAAACCGTAATTCGGAATAATGTGTCATTAGTTCCTAAATTTCAAAATTCAATCTGTGGTCATTTTCGTTTGATTTTAGGTAAATCCTATGTATTTTTCCTAGTTTTAACCCCTCCCCCCCCCCCCCAACACATGTTTTTAAAGGCTTGTATGCCTTTAAGAAGTGTTTATTGAGTCAAAACTGAGCAAACAAGCTCGAATTGTTTTCAAAATTATAGATAATGATCTATAATTTATTTTTGACGTATAAGAATCAACTACATGTAAATACCATATAATATGTGGTCAGTATGACTTGAAATTCATTTTTTCTATATAAAAGTGTCATTTTAATTTTATTTATGAATATTTTGTGTGTTATATGAAATTTTTTTAGGTTTTCTACCTAACTGATGTGAATAATAGTAGAAAAATGGAAGAATATTGTAGAAACAAATTAAAAACTAAATGAAAAATCACTAAAACTTATTGATTTACATTAGCAAGAGATGAAGAAGAATAAATGAGGAAGGATAAAGAATGATAACTCATTATAAGAAGTTCACTCATTTGAGAGCCAAGGAAAGACCACCCCATGGTTAAAACCTCCTAGCTATTACTGAGAAAAAAATATAAAAATGATCTTTTCCCCTCTACAACCATCACACTTATACTTATTATTCCCAAATACTTACTAAAATCCCCCAACCTACTATAATAGAAGAATCGCAAACTACCCCTGATAGAAAATACCCACCCCCACTCATAGAATAACCCTCACCCAACTAAAATACACATTCCTAAAAAAATGTGTGAATGATCTATAGAATTTATAATTTACCAACAAAAGATGAGCTATAAGGCTAGAAATTTCCTCAAGGATCATGTCAATCATCTGTTAAAATATATAAAATAAGGCATTTTTCATTTCAGACTGGCAATGATCTTGTGTTTTCCTATAAGAGTCGCGTCTTACACTTTTCCTTTCAAACTTGTAATTTTTATTTTTGATTCCCAATCAATGACACTACTTGAATCCCTATTGGGTGTAGTAGTAATGGATGAATCCACCCTACCAAATACAGTTGATGTATTAGTCCTAGAAACCATCCATCATACACACCTGAGATGCTCCTTCCCAAAAATGATTCCAACTCCATCATTCTGGGAAACTAATAATTATTGTGAAGGGTCTGCATCCCAGACTTCTTGAATTTTAACCTGTTAATACAAAAATATTAACAATGATTTTTGTAAAATATTTTAACTTCATAATATAATGTAATTATTAAATTTTTCATTACTATTTATTTTCATTTCATTACCATAAAAACATAATAATGAAAATTATATTATAAAAACAAACAATCCTTAAACCCAATTAATTGGGGCTGACAAGATGTATCAAAAGATGCCAAATTGGAATCACTTAATCCACGTAGCTAGCCATATTTAATTGTGTTTAAGGTTTTTTATGTTTTATAATATATTTTTCATTATTATGTTATTATATTAATTAAATAATATAAAATGGTAATGAAAAGTACTTACTCCAATGTCTTTGGTATGTTCATTTACAAAGATGCCATCGGTTTTCCTATGCACTTCAAACCACATCTTTATTCGGCCAAAAGAGAGACCTAATTCATTTGACTTTAAAAAAAATATAAACAAGTTATAAAAAACCTTGAGTTATAATAAAATGATATAAATAATAATAAATAAAATACAAACAAAAAATTTTCTTTTTCTAGAAAAACTATGAGAACAAGCAATGTGAGGAATAACTTGTTTCTCACGATTCATGGTATTTTTTTTATATAAATCCTAAAAAATACCAATATTAATAAAAATTATAATTTCATTGTGTTTATGTTATTAAGATACTATAAAATATGCAATTACCTTGTGAGATACATCTCTGCTGATTTCGAAAAAGATCTTTCATTACTTATGAGAAATGCCTTCAGTCACTTTATCATACATCTATTATGAGCTCAAAAAAGTGTCATTAAACTCACTCCATACTATCCTTTTAAAATATTTACATTTCTTTCCCAAAATTTTCAAAGTACAAGGGCATGAAATAGATTTAGGTACATCAAAATGAAAAAACATCTAGAAATAAAAAACACAACACTTTATAAGTATATTAAAAAAATTACACATGTATTTTAAATTAGTTATCAATAAATATTAAATTAATATTACCTTTACTTTAGTATCAAATACCTCATTTTTCCAAGATGTACGAATATTCCTCAAATAATTATAATTAGTGGGAAAGCTCACTATCTAGCAAGAAATATGCCCAAGAATATGCCCATAGATTCCAGCAGTGTTATCGATAGGTACCCCAAACTCATCAAATGGAATGATGATCTTGAAGTACTTTTGGTTCCATACATGTGTCGTATACATATTTGTATCCCTTATATGTTTTTATTTATCTATTTGAAAAATTCATTAAACAATTAATAAAATATATATTTTTTTTGAAAAATTACATACATGTCAGTAATAGTAACTCTCTAATATCCCCTAGATAGAACATTGAAAAACTAATCCATCATTAGAGTTGAATTAGGAAGTGGGATACCAACAACATATGAGGAAACAAATGGCTTTCTATTAGTCTCGGGTATAAATAAATCACTAGGATCCACATAAGATGATGGTAGTGGAGTACTTTGAGAAACTGATCGGCTAGGATCCTGAATTTTTTTTGTTCTCAACATTCCTTCATTTCAAATGTTTACGGTATATTAAATGTATAAAAAATAGAAAAAATAAAATATTTTTATAAAAAAACTATAACAATGTATATATGTACAAAGCAATTATCAATGAGAAATTTTAATATATTTTCATTACCAATTTATACATTCAATTATCTTTATCTTAATTATCTTCATTGTTATCAACCTCCATTAAAAAAAGTCCTTCATTTTCACCCTCTATTGCAAGTTCTACTATTTTGATATTGTTAGGAAAAAACTATTCAATGTTTTGTGGTTGATGAGGTTCACTGTCAAAAAGAACCAATTAATCTTCATCACCCATATCATATAAGACTCTCTGATTTAAGTGTACAACAACATTCAATCCTTCATTTATTTCATAATCTATAGAATAACCATATTGACTCATGAATCCAAGATAAATATATCATGATCCACATTTTTACCATCATCCATCAAGTGATAGAATTTTATAGAAGTAAAATTTAATAACTATTTCATTATACCCCTATCAATGTTGACCAACTTGCATTTGAATAAGACAACTAAAAATTGGACATGATAGTTTAATTAAATTATATCATTCATCTTTCTACAGTATCTGATATCTAAAAATGTAAATACATGAATATTTTGAGTTTTCAAGTCATCTTCACAATAAATTGTATGAAACCTAAAGCCATGAATATTGTAGGCAGCAAATTGCTTATCCTTGCTTAGAGAACCTCAAGCCAAAAACCTCAAATAATTTTATATTTCATCTTTATTGTCAACATTAATTATCTAGAAAAAAATATATAAGGTGTTAATTTTAACATAGAAAAAATAACTTCACATCAATAATATGAATATGAGTATATATATACAAAATGGTAGAACCATTCTCCAATATTATTATTTAAAAAAAATTAATTCCAACTCATTTTGAGCTCGACCCCTTAGTCGCCTCTTTGTTTGCAATCACAATTCTTCAATAAATGGATTTTCAATAACACTTTTGAAAAGCACATATCTATGTTCTTGTACCAACTCCAATTCAATCAGTATAAAATTTGAACCTCTTCCAATTTGTTTTACAATATTTGGAAATACCTATGACTGATTTTCATAATGAGAATTAGTGGAGATGTCGTCATCACATCCAAAACAATTGAATATACTCTCAATACCATCCAAATACCTAGACCAAAAGGTCAAAAAATATCCATCTGTGTAACCTTTAGAAATAGATCCTTTTATTTGAGATACATTCCTCATATATGATTTCAAATGACCTAAGTACCTGATGAAAAAAAATAAGAAACATATAAAAATTTACAAAATGATTTGATAAAATTGAATTCAATAATGAAAATAAAAAATAATATCAATGTGCTTATCAATTGGATAGATTCATCGATAGTGTACCAGTCCACAAAGTTTATCTTCTTCAACAAAATGAATTGTAAAATGACTCATGACTGTGAATAATGAAGGGGAAAATAACATCTCAAAATTACAAAGTGTCAAAACAATTCTTTCTTGAAGTTTATCAAGCTTAGTTGTATTTAGTTTTTTCTACAAAGCCCTCTAAAAATGTACAAAACTCAACTAGAACCATAATGAATTTTTTAGGTAACGTATTGATCAATGCTAATGGAAACAATTGATCTATAAAAGTATGAAAGCCATGAATTTTCAATCCATGTAACTTTTTATGTTTTAAGTCAATGAACCTTGATATGTTACTTGAATATTCATCTGTCACTTTCATATTCTTTAAAGTTTGAAGGAATATATATTTATCATGATTTTTTACTATAAAAATAGCCAAAGGATACTTTACATTCTCATTTTCCCACAAAATATGCTTTATATTCTTTGAATCCAAATACTTATAATAATTAAGGTTATCCTTCAACTTACCCTACTCATTCAGCAATGTAAAAAATTACATTGTTACACACATTCTTCTAAATATGAATTATGTCAAGATTAGGATATATCAAATTAAACTACCAAAAAGGACATCTAAAAATATAATATTTTTCTTTCATTAAATTGTTCCAGATGCTTCATATATTGTACCTCATACCCCTTTCCCCCTTCTTTAAACTGAAGACATTTTCCAAATTCTTCAGTGATATTCATTAATTGTCCCAAGATTTCGGAACTAGATAACACCTTTAGTGGATTTCTCATTTTAATATATCAATTGAATCATGTCTTGTAAAACCTAAATTTATGAGAAGCATCAAGAAACAAATTATGACACATAAAACACCATTTTTGGTTATGAGGTAGTCATTGAGGATCAAAATCAAAATTAGAAACTAGACAAGAAAAACTCTTATGAGTGTTACAACTAGATAAATATCCTAGTCTAGGAAATTCACAAATTTTCTAACTTAAATAAATATTAATTTTGAATATTTTTCTTATTAAATAAACATATGTTTCTATTCAATAATCCCATAATTCTCATAATTCTTTGATTTTAGGTTGAAGGTATATGTCAACGTCACTTCCAAGCATTTTCTTTATTGGAATAATCATTTAAATAATGAACGAATTATTCTTTATAGACATCCACGGTGGTAGATTATAGAGGATCAAAATAACAATCCAAATTCTATAATTATTACTTAAAGTTACAAAAGGTTTAAAACCATCATAATCCAATCCCTAATGTACATTCCTATGATCTGAAGAAAAATCTGGTTATATTAAATCAAACATCTTTCATGACATTGAATCTTTTTGACGTCTCATCAAGACATCATTATTATCCTAAGAATTACACTTCCTATCATATGTAGTCTTAGACTTTATAAATAATCCTTAGAAGTTTGGTTTCTGAGGAAATTAATGAAATACCTTTGAAGGAATTTTGTTCTTATGTTTATTCCAAGGTTTGAATTGATTTATAATCTCATTTTTGTTCATTGAATTTCATATAATTGTATGAAATATTATGCATTCTTATTTATTAGACTCTTCTCCTAGTAAACCATGAAATCATTAGGGAATGTGTGTATCTTTTTATAGTCAAGTCCAAGTTTATTGGTGACTTTATTCATCTCATAGAATGATGCAGGGATATTAGATTCACTTAATGCATCATGAAGCCACTTTAAAATCATGGACATTACTTTGTTAGTAATTCTACATAGACACTTGAAATGATAAAACTTAAGTAGAAAATAAATCTCCAAATACTTGGTACACCCTAAAAATAGTTCTTGATGTCCTTATTTAATAAATTCATAAAAATCATTTTTTTAGTCATTAATGTTCTGAGTAAGATTAACCATATTTGGATCAGCTAAAGGTTCTGTTGATATATTAAAATATTATACATTTTATTTTTCAAAACCAAATGCGTCATTTAATAAATTATAAACTGAATTCTCCTCTATTGGGTCACTTTGTGTTTTTTTGATAGTATTTTCATTATTTTGACTATCTATAACATTTGATTCACCATGCCAAATCCAACATAAATATCAAGAAGGAAACTGTTTTAAAATCAAATGCTCATATACTTTATTTATATTCATATATCTCTTAAATTTACAATCAAGACATATAAATTTTATTCTACCATCCCCTAATCGATTTTCAATTGAAAAATCTAAAAAATCATCCAAACCCTGGGCATATTGAGGTGTGTTTCAAGGTAAACTAATCCAAATTTTATCCATATATATTGGATGGTCACTTTTCTCCCTGTGCATTTTGATATAAAGATATAAATGATTAATCAGATAAGTAAAATCAAAATTAAACATCACCCAACTTCATCATTGACCACGATAGGGTATTGATTCGACATAACAACAAATAAATGTTTTAAAAATATTGGAGTTCTAACCAAAGTTTATCTCATGACTAAATTTTAGTTTGAGATGATCCCCACTTATATATTGTCTACAGTAATAAATATAGTTCCTCTCTATGAAATATAAAAAAATCATCTACTATTTCATTAAAATTAATAAAAAATCTATAAAAAAATCTCGATATTATACAAAACACTTATTGATATTAATAAAAAATCAATGTTTATAAATCCCATTAAATTATTCCTTACATCTAAAAACACCACTTTAAATTGATATTAATCTAATATATTCTTGATAGTGCCTCATAAAAATATAATTAATAAACAACCCACAATAAATCTTGATATTAACAAACACTCACAACATTGATATTAATAAAAAAATCTTGATATTTTGGAAAAAACAATCAAAACCATGAAAATAAATATTTTTAATGCCCCATAAATCATTTATAGTAACAAAATCAATTATTTCAAAAGAAATTTACATTTATTCAAACACCATATGTGTACAATTATTTTAAAATTGGATTACTGCATTTGTAAGTAAGGAAAAACAACAATTTATCACATTAAAACCAAAGAAAACTCATTGTATTATACTATCGCCATTTAATCATCAATAGTAAACATAATTTAATCTTTAATAAAAAAATAATTAAAATAATTAAATCAATCATGGTTATGGAACCAAAGCATATATATTGAACCACCTACTAAAGAGGGGCGGTGATAGATGGTAGGTGGTGATGGATCGGGGAAGGGGTGGTAAGGACTCGAGGAGAGGGGATCGGGAAGAGGCAGAGAGGGCCGAAGAGGGATGTCCAGGGGACAGTGAGCGACGACAAGGGTAATGGTCAGTGATGCCTCGAGGAAAAGGGGGAGGGAGAGGGGAGAAGGGGATTGGAGTGGGGGATGTGGGGGGGGGATTGGTGAGGGGGAAATGATCCATGAGGGGTGGTGAGTGTGGAGGGGCGGCAAGGGGTAGGGGTGGTGCGAGATTGAATCGAAACAGGGAAGGGGGCCTGGAGAGAGGTGGCAAGGCATGATGATGTGTAGTGAGGGGGTGGTGGGTGGCAAAGGGTGGTGGGAGGTGAGGGGTAGCGTGGGCTCGAGGAGAAATAGGGGAGGGGTCTTGGGTGGGAGAAGGAGAGGGGGGTTGAATTAGTTTTTTTTAAATAGTGGAAGTTTCAATAAAACCACCACTAAATGTCAAAATAAAGAAAAATAGCAGTGATTCACTTAAACCACCACAAATTTTTATTTTTTTTAAATCTGATTTTTTTAGCAGTGGTTTATAAAACTATCACAAAAAAACCACCAGTAAGACCTGTTTTTTTACAGTGTAACCTCTGAATTCATCCAAAGGTAAAAGTTATAGGAAACTACTATCCTCATTAGATTCATCTCCCAAAAACTTATTATTGCATTATGTTTTTTGAGAATCATCCTTCATCTCTTGTGGACATTCACCCATATTTCTTGAACTACTCTAAGCAGTAGTCATCAATGGGATTAATACTACTTAGAATAGTTCAAAAAACATAAAAGAGATCGGGGATGAGTCTTAAGAAAAAAAATTGAAATAACAACTGTTCTGGAGATGAAGCTGATGAGGATGACAGTTGTACTCCATTATGTTCTCTAAAAGGTTAAATTCCTCCAATTTGTGATAATTACATCATTGGCACTAGTTATTAACTTGTGGATTATTGAAGGTGAGATTTGGGGGGAACACATATTCTTATCGTGATTCAAGGTATCTTGGTGAGGACATGTTATTATATATTAATCCTTGGGGACTATGAATTTTATATTTTTAATATAAATCCCAATTTTAATACATTCAATCCTCTAACTAAGACTAGTCCTACATCTATTAAAATGATCCATAAAGTCTTTATAAAATCTCCTAAATAGATGAAAATATAATATAGGCAATTAAAGAGTAATAATAAACCCAAATATGTTAAACAAAAATAATAATCTCTCATTCCATCAACTAGAAGATATAAAAATTTATTGATAAAACATTTTAATAAATAAAGAGTTATTTCATACACATGGATGGTAATCAGAGATTCTTAAGGGTGGAACCAATAAATGTAGACCTAAAATGATGAATACCTAAAAATATTTTCTGATAATTATTCCAAAATATATAGAATTTGATAACCTCCATTCTATTTTTTGTAACAATTGATGAAATAACCTAAGGAATTATTACATTTAATATTAATGGTATATCAAATATCATTAATCTCCATAATTTCTCTTAATAAATATTTTTACCTTAATAACTAATATTTTATTTAATGAAGATACTTATAGACTCTGTAAATATTCTAGGGTTCTTGAATATTCCACTTTATAACCATACTCATGAATAATAATTTATAATAATAAAATGAACTATTTATTATAAAAATAAATAAATCAATACATCCAAATAAAAAATATAAAAAATTGGTCACATTATAATAGATCAATATTAAATGTGGAGTAATTAAAAAAATAATATACATGAAAATAGTAGTAAATGAATAATATGTAATATTAGGAAATTCAAAAACATCATGTTAGGTGACTCTATACATACTTTGGTTGGAACCACCTATAAACATGATGATGAGTTCCTATGTTTATATCCTACTAGAGACCTAGAAATAGCCTACCTTATTAGACTCCCATATGGACTTCGATACAAGTGGGGACCCATACAATATAATAGGGACTAAATTGTGACTATCTTTCATCCCTCACTGAGATTCATATAATCCCTATTGTGATAGTAATGTGAGGTATGGTCACCATTTCAAAAAACATATCAATCGACAATCAACATAACCCAAACATGTCTATTCAAACATCCTTCCAACACCCATCAATAAAATATCTATATTTAAGAGAAAAAATATTACCTCAAAAAAATAATATATACACCTTCTATAGATAGTGATAACATTTCATAAAAATCTTTCTATAGTACCAACAAGGCCATAACCCTTGATACTACTACTAATTTTTAAAAAAAACTTCTTTATTTCAATATTATTCAAAATAACAAAGTGAGAATCAAAGTATTTTTAAAAATTTAAAAACATGCCTCAAAGTCATAATTTTAAATACACACATTAATAATCTCTCTTGGAATGCATTTTTGAAACCAAGAAAAAAATTACCAGCTTCTTTATTGAATGAATCATTTTTATATCTCATATGACTGCATACATACATATATACATGAAATAATGTGTTCATATAAATATGTGTGTGTGTGTATTTTAAAATGAATATATATATATATATATATATATATATGGATGTTCATATAGGATATCAATAAAAAACAAAGAGACACAATTCTGGACACTTAACAAAAAATAAAAATCTCGATGTAATACCACTAAAGCATCAAAATAGAAAAAACCCAAACAAACTGCACCTCAACTTTAAGAAATAATTACATGAAATACATTTAAATTTTTTAAATATAAACCATATGTAGAATTTTAACAAACACTTGGTGTGCATTATTTACATGGAAAGAAGTTTAAAACATTTAACCTTGATATGTTATAAGGATGAAATTGGTGTGTGGAATTATTAATACACTAAAAGGCATCAAGAAAATCACTTAAAAGGTCAATATAGACAAAAAATAATAGAAAATCCCAATTATAAATTAATTCTATAAGGAAATTTGGTGATGGATAATGAATAGAAAGAGATAATGAACAAAAAATGAAAATATATATCGTCAAACAAGCAATTAATTAGTGAGGAGAGGATAAAATAAAATACCTTTGATTGAAGCTTCGAATCATCCAAGAGAAAGTAGAGATATCACCAAACCTTACAATCAATCAATTCTTAGATTTTTTTGACCCTTTAATCATTTGAACCTTGGATTTAAGCCTTGGATTTGAGCCTTGTAATTGTTCAAGACTTGATTCGATCTATGATTTGAGCATGGATTCGACGAGGAGGAGCACCGACAGCAGGTGGATTCCATGGAAAACATCGTATGTCGTGGATGGTTTATGACTAGTTAGGGTTCTTTAAATATATTAGTGACACTATTATCAGCACTTCCAAAAAGTGCTGATAAATATCTCTTTTATCAGTTCAAAATTAATAAGCGATAATAAAGATTCATTTTATCAGTACCTTTTTAGCGCTGATAAAGGATTTATAATTATAATTATAAATAATTTTTTTGTAAATATATTTATAAAATTATATATATATTCAATAAATATATATAAATATAAATATAGAAAGTAAATTCATTATTTAAAAATATTTATTATAATTTTATAATTATTTAAATATATATTTAATTATTTATAATTATATAAATACCTTTAAAAAAATAATATTTATATATTTATATATTTATATCATTATATATTTCTTTATAAATATATATATATATAAAATAAATATAAATATAAATATATTAAATATATTCATTATTTAAATAAATTTATTATAATTTTACAATTATTGAAATATATAAAGTTATTTAATTATAATTATATAAATAATTTTTCAAAACATAATATTTATTTATTTATAATTATAAATGTATAAATGTATAAATATAGTAAATATTCATTTATAAATATATTTATTTATTAATATTTATTTACAAATATATTTTTAACATTATTAAGGAATATTTAATCTTGAGTGCATGGAGTTAAAAATGAGAGAATGTGAGTAATTAAAAATGAGTATACTTCAACAATATTGAATAAATAAATAATTTTTATTAAGTAAATATAAATTATCAAAAAAATTGGATATATATTATAATAATAATTAATACATATTGAAAATATTAAAACAAAGTTAATATATATATATATATATAATATAAAATGAATAAATTCCCAAAAAATAAAAAATATTAAAAATGAATTAATAACAAACTATAAAAAAATAAAAAATAAATAAATAAAATTTACCAATTATAGAAATAATATATTAAATTTATCATGTTATAATGAAATTATAAAATACTAAAATTTGAATATATTATATAAATATTCGGTGTATGTGTTTCTTTATAAGATTTCATTAATTACGTAAATATTTATGTGTTTGCATTTTATATAAAAAAATTAATTACATATATATATGTTAAATCAATAGAACACGTGTTTGAAATATATATGTTAAATTGAAAAATCAAACATTTAATTATGTGCATTAATCGATGCAATTAGTAAGAATTTTTAATTTATATTAATTTTTAATTATAAACCACTATTCACTAAATATATGACATATTTAATATAATGAATAAATATTTTGTATTATATAAATCATATTTAGGAAATATTATATACATTAATATATAAATTATATGTATACTATATATTAATATTTATAATCTCTCTATATATATATATATATTAATTTTATTAATTTTTATCAATAATTATTTAATTAATAAAATGTTTAATATTTTTATAAATTTTCTTATTTTTATTTTTATTTTTAATTATTTCATTTTACATATCTATATATTTAAGATATACTATTTATTAGTATTAATAATTTATTTATACTATATTAAATTTATTCATTTTTATCAACAATTATTTAGTTAATTAATTTTTTAATTTTTTTTAATAAACTCATTTTTAAATTTTGTATATTTAATTATTTTATTTTATTTGGGACCTTTATCAGCACTAAAAAAAAGAATACTTTTTATCAGTTCTAAAAATAATGTGTTGATAAAGGGTACCTTTTATCAGCGCTAAAAATAGTGTTGATAAAGGTTACCATTTATCAGTGCTAAAAAATGCCCTAATAAAGCGTTCTTTTAATCAATGCTAAAAAAACATTGATAAAAGGTATCCTTTATCAGTTCTTTTTTTACTATTGATAAAGGGAACATTTATCAGCACTTTTTGCTAGTGCTTATAAAGGAAAACACTATTAAAGGCCTATTTTTTAGTAGTGCCAAAGGCCATGGTGCGAATTCCCATCAAGGTTTCCTTTAGCAGAAAAGGGAAATTCCCATAGAAACTGCGTACTAAATTTCATTCTAGACTACGCAAAAGATCGATTCCATCCCCATTCTAAATTGTACCATTTTACGGAGCTCGCCAATACAAACTAGTCATAGTCATATTATGAGAATCTATTACCGTTTAATGAGGAATGGTGCAAGGATTCTTGTCTGGATGAGTGCTGGTGTGTGGTTGACATCTTTAGGGGCGATGTTTGTTGGAAGAATAAGTTTCCTCTTTCCAATGGGTTAAGGGGCAATGCTGTCGAGGGAAAGGTTTTGATCAAAGTTAATAAGGATGGGTCGCCTCTCCTCTCACATGTCCCACCCAACTTCCCACTAGACTATGGATCAAAAGAGGATAGTAAGGGTGTCTGATTATCGGTGGAAAGAGGAAATTAATATTACACTATGCAATAATTGAATCAATCCTTCTTACTTGGGTTTCATTCCTTATTTAAAGGGTTTTCACGTTACATTTTTATATCCTCAAATTAGGATATTTTTCATGCAATTTTGTTGTGAATGTATCAAAACCATGACAAGGGAATTAGATATCCCAATAAAGGATATGCAATCATCGTCAGGTTGCAAGAGGAATTGGGGAGGTTATTGTTCAATATCATCTAATAAGGGATTTTCAAAATCCATTACAAAAAAACAGGGTTTTCGGCGGTTTATTTTTTAGATATTAACTATATATATATTATATTATATTATATATAAAATGTCTATTTAATTAAATTAATTTTATGTATGTAATGTATGTATTAAATACATGTGATAATAAATATATATTTTTTATTTATATCTATTTCTCCAAAATAGTTTAATTATCAGATACAATCTATTATGAATGGATTTATTGGCTTGACCGATCAATGAATAGTATTTAGTGAATTATGGGAATAAATATATATGTATACATTAATATGGCTGAAGAATTTTAATTTAATGAAATGATTCATGAATGACTATATAAAGGTATGTGGTCCCTTCTATTGAAAATAAGCAATTGTGAGAAAGCCTCCCATTTCTCTATTCCACTCACACTATTGTTCATCGTCTGATATGAAGGTAGTAGCACACCTATGGCATTCATAGACCCTCACTATATGATCACATATCTATTGGTCACCCCCCCCCCCTCATAGGTAGAGTGCTTTTGTTCACTGCTTCATGATCTTCCTCAATTATTCTCCTTTACTGAAAAATAAGAAGAAGATTGTTGTTGTTAGCAATTTCTAGGTACACTATTTATATAGTTTATTTATGTGGTGATTCTCAATGATAGATATTTCTGTGTTTGGGTTGTATTCCATTGTAGATGGTCATTTGATGATCATACAAAACCCATCAGTGGAATCAGAGGGATAGACTTCTTTGATGAATCAAAACGTTTATTAATTTATGAAAAATACCTTTTAATAGTAAAATAAGATTTTTTTAATCCTGGAAATAAATGTGAACTATTCATATATATTATTATTGTTTATGAAAATAAATAAAGTATTTATTTTTATCAAGAGAATTAAATTTTGAATTTAATTATATTATATAAAAATTGTTTATAAATAATTAAAAATGTATTTTGAAATATTTTTATAAATTTATAAAATTAATTTATAAATTAATTAACTATAAAATGTTCATTGTTAATTTATAAATATTTTTTAACTACCTTTTTAAAAATTAAATGGAATGATTTATGATATATAAATAAATTATTTATTTAGAAATCATAAAAGTCTATTTATAAAGAGTTTATAAAATTACAACATATATGATATTTAGATTATATAAAATTGTTTATATAATATATATTGAATTATAAAATGTTTATAATTCATGAAATATCATATAAATTTCATTTAATATTAAATTTTAAAGGGTTTATATTAATGATAATATAAAATGTTTATATTCTCTCTAATTTATAAAAGTTTTATAATTAGATATTATTTATGAAATTGTTCATAAATGTTTATCTCATGTTTAAATATTTTAATGTTTTATTTATTTAAATATTACTCCCTATTTTATTTATAGTTATAAATTTTTTATATTAAGAAAATCTATATGCAAAATTTT
The DNA here is from genome assembly GCA_963277665.1 of Viscum album. Lineage (NCBI taxonomy): Eukaryota > Viridiplantae > Streptophyta > Magnoliopsida > Santalales > Viscaceae > Viscum > Viscum album. The sequence goes on from OY728128.1 coordinate 1,485,496,328, forward strand.
ATAGGATAAATTTCTTATAAGATAGAACCTTTCATATCATTCTAGGTTTGATATCGTAAAATTTAGTTTTCATCTACCTCGACCTCAGTTTGAAATTTTAGTTATGATCTTGAGAATAGTTTTTGGGAATAGTTTGTGCATATTAAGTGTTAGAGTTTTCATGATATGAATTCTATCTTGAGTAAATTCTCCCCAAGTAGAGGAACTTTGGGTCGAACCACCTACTTTCCTTAAGGAATTCCTTGGATAGAAAAGTGAATGGGGTTGGCTATCTATCGCTTCAGGCTTACTCATGTGGAGTTTTCCAATATTATATAACTCTATGCCTTTACATTAAGTGTTCATGTACCTTTTTCATATGATGCATTTCGATATGGATGAGTATATTTATCTTTTATTTTTATGTCATTAAAAAATACTTGTGGGTTGTGTAAAGCGGTACACATTAATGTGGTGTGAACACATTAATTTGGTGGTAGAAATAAGTATTCCAAAACTAAATAACTAAAATCATGCATACATGGAAAGGGAATAAGACATGAGAAGATAATGATTACATATGATGTAATAGATATAAATTTAATATGAATATTATTTATATTAAATTTTTGAGACCTTAAAATGAATCCCCACAAATACTAAGTGTTAGATTCCTTCCAAAAAGACACTTTTCAAGACCTCAATCATCCAACTGGGTAGGTCATGCTAAATTTGGGTGCCACTGGGTTATCTTGTGTAAGGAAATAAAGTAATGAGTTGCTTTGGATTATTATATGGGAGGTTCATTATAAAGTTTGGTGGCCCTAAATCTTCATTTATTATCTTTTTTTGTCGCTTTATTTGGGTTACACTAGATGAGAGACACTAATAGGATTTGGTTACCAGAGTAATAGAGTTGAGTGAATCCATATGATGTATTTGGATAAAGGGTTATCCACTATAATATCCAAGTGTTGTAACTGTTTGGATTGGGATAATACCTTACCTAAATAGATATTTAATGGTAGAAATGCTAAAGCATCATGTAGATTAGTAAAAATATAGATCTTGGATCACTAAATGCATATGATGTATGGGGTCATTAATTTTAATGGGAGCACTATCATTAAAATCAATTAATGAAAAGATATAAGATATGATTTACATCTAATAAAAATATACTTTGTAGATTAATGAATAATCATCATTACACTAAAATTTAAATTAATCCTTGAAATAAGATCATAAAGTAAGAAACTCCAATAGATGGTTTCTTAATAAAAGTTCTTAAGAAAGAGATCTATTCTATTTGTTAGAAGAGTTCCTTCCTAAATAATCAAGTGTTTATGTTTTTAAATAAGAAAAATAAAGATTCTTATGGAAGCATGGAATTATTTATTGAGGTTTAGATAGAATTAGATTCAAAATGACTAAAATAATCTTAGTATCCGCTCATGTAGTCAATGTGATTGGTTACATCAATGATTTTAGTCACATATACTCAATATGATTGTGTATGTTAAATTATACTCAATATGAATAAATATATTAATGACTTGGTGAGACTAAAATATTCCTTAAATCTGTATTAGTTATAAAAATCAATTGTGTTATTCTAACATTTAAATGATATCAATTGTATGTTTTATGAAGTGTTATACATATACAGAAGGTTAGAAATATAAAAATAACTGAAGCATGAATTTTGTTTTCTAGTAATGGATCAAATGAGTTTCTATATTGATAACATGGATTCTTAAAACTTGGATAAAATCATCCTAATAGGTGTACAATATTTCATTTATCTCTTGAGAAGAGCTTATAAATAATGGTTGTTTAAATGAAATGAGATGATTGTTTTTATGCATGGTTTATGGTTAGTTTAATTCAATAATGTGCTTTAAAGGGGAGAATAAAATGTCATGTTCTGGTTAGGTAATATAACCTATTTTAATTTTTGTAATTATTCTGAAAATGTGATTTAATTCAATGAAAAATTGTACCCAATGTTCTCAAAGTGTTGAGAATGGATGAACTGGTCATATGATATCTGGACTCTATTACTATATAGATAGTACAAGTGGGTAAAAGTTCAAATTAGAAGAAGAAAAGTTAATTAAAAAGTTCAATAATTTTTCTTAAAGAAGAAAATCAAGGTCATTGAAACCTAGGGATTTCAATAATGGAATGTTAATAATTAAATATGATTTTATTATCAAAGATATATCTGATAGAGTTTATGAAACTCTATGGAATTTCCATATCTGGTAAGGATGTTATATAAATTAATTACTTGATTTTTGAATGGTATGTGATACCAAATACATATTTTATAATGTTTTTTAAATATACATGAGTTCAAAATCAAAGGAATAATTGATAGATCATGTAGTTTATATTCATGATATGAAGTAAAAAGTTGCTACATCAATAATTTTAATGTAAAGGAATGTGTCAAGCTTGGATGAATCTAAGTAAAATATGTGTATATTCATCTCACTTATATTATATGATAAGAGAGTATGTTTGATAAAAAAAGGTTTGTTATGAGATGATTAAACTAACATATATGGTTTATGATTCATTGTATTTATATAACATTTTTTGAGAAGAGGATTTGGATAAAATTGTTTATCCAGGATAAAAGTGTTTATCCAGATATTTTTTAAAATATGAGGGAATGTGTCCCCGCCATCCATCAGTGGTATATTTTAATAAAATATTTTTTTAAAAAGTAAAGATTTTAAACACATAGAATAGCATTTATTATTTGGAAACAATAGATTATTTATTTCATATTCCTACTAAAAGTAAATAAATATTATTTCCTAAAACACAAAGTAGTTTGTTTTGAGCCTTGGAAAGATATTCCAAAGAGAATATAATGCACAATAGGATAGTGGGGGTATTTTTGGAATTATATAAGTTCAAATTTAACAAATAAAAGGTTTTAACATATTTATTTTAAATGATTATTTACTTTATATCCTAAATAATTTAGAATATGTCACAATAAATAAAAATGTAAATATTTTGGTTTAGTTACTATACCCTAATGGCCCGAAGATCTTCATTTTTATTTATTTTTGATAATCCCCCTTTCAAGGGATGAGTAGGAACCCTTACAAGGACCGTAAGCTTAGAGATTACATGACCCATAGGCTTAAGATACATTACATGACCCGAAGGTCTTAGGGAATTCAACCAGACTATAACTACAAGGAACTGGCCCTCCCCAACATTTGCATCATAATGGTAGATCTCCACCTTCACATGGTCATCTGGCTAAGCTTCTCGTGCAAGCACAATCTGGTCCTGATGGCATTGACATACCCTCTCATTCTGTCAAATCCATTGGTTTTTCTATTGTGAGTGTGTCTGATCTGAATCCTCCTCTGGGGGTGCTCTTTTCTGTAGAGTCTGTCTGGGAAAACTGCATTGATTGTGTGGCCCGAAGGCCTTGAGGTGGCTCGAAGGCCTTAAAGGTGGTCTGAAAGCCTTATTGACCCAAAGACCTGGGTGGCCCGAATTCCTTAAAGACTCCAATCCCAAAGTCATGTCCCAAGGTGAATAGTTCTGGCTACTATAGTACTAAACAGTACCAGCTACAGTAACAGCTACAGTACCCGTACAATACTGCTATAGTGCCTTTTATAGTGCCTACTACAAGTGAACATTACTATTAGAAAAAATATTATACCAAACTAATATTATAATGATTTTTCACTTAATATCCTAAATAGGATTAGGATATATGATGTTAAATATAAATGTAAAGTGTAACATTTAGTTACTATAACAAGTGAACATCACTATCCCATAATAGATATACCCATTAATACTCAAAGTATTTAAAAGTGTTATCAATTTATACTAAAAATGTTTAGGGTATAACAATAAAGAAAATGTAAACGTTTACATTAGTTATTATAAAAAAGTTGATATCACATTATCCTAAAATATTTTAGTATTTTCTGGTGAAGTGATAATCTAAACAGTTACATTATTTATAAAATATTTCAATGAAAAAGTTTGATGGAAAGGTTTATTAGGATGATGATGATATACTTAGAAATATTTCTAAGTAGAAAATAGAATATAACATTATAACATTGGATGTTATGAAGATAAGAAGATTGAATATAAGTTCAAAAATTTTAATTGAAGGAATATGATTCCTAAGTCTCTCCATTATTCAAATTAGATTGCTTTTGAAATGATAGTCACTAAGAGGTTATTGGTAGAATTTTATCTGATGGTCACATAAGGATGTGATAGTAATTACATTTGGATGTAATGTTTAAAATCCATTAATATAGAAATTTATTAAATGTCAGGTTATATCTCTATGTGTTTAACACTTAAGATATTGGTTGTAATCGTTGTAAATGTATCATGATATTATAATAAAGGAAATATCCATTTATCATTCATTAATGTATGCTGAAATTTAATTTACATGAATGGTTTAATGATAGATATCCCCTCAAAGTAAAAACTTTGAGTTTTCCCTAACTGATAGTCATCAAGGAGTTTAATGGGTTGTGATGAAATGTAAAGGTTAGATTGAATAGATTATTATATGAATTGAAAAGAATTGTATATGGATATTTAAGATTATTTTATTAAGTTAATAATTAGAGACTTATTACTTGGAAAAATCTGCTAAATCATATATAATAGAATTTCATACTGTCATAGATATACTTCGGGGTGTATTTTTATTATCAATCCTTCTTACCTGAGATTGGTGAGATACCAAGATTGATAACCTTTATAATTTGATACCCTACTTTCACAGGTCACTATATAAACTTAACTAATCAGGGGGTGGTTGGGTATGTTGCTGACCATGTTGTTGGTTGGAGTGAAACCAAGAAGGGATTTATCCACTTGTATGGCAGAGAAATACATATAGACCTTGATTGAATTAGAATAAGAAAATGCATTTCCATGCTTAGTTGTTTTACATATGATGTGTTAAACTAATTGGATAAGTGACATGTGATGTGCTTATCAATTAGATGAATGAAATGTGATGTATTCATCCACTTGGTTATTATTTTTCATAGGAAAAATAAAATGATGAGAGTGCAATACTATATTGACATGTTCCATGTCTAGTGGTCACTAGATGTCATGGAAAAAGGGATTATATAAGATATATATAGTGTATATGATACATCTTGTGGTGGACATGTTCATATAGAGATATGAGTATGTTTGATGGAGATCACACCAAACCCCTTAGTAGCTTGAGTAGTTGTGATTCTTTAATAGAGTTTTCTCTTTTCTTACATTTATGAAATATATATTTCATAGTTTTTTCAACACTACTAAGGCCCGATGGGTCACACAATTATTCCCTTGGATACAGATAAAATTTTGGAAAAGTGTTTGTGCAAATTGAAGAGAATTTAGTGAAAAACCCATATCCAAAAGAGTTTTGAATTTATGTATAAATTCCTTATGAGATTTTAGTTCAAGTGGGATATTGTTAAATATGACCAAATATATATATATATAATGTGATACAATATATATATATATATATATTATATTTAATTACATGAATTCGATGCATGTGATGGATGTATTAAATACATGTGATGATAAATATATAAATTTGATATTTTTTTCTCCCAAATGGTTTAATTATCAGTTACAATCTATTATGAATGAATTAATTTGATTGAAAATTCTTTTAATAGGATTAAATGAATTCTGGGAATAAATCTATATGGATACATTAATATGGATGAGGCATTTTCATTTGATGAAATGCTTCATGGATGGATATATAAAGGGATGTCAACCCTCCAATTGAAAATAGGTAATTATGAGAAATATTCTTATTTCTCTTTCCTCCCACACTATTGTTCATTTTCTGAGATGAAGGCACTAGCACCCCTTCATCATTCGTTCATCCTTATGATACAATCATGGATCCATTGGTCGATGCCCCCTGAATGTAGTGTGATTTTGTTCACGACTTCATGATTTTCATCAAGCATTATCCTTCATTGAAAAATAAGAAGAAGATCACCGCCATTAGTAATTTCTAGGTACATTGTCTATACATTTCATTTACATGTTGATTCTCAAAGATAGATTTTCCAATGTTTGGGTTGTCTTCCACTGCACATGGTCATGTGATGATCATAAAAAACCCATCATTATTATTCATGGTTATTATGACTTCAAATATAAAGGCCATAAAAATAGTGGATATGAGAAACATCTAAAATAAATACCAATATAATAATAAATTAGAGAAGAATTATAGAACCATTTAAGACTTGATGGTGAAAAACTTTTCCAACCACTTAGTGGTAAAAATGGTTGAAGGGTAAATCTTGGATTTGAGGAAGTTAGCACTAGAAGAACAAAGTAAAATATCATAAAAACTAATGAAAGATCACTTGAGAAATCATTAAAAACATGTTATGAATATCATACCTTCAGTTTTGAGGGTTGATTCATAAAAAAAATTGAATTTTGGAATCTGAAAAGATTTGGTTATGTGAGTGATTGAACAGAAATGAGGAGAAAATTGTGATCTGTTATAGTTGTTTTAATATTTAAAAAGGGCCTTATCACTAGTTCCTAAAATCAATGATAGGATACACCATTATTAGCATTGATAAAGGTATCTTTCATTAGTTCTATACTACCACTAATAAATTTAATCCTTTATCAATGCGAAGAAATAACTGATTAAACAAGTCTTTATCACCACTAAATCAAAATTATGATAAAGGTTTATTTTATCATCACTAATGGTATCACTAATAAAGGTAGATGATAAATTACCCAAATAAATTTTAAAAAATAAATATCAATTATCAAAATAAAAAACATATAAAAATATTAATTATTAATACATAAAATTGTAAAAATAAATATTAAAAATGAATAAAATACAACAAATATTAAATAAATAAATATTAAAAAAAATAAATTTAAATAAAAAAATCGAATAAATAACTAATTAAAATGAATAAATAGTAAATGTGTAAAAATTAAAATAGAAAAATGTTAAAATAAAATAGAATAAATAGTAATTATGCAAATTAAAAACAAATTAATAAATAATGAATAGAAAGGTATAAATAAATATGAATAAATGAATAAATTTCAAAAATATTAAGAATTAATAAAGATTAAAAATGAATTATTAATAATAAATGAATAAATATTAAAAATAAATGAAAATAAATGTAATACAGAAATATTAATGAAAATGAATAAATAATATTAATTACCGATATTACAATAAAATTTAAAAAATAAAAATATATCAAAATAGAAAAGAATAATTATTAAAAATAAATAATTATTAATTATGTAAATTAAATGATATTAAAAATATTGAATATTAACAAATAATAATTTATAAATAAATATTAAATATGAATAAATTTTAAAATTTTAAATATGAATACATATTAAAAATGAATAAATAATTTTAAATGAAAATAAAATAAAATTTAATGAATATAAATTAATAAATTAAAATAATATTAAAAATATGAATAATTATTATTAATTATTTAGATTAAACATATATTCAAAATGATTAAATATTAAAAAAAATACATTTAAATACATAGTATTTTTAATAAATTACCAATTAAAACTAAAACTCTTATCATTCAGTCATCATGTGATATGCATGGAATGTTGCAGATCTGAGAGGTTGCATCAGTGTGAATCTAGAGGAAACATTATTCCTTTGGTGTGGATTGATTTGAAACATCATAGCTTTTTCTCTATTAAAGACATGTTTACTGAATGAATCATCAAAAAGGGAATAATTGTGCATATTTTTTCCAATCAAGAGGTGGATCTTGGTAGGCTTAAACTTTGTGAGATTTTGATCATCACTTGATTTGTTTTTCCATTAGAAATTCAAACTTGGAAAGTAGAAGAATTGATTTTATAGCTCTCAGTTTTTTGGGGATTTAAGGACAAGAAGTGTATCCCCATGGGGTGAGGGTACTTTTATATTTTTTCCTTCATAAGATCTAAAGAGGATTGCATCGGGGCATGGCTCGATCGCTCTCAATCTAGGTACTCTCTATATTCAATATAGGAATCCAATTTTTAATCCCTTTGTTGTTTATAATTATAGAATCCATGTTTGGGTTTGGTTCACTAGTTTGAACCAAATACTATAGCATCTAAGGATTGTATATGATAGCATATCTTCAATTTGAACCCCAATAAAAATAGATAGGGGGATGGTGGAGGAAAGCTATGGGTATATTTCTCGAATACTAATGGTGGTGGACCTTAGCTCCACATTAATTGATAAGGTAGTGGTTCACATTAAAAACACTAATTTGGACTTTAATATCAAGTTTAAATGAATGCCTTCTTTTTTCTATGGTTGTATGTCGATTCAGAATCTAAAGGAGTAGTGTCATGAGAATCTTACTTTCTCTCATTATTATTTGAGGGGGAATAATGCATCAAGATGAAAGAGAAAGAAGGGATAAGCATAGTGGTTGTTATTAATAATTCAAAAGTTTCACCTAGTAATGTGACCTTTGGTGTGTAGTCTGGATAAACATAGTCCATGGATGGTTCTCCAGTGGTTGTTAATATATGTCCAATATTCCCTATCTTAGAAAGAAAACAAAAGGGATTATTCTCTGGTTTTGTTGTTCCTATTTAGGTTGATCAGGGGGTCTTTAGGCATGGATTTTCCTAGTTTTTTTCATATGAGGAAGGATCTAAAGATATTGGGAACAAGATGCTTCAACATATATAGAATGATTTTAATTGTGTAGATTATAGTCTGATTGAACCTATAGCAAGGAGTTCTACTCAATTTCAGCAGAAATTCAAAATATTTATTGTTAGTTTAAACTTAAAGGATGCTCTTACTCATAGAATTGAATTGTAGGGAATTTCTTAAGATCTTGTATATGGTCACTCTAATTGTGATCTAGTTTCCCAAGAGGTTATTTACTTTATATTGTTGCAAGAGAATATTTTCTATCTTCAGGTGACCGTAAAGGAAAAAAATAAACTGGATGTTTCCTGATCAATAAAAATAAATCCATTTTGGGGGGATCCATAAAGATCTACTAAGCGTATGGTGATTTTTTAGGGGAGAATGGAACCCTCACCTAATTATAATATGAGTTTCAGTATGTCTCAGGTTTCAAAGGGTGTTGAGTGAGAAGCTCTAACCTCAAACAAAATAATGATAAATAAATTCCTTATATTTATTTTCTTCACCTCACATGCTTCATTAAATTTCTCTTCTAATCATAAAGATTCTATAGAAAATGACATTCCAATGGATACGAATCCTATATTAGATATTAAAACAATGGAACGGGCCTTTAATCCTTTGAATTATGGGAAAATGATCAAGAATTAGAGATAAGGTGGATTCTCATATGAAGGGAGTGGTCAGGAATCTTTTACAATATGAGTACATGATCCTAGACTAGTGCATCAGTTATTCCAAATCAGGATGGTCCCATAGTGTATGGGAATATGGTAATGGAGCAGGATGAGCTCTCTTCAGATCTGCCTGTTGGGGAAAATTTATCTAAGGCTGAGCCCCATAGTGTAATAATGGTTGATAAGGGATACTCTAAGTATTACCTCATTTTTCTAAATCAATGAAAGTTATTTATGATATTTTTGGCAAGACCTCGATTAAGGGATGCAATGTGGGAAGGTTAATAAATTTAACTTTAAAACCCCCTCTAGAGAAGCATGAGCCAGAATGGTTTCCTAAGGGCCTCGGTAATGCTTCTGAAGAATGGTTTTACTCACAAGTTGAGGTTCTTTATTAAAAAAAGAAACATAAACTCACTGGGTATAAATACTATCTTATCATGATGGAATTAATTTCTTATAAAATTAAGATAATATTTGCTACAATCCAAGGATGGACATTTGGGATTTTTTATAGAAATATATTGTATGATCCTATATGGAGGAAACTAATACCACATCATGAGATGATGAAAATGAGCCTTGGAAATATCCAAGGAGGAGAGGACTTCCTTCCCATGGTAGAGGAAAACCTAAGCATATGGGTTTTAGATTGAAAATTAAGAAATGAGCTTTTTTTTCTTGATGAGGGCAGTTATTTATTATCTAACACCATCATGATTTCCCTTATTTTTATTTTCTTTAATAAAGGAGGCTTGACTCTCAACCTTTCTCATTATTTTCAAATGTACATTTTATATATCAAAATATTTCAATATATTTATATATCTATTTACATACATTATAATATTTAATCATATATATAAATATATGTTACACACATATAATTATAAACATATATGTACTATGTAAATATATATGAATATTATAAATTATATAATATGAACATAAAAATATAAGTTTATATATGAAATATATTTAATGTATTAATATTTATTTATGTAGTTTATATCAATATAGATATTTTATAATATAATTATAAAGAAACAAAAATATACCTGATTAAAAAATATATATAATGTTTTATAAAAACACACACATATAATTATAAATATATATCACTACATAAAAAGCAGGAATTGGCGGCATTTTAAACCACCTCATAATTGTTTAGTGGAGGTTATTGAAACCACCACGTATTGCATAGTCGGCAGTCATTTCATAGTGATTTGTTTAATTTAGTGGTGGTTTTTGTATATGTCATTTTTATAGTATTTAGTGGTGGTTTTGATTTTATTTAGAAGTGTATTATTTTAAAAAACATAACCTGAAAATAAATTAGATAAGATGAACCTAACCGCTGCTAAATATATTACTGGCGGTTAATGTTAACCACTGATATTTAGGATTTTCACTAATTTATTTCATAGCGGTTCTTAAAAAATGTTGTTAAATATTTTTTAAAAAAATTAACTTTTAAAAAAATATTTAATAAAAAAATATAAATATAAAAACTATGACATGTAATAAACTAAAACATAAATTCATAATAAATACATCATACATGATACATACATATTCATATACACATACTTCCACAGTCATCATAACCTCAGTCAGCATAACCTTAGTCACCATAACCTTAGTCAACTGATAGCATCAGTAAACCCACACCTCATTAATAAATATATACATATAAAATATGTACAAAAAAACCATTCCTAATATATGTCAACCCCATGACCTTTTCAACATCGGTTTGCCTCCGACACACATTTTTAAAAGGCTTCGATACATTTAAAAACTATTTACTGAGCCATTATGACCACACTGCATGTCAAATTGACATGTTTTCTATGAATACACATAAAAAATAACTCAATGGTGTTTTCTCATGATTTAACGTCAATATAAGGTCATTTTCTATGGGTTTGATCGTTACATGCATGTTTTAGTGTTTTAAAACACTAAAAATGTGTTTATAGGCATCCCAAGAAAACCGAAAGTAGGAATGAGATAAATTTGGTTCCTATATTTTAAAAATCAATATATGGTTTTTTTCTCTAATTTTATTGCAATCTGATGATTTTTTTCTTGGGTTTGACCCCCCAACACACATTTCTAAAGGCTTTGGTACCTTTAAAAATTATTTACCAAGCTATTCTAACTATATCGTACATCAGAAAGATGTGTTTCTTATGCTTACATGTAACATCCCAGGTAAATAATGAGTAATACATTTTCATATTTATTATTATTTGTGAATTAAATATTAATTTTACTTTAAAAGGGTTGTTATGTTCGATAGCATACCCGATACGCAACAACGGGTTTCTTTGAAATCTTACATTACACACTAATAATATAATATTATTATTTTAAATGGTAATTAACTCCTAGAAGTTGTATTGGCTGGAATGAAAAAAACTAACTACAATATGATTATACATATTTTTTAAATGTATTTACATTTTTCCAATAAAATATAGAGGCTTAAAATGTGAATGAATCTAATTGTAAGCACAATTTATATTAAAAGGTCGATTTATCGCCCTTTAATGGTGAACCCTATTTAAATCTAGTTTTGGTTACCATAATACATTCTATTTGACCAAATAAAATCCTTATTTATAATGGAGACATCAAAATTTACTTTGTGTAAATTTTTAAAAAATTTCGATAAAGTTCATTTTTTAATGAATAGTGAAAAATATTGTATTTTAATTCAAAACTGTGTTTTAATCTAATTTATTTATATATTTATATTATCTTTTTAGTTGGTTTTAAAGTTTAATTTGAATATATTTTTTCCATTTAATCCACTGTTGTTCATTGGAATTAATTTCACATTAAAAGTGGACATAAACAAGTGTCAATCTTTTTATAGTTATTGTTTCTTAAAAACGCGCTATTTGTTTTAACAATGGGAATTAATTTTTAAAATTAATTAATTCCACTTTTGTGTTTTTAATTTGGAAAAATAAACATCATTTTGAATTTGTAATATCAAATATATCTTAGGCTGAATTTTTTGTATTTTTCTGAAAAAACTTCAATTTTTATGAATAGTGAAACCACTTAGTAACAGTTAAAAAAACTGACTTTTTTATTTAAATGAAATTTTACCACTTTGGTGAATTGAATTTAGAAAATACAACATACATGGTTTTTATTATTAAATAAAATGTGGTTCAATAAGATGAAAATAATTTTTAGTGAATAGTAACTTTTGACTTTTTTACCACATTTAAAGATAAATAGGGTAATTCAAGTTAAAAAGAATATTATAATAATTCAAATGTTCCTTAAAACTTGTCATAAAATTATTGGATGAGTAATGGACAACCATGGGTATCCTTGGGTGGATTTTGGGACCCCATGGAGCCACTTATGAATTATAATGGCACTTTAGATTAATTAATTTAAAGTAAAGGGAAAATGACATAAACAAAAAACTATTAGTAAATTAATTTTTTTATAGTGTTATATCAGTATTATTTTTTACTATAAATATTATTTGGAAATATAAAAATATTTCCTACATCATAGTATTTTTTTATAATTTTTAGACATCGAATAGATCAAATTATTTTTGACACAATAATGATGCAGTATTTACCTCATTAATAAATGATTTAAATAAATAAGATTATAATGATTAAAATATTATCCAAAACCTGTCCAATTCCTATTAGATGATTTTATTTTGACCATGGGTAATCTTATATTTGTCTATAATGATTTTTGGACTTTTATAAACTGAATATAATTATATAATAAAATAATATTTTCACACTTTCCTAAAGAGCCCCTCCTCTCCCTTATAAAAGAAAACCACTTCTAACCAATTCCTCACACCTCGCAAGACTTTTGGCTCATCCAAAATCTACCCAATTAATCTCCCTACATCCATATCTTACACTTATAAGCCTTACCTTAGGAATAAGGCACTTCAACAAACCACTTTGGTTCAAACCAAAGGAAGTTACCCAAATTAAAGGTAATGGTTTCTCTTAACTTCTCTTCTTTTATTTTACTTCTCCAAACCCTAAACTATTTTTATTCATTTATTTTATAGAAAAAATATTATCCTCAATATAATATTATGTTTTTATGATAATTATTCAAACTAAAGTTACACACACCTCCATCAAATGGAGGAAGAACATAATGTTTTTGTGGATGGAAAACTAACGCCTCACGAAACGATGATTGTCCAATTACCACCTAACGCCTCTCATGGTGGCCATTAAGATAACGCTATATTTATAAATTATATATATTATGTTTATGTTTTCTTTATTCTTATTTATTTTTTTTATATCATACCCTTATGGTTTCCATTATGGGTAAACGCGATAATTTCACTTTAGGAAGTGCAGACTACCGCCCCCTCAAAGTGATATGACTCATTAATTCCATATGTGGGATGTATAAAGGATGGATTTAATGATATTATATATGATATTATACTGGTATTATAATATACCTATGTATCATTATGTTTTAATTCCATTAAAATAATAAATATAAATGAAAGTAGCGTTCATGCGTACGTACGACCTACCATCTCTATGAACGGTGCATTTCATTTCTTATCTCCAAAATGTTATTTACTGTTATAAATACATATATATACTAGATATATATGATTTATATTATATCTAAATCATTAATATCATTCTTTAGTTAATGGATTATTGACCACATTGACAACTTGTAATTATAAGGTGTTCATTTTTTACTCAAGTACCAAATATCGACAAACGGCCATTATTAACTTAAATGATTGCATAATGTTTATAACATGGTAATAAGTGATATAAAAAGTATAATAAACTTGAAAAAAAAAATCTTAAGAAATTATAAATTAACTTTAGTTTATTATTCAGGAAGAAAAAGGAACAAACGAGTCAAGTTGGACACGAGGTAAGGGATTTCTTATCTCACTTTTCATTCCGTGAAATTTCGATTGTTCATCACTTATTCATTGCATGTGGAATATTGTGTACTACCATTTGATATATATTATCATGATTCTTTTTATATTCATGGTATTCTGGGATTCTTTTGGTGGTTATAAACTTTTGTCCATACGACTCGGTTGATTACAACGTGGTAAGGGGATTTCATCTCACTTTTTATTCCCGTGTGATTCATGCTATATTTGCCACTATTTCCTTTTGTGTGGTGTATTTACTACCCAATATTGTTTTAATTGTGTAATATAATTCAATTTATGGGTCCTCACATCTTCATTTTATGATCCTTCTTCGATGGGTTGTATGTTTCTAATGTTACCAAATCGGTAAGGGAACCTTTCACCCTCCTCTTTTTAAAAGACTTTTTTTTTCGTTATGTCTTTTAATTTACATATTATTATGTTGGGATATGTTATTATATATCCTTATTGATGTAAATTTTATATTCAATTGATTATATACACTTTTTGTCTCATCAACTCATTTTCTGAATTTTAAATTGACGTCGTTAGGCTGTCAAATTTTTGCAAGGGAACTTCTTAACCCAATTTCAATTCCTTGGTTTAAACTTGTACTTAATGAATATGTCATCCTATGAATATTTGTGAATAACCTATGATTGTTTTACACTTAATATCCACTTATATTGGGTGTTTTTATATTTTTCACACATAATTATGTGATTGATTTATCCTTAATTTAAGGATACCATCTTTATAAGGGATTTCATCTCAATTTACATTTCCATTGAGACTTCATTGTTGTTATGCACCAATTCACTCTTATATGGTGTATATAATATCCTTTGTCATATTATATCATGAATCCCTTTATTCTCATGATATTATAAAGTTCATATTAAATGTTATTCCTCAATTATTTATATTCAAGAGTCTCTCATTTTGTTAAAAACTC
Organism: Viscum album; assembly: GCA_963277665.1. NCBI lineage: Eukaryota > Viridiplantae > Streptophyta > Magnoliopsida > Santalales > Viscaceae > Viscum > Viscum album. Next base: position 1,485,511,624 of record OY728128.1, read on the forward strand.
TTTAACTAAAATATCATTTTAAATGTTTTGAAGATTTATTATTCTAAATCATCATATTTAATGTCCATGTTTTAAAAATGGTTTTGAGTATTTATTTATATGGACATTAATGTTTTAAAATTATAATTACATCAAAATCTTCATAGTGGTATGGGACACTTTGATTCAAAAATCTCTTTTTAAATGGTTTATGAAAATAGAATGATTATTTCAATATCTTGAAATTACTTCTTGTGATTGAAAATGAAATTTTAATAGTAAAATGTTTATATTTTCAATATTTTATGTGTTATTATGGTACTTGGACATTTTATGGGTGCTTACGTAATAAACCATATGACAGGTGGTGCCGTGATAAACCACGATGGGTGGTTACGTTACAACCTCAATTGCATTGGGTATGGAAGTTGGTCGTATAGCTATTCCATTTAGTGATATTTGTGGAAGTTGACCATATGGTTATTCCATTTAAGTATGTTTATGTCCCAAGTTACCTTTATATGTTATGTGTTTTTTATATGGGTTTTATGGAAATATTTTGGTTACAAAAGGGTAAGCAATGATCTTTTATTTAGTAAAGAGTATTTACTACTTCATAAAGGGGGGATATATTACTTATGATAAAGTATTCATGGATTACTTGTTGTATTGAAAATCTAACAGTTTTCCTTCTTTGTGTATCCCATACTGAGCTTTTGATTCTCATCCCAAGTTTTTGAAATGTTTTTCATAGGACATAAAGTGGAAGTGGGTCAAGTATGGGATCAAGGAAAATTCATGTTGTCTAAAACATGGAACTAGACATGTCTCCTTTATTCAAGAGTTTTTATTTTATGAAAAAAAAATGAAAACTGAGTAGAAGTGTCTACTTTGAATTTTTTTGATATGTAATGTAATTTTTATGCCAAATTCTCTAAAACTCTAAACCTGAAAAGATCCTCAATGTGAATTATTAACTTAATTCAATATTGTGTAATGTTTTAAGGTCAGGTCCTTATAGTTGGTATCATAGGTCGGTTTAGATAACATTATAGGTTAGGGTGTTATCTAAGTATAAGTGACATAACCATAATGTTTATAATATTAGAAAGAGTCGTAGTTATTTTTAATGAGTTTAAGATAACATGAATAATTATTTACCCTCCTCATAAGATATTATATTATGATTTTACTGATATACTCACACTGACCTTTTTGGTTTTAGTAAATGGCTAGATCTAGCAGGCACCAAAGTAACAGTGGATGTGAAGAAAACTGTGACAGTTTTCTGAATGAGCAACTGAATGAAATGAGATATGAAATGATAACTCTTGTGTTTATTCTCAACCAACTATCTGGAGTCATGATTTAAAACTTGAACCTTGGTGATTTTTATAAGGCATCGTATATGCGAGAAACAAAACCACACAGAATTTCAGATAATAATCATAAAGGTAAGTATGTTCAAAAACCTATGTGTCAAGGATGTGGAAAGAAACACCTAGGAAAATGCTTCAAAGGGATGGTAAGATTATATAGATGTGGGAATGAAGGTCATAAAGCAAGAACCTTCTATGGAAAAAGGAAGCATCTGGTTGACTCTAAGAAAGGGAAAGAAGTTCTTTCTGAGGGATCAATTGAATGTTTTAAATGTGGTGTGCACGGTCATTATACAAACATATGTCCTATGAAGATGTTTCAGGAATGGGATCACCAGGATCGTACAAATATATGTTTACCAATACCTAATTTTATTCTAATTGAGGATGAAGAAACTGACAATGACCAATGAAAGGTATGGATTATTTCTTAACATATGTTTTGACATTATTGAATCTTAGGATATGATTCGTGATTTTTTTGTAAGAAATAAATATTTCAGAATAAGTTAGTAAATAATGGTTAATGGATCATGAAGAATGTTTAATGAGTAAGAAGTCAACATATAAGGGATTTAAGAGTTATGGTAGATTTTAGGATGGTGAAATGCTTAAAATTATTAAGGCTCTTTTGATGATGGGATTATATTGGAAGACTTTTTATAGCATGTATAACCCTGATGTTTGATATATGAAAATTTTATTCAAGGAATAATTATCTTTTATTTTTTTGATATAGTTATATAGAACCATTTGGGTTTATATGATCCTTGAATTTGAGGCAATTACAGGTTAATACTTTTTGGGATGAAAAAAATGAAACTTATTAGATAACCTTTGTGGTTAAAATATGTTATGGTTATTTTTGATGAAATTATCTCTTTTTTGGAATGTTATAAAATTATATAGTTTTTTAAAAAAGGACAACACACAAACCATGTGACAACATGTCGCATTGGACAAAGCTATGGGAATCGAACCCACAACCAAAGTGCGACTAGGATTTATTTCCTATCACTGGACTACATAAAGTCCCTGGTTAGTATGAGTAATTATTTTTAGTTAGATAATCTTATGAATAAGTTTATTTTGGTTTATTTATGGAAATTATTAACCTATCATATAGAATATGTGATTAGGTTAATTTCACTTCAGTATGAGACTTTAAAAGTAGTCGATGTTATTTGGAGATAAATGTTAAGATTTTTTGTGGAAGACTATGGGAATGAATTCTTCTGAGTTTTAGTTTTCAATGTTAGGTTGGATTATATTGATGAATTTTAAGTAATGTTGTTTATTTAACTTAGGGTACTGCTTGTTGAATTTTGGATATTAGGAATAGTATTTCTTTTTATAAAGAATTATCCTTTTTGGGGATTATCTGATCTTGTACTAACCTTTTTTGGTTTTGGTTAAAGTCTAAATACATGGGAATTATATAGTTCATATTTTGTGGATTATGTGATTCTCTAAAAGATTATTATAGTGATTTTAATTTGAAAAAAATTTATCCTGAATACTCATCGTTTGGAGAAAATATGAGTTTGTGTTAGAAAGCTAGTAAAGGATGAAAGTCTACATGACAAGTATGTATGTTTCCTTATGTTTTTAGTTAAGCTCATAAATAAATTCCTCAACTTTATGAAAATTATTTTAAAACAAAAACATTAACCATTAATGTTTCCTACTGGGGAATCAAAGACTGTTTAACCCATCACAAGTTTGTGATTTTCTGGTGGTTAAATTTCTCCTAACCATATTTTCTATCACACTCCATCTGAACTTGATGGTTTGTTTTCTCTTCCATATACATGTTTTTATATATGGAATCCTAGTATGGGATTATCTCGGGTAACCTTTTTACTTCTATTTCTTTCTTTTAAAATGATATATTTATTGACACTTTTTCTGATGTGGGACTTTCAATTAAGTTTCCAAGCCCAGTTTTAAAATTGCAAGGACGCAATTTCCAAAAGGGGCAAAGGATGTAACATCCCAGGTAAATAATGAGTAATTAATTTTCATATTTATTAATATTTTTCAATTAAATATTAATTATACTTTAAAAGGGTTTCTATGTTCGATAGCTTACCCGATATGTAACAACAGGTTTCTTTGAAATCTTACGTTGCACACTAATAATATAATATTATTATTTTAAATGGTAACTAACTCCTAGTTTTTGTATTGGTGGTAATGAAAAAAAAAACTAACTACAATATGATTATACATGTTTTTTAAATGTATTTACATTTTTTCAATAAAAGATAGAGGCTCAAAATGTGAATGAATATAATTTTAAGCACAATTTACATTAAAAGGTCGATTTACCGCCTTTTAATGGAGAACCCTCATTAAATATAGTTTTGGTCATTTTAATACATTCTATTTGACCAAATAAAATCCTTCTTTAGAATGCGGACATCAAAATTTACTTTGTGTAATTTTTTTGAATTTTTCCGATAAAGTTCATTTTTTAATTAATAGTGAAAAATATTGTATTTTAATTCAAAACTGTGTATTAATATAATTTATTTATATAGTTAGATTATCTTTTTAATTGGTTTTAAAGTTTAATTAGAATATATTTTTACCATTTAATCCAATTTTTGTCATTGAAATTAATTTCACTTTGAAAGTGGATATAAACAAGTGTCAATCTTTTGATAGTTATTGTTTCTTAAAAACATGCTATTTGTTTTAACAACGAGAATTAATTTTTAAAATTAATTAATGACACTTTTATATTTTTAATTTGGAAAAATAAACATCATTTTCGAATTCGGAATATCAAATATATCTTAGGCTTATTTTTTGATATTTTTCTGAAAAACATCAATTTTTGATGAATAGTGAAACCACTTAGTAATAGTTAAAAAAACTGACTTTTTCATTTAAATGAAATTTTACCACTTCTGTGAATTGAATTTCAAAAATCTGACATACATGGTTGTTATTATTAAGTAAAATCTGATTCAATAAGATGAATATAATTTTTTGTGAATAGTAACTTTTGACTTTTTTTTACCATGGTTAAAGGTAAATAGGGTAATTCAAGGTAAAAAGAATATTATAATAATTAAAAATTACCTTAACACTTTTCCTAACCTTATTATATGAGTAATGGACGACCATGTATATCCTTGGGTAGATTTTGGGACCCCATGGTGCCACTTATGAAAGATAAAAACACTTTAGATTAATTAAATTAAAGTAAAGGCAAAAATGACATAAACAAAATTATTTTAGTAAATTAAATTTTTTATGGTGTTATATAAGTAATATTTTTGACTATAAATATTATTTGGAAATATAAAAATATTTCATGCATCATATTATTTTTTTCTTAATTTTTAGACATCAAATAAATTAAATTATTTATGACACAATAATGATGCGGTATTTACCTCATTAATAATTGATTGAAATAAATAAGATTATAATGATTAAAATATTATCCAAAACCTGTACAATTCCTATTGGATGATTTTATTTTGACCATGAGTCGTCTTATATTCGACTCTAATGAATTTTGGACCTTTATAAACCGAATATCATTAAATAATAAAATAATATTTTCACACTTTCCTAAAGAGCCCCTCCCCTCCCTTATAAAAGAAGATCACTTCTAACCAATTCATCACACCTATAAAGCCTTTTGGATCATCCAAAATCTACCCAGTTAAGCTCCCTACATCCCTTTCTTACACCTAGACACCTTAACTTAGGCAGAAGGCACTTAAACAAACCATTTTGGTTCAAACCAAAGGAAGTTACCCAAATTAAAGGTAATGGTTTCTCTTAACTTCTTTTATTTTATTTTACTTCTCCAACCCCTAAACTCTTTTTATTCCTTTATTTTATAGAAAAAACCATATCCTGAATATACTAGTATGTTTTTATGAGAAGTATTCGAACTAAACATACACACACCTCCATCTAATGGGTGAAGCACATAATGTTTCTGTGGATGGAAAACTAACGCCTCACGAAATGATGATTGTTCAATTACCACCTACCGCCTCTCATGGTGGCCATTAAGATGACACTATATTTATATATGATATATATTATTTTTATGTTTTCTTTATTCTTATGTATTTTTTTATATCATACCCTTATGGTTTCCATTATGGGTAAACGCGATAATTTCATTTGAGGAAGTGCGGACTACCGCCCCCTCAAAGTGATATGACTCGTTAATTCCATATGTGGGATGTATAATGGATGGAGTTAATGATATTATATATGATATTATAATGGAATTATATTATACCTATGTATCATTATTTTTTATTTCCATTAAAATAATAAATAGAAATGAAAGTAGCATTCATGCATACGTATGGCCTACCATCTCCATGAACAGTGCATTTCATTTCTTATCTCAAAAATGTTATGTACTGTTATAAATAAATATATATACTAGATATATATTATTTATATGATATCTAAATCATGAATATCATTCTGGATATAATGGACTATTGACCACATGGATAACTTGTAATTATATGGTGTTTATTTTTTACTCAAGTACCAAATATCGACCAAACGACCATTATTAACTTAAATGATTGCATAATGTTTATAACATGGTAATAAGTGATATAAAAAGGATAATAAAAATGAAAAAAAAAGTTCTTAAGAAAGTATAAATTAACTTTAGTTTATTATTTAAGAAGAACAGGGAACAAACGAGTCAAGTCGGACACGCGGTAAGGGATTTCTTATCTCACTTTTCATTCCGTGAAATTTCCATTATTCACCACTTATTCATTGCATGTGGAATATTGTGTACTACCATTTGATATATATTATCATTATTATATTTATATTCATGGTATTCTGGGATTCTTTTGGTGGTTATTAACTTTTGGTCATATGACTCGATTGATTACAACGTGGTAAGGGGATTTCATCTCACTTTTTATTCACATGTGATTCATGCTATATTTTTCACTATTTCCTTTTGTGTGGTGTATGTACTGACAAATATTGTATTAATTGTGTAATATAATTCAAGTTATGGGTACTTACATCTTCATTTTATGATCCTTATTTCATGGGTTGTATGTTTCAAAAGTTATCAAATCGGTATGGGAACCTTTCACCCTCGTCTTTTTAAAAGACTTTTTTTGTTATGTCTTTTAATTTACATATTATTATGTTGGGATATGTTATTATATATCCTTGTTGATGCAAATTTTATGTCCAATTGATGAGATACCCTTTTTACCTCATCAACTCATTTTTTGAATTTTAACGTGATGTTGTTAGGCTATCCAATTTTTGCAAGGGAATTTATTAACCTAGTTTCAATTTCTTGGGTTAAAATTGTACTTCATGAATATGTCATCCTATGAATGTGTGTGAATGAACTCTGATTGTTTTACACTTAATATCCACTTATTTAGGGTGTATTTATATTTTTCACACATAATTATGTGATTAATTTATCCTTAATTTAAGGATACTGTCTTTATAAGGGATTTCATCTCAATTTACATTTCCATTGAGACTCCATTGTTGTTATGCACCAATTAACTCTTATATGGTGTATATAGTGTCTTTTTCATATTATATAATTAATCCCTTTATTCTCGTTATATTATAAAGTTCATATTAAATGATATTCCTCAATTATTTGTATTCAGGAGTCTCTCATTTTGTTAAAAACTCTTTAACTAAAATGTCGTTTTAAATGTTTTAAGGATTTATTATTATAAATCATTATCTTTAATGTACATGTTTTAAAAATGGTTTTGAGTATTTATTTATTTAGACATTAATTTAATGAAATTATAATTCTATTAAATGATTCAAAGTGTTATGAGACACTTTGATTCAAAAATCTCTTTTTAAATGGTTTATGAAAATGGAATGATTATTTCAATATCTTAAAATTACTTCTTGTGATTGAAAATGAAAATTTATTAGTAAAATGTTTATATTTTCAATATTTTATGTGTTGTGATGGTACTTGTACATTTGACGGGTGGTTACGTGATAAACCATATGACGGGTGGTGCCGTGATAAACCAGGACGGGTGGTTACGTTATAACCTCCAATGCATTGGGTATGGAAGTCGGCCGTATGGCTATTCCATTTAGTGATATTTGTGGAATTTGACCATATGGTTATTCAGTGTATGTATGTTTATGTCCCAAGTTACCTTTATATGTTATGTGTTCTTTATATGGGTTTATGGAAATCCTTTGGTTACAAAAGGGTAAACAATGATCTTTTATTTAGTGAAGAGTATTTACTACTTTATAAAGGGGGAAATATTTCTTATAATAAAGTATTCATGGATTACTTGTTGTTTTGAAAATATAATAGTTTTTCTTCTTTGTGTATCCCTTACTAATCTTTTTTTTCTCATCCCAAGTTTTTGAAATGTTTTTCACAGGACATAAAGTGGAATTGTGTCAAGGATGGGATCAAGGAAAATTCATGTTGTCTAAAACATGGAAATAGACATGTCTTCTTTATTAAAGAGTTTTTACTTTATGAAAAAAAATGGAAATTGAGTAGAAGTTTCTACTTTGAAATTTTTCGAGATGTAATGTAATTGTTATGCCTAATTCTCTAAAACTCTAAACCAGAAAAGATCCTCAATGTGAATTATTAACTTAATTCAAGATTATTTAATGTTTTAAGGCCAAGTCCTTATATTACATATCCAAAATAACTCAATAGTGTATTTACCATGATTTCATGTTAATATGAGGTTATTTTCTGTGGTTTTAATAGTTACACACACGTTTTAATGCTTTAAAAAACTAAAACACATTTATGGGAATCCTGAGAAAACCGTAACTTAGAATAACATGATGATGGTTCTTAAATTTTACAAATAAATATACAAAAATTGTTCTATTATTTCAAGGAAATACGATGATGTTTTCTCCCCCCCCCCCCCCGACACACATTTTTAAAGGCTTAGGTTCCATTAAAAACATTTTATCGATCCATTATGACCACACCGCACATAGGATTGATGTGTTGTCTATGCATAAAAAAAATAACTTAATGGTGTTTGTAACATTTTTTCACGTCAATATGAGATCATTTTCAATATTTTTAACCATTACAAGAACGTTTTAGTGTTTTAAAATAGTAAAAATGCATTTAAGGACACCCTAGGAAAACCATAACTTGGAGTGAAACTTTTTTTATTCCTGTATTTAAGAAAAAAATCTATGACCATTTTCCTTTTATTTCATGTAAATTTGGTAAAATTTTCCTAGTTTTGACCCCCCCCCCCCCAACACATTTTTAAAGGCTCCATCACCTTTAAAAACTATTTATTGAGTCATTCTGACCACAAAACAAGTAAGATTGATGTCTTTTCAACATGTACACATAAAAAATAACTCAACTATGGATTTCCTATGATTTAACATAAATATGAGGTTGTTTTCTGTGGTTTTGACCATTACATGGATGTTTTAGTGTTTTAAAAAACTAAAAAGTGTTTATGGCCATCCCAGGAAAACTGTAAATCAACATAGTATACTGTTGGTTACTACATTTTAAAATATATTTATAGTGATTTTCCTCTGATTTCATAATAATATGATTATGTTTTTCTAGTTTTGACCCCCTGAAACACGTTTTTAAATGCTTCAGTGCCCATAAAAACTATTTACCGAGCCATTACGACCACATTGCATGTTGGTTTGGCCTTTTTTTTGTGCGTGCACATCAAAAATAACTCAAAAGTGGTTATTTCATGATTTCACATCAATCTGAGGTTGTTTTCTATGGTTTTTACCATTATGTGTATGTTTATGTGTTTTAAAACATTAAAAACCCATTTACGATCATATCGGGAAAACCGTAACTTGGAATGACGTTATAGTGTTTCCAAAATTTCAAATATAAATTTATGGTCATTTTACCCTAATTTAATGTTAATCCAATGACATTTTCAGGGTTTTGACCCATAAACACATGTTTTTTAAGGCTTTGATACCTTTAAAAATGGTTTACCGATCCATTTTGACCACACTGCACACCAGATTGACATGTTGTCTATGTGTACACATCAAAAAAACTAAACGATGGATATCCCATTATTTAAAATCAATATGATCTTGTTTTATATGGTTTTTACCATTACACAAAGGTTTTAGTGTTTTAAAACGCTAAAAATGTGTTTACGAGAATCCTGGGAAAACTGTAACTCAGAATAAAGTGAAGTCATTTCCTATATTTTTAAAATCAATCTGCAGTTGTTATCCTATGATTTCATGGAAATATAAAAATGTTCACCTGTTTTTTGATCCCCCAACATAGGTTTTTAAAGGCTTTAGTATCTTTAAAAGTATTTATCGAGCCATTTTGACCACACAGAACATCGAATTGACATATTGTATACACACACATGTCAAAAATAATGGAATAGTGGGTTTCACATGATTTCACATTAATCTGAGGTTTTTTTATTTGGTTTAGACTGTTACAATCATTTTTTTGTGTTTTAAAACACTAAAAATGTGTTTACTGGTATCTTGGGAAAACCATAACTCAGAATGACATTTCATCAGTTCCTAAATTTCATAAATCAATCCACTACTGTTTTATCTGATTTTAGGGAAATCTAGCATCATTTTCTTAGTTTTTACCCCTTTACACATGTTTTTAAAGGCTTTGGTACCTTTATAAACTATTTACTAAGTAAAAACTAAGAAAACAACATCAGTTTTTCTTTTCAAACTTAAGGATAATGATAGATAATTCATTTTTGATGTGTAGGAATCAACCATACATCAATCTGGCACAATATGTGGTTAGTATGACTAGAAATATGTGTTTTCAATATAAAAGTGTCATTTTAGTTTTATTTATAGAAGTTTTATGTGTTATTTAAAAATGTTTGAATGGTATATAAAATTTAGAATTGTCCGTGGTAGGATGATATATAAGGATGGAAATTTCATTTAGTATCATGTTGGTCATCTACTAAAATATAGAAACTAAATCATTTTACATTTTCGACTGCCATTGATCCTGTGTTTTCCCATAAGATTCTTATTCTTGCACATTTTCTTTAAATCTTGAAAATTATCTTTGTGATTCCCGATCAATGGAATTAATAAAACCCCCACTAGGTGTATTAGTAACTGATGATGACACCCTACCAAAGATAGTTGACGGAGTGGGCCCAAAACGCATCCTCTGTACACATTTGGGATGTTACTTCCCTAAAACGATTACAACTACATCATTCTAGTAAACCAATGATGATTCTGAAGGGTTCCCAAACTTCTTAAATTTTAACCTATTAATGCAAAAATATTAACAATGATTTTTTAAAATTTAAGAACTTCATAATATCATATATTTAATAATTTTTTTATTACTATTTATTATTATTTCATTACTATAAAAACATAATATTGAAAAATAAATTATAATAATAATCAAGCCTTAAATATAATCAATTGGGGTTGGCTGGATGTATCAACCAACACCAAATTAGCATCACTTTATCCCTATAGTCGACCCCATTTAATTGGGTTTAAGTATTGTTTATTATTATAATATACTTTTCATTATTATATTTTTATAGTAATGAAATAACATGAAATGGTAATCAAAATTACTTCAACATCATTGGTAGGGTCATTTACAAAACTGCCATCAGGTTTCCAATGAACTTTAAACCACATCTTAGTTTGTCCAACAGAGTAACCTAATTCATTAGCCTTTATACAAAAAATATAAACAAGTTAAAAAAACCTTGACTTGTAATAAAATGATATAAATAAAAATCAATAAAATAAAAACCCAAATTATTCTTTTTTCTTGAAAAAAATTGAAACCCAATGATATGAGGAATGACTTGTTTCTCATGATTTAAAGTATTTTTTAGATAATTCCTACAAAAACAAAGAAACATTTATAAAAATTATAATCTTATTATATTTATGTTATTATGATACTATAAAATAGGAAATTATGTCATGAGATGCATCTCTGTTAATATCAAAAAACAACTTCCATTGCTTACGAGAAATTCTTTCAAGAACTTTATCATAACTCTATTGTGAGATTAGATATGTGTCATTAAAAAAATTTCATAATCTCCATTTAAAAACTCTCAATTCATTGCCTAATTTTTTAGAGTCCATGGGAATGAAATGAAGTCAAGGACATAAAAAATTAAAAACCATATAGAAATAAAAAACAAAACACTTTATAAGTATATGAAAAAAAATTACTCAAGTATTTTAAATTAGTTATCAAGGAATATTAAATTAATATTACCTTTACTTGAGTAACAAATACCTCATTTTTCAGGTTTTAGGAATATGCCTCCAATATTTATAATTAATCATAATGCTCACCATCTCATAAGAAATTTTCCCAAGAATCTGCCTATAGATTTTGGTAGTGTCACCATTAGGCACCTTAAACTCATTAGATGGAATGATAATCTTGAAGTCCTATAGGTCCCATACATCTTACATATTCATATTTATATCCCTTGTATTGTTATCTTTACTTGTTTGACAGATGCATTAAACAATTAATAAAATATATATTGTTTTTTATACAATGAAATACATACTAGTAACGGTAACACATCAATATCCACTAGATGGAGGGGTGACCAACTGCTACATCACCGAAGTTGAATCATATGATGGGATTCCAAAAAAAAATTGGGGAAATGTCTAGCTCTCTATCAGTATTGGGTATAGTGGAGTCACTTGGATCCACTGAAGCTGATGGTAGTGGTGGCATGCACTGAGATGTTGATCATCTACAATATTGAATTTGTTTTCTCAGAATTCCAACAATTCAAAGGGTTTAGATATGTTATGTTTATAAAAAATGAAAAATTAAAAAATATTACAAAAGAAAAAGAAAAAATAGAACAATTCATAAATGCATAAAATAGTTATTAATGAGAAATTGTAATATATTTTCATTACTAATTTATACATTTAATTATCTTCATATTTATTTCCTTCATTATTATCAACCTCCATTATGATGAGTGATTAATTTTCACTCTCTCTTGCAAGTTCTGTTGTTTTTATATTGTCAGGAAAAATCTATCCAATTTTTTTGCAGTTGATGAGGTTCACTATCACAAAGTACCAATTGATCTTGATTTCCCATATAATATAGTTATCTCTACTTTAATTGTACAAAAATACTCCAACCTTCATATATTTCATCATCCACATAATAAACCATCTTCTCTTTTGAAGCCAAGATAAATGGATCATGCTCTATATTCTCACCAGTATGGATCAAGTGAGAGAAGTAGACAAAAGTAAAATGTGAATAATATTTCATTATACCCCTATCAATGTTGACCCACTTTCATTTGAATAATACAACTATAAAATGACCATGATAATTTAATTCAATTATATCATCCAACATTCTATAGTATCCCACCTATGAAAGTGTAAATACACCACTATTTTGAGTTTTTGAGTCCTATTTATGATAAATTTTATGAAACCTGAAGCCATAAATATTGTAGGCATCGAATATTTTAGCCATCCATAGAGAATATTATACCAAAAACTTCAAATAATTTGATATTTAAGCTTGAGTTTAAACGTTCATTATCTTGAAAAAAATATATAAGGTGTTACTTTTAACATAGAAAAAATAACTACATGTCAATAATATGAATATGATTATATACTTACATGATAGGATAACCATTCAATAGTCTCCTTATTAAAAAATTTTGTTAATTCAAAATCATTTTGAGCTAGAACCCTTAGTCTCGTCTTTTTTTGAAATCACAATTATTTAGTAAATGGATCTGAAATAAGACTATTGAGTGGCACATATCTATATGCTTGTATAAAATCCAATCTAGTCAGTGTAAAATTTGACCCCTTTCTAATTGATCATCCAATAGTAGGAAATATTGATGGCTAGTATTTAGAATGAGAATTAGTGTATATTTCATCAACTCATCAAATACAATTGAATCTAGTCTCAATCCCATCCAAATACCTAGTATAGAAGGTCAATCACCCTTCAACTATGTAACCTTTAGAAATAGAGCCTTCTGGTTGAGCTTTATTCATCAAATATGATTTCAATTGGCCAAAGTACCTGATGAAAAAAATAATAAACATATTAAAAAAATTACACAATTATTTGATTAAATTGAATTCAACAATAAAAATAAAAATAATATCAACATACCTCTTAGTTGGATATATCCATCAATAGAGTACCAGACCACTAAGTTTATCTTCTACAACCAAATGAATAGTCAAATGAATCATCATAGTGAATAATAAAGGGGGAAATACCATCTCCAAATGAAAAAAAATCAAAAAAATATTTCTTTAATTTTATCAAGCTTGGTTGGATTTAGATTTTTCCCAAAAATCTCTCTAAAAAGGGAAAAACTCAACTAGAATTGTAGTTTCTTTTTCAGGTAATGTATTACACAATGTAAATGACAAAAACCAATCCATCATAATATGTGAGACATGAATTTTTAATCCTTGTAGATTTATATGTTTTAAGTCAATGCACCTTTATATGTTACTTGAATATCCATCTGGCACTTTTACATTCTTTAAAGTTTTAAGGAATATGACTTTCTCATTTTATTTCATTGTAAAAATAACTGAAGGATACTTTCTATTATCATTTTCCAATAAACCATTATTTATATTCATTGACTTCAAATCCTTACATGAATTAAGGTGATCCTTAGATTTTACCTGCTCATTAATTAATGTGAAAATTACATTATCACATACATTCTTCCCAATATGCATTAATTCAATATTATGACGTATCAAATTAAACTCCCAATAATTAATTTTCAAAAATATAATCTTTTTCTTCCATTGTTTTTTTCAACCACTTTGGATATTGTACCTCATACCCTTTTCCCCTTTCATTAAACTAATTATATTTTCCAAATTCTTTACTGACCTTTATTAATTTTCCTAAGATTTCTCACCCAGATAATACCTTCAGTGGATTTCTCAATTCAATATCTCCATCTAATTGAGTCTAGTTAAACCTAAATTTATGAGAAGCATCAATAAACTTAATATGACACATAAAACACCATTTTTTTATGAGGTAATCGTTGAGGTTCAAAATCAAAATTACAAATTGGACAAACCAAACCCATATGAGTGTTCCAACCAGATAAATTTCATAGTATGGTAAATTCACTAATTGTCCACATTAAAGAATCATGCATCTTGAATAGTTCTCTTGTTGAAACATCATATGTTTCTACACAATAATCCCATAATTCTCACAATTATTTGATTAGAGGTTGAAGGTATACATCAATATCATTTCCAAGAATTTTGTTTTCATGAATAATCATCTAAATAATTAAATAATATCTCTTCTTGCACATCAATTGAGGTAGATTATAGGGGATCAAAACAATTGTCTAAATGCTATAATTAGTACTTAAAGTAACAAAAAGGTTAAAACCATCATAAATCAATCCCAAATGTACATTACTAGGATCTAAAAAAATATGGATATAATGAATCAAACATTTTCAATGATGTTGAATATTTTGGATGTTTTATCAATACACAGTTACTATCCTGATCATGACACTTCAGAGCATATTCTATCTTAGACAAAATGAATAATATTTTAAAGAGTAGTTTTAGAGGAAAGTAACACATTGTATTAATAGGATTTTTCATCTTCTATTTCTTCCTAAGGTTTCATTGATTTATACTCTCATTGTTGTTCATTAACTTCCATCTGCTTGTATAACATATTTTTCATTCTTCTTTATTGGAAATTTCTCCCCAATAAATCATGAAATCATCATGGCATGATTGTATCTATGTATAATCAAGTCCATGTTTGTTTATGACTTTCTGTATCTCATAGAATGATGCAAGGATATTAGCTTCACTAAATGAATCATGAAGAAAATCTAAAATCATGGCATTGGTTTTTCAGTAATTCCATAGAGACACTTAATATGATACAACCTAAGTATAATATATATCTTCGAATACTTAGCACACCCTTTATATAGTTCTTGTTTCCCATTTTCAACTAATTCATAAAATAGATTTTTTTATCATTGAAGTTATAAGAATGATTACATACTCAAGATCAACTGAAGGTAATTTTGATCAATTATAATCTTTTACATTGTATCCTTCAAATAAAAATGCTTCATTTATAAAATTTTGAATTGAATTATCCTTTAGAGGGTCACTTTGTGTTCCGTTGAAAGGATTTTCATTGTTTTTACTTTCCATAACATTCAATTCATAAATTGAACTCTAATATACATATTGAGTAGGAAATTGTTTCAATATCAAATGATCATATACTTTATTTCTATTCAACCATCTCTAGAATTTTCAATCAAGAGATAAACATTTTATTCTACCATCCACTGATCGATTTACAATTACATAATCTAAATATTATTCCAAACCCTTAGAATACCAAGGTGTGTTTTAAGGTATATTGTTCCAAATTTTATCCACGAGTATTAGATTTTCACTCTTCTCTAAGAGAATTTATATATAAAGATATAAATGGTTAATCAAAAAAGTATAATCAAAATTAAGCATCACCCAAATTCATCTAGATTGATCACCAGCTCTATCCTATAATTCTATAAATATAGTATATAAAATCATGGTGAGCATACAAGTATACTTAGTATGTTCTTTCGTAGAAAATCTCATTCTAGTGTGTAATAAGTATACTAAAACTTTAGTTAATAATGAATAAGACCAATAGGTTTCCTATCCTATAATCATCCATTATCCCAAACTCACCAAGCATTTATGAGTGATAAATGAATAATGTGGTTATAAACTATTTATAACCCCTTGGGAAAAAAGAATTTATTATATAAATGAATCATGATCCTTGTTTATAATAAGAATTAATTATAGTTATGTGTATAAGATTCCCAAGTGATAACATTTATCATTTTATTATACAATATGATATATTGCATAATGATATAGCCAAACCAATAATACTTTCAAGACACAATATTTAACAATTCGTAAGATATTTTGGGTTTAGTATCTTGGAAATTATGAATATATTACATGAATTAAACAAGGTTAACATAAAGGAAAATATTATTCAACTCTGTTAGGAGACTCCTTTGGTATCCCATCCTAAGTCATCTCACTACAGGTAAACTCCTGGGGACATACATCAAGAAAGGGGTGAGCATAAATTCCAGCAAGGGAATAAACAAAGGAAAAAACTTGTCATGTGAGCCCAATGAATATAAATAAGGCATAATCATATGAATATGAGGCATATCATAATATAAATATTGATAATCATAACACATAAATGTGGCTATAACATAAAAATAGGAATTCATAAGAATATCACCAGGTTCGATCCCCTAGGTGTCATATCACCAAGGTTTATCCCCAAGGTTTCATATCACCAAGGTCCTTGCCCAAGGTTTCATATCACCAAGGTCTATCCCTAAGGTTTTATATCACTAAGGTACATCCCCAAGGTGCATATCACCAAGGTTCATCCCCAAGGTGTCATGTCACCAAGGTCTATCCCAAAGGTGTCACATCACCAAGGTCCATACCCAAGGTGTCATATCACCAAGGTAAATACCCAAGGTTTCATATCACTATGGTTCATATCCAATGTTCCATGTCACCAATATCTATCCCCAAGGTGTCATAAATCATAATTACTGAGGTTATTCCTCAAAGTATCATAGAAATTTCATATATAGTGAATAATAATTTACACAATGAATCAAAGCACTATCACAGTGCACCCTTAATATGTGTTAATTCATGTGATCCACATTGAACATAAAGTAAATCATTTCATCAATAACCCATGGAAATAAATAATAGGTTTTATTTAAAAATCATTGCTTATACAGTGCCTAATGTATTGAATAAAACATCATTTTAACCCATGAAAATTGTAGTTGGGGTTTGGCTTAGTGGTAATCACCCCTTAATTCTACATTAAAAATGGGGGTTCAAAACCTATTAGGTGCAAGTGCTGTAGTAGTACTGTAGCAGTGGCAGGTATTGTGCAGTACTGTAGCAGCACGGGTACTGTAGCAGTACTATTCACAAAATGGGCTTTGGGCCAAAATCATGGGCCTAAGGGCCATGTAATGGGATAAATTCCCAATGGGTCTTCAGGATATGTAATGGGTCTCCCTCTACCTAGTTAAAGAGTTATTTCCTTTGCTTTAATAATAAATGAGGCTTCGGCCCCAACCTTTAAAAACCCCATGAAAATAGAATATGGGTTTCGTATATTTAAATCCTAGAATAAATAAATTATTTTTACATCTATGTTAATAGCCATGGAAATTTAATAGGTTTGGGTATTCACAATATAATAATTTCTCATGAAAAAGAGATAAATTCAAGAAAATAATTTTCCAGCATGACGATACATAACATGGAGTAATAAAAGGAATAATGGGAGGAATTTGAGGTCTCATATTGATAAAAATTTTACATGGGAGGTATATGGAAGATAAAACTTCATGTAAATAATTTATCTTTACAATTAGAAGGAACACAGGAAAATAAGTACATGAAAGGGAAAGAAGAGGGGGGGAATTCCCTTATTAAATCTCAACAGCATAATGGTATATGTTGTGGCATATAGAAAAGAGAATAAAGGGAAGAAACTAAGGTCTCCCATTGATAAAAAAGTATTTACTAGTAAGGCTATGATCAAAGGCATAGAAAAATAATGTATTATACCCTTTAGAATATATACACAAAAAAATCACTTGAATTGAAAAGAAGGATGATGAGAATTCCTTTACTTTGAAAAGTAAATTACTAAATCGTGGAGGGGTGAACCATAGAACCTTGGAGAGACCTTGGTAGAACTTTTTAGGGAATATTTGTATGTTTAAAATGATATTAATTCATCTATTTTGAACTTGGAGTCTATAGGAGGGGGGAAGGGTGGTATTTATACAAGAGGAGGGGTGGGGTTTTAATGAACTAATTTTTTCTTATTTTACTATTAAGCCAACCACTAGAGAGCTCGAACAATTCCAACCATTTTTAGGATAATTTATTATTATAAGGTAGTGTTTAGATGTTAATGGGATATATAAACCAAACTATACCTACCAAACCTCCCAATTAATTCACATAAATCAAAAATAATTTTTATCTTTTAAATTATAATTTTTGGTTCCAAAATGAAAGGTATAAATTTATAAATAAAAAATAATATTTTTTAAATAATTTTTATAATTATTAAATGAAATTTTTATTTAAAAAAAATTTCCTAAATTTTTAAGTCGTTTTTAATTAATAATGATGTCATAAATTCACAGTGATTTTTAAAGCGGCAATTTTAACTTTTTCACTAAAAATTTAACTTTTTCAGAAAACTCCCAAAACTCACCCTAAGTTAATTTTGATGAGTAGATTTAAAAAGTGAATTTTACTTATTAAAAATAATTATCTAATTGTAATAATTTAAATTTTTAAATAAATAAATATTTTATTGAAAATTAATTATTTAATAGAAAAATCAACATTCATTCCATTATAAATATTACTTTAAGATTCATCAAAATATATTATTATTTAGAAATTATTTTATAATATTACTAGATGAAGTAAAATTTTATTTAATACTTAAAAATAAAATATATTTTAATATAATGTTTTCTATAGTCTTTGAAAATTATACAGTTTGATTATATCATCAAACAATCTCGACAATCATTTAAAATTATCTACGTAACCAACAAAATAATAACCAACTGTTTTATTGACTAATGGTCATAATGTCAACCAACCATATTAGATGAAAACAAAAATGTATTTGATCATGTTTACCTATAAATAAACCATCATTATTATACTTCATCATTCACTTTGATTCTATCAAGGTTTTATATCTTTTCTATAATGAATTTTGTATTACTAACTCTTTGTTTCTTTATTATAGCATTGTTCATGGGTGGGATAATTATAGTAGATAGAGGTGACCCTTTTTATTATATTTTAATTTATTTATTCTCTATTAGTCTTCCCATTATATTATTGGGATTAATAATTGAAATTTTTATAGATTGAATATAACATTCTTTAATAAAGGAATATGGTGTTGTTAGTTTTTTAGTAAGTGTTTTCTATCATTTTAATATTCCTAGTTTCAAAATTTCAACACAACATATGATATAAAAATTTATATTTAAATTTATAAGTTTTTAATATGTGATAATAATAAAACATTCCTTATAAAATAAGAGTCCTATTAATAACATAAAATAATTTTTTGGAATTATATTCTTCCCCCTTAAATAAATTTCATCCTCAAAATTTCATTTTACATTCGAAAAGAATGATTACTCATAAATTTTTTTAATATTGGAAATCTTATAATAACAATTCTAAAGGAAATAAAATTCTTAAAATTTTCTAATATCATGTTTCTAGGATGATAAAATTCAATCTTAATAAAAATTTTACATTGTCTTTATATCATTTATAATGGTTTGTATAAACTTGTGATTAACCAAAGCATATACCCCAGGAATGTCAAACTAAGAGTAAAGAAAGGCCTATGGTCGTGCACTAGTTCCTAGTCAATTCTAGTTAAATATGGTGTTTTTGTGTGTTATCCCTATGTACATCTATTATAGATCCACTTCCACTTTTTTGTATCTAGACATAGATTTTGTTGCTTGAAAATGACTTACTTAATACTCACCAAAATACCAGAATGTTTTTGTTATATTTAAACTTATCCTTAGGGTTTTTACTAATGTTTTGTAATCCTAATTTCCAAAAATAACCAAACTGTTCTTTTATACTAACTATGCAGACCCGCCTTTTCATTACATAACTATTTATTTTCAAGACACAACATTTAAAAATTTGGAATATATTTTGGGTTTAGGGTCTTTGAAATTAGGTAAATATTGCATGAATTACATAAGGTTATCATAAACATAAATATTATTAAATTATTTTGGGAGACTCCTTTATTATTCCATCCTAATTTATCTCAATGTAGGTAAAATCCTGAGAACATACATCAAGAAAGGGTTGAACATAAATCCCAACAAGGGAATAAAAAAAAGGAAACAATTATAATTTAATAATAAGGAGCATAAACAATGCCAACGATCCTATACCCTAGTGGTACAGGATCCTACTTGGCATCCAAAAGACCCAGGATCAAATCTAGGTAGGGGGAATTTCTGATACTGTATCAGTACTGTAGTAGGGCACTATAGCAGTACTGTAGCAATGATGGGGACTGTAGCAGTGGCGACACTGTAGTGGCAGAGGGACTATTGCAGGAACTATAGCGGTGGTGGCATTGTAGCAGGTACTGTAGCAACACGGGTATTGTAGCAGTATTGTTCACCAAGGGGTCCTTTGGGCCAAATAATGGGCTTTCAATCCTTGTATTCAGGCTACTTGGCCTTGGGCCTTCAGGCTATGTAATGGGTCTCCCTCTACCCAGTCTAAAGAGTCCTTTGCTTTAATAATAAATTGAGGCTTCAACTCCAACCTTTTAAAAAACAAGGAGTATAAATAATGAATGATCATATGAATATGAGGCATATCATAATATAAAGGATAAGAATCATAGCACAAAAATGTGGCTATAATATAAAAATAGGACATTCATAAGCATATTACCAAGGTACATCCCCAATGTTTCATATCACTGTGGTTCATTCCCAAGGTTTCATATCACCAAGGTCCATCCCCAAGGTGTCATATCACCAAGGTCCTTACCCAAGGTGTCATATCACCAAGTTCCATCCCCAAGGTGTCATCTCACTAAGGTCCATCCCTAAGGTTTCATATCACCAAGGTTTATCCCCAAGGTTTCATATCACCAAGGTCCATACCCAAGTTATCATATCACTAATTTCAATCCCCAAGGTTTCATATCACCAATGTCCATCCCCAAGGTGTCATATCACCAAGGTCTATCCCCAAGGTGTCATAACACAAATTATCGAGGTTATTCACCAAGGTATCATAGGCATGTCATCTAGAGAGATTAATTCTTTACCCAATGAATTTTATCACTATATGGGAAAAACCTAAAAATTTCTTAATTCATGTGAGACACATTGAACATAAATGAAATCATTTTATCAATAACCCATGGAAATAAATAGCAGGTTTTATTTAAAAATTATTACGTACAAAGTTTCTAAAGTCTTGAACAGAACATAATTTTTAAACCATGAAAATGGAATATGGGTTTCATATATGTAAATACCATAATTAATAAGGTATTACTATATATATTTTTATACCCATGGAATTTGAAGTGTTTTGGGTATTCATGATATAATAATTTCTCATGAAAAAGAGAGAAATTCAAGAAAAGAATTTGGCATCATGACAATACATAACATGGAGTAATAAAAGGAATAATGGGAGGGATTGAATTTCTACCATTGATAAAATATTACATGGGAAGTGTATGGAATATAAAAATTTCATGTAAAGAATTCATCTTGACAATTAGAAGGTGTGCAAGAAAAGAAGTACATGAAAGGGAAAGAAAAGAAGGAGAATTACCTTACTAAATGTTAGCAACATAACAATATATGGTGTGGCTTATAGAAAAGGGAATAATGGGAGGGAACTAAGGTCTCAAATTGATAAAAAATTATTTACCATTAATTTTATGATAAAATTCATAGGAAAATAATGTGTCGTACCATTTAGAATTCATACACAAAATAATCACTTGAATTGAAAAGGATGATGAGAATTCCCTTACCTTGAAAAGTTGATTCCTAAATCATGGAGGGAGAACCCCTGGGACATTAGAGAGACCTTGGGAGAAACTTGGAGGGAATATTTTGGAGGTTAAAATGAAATAAATTAATGTATTTTAAACTTGGAGTTGATATGAGGAGGTAAAGGGTGGTATTTATTCAAGAGGAGGGGTGGGTTTTTAATGAATTAATTATTGGTTATTTTACTATTAAGCCAACCACTTGTGAGCTCAATCAATTCCAACCATTTTTCAGGATTATAAATGAGTGGGAGGTAGTTTTTGGAAGTTAAAGGTCTTTAATACTGGAACTATACCTACCAAACCACCCAATTAATGCACACAAACCAAAATTATTTTTTATCTTTAAAATTATAATATTTGGTTCCAAAATGAAAGGTATACATTTATAAATTAAAATTAATATTTTTAAAATAATTTTTATACTTTTTAAGTTATATTTTGATTAAATAAAATGTTTCATAAATTTTGAAATCATGATGACATAATAATGTTTTCATAAATTCGTAGTGATTTTTTATTCTGTAATTTTCACTTTTTACTAAAAATTCAACTTTTTCAGAAAATTACCAAAAAATAAAACTAAGTTATTTTTGATGTGTTGAGTCCCAAAAATTAATTTTATTTATTAAAAATTATTCTAAGATTATTTTAATTTTAATTTTTAAATAAATCATTATTTTAATGATAATTAATTATTTAATAGAAAAATCAACATTCATACCATTATAAAAATTACTTTGAGAATCATCAAAATATATTATCATTTAGAAATTATTTTATAATTTTACTATATGTAGTAAAATTTTATTTAATACTTCCACATAAAACATATTTTAATATAATTTGTTTTACTATCTTCAAAAATAATACAATTTGATTATATCATCCAATAATCTCAACGATCATTTAAAAGTATCTACATAACTAAAAAAATAAGGTCCAACTATTTTATTGACTAATGATCATAATTTCGACCAACCATATTAGTTGAAAAATGTAAATTTATTTGATGATATTTACCTATAAATACACCATAATTCTTACACTTCATCATTAACTTCGACTCTATCAAGGTTCTATATCTTTTCCATAATAAATTTTGTATTACTAACTCTTTGTTTCTTTAATATAGCATTGTTTATTGGTGGGATGATTCTAATGGATCTAGGTGACAATTTTTATTATATTTTAATTTATTTATTCTTTTTTAGTCTTTCCATTTTATTATTTGGATTAATAATATGAATTTTTATAGACTACATGCAATGTTCTTAAATAAATGAATAAGGTGTAGTTAGTTTTCTACTAAGTGTTTTATATGATTTTAATATTCCTAATTGTAAAAGTTCAACTTAGCCTATGATGTAAAAAGTATCATTAAATTTATAATTTTTTTCTATGTGCTCATAATAAAACATTCATTATAAAATAAGAGTTATATTAATAACATGAAGGAATTTTTGGGGCATTACACATATAGTATTACAAAATTGTACCTTACGATTGGGGATCATACTCACTAAGAAAAAGAGAAGAGGGGCCACCATTGGGGATCTCTATCAAGGAGAAGGGGGGTTGATGTGGGGTCGTCATTAGGAAATAGGTGGGGTCATGGTCATGAGAATCAGAGGTGAGGATGGGGTAAGGGGAAGTTGTTGTCGGGGTTGAGGGGAGAACCATTGGGGAGAAGGGGGACTAGGGTGGTGAGTTGTCAGAGAGAAGGGGGATCACCTTCGAGGATAGGTGTGTATAGGGGGGAGGGGTGGTCACCAAAATCGGGGAGAGTCATGACTGAGGGGGAGGGATGATCACCAGCATCGGGGAGAGGTGCAGCCGAGGGGGAGGGGCAGTCACCAACGTCGAGGAGTGGTGGGGCCGAGGGGGCGGGGCGGTCGTCGGTGTTGGGGAGAGGTGGGGCTGAGGGGTGGTCACCGTCGAGGATGAGTGATCAGGGGGATGTGCTAGGGTATTGAGTGGGGTGGGGGTGGGGGTCAGATATTGGTTTTTTTTAATCTTATCAGTGGTTTAAACAAAACCACTGCTAAATATTTTAGAAAAATAGAGATGGTTTTGTTGAAACTACCTCTATATTATAAATTTTATTTAATAAAAAAAATTAGTATTGGTAATTAGAACCGCCACTAATACCTCTTTTTTATATATTATAGATTATATTATAGGAAATTCAATATATATAAATTTAAATATGAACTATATTTAATGTATTTATAAATTATATAATGGAAAAATAAATATATTTTAATTATAAAATTATATATCGTTTTTATATAAATCATATATATATATATAAATTAAATTATTCATGATGTCCATTACCAGTGTTAAAAAACACTAATAAAAGGGAAACTTTTGTCGGCATTATGTAAAACGATGATAAAGGGTGACCTTTATCAAACATGCACAAAAATTCACATATAGAAACATACCCAAACATGCATATACATACATACAAACATACATACAAAAACATGCACATACACATACACATTAACATACATGTACATTTGCATATACACATATACATATATGTATACACATACATGTCGATACACATACACAGACATACATACATATATATATACTTACACATATTTACAAATACATACACATACACATACACATACATACATATACGCATACACACACATACACATACATATACACATATACATGTATTCACACACACATACATAAACATCCATACACATCCATACACACACACACACACAAATATATATATATATATTCATATATACACATTCATGAATATGCATACACATACACATACTATTGTAATAGTGGGTTCCCTAGACCCAACTTGAAAAGTAATTTTGATTACCATATCATGTATACAGTGAGATAGTCATGATGTACTCTTACCATTATAGTGTATACATTTATTCATCTACTATTTAAATGATAATGTTGATAAATTAATTATTGTATCAAAAGGTTATAGAAGATCCCAAGATATAATGAGAACCTCAAGATACTATGACATTAACCATAAATACATGTCTTATGGTCTAGATACATCATATTTATAGGAAACAGTTGATGTCTAACTATTAGGTGTTGGGGGATCATAAGAATTGAGACTTCTTCTCATTAAGTTCTCACTTGGTGATCTTTAGTAGTTGAGATCATGAGGAAAAATCCGCCAATAGGAACACAACATGTTTCAGGTGTCATTGGATGTGTCTATCTACAGACATGTGTATTAGTCTCCTAACTTGGGATCATTATCAATGAGTGCCATTTGATCATGTACATTGATGAAAGGAAAAAACCATGATAATGAAATTTTGTTATGGTAGCTTGTTTTGGATGTGTCATTAGTGGTATGACATTGGTTAAATGTTCAAGATATAATTTTTCACTTCCAAGTTGAGGAAGTAATATATCTCGGGCATGTTTGATATTGATGGTAGTACCTTCATAAATCCTTGTCCAAGGTAGTCATAGGTAATTCCAACTAGTTATATCAATAAATAATTAAGCAATAAAGGATGATCACACAAGTGTGCATCCTGATTTATGAGATATTTAAATACAAAGATATTATATTACACGGTATGTGTTCGTAGGTTGGTTATTATTTCTTTGACTACCCATTATCTCTTTAGGGTCCTTTATGGGTTTCTATAATCTTCTCTTGGTCTATGAATATTATTCATTGCTATCAAGATAAGGTCCTATAGGGTCACACACAATAGATTATTCAAGGATATGACCTATTCAATTGAATGAGTATATAGGACATAGTGGTCCCCACCACAGGTTTCAAGAGTTTTCCAACTTATAGATCATCAATAAATAAATAAATTCATTATTATTAAAGTAAAGAATAATTGGGTTGAATTAATTTATTAAAATTTTTTACAAGTGTATAAGTAAATGTGAGGAATGATATTATTCGAATGAATATATTTTAATATTTCATGTTCATTTAATATTTGTAGGGATTAAGAGTCAAGTTAAGGACTTGGGTTTATCACGTAATATATTTAATATATATTACAAGTATGTAATAAAATATAAATAATATTTATGAAATGGTTCAGTTCATCATAATTAAGTAATTATTTCTTATTTAGTGGGAAATTTATTTCCAAGGTTTGGGGAACCCTTCGAGGTATTTTGATCATCTAAATACTTAAGATGGAGAGAGGAGCTTATTCTGTATGATGTTCATTCCAACGGAATAAGAGAATGTATCTCTTACTACCTTCTTAAGAGATAAATTCTCTCTCCAAATGTCAATCCAAGCATGCCTTAGACATATCAAATGCAACAAATCATAGTGATCATCGCAATGCTAAAGGATTCATTGGAGCTCTGTGATATCACCCAAAATTCGACAAATATTGAGAATGAGTATTATTGAAGTGTGTGTGGATGATCTAAAATCACTCATAGAATTATTAAGTCATTAAACTCCTTATATCATTTTAATTTGAACAAAACTAGGTGTCTAGGGGTTCTTGTTAGCCAAAGTATAGGTCACCTCTTACTACCATGGAGTTCTTATGGGAGTGATGGTTTGACTTAATTAAAGTTGGTAGCGAAAAAGTATCCAAATATTGCTTTCTGTAACTTTAGAGGAAAGAATAGAATAAATCAATTTTATGATTTTATAAGCTAGGACTTCACTTAATAGATTAAAGAGTCGTGAGTTAATGTGGTTTTCCAGTCAAATGCCTACCTTGAACTCTCCGAGTAGTGGCGTATCCATAGATTGTATACTCTGAGGAGAGGTTTGAGGATCCTTTCCACTAAAATACTCAAGAGAAAGATTATTCTGATTCTAGTAAAGATGGTTCCTATAATTCTATAAAATATTTTGAGACATTAAATGGTTTAATTAATTAATCAATAATTTATAAATTAGTAATCAAGATAAAAGTACTGATATACTAGATTTATTTTTATAAAAAATAGAAATAAATACTAAAAAATACCCTGCAATAATCATGGAAAAAGTAAATATCCAAACTAGAATGAATTACCAAGTGTAGTATAAGCGCTTGTGCATAATAATATGACATCATAAATTTATGTTGATGGTGTCCCTATACCTATTGAGCCAACTCATGAAGTGAGGGTGTAAAAATGATCATAGGAGACTAATGTATAATCCATATGATAGTTATTTCAAAATTTTGTCATCAACATCCAATGTGATTTGTGGATACAACATCGGGACATGGATGATTTTACATGTTGTCTCATCTTTAAGAAGTTTTCAAGGATAAAAAGAATCAAATATATGAATGGGTAATTATTACCCAAGAGATGTAATAATTGAAAGATGAATTATGATATTTCAATGAATCCCTTTATTATTTCATTTTAACCCATTTTATTTAGTCTCATTTAAGATTAAAAAATGAATAAGATGAATAAAATGCTTCATTACCTTTTAGGTAAGGTTTTATAATTAAATAATAATATTAAATAAATTTTATTCTTTATTTATTACAGATAACAAGTTGAAAGAAAAGGCGATATGGACAATGGAAAGAGCGATTCCAAAGGAACCTTTGAAACATCCTTAAAAGATAGAGGTAATAAAAAAAGGTTTTTTTCTTCACATATCATGAAATAAATCTATGGAAGTTTAATCGAAATGAACTGAATTAAAGTGTAAAGTAATCACTTCTTCTTCAGGTATATTCATAAATTATAAGTGTTTTTTTTGGAATACTTCTTGGGTATTACATACAATATGACAATAACATATATGTATTGAAATATAATAACCAAGTATGTAATATAAAAATTATAGTAAGTAAGGTGTATTCTCCAAGCGGTTGAGAAAGGGTGGTTTCTCAGTCAGTTGTGGGAAGCACATAAATTTTAATTGAGAAGTGATTGATTCTAGTAGAAATTTTATTGAGTATAACAAAAAGAATTTATCTCACATGTTCTTTGGACACAAAGAGGCATTATTCTAGTTTAGGAATGAATTTTTTTTGGTGTTCCATGCTCAATAAATAGTCCAGTGGTACATGAATCATAGGAAATACTTGATGAAAATAAAAATACAATACTTATATACCCAGTTGTGGAAAGATAATTATTTTTCAAGTAAAAACTAAAAGTAGATGTCAAGGATATACCCAATATGGTATTTAGACTCATTAGAGATAAAAAATTAGTTATTATTGTTTTATATAGTTATTTACTTAGAAAAAAGAATAATTTTTGAACTAAAGGTATTTCATAAGGCTTTTGGAATTAGTTCAACAAGAGAGCGTGAACTATTCCAAGGGTATGCTAGTGGAAAACATACTTCATTAGATTACTTTCAATGTTTATTAAGGAATGTGAAATTAAAGTATTACATATGCATGGTCATAAGATATGATTTTATTTATGCTAGCATGTTGAATAATATCTTGACCAATCATTCATTGATCATTATAATGTTGCATAGAGTAATTCCTAAATGCACATTACCATGTCCACATCACGATAATTATGTAAATAAGGAGGATTGATGATAAGTCTTAAATGTTAACATTGATCAATAAAATGTATGGTGGATTAATTTCTAAATGCATATTTCCTTTTACACATCAGAGTCATGATGTAAGTATAAGGAGTATTAATGTTGATATTGAAGGTTTTGGGTGTAGTGGAAGCATGTGATGGTTCATGCCCAACTTTTATTTTTTTATCATGACTGATGATCAATTTGAGATTTACACAATAAAAAATTTCATGATCTATAGAATTGAATCAAAGAATATAGAGAAGGGATAGAATTCCAGAACCATAGAGAGGATTATCACATATTATTTATAATAAATTTAATTAATTAAAGAATTACCTTGTTGGAATTATTTCTTCATTGATGGATCTAAAAACAGATCTACATTGTATCATTGTTTTTTTGTAGGAATCAAGAGAATATTCCATCTACCAGTGATCCACACATGTTCCAAAAATCTCTAAATTTCATCAAAGGAATCTCTGGGTTCTATCATGACAGTCCACATCGCTTGTGTTGTCCACCTTTGATCACCTCGAGAACCACTTCCAAATCATTCTCTTTGATATCATTTGACTTAAGAGTGGGAGGTGGAGGAATATCACTCTCCATTCTTGGGAGTTTTCTTAGAGAAGGTATCTCTCTAGGGATTGAGATGATTTTATAAATCCATTGTGCACAATTAAACAAATGAATTGGATCTCTTAGAAAATAATAGAATTAGGTTTATATACTACTCAGGTTAAAGTAAAATAATTTCAAAAGTGTCGTTTATTATTTACTTAATACCTATATAACTCCATGTCAAATAATAATAATAATGATATTATTATTATTCAACATGTTCTTAACTTGCGGATTAAATTAAATAATATTCAATATTTATTATTTATCACTAGACCATTAAACTCATTCTTCCATTACTCTATAATATTTATCAATACTTGAAAAATAACTATTTATTTATTAAATAAATACCACTACATTATTCACCAATAGATAAACAAATTTTATATTCACTAAATAGAAATTAAATATTTATTAAATATTTTTCCCACATTATATTCTCTCGAATAACTAGTGATGAAATATATGTGGTCAATTAAATATAAATAATTATTAAACCATGTGTAGGAAATAATATTTATTCAAAATGTTAAATAATAAATAATAATATTATTACTTAACTGGGATTATAGGTACACTTAATGTGTGACCCTCTAGGCCTCTTTCTCAATGGAATTAGACAAAGCATCCTAAAGTCAAAGGTTAACATATAGAAACATGCCAAGGAACCCATAGAGAAAGAATTTAATTCTTCAATAACATAAGGCCTCATACAGATGCTTACTATGTAATATAATTCATTTATCACAATATCTCGAATCAATTAGGTTGAATGTTGGTGCCATCAGCCTATGTACTCAATTTATCTTTCTTTTACTTATCATAAAATGAACTTTTCTATAGAACACCATGGACATTGGTTTATTTAGATTATATCGTTTCCATAAAAGGGCCTGACATATCAACTTCTGTTAAATAAAAGAAGGGAAATATCCTTTCTCATGTTATTAATTAATGAAATATTACTCAAGATGCGCCCAACATATCGTACCTCACCGAAAACATATGTCATCATGATTTTTATCAATACATCAAAGTACATGACTCATAATACTCATTAATAATAATCATAAAGTCTAAGTATCAATACATGTGTTCACAAATAGAAATATCCAATAACATATATAAATATGGATTTCCAGTTGGAGGATCTTGTTCTCATAATATCCTACACTGGATATTACCAAGGGAGTACACCTTGATAAGGTGCCTCAAAAACCTGAGTCTCCACCCCTGATATCTTGTATCACTTATGTCCCTAAAATTATATCATATGGCTGTAAAACATATATTTAAGAATAGTTTCATTGCACTTTCGTTTTCTCATCAAAGTGGAGAACTACTATGACCTTTTAGCACGATAGCTACTCTTAGGAAATTATCACATACTTTGTTACACAGAATAATAATCATGATGTGATAAGTATTTTATTAATATTCAAAACTACAAATATAGGTCATCATAAATTACACATAAGTTATTTATAGAGAACCAACTCCAATAGATATATATATATATATATATATATATATATATATATATTCATTGCAGAAAATTCCATTATATATCAAGAATTGATTTGAAAATAATGGTGATATCCCATAATCATATGCCAAATATAATGAAAAATGGATATCATATGAGTTACAGAATGATGTAAATCTATTATATCATAAAAACATGTGTTTTTATGCAAAGTGTTTGTTAATGATAAAAACAGACTTGCATCAAGTAAAAACACAATGTGCATATAAAGTAATCATCATCAAAGTTTTATAAGATTATAATAGAAATACCTATGATAGAAAATTTGTAGTCAAATGATAGACTATATTTCTATAAGAGGGTGAAAATATCCACTTGAGATAGTGAGAGAAATATTGACTTGGGTTTAGTCAATGCTAGAGATGCACAAGTAGTTGGCATAGGAACAAGTTCCATAAGAGGAGTAGAAGAGGAATGATCCATAGACACATACTATATAGTAAGGTTAGAACCATAGTGATGTTTTTATATTCACCGTGGTCGATGATACATTATTCATTGATAATAATAATTCCTATGTAAGATCCAGGCCTTTTCTGGAGTCAATCTCGGGCACGTTTTTAGGTACTTTTGATGTTTTTAAGTACCTATGTTTTAGAAGTAGTGACTTGAGGTGTGTGTGGGTGAACTTTTTAGTAAAACAAAAGGGATGTGGGTTGTTCACGGTTTGTGCACAGTTTGACAAACCGTGCGACCAAACCGTGCCAACCAAGCAGAACTGGAAAGAGAGTTATGCATAGTCTATGCACGGTTTGACAAACTGTGTGATCAAACCATGCGGACCATGAAAATATGGATAGTGAGGTTCGCATGGTTTTCACACGGTTTGACAAATTGTGCGTCACTATCCAAAAAACTGTGCACGTGGTTTTTAATTCCGAAAATCCTTTTTAAAACCACTTGAACCCCGGGACTTCCTTATTTTCCAACATTGGCTCGGGCTTGGAAATTTCTAGGTGTTTCCAAAGCCTCTTGGAGAGATTCCAAGGAGATCTGAAAACCTTTTCTCAAGATTGAAGGCTCGGATTGAAGATCTACTCTCTTTTCGGTAAGTAGATTTCATCCTGTTGTTTATTCCATTCTTTCTTCTATCTTTCCTTGATCTTTTCATCGAATATTTACATCATTTACATGGATCTAAATCTATGATTTAAGGTATAGATCCAGGATTTTGGATCTAGATCTAGTTTTGCAATATCTTAATTCCTTTGATCTTATTTTTGGTTTTAAGGATTTAAATCCATAACTTGACCGACGACGTTGTGCCGCTCGGATTTTGGGGATTTTCATTGGGATAAATTCCATCAATAAATCAAGGTAGGTGGTCAAAATTCAATACCAGAGTCTCGTCTTGTTAGGCAGATGCGGTTGTATAAATTTCGTGGCATTAATAATTAATTGGTGGTTTGGTTATGCAGTTCTTTGTGAATTGTGGATCTAGTTGAATATGGGTGAGAGTTATGATGGAAGGATAACTATGATTAAAAATTTGAATATGGTTGTATATGTCAATTGGTTATTTGCTTTTAAAAAGGGTTGTGGGACACGGACTAACACTCCTAATACCCACAGAGGTTCTAGACATGGCATTCTAGAACCAATGATATGCGTGAATTTGATATTTTATTGGAGAAGGACTGATGCTCCAAATACCCATGGGGTTGTGAGACAGGGATTGATGTTCCAAATACTCACATGTGTGCTAGACATGATGTTCTACACTCTTTCATTTATTTTGTACTATGGTTTTATTTCACTATTCATAAACTTAATATTGTGACATAGTAATTGTGAATTGAATAGGGGAAATGGTTTAGGCTCCTACATGGTCCGAAGAAGGAATTGTGTTTTGGGTGTTCTCGGGAACCTGGATGTTTAACGTATTAAATAAATGTTAATTGGAGAAATATAATTGTTTTCCCTATTGTCTCTATTTATTATTAATGCAACTACATACACTTCTTATGACTGGATTTGTTTTTGACACTTTTGGTGGTGATCTACTAAGTCATACTCACACCCTACTCAGGCTTCCTGATTGGTACTCGAATAGACTTTGTTTTTGCGGGACAGGATAAGAGAAAGATCCCTGGTTAGTGTGTTGTTTAGGGTTGGAGCATGGAAGAGGGAATCGGATGTGGGTCAGGACCCATTTGGAGTTTTGTGTCTTTACTTTCAGTTTCATTGTAGACACTTGGAACTTGCATAGCCATAGCATGGTTTACCTTTCAGTTGAGTATTGTATTTTTGGTTTTGATTATGCTATTGAAATTGTACTGTTATATTTATATGTGTTTCCGCTATTGATTGGTTACTTCTGAGGGTATTTTATTCTGATAACAGAGGGTATAGTATCCCCAATACTGACTTACTATACCCTCGCTTCTAGTCGGCACCCTCTGGTATACGGGGAGGTGTGCTTGAGGGATTGTGACCAACTGGCTCGGAGCACCGTTCAGTGGCTCTCGGTTCGAGACATTACAAAGTGGTATCAAAGGCAAGGTCTGTTCTTTCTTCTTTTTTTGTCTTACTATTTGGGGAAGGTAGAAAGGAGACTAGGGAAAGTTGGGTCTTAATAATGAGCTCATGCATGGGAGTTGCAAACCCATGTACGGGGGAAAACTCAAGTACTCGAGGTGGGATTGCTGTTATTGCTGTTTATTGTTACAGTTGAATATTATTTCACCTTGAGTTATTCACTTGTTGTGTGATGTGATTATTATTTCTGGAATTTTTTGTGTATTTATTCGTGGCCTTGAATGGCATGAGTATCTCGTCTACATGCATTATTCTAGGCACTCAATATTATTGTGACATTCATCACGTTAGGCACGCACAGTAAAACGGATTATGGGTAGATTGTTGAACTTAAACTATTTATTTTCCTTTCTTGTAAAATTGAAATGAAAATGGTGTCTAATTTTGAAATTTAAAGAAATAATTGTGAAGTTATATGAATAATTTGGTTGTGTGTAATTGTGGTAACATTGTGAATTTTTTCTAAGCTGCATGTTTGGATTTGTATAATTATGCCTCTATAACTCTTGTTGAGAGGAAGAGCGGGGGGTATAGTTAGAAATGGTCCTCCAATGGGTGAACCTGAGGCACCAATAGTACCAACTGAAGAAGCAGGGGAAAATTTTTTATAGAACCTCACCCATTTCATGAAAATGATGGAAAGAGACCCAGGGAAGGTTGTGAAAAATATGTCCGATCTTACGAGGGAGTTTCAGTTGCAGCACCCTTCAACTTTTACTGGAGAGGGTGGTCCAGAGAAAGCTGAGTTCTGGATTGAATCTACCTAGACTATACTAGACCATCTCGAGAAACCAGTTGATAAGAGAGTCAAGTTGGAATCTTACATGTTGTGTGGTCAAGAGAAACGTTTGTGGGACTTCCATACTCGGAATGGGCAGCTGGAAGCTATGGAGTGGAAGTAATTTCCGGAGGAGTTCTTTGAGCACTTCTATCAAATGACACTCAGATAGGAGAAATTGTATGAGTTCATGAGGATAACTCAAGGGAATATGTATGTAATGGACTATGTTGGATGCTTTACAGACTTACAATGTTTTTCTCTAGCATTGGCAGCAGACGAGGCCACTTCAGCAAGACAATTTCAGGATGGACTTAAATGTAAAATTAAGTCCCAAGTGAATATTTTCAGGATAAAGAAGTTTCCGGAAGTGGTAAATCAGGCTCTCATCTCTAAGGGGAACCTGAAGGCGGATTCTAGTGGCAGAAAAATGGTTTTTACTGGATGGTCAGGTGGTGTGACTTTTGAGATAAGGAAGCAACGTTATGAGAATGTCAGCCAGGGAGGTGGGATACGGAGTAACCTGGAAGAGGGGTCGGTTACACAGGACCTTACCCAAGTGTTTTTCCACCAGTGTGGAAGGCCAGGACATTATCATAATCAATTTCCTTGACCCCCTGTTGAATGAAGATCCTTTGGTAGGATGGGACATCTCCAGAAGTTCTGTAGGAACCCAAAGGAGTCAGTTGGTGATGGATTAGCTAAACAGGGTCAGAATGTGGGAAGGGGATCCTCTGCACCCTTTCAGTCCCAAATTTGGAGTTATAATGGCTGGGGTGGTAAGGGTGATGGACGTGGTGCTCTTGGGCAGCAACGCCCATATCAGCAGAGTGGACTAGCAGAGGGGTCGACAGTGAGAGGTACTATTATTGTGGCTTCTACTTTATCTAATGCCTTATTTGATACCAGTGCCTCTCATTCCTTTATATCTGCAAAACTTGTTAATGGTTTGAGTTTGGTGGTGGAGTTCGTGAGCGGGGCTATAACGATAGTCACAACTTTGGGGGTACAGTCTAGAGACATCTATATGTGCAAGGGATGTTCTCCTGATATCGGGGAGTACCGTTTCCTATGGGATCTCTATATCCTTGATATGACAGGCTTAGACCTAATCTTAGGTATGGGCTGGTTAGTCACATACTGAGCCCACAATTATTGTTATCATCGAAGGGTGAAATTTATGTCACCTGCAGGTGACCATTACATTCACCATGGGGAGTAGGATATCCAGTCAGGCCGAGTAGGGCCAATTACTCAGTAACTGGGAGAGATCATAGCCAAAGTTTCTAGTCTTTTACTGGATGACGAAGGTGTTAGGAAATATTTACTTCCACCAGTGGTAGATTTGTTTCAGGATGTATTCCAAAAAGACTTCTCAGGGCTACCACCTAAGAGAGATGTTGAATTTACTATTGAGCTCATGCCAGGAGCTGAGCCAGTATCTATTCCACCATATATAATGGCACCGATAGAGCTTTAAGAACTCAAATCTTGGTTGGAAGACTTAAAGTATAAAGTATTTATCCATCCAAGTATGTCTCTATGGGGATTGCTTGTACTGTTTTCAAATAAGGATGATGGGAGTTTACATTTTTGTGTCGATTACCAGAGGTTCAACAAGATGACTGTGAGAAACCGATATCCTATACCACGTATTGATGATCTGTTTGACCAGTTTAACAGAGCCTGTGTTTTCTCAAAAATTGACTTGAGATCAGGGTATCACCAGTTGAGAGTTCGGACTTCTGATATACCGAGGACTGATTTCTGGAGTAGATATGGGCTTTATGAGTTTGTTGTAATGCCATTTGGGTTAACAAATGCACCAATAGTGTTTTTGGCTATGATGAATAAGATCTTTCATTTATACCTAGATCATTTTGTGGTAGTATTTATGGATGACATTTTGGTGTACTCCAAGACTCATGACGATCATTCCCAACATCATGACATCGTCCTGAGTACACTGAGAGAGCATTGGATATACGCCAAGATATCTAAGTGTCAATTTTGGATTGATTGGGTACACTTTTTGGGACACATCATCTCAAAGAATAGTGCTTCAGTGGATCCAGAGAAGGTGCAAGCAGTGATTTTTTGGGAATAGCCCAAGAATATTTTCGATATCTGAAGATTTCTGGGGTTAGATGGATATTACAGGAGATTTATCCAAAAAATTTCCCATTTGGAAACACAACTTTCGGGCTTGACCAAAAAGGGAGTAAAGTTTGAATGGTCAGAGGTTTTTTAGACATCTTTTCAGGATTTAAAGAATTTTTTGACATTCACACCAATTTTGGCTCTACCTGAGTCAGGTGAAGAGTACATGGTGTATTATGATGCTTCTGGGATAAGACTCGAAGTTGTGTTGATGCAAAGAGATAAAGTTGTGTCATACGGGTCTTCACAGCTGAGGACACATGAAAGAAATTATCCAACACATGACCTTGAGTTGGAAGTGGTGGTTTATGATTTGAAGTGTTGGTAACACTACCTCCTGGGTGAAAGGTTTATAGTTTATACTGATCACAAGAGATTTAAGTAAATATTTTCTCAGTGTGATTTGAATCTTCGACGGTAGAGATGGGTTGAGTATATGTAGTCTTTTGATTTTGAGCTAGTATATACACTGGGGAAAGGAAACGATGTGGATGATGTTTTGAGTAGGAAGTCTTAGACTAAGATTGTTTAGGAATCTAGTGTCGAGTGGATGATGATGTCATTTCTAGATAAAATGTACGTTGTGGTTCAAGAGAGATATGAGGAAATGGAACTCGTGTTGGTTGTAGTGGAGTATACACTTTTGATATGGATCAGGGACAAGAAATATGAGGACACTGGATGCTTAGCCTTGAGGGAAAACTTTGAAGGTGGGGAGACACCTTCAGACCATAAGATAGACGATAATGATATCGTTTATATGAAGAATCGGGTTTTTGTTCCAACAAGCATGTGAGAGGAGCTCATGCGGGAATTTCATGCCTCAAGATGGGCAGTGCACCCTGGTGTGACTAAAATGTATCATGATCTGCGATGACAGTTTTGGTGGCCAGGCATGAAGAAGGAGATAGAAGGGTTTGTGACATGATGCTTTACCTGTCAGTAGGTGAAGGCAGAGCATCAAAAACCTGGAGGTTTACTACAACCTTTTTCCATTCCAGAATGTAAGTGGGATGACAGGACCATAAAGTTTGTGATAGGTCTTCCAAAAACACTTAGGAAGAATGATGCTATTTGGGTCATTGTAGATCGACTGACAAAGGTGGAACATTTATTTCCTATAAGGGAATATTTTACAATTGAGTAGTTGGGAGAGATGTATTTAAATAATATAGTTCGATTACACGGGGTGCCACGAACTATAGTTTTAGATCACGATTCATGGTTTACTTCGTGCTTCTGGAAGGGATTGCAAAAGGCACTTGGTATGCAGGTTTTATTGACTACGGATTTCCATCTGCAAACAGATGGACAGTCAGAGAGTACTATACAAGTGCTTGAGGATATGTTGAGGGTGTGTGTACTTGACTTCGGTGGTACATGGGAGAAGCACCTAGATTTAGTGAAGTTTTCCTATAACAACAGTTATCAGGAAATTATATAGATGGCACCATACGAGGCTCTTTATGGTAGGCCATGTAGATCACCGCTATGCTGGATGGAAGCGGGTGAGTCAGAGTTGTTGGGACCGAGTATCACATAGAAGACGACTGAATAGGTTTAGCTGATTCAGAAATGAATGACTACAGCTCAAATTCGGAAGAAGTCTTATGCTGATAGATGAAGGTGACCTCTAGAGTTTATAGTCGGTGATCGTCTTTTCCTTTGGGTATCGCTTAGATTGGGTCAATGCAGGATACGAAGTCAGGGAAATTTGGCACCCAGGTTTGTTGGACCTTTTGAGATCGTGAATAGAGTTGGGCTAGTAGCATACCAATTGGCTCTTCCATAGAAATATAGTGCTATGCATGATGTTTTCCATGTATCACAACTACGATGGTATCACCCCGACACTTCTCATGTGATCGATGTGGATGATATTGAGCTAGAGATAGATGCGTCCTTTTAGGAGCATCGGATACGTGTGTTGGATCGTAGTGAGAAGGTGTTGAGGGAAGGATTGTACCGATAGTTCATGTATTATGGCAACATGGACGTGTGCAGGAAGAGACATGTGAAAGAGATGATAATATACGGACTTAGTGGCCCAATATTTTTAGCTCAGAATCTCAGAGAAGTTCGGGAGTACAACTCGAGGACGATCTGTTATAAGGTGGGGAGAATGTAAGATTCCAGCCTTTTCTAGAGTCAAACTTGGGCACATTTTCAGGTACTTTTTATGTTTTTAAGTACCCCTATTTAGGGAGTAATGACTTGAGGTGTGTTTGGGTGAACTTTTTAGTAAAACAAAAGGGTCGTGGGTTGTGCACAGTTTGCGCACGGTTTGACAAACCATGCGACCAAACCATGCGGACCGTGCAAATCTGGACAGTGAGGTCCACACGGTTTGCACATGGTTTGACAAACTGTGCGCCACTGTCCAGGAAACCGTGTACGTAGTTTTTAATTTTGAAAATCCTTTTTAAACCCACCTGAACCCCAGGACTTCCTTATTTTCCAAAATTGGCTCGGGCTTGAAAATTTCTAGGTGTTTCCAAAGCCTCTTGGAGATATTCCAAGGTGATTCGAACACCTTTTATCAAGATTGAAGGCTCGTATTGAAGATACGCTCTCCTTTCGGTAAGAAGATTTCATCTTGTTGTTTCTTTAGTTCTTTCCTCTATCTTTACTTGATCTTTTCATGGGAGATTTCCATAATTTCCATGGATCTAAAACTATGAGTTAAGGTATAGATCTAGTATTGTGGATCTAGATCTAGTTTTGAAAGATCTTAATTCCTTTGATCTTATTTTTGGTTTTAAGGATTTAGATCCAAAACTTGATCGACAACATTGTGCTGCTTGAATTTTGGGGATTTTCATTGGGCTAAATTCCATCAATAAATTGAGGTAGGTGTTCTAAATCCAATCCCATAGTCTCATATTGTTAGACGTATGCAGTTGTATAAATTTCGTGGCATAAATAATTAATTGGTGGTTTGGTTACAGAGTTCTTTGTGAATTTTGGATCTAGTTGAATATGGTTGAGAGTTATGATGGAAGGATAAAGATGATTAAACATTTGAATATGGTTGTATATGTGAATTGGTTATTTGTTTTGAAAAAGGGTTGTGGGACATAGACTAATTCTCCTAATACCCACAAAGGTTCTAGACATTTCGTTCTAGAACCAATGACATGCATGAATTTGATATTTTATGAGACAATGATTGATGATCCAAATACCCATGGGATTGTGAGACAGGGACAGATGCTCCAAATACTCACATGTGTGCAAGACATGATGTTCTAAACTCTTTAATTTATTTTGTACTATGGTTTCATTTGGATATTCATAAAATTAATATTGTGACATAGTAATTATGAATTGAACAGGGGAAACTACTTAGGATCCTATATGTGCCAAAGCAGGCATTGTGTTTTGGGTGTTCTCGGGAACCTGGATGTTTAACGTATAAAAGAAAAGTTAATTGGATAAATATTATTGTTTTCCCTATTGTCTTACTTTATTATTAATGCAACTGTATACACTACATATGACTGGATTTGTTTTTGACACTGTTGGTGGTGATCTACTGAGTCATACTCACACCCTACTCAGGCTGCCTGATTGGTACTCGAAAAGACTTTGTTGTTGTAGGACAGGACAAGGATAAGAGCCCTGGTTAGAGTGTTGTTTGGGGTTGGAGCATGGAAGAGGGAACCAGACGTGGGTTGGGACCCGTTTGGAGTCTTCGTGCCTTTACTTTCAGTTTCATTGTAGACACTTTACATGTGCATAGTCATAGTATGTTTTACCTTTCAGTTGAGTATTGTATTTCCGGTTTTGATTATGCTAGTGACATTGTACTGTTATATTTATATGTGTTCCTACTATTTCTTGGTTACTTCTGCTGGTATTTTATTCTGATAATAGAGGGTGTAGTCTCCCTAAGACTGACTTACTAGACCCTCACTACTAGTCGGCACCCTCTGGTGTACGGGGAGGCGTGCTTGAGGGCTTGTGACCAACTAGCTCAGAGCACCGTTCAGTGGCACCCGGGTCGGGACGTTACATCCTATAAGTAAGTGATATATGGAAATTAGCTAAGAGTGATAAGAACAATTAAAATTTAATAATGGATTCCATGTATCAAAGTACAGGGGGAATATTATTTTGAATAGTGGTGGGTATTCAAATGAGAATATACATGGAAGGTCCAAGCATGGTACTGATAAGGCTCGATTGGTACTACTAAGTCGTAATGCCTAAATCTATTAGAATTTCTCTTATCATAGCTAATTTTTATGATAATTTTATTTATCATTGGATATCAAGACCACAAATCATGGAAGGTGTCTATACGACGCAACCATAAAGGGATGGTGAAATCATTGAATGCCAATAACCGATGCAAGTTACTGCAATCTGCTTTAGGATTGAAGTAAGAAATAAGATCATAGAATATTAATTTGGAATGA
This sequence comes from Viscum album, assembly GCA_963277665.1. Taxonomy (NCBI): domain Eukaryota; kingdom Viridiplantae; phylum Streptophyta; class Magnoliopsida; order Santalales; family Viscaceae; genus Viscum; species Viscum album. The sequence continues at coordinate 1,485,552,357 of OY728128.1, forward strand.
ATATTTTCCATGTTTCTACAAGAGGTTAGTGGGAGATTCATTATTTTACAAGTAAAATAAGTTTGATAACATATGGAAAACATCTATTGGTCTTACAATTAGTTAAGACCATAATGAAATAATATCTCTAGAGATTGACTTAAAGTAGCAACCTAAGTTCTAGTGATCAGGATCTAATGAGGTAGATCTAACTGTTTTTTAGACCAAGTCAATCATACATATACTAACATAGTATTGAATAATACAAGCTGGAATAATTTGAGAGATAATTGTAACCAATTTCACATGGAATGAATCTCACCAATAAGACATGAATTTTTATAGGAGGAGATTAATGTGGTGGTTTTAATTCCATATACTTCAACAATGGATCGATCATATATTCCATGATATGAACATGAAATGATATTGAAAAAATGAAATTTATGATAGAAAAATATCAATTATATCCAGGATAACTCTATGGAAAGTAGTTGGAACCATCAAATAGTACTAGAGTAAGTACAAAGGATATGTAACTGGTATGTGGAGAGGAAGGATTCTAGTTTTTAGGGGACATAAACTAGTCTTACTTAGATAAATGTGATCTAATATTGTATCCAAACTAAAGTAATTGAGCGAGACAATCTCATACAAGCCAGTGGTAGTCATATATACAAATATCGAGTACATTTCAGCTTCTAAGAAAATTAAAGAAGTAGTGTAAAATATGAAATGATTTTTTTCAGTTCTTAGAATCATACCTAGTAAGTAAAGTTTTATCGTTATGATAATTTTTATAGGTACTATCCAAGATGTCCAGTTTAGACTATGGAAAAAATAGGGATATACTTAGAGATTTCATATCTTGAGAAGTTTTACTCAAGAAGGTGAGGTTGCACATAGAAGAATATCCACAGAGTGGAAAAAAATGTTAGATCCAACAACTAAATTTGTGACTCAATAGAAACATGATCTTAATCATGTTAGAGATAATAAGGATGGTTAGCAAGTTGGCTCTAGTGCAAGTGGGATTTTTGTAATAGTTAGTGTCATAGACCCAAACTGAACAGTAATTTTGATTACCATATTATGTATACAGTGAGATATGCATGATTTACTCTTAACATTATAGTGTATACATTTCTAAATCCACTATTTAAATGGAAATTTCCATAGATTTATTATCATATCAAAATGTTAAAGCAGATCTTGTGCTATAATAAGAACCTTAATATACTATGAAATTAATCTTAAATACATGTCTTATGATCTAGATACGTCATACTAACTATATATAGTTTATGTATAACTATCAGGTGGTGAGGGCACATAATCATTGAGAATTATTCTCATGAAGTTCGCACTTGGTTATATCTAGTTGTTGAGATTTCAAGGAAAGACCTTCCAATAGAAACACCACATGTTTCAAGTGTCATTGGATGTTCCTATCTATGGACATGTGTATTAGAATACTAACTTTATATTATTATCAATGTGTTCCATTTGATCACATACTTTGTTGCATGAAAAAAATTGTGATAATGAAATCATGTAAAGGTAGCTTTTTTTGGATGCATCATTGGTGATGTGACATTGGTTAAATGGTCAAGATAGAATTTTTCACTTCCAAGTTGAGGAAATAATATATATCTAGACAAGTGTATCAGGATGTCAGTACCTTTATAAATTCTTAGCCAAGGTAGTCAAGGGTAACACTTTCTTGTTAGATCAACAAACAATAAAGAAATATAGGATGATAACACAAGTGTGCATCCTACTTTATGAGATATGTAAAGAGAAATAGATTATATTACACAGTTGATTTTCATTGGTTGGTTGTCATTATTATGAGTATTCATTATCTTTTTAGGGTCCTTAATGGGTTAATAGAATCTACTATTGGCCTATGAATACTATTCATTTCTATCAAGATAAGGTAATATAGGTTCACACACAATATCGTATTCAAGGATCCACCCGATTTAGTTGAATAGGTATATAGGACATGGTGGTCCCCAACATAGGGTCTAAGAGTTGACCAAGTTATCGATCAATAATAAATAAATAAATTTGTTATTATTTAAGTAAAGAATAATTAGGTTGAATTTATTTATTAAAATTATTTATAGGTGTATAAGTAAATACCGGGAATAATATTATTCGAATGAATATATTTTAATATTCCAGGTTCATTTAATATTAGAAGAAATTACGAGTTGAGTTAATGACTCAATTTTAACATGTAATATATTTAATATATATTAAAAGTATGTGATAAAATATAAATAATATTTATGATACAGTTTAGTTCGTCATAATTAATTATTTATTGCTTATTTATTAGGAATTTTATTTCTCAGGGCTCGGGAACCCTTCTCAGTATTTTGATCATCTGACTATTTAAGAGGGGGAGAGGATCTCCTTCATTGTGTTATTAAATCCAACAAAATGAGAGTTTCTCTCTCTTCCCACCTTCAAGAGGGAGAAATTATCATTTTAAGCATCAATCCAATCACGTCTTCAATGGATCAAAGGCAACAGATCATGGTGATCATCATGACGTTGAAGGATTCATCGAAGCTCCGGGCTAGCACTTGTAATTCAATGAATGGAGAGAATATGGATTCTTGAAAACATGTGTGTATGATCTAGAGGGGTTTGACTTCAGATCCTATGAGCAACGGTCACTGGTGACAAGCTGCAATCGTGCACGCTTTGATTCAGAATGAGGTAAACATTCTATTTATTTTTCAGGGTCTTTAATTCACACGAGATCCTTGGGACTGTACCAGGGCCCAAATAAATAGAGACGACAAGTCTCATTGTCTCAATGATGAAAATTTTTAAATCTATTACCCACCGACTTTTGTTGCATACCCCAATACCTTCACATACATGCATAAATATATACATGGTCATAAATATATATACATACACATACACAGACACGCATATATTAATATATATATATATACATACATACATACACACATGCATAAATATATATTTTATAGACAAAAATGTATTGACCCCCTATTATTTATCTCTTTTTTTATTTTGTAACACCATGAGAGCTTTTGAGGGCATATCATGGATTTTTATAACAAAACCAAAAAAATATATTTATATATATTTATATTTATTTGAATATATTATATAAAAATATAGTTAATTAAATATGTGATCATTTATATTTTAATATTATTTAAATAAAATTTAAATATATTACCTTTATATCTATATTCATTTTTTAATCCATTTAAATTAATTATTAAATGTTTTTATTGATTAATATAAATTTGATAGTTTTTTAAAAATAATAAATGAAAATAAGATTGATAATAATTTTTTATTTTAGTAAAAATAATATATTTAAATATACATTTTATTTGTATATTTATATTTTAATATATTCATACACATATATATACACAAACAGAGACACATATAATTGTAAATATATGTATATTTTAAATATATATATATATATATATATATATATATGTATGTATGTTATAAATTATTTTAATGTAAATATAAATATATAAAAAATTAAATATAAATAATATTTAATGTATTTATATATTTATTTATATAGTCTATATGATATTTTATAATATATGTGGAAATAAGTATAAAGGATTAAATATATATATTGTATTTATATTAATATATATATATATATTGTTATTTAATTCATATTTAATGTTATATAAATTTTTATATAAAAATATATATTATGGAAGAACTTTATCAGTATTTTTTTACCGCTGATAATGGTAACCATTTATCTTTTCTATCAGAGTGCTTATAATTTCCTTCTTTTATCATTGCTAAAAAGAACTATGATAAAGGATAACCTTTGATCAAAAATCTTTTTTGTGGTGATGAAAGAATTTTTTATCAGTGCTAGGTGAGCCATTTATGAGTGCTTCATTTTAGAGCTAACAAAGGCCACCACTTAATATATAAAACTATGTAATAGTTTCCTTCTAGTTTGTTTTATATAAATGTCCACTACGAATATCAAAAAATATAAAATTTCACTATCAAGTCTAGAAATTACTGAATATAAGTTTTGGGAACTAAAAGTAAATAAAAAATGCTCCTTCAACTTATGTATCCTTATTTTCTCACACCAGGAATGAATCTACAGAAAAAAAATAAGTTAGTGTTGATTTTTGGTTCTCTGATATAATGGGAGGTCATTGTATGAGTATCCCCCTCACATCTAATGAAAAAGATTCCATGGTTTGTTTAGTGGGAAAGAAAAAAATTCTCACCTTATTTTAATTTTTTTGATATATAATTTTTTAATTATATATGATATAGAGGTTCAAGATGATAATAAGCTATGTGGAATTCATCTGGAGACCAACTAGATCATCATGTTTAGTTATGAACATAGGAATTGTTCGCTACCTTTCACCTTTCATCTCCTTTATTTGAATAAGATTTGATAAAAACCCCCCTTATTTTTCAATGTGGGAGGTGGTGGTAGATGGTGGTGGGTGGCCACACCCACAAACTAGGAGAAGCGGGAGGAGGAAAGAGGTGGTTTGGGATGCCTATAAAAAGCAGAGGACTCATCCTAATTTCATCATCAACAGAAAGTAGCTTCCCAATGTGGTATTTCCATTAGAGTAAATTATATGAACATTGTTTGATAAAACCATTCATTTTTTTCTCTCTTAGTTATTCATAACCATTTTCAATTATTGGTACCATTTTTCTACTCTTTAGTACTCAAAATGTTTTAAGAAAATTTAAATTCATTTCTCTCTTCAGTCGGAGAACCTATTTTCTTCTAAAAACCATGTTTTATTAAAATGTTTTCAAACATTATTTTAAATGATTTGGAAAAGAAATTTTTACCCTTTTGTCTTTTACTAATTTTTTCAAATAATATTCTTATCGCTTTCCCGACCAAGAATTTTTTTCAAACCTTTTTAATGTGAAAAATGAATGTTCTTTTACCTTGTATAGCAAGTATGAATTTACCCCCATCGTTTCTTTAAAGCTTCCTTTGCACATCTAAAAGGTTACTTTTTAAAGAAGATTTTTTGAAAAGTGATTTTCAAAGAAAATGTTTTTCAAAAAAAATTACAAAAAAAAGGATATTTTTCTCAAGAATGATTTTAAAAGATATTTTTATAGTATTTCCATTCATCAAAAACAACAACCCTTTATTTTTACTCAAATTGGGATTTGTTGTATTTATACCATCTTTATTCTTCCTCTAGATGGTTTATTATTGATTTGGCCAAGTATAGTATTCACATTCACTTTATTGAATCATTTTGTATTCTCCTTGAAATATTCAATCTCCTATCATCATTAAATATTGAATTTCTTCCAAATTATCTATTTCATTTATCATGGATATTACTATTTCATAAACCAAATACCATTTTACATACAGTGTCTACTTTAACACATATTTGATTATTTGAGAAAATATTGATAATTACATATTCTTTATTCAATATGGATATTTAATAAGATATATTATTTATTTTTATTATTTGATATGAGGAATTCTTTAGACTGGTAATGGCGGGTGGAGCACAAACTTTATATAACTCCTTGATGCATCGATAGGTTATCATGAGACAAATAAGTTGCATAAATTAAATAGGTTTCTATCCATAGTTTTAAACTATCTTGTGAAAGTTCATAACAGTATAGATTTTCATGTTCCTTAGACATGGAATCCATTAAGAAAGCATTTCCTTCATTTAGTTTCAGTTATTATTCATCCATAATATTTTTCATCGACATATATATGGATACAATTCATTTTTAGTTCATTGATTAAATGGATTGTGTTTCATTTTCTTACCTTTTCATATTTATTTTTCCTTATCTAATTATATGAATGGAATATGTTTCTATTTATTACCTTGCCATATTTTTGTGCACTTCCCTCTTAGTTTATTGATTATATAGCATGTGAGTTCAGTTATTTACCATTTTATAATTATTATTCTCATTGATTCATTATTACTTCCTCTATATTTTTTCCTTACTAAGAATTTGATCTCGTCCTTATTATGTTTCTTTCCCTATGAATATAAGAAGCATACTAAGAAAGATATGAAAGGAAATTATAGATAGAATAAAGTTATCATCAAAGTTATTTTTTTAGAAGAAAAAAAATGTTGTAATTAGTGTATTCTTTTATCATATATTTCTCTAGTTTACCAAGGCTACTAAAATATTAGTCCTTTAAGATTTGATTCCTTGTAATCATGCCAATGTAATTGATATCAAACACTAGATCTGGGCTTTCTAGGGTCTGGTCACTACAGTTTGTATCAAAATAATTTTAGTATAAACCTTGGGAACTATATTTAGAAAAACATAGTTTATAGAACATAAACCTAAGGTAGAATTTGAGGAAAACTTTAGAATAACATATTAGAATTTTGGAAAGGTAGATATTATGTGGGCCTTCCTAGTAATATATCAATGTATGGATACTAAAAGTGTACATGGTTCTGATATAGATATACCTAGGAGTAATAAATCTGACAAGGTGTTCTGATCCTGACTCGGGGTAACCTAGTATATGAAAATGGGCCTTACTATGCACTTAGTTTGACACTCCTAAGGGATATTCTTAGTATAATCCACTTTTTTTTACAAACCATTATGAAAATTTTGAATGGATAATGAAATTGAATAATCAAGGTTAAACCTAAGGTGTTTTAGATTTAAAAGTAAGGTGTTATGATTTAGATATCTTATAGATAATTGTACGCTTTTATCACTATGAATATTGTTACTCACACTATTCTTTCTAGTTTTAGTCAATGGCTAGAACCTAAAAGAGTCAAGTCAATATTGAACATGAAGTACAAGGTGGTGAGAATGAGAAACCAAATTATGTGTTTATAGGAGTCAAAGATATCGTGTTTATTAATAATCAGCTTTCCTGAAATATGATTAACAATATATACCTTTAACAACTCTTGAACACACCAAAGAAGATAAGGATAGAGGTTTCTAAGAGCTCAAGTGGTGGAGACCATAAAGAAAAAAAGGATCAATTTTTGACATGTGAGAAGTATGGAAGGAGACACCCAGGAATGTTATAGGATCGAAATAGATGTAGATGCTCAATTATAAGAGGGGTGAATTGTAGGTTTAAAAACTTTTACTTTTAACATTATGGAAATATATGTTTAAAAAAGTTAAACAAGGTAAATTCACAAACCCTCTTTGGTTCTTACTTAAAGGGATAATTGGAAGGGCCCGGGTCCAATTATAAGAAACCTAATCTTAAACAAGTTAAACTTAGGGAATCTTAAGAATGTTTATCTAGAGAAAGATTATACCTTAAATCATATAGAATCTTATTTATTAGAGCAAGTATAAGAACAAGAAAGTATAAGAAAGTTATAATTTTTTTCTTTAACAAAATACAGCAGAAATAAAACTTGAAACAATAACAAGTAAATAGTAAAGAAATTTTTAACCCAAAGAGAAGGGTATCCAACAACCTTGTATAAAAATCACTTGATTTATAATTTCAAGAAAGTATGTCTTACCCACACCAGGGTAAGCCCTTGATAAGAATATCGGAGTCTGTCTTACTATCCTTGCAAGCTCTCGAACTTTAAGGTAGTCGGCACCTCTATCTTCTTATCCCCAGATGCCCTCGATTGTACACAGAAACAATTGAAGTCGCACTATGATTAACAAGTTTTTCATGGTTGAAAAAGATTTTCATAGATTACACAAGGCATGAGAGTTTCTCTCTCTATAAATCACTTCATAAAATGAAATCTATGGTATCATAAATTGATATTAAGCTCATTTAAATGAGCTCTTATTTATAGGCAAGGATTCCAACGGTCGACTCCCTCCTCCAATAGTCATATTTTTACTTAAATCTCAGAGGGACATATACACATGTCACTCAACCAATGGTTAGTTACAAAAAAATTCTATGACATCATTTTATGTAGAAAAAACTTAAGAAACATTATCATGCTTAAGAACCAATAATAATGTCATGTTTAAGGAATTAGAATCCGATAAAACTGAAACAATATTTTAGGAAAGTTAAGTAACTTATACATATGTGAATAATCAGGATCTAGGAAATATATAATTCGAAGTCAAAATATACAAACAATTAGATTCTGGAAAAAATGGATATTCAGATTCTGAATTCTAATGAATTCAAAGTCTGAATTTTGGGGAATTCGTAGTCTGAACTTTAAGAAATTCGGAGTCTAAATTATGAGGAATCCAGAGTCTAAATTATGAGGAATTCAGAGTCTGAATTCTAAGAAAATTGGGGTCTGAATTTTGAAGAATTTGGCATCAAAATTCTGAGGAATTCAAAGTCTAAATTTTAGAGAATTCAAAGTCTGAATTTTAGAGAATTCAGATTCTGAATTTTAGATAATTCAGAGTCTGAATTTCAGATAATTGAGTGTTTGAATTTCAGAGAATTCAAGGTCTGAATTTCTGAGAATCCAAATTCTGAATTTTAGAGAATTCGGAGTCTAAATTTCAGAGAATTCGAAGTCTGAAAATAGTAAGACTCATTATCTAAGGAACTGTAATATTCTGAGGTTTTTGACAAGTATTCAAATTTTTGGATTAATAAAAAAATGGTTAGACTTGGTTTTGAGAATACATTAAATAATACATTAAAAACCAAGGTAAGAATAAAACTTTTCTTAGAGAAATAAAATTTTCCTTAAGAAAATGATTCTTAGAGAAACATAATTTTCCTTAGGAAAATGTGTTTGTGACTTTTGATGAATACGACTAACTTCCCTTTAGGTTTTGAAATCCCCAAGGATCATATTATTGTCTTTCTTATAGAAGTTACACCATATTGCTTTAGAATATCCTCTTTAAGTAATCTACCACTTACTTCCATCCAATGTTATTGTTTTTATTCATAATAATGAAGCCCCTAAAGAACCAAACAGGGAAAGGAAAATACGTATTATGGGGGCCATAAATAATAAAGGCCAAGGGAATCACCCTGGATAAGGTTAACTCCCTCCGATTTAAGATGGGATACATTAGAAAGACACAACAACCAAGTACCAAGAACTGCAAGTGTAAAGACCTGTAAATTCCATGGAAATTTTTTTTCTAAATACATGGGAATTTTATGAGTCTACATTTTCTGACGGAGCTTGATTCCGAGGCCCGGTGTGCCTGGAATCAATTTCTGAATTTTTGTTAGGGTACGTTCAGTAAATGTAGAAGTGGGATTTTATATCTTTTGAACCAGTACTCGGAATTGAAATCTTAGGGCACCGTTGAACTCGCAGTGCCAGTAATTGCTTAAGGAGACCTTTACCACAGTTGCGTTCTGACGTGAGTGGAAGATAGTTTTTGAGGTTTTTATTTAAATTGAATAAAAATAAAGTGTTAACTTTATTTTATGTATGGTAGTTAAAACCTACAAGGGGAGGTTAGTGGTGGGTCCCACCTACGTATAACCTCACTTGGGAGGATATTATGTGGTGGGGCCCACACAAGCTTGAACCCCCCTTTAACTCTTGGAACTCCCAATTTATTACGGATCCTCTTCACCTCCCCTCATAAGTTTTCCAAACCATAAATTAATTAATGGAATTAATTAATTAATTTGAAATGGTTTGAATTTATTTTGGAATGCATGGAAACAATAAAATAATAGAGAAGCTATTATTTTATTTTGTTTAGTGATTCTTTTTTGTGGATCATTGGAGAAATCTTGGAAGAACTTCATCTTCCCAATGAAGAACACTCCTCATCTCCGAAGAATGACGAACATTGTCCTTGATCTTCAACCAAGCTAAAAGAGAACGAGCCGCCCGCGAAGAATGCCAATGACGCTTCTTCCTCAAACGCTCCCTGACGTAAATGAAACAACGTCGTCGTCAATGAACAATCATCGAATCAAGGTATGGGATTTGTGTTATTTTTATACCTATCCTTCTTCGTTGAATTTATAGTTTGGAAACCAAATTATAACACCGTAACAAGGAGGGTTTGGACCGTACGAACATGGTCCAACCCTCCCCTTTGTTTGTTTCCATTTGATGACGATAGAGGTGGAAGGAAAAAATGAGTCGGTGGTGAAAGGCCACCAGATCGCCGCATGGGCGTAGCACCGTCATGCTGCACAAAGAAACCGAGTCGCGGCCAGGCGGGCCACGGCGGTGCCAAAGGGCCGCAGTACAGTTGTACCATGCCGGAGAGGAACCGCAGCCGGGAGGGCCGCAGCGGATGAAGAAGCATGGCGTTGTCATGCCATGCAGTGGAGCCGAAGGCCGCGGCTAGGTCGGGCCGCGATGATGACGGCTTGGTGTCGTCGCGCCGCGCGGAGAGCAGCAGGACCGCAACGTCGTCGCGCCGCGGTGGAGGTGTAGTGGCGGTCGGTTGGGCCGGCCGCCATGGAGCCGGAGTGGCTGGCCACTCATGCCAGCTGGGACGAGTGGGACCCCATTGGGTCCTGCGTGTGTGGGACCGGTGCCACCGGGCCTTGGTTCGGCTCACACCCGAATGACAGAGCAGTTTGGGTGCTAGGGGGCACGCGTCACACCCCTGGGCGCGGCTAGGGCATGTCGTCGGGCCGCCCTCAGCTGGGCCACCCCTGACCCAGCCGGGCCACCCACGACCGAGTCACCCTCGGGTCGGGCCACCTTCGGGCCAGGCCACCCCCTCAGGCTGGGCTGTTTCCTCGGACTGGGTCGGACCCCGGTCCGGATCGGGTCGGGCCGGGTCGCTCCGACTAGGTCGGACCGAACTCGGACCCGCTATGGCCAGTTATCACCTTTTCATCCATATTTTGGGATATGGGTGTCCGAAAAATGAACCATCTACGGCGACGGAAGGCTTAGAACAGGAAGAATCTTTTGGCATACCCCTCTTGAGGTTTGGAAGCAGTTGGGGTATGGTCGGGTTGGTTTGAACCTAAAAACCAACAGGGCCCCTAGAACAGAAATGCCAATAACTCACACACCAAGCGTCCGATTGACGCACCATCTATCGCGTTGGGTTCCTTATGATGAAATGGATCTACAGGATACATCAACTCGAGACTTTGTGGTAGTTTATGTATCAAAACTTGGCTCGAGGAGCAAAACCTCCTAGAATCGAGCGTGCTATGTGCGGGAACCCTATGGCTGGCTGCGACCGAGATAACAGGATCCTTCGGGGGTTCGACAACAATGATACTGTACCAAGATCCCCCATTGGTTTGACAGTCATGAATTCTATATCGGGATCCTCTGTGGGTTCAGCAGCGACGATACTATATCAGGATCCTCCCTGGGTTTGACAGTGATGACTTCTGTACTGGGATCCTCCATGGGTTTAACAGTGAAGACTTCTGTACCGGAATCCTACGTGGGTTCAACAGTGCTGATACTGTTCCAGGATCCTACGTGGGTTCGACATAGGAGATAATTCAGTGGCTACAACTAATCATCTCCACCCATCTAAATGAGTTGAATACATGTGTGATCTGAGTCTTTAATTTCAGTCGATATCATCGAGATGATTTATTTTACTTCCTTTGTGGAATGGGTTGTGCTTAGGCTCTAGAGTTGGAGTCGGACTGCGATTGGTAACTTAGGTATATATATGGGAATATACCTAAGTAGGGTTGGTTGATACTTCATGATTGTATCTTTCTTATGTGGTTTATCCTTAGTGGATTCTAGGATACCTTCGAGGGTCTTGGGGTCCCCTACTGAGTATTGTTATACTCACCACTGCATGGGCTTCACCCACACCTTGTTGTGTTCTGTGTAGACGACAGATAGCAGTGATCGAGGCTGAGGGTGATGGACAGGAGGCTGCTTGGATGTGGACTAGACAGGACGTACTGCAGGGATGATTTGTTTGAGTTCTATACCTACTCTTCAGGTAGGATTCCCCGATGGACGATCCATGAGCTGTTTTTCCCTTTTTACTTGTACTCGTACTTGTTATTCAGTTGGGTTTGTATACTGGCCCACTTACTTTCAGCACACTTTTATTTTCAATATTAGTACATGTTGCTTCTACTTCTTGGGTTCAGACTGTGTGTGTTACAGGTTTAAAGGCAATGCCTTCCCTTTTATCAGGATTACGCCTTTGGTTCTAGTCGCCAGCTCCTGGCCTATGGAAGGCAGGATTGGTGTAGTCACGGCACGGGCCCCAAGGATGGGTCGTGACAAATTGGTATCAGAGGAGTCAGTTATACCGCAGAACTTGGACTCTGATTCTTTTAATGGCAATAGTGTTAATTTTTTTGAGTGTGGTTATTAGTTTAGGGAAACTAGTGTTGGTGTGGTGGCCGATGTATCCATACACTAGGACTCTGACTTCTGATTTCTGACTCAGTGAAAAAAAACACTGATTGTGTGTGTGTTTCCTTTGAAAGGTTTTCTTCATGATTACTTTGTGTCAGCTCACCAGGTATACTATTTTAACTATGGATCACATGTTTCTTTTCAGGATTCCCCAAGAAGGTAGCCAGCTAGGGTTATGAGTTTCATACGAGATGGTAGCCCACCGAGCGATGAGGCCTCAGTGCAGGGCCCCATCACAGCGGAGGAACCAGCGGTACCACTACCCGCTAGGCCACCGATACCACCAGCTCCAGTAGCAGAAATTGCACACCGCCTGAGTGCGTTTCCAGAATTCCAGTGCCAGAGGCCGCCCAGGTTCAGGGGAGAGATGGACCCACAGGCCGCTGAGGATTGGCTAGAGGCTGTCGTGAGAGTTTTCATATTGGTAGGGACACCAGCCAACCTCATGGTGATCCTTGCCGCGAGTCTCCTGGATGCAGAAGTAGAAAAATAGTGGAGACTGATGCTCCAGGTGCATGACAAGGCATCATTACTCTGGGCAGACTTCGAGAGTCTCTTCCGGTCAGAGTTTGTTCCAGCCACCCTTCGTGCGGTGTGAATTCAGGAGTTACTTCATTTGCAGTAGGGCAGCATGATAGTAGCTCAGTACTCAGCTAGGTTCACCGACCTCTCGCGCTACTCCACGGATATGGTATGGGACCCATTCTTTAGGGCCCTAACCTTCAAGTAGGGACTCAGGCATGAGATCAGGGTTTTGATGATCTTCCTCAACATCCTGACGCAGGAAGGGGTGCTAGAGCGATCCCTTCTAGTAGAGAGTTTTCTCACTGAGCAGTCACCAACAGAAAGACCCACCACAGGGTGACACGTAGTGGAGTCTTCTACAGCCAGCAGTAGACATATGATGCAAAGGTCCAAGTGGACCAGGCCATCAGGTGTTCGACCCCAGGATACAGGTTTGGTTGTGCAGGGCACACGAGACAGATCCATCCATACAAGGAGTAGGCAGTGATATGCATGCGGCCGGCAGGGAAACATGGATCATGACTGCCCGACCCGCCATGCAGATGAGAAATAGATAGTAGAAGGACCTCCCAAGCAGAGGCAGAGGTTTGGTTGTGGTAGTCCGTTAGGAGCAGGCGGACATGGAAGAGGATCTGGCCGAGCAGCGAGTGGTGGACAATATTTCGAGGCCCTACCACCACCACCCCCAGGAGGTCCACCCCAACCACAGGGAGCTAGAAGATAGGGGCAAGCTCAGCTCCAGGCAGTTGAGGCCTACGACCACGGCACAACTAATATAATTTGAGGTACTATTTGTGTGTACTATACTCTTGTTGCAGTACTTATAGACACAGGTGCAAGTCATTATTTTATTGTTGCTTCCCTCGTTCGGAGCTTAGAGATTCCAACGGAGTTGTTGGCTCAATCCTTATGACTATAGACTCCTACGGGAGCTGACTCGATGATTACACACTGGTTCCGGCAGTGTGCGATTACTCTAGGAGGCAAGAGTTTCGGCTGGGATCTCCTCGTAGTGACATCGAGGCCTTACGACGTCATCTTGGGTATGGACTGGTTATCCACATTTCATGCTCAGATTAACTGTATTAGGAGGAAAGTGTGGTGTGTCTGTGAGGATGGGATGAGGTTTACCTTCACCAGTGAAAAGGGAGCCTTTGAAGCACAGGATCGACTTACCCAGAGGAGGGGGCAGCCGATCACACATCAGTTGGCTAGTCTCATCCTCGGAGCGGTTGATGTGCAGATTCTGAGTTTTCCTGTTGTGGTGGATCAGTACACGGATTTTTTACTTGATGATGTTACAAGACTACCTCCTCGCAGAGAGGTGAACTTCTACATTGACTTGTACCCTGGGATGGCACCGATATCTACTCTATCATATCATATGGATCCCGCCAAGCTTCGTGAGATGAGGGTACAGCTAGAGGACTTGCAGGGGAAGGGATTTATCCGACCTAGTGTTTCACCCTGGCCATCTCTGATTTTGTTCTCCAAGAAGGCAGATGGGAGCCTGCGACTATGTGTAGACTATCGTCACCTGAACCAGGTGACCGTGAAGAACAAGTACTCACTCCCGAGGATTGACGACCTCTTTGATTAGCTCAAGGGAGCACGATGGTTCTTGAAGATAGACCTTAGGTCAGGCTATCACCAGCTCAGAGTTCGAGATGAGGATGTGTAGAAGACGACCTTCAGGTGTCGGTACGGCCACTATGAGTTCTTGGTTATTCCATTTGGTGTAACCAATGCTCCAGTAGTGTTCATTAGTCTCATGAATAGGATCTTCCATCCTTACCTCGATCGCTTTGTTGTAGTCTTCATCGACGACATACTGATCTTCTCGACTACTAAGGAGGAGCACGCCTACCATTTGCAGGTAGTACTGGACACACTCTGAGAGCACCAGCTTTATGGTAAGCTCTTGAAGTGCCAGTTCTAGATTCAACAGTTTCACTTCCTAGGACATGTCATCTCAGAGGCTGGAGTTGCAGTGGATACAGTGAAGATCAAGGCAGTACTTTCTTGGGAACCACCCAGGAGTGTGACGGAGGTACGGAGTTTTCTGGGACTGGCTGGGTATTATAGGAGATTTGTGCCAGACTTATCCATAGTTTCAGCACCACTTTAATCATTGACGAAGAAGGGTAAACCCTTCACGTTGTCATAGAGATGCCAGCAGAGCTTTCAGAAGCTGAGACAGAGGTTGACAATTGTGCCCATCGTGAGGCTACCAGAGGAGGGCGTTGGGTATATAGTTTATTATGACGCATCAGGGACCAGAATTGGGTGTGTCCTGATGCAGGAGTGAGAAGTGATCACATATGGTTCTCAGAAGTTGAGACAACACGAGCAGAACTACGCTACCCATGACCTAGAGTTAGCAGCAGTAGTCTTCGCCTTGAAGATATGGTGGCACTATCTAATAGGTGAGAGTTTTACAGTCTACTATGAACACCAGAGTCTCAGGTACATCTTCTCACAGAAGGACCTGAACCTGAGACAGTGACGATGGATCGAGTTCCTCCAGGAATATGACTTTGAGATATTCTATACTCTTGGGAATGGGAACGTTGTAGCAGATGCACTAGGCAGGAGATCAGGCATTCAGCTGTTAGGAGATGTGACGGACCCACTGTCCATGTTGCAGATATCCTTTGTGGAAAGTGATAGATAAGCCTTTCTATAGTCTCTCATAGTTACTCCTACACTTCTTCAGCGATTCAGGGAGACACAACGTGGGGACATTGACTGTGAGACGTGACGTGCTCAGATATCCACAAGGCAGGCACCTGATGGATTTTCTGAAGGTGGGGAGCACGTCATTCTCTACAGAGGACATACCATGGTACTAGTTTCACTTTAGGAGGAAGTGTTGAGGGAGTTCCACACATCTCCTTTAGTGGTACATCCAGGAGTGGCGAAGATGTATTAGGACCTCCAACGACAGCATTGGTGGCTAGGTATGAAGAAGGTAGTAGCAGAGTTTGTCTCTCGATGCCTCACTTTTCATAAAGTGAAGGTGAAGAACTAGGTTCCAGCTGGCTTGGTTCAGCCCTTAGAGGCCCCATAGTGGAATTGGGACGGTATATCCATAGATTTCATGACGGGACTTCCACGTACATCCAGAGGACACGACTCTATCTGGGTGATTGTCGACCGACTCACCAAGTCGGTCCACTTCCTACCGATCAGAGAGAAGGGTTCAGTAGAAAGCATGGGATGCCTCTATGTTTAGGAGATTGTATGGCTTCATGGTGTTCCATTGAATATCGTCTCCGATCGATATGTTCGTTTCACTTCCCATCTATGGAAGGGGTTGCAGGAGTCATTCGGGACACAGCTTTGCTTGAGCACTGCCTTCCATCCTCAGACAGATGGACGGACTAAGAGGACCATTCAGACTCTCGAGGACATGCTCCATGCATGCGTCCTTGAATTCGGTCAAAGCTGGGAGGATCACTTACCCTTGGTGGAGTTTTCGTATAACAAAAGCTACCACTCCACCATCAGGATGGCATCTTTCGAGGCACTTTATAGACAACCTTGCAGATCGCCTCTGTGCTGGACTAACCCAGGGAAGTCAGCACTTATGGGACCGGAGATGGTGCAAGCTATGATGAAGAAGGTGAAGATCATCCAGGAGCGGATGAAGACTACACAGAGTAGGAAGAAGTCATATGCTTATAGAAGACTGAGACCACTGGATTCTAAGGATGGCGACCACATATTTCTATGGGTCTCACCTCGACGAGGTCTATGGAAATTTGGCCGAGGTGGAAAGTTATCTCCACGATTCATCAGACCTTTCCAGGTCCTCAGTAGGGTAGGCGAGGTGTCTTACCGCTTGTCTCTTCCACCTCAGTTGCACCGGGTGCACGACATCTTCCATGTATCTCAACTGATGAAAAACGTGCATGATCTGTCCCACATCATCGACTATGGGGAGATAGATATCGATAAAGGGGATAATTTCACAGAGGTTCCAGTGGAGATTGAGGATCGACAACAGTGGGTCCTGCGTGGATGATTGATACCTTTGGTGCGCGTTCACTGGTAGCACGGGAACCTCCAGAAGAGAACATGGGAGAGGAAGGCTCAGATGCGTGCTCAGTACCCCCATTTGTTTCCTTAGTGTGAGTTTTAGCTTATGGGGACGTAAAGCCCTGAGGTGGGGAGAATGTAAAGACCCAGAAATTCCATGGAATTTTTTTTTAAAAATACATGGGAATTTTACGAGTCCTCAGTTTCTGACGGCGCTTGATTCTGAGGCTCGGTGTGCTCGAAATCAAATTCTGAAGTTTTGTTCGGGTATGTTCAGTAAACGTATGAGAGGGATTTTATATCTTTTGAACCGGTGCTCAAAATTGAAATCTGAGGGCACCGTTGAACTCACAGCACTGGTAATCGATTAAGGAGACATTTACCGTAGTTGCGTTCTAACGTGAGTGGAAGATAGTTTTTGAGTTTTTTATTTAAATTGAATAAAAATAAAGTGTTAACTTTATTTTATGTGTGGTAGTTAAAACCTCTAAGGGAGGATAGTGGTGAGTCCCACCTGCGCATAACCTCCCTTTGAAGGATATTATGTGGTGGGTCCCACACAAGCTTGAACCCCCCTTTAACCCTTGGAACTCCCAATTTATTGTGAAGCCTCTTCACCCCCCCTCATAAGTGTGCCAACCCATAAATTAATTAATGGCATTAATTAATTAATTTGAAATGGTTTGAATTATTTTTGGAATGCATGGAAATAATAAAATAATAGAGAAGATATTATTTTATTTTGGTTGGTGATTCTCTTTGGTGGAGCTTTGGAGAACTCTTGGAAGAACTTCATCCTCCCAACGAAGAACGCTTCTCATCTCTGAAGAACGACGAACATCATCCTTGATCTTTGACCAAGATAAAAGAGAAGGAGCCACCCGCAAAGAACACCGACGACGCTTCTTCCTTGGATGCTCCCTGACATTAACGAAATGACGTCGTCATCAACGAACAATCATAGAATCAAGGTAGGGTATTTGTGTTGTTTTTATACCCATCCTTCGTCATTGAATTTATAGTTTGGAAACCAAATGATAGCACCGTAACAAGGAGGGTTTGGATCGCATGAACACGGTCCAACCCTCCCCTTTGTTTGTTTTTTTTATGACGACGGAGGTGGACTGCAAAAAGGAGTCAGTGGCGCAAGACCGCCGGGTCACTGCATGGGCACGGCACCGCCATGCCGTGTAATGAAACTGAGCGGTAGCCAGGTGGGCCATGGCGGTGCCAAAATGGGAGTGGTGCCATCACACCACACCGGAGAGGAACTGCGGTGGATGAAGAAGCACGGTGGAGCTGAAGGCCACGATCAGGTCGGGCCACGGTGATGATGGCGCGGCGTCGTCGCGCTGCGCAGAAAGCAGCAGGACCGCAGTGTCGTCGCGCCATGGTGGAGGTGTGGTGGAGGCCGACCAGGCCAGCCGCTGTGGATCCAGAGAGGCTGGCCAGTTGGGCCAGTGGGGATGAGTGGGACCGGTGCCATCGGGCGCCAGTTCGGATCACACGTGAACGGCAGAGCCATTCGGGTGACACGGGGGTGCGCCACCCCTAGGCGCGGCTAGGGCAGGCCGTCGGGATTCCCTCGGCTGGGTCACCCACGTCTTTTCCACCCTCGATCAGGCCGACCTCGGCCAGGCCACCCTCGGCCGGGCCCCCCACGGCCGGGCCCCCCACGGTCGGGTCGCCCTCGGGCCAGGCCGCCTTCGGGACGGGCCGCCCCCTCAGGCCGAGCCGTTTCCTCGAACCGGGTCAGACCCTCGAACCAGGTCGGACCCCGGTTCGAACTGGGTCGGGCTGGGTCGCTCTAACTGGGTCGGACCGAACCCGGACCTCCTATGGCCAGTTATCACCTTTTCATCCATATTTTGGGCTACGGGTGTCTGAACGATGAACCGTCTACAGCGATGAAAGGATTAGAGCGGGATGGATCTTTTGGCATACCCCACTTGAGGTTTGGACATAGTTGGGGTATGGGTGGGTTAGTTTGAACCTAAAAACCAACCGGGCCCCTGAAACAGAAATGCCAATAACTCACAGATCAGGTGTCTGATTGACGCGTCGTCTTTCACGTTGGGTTCCTTATGATGAGACAAATCTACAGGATACATCAACTCGAGACTTCATGGTAGTTGATGTATCAACACTTGGCTCGAGGAGCGGACCCTCCCAGAATCGAGCGTACTATGTGTGGGAACCCTACGGCTGGCTGCGACCGAGATGACAGGATCCTCTGGGGGTTCGACAACGACAATACTGTACCAGGATCCTCTGTGGGTTCGATAGTGATGACTTCTGTACCAGGATCCTATGTGGGTTCGACAGTGAAGATACTATACCAGGATCCTCCGTGGGTTAGACAGCGCTGATACTATTCCAGGATCCTACGTGGGTTTGACAGAGGATATGATTCAGTGGCTACAACTAATCATCTCCACCCCTCTAAATGAGTTGAATACATGTGTGAGCTGAGTCTTGACTTTCAGTCGATATCATCGAGATGATTGAATTTACTTCCTTTGTGGAATGGGTTGTGCTTGGGCTCGGGAGTTGGATCCGGACTATGATTGGTAACTTAGGTATATGTATGGGAATATACCTAAGTAGGGTTAGTTGATACTTCGTGATTGTATCTTTCTTTTGTGGTTTATACTTAGTGAATTCTGGGAGACCTTTGGGGGTCTCGGGTCCCCTACTGAGTATTGTTATACTCACCCCTGCATGGGCTTCGCCCGCACCTTGTTGTGTTCTGTGAAGACGAATGACAGCAGTGATCGAGGCTAAGGGTGATGGACGGGAGGCTGCTCAGATCTGGACTAGACGGGACATACCACAGGGATGAGTTGTTCGAGTTCGGTACCTACCCTTCAGGTAGGATTCCCCGGTGGACGATCCAGGAGCTGTTTTTTCCTTTTTACTTGTACTCATACCTGTTGTTCAGTTGGGTTTGTATACTGGACCACTTACTTTCAACACACTTTTATTTCTATATTAGTACTTGTTTCTTCTACTGCTTGGGTTCAGACTGTGTGTGTTACAGGTTTAAAGGCAATGCCTTCCCTTTTATCGGGAATATTCCTTCGGTGCTAGTCGCCAGCCCCTGACCTATGGAAGGCGGGCTTGGGGTAGTCATGGCACGGGCCCCGAGGATGGGTCGTGACAGCAAGAGAGGCCGTATATTCTGCCAATTTTTTCCCTTGCTCCATGTATAAGAAATACTAATGTTGTCATTGAGGAGTGCCTTACTTAATATCCCCCTTTCTTAGGGAATTGTCTTTATTTTACTTAATATTATTTTGATCATTCTTTTCTCCC
This sequence comes from Viscum album, assembly GCA_963277665.1. NCBI lineage: Eukaryota > Viridiplantae > Streptophyta > Magnoliopsida > Santalales > Viscaceae > Viscum > Viscum album. Next base: position 1,485,572,540 of record OY728128.1, read on the forward strand.
ACTTTGTGATTTTCAAAAAGGAATGGAAAATTCATAAGTAAACCTTATTGACTCTACAAAAGTGTCTTAATGGAATAAGGATTTTTGAGGAAAAAATAAGGATATAATGCAATGGATTTTCGAGGAAAAATGAAGAGTACGATGGAAGGAAATGAATCTCATCAAAAGAAATCCTTTATAGTTTTTTGGTGTAAGTGTGGGAAACCTAGAAATTACCAGATTCAATGCCCTCTTATAGAGGATAAACTCTAGAATATGAAAGGATCTATGTGGGAATAAGTGGATGAAGTATTTATGTATTGAGGTTGTATTAAAAACCTTAGTTAAAATGTCATTTATTGATTAACATTATTTCAAGGATGTCCATAATATTTATTTTTAAAATTATATTAATTTGGTTTTAGAAAAGGGAAACCTATAAGATGGATGATGGCCAATAAAGTCTAGCAAGGCCACATGTCTTGAACACATGACCGAAAGACGATAAGGGTTTCATGCCAACCACTAACCTACACAATGTCCTGGTTAATTTTTCACTGTTTTTAGTTAAAAAATTTGACGAATAAATGTTAATGATGAACCAATATTATCATTTTTTAGGATTATAGATTAATCTATTAACCATATTGGTTTTTGAAGATAGTTAAGGAAAAATAGTCAAACTTTTCACTCTTTTATGGGCCTTAAGATCCTTTAGAAATGTATTTTTGTGCTTCATGCATCAATATTAATTTTTGAATGAATTGTAAAATATATTGAATCACAACCAAATGTTGAAATTTTGTTTATATAAATATATTGAGTAAGTATACATAGTTAGTAAAAGAATTACTCAACATTAGGAAAAGTATCATTAAAAAAATATTATCCTAATACCTTTTTGTTGGATTGATGGCCTTCCAAATCATCACAAATTTATGTCTTTGAGGCCCTAAAATTTATATTTATCATTCACTTGTTTGTGATTTATGAACTCAATCACTCCCTATAAATATTTACTCTTTTACTCCAAGTATGTTTCTCTACTTTCCACTAATTTTCTCCTACTTAGAGACCTAGTTATATGTTATTCCATGTGAACCTTGCACTTCCCAATCTCTCTTTTCTAGAGTATGTTTTACATACCCTTCTCATGATATGGGATTTAAAAATATGAAATATCAAACAATATATCACCAAGATCTATTTCAAATTGTGAGGATGTAATTTAATTGAGGTGGAGAGAATGTAGCACCAGAAAATTCTAAAGTAAGAAACTTGTATTCGATAGCATGTATGACATGCGACACCAAGAATGTAATGGAATATAATATATAGATACTTTATAATATATTTAATATTTAAAATATATTATATATATTTTAATTCATGCAACACTAAGTGTGCATTATATGCAAGAACGACCTTCTCTGATGGCTTGTGTTACACGCAAGACCGTGTTTTACCAAACAATAATATATTATTAAAATATTATTATTTAATATAATAAGATATAAACTAGAGGTTGTGAATTTTATTAACTAACTTATGAAAATTTATGTTTTATGTAAATATAAAATGAATTCATGTGTTACCAATTAATGAGAAATGAAAATAAGAACCAATTAGATATAAAAAGAAATATTTTTATTTTTATGCTTCCAAAGGAGTGTTATCTTAATAAACATAATTAATTACATTAGTGAATTATTTTAATTAAATATTTATTTTATATATTCAATAAAATATTTTTTATATTATTATTCTAGATTATATTTGCATAAAATTATAACAAACCTTATTTCACATATAAAAACCTATATTTTTATAAAGGCAATTTTACTGCCTTTTAATGGAGAACCCATTTTAAATATGAATTTTAAAACTTTAATTGATTTAATATTTCAAAATAAAATTCAAATTTGAAATAGAGACATAAAAATTAGGTTAGGGTGAATTTTTTATATTTTTTTGAAACATTTTATTTTTTAATAAATAGTTTAAAATACTGCATTGTAGTTCAAAACTTCTTTTTCATATAATTTATTTATAATGATAAATTATAATTTTAATTGGTTTTAAATTTTAATTAGATAATATTTTTATCAATTAATACAATTTATTTCATTGTAATCAATTTTACTTTTAAATTGATTATAAAAAACATAGAAAACTATCATACGTTTTTACTTTGAAAACTTGTATTTTCATCCCGCCTACGGGATGAATTTTAAATTAATTTCTACCACTTACATGATTGGAATTTAGATAAATGGATTAAATATTTTGAATCAGAATAATTTATATTATCTAATAATAAAAACTTTGTTTTTGAATAAAAATATTAGTGAAAGTAATTAAAACTAATTACAAAGATTAAGGTTAAATTAAGCTTAATAAGGGACTTAACCTTATCCATAAGGCCCAAAATGACCTATACACTTGTAAAAGAGCTATTTTATGGCCATATATCGACCATATACTATGTTTTATCTAATTTGGTCCATTTTTTTATCCACTTTAAACATGAAAAAAATGTGAATAATTCCTATGTCAAAATATTACAAGAGTCTCACGCCTCCTCAACTATAAAAGGCCGCCACTTCTCCCCATTCCTCACAGCTCTCTAAAAGCTTATGTTCATCAAATATATAACCAAATAGATTCCCAAAATCTCAACCCTAGACCTTGAAGCCTCACTTTGGTCATAATTCCTTCCAAGGAATCCTTTTTGTATAAACCAAAATAAGTTACCCGATTTTTAAGGTCACGCTTTCGAATGATCTCTTTTCATTCATTTACTCCTCCACCCCTTCAATTATTTTTAAATAATTACTATATAATGAAACTAGTATTATCAATATACTTTTATTTTTTTATATTAAGGGTTATATCTACACTTACACACACCTCCATCTAATGGGTGACGAACATATTGTTTATGTAAATGGCGAACTACCGCCTCACGAAACGATGATTGTTCATTATTTATTTACAACGTATCATGGTGGTAATTATGATGTAAATTATATTTATATATTTTATATATGATATTTATTATGTATTTAATCTTATTTAATTTTTTGACAACACATATCTTTATACATTCCATTTTTTGTAAAAATGATAACATCGTTTGTGGAAGTGTGGACTACTACCCCCTCAAAGCAATGTCATTCATTCACACTATACATGGAATGTATAAATAATTGTTTTAATTAAATATATATGAAATAAAAAACTTTATATTATATTCATGACATAATTACCATTCTTCAAACATAATATATACCATTTTTGTTATAACCCTTTCACACACTTAAAAGGTGATAACGTTATTCGGGAACGTGTGGACTACAACCTCCTCGACATGATGCGATTATTTTTTCATAAAAATAATTTTATATATAATTATATATGATTATATAACACTTTATTTATGATATAATTATATTTCCAAAAATATATATTGTTACTTACCTTCTTTCCATAATGATCATTGAAAAACGAGAATGTTACTCATGCGTACATATGACCTACCATCTCCATGATTATAACGTTGATTAATTTTTCATAACCATATTTAATGATTGATTTTAAAAGTATAATTTATATATAAATAAGATAATAATTTCAATATTATTATTCTATAGCTGTTTTATAATGACCCATTTTACCATAGTTGACCTACCAAAGTTTTTTTGACACATAAATCAAATTTGGTCAAAACACCCAATGTAAACTTAATTGTTTAAGTAGTTGTATAAAAAATAGTAATAAGTGAAATAAAAGTAATGATAAACATTATAAAGTTTCTGAATAAATTATATAATTAATGTATTTTTATTATATAGTAAGTTAAAGGACGTTCACCTGAAAGGGAACTCAAGATAAGGGATTTTCATCTCACTTTTTACTTATGTGAGATAAATGTCATGTTCACCACTTAATTATTTTATGTGGTATATCTAATGCCCATTTTTATATATTATATCATGAATTATTTTACCTTCATGGTATTTAAAACATCAATTTAATATTATTCCTTCATGAGTTTTAGGATTTAAAAGGTTTTAAAGTTGTATGGGACACTTTGGAATGTTTAAAGATTATTTTACTCAGTAATAACTTTAATGGTATTTCAATGGTATTTTCATTCGAGGAAATTATATGACCATTATTAAATAAAATCTATCATTTTCCTCTCCTCTGGTTATTCATGACCTTTTTCAAGTATTATTACCATTTTCCACTCTCGTACTCAAAATGTTTTAGAAAATGTTTTAAGAAAACCCAACTTCATTTATCTCTTTAGTCGGAGAATTTGTTTTCTTCTAAAAACCATGTTTTGTTAAAATGTTTTAAAAAATGATTTTAAATGATTTAGTAAATACATTTTTAACCTTTTTGTCTTTTACCAATTTGTTAAAAGGAATCTTCTTGTTGCTTTCCTGATGAGGCATTTTTTTAAACCTTTTTATTATACAAAAAAGAATGTTCTTTTACCTTATATAGCAAGTACAGATTTACCCGCTGTCATTTCTTTGAAGCTTCCTTTTCATGTCTAAAAAGTTACTTTTAAAGAAAATGTTTTCAGAAGTGATTTTCAAAGAAATTTTTTTCAAAATTTTTTATGAAACAAATGGTTGTTTTCATCTATAATTATTTTAAAATATATTTTTATAGTATTTTTATTCATCATCAACAACAACCCTTTATTTTTAATCCACTTGGTATTTTTTGTATTGATACCATCCTTATTCTTCCTCTAGATGGTTTATTGTTTATTTGGATTATGATAGTATTCACATTCACTTCCTTGATTCATTTTTTATTCCCCTTAAAATATTTAATCTCCTATGATCATTGAACATTTAATTTCCCCATAATTATCCATTTAATTTTTCATGGATATTATTATTTTCTAAATCATATACAATTTTATATACAATTTCTACTTTGATAGTTATTTGATTATTTAGGGAAATGTTGATAATTTTTTATTCTTTATTCAATATGGATATTTGATATGGCATATTATTTATTTTGATTATTTTATATGATGAATGATTTGGAATGGTAATGATTTGTGAAGCCCAAACTTTATATAGCTCCTTGATGTATCGATAGGTTCTCATGAGACAAATATGTTGTGAAAATTTAACGGGCTTGTATCCATAGTTTTGAACTGTCTTGTGAAAGTCCTTGATGGTATAGGTTTTCATGTGCCTTAGACATGATGTCCATTAATAAATAAATGACTTCATTTAGTTTCAATTATTATTCATCCATGAGATTTTACATAGACAAATATATGGATACACTTCATTTTTAGTTCACTGACTAAATGAAATGTGTTTCAATTTCTTATCTTTCCATATTCATTTTACCTTATCTATTTATTTGAATGGAATTCCTTTCTAGTTATTACCTTGTCATGTTATTTATGCACTTCACTATCATTTTATTGATTATATGGCATGTGAGTTCAGTTATTTACCATTCCATAATTATTATTATTATTGATTTATTATTGCTTCCAATATATTTTTCTCTTATTAATAATTTGATATCACCCTTATTATGTTTCATTCCCTAGGAATCTAATAATCATACTAAGAAATATATGAAAGGATACTCTAGATGGAATAAAGTTATACTCAAGTTTATTTATTTAGAAGGGAAAAATTATGTTTTAATTAGTGTATTCTTTTCTCATGTATGTATTTCATTTACCAAGACTACTGAACTCTTGGTCCTTTGGGATTTGATTCCTTATAATCGTGGCAATTTAATTGATAATAGACACCAGAACTAGGCTTTCTAGGATCGGGTTACTACAACGGTAGCATACACTCCTCATCAGAATTTAGTGGCATGGTGAATGAATTATCATTAGACAAAAGAAGGTATATATAAAAGACTGTAGTAGTTTCTAAGATATTCTGTGAAGAAGTAGTAAAGATTTCATTTTATGTGATCAATTAATCTCCTTCAGTGGAAATAGATTTAAAGAATAAAATGGAGGTGTAGACTGGTAAACCTACTAATTATTCTCAATTACATACTTTTGGAAGTCTTGTATATTGATTGTCTAATGACTAGGAAGCACTGAAGTAAGATTTGAAGTCCAAGAAATGTATCATCTTGGGATACAATGATGGTATAAAGGGTTATCATTTGGGAGAACCCACTTCCCACAAACTTATCATCACTAGAGATTTCATTTTATCAAAAGATAATGTGAAAATGAAGATTTATTGAGGAATGGAGAAGGAGAATATATAAAATACAGTAGCTGAGGTGGAGGAAAAATCAAAGGAAGAACATATTTCCTATGATGCATTACCAAATCATAATGATCAAGTATCGATTGAGTATATAATGTGATGGTAAACTTAGGAGAAAATAACACCAATATGGAACTCAGTTTATGTCATTGAGAATAATATTTTATACTACTTATTGATAGAGGATGGAGATCCATTTTATTTTGTAGAGGAAACTAAGAGTCCAAAGGTATCCACAAGGATGGAGGTGATTAAAAAGGAACATTAATCCATGAACAGTAATAAGACTTTGGATCATTTTTCATTAACTTACAGAATGAAGGATATCAATAAAAAATGGGGATTTAAGATCAATTAAGATGGAAAGAACCAGGTGGAAAGATATTACACAATATGAGTGGTCAAATAAAATTCATAGAGGGTAGGTATTGATATCAATGAAATATTTTATCTTGTTGTTAGATTGATGATTATTCGAGTAGTTTTGATGATGTGTGCTATATATAGTTTACATATAGCATATCTATATGTAAAGATAAATTTTCTCCACTATGATCTTGATGAATAAATCTATATTGTCGAACCTGAAGGTTTTGTAGAAGAAGGAAAAAAACTTGGTTTTCAGGTTGAAAAAATCTATATATGTTCTTAAGCAGATGTCGAGGTGTCGATGCATGTGATTTGATTCCTATGTCATGATCCTTGGACACAACATAATTTATTTGGATCCATGTGCATATTTCAAGGGGTTATATGGTAATGATTTTATCATTATTCTATTGTATGTGGATAAAATTTTGGTTGTAATCCCTCAAAATAATCAGATAAAGGAGAAAAAATCACATTTGGCTGAGGAGTTTTATATGAAGGAATTGGGAGAAACAAACATGATTCTTGGGATGTAAATTTATCGAGACAAAAATAATGGGACAATTTTTCTATCATGGATTAATTAATTTAAGAAATTATTGAAAATATTCAACATGAAAGACTTTAAGACAATATCTACCCCTCAATCTATTAATTTCATGTTATCATCTATAATGAGTCCTAATAGTATTAAGTTGAGTATGGATATGTCTCAAGTATGATATCCATCAGCAGTGGGAAGTCTGATGTTCACAATGGTTTGTAATAGATCATAAATTACATGTTAAGTGTGATCATTTAGTATATACATGGTAAATCTAGGATGGGATCATTATAACATAGTGAAGAGGATCCTAAGATACCTCAAGGAGACCTCATATGTTTCATTATGTTATGGAGGATTAAATTTTATTATTAGAGGCTATGTTGATTTTGACTATATGGGGTTGTGTGCTTGCTTTTAAAGAAGGAGCTATCAATTGGATTTCAAATTTTAGTCAGTTTTGGATTTATCCCTAACTGAGGAAAATTATTTGATATCTACACAAGGCTACAAAGTGGAAATTTGGTTGTGATATTTTTTGGAGGAGCTAAGGTACATCCATGAGAATATTCTAGTGTTTTGTGACTATCAGAGCATCTTTCACATTAAAATGAATCTATAATTTCATTACAAGATAAATTATATTGGGTTAAGATATCACTTTTCTTGAGATGTGGTGGAGGAAGAAATCATAAACATGAAAAAAAATTCACACTAAAAAAATCTGGTAGATTTCGTGATAAAGACGATTATTGGGGGGGATGCCCCTACATGAGAGATGTTCCCCCTACAATAACCCAAGATCTATTGGGTATTTTGGTTCATTAAAATTCAAAACTACCAATAGTGATATATTCTAGTTTATTACATGAAAATTGATAAACATGAAACATGTTCTCATTGCATTCAAACAATAAGGAATAAATCAAATGAATACAATGTAGAAGTGAATAAAAGTCACACATGGAATTGGAAAATTCAATGACACACTGGAAGTGAAAATTACACTATATAAAACTTTCATAAATTCTCATTAAAATATAAAACAAATCATGTTCTTGGATATTTAACAAAACAAAATCAAACATCAAATGAGAATTAAAATTCCAAATTTATAAATATTCTTTCCATAACCTAAAAAAATATTGCATATGATAAAAACAATTCTATAAATACAAGGAATCAACACCAATGACAAATTGATTTAAACAAGGATCAAATAGATTCTATAATTAACACATTAAATTCAAAAAAAATATTTGAATTTAAAAATTGAATAAGAGATCTCGTTCATCAATTTATAGGTCCAAGAAATCCAAAAAGGAAAGTAGTAAAAGAGACAGAGGATTTACATGCTTTAGCCATTGTCCTACATGCATGAGGTAGAATCATCAAGGGTTTTCCACTAGGAAAAAATAATTATAGGACTATAAGAAATTATAAGGATGGTAGCACAACACGACACATGCAACATGGAAGAAAAAAAGACCAAAATATACAAGAATCGAAAAGAAACTAGAAAGAGGATTGATACCCCCTTTACCAAGGCCATGGTATCACCTAGTATAGATCCTTCATGTTTGGAAATGATGTGGTCATTTTTGAGTCCTTTCTATCTAGTATCGAATGTGATAAACCATATTCTTTATCCTCTTTCTTCAATAATGATAACCATTGCCTCATTGCAGTAGATAACTATGTGCAAGGACATAAGGGGCATCAGGAACTTGTTATAGATCCTTCGACAATATCATTAATGCGGTGTGCCTCCACTATTGTTGCACCTTCAATAAACAAGAAATCCACCACATACCAAGGATGAACCTCCACGGATCCTATCTCTCAGTGAATAGGATACCTAATCTAGGGCTCTATTTTGAAGAGTCGAACCAACCGATTCCCTTGTCCTCACAGCATTGTTGTTATCAATCGCCTTCACCCTCACAACTAGAATGAATCTGATGTGCACACTCGCTATCCAAGAAGAAGGAACATTAGACTATGGAGATGATGTCTCTTCTCTCCATCTCATTGAGGATAATCTCTCTCTTTGAACTAAAACCCTCGCTTCTCCACAAAATGAAGAGGTGATGCAAGGCCAGGGAAGGTGGTATAGGGCACATGGTCGGTGGGGAATGAAAGGGAAGTTCCAGATATCTAGAAGTGTAACAAAATCACAAAAAAAAAGCAAATTAAATGGATAAATTTTAATTTACAAAAGAATATAAAATTAAAATTCACAATCCTACACCTTGGGAATTAAATGTATGAATAATTTTAATATGAAACAACATCACACTCTCTACCTTACAAATTAAAACCTAGCCACATGATGATTCTGTATGACCTAAACTATCATAAATTTGAGCATCATAGCCTAAATAGGTAATAACTATAGGGTGTGACCCAGAGTAACCCCTCCATGTATCAATGTGACACATATTTCCCATAATTGAATTATATCCTAAACTGTTAAACATGATTATAATTAAACAATTCTAAACAACTACATGATAAAATCCATACCCTCACTTACCTTAATCACTCTCTGAGATGATTTCATTGAGGTATATGAGACCCACAAAACACATGTTATCAATTCCATAAAATAGCTTATCTATGTCTTTCAGAACACAAACTAAATAGAGAAGTATTCATCCTCGTACAAACCATGGTGAAACAAAACTCAGATAAATCACAAAGAATTGAAACTCGTACAAAATAGCGCAATCATGAAAAAAAATAAAGGGAACATAATAGAGAGAGAAATAGAGAGAAGTCATTTATAAGAAAGTAAATAATCAAAAAAATCTCCACTTGAACCCACAAAAACATAATAGGACCAAAGCACCTAACATCGCTAGCTTTAAGCCAATACATTCTACATTGGACATGATTAGTAATACTTTTGACACAAGTAGAAAGAAAATCCTTAAAATATGTATTCAGAATCTCTACCTAAGGAGATGAACACCTGAAACAAAATCCAAATGACATATCCTCAAACAAATGGAAATTGCAAGGATAAAGGCAAGTAGTCCCAACATCCTAGGATAGCTCTCATATGCGAGAATAAATGTGGGTAGCCAGCTGGAAAACTAGGGGAAAACAATCCATGTAAAGGGCCACACATATTAATATAGTCTTACTAATGGAACATCGTTCTTAATACTAGGAGACCAAAACAAAGAGCTATTAAACAAGGTTGAATAGAAAAGCCAAGAATCTTGGTGATTAGTAAAGTGACAAACAAGAGCACTGCGCCCACAAACTACCCAAGCCTAAATACCGAACTTGATACAGGTTCATACCCAAAGAAAACAACCCTAAATATGTGGAGGAACACACTAGAGATAACATAAGATCAACTCCTAGGTAAACAAAAGACACTAGAGACCAAAAACCCTTCCAATACACCTCACTACTAACTAGATCTCAAACATAGGCCAACCTCACAAAGAACCCATCCCTACCCAAAAACTAGAGATACACACATGAAAAAACTATTAAAAAGAATATATAAGGCTCAGTCTAATAGATAAAACAAGGAAAGGAAATGAAATAAATTATTAGCAACAGACTGAAATTACAAACCAAGAGAGAAAACAACCTAGCTGAACGAAACAACATAGCATGAAGCAAAAGGTAAAATCCACTAAAATTTTTTAAAAGCAATGAAAAGATGATTTTAAATTTTAACGAAGAAAAATTTAAACCTAATTAGGCTATGATGCCACTTTTTTGTGAGGGATTCCATTATGAGAGAGATGATACCCATGCAATAACCCATGATCTATTGGGTATTTTGGTTTGTTAAAATTTGAAACTGATAATAATGCTGAATTTTAGTTTATTACATGAAAATTGAGAAACATAAAACAAGTTCACATTGCATTCCAACAATAAGTAATATATCAAATTAATACATAGAAGTAGTGACCAAAAGTCACACATCATAGTGGATAATTAAAAGACACATTGATAGTGGGAATTACCCTATATAAAACTTGCACAAATTCTTATTAAAATAGAAAAAAAATCATGTGCTTGCAGATTCAAAAAAACAAAATTAAAAAATAAATGGGAATTAAAATTCCATATTCCAAAATATGATTTCCAGAATCTAAAATAGATTCTTGCATATGAGAAAAACAATTCTAGAAATACAAGGCAACACCAGCAATGACAAACCGAGCTAAACAGGGCTCAAACAGCTTCTATAATCAACACATTAAATTTAAAAAAAAAGATTCAAATTTAAAACTCAAGCAGTGAGCTCATTCACCAATTTATAGATCCAAGAAATTTGGAAAGGAAAGTAGTAAAAAATATAGAGATGGTTTACGTGCTTCATCCATTGACCTACGTGCATAGGGAAGGAACATCAGGGGTTTTCCACTAAGAAAAAACAATGAGAGGATTACAAGAAATGTGAAGGATGGTAGCACTCCATGATGCTTGCAGCACAGTATAAAAAAACACCAACACATACACAAATCAAAAAGAAACCAGAAAGAGGATTGAGACCCCCCCCCCCCCCTTACTAGGGGAATAGTATCACATGATCATGATCCTTCATGTTCGATGCTTATGGGGTCTTCGTTGAGTCCTCTCTATCCAAGATCGCTTGTGAGGAACTAGATTTTTCATCCTCCTACTTCAAGAATGAGATCAATCGCCTCTTCATGGTAGGTCACCACATGAAGAGAAATAGGGGGCATTGGGATCTTATTGAAGCTCCTCCGACAGTGATGTTTATGCAGTGCACCTCTGATGTTGCTTTTCTTTCAGTGAACAAGTAATCCACCACAAACCAAGGACCAACCTCCATAGATCCTCTCTCTCAATGAATATGATACTCGATCAAGGGCTCTATTTTGGGGGTTTGAACCATTCTATACCCTCACCATCATGGCATTGTTTCTCTCCATTTCCTTTTCCCTCACACTTAGAATGGATTCAATGCGCACACTCTCTCTCCACAAAGAAGGAACATCAGACTAGGGAGATAACATCGATTCTCTCTCCCTCTCGATGATGGTGAGAACTCTATCTAAATAAAAACCCTCACTTATCCCCAAAATTGAGTGACAACGTGAATCTAGGGAAGTTTTCATAGGATGCATGGTCAGTGGGGAATGAAAGGGTGGTTCTGGATATCCATCTATGTAATAGAATCACAAAAAAAGGCATATTAAATAATTAAAATTTAATTAAAAAAGAAGAGTAAATTAAAATTCACAATTCTCCAGATGGGAATTAAATACAACAACAATTTTAATATGAAATAATATCACAACCACTGATTCTGATAAGTTCATATGGTGTAGATCCTTGAGAGGACTCATGGAGATGCAAATAGAATGTGTGAAATCTTGATTTCCCTGAATTATTAATTAAATTTCATTTATTTAATATGTTATTTTAAGAGTTGTTGCACATCTGGACATGGTGAACTACCCAAGCCTCCTTATCCATTCATATGTATCATTGAAACTTGATCCCTACCTCATCCTTGAAGTTTTTTCAGGATATTTTATTCTTGAAATATTATTTTAGTTACAAGGATAGGGATTTAGAAACCCCTGTTTTTTCACCAGTCAGTGCACGCCTCCAGAAGTTTGGCTCTCATATGATAAAGTCTACCTGATTCATCTCTTCCATGGTAGAGAGAGATGCACAACAACATGATTCTTTTTGGTTCATCGGTAAAAACCAAGAGGAGATACTATCGACTTGCTCCTTGTTCAATGGAGGTGCAACACCAGAGATTTACCACGATGATGAAGTGGTTCTTGTTATTAAACCAAAGGGGATCTGATCTTGGTTTATGGTTTTTCTCATCGGAGGAGGAAGAGGACCCCGTGATGACACTCAGTTGGTAAAATATGTAAATTCCCCTTGGATTCCTCTAGATACAACACATGAGGGGTGTATAGAGAACTTCCAAAGCATCTTCTTGAGGGAGATAACTCACCATGTCCAAACCTGGAGTGCGGTGATGTAGCCAGGGTTCTGGTTCTTCAACCTATAGGATACAACAGCATCTCACCCTAGCTGATCAGTGATGTAAGAAGTACCGGACTAGAAAATTTTATTACCCAATATAAACACTAGAAATATTTCCCTTGAGTGAATAGGTATCTACAGTAAAAGGTGTATTTTTTCCCCTTTTCATGTGTTATTTTTACTTGCCCATGTGTTTCCCTAGCCCAAGGGCTTGCAGGGCTTTCCCTAGGGACAGCTCTAGATGAAAGTGCCCCTACATCACCCCGATCCATTTTTTGAAGCCAGATTATGGAGGGATTGCCGGTTATTGATCCCGGTCAATGATGACGAACCCTAACAACACAAAGATAACTATTTCAGTGCCCGTACCAAGTTTCCTCTTCAACAAATGTGAGATCGAGCCATGGTAAGGGGGTCTCAGTTCCATATGTTTTTTTCCTTTTTTATTTTTGTAAGTCTTTTACATCCTTGTTATTTGTTCTATAGTGTGAACTATGTTGGTTCAGTGTCCATTTTTTTGTCTGTACCTCTTTCTGCTTCTTATACTCCACTTTATTTTCACAGTGAAAAAAACAAGTGATGATTTTGCCCAGTGAACATAGGCCAAATAGATGAAGCATGTAAATCTGCTTGTCCCTTTTACTACTTTTATTTATGCTTTTATTTTGACCTATAAATCACTATTCAAACACAACTTCTTGAATATTAATTCGAATTCTTATTTTGAATTTAAATGGTGTATTATCCGTTATTCACTGCCATCATGTGTTATGTTCATTGCTGAAATTCATTTTATTTATAATATGAACCTTATATTATCCAAATATAAATTTTTATTATTAATCAACTTTTGGAAAAAGTGGGAAACCAAATTTCACAAAACATAGATACCGCTATGTGTTGAAAGAGCTCACAAATTGATTAAACACAAGACTAAGATTATTTGAATCAGACACTCTATATAATTCCCAATGCAGAGTACTAACCTAGGTATCTTGATCCTCATTGATAAGCTCTTCAAGGTGGGTATCCATTCTTTCCATTGTCTATATGAATTCCTATGAGTTAATTTTTCATCAATTGAAACCGCGATCTAGGATTCGGTCTTGTTTGTCTAACCACACCTCTTACTCCTCGTTGGCGTCAACTCGCAACATTATTTCATATATTCTTTCGATCTCCTATTTTGAGGCATTGACCCGAACAAATTTTTCATGCATTTATTCCTTGGAATGAAGGATGAACTTCAAACACTCCCCTTCCTATTCTTCCACCAATCCCGTTTTCCCACTTTTTTCTCCACTTTTCCCATTCTATAAGGCTTTGTTTTACCTCTTTCCACCCTTCTTAGCTGACCTAGTTTCCATCAGTTTAGGAAATTGTGAATAATCTTTGCATACCTTTAGTTTTTTCCCTTTGACCATAATACATTTCCCAGAGTCTCTATTTCCTTTTTTCCCTTTCTTCCTTCTAGGGCTGTGAAGACTTTTCCCTTGAATCCATTCCAAACTATCCACTGAGAATTTTCTATAATCGTTGTCACCTGAACCATCCTCCTATTGATACAATGTTGGATCTTGAACATTTAGACCTTCAAAATGATTGCCCAGCTCAACCACCAGGCCTTCTTTGAGGAGGCTATGCCTGTTCGGAGACTTCACCTTTCCTGTTTCATACTCCAAGGTAGTCTTCTTCCCTGCACTCACAACCTTCATATGGGATGAGGATTTTTTAATGAGAGTGTTTGGGTCCAGGGGACCCAAAACACTCACCTCATCCAGCCTCCCTTTTCTTAGTTGTGATTCTATATCAGTGAACAAAGACTTCGTCAACAATGAATTTCAAGATGTATCGGCCTCCACACCATTTTCAACCATAGTGGAATCACTTCCAAGAGCCCCTTGAGTGATTAAGGAATTGTCCTTATCAACTATAAGAGCACTGACTGAGACATTCTGTTCAATACCGATACAACCATGATGTCTAGGGATCTGCTTCTCATTAGTACTCGGATCATGCAACTGATTGATTACACCCATGTCATATTTCAATCGATTAAATGCATCTACCACCTTCATATTTTCACTCGACCTTCTTTCCTCACACTAAATAAAAGTCGATGGATTGCTTATCCCCTAGTCATCCCCCAATTTGGTTTTACTAGTAACCACTTTTCATTGAGGTACAACAGTGTCCTCCCTTTTTTCCGATTGATTAAACTCTATGGACTTGCAAACTACAACCATTCTAACCTCTCTAAGATGGGGAGGATTCATCTAGGAGCAGCCTGAGAAGCTTCGACCACATCTGGAATCTTCATGACCGAATCGATGAAAACCAGAATAGTAATGGATCCAAGAATCATAAAATACCTTCTGATGTCAGTGGAGCTCTCCCTCAATCTCAATGGTGATGGATTCCAATGGGCCTTTTGATATATCATCTTCAACACAAATCCTAGGCGTGACTAGATGGAAAATAGCCTTGGTGTGGGAATTATAATAGAGGTAGCATCCTAAAATATTTCCTATCAACCAAAGGATCGCTGAGTTCTAGAATGGCAAAGGAAGTCCAGGTAGGGAAATCCAGAGTGCTATGGTCGGAGGTTCATGCCTCAGATGAAAGTCCAAAGTTCACTGAAAGAGAGAAAACCTAAATCCCTCCATAGAGCGTGTTGTAAAGTCCTAAGAATAAACCAGGTCTTCTTCATTTTATAAATATATTTGTATGTGTCTCGCATCTAAAAGGACAACAGTCACCCGATCCTGAAAATTCTAAGAAGAGGACACATACCTATCAAACACATCAACAGAGGTACAATTCTTTATTAATCGAGTTAACAAAGTGAGATCCAATAAGGATAAAGCTTCAATGAAATCTAGAGGAGAAATAGGTACCAAGATAACTCCATTCGAGTAGGATTGGACCTTAGGGATTATTTCGATCGAAGTGAAAAGATGGATATAGGAAGGATCTGTGAAATTGGATAAAAGGGGGGAATGGGAAGGGAATGAGCATGAAGGAGAAGCTCCATCTCCCCTCCTTGGCCGAGGTTGGTTGAGGAGGGGAGGCGGTGGAACGACCATTCCCTATGCCATCATTGAGGGGAAGGAGAGCGGAGAGTTATAATTTTCTAGAATCTGATTCAATTCATGAAATTGTAGCTGCAAACCTTCTATTACATGTTGTCAGTTTGTATGTTATTAAACTATACAATAAACATTGTTTTTCTATTTCAGATTTTAATGAACTAAAACACCCAAAATATCCTAGCCTATTGCATGGGGACTCCTCTCACATAGGGGCATCCCCCGCAACAAATTGGTATTAGGGCCTATTTGGGATTATTTTTTTCTTCATTAAAATTGGAAATTGTATGTTCATTGCTTTCAAATGTTTTTGCTAGTGGATTTTACCTATTGCAGCATGTTTTTTTTGTTTCATTCAACTTTGTCATGTTCTCTCTTGGGATGTAATTTTATTCTACTTCTAGTAGTTTGTTTCCTTTCCATTTCCCTAATTTATTTACTTATATGAGCCTCACATATGCCTCTTGTTAGTTGATACCTACATGTGTCTCTGGTTTCGGGGTAGGAATGGGTTCTTTATAAGGTTGGCCTATGTTTGAGAGATGGTTAACAGTAAGTTCTTGGCAGGATCTTATCTCTAGTGCCTGCCTTTTTCCTTGGACATGATCTTATGTTAGCTCTGTCGTGTTCCTCTGCATCCTTTAGGACTTTTTGATCTGGGTATGGACCTGTAGTGAGTTTAGTGTTTGGGTTAGGGTAGTTTGTGGGTGCAGTGCTCTTGTTTGCTGCTTGGTTGGCCACCAAGCTTCTTTGTTTGTTGTTATACCCTGTTTAGTGGCTATGTTTTGGTCTCCAAGTGTTAAGAACTGTGTGTTTTTAGTAATATTAGAGTAGGATGTGTATCCATTTTTTGGATTATCTCCCCCTTGGTTTATAGTTGGATCCCAACCTTTGTTCTCATGTCTTAGAGTTGTCCTGGGATGTTGGGACTGCTTGCATGTGTCCTTGCACTTTCCCTTTTGTTTGAGGATATCTCCTTTTAGATTTTGTTTAGGAGGTTGTCTCATTGGGTAGAGATTATGAATCCATGTTTTAAGGATCTCCTAGTTCCTTACATTGAGAGTCTTCCTGTTAGAGTTTTCAGGCAGCGTTTCTCAGCTTTAATGCCAACGGTGCTTGGTGCTTTGGTCCTCTTGTGTTTTTGTGGGTTCAAGTGGAGACCTATTTCAGTTTTTTTCCTTTTCTATGCATGTTCTATATATTTTTTCCTTATTTGATTCTCTCTCCATGATTTCACTATTTTGTACCGAGTTACAATTCTTTGTGAATTTCTCTGATTTTTGTTTTGCCACTTTGTTTTGTATGAGGATGGATACTGCTCTTTTTTGTTGGTGTTCTGCAGGCACTGGTGATTTGTTTTGTAGACATAATGGCATGTGATTTTCTGGTCTTGTTTTCCACATTGGAATTATCTTAGAGTGCGAGTTGGTTAAGTGCAGGTATGACCATTTATCATGTAGTTGTTTATAATTCTTTAATTTTGAGCAAGTTTAGCAGTTGTTTCAATATCATTCAACTTCAGGTGACATGTATCACAGTTGATACATGGTAGGGGATATTTGGGTCATACCCCATAGGTTGTTTCCTATTTAGGATATTCCTAAGTTGATGATGTTAGGTGGTGAAAAATCATTACGTGGCTAGGTTTTAATTTTCAAGGTGGAGGGTGTGATGTTGTTGCATATTAAATATATTCATGAATTTAATTTCCAAGGTGGAGAATTGTGAAATCCCAAATTCCCTGAATTATTAATTAAATTTTATTTATTTAATATGCTATTTTAAGAGTTGTTACATGGCTAGATAGGGTGAACCACCCAAGCCTCCTCAGCCATTCACGTATCTCATTGATGGTTGATCCTTGCCTTACCCTTGAAGTTTTTCTGGGATATTTTATTCTTGAAAGATTATTTTAGTTGTAAGGTTAGGGATTTGGAGACCCTTGTTTTTTCACTGGTGAGTGTGAGCCTCCTGGAGTTCGGTGCTCCTATGCTAAAGTCGACCTGATTCAGCTCTTCCATAGCGGAGAGAGATGCGTAGCAACAAGATTCTTACTGGTTCATTGGGAGAAACAGAGAGGAGTTGTCAGTGGCTTGATCCTTGTTCAATGGAGGTGCAACACTGAAGATCTACCATGATGATGAAGTGGTTCTTGTTATTGAACTAAAGGGGATTTAATCTTGGTTCTTGGTTTTGCTCGTTGGAGAAGTAAGAGGACCCTGTGAGGACACTGGGCTGGTAAAAGATGGAAACACCCCTGGCTTTGTCTGGATACAATGTGTGAGGGGTGTACGGAGCACGGATGGAGCATCGTCTTGAGGGAGATAACTTTCCACGTCCGAACTTGGAGTGCAATGATGGAGGCAGGGGTTCTGGTTCTTGTGAATTTTGACATTCCTTTTTATTGTTAATTAAAATGAATTTTATTTTTTAATATCTCATTTTGAGATTTGTTACACTGCTTGTTAGGGAGAACTGTCCACTTGTCCTCCACCGCACGTGTGTCCGCTCTAGCCTGTTTTCTGTTGTCTTTTTCATGTATTCCATTTTAGGTATTTGAGATAATTCTTCAATGAAATGGATGCAACTCGGCCTAACCGAGGGAGAGACGGTGTGGAGAGGTCTCTCAGGTGGTTCCATCCTTTTTCAATATAGGTGTGCTGCAAGGGCTTTTGAAGAACTGAGTTTCTCCAGAGAGAGATCAGAGGATCTCCTAGTTAATGCCTAGATAAGGAGACCACAACCCTATATTCATTGATTCTTTGAGGAGGCGGAGAAGGGTGATGTCGCTGCATTCCTGGTTTTCCGTAGAGAATTCGATCAAGGGTTTCTGTTTTGGGGATTTTGGAGGACAGAGGAGAGAAGCGCACCTTCACATCTCCCAGTTCATTTTCTGGTGGAGACTTCGGGGACCTAAGATCTGCACCCATCAATAAAGGTTGTGCGTGCGTGGTTTCCAGTTCCCGATGCAGGGTCATTCATGCGTTAGTCCTAGATCCAGTGTCATTCTTGCGTTTTTTTAGATCCAGAGGCAAGTTATTCATCTTGATAAAGAACCAGTCGACCGTGCTCCGTTGGGGTTTTGAGGATTCCAGTTTACACAGGAGGTGATAAGCACACCTCTACAACACCCCATCTAGGTTTTTTGGTTCTTGGATCTAAAGGGAATACTTCAGTGACAGTTTTCATAGAACACCACGACTCATCTGGTTGGGTGCCATGGACTTGGATAGTTGGACAGCGGCACCAAATCCAGACAAAAATAGTATACCTAGCTCACCAAACCTATAGGATGTCGATGAAATATCTGGACAACTGCTATATACCTGGATAGCAGAGGAGATCTTGAAAAATTTGATTCCTTGACCACGATTTCAACAGATCACAACAAGGTTTTTTCCTCAACAAAGGTGAGACCGAGCCCTGGTAAGAGGGTCTTAGTTCAGTTTATTGTTTTTTCCATTTTGTTGTTTATTTTAGGTAAGCCTTTCACCCGTTATTTGTCTTTTATCTAGTGTGTCATGATTATTTCTGATCTTTTTTTGTTCCATGTGTCTTGGTGTATGATTGTTCATGTACTCTTGTTTACTTGCATAGTAAAAAACCCCTGATGATCATGCCTCGTGCACGTAGGCCTATGGGTGAAGCATGTAAATCTACGTGTCCCTTTTACTGCTTTCAATTTCAGCATTTAATTTGACCTGTAATCACTGAACATCATTGATTCTGGTATTTGTTTAAGGATGTATTGAATTTAAATGGTTTAATAGAATCTTTTTTGAGTCTTTTTTTGGCTCAGTTTTTCATTGTTGTTGTTTCCTTATAATTCAAATTACAAGCGTTGAATTTTTGTATTGCCACTACCTTGTATTTTTCACCGTTGGATTGCATTTTTTTTCATTCCTAATGTTAGGAATTGCAACTCAGACATTGTTTTTTTTTTAGTTTTCATGTCATTAAACTATTAATAAACATCATTTTCATGTTTCAGATTTTAACGAACCAAAACACCCAATTGATCTTGGCTATTCCATGGGGATTGCCTCTCATACAGGGGCATTCCCCACAAAAAAAGTGGTATCAGAGCCTAATTAGGTTTATGTTTTTCTTCGTTAAGATTCAAAAATTGATTGTTCATTGCTTTCAAATGATTTTCTAGTGGATTTTACCCGTTGCAGCATGCTTTGATTATTTAGTTCAGCTAGGTCATTAGCTCTCTTAGGCTGTAATTTCATTCTATTGTTGATAGTTTGTTTCCTCATTTTTTCACTATTTCCTTTACCTGTCTAAGTCTAAAATATACCTCTTGGTAGTTGATACCTATGTGTGTCTATGGTTTTGGGGTAGGAATGTGTTTTGTGAGAGGTTTGCCCATGTATGAGAGATGGTTAACAGTAAGGTTTTGGCAGGATCTTGTGTCTCCAGTGTCTATATTTTTCTTAAGAGATGATCTTATGTTAGCTTCATTGTGTTCCTCTGCATCCTTTAGGACTGTTTTCTCCGAGTATGGTCTCGTTGCAAATTTGGTGTTTAGGTTTGGGTAGCTTGTGGGTGCAGTGTCGCTTGGTTGATCACCAAGATTCTTTGTTTACTGTTCGACCCTGTTTAGTGGATTCGTTTGGTTTCTTAGGAACTGTGTGCTGTTAGTATGTCTAGACTAGGATGTGTGGCCCTTTAGTGGCTTGTTTTCCCCTAGTTTCTAGCTGGCTCTCAACCTTTATTCTCACTTCTTAGAGTTGTCTTAGGATGTTGGGACTGCTTTCATGTGTCCTTGTAGTTTCCCTTTTATGTGAGGATGTATCCTTTTCAATTTTTTTAGGTTGTCGTCTCCTATGGTGAAGATTCTGAATCCATCCGTTGAGGATCTTCTGGTACCTTGCGTTGAGAGTCTTCCTGTCATAATTTTCAGGCGGCATTTCTCGGTTTTAAAGCTGACAGTGCTTGGTACTTTGGTCATGTTATGTATTTGCGGGTTTAGGTGGAGACCTCTTTGGGTTGTTTCATTTACTATGCATGCTTACCCTCTCTGCGTTGCTCTTGTTGCTGCTTATAGCCTTATGAGAATGAGCTGGTAATTAGCTCTAGGTTTGTTCCTCTATTGTGTCCTGGTATTGGGCTGGTTTCTTTAGGTCATGACCCGTTACGAGTGGTGATTGGGCATGGGCAGTGTTTAGAGTGACAATGTCGTGTGAATAGGTTCGGTGACGATCAGGCTTAATGGCGGTTCTGTCAGGATCTCTTTAGCGATATTAGGTGATTCCTAGATATCGTTAGGAAGCTAGATTGAGATGGGTTTTCTTGGTCGGTAGCGTGCTACCCTTGGATCGTTGGTGTTCTCGTGGGTCTAGAGTTTTCCCTTAGGACTCTTGGGACTGCATGGGATTTGTAGTGGTACCCAGTTTTTTGAGGAACCTCTCTTGTTGGCTCGGTTCTAGGCAGTGTCTTCTCTTTAGGTGGAGAGTTTTATTGGTTTGTCTTAGATTCAGGTTGAGTGAGCGATTTGGTTGCTTTTGAGTTTTGTGTCTTTTTTTTATTGTTTTCCCTAACATGCTTTATTTTCGAGTTGCATTCTTTTTGAATTTCTCTGAGTTTTGTTTTTCCATGTTTTGTGTGAGATTGGATACTGCTCTGTTTATTTGTGTTCTGCAAGCACAGGTGAGCCAGTTTTCAGAGGACCTATTATAGCATGTGATTTACTGGTCTGAGTTTCTCCTTGGCATCATCTCAGAGGGTGACTCAGGTAAGTGCAGGTATGTGATCTGTTTATGTTTAGAGTTGTTTATTTTGAGCATGTTTAGCATTTGGATAGGTTTTATTCAATTTGGGTGCCATGTATCACTGTGATACATGTTGGGAGACAGTTTGTGTCGTTCCCTGTAGTGGTTTCCTATTTAGGATATACCCAAGTTGATGATGTTAGGTGGTGCAGAATCATCATGTGGTTAGGTTTTATTTTACAAGGTGGAGTGTGTGTTATTGCATATTAAATTTGTTCATGCATTTTAATTTCCAAGGTGGAGATTTTGGAATTTTGATATTCTTTTTTGTTGTTAATTAAAATGCATTTTATTTTTTAATATGTCATTTTGAGATTTGTTATGATGCTTGTTAGGGAGAACTGACCACTCGTCCTCCATCGCACGTGTGTCCACTCCATCTTGTTTTTTGTTGTCTTTTGCACGTAATTTGTTTCAGGTATTTGAGAGAAGTCTTCAACGAAATGGATGCAACTCAGCCTGGTTGAGGGAGAGACGACGTGGAGAGGGCTCTTGGGTGGCACCATCCATGTTCGTTGTAGGTGTGCAGCGAGGGCTTTTGAGGAACTGAGTTTCACCGGAGAGAGATCAGAGGATCTCCTGGTTCACACCTAGAGAAGGAGACCACAACCCTGTATTCGTTGATTCTTTGAGGAGGTAGAGAAGGGAGACGTCGGTGTGTTCCTGGTTTGCCGCAGAGAAGCCGATCAACGGTTTCCGTTTTAGGGATTTTGGAGGATGAAGGAGAGTAGCGCACCTCCACATCTCCCAATTCCTTTTCTGGTGGAGTCTTCAGGGTCCTAAGATCCGCACCCATCAACGAAGGTTGTGTGTGCACGGTTTCCAGTTCCAGATGCAGGGTCGTTTGTGCGCTAGTCCCAGATCCAGTGTCATTCTTGCGTTTTTTTTCAGATTCAGAGGCAGGCTATTTGTCATGATAAAGAACCAACCGACCATGCTTCATTTGGGGTTTTGAGGAGTCCGGTTTACACAGGAGGTGATCAACACACCTCCGCAATGCCCCGTCTGGGTTTTTCGGTTCCTAGATATGAAGGGCAGACTTTGGCGATGGTTTTCTTGGACCACCATGACTCATATGGACGACTGTCGTGGATTTGGATAGTTGGACAGCGGCACCAAACCCAGACAACAACAGTAGACCTGGTTCACTGGACCTGGAGGATATCGACGACAGATCTGGACAACTGCTGTGTACCCGGACAGTAGAGGAGATCTTGAAGAATTTGATTCCTCAACCATGATTTCAGCAGCTCGCATCAAGGTTTTCTCCTCAACAAAGGTGAGATCGGGCCCTGGTAATAGGGTCTCGGTTCAGTTTATTGTTTTTTACCTTTGTTGTTTATTTTATGTAAGGCTCGTGCCTATTGTTTGTCTTTTATCTTGTGTTTCATGATTTGTTTCTGGTCTTGTTTTGTTCCACGTGTCTTGGTGTATGGTTGTTCTTGTACTCCTATTTCCTTGCATAGTAAAAAACCATGATGATCATGCCCCGTGCACGTAGGCCTATGGGCAAAGCATGTAAATTTGTGTGTCCCTTTTACTTCTTTCAATTTCCGCATTTAATTAGACCTATAATCGCTGAACAACATTGCTTCTGGTATTTGTTTAAGGACGTCTTGAATTTAAATGGTTTAATAGAAGTTGTTTTGAGTCTTGTTTTGGCTCGGTTTGTCATTGTTGTTGTTGCCTTGTAATTCTAATTGCTAGCGTTGAATTGTTGTATTGCCACTGCCTTGTGTTGTTTACTGTTGGATTTCATTTGTTTCATTCCTAATGTTAGGAATTGCAACTCGAACATTGTTTGTTTATCAGTTTCCATGTTATTAAACTGTTAATAAACATCGTTTTTACGTTTCGGATTTTAACGAACCAAAACACCCAATTGACCCCGGCTATTCTGTGGGGATTGCCTCTCGCGCAGGGGTGCTCCCCGCAACAGTTCTTAAACCCGTATGATGCAACAACATCTCGCCCTAGCTGATCGGCGATGGAAGTGCGCCTACATTGTCCTGATCTGTTTTTGAAGTCTGATCATGGAGGGATTGTTGGTTCTTGATCCCAATCAATGACGACAAACCCTAACAACATGACGACAACTATTTCAACACCAGTATCAAGTTTTTTCTTCGACAAAGGTGAGACTGAGCCCTGGTAAGGGGGTCTCAGTCCCATATGTGTTTTTCCTTTGTTGATTTTTTTGAATTCTTCAGTATCCTCGTTGTTTGTTCTGTCATGTACGCTATGTTGGTTCGTTGTCAATTTTTTTGTTCGCACGTCTTGTTGCTTCTTGTACTCCACTTTATTTTGCGTAGTGAAAAAAATCCAGTGATGATTTTGCCCTGTGCACGTAGGCTGGATGGTCGAAGCACGTAAATTTGCTTGTCCCTTTTACTTCTTTTATTTCTGCTTTTATTTCGACATGTATATCGATGTTCAAACGCTGCTTCTTGAATATTAATTCAAATTCTTATTTTGAATTTAAATGGTGTATTAGCCACAATCCATTACCAGCATGCGTTATGTTCAATGCTGGAATTCATTTGATTTATTCCTCATGCAGGAATGCAATGCAAACCTTCTATTACATGTTGTCAGTTTGTATGCTATTATAGTGTACAATAAACATTTTTTTTTCTTTTTCGGATTTTAATTAACCAAAACACCCAATAGATTGTGGACTATCGCATGGGGACTCCTCTCACGTAGGGGCATCCCTCACAACGACATGTTTTACAGATGGAAATGATGTGTGGAGATGTGATAGGTTCTTAACCAATGTTCAAGTGGGAGATATGTTGTCATCATTTCGCATTGCATTTCAATTATTTTAATAAAAGATGTTAGAGCCCCCCCCAAATTTTGTCAAGGAGAGAAGACAGTGACCCCCAGTGGTGGGTGGCCAAACTTGTTAGGAGAATTGGGAGGAGGCAGGTGAGGGTTTGGGATGCCTATAAAAGCCAGAGGACTCCTAGCACGACCACAAAAACTTCTTTTCGCAGTGCAACCTTTTAACACCGTTAAAAAAAAGCACCGATAAAGGGGGTACATTTATCAACGCTAAAAAAATCGTTGTTAAAAGTACCCATTTATCATCGTTTTTTTGAGCGCTCATAAAGGTACCCCTTTATAAGCATTGAAAAAGACCCCTATTTATCAGCGTTTTTTACTAGCACTGATAAATGATATATTTCAAAAAAATCATTAAAAATTATATATTAATATATAAATATATATATATTGATATAAATATAATATATATTTTTTAAATATGTTTTAGATAATGCTAAATAGACATTTACACTTGATATATAAGATAATTAGTGAAAATGACTAATAAAATAATTAAAAAATATCTTTAATTAACAATTTGTTTATTATTACCGAGTAATAGTCATTTAATATCAATTCGAATGTAACAAAAATCAAAAAATTAATAAAAGATCTAAAATAAGTTGAAAACGTAACTCGAATTTCAAACGAGCATAATTTTTGATCTGGGTGTTTGTTTGGACTCTACCACATTAAATCGAACCCTGCGACAAAGTCTACACCATCAATAACACAATTAAATCTTAGTCACATTTTTCGAGACCAAAAAAGGGTTAGAAGGCCCCAAAACTGATAAAGGACAATTTTAATGGTGCTAAAAAAACGATGATTGATGAACGTTTTATTAGCATTCTTTTAGCGTTGATAAAAACTTCATTTATCAGCGTTTTTTTAGCGTTGATAAAAGATACCCCTTTTAATAGCGCCTCGATTATCATTGCTTTTTGAGCGGTGATAAAGATTTATTTTAGCATTAATAATACTTTATTTTGTATTATTGTAGTTTAAGCATCACCACCAAGTTCTTTCCTGGTGTAGTGTTTTATGAGGTGTATTTCTAATTATTCAAAATAGAATACTTTGAGCATTTTATCTTTGTAATATATAGTGTGTATGTATAAACTTTACCACAATAATCTGCATTTTACATCATTAGTACATTTATTTTCATATACCAATTACCGCCGCACCTAATGGCCAATCATTTTCGGGTATGTAGCCAAAGTTGAGACCAAAATTTTTCCATGATCATTTAGAACATCTGCACATATTTGGAATTATAGTAATTATTAATTGCTTTCTGTCTTGCGAAGTCAATGGATTTGTCGGTATTTCACGACTTGCAACTCTCTATACGATGAAAAAAATAAAAAACAAATAAGATCATCCGTTTTTTTTAAAAAATAATAATAATTGACTTGTTGTACACTAGGCTAGGGCAGATATTTCTAAATGAACCGTGGAAATATCAAAATAAATAAATAAATAAACCCTCGAGTCCAGTGGCACGCATTGCTATTATATTTTTATCCTTGGTCCGAAGTGCTCCCTCATATATTCTCTGTCGTTTACACAACCAGACACCGTTCTGCTGAAGCCTTCTGGCCATGGCGCTCACCCCTTTTCTGCCGCTTCTCATCCTTCTTTCTCTGTACCTTTCACCATTCTCCGCCGTCGCTCAAAAGAACGGAACCGTATCCGTGGGTTCATCGCTCTTAACCGGAGACACTCCATGGCTGTCTCCCTCTGCCGAGTTCGCTTTCGGGTTTCAACCAATAAACACCACCGTCGGCACCGGCTTCCTGCTCGCCATTTGGTACAACAAGTTGTCTGACCAAACTATCGTTTGGTACGCAAACAGAGACGGCCTCGCGCCGCCTGGCTCGAAAGTGGCCCTCACCCCCAACGACGGGTTAGTACTCACCGACCCAAAAGGCGCGCACCTCTGGAAATCTCAAATGTATGTCGACCAAGAGGCTTCTCACGGTTTCATGAACGACACCGGCAATTTCGTGATCGCAAGCAGGGATTCCCAGATCTCGTGGGAGACCTTTGGCGAGCCCACCGACACCGTACTTCCCACGCAGACGATGCCCAGAGGCACCGTGCTGTACGCTCGACGGGCGGAGACCAATTTCTCAAAGGGGCGATTTAAGTTAGCTTTCCAAGACGATGGCAACCTGGTGCTTTACCTCCAGAACCTGGACACTTACACTCAGTACGGTGCGTATTACGCCAGCGGCACATACGATCCCGTCAACTCTTCGAATTCAGGGATTCGGTGGATCTTCAACAGCACGGGGTACATGTACATAATCAAAATAAGCGGAGAGAAATTCCCTTTGACTATAGGCAAGGTGAATCCTGCGGCTGGTTATTACCACCGTGCGACTCTAAATTTTGATGGGGTTTTTACTCACTACTACCATCCGAGGAACGTATCGTCATCGGCGGACGGGGAAGGTTGGAAACCAGCGTGGACGGTGCCGGAGAACATCTGCAGCAGCTTTGGATTAAACGAGTTGGGCAGCGGAGCTTGCGGGTTTAACAGCATTTGCAGTCTCACGGGTGAACAGAGGCCATGGTGCGAATGCCCACCGGGGTTCCCTTTAGCAGACAAGGGCGATGCCTACGGAAGCTGCGTGCTGAATTTCGCGGCGGACTGCGCGCAAGATGGACGCCATCCCCGTTCGGAGTTGTACCATTTTATAGAGCTCCCCAATACAAACTGGCCGCAGTCGGATTATGAGAAGCTGCAGCCGTTTAACGAGGAGCAGTGCAGGGATTCGTGTCTGAACGATTGCTTGTGCGCGGTTGTCATCTTCGGGGGCGATGCGTGCTGGAAGAAGAAGTTGCCACTTTCCAATGGGGTAAGGGGCAGCGCTGCCGGGGGAAAGGCTCTGATTAAAGTCAGGAAGGATGGGTCGCCTCCCCTCTCACCCGTCCCACCAAACTTCCGACCGGGCTACAGCTCAAAAGAGGACAGTAAGGGTGCCGG
Source organism: Viscum album (assembly GCA_963277665.1). Lineage (NCBI taxonomy): Eukaryota > Viridiplantae > Streptophyta > Magnoliopsida > Santalales > Viscaceae > Viscum > Viscum album. The sequence goes on from OY728128.1 coordinate 1,485,600,424, forward strand.
ATTATCGGTGGAAGGAGGAAATTAATATGACACTGCGCAATAATTGAAATCGAATCTGAGGCGGACAATCTCCTATCACGAGAGATTTTATTGTATGAACGTAAGGTTTGTTTTCTTGAGCCGGGTGGGTTTGGGTTTGGGTTTGGGTTTGGGTTTGGGTTTGGGTTTGGGTTTGGGTTTGGGATATTGTGGCGGGATTATGTGATGGTGTTATGTGACGTACTTGAAGTTGTACCGAAGCTATACTTATGTGATGTAAGGTTCGTGGAAGTATCAAAACCATGGCCGGGGCATTCGATGTCCCAATAAAGGATACAAAATCATTGTCGGTTTTGAGAGGAATTGGGGAGGGTATCGTTCAATATCATCTAAAGTGGGATTCTCAAAATTGGTAAAAAATTTTAAATAAGTTTTTAAATTATTATTTTTTTAACAAAAGAGATAGGATTGACATTATTTTTAAAAAGGGGTCTCGAGAACCGTCAACCTTGTTAATGCTTATGCCCTCGACATGAAGAGTGAACAAGGACGACCTTTTCTGTGTAAAGTTGAAGCAAGAGTGAACCCCGTTCACTCTTACAGCATATTTTTTTAATAAATAAATATTACTATATATGTATATCTAATTAAATATTATAAAAAATATTATTAAAAAATTTAAATATTAATAAATACTAATTAAATATAAATAAATATTAAATATAAATTCATCAATATTAATAAAATACCAATAAAATCTTAAATAAATATTTATTAATATTAAAAAAACATTAATAAATATTAAAAAATATTAATAAACATTTAATAAATATTCATAAAGATTCATAATACAAATAAATATTAATAAAATGTAGATTAAATATTACATAAATATTAATAAATACTAATGGATATAAACAAATGTAACTAAATATTAATTAATAATAGATAACTATTAAACATATATTATTAAATATTATTAAATATTACAAAATAACAATTAAATATTCACAAATACTAATAAATATTAATAAATGTTTATAAATATTCATAAATATTAATATTTACTAAAATTTTGTAATATTTATTAATATTTTTGAATATTTATTTAATGGTTATATATTATTTATTAATACTTATTAATATTTATCAACATTTATTAGTATTTATTTAATACTTAATTAATATTTTCCCATATTCATAGATACTAATAAATACTAATAAATACTAATAAATATTACTAAATGTTAATAAATACTCAAAAATTTTAATATTTACTTAAATTTTGTAATATTTATTAATATTTATAAACATTTATTTAATGGATATCTATAATCAATTAAATATTAATAAATATTGATAAATACTAAAATAATAATAATAAATATTAATAAATACAAATAAATATTAACAAATTCTAATAAATATTAATTAAATATTAATTAAATATTCATAAAAATAATTAAATATTAAAATTTATTGATATTCGATTAGTATTTATTAATATTTAGTTAATATCTAATAATAATAATAATTTATATTCATTAATAATTAATTAACATTTAATAATATTTATGAAAAATTAATTAATATTTACTAATATTGATTAATATTATTAATTTTTAATTAATATTTATAAATATTAAACATTATTTCAATAATATTTATTAATATTTGTTATCATTTTATTTATACATAAGAATATTTAATTAATATTTATTTATATTTATTGATATTTATTAGAATTTATTGATATTTAATTAATATTTATTAGTATTTATGAATATTCAATTATATGTTATTACTTTTTGTGAATAGTTGATTAATATTTATTAAAATTTAATTAATATTTACAAATAATAATTTAATATTTATTATGATTTTTTAATAAATACTAATATTTATTAATATTTTTAGTATTTATGAATAATTATTAATAATTATCAATATTTATAAATATTTTTGAATTTTTAATTAATATTTATTAGTATTTTATTATTACTTATTTGTATTTATTAATATTTATTTACATTTTGTTTACATCCATTAGTATTTATTAATATTTATTTATCATTTAATCTATATTTATTAATATTTATTTTTATTATGAATATTTATTTTTATTATGAATATTTATTAAATGTTTACTGACATTTTTTAAATTTTATTAATAATTTTTAATATTATTAAATATTTAATTAACATTTTATTGATATTTTATTAATATTGATGAATTTTTACTTAATATTTATTTATATTTAATTAGTATATATATTAATATTTAATTTTTTATTAATAATTATTTTAATATTTAATTATATATACATATATAGTAATATTTATTTGTTAAAAAATTTTATAGGAAGGGTGAACGTGGTTCACTCATCCTTCGGAAACTTTACATAAGAAACATCAACCCCATTCACTCTTCTTGCCGAGGGAAGAAGCGTCACGGGGTTGACAGTTCTCCAGACCCCTTTTTAAAAATACCGTCAACTCTATCCCTTTTGTAAAAAAAAATTTAAAACCCGTTTAAAAAATTTTTCCCTTAAAATCCATTACAAAAAAAGGCAGTTATTGTAACCACAAATCTGAAGCCCACAAAATTACTTGGGGGTGAGAAACATCTGAAATCAAAACCAATATAATAAGAAATTAGAGGAGGAGTACAACCCAATCTAATACTTGATGAAGAAAAACTCCTCCAACCACTTAGTGTTGAAAACGATTGAACATTAAAGATTAGATCTGAGGAAGTTAGCATGGGAAGAACAAAGCAAAATAGCAAAATATTACCTAGAACTAATGAAATATCACTTGAGAAATCATTAAAAACTTGTTATTAATATCATACCTTCACTTTTGAGGGTTGATTCATCCAAAAAATTGGAGTTTGGCTTCTAAAAAGATTTGGTTATGAACAGAAATGAGGAGAAAATTGTGATCTGTTAGGGTTGTTTTAAATGTAAGAACATAAAATCACTAATAGAAGACACCATTATCAGTGCTGATAAAAGTGTCTTTCCTTAGTGATTTCTTACCTCTAATAAAGTTATTCCTTTATAAAAGAAGTATTTATCAACGCTAAACCAAAAACATTGATAAAAGCTTATTTTATCTTCACTAAATGTAGTGTTGATGGAGGTACATGATAAATTACTTATTTTTTTAAAAATAAATACTAATTATATAAACTAAAAATATATAAAAATATTAATATTAATAAATAAAAATGTACAAATAAATATTAAAAATGATCAAAATAAAAAAAATATTAAAAAAAAAATATTAAAAATTACATTTAAATAAAAAATATTTCCAATAAATTACCAATTAAAATGAATAAATAGTAAATGTGTAACTATTAAAATACAAAAATATTAAAATAATGAAAAATAAATATTAATTATACAAATTACAAACAAATTAATAATTAATAAATAAAAATGTATAAATAAATATTAATAAATGAAGAAATTTAAAAAATATTAAAAATTAATAAATATTAAAAATGAATTAATAATAATAAATGAATAAATATTAAAATAAATGAAAATTAATATATTACAAAAATATTAATGAATATGAATAAATAATATTAATTACCAAATTCCAATAAAATTTTAAAAATGAAAACATATTAAAATAGAAAAGAATAATTATTAAAAATAAATAATTATTAATTATGTAAATTGAAATGATATTAAAAATATTAAATATTAATAAATAAGATTGTATAAATAAATATTAAAAATGAATAAATTTTAAAATATTAAATATGAATACACATTAAAAATGAATAAATAATTTTAAATGAAAAAAATAAAATTTAATGAATATAAATTAACAAATTACTCTGAATGGCCCGAAGGCCTTATTTTTTTATTTTTATTGATAATTCTTCTTTCAAGGGTGACGGGGGGCCCTTACATGGATTATAAGGCCAAGATGCACAAAGGCTCAATACATGACCAATGAAGGCTCAAGAAATACACACCATGGGCATAACTATGCATATGTTTTGTAAATAAAGAGGTGGATCTTGATAGAGTTAAAATTTGTGAGATTTTGATTATTGCTTGATGTGTTTTTCCTTTGAGAAGTCAAACTTGGAAGGTTGAAGACTTGATTTAACAGCTCTCGATTTTTTGGGGATTTAAGGACTAGAAGTGTATCCTCATGGGGTGAGGGTACTTTTATATTTTGTTTCCATCAGACGATCTGAAGAGGAGTGCATTGAGGGATGGCTCTATTGCTCTCAAGCCAGGTACACTCTGTATTCAAGAGAGGAATCCAAATTTTAATCCCTTTGTTTTTCACAATTCTAGAATCCAAATTTGGGTTTGGGTCTCTGCTTTGAACTGGATACTGTGGCATCTAAGGATTTTATATGATATCATATCTACAATTGTAATCCCAATAAAAATGGATTGGTCGATGGAGGAGGTACATTATGGGTATTTTGTTCGAATACTTGTGTGGGTGGACCTCAACTCCACATTGATTGGTAAGGTAGAGTTTCACATTGCATACATCCATCCAATGGCCCGAAGGCCTTCATTTTTATTGATTTTTTTGATAATTCACCTTTCAAGGGGTGAGGTGGAACCTTTACAATGTCCGTAGGCATAAGTATTACATGGCTCTGTAGGCCTTAGAGGAATTCATTTCCCATAGGCTTCAAACATTATATACAACCCAGACTAACTTCTTAGAACTGCTCCTCCCAACATCTTCATCATGAATTTAACTCTCCACCTTCGCATGACTGTTCATCTAGGCTATCCCATGCATGCACAGGATTTTCCCAATGGAAGGTTCCATACCCTCTCATTCTTGCAATCTGTGTAGCTTCTGCTGTGGTGAAAGCTCCTTGCTCATCCTCCTATAGAGCTTGTTCCTTATAGGTTGTCTGGTTTGCATCAGCACTAAAGGTTTCTCAAAGTACTTGAGGTGTCCTGAAGGCCTTCCTAGACCAAAGGCTTGGGTGGCTCGAAGACCTTAAAGGACTCGGGGATCAAATTGGTGGCCCGAAGGCCCAAATAGAGGCAAATTCCTGGCTGCTACAGTGTCAAACAGTGTCTGCTACAGTACCTACTACAGTACTGCTACAGTGCCCTCAGAACATTGTGCCTCCACCCGGTGGTGGGTGGCCAAACTTGTTAGGAGAATTGGGAGGAGGAAGGAGAGGGTTTGGGATGCCTATAAAAGCCAGAGGACTCCTAGCACTACCACAAAAACGTCTTTTCGCAGTGTCACCTTTTAACAGCGTTAAAAAAAAGCACCGATAAAGGGGGTATATTTATCAACGCTAAAAAAATCGTTGTTAAAAGTACCCATTTATCATCGTTTTTTTGACCGCTAATAAAGGTACCCCTTTATAAGCGTTGAAAAAGACCCCTATTTATCAGCGTTTTTTTTTACTAGCACTGATAAATGATATATTTCAAAAAAATCATTAAAAATTATATATTAATATATAAATATATTTATATTGATATAAATATAATATATATTTTTTAAATATGTTTTAGATAATGCTAAATAGACATTTACACTTAATATATAAGATAATTAGTGAAAATGATTTGTAAAATAATTAAAAAATATTTTTAATTAACAATTTGTTTATTATTACCAAGTAATAGTCATTTAATATCAATTCGAATGTAACAAAAATCAAAAAATTAATAAAAGATCTAAAATAAGTTGAAAACGTAACTCGAATTTCAAACGAGCATAATTTTTGATCTGGGTGTCCGTTTGGACTCTACCACATTAAATCGAAGCCTACGACGATGTCTACACCATCAATAACACAATTAAATCTTAGTCACATTTTTCGAGGCCAAAAAAGACCTAGAAGGCCCCAAAAATGATAAAGGACAATTTTAATGGTGCTAAAAAAAGCGATGATTAATGAGCGTTTTATTAGCATTCTTTTAGCGTTGATAAAAACTTCGTTTATCAGCGTTTTTTTAGCGTTGATAAAAGAAACCCTTTTAATAGCGCCTCGATTATCATTGTTTTTTGAGCGGTGATAAAGATTTATTTTAGCATTAATAATACCTTATTTTGTAGTATTGTAGTTTAAGCATCACCACCAAGTTCTTTCCTGGTGTAGTGTTTTATGAGGTGTATTTCTAATTATTAAAAATAGAATACTTTGAGCATTTTATCTTTGTAATATATAGTGTGTATGTATATAAACTTTACCACAATAATCTGCATTTTACATCATTAGTACATTTATTTTCATATATCAATTACCGCCGCACCTAATGGCCAATCATTTTCGGGTATGTAGCCAAAGTTGAGACCAAAATTTTTCCATGATCATTTAGAACATCTGCACATATTTGGAATTATAGTAATTATTAATTGCTTTCTGTCTTGCGAAGTCAATGGATTTGTCGGTATTTCACGACTTGCAACTCTCTATACGATGAAAAAAATAAAAAACAAATAAGATCATCCGTTTTTAAAAAAAATAATAATAATAATTGACTTGTTGTACACTAGGCTAGGGCAGATATTTCTAAATGAACCGTGGAAATATCAAAATAAATAAATAAATAAACCCTCGAGTCCAGTGGCACGCATTGCTATTATATTTTTATCCTTGGTCCGAAGTGCTCCCTCGTATATTCTCTGTCGTTTACACAACCAGACACCGTTCTGCTGAAGCCTTCTGGCCATGGCGCTCACCCCTTTTCTGCCGCTTCTCATCCTTCTTTCTCTGTACCTTTCACCATTCTCCGCCGTCGCTCAAAAGAACGGAACCGTATCCGTGGGTTCATCGCTCTTAACCGAAGACACTCCATGGCTGTCTCCTTCTGCCGAGTTCGCTTTCGGGTTTCAACCAATAAACACCACCGTCGCCACCGGCTTCCTGCTCGCCATTTGGTACAACAAGTTGTCTGACCAAACTATCGTTTGGTACGCAAACAGAGACGGCCTCGCGCCGCCTGGCTCGAAAGTGGCCCTCTCCCCCAACGACGGGTTAGTACTCACCGACCCAAAAGGCGCGCACCTCTGGAAATCTCAAATGTATGTCGACCAAGAGGCTTCTCACGGTTTCATGAACGACACCGGCAATTTCGTGATCCGAAGCAGGGATTCCCAGATCTTGTGGGAGACATTTCGGGAGCCCACTGACACCGTACTTCCCACGCAGACGATGTCCAGAGGCACCGTGCTGTACGCTCGACGGGCCGAGACGAATTTCTCAGAGGGGCGATTTAAGTTAGCCTTCCAAGACGATGGTAACCTGGTGCTGTACCTCCAAAATCCGGACACCTACACTCAGTACGGTGCGTATTACGCCAGCGGCACATACGATCCCGTCAACTCTTCGAATTCAGGGAATCGGTGGATCTTCAACAGCACGGGGTACATGTACATAATCAAAATAAGCGGAGAGAAATTCCCTTTGACTATAGGCAGGGTGAATCCAGCGGCTGGTTATTACCACCGCGCGACTCTAAATTTTGATGGGGTTTTTACTCAGTACTACCATCCGAGGAACGTATCGTCATCGGCGGACGGGGAAGGTTGGAAACCAGCGTGGACGGTGCCGGAGAACATCTGCAGCAGCTTTGGATTAAACGAGTTGGGCAGCGGAGCTTGCGGGTTTAACAGCATTTGCAGTCTCACGGGTGAACAGAGGCCATGGTGCGAATGCCCACCGGGGTTCCCTTTAGCAGACAAGGGCGATGCCTACGGAAGCTGCGTGCTGAATTTCGCGGCGGACTGCGCGCAAGATGGACGCCATCCCCGTTCGGAGTTGTACCATTTTATAGAGGTCCCCAATACAAACTGGCCGCAGTCGGATTACGAGAAGCTGCAGCCGTTTAACGAGGAGCAGTGCAGGGATTCGTGTCTGAACGATTGCTTGTGCGCGGTTGTCATCTTCGGGGGCGATGCGTGCTGGAAGAAGAAGTTGCCACTTTCCAATGGGGTAAGGGGCAGCGCTGCCGGGGGAAAGGCTCTGATCAAAGTCAAGAAGGATGGGTCGCCTCCCCTTTCACCCGTCCCACCAAACTTCCGACCGGGCTACAGCTCAAAAGAGGACAGTAAGGGTGCTGGATTATCGGTGGATGGAGGAAATTAAAATGACAGTGCGCAAAAATTGAAATCGAATCTCAGGCGGACAATCTCCTATCACGAGAGATTTTATTGTACGATTATATGTAACGTTTGTTTTCTTGAGCCGATGTATGTAATATATGTATGATTAGGTCCCTGGGTATGGGTGGGTTTGGGTTTGGGTTTGGGATATTGTGGCGGGATTATTTGACGGTGTTATGTGACGTACTGGAAGTTGTACCGAAGCTATACTTATGTGATGTAAGGTTTGTGGAAGTATCAAAACCATAACCGGGGCATTCGATGTCCCAATAAAGGATACAAAATCATTGTCGGGTTTTGAGAGGAATTGGGGATGGTATCGTTAATATCATCTAAAGTGGGATTCTCAAAATTGGTAAAAATTTTTAAATAAGTTTTTAAATTATTATTTTTTTACAAAAGAGATAGGGTTGACATTATTTTTAAAAATGGGTCTCAAGAACCATCAACTTCAATAACTCTTCTGCCCTCTGCATGAAGAGTGAACAAGGTTGACCTTTCCTGTGTAAAGTTTGTGAAGCAAAAGTGAACCCCATTCACTCTTACAACATATTTTTTTAAAAAATAAATTTTATTATATATGTATATCTAATTAAATAATAATAATAAAATTAAATATTAATAAATACTAATTAAATATAAATAAATATTAATTATAAATTCATCAATATTAATAAAACACCAATAAAATATTAAATAAATATTTATTAATATTAAAATAATATTATAAAATATTAATAAAATATTAATAAACATTTAATAAACATTCATAATACAAATAAATATTAATAAATGTAGATTAAATATTAAATAAATATTAATAAATACTAATGGATATAAACAAATGCAACTAAATATTAATTAATAATAGATAACTATTAAACAAATAGTAATAAATATTATTAAATATTACAAAATAACAATTAAATATTCCCAAATACTAATAAATATTACTAAATGTTTATAAATATTCATAAATATTAATATTTACTAAAATTTGGAATACTTATTAATATTTTTGAATATTTATTTAATGGTTATATATTATTTATTAATAATTATTAATAATTATGAACATTTATTAGTATTTATTTAATATTTAATTAATATTTTTTTTATACTCATAGATATTAATAAATATTAATAAATATTAATAAATATTACTAAATGTTAATAAATACTCATAAATATTAATATTTACTTATATTTTGTAATATTTATTAATATTTATAAATATTTATTTAATGGATATCTATAATCAATTAAATATTGATAAATATTGATAAATACTAAAATATTAATAATAAATAATAATAAATACAAATAAATATTAACAAATTCTAATAAATATTAATTAAATATTAATTAAATATTCATAAAAATAATTAAATATTAAAATTTATTAAAATTTATTGATATTTAGTTAGTATTTATTAATATTTAGTTAATATTTAATAATAATAATTTATATTCATTAATAATTAATTAACTTTTATTAATATTTATGAAAATTTAATTAATATTTACTAATATTGATTAATATTATTAATTTTTAATTAATATTTATAAATATTTATAAATATTAAACATTATTTCAATAATATTTATTAATATTTGTTAGCATTTTATTTATACATAAGAATATTTAATTCATATTAATTTATATTTATTGATATTTAATTAATATTTATTAGTATTTATGAATATTTAATTATATGTTATTACTTTTTGTGAATATTTGATTAATATTTATTAAAATTTAATTAATATTTACGAATAATAATTTTATATTTGCAAAGATTTTTGAATAAATGCTAATATTAATTAATATTTTTAATATTTATGAATAATTATTAATAATTATCAATATTTATAAATATTTATGAATATTTAATTAATATTTATTAGTACTTTATTATTACTTATTTATATTTATTAATATTTATTTATTATTTAATCTATATTTATTAATATTTATTTTTATTATGAATATTTTTTAAATGTTTACTGATATTTTTTTAATTTTTTTAATATTTTTTAATATTATTAAATATTTAATTAAGATTTTATTGATATTTTATTAATATTGATGAATCTTTACTTAATATTTATTTATATTTAATTAGTATCTATTAATTTTTAATTTTTTATTAATAAATATTTTAATATTTAATTATATATACATATATAGTAATATTTATTTGTTAAAAAAATATAGGAAGGGTGAACGTGGTTCACTCATCCTTCAAAAACTTTACATAAGAAGCGTCAACCCCATTCACTCTTCCTGCCGAGGGAAGAAGCGTCATGGGGTTGACAGTTCTCCAAACACCTTTTTAAAAATACTGCCAACCCTATCCCTTTTGTAAAAAAAATTTAAAACCCATTTAAAAAATTTTACCCTCAAAATCCATTACAAAAAAGGCGGTTATTGTAACCACAAATCTAAATCCCACAAAAATACTTGGGGGTGAGAAACATCTGAAATCAATACCAATATAATAAGAAATTAGAGAAGGAGTACAGCCCAATCTAATACTTGATGAAGAAAAACTCCTCCAACCACTTAGTGGTGAAAATGGTTGAACATTAAAGATTAGATTTGAGGAAGTTAGCACGGGAAGAACAAAGCAAAATATTACCTAAAACTAATGAAATGTCACCTGAGAAATCATTAAAAACTTTTTATTAATATCATACATTCACTTTTGAGGGTTGATTCATCAAAAAAATTGGAGTTTGGCTTCTGAAAAGATTTGTTTATGAACAGAAATGAGGAGAAAATTGTGATCTGTTAGGGTTGTTTTAAATGTCAGAACATAAAATCACTGATAGAAGACACCATTATCAGTGCTGATAAAGGTGTCTTTTCTTAGTGATTTCTTACCGCTAATAAAGTTATTCCTTTATAAAAGAAGTATCTATCAACGCTAAACCAAAAGCGTTGATAAAAGATTATTTTATCTTCACTAAATGTAGTGTTGATAGAGGTACATGATAAATTGCCTATTTTTTTTTAAAAAAAAATGCTAATTATATAAATTAAAAATATATAAAAATATTAATATTAATAAATAAAAATGTACAAAAAAATATTAAAAATGATCAAAATAAAAAAAATATTAAATAAAAATATATTAAAATTACATTTAAATAAAAAATATTTCTAATAAATTACCAATTAAAATGAATAAATTGTAAATGTGTAACTATTAAAATAAAAAAATAAAAAAATAAAAAAATAAATATTAATTATACAAATTACAAACAAATTAATAATTAATAAATATTAAAAATGAATTAATAATAATAAATGAATAAATATAAAAATAAATGAAAATGAATATATTACAAAAATATTAATGAAAATAAATAAATAATATTAATTACCAAATTCCAATAAAAATTTAAAAATGGAAATATATGAAAATAGATAGAATAATTATTAAAAATAAATAATTATTAATTATGTAAATTAAAAAGATATTAAAAATATTAAATATTAATAAATAAGATTGTATAAATAAATATTAAAAATGAATAAATTTCAAAATATTAAATATGAATACATATTAAAAACGAATAAATAATTTTAAATGAAAAAAATAAAATTTAATGAATATAAATTAACAAATTATTCTGAATGGATCGAAGGCCTTATTTTTTATTGATAATCCCCCTTTAAAGGGTGAGGGGGGGGGAACCTTATATGGATTATAAGCCCAAGATGCACAAAGGCCCGATACATGACCAATGAAGGCTTAGGAAATACACACCACGAGCAGAACTATGCATATTTTTTGTAAATCAAGAGGTTGATCTTGATAGAGTTAAACTTTGTGAGACTTTGGTTATTGCTTGATGTTTTTTTTCCTTTGAAAAGTCAACCTTGGAAGGTTGAAGACTTAATTTAACACCTCTCAATTTATTGGGGATATAAGGACTAGAAGTGTATCCTCATGGGGTGAGGGTACTTTTATATTTTGTTTCCATCATAAGATCTAAAGAGGAGTGCGTCGAGGGATGGCTCCATCGCTCTCAAGCCAGGTACACTCCGTATTCAAGAGAGGAATCCAAATTTTAATCCCTTTGTTTTTCATAATTCTAGAATCCAAGTTTGGGTTTGGGTCTCTGCTTTGAACTGGATACTGTGGCATCTGAAGATTTTATATGATATCATATCTACAATTGTAATCCCAATAAAAATGGATAGGTCGATGGAGGAGGCGCGTTATGGGTATTTTGTTCGAATACTAGTGGGGGTGGACCTCAACTCCACATTGATTGGTAATGTAGAGTTTCACATTGCATACACTAATTTGGACTTGAATAACAAGTATGAATGCTTGCCTTTATTTTTCTTTGGTTGTATGTCGATTAGGAATCTAAAGGAGTTGTGTCATAAAGATATCACTTTCTCTCATTATTCTTTAAGGGGGTATGATGTGTAACATCCCAACCCAGATGCAACTATCTAGTGCCCTGAGCCGGTGGGTCACATGGCCTCAAGTGCATCTTCCTGAATGCCAGAGGGTACCGACTAGAAGCAAGGGCCTAGGGTGTGTTTGTGGAGAAAACTATGACCTCATGTTAGAGTGCAACACAATGGTAGTAAACATAGCAGTTAATATTGGATGTAGTAAATCATCCAGATAAAAGACAAACATCCAAGACAGAAATAATTAACAAAGCCAAAAGTAATCTCACATACAAATGATGATCATGCCGTGTTTCTATAAAGCATCCAAAATAAGTATATAGGCATCAATACAAAACATGCATCAAAATACCAAAAAGACCAAAAAAAAACTATCCCAGCTAGCATCACGAGCCTCAGTTCAGTCTTGTGATCCCCTCCTCCTAAGCATAGCACAAATCAATAATCGTACGGTGGGAGCTTTCCATGTTCCCTAACTTCACCCATGAAGTCTATTCAGGTACCCTATGATAGCCTAAATAGGGTGTGAGATATCACTCAGTAGGCCATCACCAACAGTGTCTATAACAAATCTAAACTATGCAATACAAGCTAAAGTAGTGAGTAGTATATAAAAGATACAACAATACTTAATGTAAAGTGAGCAATTCAAGTGATATTGTCTAGCCTACAAAGGCTCTCTACAAACAATTTTCAATCTCCTCTAACAAGGAAACTGTAAACATAAATAAACATGTCACCCTATCTAGTCTAACAACTGTAATTTGATACCCATATCTGAGCTATCTATAAAACATGCTAAAAGATCCCCTGTAAGAACCTGGTTTTTTCTATAAAAGACTTTGGAAAATTATTGATGTTATTCCAGAGCATCACCTTCAGACGATGTGCGATTCCGAGCCCCGGTGTGGCCAGAATTATTTTTTTTCAGTGCGTTCACACTGGGAACGCTGAATAAATAGGATAGCTCCTAAATAGTAGCTCAAATGGGAAAAAAGAGGGTACCATTGGGTCCAAAACGTGTCATTTACCCTATGAGGGGTGTAATTTTCGCAGGCGCGACCCTTCGGTGGAAAATGCCACCAGGGGCGTTTTTGTAATTTGGCGGCCTCGGGTGTTAAGTTTTATAACTTTCAAACAAAGGCCCAGATTAAAATTTTGAGACCACCATTGCGCTCAGGGAATGGCTTTTACCCTAGGAGAGGTTTAATCTCGACCCCGCTGATTGTTCGGGAACAGGCCTACTGGTGGGGGATTAAAGTTAATTAATTTAAAATTGACCTAATTCTCTACTTAAGTCAAAACCCCTCTCATCCCTCCCATTTGCATCCTTTGGCGGAACTCAACCAAGGAGACCCTCTCAACATCAAGCTCTCCATCTTCTCCTCCCCCTCCAAGGTTGCGGATCGTTGCGCAGCGACGGGTTAAGCCCCCGAGGTAGGATCTTCTCATTTCCATTTCAATTTCCCGCATCATCTTTGATCTAAATTAATGATTTTGAAACGTTGTTTAAATTTCAAGCGAAGCCCATATTTATATAGTTTATACCTTGAGCTTTCCGCTGCACTTTTTAGATTTGAAATCCGAGTTCCGAGGTGACCGCAATCGTCCGATGAAGTTTTAGGAGTTTTTGGGTGTTTTTCCAGCGGTCCGGCATGGCTCAGCAGCGGCGCGACGAGGCCCAGCGGCGATGCGGCGGGGGTCCAGGCGGAGGCGAGGCGGGGGTCCAGGCGGAGGCGCGGTTGGTCGGGCGGTCTTCAGCGGCTCGGTAGCAGGGCGGCCGGGCGAGGTGGCGTCGATGCGGCGGGCGAGTGGGAGTCGGACCGGGCAGCGGAGGGGGGCCGCCAGTGGGGACGCGGCGACACGGCCGGACCGGCGGCTGACACGCGCGGGAGACCGAGGTCTTCGAACCCCGGCTGGAAAATAGGGACTCACAATACGCGGGTCCCGTGAAGGTAAATTCGGACCGGCTTAAGCCGGTTCGGGTGAGGTGGGCCGGCCTGCGCGGTGAACCGCGGGCCGGTTCAGGTATATGGAGGGTCGGCCGAACCGGCCCGACCCACCCATTCGGTCCATTAAAAATTAAAACGACCATAAAACTCAGACCAGGTGTCGGATTCGTGTTCCATCTGCGGCGACGCGTTCCTGGAATCGAGGCGAACATTTTGAGATGATTTGGGGGGTTTCTAATTCTCGTGACGGGGGCCTCAGTGGCGTGATGCACCCGTTAAGTGGATTGGCGTTATTCCAGGGGTTTTGTTTTGGGTGGCATAGACACATCCAGAGTCCGTTCTGAGCGTCGTCAGTAGTGTTGGGACCCTGACATCGAGTCGGAGTTTTCCATGGTGGTTTCAGGCGTTGAAACCGGAGTTGAGGCATGGGCCCCACGACCCGACTTTTAAGCTGCGAGCAGCGTTTAGCAACTTTTTCATCGGATGTCCATTCGGGGCGTGCGAGTAGTCAATTATGGGTGTTTTTACAAGGGAATTGCAATGGCGCAATCCTCCCTCTTTAATTCAGCATGGTGGAGCGGGCCCCATGGGGGTCGTTTTGGGCATTGGCGGTGATTTCTATCCTCTTCACCGGACGTCCATTTCAGAAAAGTGAATAGTTAATCTTGGGTGCTTCTTCGAGAGGATCACAACGGTGCGATCCATTGGCAGTGCTTTGGGACTGTGATGCGGGTCCCACGTAGCACCACTCGTGTGCGGTATGACTAAATGCATGGTTTTCTCTGGATATATGTTCCCCACATGTAAGCAGTCAATTTGACGTTTTTTTTCGAGGGGATCGCAATGGTGCGATGCACCCAAATTTTTTCAGAACCGAGGCTCGGGACCACGGGACGTCATTCGGGCATAAAGCGGTGTTGGAAAAATTTTCTGTCAGATATCCATTTGAGGCGAGTAGATAGTATATCTCACGCATTCTTCCACAAGGATTACAATGGTACGATCCGTTTGGATGTGCGGAGCCTCATTAAAGATCTCATTAAATGTGGAGACATGAAAGGTGTACGGGTGGAGGTTCTTCCCGTGATGTTTGTAGAGAACCCTTGGCATGTGATTGTGATCACTCCTGTGAGAGTGAAGTAAATGTTTGAAGAGGTGTGGTTGGCCATGCTAGAGCCGTGGTGGAAGCAAGTTGAAGAACTTACGTTTTCACCCTTTTTTCATTGACGTTGGACCTCGTGTGCACGATAGCCTTTGGGCTGGAAATGTGGTATACTCTAGGAGTATACGGGTCTTCCTAGAGGTACATGTTGTAGTTTGTACCTGAGAATGTTTGTGTACGTGGTTTGGAGATGATATAGGGCCACACGTCGTGAGGGCTCCATGTGCATACCGTGTTCTAATTTATGTACCTTTGACCTCTCGTGATGCAGAGGGTCCTTTTGTTAATGATGGTTTAGACCAGCAGGGTGGAGTGGTTTCCCCAGGTTCTGTTCTCAACGGTTTGATCGGCGGAGTTGTTTGGATTCCCCTGTTCCTTTATCCGTGTGGTCTTTCAGTATCAAGTTCATTCGTGTTCCCTGGTAGGGTTATTGTGGATTCAGTGTGACCAATACTTTATGCGGGCACCGATCCTCTACCTAGGAGGTTATTTCCAGTAGGGTGCGGAGCCCAGTGAGCCCTGGGCACAGACTCCCTAGCTGAGTATCGAGATCATATCTTCCTTCCGCGATCTACTGTGACGTGTTTCCCTAGGCAGAGTTCCAGGTATCGGCATGACCCACACTACACGGGCACTGACCCTCTGCTATGTGAGTTGTTCCGGAGTCGGGTCGTTGTGTGATACCCTCTATGTGTTCTGTTGTCCAGTGTTGTACCATTAGGTAGGGATTTCCAGAGCAGTTCTGGGTTTACCCTCTAGTGGGGATGGGCAGTGGGTTTCCCATCGACTTCTTAGGGTTTACCCTCTAGCGGGGCTGGGCAGTGGGTTACCCGACGACCTCTTAGGGTTTACCCTCCAGCGGGGCTGGGCAGTGGGTTACCCGACGACCTCTTAGGGTTTACCCTCCAGCGGGGATGGGCAGTGGGTTACCCGACGACCTCTTAGGGTTTACCCTCCAGTGGGGCTGAGCAGTGGGTTACCCAACGACCACTTAGGGTTTAACCTCCAGCTGGGCTGGGCAGTGGTTTACCCGATGACCTCATAGGGTTTACCCTCCAGCTGGGCTGGGTAGTGGGTTACTCGATAACTTCTCTCAGACTCAGTCCTCTCAACTAGGCTAGTCTATGGATTTTCTCTATGACAACCGGAGTGGGACCCTTGGTTGTACGGGTCAGTGATGTGACAACTTTGACTTTGAGAAGACCTCTCGACTGTGTGACAGTGACGAGGTGTGGTTTGACTTTCCCCAGAACTCTAAAGAACGAGGGACACTTTCACCATCAAGACGCGTCCTTGTGACGTGACCTAAAACCGTGCGGGCGAGTCAGTACCGCCCAAAGAGGATAATGTCAATGTGTGGTGATTTGATCCCCTTGACTTGTAGTTCGGGGCAGACGTGTGGGATACTGGGCATCCATGGTGTTTACTTCTAGGACTGCTGGAAACTCACTTTCTTGGGCTGATCTATGAGATGGATATCCTCTTACGATCATGTTTGGGTTTATTTTTTGATCATATGGATATGTATATACCTTGTTTCGGTACCCCCTTCTTGGGTTTTGGTTACTCTCCTTCCAGGAGAGGCGAAGTCGTGCGGGGTATGCCATGTGCTTTCCATGTCTAGCTTCTTGTGGTTGTACGAGTCTACTCTCCTGCTATAGGTGGTGAAGTCTTGATGGGAAGTTCATTTTCTCACAGTTTCTAGATCCTTGTGTTAGGACGAGTCTACTTCCTTACTCTTGTTGGGTCGAGCTATACTCTTTATTTCACTTTCTTTTATACTCCTTTACTACTCCCTGTTCGATCCACTACTCACCCTTCGGTACCTCCTTTGTTGCTCCTTTGAGACTTTGGGGTATTCTACTGAGTATTTTTATACTCACCCATGCTTGGGCTTTGCCCAAACTTGGTGTGCCCTTGCAGACGGCGGATAGGTTTCTCATGACTACAGAGAATATTAGGAGTTTGGGAGCTTGGACCGCGTGCGATGGTTGTAGTCGGGTTCCAGGTGTGAGACTCTCCCAGCTGTTTTACTTTTGTTTACCTATTGCCGGGTTGTGGCACTTTTCTAGTTGGGCATGTGTTTTTTCCTTTTCTTTTCAGTTTACCTTTAGCACTCACTTTTTACTGTTTAGAGGTCGATGCACCTTGATGGTTTGTTTATAGCAGTTAGTACTTTACTTTTCCTTTTACTCTTCAC
The DNA here is from genome assembly GCA_963277665.1 of Viscum album. Classification (NCBI taxonomy): domain Eukaryota; kingdom Viridiplantae; phylum Streptophyta; class Magnoliopsida; order Santalales; family Viscaceae; genus Viscum; species Viscum album. Next base: position 1,485,618,285 of record OY728128.1, read on the forward strand.
TTCTACATTGAGTGGGATGCGTGGGTGTGTACAGGTACTTAGGAAAAGGCCTCCCCAAGTTTTTTAGCCTTCGGTGCTTGTCGTCAACCCCTGGCCTATGGAGGCGGGCTTGGGGTAGTTGCGGCTCGAGCCCGGGTAGGGTTCGATCATGAAATCCACCATAGCGAAGCTGTAAAATTGTGAAGAAATTTACCATGACTACAATATATATTCCAGTATATCATTCACAATATCCTTTCTATATAATAAAGTCAGCCACAATGGCCTTGCTATGTAATCAGAAGTTTCATACCACGAAGGGAAAGATCCAAGGTATAGAAGACCAAGGCATCCTCATCGAGTCCCAAGAGCATATCTATGGAAACTCAGTAAATACTCAGGTGGGGTTCCAAGGATCATGTCAACAACACATGTCCAAAGAGAGTCCAAGAAATCCAGATCCAAGGGGTAGAAAATCCCAATGAATATTATAGAATCAGTACCCAAGTAGTAATCTCATCCAAGGCATCCGCTACCATAATCAATATCCATGGAAGAAACATCCATGTCATTTAATGGAATCAAGATCCATGGTATACCAACCAAGGAGTCCACTACCATTCAAATAATCTCATTCAATAACCAATTCACAATCAATTACATTTCATAAGTTTACCCATTCATTTCCAAATTTTCTATAAAATCCATTCAAACAATTAAATAAAAAAACATTATGTTATCACATGGAAAAGGAGGAAAACCTTCTCTTAATATCTCATTTCAATTTAATTCAATTCATAAAGGGATTCCTCTGACTAGGAAAGCACACAAACACCCCATGAGTGGTATAACAATGGGAAAAGGTAAGGTAACACCCCATGGGTGACCTAGGATGGTGCAACAACCTCTAACAAACTCAATGGAACCAATAAGAATCCCTAAAAGTTTCTAATTCATCCAATTAAAATATTCAATTAATTTAGGGGCACCACTAGAAAGTACGGAATGTAGCACAAATATAACTAGTAATATAAAAAACCACACCCTAAGGGAAAGGTATAGTCCACCTACCGTAGGTACGTAATAGATCACTCGTCCAATATCATCTTCTGATTACATCCAGATTAAAAGAAAAATACAAAACAGATGAAGAACCCAAAAATAGGGCATATTAGCTTATACCTAAATAAATCCATCAATACCAAGTCAAATGAAGAATGAAACAAGTTTATAAAAGAACATATTGATTCAAATATAATGAGACAAAAGATGTTCAAATCTGAGTTCAGATGGAGAATCGGAATCCAAGCCCACACTTTGGATTTAAAGAGGAGCTCCCTATGTGTGTTCTATCCAATGGAAGAAGAAAATAAAATAGGTTTAGGTTTTAATAGTTTTTAAGTGATAAATGGTAATTTTACCTCAAAATAATGGGCTGAATAGTTTGGCCACATGGTTTTCCAAACCGTGCACCCTTCACTATGTTAAGAGGGTCCCTATACAGTTAGTGCACACTATTTAGTAAACTGTGCACAAACCGTGTCTTATCCACTGTCGAAAACTACAGAGGCCCTTGAATGGGCATGCACCCCCATATACATGGTTTCCTTAAATGGTGCACCTCTTGGAAGAGGTATAGACTACATATCATGGTTAGAAGTAACCATGTGGCCTACCCCTCACAGTTTATTCTAACCACACGACCTGCTATGTTTTTTTGAAAAATAGGGCTTTGAGCTCCAAAAAAGCCCTGAACACCCCTGATACACCCATGATCACATTGGGTACTCACATTAGGCTACAAAAAACATTTAAACAGAAAAAAGATATTCATACCTCATAAGAAAACATAGGATCTTACAATCTTCCTCCTTAAAGAAATTCATCCTTGAATTTTCCTCTCAAGGGTGTTCAAGAATCACCTAAGAATAACTCCGACCACTAAGCACGTATGTCGGCCTCCCACAGCCAAGTCTCATACTTTAAACAGTCATGCTTCTATTTCCCCTGTATTATAGGAACTAATCGGCCTCATAGAACCTCCATGATCATTTCAATGATACAAATATGATTATTCTCAAAGGACACATCTACCTATATCTCCACCTCATTCAGCTACAGAGAGTGAGATGGGTCTGATTGATAATGACATAGATGAGATACATGGAAGATGTCATGCATGACTCAATACCTCTGAGGTAATTGCAAATGACAGGCTACCGGACCGACTCTCTCTAGAATCCTGAACGGCTCAACATATCATGGTGAAAGCTTACCCTGTCTCCTAATCCATCTATTTTCCAGCCTCAGTGAGATGCATAAAAAGTACTGATCCCCAAACTTGAACTCTAGAGGTCATAAAAAATGATCGACACAATAATTCTATCGAGACTATGTAGTAGCCATCTATTTTCCAATCAAATAGACTTGCTCAGAAGTTTTGTGCATCAAACGCAATCCTAGTAAATTTGCCTTACGTTCCTCTAATCAGTACAGGGTATATTGACATAGAATACTGTACAAAGCCTCATAAGGTTCCATATGTATATTCTCCTGATAACTATTATTATAGGAAAACTCATATAGGGGTACATGACTCTCATAAGAGCCCCCAAAATCCAAGAAGCATGCTCACAACATGTCCTCAAGCACCTGAATCATGCACTCTGAATGGAAATTAGTTTGAGGGCAGTATGTTGTGATCAGAAGCACTTGTGTACCAAAAGCCCTTTGAAAACTCTACCAGAAACAATATGTAAACTAGGAATCCTTATATGAAATGATAATATGAGGGAACCTGTGAAGCCACAAAATCTCACAGATATATAGCCTCCCAAGATCATCCACTGAGAAGGTCTCCTTGATCGGTAGGAAATGATAAACCTTCATGATACCATAAAAAACAACCCATAAAGCATCACTACCTCAAGGATACCTTGGTAAACCGGTTACAAAATCCATCGCAACATTTTACCACTTAATATGAAAATGGGTAACTGCTATAAAAGCCCAGCTGGTCACCGATGTTCCATATTCACCTACTGATAGCTGGAACATCTCATGAAAAAACTAGCTACCTCAAATTTAATTCCCGACCACCAATACTGGTGATGTAAACCATGATATATCTTAGTAAAAACAAGATGAACTACCCAAACTAAGGCATGAAATTCCTGTATCAACTCCTCACATATTTCTAGTGAAACCCAAGTGTGACCATATACATGCAGGATCACATCCTCACCTACAATACAACTAGGAGGAAGATTATTACCTGCTACACTCTCCTGTAGGACTGAGCCCTCAACATCAGATAACTATCTCATCCTCACTCTATCCAAAATGGTAGAGGCCACATCTAAAGATGAAAGAAATGTCTACCCCTGACCATCCTACACCTCCATGTGCATCTATGAAAACAAAGTCATAAGATTCCACTCGCTACTGGCCTCCTAAACTTCCTATATGCGAGTTCTCCTTCTCAGTTCATCGGCCACTGCATTGCCTTTTCTAGGCATGTAGGAAAATCGAATTCAAAATAATGTAGGTACTCAACCCAACTTCACTACCTCAAATTCATATAACACCGTGTAAATATATACTTGAGGATTTTTTGGTCCGTGTACAACACATAATACTCTCCTAGTAAATAATTCCTTCAACAACACAAAGCATGAACAACTATAGCTAAGTCAAGATCATGTTTTGGGTAGTTCCTATCATGTTTCCTTAGCTATCAAGACCTGTATTCCATGAATCTATCTACCTGCATTAGAACAACTCCTAGATCAATACATGATGTGTCACAATACACAGTGTAGCTTTTTCCTGGATCTGGAAGAATCAAGATCAGCACTGAATTCAGCCTCTCTTTTAGTTTCTGAAAGGCTATCTCGTAGGTATCCATCCATACAAACTTCACTCCCTTCTTAGTAAAGCTCATAAATGGTTCTTCTAAGTGTGAGAAGTCCTATATGAAATTCATGTAATATTCAAATATCCCCAAGAAACTCTATATATCAAAAAAATTATTGGGTTGAACCTAGGAAACTAAAACTCTCACCTTCTTTGAGTCAACTGATACTCCTATATATGATATAATATGACCTTGGAAGTGAATCTTAACCATCTAGAAGTGTCACTTTGTGAGATTAGCATATAATTTATGTTCTCTTAGTGTATCCAAAAAAAATATTAAGATGTTTGGCATGGTCATGTCAATGGTGAGAATACTCCATGATATCGTCCACAAAACCACCACAAATGAATCTAGATAAGGATGGAAAACTTGTTTCATCAACACTATGAAAATCATTGGAATATTTTTGAGACTGAATAGTATAACCAGATAATTTTATAGACCATACCTGATATGAAAAGCTATACGAGGTATGTCTTCAGGTCAAAAAAATACTTATGGGTGTCTAGATCTAAAATTAATTTTCAAGAACACCCGGGATCCTCAGAGCTGATAAAAAATTTCATATATCTTTGGAAATGGATACTTCTTCTTAACCATCAATTGGTTCAATTTATAATAATACATGCATAACTTAAGGGTATTATCCACCTTTTTCACAAAAAGGACTGGTGAACCCCATAGAGAAGTATTGGGTCGTATAAATCCCTTTGCCTCCAAGTTCTCTAGATACCTCTTAAGCTCTTATAACTCCATAATATCCATACTATAGGGAGGAATGGATACCAATTTAGTTCTTAGGAATAGCTCGATAGAGAAATCCAACTCTCTATTAAGAGGTAAACCAAAATATTCATCTGGGAAAACATCCCTGAAATAATCTACCACTAGAGGGAAATATTCCTAACACGGTCCTTGGTCATCCAGATATAAACTAGAAATCTGGTTTGTCATACCACCCAGACCATGATGCTCTAGTCTAGTTTGGCTCACCCAGACATCCCATTCACCCCTGTGAATAAAAAATCTACCCTCTGGTGATGTGAAGGATACCCTTTTGTGATAAAAACCAATGTGGGATTGATAAGAAACTAACCAGTCTATTTCGAGTATGATGCCAAACCCTGCCATCTCAAGGAAAAAATGATCCCAAATGAAGTGAAGCCCATCAATCTCAAGGGGTCACTCCCTGCACTAGAGTAAACCCTCTGTTATAATCCCTTAATAGAGTTTCATGCATCATAACACCATCTGAATATTGAATAATGATCCCAATGATCTCCACCATAGGTACATATATAAAATTGTGAGATGCACCTCTATCAAAAAGAGTAGATACTAACATAGAGGATACTAATATCATACATCTCATCATATATATACCAATACTATTCTCCTCAGGGTTAGGTCGTACAAAATACATATGACCTAAACCGTGGCCCTATGACACAACCTCACTTCTTGGAGCAAGACCACTCTTTTATCTAGGTACAACTGGTTCTTGGATTCCTTGACCATGAACACCTCATCTTGATCAACCAGTACTGATCTATATCCTAGCATGATGCGGTGCTATGAAACCTTCTCTTGACATGGTTTTGGAGATGACCTCTTCCATTGACTACTAGAGGGAAGGCCCTACAAAAACGCAGTATGTAGCCCATCCTGCTGCAATATTAGCACTCGACTGAGTCTCTATCACACTAATTCCTCATATGTAGCTATCTCCCACACTGGTGATAGAAAACTGCACTATAATCAATCAAATTCTGGCTGGTACTCACCTCACGAGAGGTCTCAAAAAATGGTGTTTCCTTCCAGAAGTCATCGAACCACTAGGTCGAGAGGCTAAACTTCCCTACTCTACACCCCCATCTTCCCTCAGGTTCCACTCTATAATCAATGCATGATTAACTATCTCATTAATAGTATTAAACCTGAATATGTTGACCTATGACCGAACAACATGTTTGATACCTTCCTCGAAGCATATCACCCTCGATTCCTTATCAGAAAGGTATATCGATGTAAAATTCCGAAACTCTGTAAAGAGTTCCAAATATTCCATAACTTCCATCACACCCTACTCTAGATGAATAAAATCACTGGACCACTCTACTATCAAAGTCTTGGGGAAAAAATTATTCATAAAACCTAGTTTGGAAATCACCCCAAACCATATCTCGTAGCCTATCATCCTGGTTCAAAACATCCCACAAGTGCTTTGCTTCTTCTCAAAGCATGCATGTCACGAGCTTCAATATCCTCTAAAGAGGTATCTCTAGATGCTAAAAAATCATCAATGTAGTCTAAAGCCATATCTCATCAACCTGTGGAATTCCATCCCCTAAAATTGTGGGAATATTTTGTTGCCGGAACACACGTGTCAGCTTTTCCATAAAAGAGGAAAGTTGTAGTGCTCCCTAAAAAGTCTTTATATAGCATGAAAACCCCTTACAGAATTGTGCCTTAGAACTTTTGTCTGGTAAAATATTTGGTTCCATAGTTGGAACTATAGAAGGATATACTAGTATCCCATGGCCCATTGCCTCTAAATCATGGTCGTCACCACCCTCCTAGCATACGACTGAAGGTCGTCATGGTGGAATGTCTCTATAAAACCAAACACACACCTTAGAAAATAATGATAACTAAAAGTTCATAGCTAAAAGAATGAGACATGTCAAAAACTTCCTATAAACATGCCACACCCCTATTCCTTCTCCTAAATCCCAGAATGGGTAAAAAGAAATAGTCATAACATCACTAGATGCACTTCCAAATGCCCACTCAAAAGCTGAGTCAAGGTGTAACATACCTCCTTCTCCTCATTGGCTTAAGAAGGTGGGAGGGTGCTACTTGGCCTTAATAGACACCCCTAAGATGAAAATGGCTATAAATAAATACCGAAGGGTTCGAATACATGTGGGGTATGGTTTACCCATTAAGAATAAAAAAACTAACCAAAAAATACAAACCAACCAACCACTATATGATACATGATAAAAATGAAATCCAACTCAACAATTCATTTATATCAAAACCAAATAAAAGTTTACCATAGAGGAAGACTACAATATTAGTGTAAGCAGTAGAAGACACTGTGAAAACTCCGAGACAAATACAAAAACACCAAATCTCCACATGCTCCAAGCACCTAGCTCCAACAATAGTCCAAGTATCATGAAGTAGTACTAAAGATGTGTGATATGTTACCTTTTCCCATATCCCAGAAGATGACATATGAAAAAGCACCAAAGTGACAAAGCAGGGGTGAGTAATAAAATTCAGTATTTTTCCCCAATGAATTTCCAACTCATGCCACTAGGATAAAAAAGTTAACAAAATTTATATAAAACAATTTTTATAAAACAATTTCCAAAATAGTTTATAACTAAATATAAGCAAGTTCTAAAACAATTTATAACCAAATATAAACAACTTCAAAAATAGTTTATAACTAAATATAAACAACTTCAAAAATATTTTATAACTAAATATAAACAAGTACCATATTAACCAATTTTCCAACGACAACCATTGTTCAAAGAAAGCAACCAAACAATTCTAAAAACAAATTCCACAAGTTCCATTTGGCATAACCATTCCATTTCACATAACCACACCACTAAACATGCATACTTCATTATGACAGTTCCATACTCATGATTGATATCTCATTGATCTACCATGTCATCAAAAGGTAATTATTTACCATGTTCCATTACACCTTTGGCACCGAGCATAAGGTCATATTTCAACAAAGCCTTGTAAATTCAATATGAACACACACCCAAGTATGCCCAAAAACTATTCCAATATTCCACAAGACAAAACCATTTAAATAAAACAACCATTTTATTGAAAACCCTTCTCCAACAAACCATTTCAAAAATCCAGCAAATACATATTTTAAAATTTTATTTTAAAATCACGAAACTAAATCACTTTGCACAAAAATTCCTCAAAATCCCACAATTTCACCAAAATCACTAAATCATCACTAAAGAGGATTTATATCATGATTTTCACCAAGATTTCACAATAAATATAAATAAAATAAACCAATTTTAAACTAATCCAATCAATTATAGAAAGAGGATTTGATAGTGAAGTCACCTACCTCGAGGGTTTTGATGAAAACGATAAACAAAACGAAAAACGACACAAAATGGGTTGAATATCCACGAACTCACCTTAGATCTATTCCCATATCAAGAACCAAGAAAAATCTAAACTAGTTTGGAATCCACTACCTTATATCTACCCACAACGGGCATATTTCTAAGAAACAAAGAGAAAAAAATAAGTATTTCTAAGAAACACATAAAGAATGATGAAGAACAAAGCCTTATTATAATAAATAGACTTCTAATCACCAAGGGAAGACTTTTAATCACCTTAGAATCAATGGGAGAGACTTCTTTGACCTTTGGGGAATCAAAATCTTGAGTTAGATCCATTTTGGGGGAAACGAGTAGTTAAAACCTTAATCCAACCTAGATCCACGTTTCAAGGATCCATGTTTGACCCTGCATGTGGTTAAGTCACACGGTTAGACAAACTATGCGCTAACCATGTGTTAGCCACTTCCTTGAGGATTAAATTCACATGGTCTCCTCACATGGTCTCCAAAACCTTGTGATAATCATTCTGAAACCACTACCTCATTTTTCCCAAATCCTTTTTTCAAAGAGCACAATTTCTCCTTAGATTCTACATGTTTTGGACAAACCATGCGCAACCCGTGTGCATCCCCTTTAGCCCCTATCTCACTCTGAATGGTTTCATACAAATGTTTCATGGTTTACACAAACCATGAACCACCCTTGAACCTATAGTAAATCTCTAAAAACATTACAAAAGGTCTTAAAACCTTCCCAAACTTAAACCATATACTATACATACTTAAAATGCATAAAGAAAGGGTTGCTTACAAGAAACTCTGGGTACTAAATTCTCCCCACCATTGGTATTTCCATCCACAGAAAGTATAAACCCACCGTTTCCATGAAAAGCTTCTGAAAATTTCTCTTTCATTTCCTTTTTGTGTTCCCAAGTCTCTTCCTAAATCCGACCATGTTTCCACAAAACCCGCACTTGTCCGATGCTTTTCCCATGTAAGACTGTCTCTTTCCTATCCAAAATCTGCACTGAGATATGTACCAACAAAGCATTCGACTTTAGGTAAACATGATACCATCTAATCACATGGTTAGGATTAGGGTGATACTTTTTCAATTGAGATACATGGAAAACATTGTGCGCCGTACTGACCTATGGTGGCAAAGACAATCGACATTCCACCTCTCTAACCCGTTATGATATCTCAAAAGGGACTATGTATCGAGGAGATAAGTTTACCTACTTACCAAAATGACGATGTAAAATCCATCTAGAAATTAGAAAGAATGAATGATCAGTCACTATAAATGACAACGACCATCGATGATGATCTGCATATGATTTCTAATGACTCTGCACAGTCTCCATTCGCTTCCTGATCAACTGAATCTTCTCCGTTGTTTCTTGGATAAGGCTCATCTCAACTAGTAAAGTTTCACCTATTTCCCCCCAATAAAGTAGAGTTCTACAAGGACACCTATACAATTATTTAAAATGATCCATATGTATCAAGGCCTGATAGCTGTTGTCATATAAGAACTCCACTAAGGGTATATTCTCTTCCCATGATCCACCAAAACCAATTACACAAGCCCGAAACATATCTTTTAATTTTCGTATAATCCTTTTGGATTTCCCATCCGTCTAAGGATGATAAGGTGTACTCATAGTCAACTAAGTCCTAAGGATTTAGTGTAAGGATTTCTAGAAATGAGACATGAACCTCAGATATTTGTTTGATATGATTGAAATTGATATTCTGTGTCTATTTAGCACTTCTCAAATATAGATTTTGGATATATCCTCCAATGTTTGAGTTTCATGAATATGGATGAAATGGCTCGACTTGGTAAGTCATTCCACTATCACCCATATGGAATTGTGTTTCTAAACCATTCTTGGGAGACCTGTAACAAAAATTTTAACTATCTGATCCCATTTACACACTAGAATAGGTAAGAGATGCAACATACCTACTGGTCGTTGATGCCCTACCTTAACTTTCTGACAAGTTAAGCATATTGAAATGAACTCAGCCACTTTCTGTTTTGTACCATTCCACTAGAAATGTGCTTTAAAAGACTTATACATTTTATGTATTCCTGGATGAATATCCCATCTCTAATGATGATAAGCACTGAGAAGTTTCTCCTGAAAAGAAATAGCTACAACTATCCAATCTCTAAATTACAACACTGAACTCCCATCCAGTTGTCATCCCTCAATGGTCTCCCCACCATTGAGTTTTGACCTCATTTCCACACATTATGTATCATATTTATGTGCTTCTTTAACAATATTTACTAAATCAAGAACTATGGAAACTGAAAATAAAACTATAACATCACCTCGATCTTCACATTCCACATGCATGTAGGCTAGAACCAACATCATCTTCCACTCATATGAAGATTCTTTTTCCAACTAAGAATATGACTATCTAATTAATGCATCTACCATCATATTGCCTTTACCTGGCATATACATCAAGTCAAAGTCAAAAATATAGAGATACTCCATCCATATTATTTGTATTAGATTTAAATACCGTTGTGATAAAATATGTTTCAAGCTCTTATGATCTGTGAACGTAGTAAATTTCTCACTGAATTGATAATGATGCCAAGTCTTCAAGGAATGGACAACTGCAACTAACTCCAAATCATGTGTTGGGTAATTATTATCATGAACTCATAATTTCCTTGATCCATAATCAACAACATGGTCTCCTTGCAAGAGAACACAACCCAACCCAAATCTCGAAGCATCAAAGTACACCTCATACCCTTATCCTGATTCTAGTAGTATCATGATAGGTGATGATGTAAGGCCAACTTTTATCTCTTTAAAATATTTTTGGCATTCCTTATCTCATTGGAATGGAACATTCTTCTTTGAAAAAGATGTCATTGGTGAGGCTAGCTATGAAAAGATAGGAAAAAAGCATTGGTAATAACCAGATAGACCAAGAAAGATCTGTATCTCAATGACATTCTTCAGTGGTTTCTAAGAGATAATAGTTTTTTTTCTGGATCAACAAAAGCACCTTTTTCAAAATTTACATGGCCAAGAAAGTGTACCTCTTGTATCGAAAAATCAAACTTTAATAATTTGACATACAAATGATGGTATCTCAATATTTCTAACACTATCTCCAAGTGGTTCTCATGCTCAATCTTTGTCCTTGAATACACAAATATATCATCCATAAACACCATAACAAAAGAATCTAGATATCTATAAAATATATGATTCATCAATTCCATAAATATTGATGGTGAATTCATGAGACCGAAAGGCATTACAACATATTCTTAATGGCCATATCTTCTTCTTAAAGCTATCTTCATAATATCCACCTTCCGAACTTACAATTGGAGATATCCTGATCACAAGTCAATTTTAGAGAACCACTGAGCTCCCCTCAATTGATTGAATAGATCATAAATGCATGAAATTGGATATCTATTCTTTATTGTAACTTAGTTAAACTTATGATAATTCACACACAACCTTAGAGTTATATCATATTTCTTCACGAAAAATACATGTACTACCCACGAAGATGTGCTCATTCAAATGAAACCCTTGCTTTCTAGATCTTACAACTGCATTTTTAGATCCCTTAATTCTATTGGTGTCATTTGATAAGAGGGATGTGATATATGACTGGTCCCTGAGAGGACAAACTGTGTGAATCCTATGCTATTAGCATTAGAGTTCTCACCTCCTCTCATGAAGACAACTGTACTCCCTCCACTTGGGTTTCTAGAAGTGATTGATATCATAAAAACAATATCTGGCTGATATCCTAACTCAATGTTTTGAAAATACCATGTGATGCTTTGGACTAACTGTTGGTTCACCTGTGCCCCGGGTGAAACCAAATTCTCAATGACCTGACACCTACTAGGTTCCATTTTTTAGAAACACAAAAACATCATAAGTCTCACTCTCTATTTACTAAAGGCTCAAAAATTTAAAATTCTAACACAACATACTATCACAACAATACTTTCCCAAAATCAACATTTTCCATGTTCAACTATTTTGGAAAAAACTATATATGATTTTGAAAATAAAAGCATTTTCAAAATACACCTACCATGGTGTTTTCAAAATCTTTTATGAAAAAAAAATCAATATTTTTCAAAAATCATCAAGTTGCATTAAATCATATATCATTACTCAAAATGAAATATGCAATCCTAGTGGTAAGTCATTCCTCTAATGCATGTAATGTTTGTCTCATTGGCTAAACCCATGACAATGAGATTCCAAAATCCTATAAGTGTCTCCAGAACACTTATGTACCTAACTCCCTGGTAACTTGATGTTCGAAATAAAAAGGTTAGCTATGTATATTTAGGATCTACATTTCAATTATCAACAATCATTATCTTTTCTAGGATTAAAAACCAATGAATAGACAAGAATGAATTCAACTCTAAGACCAAAAAAACCGATGACTACTTGTTCCACAAGGAAAGGAACAAGATGATACCACTTATCTCAAACAAGATTTTGGACTGAACAAAACTGATTCCATTTGTAATATTTGTAACATCCCTCATCCTCATTTACTTGAGAAGGTGTGAGGATGATACTTGGACTTAATCGACATCCCCAAGATGCCAAAGGCTAGGAATAAATACCGAAGGGTTCAATACATATGGGGAACTATTTAACCTTTAAGAATAAAACAACTAACCAAACAATCCAAACCAACCAACCACTATATAATGCATGATAATAATGAAATCCAACTCAACAATTCATTTATATCAAAACCAAATCAAAGTGAACCATAGTGGAAGACTACAATATCAATGTAAACAACAGAAGACACTATGAATACTCCAAGACAACTACAAAAACTTCAAAGCTTCACATGATCCAAGATCCCTGCTCCAACAATACTCTAAGTGTCATGAAGTAGTACTAAAGATGTGTGATACATTACCTTTTCCCATGTCCCAGAATATGACATCTACAAAAGAACCAAAGTGCTAGAGAAGTGTTGAGTACTAAAATTCAGTAGGTTTTCCCCAATGACTTCCCAACTCAAGCCACTAGGATAGAAATGTTAGCAACATTTATATAAAATAATTTATATACAACAATTTTCAAAACAATTTATAACTAAATATAAACAATTTCTAAAATAGTTTATAACCAAATATAAAAAAATTCAAAAACAATTTATAACTAAATATAAATAACTTCAAAAACAATTTATAACTAAATATAAACAAGTTACATATTAACCAATTTTCCTATGATAACCATTTTTCAAAGAAAGAAACTAAACAATTATTAAAACCCATTCCACAAGTTTCATTTGGCATAACCATTCCATTTCACATAACCACACTACTAACCATACATACTTTGTTATGACAGTTCCATACTCATGAGCGGTCTCTCATCAATATATCATGTCATCACAAGGTAATTATTTTCCATGCTCCATTACACCTTTGTCACCGAGCACAAGGTCATATTTCAACCAAGCCTCATAAATTCAATATGAACACACACCCAAGAATGTCCAAAAAATATTCCAATATTCCACAAACCAAAACCATTTCAATAAAATAATCATTTTATTGAAAACCATTGTCCAAAAAACCATTTCAAAAATCTAGCAAAGACATATTTTAAAATTTTCATTTTAAAATAAAGAAACTAAATCACTTTGTATAGCAATTCACCAAAATTCCATAATTTCACCAAAACCATAAATCATCACTAAATAGAATTTATATCATGATTTAAACCAAGATTTCACAATAAATATCAATAAAATAAACCAATTTGAAACTAATCTAATAAATTCTAGCAATAGGAGTCGAGAGTGAAGCCACCTACCTTGAGAGTTTTGGTGAAAATGATAAACGACACAAAAAATGGAACAAAAAACGAGTTGAATCTCCATGAACCCACCTTAGATCTCTTCCCCTATCAAGAAAAAAGCCAAATATAAACTTATTTGAAATATAATACCTTAGATCTACCCACAATGGGAATAGATCTAAGAAAACAAGAGAAGAAAAGAATTATATCTAAGAAACGCATCAAGAATGATGAAGAACAAAGCCTTACCACAAGAAATTGGCATTTAATCACCAAGGGAAGCCTTCAGATTACCCTTGGATCTATGGGATAACCTTATTTGACCTTTGGGGAATCAAAATCACGAGTTAGATCCGTTTTTGGTGAAAAAAGTGGATAAATCCTTAAGCTGAACTAGATCCACTTTTTAAGGATCGATGTTTGACCATATGCATAGTTAATTCACATGGTTAGACAAACTATGTTCTAAATGTGAATTAACCATTGCCTTGAGGATGACCTTCACATGGTCTCCTCACACAGTCTCCAAAACCATGTGAAAACCATGGCGAATTCACTGCCTCATTTTTTCCAAATCTCCTTTTCAAAGTGCATAGTTTCTCTATAGATTTCGCACGGTTTGAAAAAACCATGCACAGCCCGTGCAAATCCCCTTTAGCCCCTGTCTCACTATGCATGGTTTCCTGCATGTGTTTCATGGTTTTCAAAAATTGTTCACCACTTGTGCACTTATAGGAAATCCCCAAAACATTCCAAAAGTTCGTCAAACCTTCCCAAAATTAACCCATATAATTTACATACTTAAAATGCATAAAGAAATGGTTACTTATCAGAAACTGGGAGTAATCCACAATGTATAGTTCTCTATTTCACAATTTAAATATCTATTTGAATTCATATACATTTCACAATTATCCTTTAAATGGTTGAACCAAATGGTTCTCCACCTCTGATCCATGTGGGCCTATACACCTCATGAACTGAAATATAGCATCCACTTAATTCATTCCATTACCCATTCCAGTCCACACAACCAATGGTTCATAACTCAATGTGACACAATTGGATTCCTTGGGTGTATGTTGTATTCTAATCCAGAAAAATACTTCTTATGTTACAATAGGCGATCTGAGTAACAACCATGTTTCTCAATTACCTATAAAAATCATCTATCATAAAATAAGGTATATCACACAAGACACATATCACAAAGTCATGCAATCAAGCAACACATCCTATATGGAATGACATAATGCATGGCATGTGAATCCTATAAAAGTGCCTAAAATGTTGCATGAGATGATTAACCACATATCATCAGGAAATAGTAAAATCCAAAATCATAATAAACATCAAACAACAAGTGTTCCGCCCAGTAGTGGAATCAAATCAACTATAATAGGAAAAATCTAGAAAGAAATAATTTCTGTTTCAGGAAATTTGGATTTTTCCTGTACATGGGTTAGCTACTATGAGACACAACTCATTACCAAATCCCAATTCCTTCCAAATACATGTCTATTAGCTCAAAATAGTAAGATGACCATAAAAGAAAGTTCTCTGATACCACTTTGTAACATCCCGACCCGGATGCTACTATATGGTGCCCCAAGCTGGTGGGTCTCATAGATTTAATCACATCTCCCTAAATTCCAAAGGCTTATGACTAGAAGAAAGGTCCTAGGGTTTGTCTTTAGGGATATTATTCCCTCATTTCAGAGTGTAGAACAGTGGTAGTAAACATATCAGTCGATAAAGGAAGTAGTAAATCATCCTAATACAAGAAAAACATCCAAGACAGAAATAATGTGAAAGAAGTAATCTCACATACAAATAATGATCATTCTGTGTTTTTAAAAATCATCCAAAAAAATTATACACGAATCATTACAATACATGAATAAAAATACCAAAAAGACCAAAAACAAACTATCCAAGTTATAATCATGAGAATCATCTCGGTCCTACGCTCCCCTACTCCTAAACATAGCACAAATCAAGCATCATACTATGGGTGCTTTCCCCGGTTCATACGTGCTTCCATAAAGCCTATCCAGGTACCCAATGGTGGCCCGAAAAAGGTGTGAGATATTACTCAGTAGACCACCACCAATGGTGTCTATAAAAAATCTTTTTTGTTCAATACAAGCTAAATAAGTGAGATGCATATAATATATATGACAATACTGAATGTAAATTGAGCAAGTCAAGTGGTAATGTCCAACCTACCAAGGCTCCCTATAAACAATAGTAAAACTCCTATAACAATTAATCTAGAAATAGAAATAATAAAGTCACCATATCTAGTCTAATAACTATAATCTAATACCTGTACTCAGGCTATCTATAAAACATTCCAAAATATTCATCACTGTTATGCCATAAAACCAAGAAAAAATTTACCACAACCACACCATATAATCTAGTATATCATTCACCATGACCTTGTCATACAATAAATTCATACACAATGGCCTTTCCATGTAATCAAAAGTGTCAGACCATGAAGGTCTATATCCAAGTTATAAAAGACCAAGGCATCCTCGTCGAGTTTGAGGAGAATCTTGATAGAAACTTGGTAAATAATTGGGTGGGGTATAAGGAACATGTCAACAACACATGTACAAAGTAAGTCCAAGTAAGACAGATCTATGGAATAGTAAGGCCCAAGGAATCCTATGGAATCAATACCCAATGAAAAATCTCATCCAAGGTGTCCACTACCATAATCATGATCCTAGAAGAAACATCCATGACATCTAATGGAATCGAGATCCATGTTATATGAACCAAGGTTTCCACTACCATTCAAATCATCTCATTAAATAACCAATTCAAAATCAATTACATTTCATGATTTTACCAACTTATTTCCACGATTACTATAAAATAAATTAAAATAATTAAATCAAACAACATCATGGTATCACATGTAAAAGGAGAAAAACCTTCTCCTAACATATCATTTCAATTTAATTCAATTTCTAAAGTGCTTCCTCTAACTAATAAAGCACACACACACCCCATGTGTGGTATAATATTGGGAAAAGGTAAAGGCACACCACACGGGTGACTTAGGTTGGGGAATAAACCTCCAAAAAACTCAAAGGAATTAGTGGGCATCCCTAATAGGTTCCAATTCACCGAATTAAGTTATTCAATTCATTTTAGGGGAACTTCTAGAAAGTCTGACATATGGAACAACTGCAACTAGGCATATAAAACACAAAACCTAAAGGGAAAGGTATAGACCACCTACCGCAAGTCCATAGTAGAAAACTTGTACAATATTAGTTTCTGATTTGGTCTACATCATAAGAAAAAATGATGAACAAACAAAGAAACTAGAAATAGAGAATATTAGCTTACACCTAAATAACTCTGTTGATATCAAGTCAAATGAAGAATGAAAAAAGATGATTGAAGAATTTACCGACATGAATCCAATGAGACCAACGATGTTCAAATCCAAGTTTAGAAGGAGAATTGGAAGACAAGCCTACACTTTGGATTCAAATAGGACCTCCCTATGTGATTTATATCCAATGGATGAAGAAAAAAATAAGTTTAGGTTTTAATAGTTTTTAATGTAAAAATGGTAATTCTACCTCAAAATACTAGGTCACATAGTTTGTTCATAGGGTTGGACAAATTGTGCACCAATTGTGCACCCTTCACTGTGTTAAGGGGCACCACACATGGTTAATGCACATAGTTTAACAAACTATTTAAAAAATGTCTCTTATTCATTGTAAAAAACTGTAAATCCCCTCGCATGAGAATGAAACCCCATTTTCATGGTTTCTTTAAAACATGAACCTCCTGATAGAGGCGTGGACCACCTCACCCAGTTAGAAGTAATAGTGTGGTCTGAACCGTAGAGTTTCTTCTAACCGTGAGGCCTGCCTTGTTATTCCAAAAAGTGGGGATCTAGGCTCCGAACAATCCCCAAACACACCAGATACACCCATGACCACATTTGGTGCTCACATTAGGCCACAAAAAATCATTTAAAAAAAGATTTTTACCTCTTAGGAAAACTTAGGATCTTACATGATGAATCAATATGCAAGAGAAGGAAGGGTGAAGCATAATGGCTGTTATTGATAATTCACAAGTTTCACCTGGGAAGGTGACCTATGGTGTGCATTCTGGAGAAACATAGTCCTTGGTTGGTGTGACAGTGGCTGTTAATGTAGGTACAAGCCTCCCTATCCTGTTAATGAAACAAAAGGTCTAATTCCTTGGGTCTGTTGTCCCTCTTTAGGCTGATCAGGGGGCTTCTTCAGGCTTGGATTTTCCTAGTTTTGTGAAAAATGAGGAAAGATCTAAAGATCTTTCACAACTAAAATATGGTGTATTTGAAAGGGACTATTTGTGACGGGAGCCCATCCCAAATAGCTCGTAGCTGAAAAAGTCATCACAAAAGGATTGTTTTGTGATGACATGTCGCAAAAACAATCTTTTGCGATGGGACACACCCCTATCATGAATAGTTTTTTACCATAATTATTTAAACAACTATTTGTGACGGGACGATAGATCCGACACAAATAATTATTTGTGATGGGTTGAAAAAACATCGCAAATAAATTTAAAAAATAAGAAAAAATATATTAAAAATTATAAAAACATCAAAATAATTTAAAGCATGTAATATATAAAAATTTAAACATCTAAAATAATAAAAATATTACACAAAATATTTTCATTCAAATCTTAACCTAAAAAATGTGTGCATAATGTATCAATAAATGTTAAACCCTCCCCCACACACATATGCATGCATGTGACCCCCCCCCCCCCACATACATAAACATCCATACACATCCATACACATTTACACACACACACACACACATGCATGTGAACCCACCCACACACATACATAAACATCCATACACATCCATACACATTTATACACATACATACACATTCATGCATATACATACACATACAGATACACATACACTTACATACCCATACATACATACATACATATATACATACTCCTATATACACATGAACACACATGCACATTCAAATACACACACACACACACACACAAATACATACATATTTTATACACAAACATGTATTGACCCACTATCATTCGTCAATTTTTTTTATTTTGTCACACCACGAGAGATTTTGAGGGCATATCAAGGATTTTTATCTCAAAACCAACAATTATATTAATATATATTTATATTTATTTGAATATATTATATATAAATATAGTTGAATAAATATGTGTTCATTTTTATTTTTATATTATTTAAATAAAATGTCAATATATTACATGTACATATATATATACACATTTTTTAATGCATTTAAATTAATTATTAAATGATTTTATTGATTAAAATAAATTTGATATATTTTTAAATATAATAAATGAAAATAATATTGATAATAATTTTTGATTTTAATACAAATAATATATTTAAATATACATTTTATATGTATATTTATAATTTAATATATTCATACATATATATACACACAAACAGGGACACATATAATTATTAATATATGTATATTGTAAATCTATATATATGTATATTATAAATTATTTTAATATAAATATTAATATATAAAAAATTTAAATACAAAAAATATTTAATGTATTAATATATTTATTTATATAGTCTATATGATATTTTATAATATATGTGTAGAAAAGTATAAGGATTAAAAATATATATAAATTTTTATTTATACTAATATATATATTTTTATATAAATCATATTTAATGATATATATTTTTTTATATATAAAATATATATCATGGAAGACCTTTATCAGTGATTTTTTTACCATTGATAAAGGTAACCATTTATCTTTTCTATAATAGCACTTATAAATGTCTGCTTTTATTAGTGCTAAAAAGAACTCTAGTAAAGGATAACCTTTGATCAATGATATTTTTAGTGTTGATGAAATAATTTTTTTATCGGTGCTAATATTTAGCATTGATAAAGGTAATCCATTTACCTACGCTTTTTTTTAGTGTGGATAAAGGCCACTGCTTAATATTGAAAAATATGTAGTAGTGCCCTTCTAGTTTGTTCTATAGAAATTTCCAATGCAAACATTCAACAACATAAAATTTCATAATCAAATCTATAAATTACTAAATATTAGTTTTAGGAACTAAATCTAAAGGAAAAATACACCTTCAACTTATCTATCCTTCTTTTCTCACACCAAGAATGAATCTATAGAAAAAATAAAGTTAGTGTCAATTTTTAGTTGTCCAATATAATGGGAGTTCATCACATGAGTATACCCTCACATCCAGTGAAAAAAGCTTTCATGGTTTGGTTGACGATAAAGAAAAAATTATCAAATTCCTTGATTTTTATAGTCATATAATTTTTAAGTATATATTATACAAAGGTTCAATATGATAATAGGATATGTGGCATTTATTTGAAGACCAACTATATCATTATGTTTAGTTATGAACCTAGGAATTATAGGCTACCTTTCACCTTGAATCTCCATTATTTTAATAAAATATGACATCAAACCCCCTTATTTTTCAAGGGGAAGGAAGTGGTAGCTGGTGGTGGGTGACCAAACGCACAAACAAGGATAATTGGTAGGAGGCACTAGGTGGTCTGGGATGCCTATAAAAGGTAGAGGACTCATCCTGGTTTCAGCATCAGTAGTAAGTAGCTTCCGGGTGTGGTATTTTGTGAGGTGTTTATCCATTTATACAAGAGAGAATATTTTGAGTGTTTTCTTCTAATAATAGCAAGAGAGTGTTTATTACTAATTTTTTCCATAGTGATCATTCTATTTACTCTTGGTTTTTTACTCCTCTTTATTTGGGGGTTTTCCACATTACAACATGTGTATATTTATTTATTTATTTTTCACTTTATTTTTATCTCATAATTATCACTGCAATGAAGGTTCAACCATTTTTGGTCCTGACAAGTGGTATCATAGCTTGGTTTTGGGCAGGCGTTGTTCAATTTTTTTGGGTTATTAATAGTTATCATAAATTTGAGTATGATTTGTGATTTCAACTATGATTGATCTTTTACACACTACTGGAAAATAGCCCTATACCCATGGTTTTGCACAAAACTGTAGGTACAGGGCACCCCTATAAACACAGTTTTTGAAAACCGTGGGTATAGGGGTAGTATGGGAACCTATACCCACGGTTCTCCAAAACCGTGGGTATAGGTTTTTTTGAAGACCTATTCCCACGGTTTTGGATAAATGTGGGGAAAAAATAGCTATACCCATAGTTTTGGTCAAAACTGTGGGAATATGAATTTTTTTCAAGGCCTATACCCACGGTTTTGGAAAAATTGTGGGTATAGTATTTTTTTAAGACCTATGCCCATAGTTTTATAAAACCATGGGTATAACTTTCCCACATTATGGCAGGAAAAAAAATTCTGCGGGACTGAAAAAAAAATTGGTGGGAAAACCTATACCCACGGTTTTCCTACCTGTACCCAGGGTTCAGATTAATATATATATGTAGATACATATATAAAACCAAAAAAGTTCTATAGACAAGTTGGTGTGGTGTCCTTTAATGTTATATTTGGTTGCGGGATCGAATCCTGCTGACCGCTTTTTTTTATAATACCGGGAGCGATATTAATATATTATAATAAATATAGGTACATAAATATATAAGAAAGTTAGCTAGGTTTGTTTATCAATGGAAGTATGAATATGAAGTCGAGGGATCAAAACTCGTGACACGCTTTTTTTCTAATACAGGCGTAAATTAATATATTTAGTGAAATATAGATATATATAAAAATAAGTGATATAGCGTGAGTGGTAAGGCATCCTGAATTTGGAGTCTAGGTCATAGGTTCTATCCCTACCGCTGTGTTTTTTGTATAATTTATACCCACAGTTTTAAAACCATGGGTATAAGTCTTTGACAACATGGTGGGAATAAATGTGACTTTGACATGGTAAACCATGGGTATCCTCGGTTGCCCATGGTTCCCAAAACCGTGGGTATAGGCTATACCCATGGTTTTGGGGGCTATACCCACGTTTTTGAACCGTGGGTATAGTTCATTTTTCCAGTAGTGACATCAGATAAAAATGATATTATTAGAAAAACTATTGTGAAACTGAAGAGGTTTTGGACTGACGATGTTTCCAGATGGAGGTGAAATTGAAGATTGAAAAATTAAATGGAAACAATTTTTTTTGTGGAAAATGAAGATACAAGAGGTTTTTTAAAAGTATAATTACCTATTAGTGATTGATGAAAGACTGACGAGTGCAACATAGAAGAAATATAATGACATTGATGGGAATTTTATTTCCAACATCCATTTGGCTTTCACAGAAGGGGTCCTATCAAGCATTATGGATAAAAGGATGGTGCTAGAAATTTGGGATACTCTAATGAAGTTGTATGAAGTGAAATCACTACAAAAAAAATATTCACGATGAAAAAATTATACACCATTTGTATGGCATCCCGCCTTTTTATTACATAACTTTTCATTACAATTTACAAACAGATGATCTTTAAAGTCTAGTGTCTTGGAAATCAGAAAAAATATACATGAAACAACATAAATAATTCTTCTAATACATTTATAAGGCTTCATAATAAGTTCATCATAAGTAAAATTACTTCATCTCATAACCTATATACATATATGAAAGGAAAGGGTTAGCAGAAGGCCCAATAAGGAAAACAAGTGAAACATTTTACATGTGATCTTGAGTGATATCAATAAGAACATGAGGGATATCATAAATTAATTCTAAAGAGGAATATAATAGAAATAATAACATGAATCATAACGTGAAAATGTGGATACAACATTTAATTTATACATTCATGAACATATCACCAAGTTCCATCCCCAAGGTGTCATAAAAATTACCAAGGTTATTCACCAAGGTATCATGAAACTTGTCATCTCTAAAGATTAAATTCTTTACTAAATGCATTGGAGTTCTATCAGGGAGAACCCTTAATATATATTTATTTTCATGTGATCCACGTAGATCATAATCATACATTTCATAAATAACCCATAGAGAGTAAAATAAATTGGTTTCACTTCAAAATTGTAATGTTTTAAAAGTGCTTAAAAACTTAATCGTTATGTCATTTATAACCCATGGAAAAGGAATAAAGGTTTTATGTATGTCAAATACAGAACCAAATATACCATTTTTATGCCTTTATTAATACCCCCATAAATAATATAGGTTTGGGTATTCACATAAATAAAATAAGATAATTTCCTGAGAAAAAAAGACAGGTTTTGAGACAAAATTTCTGCAGCAAAACGACTGTATAACATGGTTTTAGAAAACATTAAAAAGAGAGGGGACAAGATTCAACCACTCATAAATAACTCATAATACAGTATGGGTACATAATAAAAATTAATTAAGATCATGGTATGGATTTTTTAATGACATACCACATGAAAAGGAAACTTGAAAGAAAAGAGAAGATATGATTAATTTTATGAAAAAATCGGTAGCCTAACGACGACGCTTAAAATTCAGAAAAATAAGTTGATGAGATTAGAAAGGGTCTATAATCATTTGGACATAAAAATTACAGAAATAGGGACATATAAGAACATACCCCAACATAATAAGATGGAAACTAGAATACATAACATAAAGGAAGTCATGACTTAAAAGAGGAGGGTGAAAGGTTCCCTTACCTTGAAGAGTAACTTAGAAAGCTTGAAGGTTGGGACCTTGGGGGGATTGAGGGAAACTTGGAAGGACTAATTTTGAGGCAAAAGACCAGATATTTGTTGAGGAGTAATTTTAATGAAATTAATGAAGGAATGGGTTGATATTTATAGAAAAAGTGAGGGAATATTTAATTAATTTCCATGGGATACCTCATCAGTGGTATTTGCAAAACAATGGGCTTGCCCATGGTATTTTCCCATAGTATTGTCCACTTGGGACACCTCATAATATATATTACTATTCACAGGCTGTCTAGAATTATGAAATCATTATTACATCATTAATGATGTCATTAATCACACCGAAACTCAAAACTGTATTTTTACTATTCACCGAAAAACAAAACATTTTATAAAAATCTCATAAATTCACCCTAACCTAATATCGATGATCTAAATTTGAAAATTAACTCCATTTTATGAAAATAATTTTCTAAATAATTTTAATTTAATTTTTAAATAAAACCATTATTTATTAAAAAACTACTCTAAAACTATAACTTGTTTTGTAACACCTTGAGAAAGTAATCAAAGTCCCATAAAATCATCATATAACCATAAGACAATAAAGTAAACATTTATGATTAAATTTTATGAAAATAAATTTCCATTTTAAATTATTAAAATAATTAAAAAAATTTAAATAAAATATTTACGACATAAAAAATTACCAAAACTTATACTATGATCATTTTTTTCACTTTTATGATGTCTAAATTATATTTATACATTCATAGGTAAAGTTTCTATTTTTTTGGTCTATTTACTATTCATTACTATTAATTAATATTAATAAGGGTATGTTACTATTCATAAGGGTATGTTACTATTAACTAAAAAATAAGTTTGTCTTATAAGACTCTAAATATCTTACTAAACGCAACCGTGTATATCATTTTTTCGAAATTCAAATCACAGGTGAAAAAATTATGTTTACTGAATTAGTTATAGAAAAATTGTTTTTTTAGAGACTCAGTGTTTCATGAATTCTATTTTTAATCTAATTTTAAATTCTTGGGGCGTTACATTCTTCCCCATTAAAGAAATTTCATCCTCACAATTTTCTCTTACAAGTAATTTGTTCGTATCCCGATAGGGATTTATTTGTTCAGAAACCACTTACTTAATATTTCACCAAAATACCAGGAAGTTTTCCTATATTTAAACTTTTATATAGGGTTATTCCTAAAGGTTTAATAGCCTAATTTATATAAATAACTAAACTATACTTTGATACCAACTATGGAATCCCACCTTTTTATTACATAACTTTTCATTACAATTTACAAACAGAGGTTCTTTAAAGTCCAGTGTCTTGGAAATCAGAAACAATATACATAAAACAACATAAATCATTATTCTAATACAATTGTAAGGCTTCATAATAAGTTCATTCTAAGTAAAATTATTGCATCTCATAACCTGGATACATACATCAAAGGAAAGGGTGGTCATATGGCCCAGTAAGGAAAACAAGTGAAACAGTTTACATGTGATCTTGAGCGATATCAATAAGAAAATGAGGGATATAATAAATGAATGCTAAAGAGGCATATCATGGAAATAATAACATGAATCATAACTTGAAAATGTGGCTACAAAATTTAGTTTATACATTCATGAACATATCACCAAGGTTCATCCCCAAGGTGTCATAAAAATTGCCATGGTTATTCACCAAGGTTATTCATCAAGGTATCGTGAAACTTGTCATCTCTAGAGATTAAATTCTTTACCCAATGCATTGGGGTGATATTAGGGTGCACCCTTAATATGTATTTATTTTCATGTGATACACATATATCATAATCATACATTTCATAAATAACCCATAGAGAGTAAAAGAAATGGGTTTCACTTCAAAATTGTGACGTTTTAAAAGTGCCTAAAAACATGATCATTATGTCATTTATAACCCATAGAAAAGGAATGAGGGTTTTATGTATGTAAAATCCATAACCAAATATAAAATTTTATGTCTTTATGAATAACCCCATAACTAATATAGTTTTGGTTATTCAAATAAAGAAAATAAGATATTTTTTTGAGAAAAAAGAGGTTTTGAGACGAAATTTCTACAGTATAATGACTATATAACATGGTTTTAGAAAACATTAAAAAAATAGGGGAGAAGATTCACCCACTCTAGAATAAATAATAATACAATATGTTTATAGAATAAAAATGAATTAAGATCATGTTATGGATATTATAATAACATACCACATGAAAAGGAAACTTGAAAAAAAAAGAGAAGATGCGATTTATTTTACGAAAAATTCAGCAGCCTAACGACATCACTTAAAAATTCAGAAAAATAAGTTGATGAGATTGGAAAGGGTCTCTCATAATTTGTAAATAAAATGGAAAACAATAAGGACATATAATAACATACCCCAGCATAATAATATGGAAACTAGAAGACATAACATAAAGGAAGTCGCGACTTAAAAGAGGAGGGTGAAAGGTTCCCTTACCTCGAAGAGTAACTTTGAAAGCATGAAGGTTGGGAACTTTGGGGGATTGAGGGATACTTGGAAGGACTCCTTGGGAGGTAAAAGAACAAAGCTTAATTTAAGAGGAATTGGAAAGAAATTAATGAAGTAATGAGTTGGTATTTATAGCAAAAGTGAGGGAATATTTAATTAATTTTCAAGGGACACCTCATCGGTGGTATTTGCAAAATCATGGGCTTGCCCATGGTATTTTCCCATGGTATTGGACACTTGGGACACCTCATAATATATATTACTATTCACAGGTCTACTAGAATTATTACATCATTATTACATCATTAATGATGTCATTAATCACTCCGAAACTCAAAACTGCATTTTTACTATTCACTGAAAAACAAAACATTTTATAAAAATGTCAAAAATTCACCCTAACCTAATATAGATGTTATGAATTCTAAAATTAAATCCATTTTATGAAACTAATTTTCTAAATATTTTTAATTTAATTTTTAAATAAAATCATTATTTATTAAAAAACAACTCTAAAACTATAACTTGTCTTGTAACACCTTGAGAAATTAATCAAGGTCCCATTAAATTATTGTATAACCATAAGAAAATAAATTAAAAATTTATGATTACATTTTGTGAAAATAAATTTCCATTTTAAATTATTAAATTAGTTATAAAATTGTAAATAAAATATTTATGACATACAAAAATACCAAAACTTATACTATGATCGTTTTTTTCACTTTTATGATGTCTAAATTATATTTATACATTCATGGGTGAAGTTTCTATTTTTTGGTCAATTTACTATTATTACTATTCATAAGGGTATGTTACTATTCACATGGGTATGTTACTATTCAATAAAAAATAAGTTTGTCTTATCAGACTCTAAATATCTTACTGAACGCAACCGTGTATATCAGTTTTTCGAAATTAAAATCACAGAGGTGAAAAAATTATATTTACTAGATTAGTTATAAAAAAGTGGTGTTTTGTAGAGACTTAGTGTTTCATGAATTTTGTATTTAATATATTTTTAAATTCTTGGGGCGTTACAATTTGAATGGAGGATTCATCGTTAATGACTGACCACATAAACACCATTAATACCCTATTCGCTCTGCTTATGGCGTTGGGATATAAAATTAGGGATATTGAATGTGAGAATATTATTCTCCAAAGTTTCCCAAATTTATATGACCATCTCATCATCAACCTCACTAACCATAATTAGAATAATTTTTCTCTCTTCAATGACACCGTAGTTACAGTTCTCAAAGAAGATAGTCGGTACAAGAATAAAGAGGATCGATAGATAACTTCACACCAAGAATAATCTTTGTCAATCAAGAGAGAAAGGATGATGAAGCATGGTTCCAATGAGATCCAAAATAATGGAATATCCAAATCAAGGAGAAAGAATAAAAATTTCATATGTTTTAATTATGGAAGGAGGTTGTACATCAAGAAATATATTTGGAATAAGAATAGTAGAGTAATGTACTCTCAAAAAAATGTGTTGATTATTTCTATAAATTGAGATATACTAGTTAGTTAAGAGGAAATGACTATTGGAGGTAGAAAACATATCAACGTTGAATGGATAATCGACTTGAGGGGTAACATGTAACATGAATTATCAGCAAAAATGGTTTGATTAGTATGAACCTATATCGAATGGACTTGTGTACATGGGGAACAATCACACATTGAAGATCATTGAATTTTGTACAAATAAATTGAAGATATGCAATGGTATTGTTCAAACCATCAAATAATTACACCATGTGATAGGCCTGAAGAAGAAAATATCATCTTTAGGAAAATTTGATGATATCAGATGCAAGAATCACACTGAGAAAGGAATAATGGAAATTTGAAGAGTGCGCTTGTAGTGATGAAGCCATAGAAGATCTCAAATAAAAAGTATGTGATTATGGGTGAAATTTAAAATGAGACAAAGATAATTTTCACATCAACTTCCTCAACTAAAGAGTTGAAGATGTGATGGAATTAGAATCTTGGACATATGTCTAAATGATGTCTGATGATTCCTGCTAATAAAATGCCACTACCTCAGCTAACTAGCATATTCTTACCATTTCATGAGCATTGTGTTTTGAGAAGGAAAAACATATTGATGTTTAGGAGATCAATGATGAGGAGAAAGAAGATCATAGAGTTGATCCATTCTAATGTTTGTTAAGAACTGGTTATTTCCCTAAGAGGATAAAGGTAATTTTTATCATTCATTGATGATTATTCTAGAAGACATTGGGTGTACCCAATCAATAGGAACATATGTTTTTTTAAAGACTTAAAAACATTGAAAGTGTGGTGGGAGATTAAATCTAGAAATAAGATCAAGTGTTTGAAGACTGGAAATAGTGGATAATATATAAGTGAAGAGTTTGATACCTTTTGTTAACATGAAGTCATCAAGTGACATTTCATGGTAGCATACACTCCTCAACAGAATGTAGTGGCAGGGTGAATTAATGGGACCCCATTTGATAGAATAAGGGAGATATTGAAGACTACATAAGTTTCCAAGACATTTTGGGAAGAATTAGTAAAGATCTCATGTTATGTGATCAATTTATCTTCTTCAGTGGAAATAGATTTGAAGACACCAATAAAGATGTGGACTAGTAAACCTACTAAATATTCTTAGTTATATACTTTTTTAAGTCTTGTATATGCACTATTTAATGACTAGGAAACATTAAAGCTAGATTATAAGTCTAGGAAACATATCTTCTTGGGATACAATGATGGTATAAATGGGTGTCACTTGTGGGACCCCACTACCCACATACTTATCATCACTAGATATGTCATTTTATCAAAAGATAAGGTGAAAATGAAGATTGATTGAGACATAGAGAAAGATAATATAGAAACTAAAATTGCTGAGGTGGAGGAAGAATCAAAAGAACATATTTCATTTTAGGCATTACCAGAGCATGATGATCAAGTACCTGTTGAGTCTAGACCATGATGGTCAACTTAGGAGAAATGAAAACCAAAATGGAACTCAACCTATGTCATTGGGAGAAATATTGCATACTTCTTATTGATAGAGGATGGAGAGCCATATTCTTTTATGGAGGCAACTCAGAGTCCAAATGTATCCTCAAGGATGGCAGTGATGCAGAAGGAACACAAATCAATGCACAAGAACAAAACTTTGGATCTGTTTTCATTAACTCACAGAAGGAAGTCTATCGTCAAAAATTAGGGAGTTTAAGATCAAACGGGATGGAAAGAACTAGGTGGAAAGATATTGCACAAGACTAGTGGTCAAATGACATGTTTAAAAGGAAGGTATTGATTTCAATGAAATATTTTCTCCTTTTTTAGATTGATGACTATTCGAGTATTTTTGATGATGTGTGTTATATATAGTTTACATATAGTGCTGTTATATGTGAAGATAACTTTTATCCATTGGGATATTAATGAAGAAATATATATGCTCCAACCTAAAGGTTTTGTAGAAGAAGGCAAAACAAACTTAGTTTTCATGTTGAAAAAATATTTATATGGTCTCAAGCAATCATTAGGGTATTGGGGTAAGAGATTTTATCCCTACATCATGATCCTTGGACACAACAAACATTATTCGGATCCAAGTGAATATTTTAGGGAGTTATATGGTAATGATTTTATCATTATTCTATTATACATGGATGACATATTGGATGCAGTCCCCAACAATGATCAGATCCAGGAGATATAGTTGGCTGAGGAGTTTGATATGAAGGAATTGGGACCAACAACCATGATTCTTAGAAATAAGATTTACCGGGGAAAAAATAATGGAAAGATTTTTCTATCATAGATAAATTACTTTAGTAAAGTCTTGAAACTCTTCAACATACAATAATTTAAGACAATATCTACCCCTCTTCTTGTTAATTTCAAGTTATCATCTATGATGAGTCCTAACAATGCTAATTAGAGGATGAAGATGTCTCCAGTATGGTATCCATCAGTAGTGGGGAGTTTGATGTTTGTTTTGGTTTGTACAAGATCAGACATTACACATGTAGTGTGAGTAGTTAGTTGGTACATGGTGAATCTGGGATGGGAGAATTAGAACATAGTGAAAAGGATCCTAGTATACCTCAAGGTGACCTCATATTTTGTATTATGTTATAGATGATTAAAATTTACTATTATAGGATATGCTGATTATGACCAGATGAGGTTATGTGTTTACTATTATAAAAGGAGTTGTGAGTTGGATTTCAAATTTATAGTCTATTTTGGATTTATCCATGACTGAGGTGAAGTATATGAAAACTACACAAGGCTGCAAAGAGGCAATTTGAATATGATGCTTGTTGGAGGATCTCAGGTATAGACATGAGCAGATTTGAAATTTTTGTGACAATCAGTGTGCCCTTTCACATTGTAATGAATCCATCATATCATTTTAGGACCAAGTATATTGGGGTACGATATCAATTTGTTTGAGATGTGGTGGATGAAGAAAGTATGAACATGCATGAAATGCACACTAAAAAAATATGGCATATTTTGCGATGAAGATGATTGTTACGGGGGATGGCCCCACATGAGAGATGGTCCTCATGAAATAGCCCATGATCTACTGAGTATTTTGGTTTGTACAAATTCAATTTTGAAAAAAGTTATGAATTTCAGTTTATTACATGAAAATTGATGAACATAAAACATGTTCACATTGTATTCCAACAATAAAGAACAAATAAAATGAGTACATGGTGGTAGTGAATAAAAGTCACACATGGAACTGACTAATTCAATGACACACTGGAAGTGGAAATTACACTATATAAAACATGAAAAAATTCTCATTAAAATAGAAAACAAATCCTATGCTTTAATATTCAACAAAATATAATCAATCATAAAATGATAATTAAAATTCCAGATTCACAAATATGCTTTCCATAACATAAAACAAATTCTTTCTTATGAGAATAAAAACTCCAAAAATACAAGGCATCAACACCAAATACAAACCGAGCTAAATAGTGGTCAAACAATTTCTATAATCAAAACATTAAATTCAAAAAACATATTTGAATTTAAAACTAAAGAAGAGAGCTCATTCATCAATTTATAGGTCCAATAAATGCGAAAAGGAAGTAAAAGAGACACATAGGATTTATGTGCTTCAACCATTTTCCTACATGCATTGGGAAGAATCATCAAGGGTTTTCTACTATGAAAAAAATGAGAGGACTAAAAGAAATGCTAAGGAAGGAAGGACAACAAAATTCACACAACACAGTAGAAAAAAACAACATATACAAGAATTGAAAAGAAATCAGAAAGAGGACTGATACCCCCTTACCAGGGCACGGTATCACCTGGTCAAGATCCTTCATGTTCAGAATTGATGTGGTCATCATTGTGTTGTCACTATCCTGGATCACATGCGAGGAACCAACTTCTTCATCCTTCTACTTCAAGAATGATATCCATATTCTGCTCATGGTAGATCACTATGTGCAGCGTCATAGGGGGGCATTGGGAGCTTGTTGCATCTCCTCGGACAATGATGTCGATGCAGTGCGCCTCCATTGTTGGTGATCCTTCAGCGAACTAGAAATCCACCACAAACCAAGGAAAAACCTCTACGGATCCTATTTCTCAATGAATAGGACATCTGATCTAGGGATATATTTAGGAGAGTCAAACCATCTGATCCCCTCATCTTTGCAGAGTTGTTTCTATCCATAACCTTCACCCTCATGACTGGAATGAGGCTGATGTGCACACACTCTCTCTACAAATAAGGAATGTCAAGCCAGGGAGATGATGTCACTTCTCTCCCTCACAGTGAGGACGAGCTCTCTCTTTGAACTGAAACCCTCACTTCTCCCCAAAATAAAGCGCTGGTGTGAGGCCAGGGCAGCTGGCATGGGACACATGGTTGGTGGGGAACGAAAGGGAGGTTCCCGATATCTAGTTTCATAAAAAACTCACAAAAAAGGGCATATTAAATAAATTCAATTTAATTAGAAAAAGAAGTGTGAAATAAAATTCACAATTCTCCACCTTGGGAATTAACTTCATGAATAATTTTAATATGAAACAACATCGCACTCTCCATCTTGAAAAACAAAACCTAGCCACATGATGATCATACATGTCATACAATATCATCAATTTGGGAATTAGAACCTAAATAGGTAATAACTATAGGGTATGACCCAGAACCCCCCTCCATGTATCAATGTGACACATGTTCTCATAATTGGATGATATCCTAAACTACTAAACATGATTAGAATTATACAATTCTAAACAACTGCATGATAAAATCCATACTTTCACTTACCTGAGTCACTCTCTATGATGATGACATCGAGGAAGACGAGACCATAAAAACACATGTTATTGGGTCCATAAAACATATCGTTTGTGTCCTATATAACACAAACTAAACAGAGTAGTATCCATACTCATACAAACAATGGTGAAAAAAAACTTAGATAAATCACAAATAATTGAAACTCAATACCAAAAAGTTTAATCCGGCAAAATAGAAAAAGAAACATCATAGAGGGAGAAACAACCAAAAGAAGTCTCCACCTGAACCCAAAAAAACATAATAGGACTGAAGGACCTAGAATCGCCAACTTTAAGACGAGAGGAGATGCACTAAACACAATTAGGAAGACTTTCAACATAATTAGCTATAAGATCCTTAAAATATGGATTTGGAATATACACCTAAGGAGACAAATGCCTAAAAAACCAAAGTAGTGATCCTCAAACAAATGGAAATTTCAAGGAAAAATGCAAGTTGTTCCAACATCCTAGGATAGATCTCAGACGCGAGAATAATGGTGTGTATCTAGCTAGAAAACAAGGGGAAAACAATCCACATAAAGGGACACACATCCTAGTCTAGTCTTACAAATGACACATGGTTCCTAATACTAGGAGGCCAAAACAAAGAGCCTCTAAATAGGCTCAAACACAAAATCCTAGAAGCATGGTGATCATCATAGCGACCAACAGGAGCACTATGACCAAAAACTACCCAAGCCTAAACATTGAACTCACTACAGGTCCTTACCAGGAGAAAACAACTCTAACGGACATGGAGTAACACACTAGAGATAACATAAGGTCAAATACTAGGAAAACAAAAGACACTAGAGACCAAAAAACCCTGCCAATACACCTCACTGCTAACTAATTCTCAAACATAGGCCAACCTCACATAGAACCCATTTCTACCCCAAAACCAGAAACACAGATAGATAGGAACTACCAAAAGGAATCTATAAGGCTCAGTCTGGTAGAGAAAACAAGGAAAGGAAAGCAAAAAAATTATTAGCAACATATTGAAATTACAACCCAAGAGAGAAAACGAACTAGCTGAATAAAACAACTAAGCATGTTGCAATAAGTAAAAGCCACTAAAAACATTTGAAAGCAATGAACAAGTGATTTTAAATTTTAATGAAGAAAAACATAAACCCAATTAGGCTCTGATACCACTTTCTTGCGAGGGATGACCCTATGTGAGAGATTTTCTCCATGCAATAGGCCAAGATCTATTGGATATTTTGGTTCGTTAAAATTTAAAACTGACAATAGTGTTGAATTTTAGTTTATTACATGAAAATTGATAAACATAAAACATGTTTGTATTTCATTCCAACAATACGGAATAAATCAAATGAATACGTGGTAGAAGTTAACAAAATTTACACATGGTAGTGGCTAATTCAAAGACATACTGGA
Source organism: Viscum album (assembly GCA_963277665.1). Classification (NCBI taxonomy): domain Eukaryota; kingdom Viridiplantae; phylum Streptophyta; class Magnoliopsida; order Santalales; family Viscaceae; genus Viscum; species Viscum album. The sequence continues at coordinate 1,485,652,128 of OY728128.1, forward strand.
AGTGGAAATTACACTAGAAAACTTGCACAAATTATCATTAAAACAGAAAATAAATCTTCTTCTTGGAGATTCAAAAACAAAACAAAATCCAATATCAAATGAGAATCAAAATTACATATTCACAAATATGTTTTTCAGAACCTAAAAAAGATTCTTGCATATGAGAAAAAATATTTCACAAATACAAGGCAACAAAGAAAATTGAAAAACCGAGCTAAATAGGGCTCAAACAGCTTCTATAATCAAAACATTAAATTCAAAAAATACATTTGAATTTAAAACTCAAGAAGTGAGCGCGTTAAATAATTTATAGGTCCAAGAAATGTAGATAGGAAAGTAGTAAAAGAAACAGAAGTTGTTCTCACCGTCGAAATAATCCCCTCTTGCTGCTGGAGATTTCCCCTCTCGTCGGTGGTTCTTCATTCTTTCGACGTGACAATGGCTTCAACAATCGAATGGACCTCTCTCTGGATACATCTCCCTTAGCGAGCGTTGTGCTTCCTTGACAGCAACAAGTGGAATGTGTGGGTTTGATTTGGGGAAGTGGTTCTTGAGTCCTCAATGGTGAGCGGTGGCTAGGTTTCTTCCTCCGAGAGGCACCGATGGTTTGGCCAGGGCAGTGCGATCCAGCTTCATGTTGACGCTTGGATTTGGTCTTGCTTTAAGGGGTTGAGCCATTTTATTTGTGTGCATTCTAGATATGGAGGAGATTCAGCCTGCTCGCACCATATGTTCATGATTCTTGACCCCGAGGCTGACACCCCTCTTCTTGCACGGTTGGCGGTATTGGCGGTCTTGGTTTGCAGAGAAAATTGAAGAGGTAGAGCATCCCTAGTGCATCTGGATAGCTGCGGAGGACCTGGACCGTAGCTGCACACCTGGAGGCAGCATGCGCCAGAACCAGAGGAATCAAGGCTAGAGATCAGGGGGATTTCCAGGGAAGCCGTGTGCGAGTGTGAGTTTGAGAACTAACGTAGCGAGGACGGCCAGACATTGGTAATCTATCCAGCTATGTAAGTGTTCTCCCACTTATTGTTCTGCAATTCTGAATTATCTAATATATTTTTTTTTTTATTTTGAGCATAATAAAACGCATGAGTCTGATGGTGTTCTTGTCTTTCATGTAAGACCAAAAGTGGTTCGACGCACGTTAAATCCATGTGTCATTTACTACTTTGTTTATGCTTTTAATTGGATCTGTAAATCCCTGTTCAAATGCCGCTTCTTGAATATTAATTTGAATTCTGATTTTGAATTTAATGTGTTGATTATAGAATCTATTTGAGCTTTATTTTAGCTCGGTTTTTCATTGATACTGCTGCCTTGTAATTTTGGAATGTATATTTGATTTTGAAAATTAATTCCCATTATTACTGGTTTTATTAAATCAACGTTGTACAGATTGAGTTTTTATTGTTAATGAGAATAAATTAAAAATTTGAATTATTATTGTATTGCCACTACCTGTGTTGTTCACTGGTGTTAAATTCTTTTGAATATATTCATTTGATGTTCTGGAATTGCAAATCAAACATTATTTGTTTATCAGTTTTCATATATTAAACTGTAAATTAACATCATTTTTTTATTTCAGATTTTAACAAACCAAAACACCAAATTGATCATGGGCTATTGCATGGGGACTCCTCTCATGTAGGGGCGCCCCCCGAAACAAAGTGGTATCGGAGCATAATTGGGGTTTAAGTTTTGTTTTATTAAAATTTGAAATTGTTTGTTCGTTTGATTTCAAATGATTTTCTAGTTTCTTTTCAATTGCAGCATGGTTTGATTGTTTTGTTCAGCTAGGTCGTTAGCTCTCTTGAGCTGTAATTTCATTCTACTACTGGTAGTTTGTTTCCTTACCGTCTCTATATTTTATTTACCTGTATGAGCCTCAAAGATCCCTCTTGGTAGTTTCTATCTATGTGTGTCTATGGTTTTGGGGTAGGAATGGGTTATATTTAAGGTTTTCCTATGTTTGAGAGCTAGATAGAAGTAAGGGCTTGGTAGGATCTTGTGTCTCTAGTGTCTTCCTTTGGCTTAAGAGATGAGCTTATGTTAGTTCTGCTGTGTTCCTCTAGATCCTTTAGGACTATCTGCTCTGGGTATGGACCTATAGCGAGTTCAGTGTTTAGGTTTGGGTAGTTTGTGGGTGTAGTGTTTCTTGGCTGATTACCAACCTTCTTTGTTTTTCTACCCTGTTTGGTGTTGCCCGATCCGGTTGGGCCGAATGCTTGTGGCCCGCAACTTTCGCGGGTCGAGCTGTAGCGCTTTTGACTTCCAGCCGCCAGACACTGTAGCACTTTTGACAAAGTGAGCCGCCGATCACTGTTGCAACGCGGACTACTATTCAGAACAGTAGACCGTCTTCTTCATATGTAGCCCATTTCGGGCTAGGGTTTTGTTGTTGGAAATCCTCTGTAATTTCTGTGCTCCCGAATCATAGTGAAAATCTGCCTCTCCCGTGGACGTAGGGATTTTTCCCGAACCACGTAAATCGTCGTGTTCTTTGTTGCTTTTCTTTCTTTCGTTTTCTCGTTTTCTGTCGTTCTGTCTCCCGGTGATTCCGCAACAGTTTAGTGGTTATGTTTTGTTTCCTAGAAACTGTGTTCCATTAGTAAGTCTAGACTAGGATGTGTGTCCCTTTTGTGGCTGGTATCCCCCTAGGTTTCTAGATGGCTCCTAGCCTTTGTTCTCGCATCCTAGAGCTATCTTAGGATGTTGGGACTGCTTTTATGTGTCCTTGTAGTTTTCCTTTTGTTTGAAGAAATCTCCTCATGGGCTCTTGTTTAGATGTTCGTCTCCTTGGGTGGAGATTCTAAATCCATCTTTTACGTATCTTCTAATGCCTTGCATTGAGAGTCTTTTTGTTAGAGTTTTCAGGTGGTGTGTCTTGGTTTTAAAGCCGACAGTGCTTGGTGCTTTGGTCCTTTTGTGTTATTATGGGTTTAGGTGGAGATTTTTCTCTTATGCTTATCCTCTCTGTGTTTCTCTTTTTTCTGCTTGTTTGCTCTGACCTGTTTTATTTCTGAGTTACATTCTTTGTGAATTCTTGATATGTTTTTTTCTTGCCTTCTTTGTGTGAGGATAGATACAACTCTATTTATTTGTATTCTGTAGGCATATATGAGCTGTTTCAAGGACCTCTTATAGCATGTGATTTGCTAGTTTATGATTTCCACATTGGCATCATCTTAGAGGGAGAATCAGGTAAGTACATGTATGTGATATTTTTATGTTTAGATCCATTTATTATGATCATATTTATTAGTTTAGATATCATTTAATTTGGGCGCCATGCATCACTATGATACATGTGATGCCCTGATTGATGGTAGTAGGTGCAAAAACATCGCTGATTTTATATGAAAATGGTGGAAATTTGTTATTTTTTCCATTTAAAATAGTATATTTTTCTTTTTATTATTTTTATAAATTTATTATAATATGCTAGACCATGTATTTGTGGCCTGTTTGAATCCCACATGCCACCATTGCTATCCTGTTTTCATGGACCACTGGCTGGATTTGTTCGGTTTTGCTTCATGGTGTGCTCTCCTCATCCTAAGCGGTTATCCCGGTGAGGGTTTGTTTCTTTTCTTTATCCCCCTATAGGCAGTGTCATACAAGGGAGAGACATTGGATCAGAAATTGACTTGCTGGCTCGCTGTATGAATTTGTTGCGCTAACCGATACGAAATTCCGGACCCCTTACATTGCTGGAATAACTTACTTCACGTTGAAGGGAGAATCCCCTCACGCCGTTAGAAAAAGCTGTTCTCGCCGCCGAAAGAAGCCCCTCTCACTGTTGTAGATTTCCCCTCTCGGTTGTGGTTCTTCATTCTTTTGGTGTGACAATGGCTTAGAAACTATATGGATCTCTCTCTCTGGATACATCGCCCTCAGTGAGTGGTGATCTTTATCAGTAGAAACAGGTGTCCGGCGTGGGTTCGATTTGGGGATGTGGTTCTTGAGTCTTCCATGGTGAGTGACAGCTAGGTTTCTTCCTCCAAGAGGCACCAGTGGTTTGGACAGGGCAGTGCGATCCAGCTTCATAGCAGCGCTTGGATTTGGTGTCGCTTTAAGGGGTTGCGCCATTTTGTGTGCGCGTCTTATAGATCCAGTGGAGATCAACCTGCTCATGCCATATGTGCGTGATTCTTAACCCCGAATCCAACACCCCTCTTCTTGCGTGATCAGATGTAAAGACCCGTAAATTTCAAGGAAATTTTTTTCTTAATTTTCTTTGGAATTTTACAAGAACGCAGTTTCTGACGGCACCTGATTCTGAGCCCCGGTGTGCCCGGAATCATTTTCCAAAGTTTGGCTCGGGTACGTTCAGTGAACGAACGAGCGGGTTTTTCTAACTTTTGAACCGGTGCTTGGAATTGAATTTCGAGGACACCGATGGAATCGCAGCGCCGATATTTGCTTAGAAACGCCTCTTCCGGAGTTGCGTTTGCTCGGGTGTGGTTTTAAATTTTTGGGCTTAAAGTTAAGAAATAAAATAATTGGTACGACAAACTTTATTTTATTTCACTTAAAGCCACTTAAACGCCACTTTAAGCTGCTTAAGCTGAGTTGAAGCAGATAGGGTAGAACCCGAAATATCTTACCCTCCTGGTAGGATATTTGTGAGGTGGGGCCCGCACGAGCCCCACCGTTTCTTTTCCGCTAAGTAACGCACCCGCGAAAACCCGTCATTATGAAAGTCAACTGACGCGTTTTCTTAAATTCTTAACGCACCAATTAATTGGGCGGTTAACTTCGTTAAATTAATTCTATGAATTAATTTAATCGTTTCTTAACCTGTTTACAATCCGTTGGCGTAATAATAAATAAGACCAACGCACGACTTCTTGAGGATTGCTCGTTGAGAGGTTTTTGACAAATTTTGTGCCTTCATCCTCCTTCGCGAAGAACGCGAAGAACGCGAAGAACACCGTCACCCTCGGAGATTGACGACGCTTCTTCCGAGACGTTCTTCCCCGCAACGATCTCCGATCACCAACTGCTTGAGGTAGGAGATTTCGGGTTTCTTCTTTTAAATCTCTTTGTGGGTTATAACAACATCATGGATTTAATTAATATAATTAAATCTGCATGTTCTTGAACCTCGGAGTTCGTCGACGCGACACCGTATACCGTGACGAGGCGACGCCCTTCCGCGACGACGCAACGCCCTTCCGCGACGCGACGATCACCTCCTTCTGCGACGATTAATTCCGCGAAGAACGCATGCTCGACGACTATGGCGACGTAGAGATTTTTATTTGAGAACAATCTTTAATTCCCGTGATTGTTTCTTTTAAAACAAAGAACCCGGATCAAAGTTCAATTTTAATTCTATTAAAATTGTGCCTTGCTTGTTATTCATGTGTTGAATATTTATTCCCGATTGTTATCACCTAACGCGGAGGGTGCGGGCCAAACAAACACGGCCCGACCACCCTCCGCAGTTTTCCGTTGATGCACGGATTGGCGGACGATGAAAAACAGGGCTGCAATGGCGTTTTGAGGGCCTGACAGTGAAGAATGGGACCCGGGAGGAACTTCGGCGCAGACGAAAGTGGATTCGGACCACCGGAGCAACTCCGGTGGCCCGTGGAATCCACCGGCAGCGCGGGTCGCCGGTGAGGCGACGGCCAACCAGACCCGCGACCGCGCAGGTCCGGTGACACACGGGACGCGGCAAAGCCGCGTCCGCTGATCCAGCGCGGCCCCACGCGGGGCCGCGGCTCTTCATCCCGCGGGGGCCAGCGCCCCGCGGTTCCTCCGCTCGGTCGGCTCGACCGAGCCGAGCCGGGCCGACCAGCCGGGCCGGGTCGCGCCCAGGCCGGGCCGCCCTGGCCGGGCCGGGTTGCGGCAAACCTGGTCGGACCCGGACCCGGGTCGGGTCGACCCGGTTCGGGCCGACCCAGGGGGGTTGGGCCGGGTCGGTCCGGGCCCAGACCCCCCGTTTCCGGACCTTTTTGGTCTTTCGCTCATAACTTGAGCTACGGTCCTCTGAACGACGCGCCGTCAGCGGCGATGTGATCCTTGGATCGAGACGGTCGTTTCGGTATATTGCACTCAAGGTTTTGGAATACTTTGGGTTCGACCGGGTTGGTTCGTACACGAAACCAACCGGGCCCTCGGAGCGGAAACGCTCATATCTTGAGCTTCGGACGTCCGATTGACGTGCCGTCGACTTTGTTGTTTTCCTCTAAGTGATACGGATCTTTTGGATTACTCCGCCTGGGGTTTGGACGCAGGTGGAGTACGGTCGGGTTGGTTTTGCCTTAAAAACCAACCGGGCCCCTGGGACGAAAAAACCAATAACTCTCAGACCGGACGTCTGATTGACGCGCTGTCTGCGACGTTGAGTTCCTGTTGACGATACGAAACTTTTAGATACATAAACTCTGGACTATGTGTCAGTTGATGTATCAGCCTCTCGGCTCGTGGAGCGGACCCTCCCGAACGAGCTTGCTATGTGCGAGAACCCTAGAGCTGGCTGCGACTGCTACTGTGACGACGACGACTGTACAGAGATCCTCAGTGGATTCGACGGCGATGACTACAACACTCAGCGATCCTTTGTGGGTCAGTGCTACCGATCCTGTGTGGGTCTGATCCTGTGTGGGTCAGCGCTCAGCGGTCCTGTGTGGGCCAGCGCCTACAGGTCCTGTGTGGGCCCGATCCTGTGTGGGTCTTTGCGGGGGTTAATTACCTATCGATCCTTTGTGGGTCAGATCCTTTGTGGGTCATTGCGGGGGTTAGTACCTATAGATCCTTTGTGGGTCCGACGACTTAGATGGATTAGTGATCATCTCTATCGTCATTCGAATAAGTATACCTGTGTGAGCTGAAACCCTGTTTTGCTTTCCTTTGTGGATTGTGTTGTGCTATCCTGTGTTGATTTACGTTTTGCTTTCCTTCGTGGATTGTGTTGTGCTATCCTGTGTGGATTTACGTTTTGCTTTCCTGTGTGGACTGGGTTGTACTTGAGTTCGGATGTTGGAGCCGAGCGAGAATTGATGACTTAGGTATATGTATGGGCATATACCTAAGCCGTGTCGGATGCTACTTCGTGATTGTATCTTTCCTTTGTGGATTATCCTTTGTGGATTCTGGGAGACCTTCGGGGGTCTCGGGGTCCCTACTGAGTAGCTTATACTCACACCTGCACGGGCTATGCCCACACTACGTTGTGTTGGTTGCAGACGACAGACAACGTTGATCATGTTGGAGGCTTGCGAAGCAGGACGGTACCTGGAGGTGGACCACTGGGCGAGACGTACTCGGAGCGGTCGGCTAGACCCGAGGAGCAGTGAAGGCTATCTGTACCCACCCTTCAGGTGGGACTTCCTGTGGATGACTCGACGTTGCGGCTTTACTTTTCAGTTGCTGTTTTTCCCCTTCAGTTGTACTTTACAGTTGGACTTGTATTTCCGGCCCCCTTTACTTTCTGCACTTACTGTTGTACCAGCTTTTACTTAGTGTTTACTTTTTTCGCTTGCTTACTCTGTGGTGCTTGTTTACTTTACAAAGGCAATGCCTTCCCTTTTATCGGGATTTACGCCTTGGTGCTAGTCGCCAGCCCCTGGCCTATGGAAGGCGGGCTTGGGGTAGTCACGGCACGGGCCCCGAGGACGGGTCGTGACAAATTGGTATCAGAGGAGTTCGGTTCTACCGCAGACTCTGATCTTTCTTCTATGTGAAGCAATAGTGTTAAGCGTATTGAGTGTGGTTATCAGTCCATGGAGCCCAGTGTTGGTGCGGCGGCCGACGTATCCGTACACCAGGACCCTGACTTCTGATTTCCGACTTAATGCACAAAAACATTGATTGCATGTGTGTTTCAAGTTTTCTTTGTGATTACTTTGTATCAGCTCACCAGGTATACTGTTTTGACCGTGGCGCACCTGTTTCCTTTTCAGGATGGCCCCACGACGACAGCCAGCTAGGGTTCCGAGAGTCGAGCGTGACGACAGCCCACCGAGCGACGATGCCTCAGTGCAGGGCCCTTTGTCAGCAGTGGCACCAGCGGTAGATCTATCCGCCGAGCCACCGATGCTTCTAGCACCAGCCGCTGACGATGCACGTCGCCTCAGTGCACTGCATGAGTTCCAGCACCAGTGACTGCCCAGGTTCCGCTGGGAGACGGACCCCCAGGCAGCTGAGGACTGGCAGGAGGCAGTGGTACGAGTTTTCAGGCTAGTGAGGACACCAGCAGACCTCATGGTGATCCTCGCAGCGAGCCTACTGCACGCAGCAGCGGGCCGATGGTGGAGCTTGATGCTCCAGGTGCACGATGGGGCATCTCTCCTCTGGACAGACTTTGAGGGCCTCTTCCGCTCAGAGTTCGTTCCGGCCACCCTCCGTGCGGTGCGCATCCAGGAGCTTCTTCAGCTGTGGCAGGGCAGCTTGACGGTCGCCCAGTACTCGACGAGATTTACTGATCTTTTGCGCTACTCGACCGATAAGGTACGAGACCCATTCTTCCAGGCCCGGACCTTTGAGCAGGGATTGAGACACGAGATCAAGGCATCACTGATCTCCCTCAGCATTCCGACTCAGGCATGAGTACTGGAGCGAGCCCTTCTGATCGAGAGCTTTCTTGCTGAGTCCACAGCGAGACCTACCGTAGGGCGGCAGGTAGCGGAGTCTTCGGCAGCAGGTAGCCGACGGATGACTCATGGGTCTAGGCAGACCAGACCTTCTGGCAGACGACCTCAGGATACTGGCTCAGCAGTGCGGGGCACACAGCGTAGAGCCAGTCTTTCGAGAGGCAGGCAGTGCTACGCATGCGGCGGGCAGGGCCACATGGCTCGTGACTGCCCGACCCGCCGTGCCAAGGAGCAGCAGACAGTGGAGGGGCCACCCAGGCAGAGGCAGAGGGTCAAACGTGGCGGTCCGCAGGGAGTAGGCGGACGAGGCAGGGGAGCTGGCCGAGCAGCAGGTGGTGGGCGACGCTTTGAGGCTCTGCCACCACCACCACCAGGAGGTCCACCTCGACCACAGGGAGCTGGCGGGCAGAGACAGACACAACTCCAGGCAGCGGAGGCCTATGACCACGGCGCGCCCGAGATGATTCAAGGTACGATCTGTGTCTATTCCACCCTTGTTGCAGTTCTTATAGACACAGGAGCGAGTCACTCTTTCATAGCCGCTGCCCTTGTTCGGAGCTCGGAGATTCCGACAAAGCTGTTGGCTCGATCCTTACGGCTAGAGACTCCTACGGGAGCAGACTCGATGATTACTCACTGGTGTCGGTAGTATGAGCTTACTCTAGGAGGTGAGAGCTTCGGCTGAGATCTTCTTGTAGCGGCGTCGAGGCCTTACGACGTCATCTTGGGCATGGATTGGTTATCTACAGTTCATGCTCAGATCGACTGTATTAGGCGCAAGGTGCGATGTGTACGCACCGACGGGAGCAGGTTCACCTTCACCGGCGAGAAGGGAGCCTTCGCAGCACATGATGGACTTCCGCAGAGGAGAGGACATCCCATCACTCATCAGTTGGCTAGCCTCATCCTAGGAGCAGTTGACGTGCGAAGTCCTAGTTTTCCTGCAGTGGTGAATCAGTACGCGAACGTCTTTCCCGACGACGTTCTAGGGCTACCTCAACGCAGAGAGGTAGACTTTCATATTGACCTGTACCCCGGGACAACCCCGATATCGACTCCAGCATATCAGATGGCCCCCACTGAGCTTCGAGAGCTACGGGTACAGTTGGAGGACTTGCAGGGCAAATGTTTCATCCGACCCAGTGTTTCACCCTGGGCTTCCCCGATATTGTTCGCCAAGAAGGCGGACGAGAGCTTGCGACTGTGTGTCGACTATCGTCGCCTGAACCAGGTGACAGTGAGGAACAAGTATCCGCTACCGAGGATTGATGACCTCTTCGATCAGCTCAAGGGAGCTCGGTGGTTCTCGAAGATAGACCTCAGGTCAGGCTATCATCAGCTCATAGTTCGAGACGAGGACGTGTAGAAGACGACCTTCAGATGTCGGTATGGCCACTATGAGTTCTTGGTTATGCCATTCGGCATAACCAATGCTCCAGCAGTGTTCATGGGCCTCATGAATAGGATCTTTCAGCCATACCTCGATCGATTTGTCATGGTCTTCATCGACGACATTTTGATTTAATCGATGACTGAGGAGGAGCACGCCTACCACTTGCGTGTTGTACTAGACACACTCCGAGAGCACCGGCTTTATGGCAAGCTCTCGAAGTGTCAGTTCTGGATACGTGAGGACAGCTCAGAGCCGGCAGAAGTCTTACGCTGACAGGAGGCGGAGGCCACTAGAGTTCGAGGATGACGACCATGTTTTCTTGCGTATCTCACCTCGACGTGGATTATGGAGATTTGGCCGAGGCGGAAAGTTGTCTCCACGCTTTATCGGGCCTTTCCAGGTCTTCAGCAGGATCGGTGAGGTGGCTTATCGCCTGACTCTACCACCTCAGTTACACCGGGTGCACGACGTCTTCCACGTATCTCAGCTGAGGAGATACGTGCATGACCCGACGCACATCATTGACCATGGGGAGCTAGACATTGATGATGGGGCGACTTTTGCGGAGGTCCCGGTGGAGATTGAGGATCGACAGGAGCGGGTTCTACATGGATGGTCGATTCCTCTAGTGCGCATTAGATGGCAGCACGGGAACCTCCAGGAGAGCACTTAGGAGCGGGAGGTTCAGATGCGCGCTCAGTACCCACACTTGTTTCCCTATATTTTGATGTATCTTCACGGGGACGTAAAGCCCTGAGGTGGGAGTGATGTAAAAACCCGTAAATTTCAAGGAAATTTTTTTCTTAATTTTTTTTGGAATTTTACAAGAACGCAGTTTCTGACGGCACCTGATTCCGAGGTCCGGTGTGCCCGGAATCATTTTCCGAAGTTTGGCTTGGGTACGTTCAGTGAACGAACGAGCAGGTTTTTCTAACTTTTGAACCGGTGCTCGGAATTGAATTCTGAGGACACCGATGGAATCACAACGCCGACATTCGCTTAGAAACGCCTCTTCAGGAGTTGCGTTTGCTCAGGTGTGGTTTTTAATTTTTGGGCTTAAAGTTAAGAAATAAAATAATTGGTACGAAAAACTTTATTTTATTTCACTAAAAGCCACTTAAAAGCCACTTTAAGCTGCTTAAGCTGAGTTGAAGCGGATAGGGTAGAACCCAAAATATCCTACCCTCCTGGTAGGATATTTGTGAGGTGAGGCCCGCACGAGCCCCACCGTTTCTTTTCCGTTAAGTAACGCACCCGCAAAAACCCGTCATTATGAAAGTCAACTGACACGTTTTCTTAAATTCTTAACGTACCAATTAATTGGGCGATTAACTTCGTTAAATTAATTCTATGAATTAATTTAATCGTTTCATAACCTGTTTACAATCCGTTGGCGTAATAATAAAATAAGACCAACGCAAGACTTCTTGAGGATTGCTCGTTGAGAGGTTTTTGACAAATTTTGTGCCTTCATCCTCCTTCGCGAAGAACGCGAAGAACGCGAAGAACGCCGTCACCCTCGGAGATTGACGACGCTTCTTCCGAGACGTTCTTCCCCGCAACGATTTCTGATCACCAACTGCTTGAGGTAGGAGATTTCGAGTTTCTTCTTTTAAATATCTTTGTGGGTTATAACAACATCATGGATTTAATTAATATAATTAAATCTGCATTTTCTTGAACCTCGAAGTTCGTCGACGCGACACCGTATACCGCGACGACATGACGCCCTTCCGCGACGACGCGACACCCTTCCGCGACGCGACGATCACCTCCTTCTGCGACTATTAATTCCGTGAAGAATGCACGCTCGACGACTACGGCGAGGTAGGGATTTTTATTTGAGAACAATATTTAATTCCCGTGATTGTTTCTTTTAAAACAAAGAACCCGGATCAAAGTTCAATTTTAGTTCTATTAAAATTGTGCCTTGCTTGTTATTCATGTGTTGAATATTTATTCCCGATTGTTATCACCTAACGTGGAGGGTGCGGGCCAAACAAACACGGCCCGACCACCCTCCGCAGTTTTTCGTTGATGCGCGGATTGGCGGACGATGACAAACGGGGCCGCAATGGCGTTTTGAGGGCCTGGCAGTGAAGAATGGGACCCGGGAGGAACTTCGGCGCAGACAGAAGTGGATTCGGACCACCGGAGCAACTCCGGTGGCCCGCGGAATCCACTGGTGGCGGCGGCGACGGCCAACCAGACCCGCAAGCACGCGGGTCCGGTGAAACACGGGACGCGGCAAAGCCGCATCCGCTGATCCAACGCGGCCCCACGCGGGGCCGCGACGCTTCATCCCGCGGGGGCCAGCACCCCGCAGGGCCGGGTTGCGCCTAGGCCGGGCCGGGTCGGCCAAACCTGGTCGGACCCGGACCCGGGTCGGGTCGACCTGGTTCGGGCCGACCCAGGGGGGGTTGGGCCGGGTCGGTCCGGGCCCAGACCCCCCGTTTCCGGACCTTTTCGGTCTTTCGCTCATAACTTGAGGTACGGGCCTCCGAACGATGCGCCGTCAGCGGCGATGCGATCCTTGGATCGAGACGGTTGTTTCGGTTTATTGCACTCAGGGTTTCAGAATACTTTGGGTTCAGCCGGGTTGGTTCGTACACGAAACCAACCGGGCCCTCGGAGCGGAAACACCCATATCTTGAGCTTCGGACGTCCGATTGACGTGCCGTCGGCTTTGTTGTTTTCCTATAAGTGAGACGGATATTTTGGCTTACTCTGCCCAAGGTTTGGACGCAGGTGGAGTACGGTCGGGTTGGTTTTGCCTTAAAAACCAACCGGGTTCCTAGGACGAAAAAGCCAATAACTCTCAGACCGGGCGTCCGATTGACGCGCCGTCTGCGACGTTGAGTTCCTGTTGACGATACAGAACTTTTGGATACATCAACTCTGGACTTTGTGTCAGTTGATGTATCAGCCTCTCGGCTCGTGGAGCGGACCCTCCCGAACGAGCTTGCTGTGTGCGGGAACCCTAGAGCTGGCTGCGACTGCTACTGTGACGACGACGACTGTACAGAGATCCTCAGTGGATTCGACGGCGACGACTACAACACTCAACGATCCTTTGTGGGTCAGTGCTACTGATCCTGTCTGGGTCCGATCCTGTGTGGGTCAGCGCTCAGCGGTCCTGTGTGGGCCAGCGCCTACAGGTCCTGTGTGGGACCGATCCTGTGTGGGTCTTTGCGGGGGTTAGTTACCTATCGATCCTTTGTGGGTCAGATCCTTTGTGGGTCATTGCGGGGGTTAGTACCTATCGATCTTTTGTGGGTCTAACGACTTAGATGGATCAGTGATCATCTCTATCGTCATTCGAAGAAGTATACCTGTGTGAGCTAAAACCCTGTTTTTCTTTCCTTTGTGGATTGTGTTGTGCTATCCTGTGTGGATTTACGTTTTTCTTTCCTTCATGGATTGTGTTGTGCTATCCTGTGTGGATTTATGTTTTGCTTTCCTGTGTGGACTGGGTTGTACTTGAGCTCGGATGTTGGAGCCGAGCGAGAATTGATGACTTAGGTATATGTATGGGCATATACCTAAGCCATGTCGGATGCTACTTCATGATTGTATCTTTCCTTTGTGGATTATCATTCGTGGATTCTGGGAGACCTTCGGGGGTCTCGGTGTCCCTACTGAGTAGCTTATACTCACCCCTGCACGGGCTATGCCCGCACTACGTTGTGTTGGTTGTAGACGACAGACAACGCTGATCATGATGGAGGCTTGCAGAGCAGGACGGTACCTGGAGGTGGACCACTGGGTGGGACGTACTCAGAGCGGTCGGCTGGACCCGAGGAGCAGTGGAGGCTATCTGTACCCACCCTTCAGGTGGGACTTCCAGTGGACGACTCGACGTTGCGGCTTTACTTTTCAGTTGCTGTTTTTCCCCTTCAGTTGTACTTTACAGTTGGGCTTATATTTCCGCCCCCTTTACTTTCTGCACTTACTGTTGTACCAGCTTTTACTTAGTGTTTACTTTTTCCACTTGCTTACTCTGTGGTGCTTGTTTACTTTACAAAGGCAATTCCCTCCCTTTTATCGGGATTTACGCCTTGGTGCTAGTCGTCAGCCCCTGGCCTATGGAAGGCGGGCTTGAGGTAGTCACGACACGGGCCCTGAGGACGGGTCGTGACATCAGCGGTATTGGTGGTCTTGGTTTATAGAGAAAACCGAAGAGGTAGAGTAGCCCTAGTGACTCTGGATAGCTGCGGAGGACCTGGATATTAGTTGCACACCTGGAAGTAACACATGAAAGATCTAGAGGAATCAAGGCTAGAGATCGGGGGATTTCCAGGGAAGCTATGTGTGCATGCGAGTTTCAGAACCAACACAACGAGAACCGCCAGATAGTGGTAATCTATCCGGCTATGTAAGTATTCTCCCTCTTATTGTTGTGTAATTATGGATTATCTACTGTAATTGTTTTATTTTGATCATAATAAAATGATTGTGTCAGGTGGTGTTCTTACCGTCCATGTAGGACCAAAAATGGTCCGAAACATGTTAAATCCCTATGTCATTTACTACTTTCTTTCCACTTTTAATTTGAACTGTAAATCGCTATTCAAACTCCACTTCTTGAATATTAATTCAAGTTATGATTTTGAATTTAATGTGTTGATTATAGAAGTAGTTTAAGCTTTGTTTTAGCTCAGTTTTTCATTAATGCTGCTCCCTTGTAATTCTGGAATGTAGGTTTGATTCTGGAAATTAATTCTCATTGTTACTAGTTTTATTAAATCAGTGTTGTACAAATTATGTTTCTATTGTTAATGAGAATAAATTGAAAGTTTGAATTATTTTTGTATTTCCACTACCAGTGTGTTGTTCACTGCTATTGAATTCTTTTGAATATCTTTATTTGATGTTATGGAATTAAAACTCGAACATAATCTGTCTATTAGTTTTCATGTATTAAACTATAAATAAATTTTTTTGCATTTTAGAAGAACCAAAACACCCAATTGATACTGTATGGGGACTCCTCATGTAGGGGTGCCCCCGCAACATGATCCTTGATGTTCGATGCAGATGTGGTGACCGTTGAGTCCTCACCATCCAGGATCGCATGCGAGGAACCAAATTCCTCATCATCCTGCTTCAAAAATGAGATCCATCGCCTCTTCGTGGTAGAGCACCATGTGCAATGACATGGGGGGTGGGGGGGGGGGGGGGGGTGCTGAGAGCTTGTTATATCTCCAAAAACCGTGTCGATGTAGTGTGCCTCCGCTACTTTCTCTTTAGAGAAAAATAAATCCACCACAGATCAAGGAAAAACCTTCATAGATCCTCTCTCTTGGTGAATAGGATACCCGATCTAGGGCTCAATTTTGGGGGAGCTGAACCATTCGAGCTCCTCGCCCTTATGATGTAATTACTCTCAATCTCCTTTTCCCTCATGCCTAGAATGGAGCGCTGCACACTCTATTTCTCTCTGCGAAGTAGGAACACTAGAACAGAGAGATGACATTGCTGCTCTCTCCCTCTCGACGAGGTTGAACACTCTCTTTGAACTGAAACCCTCACTTATCCTCAAAATGAAGCGGTGCTGGGAGGATAGGGAAGCTAGCATAGGACATGCGGTTGGTGGGGAATAAAAGGGTGGTTTTGGATATCTAGGTGTCTAATAGACTCACAAAAAGGGCATATTAGATAAATGAAATTTAATTAACAAAATAAGAGTAAATTAAAATTCATAATTCTGCAGATTGTTAATTAAATGCATGAACAATTTTAATATGAAACAATATCACAATGATTGTCTCTGATAAGTTCAGATGGTATAGGGAAGCTAACATACGACACATATTTGGTGAGGAGCTAAAGGGTGGTTCTAACTGTCTAGCTATCTAACATTATTACAAAAAATGGGAATATTAAATAAATTCAATTTAATTAACAAAATAAGAGTAAATTAATATTCAAAATTCTCTAGATTGGGAATTAAATGCATGAACAATTTTAATATGAAACAATATCACAACGAGGTAAAGTTTAGATGGTGTAGATTCTTTAGCGGCCTCATGGAGATGTGGGAGATATGTCATCATCATTTCACATTTCATTTCAATTATTTAAAAAAAGACCACAGAACCCCCCCCCCCCCAATTTGTCAAGGAGGGAAGATAATGGCAGCTGATGGTGGGTGGACAAACCCACTTGGAGAACTAGGAGGAGGCACCAAGGGTCTGATATGCCTATAAAAGTAAGAGGACTCTTGGTTTCAACATCACCACCAAGTAGCTTCCTTGTGTGGTATTTTGTGAGGTGTATCTCTAATTATTCAAAATAGAATATTTTGAGCATTTTATCTTTGTAATATCGAGTGCATCAATATATGTATTTTACCACAATAATTCAAATTTTACATCATTAGTACATTTATTTTTATATTTTTTTTATTTCAACATCCCAATTATCACTACACCTAATGAACAATCATTTTCATCCCTAATGTGAATATGTTGGAAAAATTGAGTCCAAAATTTTTCCATGATCATTTAGAACATCTCCATAAATTTGGAATAATAGTAATTATTAACCTATTTTTGTCTCACGAAGTCAAAGGTTTGGTTGGTATTTGATGACTTTCAACTCGGTATAGGATGAAAAAAAGAAATTGGATCTTTCAAAATTTTTGAAAAACAAAATTGACTTGTTTTACACTAGGTAGGCCTGATTATTTCTAAATAAATTATGGAAATAGAAAAATAAATAAAAAAATAAACCCTTGTGATATTTTTATCCTTAATTGGAATTTATCACTAAAAAATTATGCGTTGTTTTTGTACCCACATTTTACCATAGTGAAATCCTTCTATTTTCCCATGGGTTTTTATCCCTATCATTTGGGGGGTTTTCCATGTTACATTTGATGTTCATTTTAATTCTGCACTTTTTCACTTATTTTTTATCTCGCAATTATCATTGTATCGAAGGACCAATTTTTGACGATCCTAACAAGTGGTATCAAAGGGAGGTTGGAGTATTCAATTATAGAACATGGTGGAAATCATCTGGTGGAGCAGTTTATCGAGGACACGAAGGATGTTACCGGAAGACAATGGTGGTACCAGATATGTCTCTAGGATATCGAAATTCCAATTGAACAATATGAGTCATGAGGCATGTTTTGTTGTTAGTGACAGTCAGAGAATGGTGTAAGACTGATGGGGTTACTCAGGTTAGGTGGTCTCTCAGGAATTTAGAAGAATGTCAGCAGAATATGGTGACAGTATCAATGGTGTTTCTGAAATACTGGAATTATTATTTTCTATAGGTGTCATGCAGCGTGTTCCATTCATTAGGTGACATTTGGAGCTTGGTGCAAGGATACTGAAATTCTAGAAGGCAATAGAACTGGAAGACCACGATAGCAAGAACGTAGGGAAGGAGATGTTAGACGAATCTATCAGTTGTCAATTCAAGTCGATGGAGGATTCGGTTGGTGCCCTTATTCTTCATGACATTTCAAATGGTGAAGGCAGTTTTTAGTTTTCATCTCTATGCCAACGATCTTTCGAGGATCGATAGAGAAATTAAAGGACCATCTGTGATGAATGTGGGAACTCAAAGATTTAGAACCTGGCTAGAAGTAGTTGGAGAAAAGGACCTTATTTCCATGGTTGCACTAAGTAAATAAGTTTAAGTTAAAGTTTAATAAAATAATATGTTTTTAATGTTAAGTTCATTTTAGCATCTAACTAATTAACTTTTTCATTTAATAACTATAGTTAATTCTAATTATTTTAATTATTTGTTTGCAGTTAATTAATTGTAGGTGTTCTGCATTTGTTTAGACATATATTTAATTAATATTTACATTTATAGTCTTAGTTAATTAAGTTACCTTTATTTTTAGTTTTTTTTTCCTAAAAAGAAAATAGAAGAGAAGAAGAAAAAAAAAGAATAAAAAATAAAATAATAAAAAAAAGTAAAAGAAAGAAACATTATTTTTTTTTCTCTCTTTTTTTATTTTTTAATTTTTTCTTCTTATTTTTTTCTTCTTCTCTTCTTCTATTTTTTTATGAAAAAAATAGGAGAGAAAAAGAAAAAAAAACAAACTAAAAATAAAGGTAACTTAATTAACTAAGACTATAAATGTAAAGATTAATTAAATATATGTCTAAACAAATGCAGAACACCTATAATTAATTAACTGCAAACAAATAAATAAAATAATTAGAATTAACTAGAGTTATTAAACGACAAAGTTAATTAGTTAGATGCTAAAATGAACTTAACATTAAAAACATATTATTTTATTAAACTTTAACTTAAACTTATTTATTTAGCACAACAATTGAACCGGTTAAAAAGTAAAGTTATTTTATTTAAATAAATCAGAATTAAATGGTAAAGTCTTAAATTAAAAACTGGATTAGATTGAAGCAAATAAATATGACAACTAAAAAATAATTATTCAAAAAAGTTAATAAATAACACAAAATAAGATTATCAAACTATAAAGTAGATTAATATATAGAATAATTAGATAGACAATAAAAAAGGACTAAAAAATAGAAATTTAATTATAAAAAATGATTAATTAAGAGATTTAGTGATAAAATTACAAAAGTTCCATTATTTATTAAAAAGTGCCAAAATTATTAATTAAATTGATAAAAATTAAATAAAAGATGTGGCAAAACTATGTAAAAATATAGCCACATCAATCAATAGAGAAATGAAAGGACTATCTGTGATGAATGTGGGCACTCAAAGATTTAGAACCTGGCTAGAAGTAGTTGGAGAAAAGGACCTTGTTTCCATGGTTGCACTAAAGGAAGTTTTAGTGGGAGTTCGCCATGATGATGACATTAAACTTTTCAGAATCTAAGGTTACCAGATGAAGGTCGGTTCTGATGGTGTCGTTGGATTTTGGTGTACCAAAAAGCTCCTGGGCGGTGAAGAAGATCGTTAGTAGAGTCTTAAAAAATGCATGGAAGACCAATAGAGTGAGGCCATGGATATGGTGCACAACACAACTTGTTGTTGGAAATTTCAAAAAAATCAGAGGATGGAAACTCATTCTTGATTTCATTTGAGAAATGTTTCATGGAGGCACTAAGATGAGTTTCACATAGACTATGGAACGATCAGACCATGGTTCCAGAAGACTGAGGAGGAACTACTTCAGTGGGATCTTGAATGATTAAAGAAATATGGTATGGGGAACAATGCAAGAACTATAGAAGAATGGTGAAATGAAGCTAGAACAGTTTTGACATTGGTGAGAGCATGAGAATAGTCTTTGAGTGGGATATTGTTGGACTCAACCTATGAATACAATTCTCAAGACAGAATTGATTTGGGTTCAACCAATTTATTGAAGAGAGATAAAATCCTTAATAGAGAGATTTATCTCAACATTAATAGAGGAGTTTCTCCCAACATCAATGGATAATTAATTCTAAATATTAATGGATGAAAAAATTAATGTTGAGTGTATTAATTGAAGATATAGACATGGGGTCTATATAAATGGATGCAGTGACATTTTGTTGAGTATAAATAATGAGAGGAAGATAAATCCTAACCAAGGTGGAGGTGGATCCCCTTCCGGGGAAGCCAACTTGTGTGCACAAAAAGAGCCAAAGGTAACAGAGCCAATGGCGGAGGTCGTGACCCACAAGGGTGGAGACCAGAAGGAGGGATCTAAAAGATGCGACGATCAAATAGTGTTGGTGGAACACCTTCTAGTGATTTAGGTGGAGTTCTGAATGATGGAAATTCTTGTAACCTTGATGTTTCTCCTCATTTAATGAAATTGATGGCATCATTCCCCCATGGATGTAGGATGAAAGTCCGAACCACGTAACCCCGTTGTGAATTGCTTTTTTACTTTGTGCTTGCATGTGTGTTTGATTATTGTGAGATTTTGTTCATTGCTGGAATGAAGACCTTGAGAGGACCAGATCCAGATGTATGGAAGACTCGGTATGGTGGCTGGGGTGCTTAGAATTCCCAATTTTAAACACCAAAGTCACATGGGATCTTCCGAAGAATGTTTCACACTTGTTTCTTGGGGATCTGATCCCCAACAATTTTCACAACCAAAAACTATTTTCTTGGAGACTTATGGCCATGACACTCATTCTGCCTCTTCTCATCCTTCTTCCTCTGTACCTTTCACCATTCTCCACCATCGCTCAAAATAACAGAACGATATCCATGGGTTCATCGTGTGGGGGCCACTTCCAATTAGGAGAGACATTGTAGTGGAGGAAGTCTCTGAAGTCGACAACAAATGGTGAAACTTCTTCTATGGTGGGCAACCGACTCGGTGTACAATAGCCAGTAGAGGAAGTTTCATGGGTAGATGAGCTACCCACCAACTGAAGGAGAAGGCTAGTTTTGGTTCCTATTTAAAATGGGATGAAAATCCCATTGTTTTTATGTGTGTATATTTGAGTGTATGTATTTATGTGTGATCCTATGGTGAGTTTGAGTTGGAGAGAAGAAAACTGATGACCCCTTCTCCTGTGGATGTAGGCAAACCTGTTGAACCACATTACATTTTGTGTTGCTCCATTCTGCTTCTCTATTTGTGTGATCCTTATTGTCACGCACCTCCACTGCGCCCCAACAAGTGGTATCAGAGGCGAGTCGGAGCAAACAGAGTTGAACAGACAAGGCAACGATGATTTTTTTGGTGACTGGAAAAATGAATTTTGTTGGAAATTTTTTTCGACCCTAGATCTATGAAGAGGACGGTAAGACGATTTCAACGGCATAAGCGGCGATGAAAACGCAGTTGAAATGAGTCCGGTAAGCTCGGTCAAACTTTGGTCAAAATTGCGGGTGAACAGTACCCCAATGCTGGAGAAGACGACACTGTTCACACCGTCGGTGACAATTCCAGCAGGAACTCAAGCGTGCCATATCAGCGTCACGTCAGTGCCACGTCAGCGGGCGATCTGGACCATTGAACATGTTTTGACCATATCTCGGTCAATTAGTGTCCGATTTCGGTGACCCAGGAGTCAATTCCGACTATTTCAACCGTTATGGACGTATCCGTATAGTTAGTTTTTCAAAATTAGATATCTATCAGGTGGTTTAAGAAGGGAATGACATCGACGGTGGTGATCGCATTTTGCGACAACGACGATGGCTGGTGGAGGAGCATTACCAATGTTTGATATCGAGAAGTTCGATGGTCGAAAAAAATTTGACTTGTAGAAAAGCATGGTGAAAGATCTTTTGGTGCAATAGGGTATGATCAAACCGTTGATCGGAGAAAAGCCCGAGACAACCAATGCTGATTATTGGGAAGATCTCAAGATGCAGGTCGTCAGCACAATTCGACTGTGTCTGGTGAATGAGGTAAAATACTTGGTGTTGGATGAGACCTCACCGAAGGAGATCTGGAAGAAGTTGGAGCAATGATATATGGTGAAGTCACTCACCAAAAAATTGTTCTTAAAGAAGAAATTGTACCAGTTGCAAATGGATGAGGGAGAAAATTTGTTGGATCATACCAACGAATTCAACAAGATCCTAACGCAGTTATTGGGGCTCGGTGTGAAGGTTGGAGAGAAGGAAAAATCACCTTTTATTTTATCATCCCTACCAAGCTCATTTGATGGGCTTGTGACTACATTGCTCATGGGGAAGGAGACATTGAAGCTGGATGAGGTGATGACATCACTTCAAGATTTGGAGGCATTCCGAAGGCATGCGATGCATTCAAGAGATAAAATCATGGTGATGTGAGATGATCAACATGAGAAGAGCCGACATCGGTAGTCAGGAGGTAAATAATGGTGACCAAAATCAAGAGGATGTGATCCGAGTGAAATCACGTGTTTCTGATGAAAGAGTAAGGGTCACTATAAAAGTGATTGCGGAGAGTGCAACCGGTACGTTCCTAGGAAAGATAAAGTTAAAGAGAGGGATATGAACATCATATGATTATCAGAAGATGATGAAGTCTGTGTGACAATGAGAATCTTACACTCAGATGAGCGAGTTGAATGGGGAGAAATGTAGTGTCATTAATGAAAGAGATATGGGTACATGAAGCGGGAATGATAGTTTTCTGAGAAGGAAGAACGAGCGGGCTCAAAATCCAAAGAAAGACAGATAAGTTTTGGATTTGGGGAGCTTAACACACATATGTACGACGAGAGGTACATTTCATAACTTTTAGTAGGTACGAGATTTGGTGTGACTTGGTGATGGGTCAACATGTGAGGTTTGAGGAGTCAAGACGGTTAAATTGAAGACACTCGATGGAGGAGTACGTAAACTGGCTGACGTGAAATTCATTCTGAGGATGAGAAGGAACTTGGTATCATTAATTAGTCTCGATGCGAAAGGGTATAATATTTCCATAATAGGTGGAGTGTTGGAATTATCACGCGGGGATGCAGTGAATCTTACTGGTAAGGTGTCCTAAGACTTGTATCATTTGATGGGGACCACAGTCAGCCCGAGCTCGATTGAAGATAATAGAAGTGCCATGTCATCTGGAGTGAAGAAGCATGTTCAATTTGCCAATGAAGGTTTGAACACCTGCAAGGGAACTATAGGTCAAGCTTCTACCCCAAATTGGCCGTGAGGGGGAGATTTGTGGGGGCCACTCCCAATTATGGGAGACTTTATAACGGAGGAAGTCTCTGAAGTCAGCAACAATTGGTGATGCTTCTTCCATGGTGGGAAGCCAACTCGGTGTATAGCAGCTAGTTGAGGAAGTTTCATGGGTAGATGAGCTACCCACCAACCGAAGGAGAAGGCTGGTTTTGGTTCCTCTTTAAAATGGGATGAAAATCCCATTGTTTGTAAGTGTGCATATTTGAGTGTATGTATTTGTGTGTGATCCTCTAGCGAGTTTGAGTTGGAGAGAATAAAAACAACGACCCCTTCTCCCATGGATGTAGGCAAACCTTCCAAACCACGTTACATTTTGTGTTGCTCCGTTCTTCTTCTCTGTTTGTCTGATCCTTGTTGTTACGCACCTCCACTACGCCCCAACACATCAATCTTCACCATAGACACTCCATGACTGCCTCCTTCTACTGAGTTCACTTCCGGGTTTCAACCAATAAACACCATCACCGACAGAAGCTTCCTTCTAGCCATTTGGTATAATAATTTTACAGAACGAACTATCATTTGGTATGAAAATAGGGACAACCTCATGCCACCTGGCTCGAAACTGACCCTCACCCCCAATGACAGGTTAGTACTCACCGACCCAAAAGGTGCACACCTCTAGAAATAAAAAATGTATGTCAACAAAGTGGATTCTCATGATTTCATGAAGGAAAAAGGAAATTTCGTGATCCCATGTAGGGATTCCATGATCTCGTGGGAGACATTTTGTGAGCCCACTGACACCGTACTTCCCATACAGGAACATACACTTCTATAGATGGGGAATGATGGAAACTAGAGTGGATGAAGCTGGAAAATATCTACATTATATTTGGATTAAATGAGAAGGGTAGTAGGACATACAGGTTTAGTAGAATTTTCAGTCTCACGGATGAACAAAGGCTATGGTGCGAATGCCCACTGGGGTTCCCTTTAGAAGACAAGGGAGATGCCTATAGAAACTGTGTGCTGAATTTGGTGATGGAATGCACGTAAGATGAACATCATCTATATATCAATGTTTGATGAATAAGATATTACTGAACCCAATTTGTTGAGTCTCCATTGAGGCTATTGAGTTATAGTTGTGTCGAGGTTGAAACCTGAGCTTTTTGGAAGAAGAAGATGCCGAACACCGCTGAAGAACCCATTACATACCTATTGAAGATCTTCTAAGTCTGAACTAGGAAATTAATTGGAATCCACAGAAAGACTTGAGCCAATCCTGAAGATGATTGTCTTATGGTTTTGAACCGATATGCTATTGAAGGTGTTTGAGTTCATTTTATAGATAATATGCTTTGACCGAATCAAGTCTGAGTGAGGGAGAGGATTTTAAGAAAGCCTTGATGAGGTTGCATGTCAGTGTAATTTTCCACACATGATAGCTACCCGCACACTTTGTTAAGGGGGGAGGTGGGTTCCCAAATCTAAAAAATCATTCAGTGGGGGAGGGAAATATGTTATGGTAGGAGGGCTGAGAGAATCCTATAAAAGGCAGGATCCTCCTCCCATTTATTCATCACCTTCAAAAACATCATCAATTCCATTTGATTTTTATTATTTGAGTAGTATTTTTGATGTGGTTTTCCCTATTAATCAAAAGAGATATTATGAGGGTATTATCCTTGTAATAATGAGGTTGTGTGTATCCACTTTTACCCATAGTGAGCTTTCTATTTGTCTGTGATTTTTTACACCTTTCATTTGGGGGTTTTCCACATTACACCTGATGTCCTTTTATTTCTACATATTTCACATCATTTTATCTCGTGATTATTACTACACCGTGGGCCAATCATTTTTCGGTCTCAACAAGTGGTATTAGAGGTAGTTTCTGGCCCGATGCTGTTCACATTTCTAGGTATTAATAATTCTTATAAATTTGAGTATGCTCTTTGATTGTGACTCTGGTTGATATTTCACATTATAAGAAATTTATCGAGATTATTAAATATACCATTGTGAAATAGAGGAGGTTCTGGACCGACAGTGTGTCTAGATGGTGGAAAAATTTGAGATCGAAAAATTCAATGAGAATAATTTTTCATTGTGGAAAATGAAGATGCTAATAGTTCTATAAAAGGATAATTGTCCAATGAAAATTGGTGAAAGACCAAAATATTTGACGATGGAGCATGATTCTAATGGGATCTAGAATCATGACATGGAAAAAAATGTGGCGAGTACTTTTGGAAGTGGAGATATACTAGTCAGTGAAATACCGACGACTTCTGGAAGCAGGAGGCATCTCAACGATGCATGGATAATCTACTCTGGGTCAACATGGAACAAGACATCTTGACTGGAATCATTTGACCAGTATAAAACTATCCCAAAAGGACTTGTGTACATGGGGAACGATCACACCCTAAATATCATTGGAGGAAGTACCATCAAACTGAAGATACATGATGGTATTGTTCAAACCATCCAAGGAGTATTCCATGTTAATGTCTTGAATAAAAACATATTGTCTTTGGGAAAATTTGATGACATTAGATGAAACTCTCAAAATGAGAATGGAGTGATGAGAATTGTTAAAGGAACACTTATGGTGATGAAGGTAGAAAATATCTCAAAAAACTATATGTTATTATAGGTGAAATATACAAGGAGGCAGAGATAATTGTCGCATCAACTACCTCAACAGAAGCATTGACAACATTATGGAATCAGAAGCTTGACCATATTTCAGAACGAGGCCTGAAGTTTTTTGCGGATCAAAAGTTCCTGCCCAGGATTAAAAAGGTATCCCTACCATTTTTCTAGCATTGTGTTTTGAGAAAGCAACATAGACTAAAGTTAGGGATGTCAACAGTAAGAATTCAGAAGATCATAGAGTTGACCCACTCAGATGTTTGGAAAGCACTGGTTATATCCCTGGGATGAGCAAGGCATTTTGTATACTTCATTGATGATTATTCCAGGAGATGTTGGGTGAAACCAATCAAGTGTAAAATAGATGTTTTTCAAGTCCTCAAAACATTCAAAGCATGGAAGGAGATTGAATCTGGAAAGAAGATAAAGTTTATAAGGAATGATAATGGTAGAGAATATACAAGTGTGAATTTTGATACTTTTTGTCAAAATGAAGGAATCGAGAGACAGTTCACAGTGACGTATACTCCTCAACATAATATAGTGAGAAATAGGATGAACATAACCCTATTGGATAGAACACAGGTGATGATGAAGACTGTAGGAACTGCAAAAAGTTTCTGGAAAGAAGCAGTGAATATTGCCTCTTATGTGATCAACAGATCTCCTTCAATGGAAATTGATCTGAAGACATCGATGGAGATTTGGACTCATAAACCTATTGACTATTTTTGGTTATATACTTTTGGAAGTATAGTATAAGTAATGTTTAATGACCAGGAATGATCGAAGTTGGATTTGAGATCTATGAAATGTATCTTCTTAGGGTATGTTAATGGCGTGAAGGGGTATCGTTTGTAGGACCCCACTTCCTACAAACTTATCATCAGTAGAGATGTCATTTTTATAAAATACAAGGTGAAAATGAAAATTTATGGAGACATGGAGAAGGATAATACCAAAACTACAACAGTTAAAGTTAAGGACAAATCCAAGGAAGAACCAATTTCATCTGAGTCATTACCAGAGCATGAAGATCAAGTACTAGTTGAGTCTGGACCACAATGGTCAACTCGGGAGAAAAGAACACCAATGTGGCACTCAGACTATGTCACTAAGAGAAATATTACATACTACGTATTGAGGTGGGATAAATGGCCATCTTTTTTTTGGAGGTGACCCAGAGTCCAGATGTATCCTCATGGATAATGACGATGCATGAGGAACTTGAATCCCTGCATAAGAATAAGACTTGGGATCTTGTTCCATTACCACATGGAAGGAAGGATATCAACAAAAAATGAGTCTTTAAGATCAAATGGGATAAAAAGGACCAGGTGGAAAGATATCATGCACGAATGGTGGTCAAAGGATATACTCAGAAGGAATGTATTGATTTTAATGAAATATTTTCTCCTGTTGTTAGACTAACAATAGTTTGGATAGTTCTAGTGATGTGTGATACATACAACTTACATCTAGAGAAGTTGTGTGTAAAGAATTATTTTCTCCATGGTGATCTTGATGAATAGATCTATATTCTCCAACTGAAAGGTTTTTCAGAAGAAGGAAAATATAACTTGTTTTATAGGTTGAAAAAATATCGGTACGGTCTCAAACCAGCATCAAGGTGTTGGTATAAGAGATTTGATTCCTATATCATGAGCCTCGGATACATCAGGCTTCAGTCAGATCCTTGTGTATATTTCAGGTGTTTTAATGGTAATGATTTCATTATTATTTTGTTGTATGTAGATGAAATGTTGGTTGTAGGCCCCAATAATGACCAGATCTAGGAGTCAAAGGCATCATTGGATAGAGAGTTTGATATGAAGGACTTGGGACTAGAAAAAAATATTATTGGGATGAAAATTAACTGAGATAGAAATAATGGAAAGATTTGGCAATCACAGAAGAATTACTTAAAGAGTGTCTTAGAATGATTCAACATGCAAGACTGTAAGCCAATATCTACCCCTATTCCCATTAATTTCAAGTTATCCTCAGCGATGAGTCCTAGCAGTGAAGCAGAGATGATGAAGATGTCTCGAGTACCATATGTATCATTAGTGGGTAGTATGATGTTCACTAGGGTTTGTACTAGACTAGACATTGCATATACAGTGGGAGTAGTTAGTCGGTACATGGAAAATCTAGAATGAGAGCATTGGAGCACTATGACGAGGATACTAAGATACATTAAGGAGACCTAAAATGCTATATTATGTTATGGAGGACTAGATTTCACTATCAGAGGATATATTGATTTAGATTTTCAGGTGATTTTTACCGGAGGAAATCCACTACAGGTTTTGTATTTACTCTTAAAGGAGGAGTTGTGATCAGGATTTAAAAGTTACGGTTAGTTTTGGTATTATCCACAATGGAGGCAGAGTACATGGTTGCTACATAGGCTTGCAAAGAGTCAATTTGGATGAGAAGGTTGTTGGAGGAGATCGGGCATAGACAAGAGAAGATTCCATTGTATTTTGATAGTCAGAGTGACTTGAACATTGCAAGGAATCCATATTTTCATTTCAGGATGAAGCATACTGAGGTATAATATCACTTTTTCTAAGATTTTTTTGAGGAAAGAAGTGCGGACATGTAGAAAATTCATACTAAAGAAAATCTGGAAGATTTCCTGATGAAGGTGATTGACTCTGTTAAGTTTAGATGGGGTAGATCCTCGAGCAGTCTTGTAGAGACATGAGCAGCATATTTGGAACATAGAAAGGATGCGTTGAGATGTGATTTGTTCTCAATAAAATCTCAAAGCGGGATATGTGTCGACATAATTTTCCACGCATTGTAGCTGCCCCCCACTTTTTCAAGGGGGCTGGTGGTGAAAGATGAGGTGGGTGGCCAACTGCACCAACCCATCCAGTGGGAGAGGGGGATTTCATGTGGCAAGAGGGCTAGAAGAATCCTATAAAATTCACAAGGCTCTTCCCATTTATTCACCACCTTCAGCAACATTATCAATCCCATTTGAGTGTTATCACTTGAGCGGTATTTGTGAGGTGATTTTCCCCATTATTCAAGAGAGATATTATGAGGGTCTTCTCCTTATAGTGAGGGTGTGTTTACCCAAATTTACCCATAGGTAACCTTCTATTTGCCCATGTTTTTTTACACCTTTCATTTTGGGGGGTTTTCCACATTACATCTGATGTCCTTTTATTTTTTCATTTTTCACTTCATTTTATCTCATGATTATTTCTGCACTGTGGGCCAATCATTTTTCATTCTCAATATTGTGTGATAAATAAGTTTGATTACTGGAGATATGTGTGTGTTTTTAGGTTCAAAGGAAGACATTGGGTCTTTCGAGGGTTCCCAATGTTGCAGCTGCATTGAACAAATAGGCGGACACCAGGTGCTCGACTATTTGTCACATTGTAATTGAACTCGTGCATTCTGTTGTGTTTGTCGAGGATAGGTTGGACTCTAAATGTATCTTCCACTTCTGCCGATTGATTCAATTATGGAACAAATATTGATGAAGGTGGAGAACTAGAAGATTACATTTTGAATTTTATAATATATCAGAGCATTCCAAATCAGGTGATTGCAGTTTTGATCGTACATATTTCATAATAGTGGTTTCCATGTTTATTATTATTTAAAAGTTCATAATTATTAAATTATTGAAGTAAATTTCCTGGATGATTTATAATTATTAATGATGTTTCAAATTCCATTCATGGTTGTTTTACTCTTTATCCTTGAAGATGAATTTGATAGTTAGTATATTCTTGTGTTTTTTTACCATCAAAATGTGTTTTATTAATTAATTAGTTAAATAATGATATAATATCTCCAAATCCACAAATTAATTATTTACACATTTAATTCATATTATTCTAGAAATAATTTTCTCATAGTCATTAATGATATAAATTCATGGCGCCATTCAATTAGGTGGTTAAACAAACTCAAACCTGAATGTACTATGATTTATTTAATGATTATAAGGTGGTTTTGTTGTAATATATTTATAATAAAAGAAAAATGATATTATTTAGTGTTTATTAGTACTACATATAATAAATTTAAGGAATTTTAATATGAAATAATGTATATGATGATATTTCACAATTTGAAAAAATGTTATCCATCTAGAATAGTTATTTTAAATGATTAAATTAACACCAATCATTTTTCATCATATCATTAATGGGTTCTCTAATTTTTTATACTAGAAAATTAATTGTATCATAAAAATAATATTTATCCTTTAATACCATCCTTATATCAATATTTTTATGGTGGTGGAGGAAAACAAAACATGTTATGTTGTGGAGGTGGTAGTCCTCACAACACACAGACGATGCTATTGTTTCTCTTAATAGATGTAGTATATGAATTAGAAATTACAATATCATTAATATATTAACATTACAGAATAAAAATGATACTAATATCATTATATTTTTGTGGTTAAAATAAATTTTAATAAATAAAATTACAAATAAAAACTATATAGTTGATAATACACATGTCATAGACATGAATTTTCCTTGGACATCTCTTTATAAATCAAGGTCTTATGATTACTAATGGTGAAAGGATGCTACTAA
Source organism: Viscum album (assembly GCA_963277665.1). Taxonomy (NCBI): domain Eukaryota; kingdom Viridiplantae; phylum Streptophyta; class Magnoliopsida; order Santalales; family Viscaceae; genus Viscum; species Viscum album. The sequence continues at coordinate 1,485,681,923 of OY728128.1, forward strand.
AAATGGGGGAGAGTTATAGGATGAGAAAAGTAGAATATTTTCAAAATAAAATTTGAATGAGAGGTGATTCTTGAAATGGTGGATGTGTTACTGTTTTATAAGTGCGGAGAAGGGTAGTTTTGGGAGTAACCCTTACATTTTCAGAAATATAATGTAAATATTCAAGTGAAAAAATATAAAAAATGGACAAATGTGGATAAGAAAATGAGTGTGGGTTTAAACTCACCTCAACGACTACTTTTTGGGACAAATTTGAGTGGTTTAAGTCTTTTTGGTATAACTTTTGAACTTTTATGTTTATTTACTTTTACCTTCTTAATTTATATATAACCTTTTGTACTTAATTTTAATGAAAAAGATTAATATTGGACTTTTTTACAAATTTGAAACCTCTAATAAAAAATTTAAAAATCATTTTATCAAATAAAAATTTTAAAGTCATGAAAATTTAATTTTAAAATAAACATAATTAATCACAAATTTTTTATAGAATTAACTCTTTTAATACATAAATTTATAAATAAGAATAATTATCATCAATACCAATTTTAATGACATAAATTGATATATTATAAAATAAATAAATTATATGTGGCATCCATGGAATTCCAAAACTGAATCTCCCTTGAAAATAATTGATTCAAAGAAAGAAGAAAACTTGTAATTTTTAATTTGATAAAAAAATGCTGATACAAAGATTTATGAGCTTAGATAATATTTTAAAATGAATAATTTGATTTCCTAGATTTATATTTGACCACTTAAAAGTTTTTTTAATCTTATAGCTAATTCTTATGAAATAATAAAGTAATGAAAATTACATGTTTCTTGAAATTCATTTTCTTTGACATAAAAATGAAATTTTTAGGAAAAGGAAAAAATTCATACTAATACACTTTTTATTCGAGGAAAATGAAGTTCTTTTTTAACAATTTCAACTTCTAAAAATTATAAATTCTATTTTTGAATAAAATAATCTAAAATAATTGAGAAACTATTTCAATTGGAAAATAAAATTTACAATTTTTAACTATTATTATTATTTCTTATCATTTACCAAATAAATTGATGTGAACAAATTATTAATATTAGACATAATATATCATTAATCATATGTTTCTTCAAATAGAAATGTGTACTACATAAAATAATTTTTTTAGAAAAAATATTTTTGTAAATGATAAATGAACATATTATTTATTTTTTGTAAACTAAATGAAATTAAATCACATTAAAAGTAGTATTTATTTTCATTATTAATATATTTTATAAAGAGTTTGTAATTATTCATTCATATTAATTCAACGGATAGGTTTTAATACTCATACTTTGAGATTTCTATTTTATGTAAATATATTATTATTTTGTTTATGATCAGTATTACACATGATGCATGCTATAAAACTCATTTGGACCATTTAAAAAAAGTCATATATTAAAATCATATGGTGTTACAAAGTCTTTGTGAAGTTCCAAAGGGTCGAATAACAACTGAGAGGGGGGGGGGGGTTGAATCAGTTGTTCACTTTTTTTAAGTTTTTAACTTTTTGAAACTTAACCCCTGTAACCTATTAAGATTATTTTCCTTATAAAATATTTAGGAAATAATCATGCATGAAAAAGTAGGAAATGAAGTAAAGGACACAAGATTTACAAGGTTCAACATCAGTGTGAGAACCTACATCCTTTCCATAGCCACTCCCACGGGTCTACGAAAGTCCTATATTATAAAGAAGTGAATACAAATTGTGCCAAATCCTATTAGAAACCTTCTATATTCTTATTGGAATGATTATACATAATCCCATCAGATTATAATATTTTATTGTAAAAAAATTGAGCTAAACAAAATAATAAATATTTTTTTGAATCTGCTCCACAATTTCTCAGTCTGAATCCCCAGTTCAATTTGGTTGGATTCGATTTTCTCAATCCGATAATGCTGGAACCTATTTTCTCAATACAATGATGCTGGATCCAATTCTCTCAAAACAATGATGCTGGATCCGATTTTCTGACTATGTTAATGATGGATCCGATTTTCTGAGTACAATAAACTCACTCTCAATCTGAAAAACTCAAACTCTGCTAGAATGCTAAATAAAATTATTCTTCAATTAGATGAGAACTTTCACTTCAAATTATCTAGTGCTCTGTCTTTTTCACATGTGTGAAAGTTTCTAATGAACAAATGATTCAAGTAAGTATTTATAGAAGGCTCAGAAAACAAAGGCGGAAAACTTGAAAACATTCCCCACTTCCTCAAATCTCAAAATCTCCGAAAATCTCTCCCATTAAAACTTCAACTTTTACATCTTCAAACCTCCTTAGATTTCTCTGAGATTTATGCAAAATTGAAATTCAAGTTTGACCTTCGAAACTCTTTATACCTTTCTCAGCTCATTATGATCGGTTTGTTTCTCAACTCATTATGATATTTTTCTTTCTCAGTTTTAACTCTTCATTATGAATACTTCAATATGATTTCCTTAGTACAAAAATCCAAGTATGGACATCTGAGTATGAAAATCTCAGTACGATTTTTCCAGTACAAAAATCCAAGTACGGAAATCTTAGTATGATTTTACTAGTATGAAAATATGAGTACGAAAATTTCGTTATGAAAATATGAGTACAAAAATCTCCCCAGTATGAAAATTCAAAAATGAAAATATCAGTATGAAAATATGAGTACAAAAATCTAACTATGAAAATCCTAGTATAAAAATATCAGTATGAAAATCCTAGTATGAAAATCCCAGTATGATTTATTTCTTCCTCAAGCTCAACAAGATATTTTTCTTTATCAAATCATTATGATGTAATTCCCATTACGATGGAAATCCCATTTCAATGTAAATATTATTTTGCAAATCTAAAGTTCTTCAAAGCTCTCCACCATTTCTTCAAAATATTTTATCATGAAAGTATTCATGATTTGTGAGAACTTCTTGATCCAAAAAGCATCGTATGATTTGATTTAGAAAGTATGAGAACTTTCTAACTCCTAACTTTATAATCATGTTTCAAAACTCTTCAATAACAAAATGAATTCAACACTCAACAACTGCTTTCTTTCTAACTTAAAAACCTCTTTCTTTCTCAGAATTTTAAAAAGAAAAACTTAAAATAAAAAACAACTTATGCCTTTGATTCTTTTGAATCTAATGATTTTAAATGTCATGATGATGGACCTAAATAGGATAAAGTGTTTGATCATCAACTTCATCTTCCTGAATTCTTCTATGCATGGTGTAGCTCAATATGAAAACCTGGGTCTGAAAACTTTTTTCCTGAAAACAACCTCATTATGATGGACTGGGTCCGATTCTTGAGAAATAAAATATTCTTCAAAAAAATGTTAGTTGTCAAAAAATAAAAAAAACATTGTTTAAAACAATTTAACCAAAAAGGTTCTTCAATCTCCTCCTTTGTATTTGTTGACAACCCTTGTTAACAAATTTTCAACTCTCAGAAATTTTCGCAACTCAAATTTTGTAAACAACCCAAGTTTTTGATTTTATCAAAATTTAGACTTTCTCAAAAGAGAGTGTTTTGACACCACACTACTGGATAAATTTAGGTTTTTGAAGGAATTCAATCCCTTGGTGGAATGAAAGTTTTGGTGGCCATGTAATGATAAAATCTACTCACTTTTCTTTTCACACTTTCTTTATCTCTCCCCCATTATTTATTTTCTCACTTTCTTTCTCTCTCCCCCATTATTTACTTTCTCACTTTCTTTCTCACCCCCATTTTATGATAACCACAACTTCATATTCATGAAAGAAATATAATAAAAACTTCTTAAAAAGTAAAAAGTTGTTACTTTCTATCCCCCTTTGTTAACATAATCCAAAGTACAATGGGGGTGATTCCTTATGAGGTTTAGGAAGACATGAGAGGAGGTTGAACCTGAATTTTCAGCCTCAATTCCAAAAACATTTCTTTCAACATTGATTTTGTAAAGATATCATCAATCCGATACTTTCTTGAAATGCATTCCAGAAAAACATCTCCAGCATTAACTTTCTATTTTATAAAGTGAAACTTTATATCAATGTGTTATGATCTTGAATGTTGGACATGATTTTTAGAAAGATCAATTACACTTTGATTATCACAAAGTATCTTCAATGGTTTAGAAATTTTTACTTTCAAATCTTCTAGATGAAATTTCATTCACATCATTTGAGTATAATCTTGAGTAGTTGAAAAATATTCAGATTTAGTTGTGCTCAATGTTACTATAAATTGTTTCCTAATATACCAACTCACACAACATTCTCCCAAGAAAAATATTCCTCCTGAGGTTGATTTTCTATCATTACAGTATCCTACCCAATCAACATCAGTATAACAATGAAACTTCATATCACTATTTATTTTGTAAAACAACCCATGTGAAGTTGTTCCTTTGACATATGTTATAATTCTTGTTGCTTCCAATATATATGAATCTTTCAGATTGCTTTGATACCTAGAACACAAAGTGAAAACATAAAAAATATTAGTCCTTGAGGTTGTAAGTTAAATAGGAATTCCTATTGGCTTTCAAAATTCTTTCTGACTCACACTTATTCCAGATTCATCTTTACTCAAATTTTTGCTCACAAAAATAAGAGTTAAAACTTCTTTGAATTATGCCATCCCAATCTTCTTTAATAATTCTTTGGAATACTTTTTTGGATATAAGAAAATGTATTTTCCCTTTTTTTTGAACTTGTAAGTCAAAGAAGAAATTTAATTCTCCAAACATATAAATTTCAAAATTCTTCTTTATTTCCTCAGAAAATGTTTTACAAACATCTTCTATATCCCCCAAAAAATTATATCATCCACATAAACAATTACAATTAGTGCTCTAGAGTCAACATTTTTTTACATATAATTTTCTATCAAAATTTTCTTTAGAAAAGTTCAACATTCTAAAAAAACTTTCAAGTTTAAAGTACCAAGCATGTGGAGATTGTTTCAGAATATAAAAATATTTCTTCAATTTAATTTTTTTTCATCCTCATCAAGTAGAAACCCATAAGGTTGTTCAATATAAACTTTTTCCTCAATCTCACCATTTAAGAAAACTGACTTTACATCCATCTGATAAACTTTGTAATTCCGATGTGTGGCCATTGAAAGAAACATTATAATAGTTTCTAATCTTGAAAATGGGGATACATTTTCTTCAAAATCCAAACATTCCACCTGTGCATAGCCTTTACAAACAAGCCTGACTTTGTTTATTGAAACTTCTCTAGGTTAATTTAACTTGTTTCTGTAAACCCACTAGGTTTTGAAAACATTTTTATTTCTTGTTCCTGAAACAAGTTCCCTTGTTTCATTCTTCTCAAACTGATCCAAATATTCATTTATAGAATCTACCCATTCTTTGTGTTGAATAAATTCTGAAACTGATTCCGGTTTAACTTTTGTGATAAGTGAAGTCTGATTATCTAATATCAACTTTCTTCTTGTTTGAGTCAGAGCCTTCAGATTCTCAATAATGTTTTTAGATTCAACATGTTTCAATATTTTTATATCACTTGTCATATTTGAAGAGAAACCACTATCAAGTATCCATGGTTTGTTCCTTTTAATTTCTTTAAAAGCTGTTTCAACAACAAAATATCTTTCCTCAACTTTCTTATTTTCAGCTTTCTTTTATTTTTCATCATACGAAAATTTTTCTGGAAGGAGTTTCATACATCTTTCTGCATGATGACTGTCACGAACCATCCCCCGGGGCTCGTGTCGTGGCTACCCCAAGCCTGCCTTCCATAGGCCAGGGGTTGGTTACTAGCACTGGAAATGAATATCCCTAAAATTGGAAGGAATTGCCTTTAAAACAGCAAACACACAAGTGAGGAACACAACAAGAACAAACCACATAGTATAACTACTGAAATTAAAGGTGTGAACTAAAGTAGAATGTTCCAGAATACAAACCCAACTAAAAGAAAATACAACCAAAAGGAAAATCAGCTCCTGAGGTCATTTTCCAAGGATCCTACCTGAAGGGTAGGTACAACTCATCACTGCAACTCTCTACGTCAACTGGTCACCTATGTGCACCGTCTAGTCCTAGCTCCCAAACCTCGATCAAATTTTTCTGTCATTTGAACAAGACAAAACAAGGTGAAAGCGAAGCCCATGCAGGGGTGAGTATAAAAATACCCAGTAGGGACCCCGAGACCCTCAAGGGTCTCCCAGAATTCTATGAAGAAGAAACCACAAAGCATGATCTCAATCAAAAACCACAAAGTAAAAGACTCAGCTCAAACTAGGTATACAACTTAAAGAACATGAATAAAGATGATTAGTCATAAAGCTAGAAAATATTTTTCTATCAAGAGTCTTTTTTCTACTAGAAAGCACAAGGTCGCTCAGTGCTGACCTACAGAGGATCACTAGGTGCTGACCCGCAGATGATTTCTAGGTGCTGACCCACAGAGGATTGCTAAGTGCTGACCCACAGAGGATCGCTAAGTGATGACCCACAGAGGGTCGCTAGGTGATGACCCACAAAAGATTTCTAACTACTAACCTAAATTGGATCTCTAAGTGCTAAACCATAGAGGATCGCTAACTGCTTACCCACAGAGGATCGCTAACTGCTGACCCACAGAGGATCGCTAGGTGCTTCTTCACGTCCCAACCAGCCACTGGATTCCCACACTTAGCATGCTTGATTTCCGTAGGATTCACTCCAGAAGCCATTAGTAATACCCCAAAGTCCACAAAGTCCCATGAAGAAGTAACCTGAAGAACCTCCATGTCATAAGGGTTCCAACGCAACAGACGACGCATCAATCGGATGCCCGATCTGTAAGTTATAGGCATTTTAATACCAAGGGCCCGGTTGGATTCAGGTTCAATCCAACCCGGCCATACTCCATCTTTCTACAAAACCCAAGTAAAGTATCTCAAAATTACCACCTTATCTTAACGTTTCTAGCATCGAAAATGGTTTATCAAATAGACGAACAGTTTAGAAGATATGACCCTTTAAGAAAAAATGGGTAAAAAAGGGACCGTGTCCGGCCTGACTCGACCCGGTCCAGGTCAACCAAACTCGACCAGGACTACTGGCCCCAACCCTAACTGGTTGGGCTCGTACTGGTTCAGGTAGGCCCAGTCTAGTTTTCTGGGCCACGGGCTCGGCCCGTTGGGGCGTAGGACCGGCCTGACCCACCTGGTTGGGCGCAGAGTGCTGGGCGGCAGAACTAGCCCGACCCGCTGGCTAGGCGCAGCCTGCTAGCTGGGCGCAGGGTCTGCACCCCTACCGAATGGATGTGGTACATTCAGGATCACCAACCAGTGACGCAAGGCTGGAGCCGTCCGTCCAGCTGACCGGTCTAGTGTGGGGCCCGCGGACGCGGGTCCACCTCCGTTGTGGCCGGAGCTGCAACACTTCCTCTACGGCTGGAGCCGTGACACTTCCTCCACAAAATCATGTTGGCTACTGCCGCCTCCTCCATGACATGCAGTTGTGGCGTGCCGCCCGCCGTCAATGCATCTGGAAAAGGCCGGATGCCCTTGTCCACCACGGCACCTTCGGGCGACGCCGTCCCCTCACCGTCGCAGGTTTCCGACACCACAACGCTGGTGGTGCCGCACCAATGGTGCTTGCGTGGGCCGCTGATGAATCTCCTATGGTCCGATTTCCTTCCCGATTGTGCCTACGGGCTTCTCGGGACGTCGCCTTTACCACGCGACCCTCAGTTTTGTCTTGTCGCCAATTTGCATGGTCGTCTAGAAAAAACGCATCAAATAGAGATCGGAAGAGGGTCCGGGACTTGTTTGGTTTGGCCCGCGCCCTCCACATTAGCGTTATAACATGGGAAAGAATTCAAATATCATAAAATCTTAGAATAAAAATCAAAACACCTACCTTGAACTCGTTGGAAGATGCTGCGAAGGAAGAAGGGTTCACGTTCGAAGGTCTTCATCGGTGTTCGTCGATATCTTGATCGAATCCTCACTAGTGTTGTCAAATATCCATTCTTCGTTGGAGTAAGACTTCTCCAACACTTAGTCAAGAGTCCTCCCATGGGTTCCCAAAACCCATGCCAGTGATTTGATTAAATAAAAGAAAATAACCTCCCATGTTGGTTCATTATTATGATTCATTAATAAATCATAATTAATGAACCTAATAAACCACAAGCATTGCGGTTACACAATGAGAGGTTCAAGTCAATAAATGAACCATGTTTATTGCCCGACGTTACACTGCTGTCCCACTATTTTCCACTCAATGGTTATCAAAAAGAATAAAATAACATCTTTAGTTATTTTTTTATTTTTTTTCTGAAAGTATGAAAAATTAACTTTTTCGTCTAACTTTTTCCAAACAAATTCAATCCTTAAGTGAATCCTGGCTCTACAAGTCCGACAGTGTCCTCAAATTTTTAATCCGAGAACCGATTCAAATGATATAAATTCTCACCCATACGTTTACTAAACGTACCTAAAGAAAAGTTCAAAAATTAATTCTGGGCTCTCTGGGCCTCAAAATCACATGTCGTCAATTTTTGCAGACTCGTAATAATTCCATATAATTAAAAAAAATTATACAGAATTTCTGGGTCTTTACATTCTCCCCACTTTACGTCTTTACATCCTTGAAAGCTATAACAAAAGCTAAGTAAACAAATGGGGGAACTGGGCACGAATCTGAGCTTCCTGCTCCCATGTGCTCTCCTGGAGGTTCCCATCCTGCCACTAAACTCGCACTGGAGGGATCGACCATCTATGAAGGACCCACTCTTATCAATCCTCTATCTCCACCGGGAACTCCGCGAATGTCACCCCATCGTCATTGTCCAGCTCACCACAGTCGATAACGTGCGATGGATCATGCATGTATCTTCTAAACTACGAAACATGGAAAACATTATGCACCTTGTGCATCTATGGGGGAAGAGCTAGGTGGTACGCCACCTCACCTACTCTGCTGAAAATTTGGAAAGGTCTGATGAACCTTGGATATAGCTTGATTCCCTAGCCAAATCTCTGTAATCCTCGTCGAGGTGAGGACTGAAGGAAATTATGACCGCCCTCCTCAAACTCCAAGGGTCTCTATCTCGTGTCGACACTAGATGTCTGCCTGCTCTGTGTAGTCTTCATCCACTCATGAATGATTTGCATCTTCTCAGTGGTAGCTAATACCAACTCTGGGACCATAAGTACTGACTCCCCTAGGTCTGTCCAGTATAGATGTGATCTGCATGGTCTCCTAGACAAGGCCTCAAATGGTGCCATACCAACGATGGAGTGATAACTGTTGTTGTATGAGAACTCCACAAAGGGAAAGTGATCCTCCCAACTGCAGTCAAAATCAAGGACGCAAGAACAGACCATGTCCTCAAGCATATTATGGTCCACTCCATCTGACCATCTATTTGAGGATGAAAGGTGGTGCTCAAACATAGATGAGTCCCAAACACCTCCTGCATTACCTTCCACAACCAAGATATAAAATGAGCATCATGATCTGAGATGATTGTCCATCGCACCCCGTGAAGCTGTATTATCTTCTATACGTTGAGACGTCCCAATCCATCTACTAATCCCTATTCTTGGATGGGTAGTAAATGGTCCAACTTGGTGAGTCGGTCAACGATCACCCCGTTGGAATCGTGGCCCCTGGACTTATTTGGTAGTCCTGTTACAAAGCCCATAGAGATACCATCCCACTTACATTCCGGCACATCTCGTGGATGTTCTAAGTCTACTGGAACCTAATGCTCTTCCTTCACTTGCTGACAAGTGAGGCATCATGAAATGAACTCGGCCATTGCTTTCTTCATCCCTGGCTACCAATACTAATGCTGGAGGTACTGGCACATATTTTCCACACTAGGATATACCACCAAAGGGGATGTGCGGAACTCCCTCAACACATCCCCTCATAGCGTCACTAGTACCATGGTGCGTCCTCTAAAAAGGATGACGTTCTCCCCACCTTCAGAAAATACACCAGGAACCTGTTCAGAGGATATTTGAGCACATTAGGTCCGACAGTCAACATCCCCAAGCTGTGACTCCCTGACTCACTAAAGGAGTGGGGGAGTGACTATCATAGACTGGAGGTAAGTTTCTCCATCACTATCCACAAAGGATATCTGCAATGTGGAGAGCTGCTCTGCCACCTCACTCAAGAGCTGTAAACTAGACCTTATTCTAAGTGCATCTTCTACTATGTTCCCTTTTCTAGGAGTGTAGACTATCTCAAAGTCATAATCCTGGAGGAACTCCAGCCATCGCCACTGTATCAGGTTCAGGTCCTTATGTGATAAGATATACCTGCGACTCTTGTGATCGGAGTAGATGGTAAACCATTCACCCATCAAGAAGTGACTCCATATATTCAAGGAAAAGACCACTATTTCTTACTCCAGGTCATAGGTAGTGTAGTTTTACTCATGTTTCTTCAGCTGCCGTGAGCCGTAGGTGATCACTGCTTGCTCCTATATCAGGACGCATCCCAGTCCGGTCCCTAATGCGTCGTAGTAGACTACATACCCAACACCCTCACCTGATAGCCTCAAGATGGGGGCACTCGTGTGTCTCCACCTCAGCTTCTAGAAACTCTACTGGCATCTCTTTTTCCACATTAAAGGTTGTCCCTTCTTTTTCAAAGATGAAAAGGGTGCTTCTACTCTGGAAAAGTCTAGTACAAATCTCCGGTAGTACCCAATCAACCCCAGGAAACTCCATACCTTGGTCACACTTTTGGGTGGATCCCAAGCAAGCACTACCTTTATGTTTGCTAGATCCACTACAACTCTATACTCTGAGATAACGTGTCCCAAAAAATACACTTCCTATATCCAGAACTGGCACTTCGAGAGATTTCTATAAATTTGGTGCTCTCGGAGTGTATCCATAACTATCTGTAGATGCGTAGTGTGCTCCTCCTTTGAAACCTAGTATATCAAGATGCTGTCAATGATAACCACCATGAAGAGATCGAGGTAAGGCTTGAAGATCCTATTCATGAGCTCCATGAACACTTCCAGAGTGTTGGCCATGACGAAAGGCATCACCAAGAACTCGTAGTGGCCATACCGACATCTGAAGGCTATCTTCGGTATGTCCTCATCCCATACCCTGATCTGATGATAGCCTAATCTGAGGTCTATCTTCAAAAACCATCTTGCTCCCTTCAACTGGTGAAATAGATCATGAATCATTGGTAGAGGATACTTGTTCTTCACGGTCACAAGATTTAGGCACTGATAGTCCATGCAAATCCTCAAACATCCATCAGCCTTCTTGGAGAATAAAATTGGGGATGCCCATGGAGAGACACTGGGTTTTATGAACCCCTTTCTCTGCATGTCCTCCAAATGTACCCACAACTCACAAAGCTCTATGGGATCCATCCAATATGCTGGTGTAGATATCAGTGTTGTTATAGGGTACAAGTCGATGTAAAATTCTACCTCTATACGAGGAGGTAGTCTCAGAGCATCATCAGTAAAAACATCAGTATATTGGTCCACCACTACAGGATAGCTCGAACTCCTCTCATCAACTTCTCTAAGGGTAATGCTAGCCGACTGATGAGTGATCGGTTGTAACCTCCTATGAGATAGTCTATCCTGAGCTACAAAGGTTCCCTTCTCACTGGTGAAGGAAAACTTGGTTCCATCCTCATGGTCACACCGCACTTTGCACCTAAAATAGTCAATCTGAGCATTGACCATGAATAACAATTCCATACCCAAGCTAACATCGTAAGGCCTCGACGTTGATACTAGGAGATTCCATCCGAAGCTCTCACCTCCTATAGTGAGCTCACACTGCCTTCACCAGTGTGTAATCATCGAATCCTCTCCTATAAAAGTCTCTAATCATTAGGATCAAGCTAACGACTCCATCAGAATCTACGAGCTCTGAACGAGAGTCATGGAAATGAAAGAGTGACTCAAACCTATCTCTATAAGAACTACAACTAGGGTGGAGTAGACACAGATCATACCTCGAATCATATCTAGAGTGCTGTGGTCGTAGGCCTCAGCTCTCTATAGCTGAGCTCATCCCCGTCCACCTACTCCCTATGGTTGGGGTGGACCACCGAGGGGTGGTGGTAGTAGAACCTAAAATCATATCCCACCGCCTGCTTCATGGCCTGATCCTCTACCATGTCTGCCACCCTATGAACCTCCTCGCTTGAACCTCTATCGCTGACTCAGCGGTCCCTCAACCGTCTACTGATCTTCCACGTGGGGAGTCAGACAGTCGTGAGCCATGTGCCCATGTCCGCCACAAGAGTAATAGACTATAGTCCTCAGATGATCTCCTCTACCTCGCGAGATCCAGACCTCTGACCCTGCATCCTTGGGTCTTCCTCCAGAAGGTCTGGCCCACTTGGACCTCTGCGTTATCTGCCTACTGCCTGCTATAGATGACTCAATTGCTTGTTGTCTGGTGGTGACTCTCACTGTCGGTGCCTGCTTTTCAAGGAAGCTCTCCACCAATAGCGCTCTCTCAAGCCCTCCATCCTATGTCAGGATATTGAGCAATATCATCAACACTCTAATATCTCATCTAAGACACTTCTCAAAGGTACATGCCCTGATGAAAGGGTCCCGTACCATATCGGTGGAGTAGTAAGAGAGTTTAATGAATCTTGCTAAGTACTGGGCCACTGTCAGGCTACCCTGTTGTAAATGCAGCAGCTCCTGAATATGCACTGAGCGTAAAGTCATTGGTACGAACTCCACCCTGAAGAGGCTCTCGAAGTCCAACCGGGAGATTTTTGCCTCCTTGTGTGTCTGGAGCGTCAGGCTCCACCATCTCCCTGCTATGACCTTGAAGAGGCTAGCAACTTGGATCACCATATGGTCTGCTGGTGTCTCAACCAAGCAGAAAAACCATGCCATAGACTCCAGCCAATCCTCAATAACCTAGGGATCTGTCTCACCTTGAATCCTTGAAGGCCTCTTTCTCCAGAACTTGTGCAATGCGCTCAGTCGGTGTGCACAATCTGCTGGTGGGGCTGGTGGCATCTGCTACCCTACGGGTAGTGGTGCTAATGGTACACCACCTGAAGGTACCGTCGCCATATGAGGGCCCTAAATCAAAGCCTCATCACTCAATGGGCCATCATCACGATCTATCCTTGGAATCCTGACTGGCTGTTTACACGACAACATCCTATAAAGAAACAGATGTGCCATAGTCAATAAGCTATACCTGGTGAGATGACTCAAAAAGATAAAAAGTAACACAACATTTTCAAAACACACGCAAAATGTGTTTGTTGGGCGGAGCAAAACGGGGAAATGATGGCAAGAGGGGGGGGGGGTGAATTGCCTTTTAAAAAATGATTAACAAATTAAAATCAAAGTAAAGAAACCAGCAGAAATAAATAAGGCAAGACACACAAAATTGATAACGGAGTTCGGCCAAAAACCCGGCCTACGTCTCCGCTCCCAACTCAACCGTTGAGAGATTCCTACCGCTTGCTTTTCAATGGTTTTAGCAAGAAACCCACTAGGCTTAGAGGTAGCACTAGGACCTATTACAGCTTTCTTTTGGTGGTTGAGCAAGAACCCACTTGCTTTTAATGGTTTAGCAAGAACCCACTATCCTTCTTACAGGTGAAGGATAGCTCACCTATGTCTCAAGCTATTTAAAGGAAAGCTTGACAACCTTTTCACACCTTAATGGTGATGTGAAACCCAAAAGAAAGGGGGATGAGAAAAGGTGTTGGGGTTTGTAGGCACAAACCCAATTTTAAGCTCAAAATATATAAAGCAAGAAAAACCGTAATTGAGGAAGACTTGGGCGCCAAGGTATGATGGAGTTGATGTAGCGTGCTCTCCCAAGCTTCTTGAGGTGCTCCTTGGATTGGAAATTGGTTGGAGCTATTGGGGTTCCCTTGGAGGAATGCGCCGGAGGTACGCCAAATGATCAACAAGGTGTCCATGGGATTCCGTATAGTTCCGGTGAGTGTCCGGGGCTTCCTTGGCCTTTATTTATAGGCATGGAACCCTTGGGGAGGCTTCGGAGCCGTTGGAGAGGCTTAAAGAGCTGTTGGGAGCCAAGTGGGCCAACCTGGTCAAACTGCAACGGCTAGTTTGACTGGGCTACCGGCTGGCCGGTGCAGGGCCACCGGCTGGCCGGTGCCTTGGATGTTGAGAAGTCCTTCTGCCCAGGCAGCACCGGCTGACCGGTGACAGAGCCACCGGCTGGCCGGTGGTGAGGCAGTAGCCATCACTGTTGGGGCTGTGTGCCACCGGCTGGCCGGTGCTGAGGCCACCGGTTGGCCGGTGGGGAGGCAGTAGCTACCCCTTGAGTCTGGGTGCCACCGGCTGGCCGGTGACAGAGCCACCGGCTGACCGGTGGAACCTGGCAGTGGGCAATGCCTCTGCCTGGTCCACCGGCTGGCCGGTGCTATAACACCGGTTGGCCGGTGGACTGAAATTCAGTCCACTTCTTGTCCATTCTTGGGCCAACTTCTTGGCAACCTTGTGCCTATCATTCAAAAACACTTCAAACAATATTAGACAAATAATAAGGTGATTGTGATCATGAAAATCAAACAACGAGGGGAACGAGAGGTACAACAGTGTTTTCATGTACTGAGTCAGAAATCAGAATTTAGGGTCCTAGTGTATGGATACGTCGGACGCTGCAACAACACTAGACTCCCCGAACTGAAACCCGAACTCAAGACACTTAACACTATTGCTCCATTGAAAACATAGACTCTTAGTTATTTTGGTATAACCGACCACCCTCTGATACCACTTTGTCACAACTCATCCCCCGGGGCCCATGCTATGACTACCCCAAGCCTGCCTTCCATAGGCCAGGGGTTGGAGACTAGCACCGGAAAAGCATATCCCTAGAATAGGAAGGAATTTCCCTTAAACCCGCAAACACACAGACCATGAACACAATAATAACAAATCACGTAGTATAACTGCTGAAAGTAAAATTGTGAACAGAAACATAATGGGTTAGAATAAAAAACCAACTAAAAAGAAAATACAAAAACAAGGAAAACCAGCTCCTGAGGTCATCCACCAAGGATCTTACCTGAAGGGTAGGTACAACTCTTCACTGTGACTCTTTGCGTCAAACGGTCACCTCTGTGCACCGTCTAGTCCTAACTCCCAAACCTCGGTCAAAGCGGTCCATCATCTGCACAAGACACAACAAGGTGTAGGTGAAGCCTGTGAAGGAGTGAGTATAAAAATACCCATTAATGACCCCGAGACCCCTGAGGGTCTCCCAGAATTCCACAAAGGAAAAACCATAAAGCATGATCCCAATCACAAAGCAAAAGAAAAAGACTCAGCTCAAACTAGGTATAAAACTTAAAGAACATGAATAAATATGATTAGTCATAAAGATAGATCATCTTATTCTGTTGAGAGGATTTTGCTACTAGACCGCACAAGATAACTCAGTGCTAACGCATAGAGGATCGTTAGGTGCTGACCCGTAGAGGATTTCTAAGTGCTGACCCACGGAGGATCACTCCCTGCTGAACCACAGGGGATCACTAAGTGCTGATCCAAAGAGGGCCGATAGGTGTTGATCCACATAGGATCACTAAATACTGACCCATAGAGGATTTTTAAGTGATGACCCACAAAGGATCACTAACTGCTGACCTATAAAGGATTGCTAGGTGCTTCATCACATCACAACCATCCACTGGATTCCTGCACCTAGTACGCTTGATTTTCGGAAGATCCGCTCCAAAAGACATTGGTCATACCCCAACCACCATGAAGTCCCATGAAGAAGTAACCCAAAAAACCTCCATGTCATAAGGGTTCCAACACAATAGACGACATGTCAATCGAACGCCCAGTCTATAAGTTATAGGCATTTTAGAATCGAGGGCCTGATTGGATTTGGGTATGATCCAACCCGGCCATACTTCAAATTTCTCTAAAACCCAAGTGGAATAACTGAAAAGGAACACCTCATCCTAAGAGTTTCAATGCTGCAAACAGTTCATCAAACAAATGATTGGTTTAGAAGATATGACCCTTTAAGCGAAGCTGGGTCAAAAAGGGTCCAGGTTAAGCCTGACCTGGTTAGACTGACCCGACCCTGCCAAAACTAACTGGCCCGGACCTGTCCGGATGGGCCCAGTCCTAGTTTATGGGCCATGGGTCGGTCCACTGGGCTGCAGGACCGGCCCGTCCCATCTGCTGGGCCGTGGAACCAGCCCGACCCGCAGGATGGGCACGACCCGCTAGCTAGGCGCATCCCACCAACTTGACGCAACCTGCCAGCTGGGCGCAGGATCCGTACCCCTCCCGAACGGATGCAGTGCATTTAGGCTCACCAACCGGTAGTGCCAGGCTATCACTGCCCCTCCAGCTGACTGGTCCGGTGGACCTATCTAGGGCGGGACCTACGGACGCTGGTCCACCTCCGCCGCAGGTGGAGCCATGACACTTCCTCCGTGGAAGCTCTTTGGCTGCCACTGCCTTCTTCAAGGCGCACTTCCATGGTGTTCTGCCCACTGTCAACGCGGCCAGAAAAGGTTGACCGCCCCTGTCCGCCGTGATGCCTTCGAGCGTCGTCGTCCCCTCGCCGCTGCCGGTCGCCGGTGCCTCCGCGCCGGTGGTGCCGCACCGACGTTGCTTTCGTGGGCCACCGGTGAAGCTTCAGTGGTCCGATCTCCTTCCTGACTATGCTTACAGGCCTCACAGGATGCTTCCTTTACCATGCGACCCTCAATTTCATCTTGCTACCAATTTTCTTGGTCACCCATGAAGAACGCATCAAACCGAGATCGACGGTGGGTTCGAGCCTTGTTCGGTTCAGCCCGTGCCCTCTGCGTTAGCATTATAACATCATAAGGAATTCAAATATCATCAAATCTTAGAATAAAAATCAAAACCCCTACCTTGAACGCATTGGAAGACGCTACGAAAGAAGAAGGGTTCGCGTTCGAAGATGTTTGTCGACGTTCGTCGATCTCTGGATCAAATCCTCACTAGCATTATCGAATCTCCATTCTTTGTAGGAGGAAGACGTTGCCATCACTTTTTCAAGATTCCTCCAATGGGTTACCAAAAACCCACACCAATGATTTTATTAAAAAAAAGAAAATAACCTCTCACATTGGTTTATTATTATGAATCATTAATGAATCATAATTAATGAACCTAATAAACCACAAGCATTGTGGTTACACAACGAGAGGTTTAAGTCATTAAATGACCCATGTTTATTGCCCAAAATTACATTGTAGTCCCATTATTCACCACTCAATGGTTTCAATAAATAATAAAATAACATCTTTATTTTTTTTTATTTTTTTTCGAAAGTCTGAAAAATTAACTCTTCCATCTGACTTTTTCAGAACAGAGTTAAGCTTCCCTTAAGCGAATTATAACAGTGTGAGTCCAATGGTTTCCTCAAATTTTTAATCCGAGCACCAGTTCAAAAAATAGAAATTCTCACCAGCACGTTTACTGAATATCCCTTAGAAAAAGTTTAAAAATTAGTTCCGGGATCTCTGGGCCTCAGAATCACGTGTCGTCAATTTTCACAGACTCGTAATAATTCTATATAATTTAAAAGAAAATTTATACAGAATATACATATATTTACAATGACCATCCTAATCATATATTCCAAAAACATCTTCGAAACATTAAAATTGATTTCTTATTGGAAAGTTTCTAACATCTTGATAATTCACTTTTTCAACTTTCTCATTCTAATTTCACTATTTGTTCAACTTTTCTCAAACCTTCTTCCAGGTAAGGATAAGTGATTCCAAAATTTATAGTCCCTGTGTTCATAGATTTCAAAACACCATCAATAACCATCAAATCTTGATTTTCTATTGAAATAAGATCTTTCTCTATTGAAACTTTGTTGAGGTTGGTAACTTCTTTCAGCTCTAACATACTATGGACGTGGACCATATTTTATTTTGCGTAACTTTTCCAATATTGTAGATTTTATAGGTTTCTCACATCCTTTATCCACCCATGCTTTCCCAATACTATTTCTAGAACCTAAAATGTTAAAATAATCAGATGAAACATTATTTTTTCTAAGAGAAGATTTCACTTGATTCTCATATTGAGCTTTCTCAGCAACTTTAGAAGTCTTAGATTTTACTTCCAAAGCTTTTTTGAAGTTTTAATTCATATTTTTCAATGTATTTTCATATTCAAGAAGTTTTTATTGAAACTTGTTAACCTCTTCTTCTTTAGCTTCCAACTTCTTACTAAGATCTTCAATTGTATTTCCCTATTCAGTAATTCAAAGTTTGTAACTTATAATATCTTGAATGTATTCATCCTCCTGCTTGATGAAATCTTTTCTTCCATAAAAAACTTCTTCAAAATATTTTTCATTACTCTAATTTCATTATAGAGAGTTTTGGTTTTCCTAAGACATGCAAAAATTTCTGTTCTGTGCTAATACCCTCTATAAAATTCTTCACCACCTTCTTTATGCTCTGAGTAATCTTTAGTTTTCTCAACTTTTGCAATGAAGGTTCTGAATTGTTCTAAACTTTCATCTTTAGAATAATTGTTTTCATTTGAGTCCGATTCAACTTTATTACACAACATACTTCTTTTTTTTCAAGTAAACATCTTCATGTATCTGATGGATTACTTTTCTTCTTTATTATTTTTGTTTCACTTCTTCCATCGAGGTTTTCCATCAGAATCATATCGATATTCTCTAACTTTCAAATTCATAGAAGTGTCCAATTAAAACACACTCAATACATTTTAGAGTAATTTTAAATTCATACTTTTTCTTCCTCTTCAATAGTTATTGGATATAAGAGACCTGAATTTTTTATTCAACTCATCATCCTCTTTGTCTTCAAAGTCACAAGGTTCAAAATCTTCAACATCATGATATTTCAACTTTCTCATAGCTTCAAAATACATTTCATCTTTCATATTATTTTTAAACACTTTAGCCTTCCTCATTTCATGAGAAATAAGAAATTTATACAATTCATCAATAGATAAATCATATTTATCTTCTAAAGAATTTTTTTTAGAATCAAACCTATCTGAAAATTTTCTCATAAGTTTCTTCACAATTGTAGAATCCTCTAAGACATCTATGAATCCTCTAATGTTACAAACAATTTAATTTACTCTGGTGAAGTATTCATTAATTGTTTCTTCATCTTTCATTCTGATGTCTTCATACTTACTATGCCAGATTTGTAGATTTGATTCCTTAAATTTTTTATTCCCTTCAAAAACACTTTCTAACTTGTCCCACATACTTTTTGAAGTTTTGAGACCCATAAAATTCTAATAAAAATTATTATCCGATAAGGAAATAAATATTGAATTTATATCCTTCCCATTAACTTATATATTTCTCTTATCAGAAAACGTCATAGGAGCATATTTTTCAATAGGTAGAACACCAATAGTAGCAACATCAACAACTTAAAGGCCAAGATATATTAGATAAATAATCATCCTATTCTTCCATCCATAATAAATTTTCCATAAAATTTATGAAGTATTCTACTATTGATAGAATTGATTTTATTCAGGATAGGGATTCAATAAGTTAACCTTCCCTCTAATACCAATTGAAGTTACAAAAGATTGAATAAAAATTGAGATTGGGGGGGGGGGGGTTGAATCAGTTGTTCACTTTTTATATGTTTAAAAACTTTTAGAAACTTAATCCCTGTAACCTGTTAAGATTAATTTCCTTATCAAATTTCAGTAAATACCCATGCATGATAAAGTAGTAAAGAAAGTTATGCACACAAGATTTACAGGGTTCGACCTGAGTGTGAGAACCTACATCCTTTCCATAGCCACATCCATGGGTATATAGAAATATACTATTATGAATAAGTGAATAAAAATTATACCAACTCATATTAGACACCTTCTATCTCATGATAAGAATTATTATACTAACTCCCATCAGTTTACAATGTTTTCTTGTAATAAAATTGCGCTAAATGAAAAAATAAATACTTTTTTGAATCTGATCCAAAATTTGTCAGTCTGAATCCTCATTCCGATTTGGTTGGATCTGATTTTCTCAATCCAATAATGGTAGATCCAATTTTCTAAATACAATGATTTTGGATCCAATTCTCTCAAAATAATGATGCTGAATCCAATTTTTTTTAATATGATAATGCTGGATTCTATTTTTTGAGTACATTGAAATCACTCTCAATCTATAAAACTCAAACTCTTCTAGAATGATCAATACAATTCTTCTTCAATCAGATGGGAAATTTCACTTTGAATTCTCTATAGCTCCTCCTTTTGTGTGTGTGTGAATGTTTCTCATGAAAAAAATAATCTAAGGAAGTATTTTTAGGTGACTCAGAAAAAAAGGGAAGGAAACATGAAAGCATTCCCCGCTTCCTCAATTCTCAAAATCTATGAAAATATCTCACATGTAAAACTTCAACTTTGAATTATTCAAAACTTCTTATATTTCTCTGAGATTTATGCAAAATTGAAATTGAATTTTGAACTCTTCAAATCTTTATACCTTTCTCAGCCCATTACGATCTGTTTGTTTCTCAGCTTATTACAATCCTTTTCTTTCTCAGTAAAAACTCTTCATTATGAATACTTTAGTATGATTTACTCAGTATGAAAATCTTATTATGAAAATATGATTACAAAAATCTCACTATGATTATCCCAGTACAAAAATATGAGTATGAAAATCTCAGTATAATTTTCCTAGTATGAAAATCTCAGTACAAAAATTTTAGCAAGAAAACATGAGTATGAAAATATAAGTACAAAAATCTCAGAACAATTTTCCCAATATGAAAATACGAGTATGAAAATTTCAGTATAAAAATTTGAGTATGAAAATCCTAGGACGAAAATCCTAGTATGAAAATCCCAGTACAAAAATCCCAGTATAATTTATTTCTTCCTCAGGCACAACAATATATTTTTCTTTATCAAATTATTACGATGTAATTACCATTAAAATGTAAATCCCATTATGATGGAAATCTCATTTTCAATTCTAAAATTCTTCAAATCTATCCACCATTTCTTCAAAATATTTTATCATGAAAGAATTCATGATTTGTGATAACATCTTGATCAACAAAACATCGTCTAATTTAATTTAGAAAGTATGAGAACTTTCTGACTCCTGACTTCACTATCTTATTTCAAAACTCTTCAGCAAAAATATGACTCCCACACTCAATAGATTCTTTCTTTCAAACTTAGAAACCTCTTTATTTCTCTAAATAAATAAAAGACAAACTGATAATAAACAAAAACTTATGCCTTCAATTATTTTGAATATGATGATTTTTAATGTCATTCCATTGGACCTTAATATGATAAAGTGTTTAATCATAAAATTTATCTTCCTGAATTATTCTGTGTATGATGCAACTCAATACAAAAACTTGAGTTTAAAAAAATTTTGTGTGAAAAATAACCTCATTATGATGGACTCAGTCTGATTCCCGAGTAACAAAACATTCTTCAACAAAAAAGGTTAGTTGTCAACAAATAAAAAAACATTTTTTTAAAAAATTTAACCAAAAACGTTCTTCACTTTGGCATATATACCTAGTGTTAATAAACCTAAAAAGGGTTTTTTGGGTATTAACTCAATCGTCACCTAGTGCCCAAAAAATAGGACTAACTGCACACTAGTTCTGACACTCCAAGGGAACATGCTTTGGCCAATCATATTATCCTTAATGTAACATTATGAAGAATATGATAATGATGATATCTAATTTTGTAAATAATCACATAGAAAATGAACATAGATAACTAAGGATTGAACAATGAGAGTCATAGGTTGGATCAGAAGTATCATATGTTAAATATGAAGGTTTCATGGGGGAAAAAATCTTTATATTGAGGTTTTCATATTCACATTTTGAATATTATCAAAACATTTTTGGTTTTAGTATATGGTTGAAACCTGATCAGGGAAATTAAGTTGAGAAATGCATGTATCTAGGAAACCACTATGTTTTATAAAAAACAAGGGGGATATTTAAATGTTTGAGAATCCTTGTATATGATTGTTATAATGGAAAATGTGACTTTCCTAGTCTTACCTAAGGTAGTGGGGTAGATATATTAATATAAATTAATTCATGATAATCTAATATATTTTCATTAGTGAGTAATATATACCAATGATATTATGGTATATTCTAAATTTTATATGTAATACCAGAAACATCAAAGGATTTTTCTCAATAACATTTAAAAGTGATTTTATTACAAGGATATATTTTTGGTGATAAATATTGATAAACTCATGATTTAGGTATGAAAAACTATTTAGTAGGTTGAGATAATAAAGGGTTGATTTATTTTAAAAAAAATTGTTAGATAGTGTTGGAAACATTGGTATTGATAACTCTTCCATGACAATTTTGGAGAAGTTCATCTCATTTTTTGAGATTATGATTTATATCGACTAGAGTGAGATTTTATCATGATTGAGAGTTAAATATAGTATTAATTTATGTAAGTATATATGGTTTTTCTATATATTAATGTTTTAGTGATTCAATTGGTTTTGGGAAAATTATGTTAAGGGGAATATATTACTCAATTATGTACATCATTGGGTATATCATTGTATGGGTGGGTAATGTTGTTTGAATAAATATATTTTACTAGATATAGCCAATGAGAGTAAGGTAGATTACATATTTGATGTTATAACCAAAATTATGAATATTTTAAGAATATCCCGACATACTTTTACTATGATAAATATATAAAATCAAGAGGACTCTATTTATTTAATTGGGGGAATTAAATGACCCAAAATTTTAAATGTTATAAAACTGATCTTATGTTCAATAAAATTTGTTACACACTAAACACAATTCAAATAAACCAAAAAAATATTAGAATAACCTTTTTAAAAAATCTATAATAAAAATTAAAATGGTAAACCATTAAATGATATCACCTTTGGAAGTTAAATAATTATAATGAAGTAATATTAAAAAAAGATATTTTTAATAAAATTTGATTTCTTTATATAATGTATTTTTTTTCAAAAGATAAATTCTATAACTCTAGAATATAAATTTGATAAAATAATTTTTTTAATTCATCACATCAAAATTTACTTAGTTTATTTTTTTTAGTTTTTTATAAAGGTTTATTTGTAGTCGAAAAATATGGGTTTTGAGAAAATTATAATTTTTATGATTTTATCATTATGTAAGGATATCTTAGAAAATTAAAAAACATTTTAATTATTTAAATATAAATTTAAGTAATATCATTGTGAATTCTAGAATATTTCTTAAAATTATAAATCATATGTCCAAAATTTTTGGAACTAAATTAAAAATTTCCTTTAATAAATGTTGATTTATTATTTTCTTCTAATTAAATATTATTATGGTGAATTCCAGTTTATGATTTCCTTTAAATCCACCTTGTTTTTTTAATTGACCATTTTATGTTATAAAAGTAATTTATTATGATAATATTATCTTGTACATAAATTTTTATACATAAAAATTAACTTTTTTATAAAAAAATATTTTTACCTGTTGTGTACATTTATTTTAAAATTAACATTTCAAACCCTTAAAATTTTTATTTTGTAAAATGATATTAGGATTGGTAACCAAATGGTTCAAATTAGGTAAATTGTAAAATATTAATTTTTTATATAAATACTAACTGATAAGGTTAATAATCAATCACCAGGGTAATTGTAAATTGTGGTAAAAGTTAAAAATTTAAATTAAAAGCCTAAAAAATAAAAATTTGTGTATGAGGAGAATCCCAACCTAAGAAAACTTCCCATACAATTTTCTCCCCTAATTCCATTTACCTTTCAATAATAACATTAAATTATTGTAAATTCAATGGTTACATCCTAAACTTCACATCCTTTAACTGATAAAATGGAAAAAATTCCAAAAAATCAAATCTAAAAACTCCTCAAAACATCTCCTTGATACTCAAATAATTTTATCCTCCTATATCAATCTTATGTATGTGTAGACTACCACCTCCACAATGTTATATGGTTCATTTTCGTCACCAATTATTAAGGCTGGTATCACAGATGGATTTGATGTATAAATATTTTCAATATGTAACATTTTTAATTATTAAGTGTTAATTTTAAATATTTCATCATTTCTTTCATTCATTAAGAAATAGGATCGTTAAGCATTCATACTTGAGGAATATCACCTCCACGTACTATGAATTTCATTTCTCATCACCACTCATCATTGATGGTTTCTATAAAGGATATAATGATGACATATGATGTTTATTACATGTTTAAGGTTATTTATATGTCCCATTATCATTATCCAAATCCATCTCATTACCCATTAAATCATTATAAGTTATTAACCCTTTGGTTGATTTAACCACCTATATAAATGATTTTATAAATATTATGTCATAAATGATTACAGGATGTCATTTATTTGGAATATAATTTAATAATTATATATTTAATTATGTACTAATTATTCTAGAATGGTGTTTTTAATATTTTAAAAGATTTATTATACAATCACCTTATGATCGTTAAACACATCAAAAACTAGTTCATCATTATTTTAATTTTCACAAGAAGTATTATTTTTTTCTAACTAATGAAAATGGGACTCAAGTAATTATTTTAAAAAATTATTATTCTATATTTTATTATCTGTTAAAGATTAACTTGAATCCACTTAGTGATAGTTTATCCCGTCTTCATGAAGTTTGTATGAAACAAACAGAAAGTTATAATACCTAATAATGAAAATAAACTATAATTGGTTAATATATTTGTATTATATGGTAATAAAATAATTATTAGTTTGTAGAACATTTTTATTAAGTTTATTTGTTAACTGTTTGTGATTTTTATCTTCATTATATCAAGGGATAGAGTTCATCTTGATTAAGTGGAAATAAAGATAAGGGTTTATTATCTCAAAATTTCACTCCTTATAACATATTTCATATTATACACCTTATTTTATTTGGAATGGTATATCTATAACATATTTAATATCTTATATCTTTATTACCTCATTTATTAAGGGTATTTAATGTTTAATTTTTAATTTTATCCTTCACGGGGTATTAATATGAAGGTTTCTAATGTTATATGTGTTTTCTTGGTCTTAATTCTAATTCATTGAGACATGTTACACGTTATACACCATGTTTCCATTATAGGGTGTTATATTGATTTACAATCCCATGAATTCTATATAAATCATTTAATTTAAACTCTGGGGTTATATAATTCCAAATTAATTTCTTTTCTTCAGGTGAGGTATCACTCAAGTGTTAATCTAGTCGTATAAATTTTTGGTAACATAATTTTCATTCATAAATTTATGACATTTTATTGAAATTATTTCATATATATTGAGTAATGTTTTACATTTAATTGTATTCTATGGAATTATATAATTTTATACATGTTTAATACATAATCTAATTTTCAAATATTTCATGCTTCATGGATTATGTTTCCCATAAGGGATATTGATAGTTAAAATATCTATTATTTGAGTTATAATGTTTTAACTTGAACATTATTCTTCCATTTCCTTCACATTATGAATACCCATTTTTCTATTAATTTTATTGAATGGTGTTCACCTATATTCCATACATCGATCAATTAGGGAAATTATTGACTTGACCATGTACCCTTTATCTATATGGTGTAAATATTATATGATTTATTATCATAATTGAATGGTATTTACCTCAAAAATTAATTGATGTCTTTTCATATTCATTTATTTTCCCTGGGTATTGCATATTATAATTATTTATGGAATTATGAATGTCTTACTTATATGATTATATTTTAAAAGGACACGAATCACATTTTATTTCTAACAGTTCTTTATGATATGATGATGATTTATTTTTTTATGGAAAACATAGTATAGATGATGATGGGTGATTTACTATAGCTCCCTAAAATGAGTTAGTTAAGTGTTTATACATTATAATATAATGATGTTGAGTGTAAATGTGATACTGACCAGATATCTTAACAAGATTGACTATGAACAATATTATGATTATATATGATCACAAGATTGAGTGTAAACATGATGAACATTAGTAATATTCAAAATATTGAAAATGAACACAATGAATATTAGCTATGTTTAGAATTATAAGTATGAAAATGATAAGAATTAGACACTTTCATAATACTGAGTGTGAATACAATGCAGATTAGCTACATCTATAAGAATGAGCATCAACTCAATGTAGTTATCTATGTTCAGAATGTTATGAATACCTATGAATATGCTTATGCCATAATTTAATGTTTTAACTCTTTTTAGATGCTATTTATTGTTCATTTGAAATTACATTCCATTTTATCATGACTTATGGAACCATTTATTCTTATAAGTTCATTTTATAATATATTTCTACCCTTCTTAGTTTTTCACATTTTCTTTTGATCCAACCATTGATATCATTTTGAGATGAAATCCTTTACCGAGCATTTAAACTAACCCCCTTTTTATGTTTCAATTTCCCCAGGTTATAAATATAGGAAAATTTTAAAATTTATAGAAGTGTTTTTGATGTGTATAATTTTTGTGAGATGTTGAAAAATAAATATGGATAAATTAGTTACATATTTAATGGGAAAATTTTCAAATTAATAAAAATAAAAAGGGTTCTGTTAGTCAATGTTTTTTCTTAATTATATAAAACTCTAAAACTAAAAGATCATGAGAATGTGTTGTAATTCAATATATTCATTAAGACATGTAATTGAGAGGGTTTCATATATAGACATTTATACTGGGACTACAAAGATATTTCACGATTCAAGATGTTATTATTGGTGGTCAAGGGTAAGGAAGTTGATTTCAAACTTCTTATCACGATTCATCACTTACTATAAAATTAAGGTGGTGTAAAAGTTACTTTTCAGTTTATTTGAACAATTATCCATTCCATAATAGAAGTGGGATGTACTTTCCATGGAATACATTTTTAATTTACTATAGAGTCATATTATGAAGAATTTGATTTGGGTAATCAATTTTAGAGTCAGGAAGTCTACTTAGTTCCTTTATATTAATTAGATGATGAAGGTGGATGATATTGGGAACCTGTATGTTTGAAATATTTTAAATTAGTATGGGGTGCATTCTATTATTGTTTTACATGGAGATCTATATTTTACATCCCAATTTTGGATTGGTTTTCAAGAGGCAGTGGGTATCCAATTGAAGTTAATAACAATATATCACCCTTAGATGGATGAAAATACCGATAAATCCATTCAAATTCGTGAGGATAATATTCAGTCATGTATACTAGATTTTGGTAGTTCATAGGAAAATAATTATTCCATGATAGAATTCTCCTATAGAAATAGTTATCAAGATTCAAATACAATTATAACTTTTAAAGCACTGTATGGGAAGTCATGTAGATATCCTATGTTATTGGTAGAGTTGGGAGAGAGGTATTTGGTTGAAAAAATTCTTAATCAAGAGATGATAAAAAATGCTAAGTTTATCTGAATGTGGTTAGTTATAGCTCAAAGACTCTATAAATCATATGTGGAGTTTCTTCATCTCTAGTTAGAGTTTGTGGTAGGTGATCAGGTTTTTCTTACTGTTTCCCCATATTTGGGAATTCATAATTTGGGAAGATAGGGTAAGCTAGAACTGAGGTTTATTGGCCCTTTTGACATCATTTAATGTCCTTGAAAGGTGGAATATTAGTTGTAATTACTATATTGTTTAACATTGATTCATGAGATGTTTTATATTTCCCAATTGAGGAGGTATTATCCATACTCTTATCCTCCTCCAATATAACTTTTTATGTTATTTTCATACCACTTTTAAAAGGGGAAGTGGGAACCCACACAACCAAACGATCCCATTACAAACCCACAACCAAATTGGAAAAGTAGAATTAAAATTATAGGAAGGATAATTCAAATTTCAATTTTTGAAATAGAATGACCATCACACACATTGATCGAGCCTTGACCCTATCACACTGACCCTGCAAAAACACATCACCACCTTGAATGGATCACCAACTCGGTCCACTGAATATCATATAGAATCTTTTAAATTCATAAAATAGGAAGATATTAATCTTGATGCCTATATATTAGTGGTTGAGTATTTAATTAGATAATATATTATGAGAATAAGGGACAACATGATTGAATGATTCCTATAGTCCATGTAATGAAAATATGCAGATGGGATAACCATGAGACATGGGAGTGCAAAGAACCGATGATACGATAATGACCTTATCTCATTGTGATTCTAGAATTGTAATTGTTTTTTATAGATAAAAATTTCCCGAGTGAAGTGAATTTGGATGCCCTTCGGGTCATAAGTATGTTTTATTTTGAGATTGTTTTTACAAATAATGATATTTTAATGGTTTCGAGAGTTTGGGGTCTTCATTTTGTAAGTTTTAGAGAAATACTCATGGAATATGGTTATTCGATGGTTAGTAGTAACCGTATGGTAACTGTATTATATGGATCTATTGGTTTTAGTGGAATTTTTCATAATTTTATCATGGTATATCTAACCACAATAGATTCCTAGGAAAACTATGGAGATCACTGGGTTTGTATCTAGAGGTAGTTCCACTAGTTAAAAACCCCTCACCTGCAAAGGTACCCCTCCTAGTATGACTATGAGAGATGTAAGATAATGATTCCAAATACCCACCTCCAACCAACCATGAGTTATTAAGAAGAAATGATGGTATAACATATATGAGAGTCATTAAGCTCTAAAAAGAACATAAGGAATTAAATATAAGATAAAATAACCATAAAACTCTTGATTAAGATAAAAAATAAAAGATCCTAATTACATGCATGTAACGTCATATAGGATGGAAAAAATAAATAAGAAACCACAATAAATAAATGAAAAACATTTGACAATGACCATGAATTCCCATAAATCTCTAAAAAAATCTTTTAATGTCCTTTCCAATCACCAGCCAACTCCTTCTAAAATAAAAAAACATTATTTAGAAAAATTGTAGGAATAACGAGATTACTCATTAGGATCTCCTCGAGACCCCCTATAGTAAATTATATAGAAAGGAAACTAATTCCTAGTAAACAATAAGTAAATCCAAATCATCATCTAAATAAGTATACTAAGTTCCTAGAATCAACATGGATCTCTCACCATGAATCACATACAATTAATCATATCATATCCAATATATATCAAGAAGGAACCTCACTATAACTTCTATAATGGTTTGCTTCTTGGCCCCAACATCACACATCCTAGGCCATATCTTTAAAAAAGTAAGATATCTCAAAGACACATAGGTTTAAGTATAACATATTTCATATTGAATGTAAAATCATCTCATTATCTGATGAAACATCTCCAAATAATATCTATGTTGTTTCTAGGATCCACCACATCACTTTTGTTGAGTATTGTACCTCAAGCCATCATAAACCATACATGACATACCTAAAATAATCTATAATATACTATATCTGAAGAGATAGGTGTGTGAAATATCCAAAATCTATTTCAACCCACTATACACATATAAGGGGATAGATAAACGTCATGAATACCAGATCATTATACTAACAATAGTAGATAACTGGGAAAGAAGGGGTAGTCATCCATCCATTACAGGACAACTTGGAATTAGGGGAAACACCCCCAGAGTCCACTGAGTGTTAGTATCCCAATAGAAAGGGGTGGGGTTTCATATGAAAATTCATAGCATATATGATATTTATGGCTCATACCACACTATGAGCATCTACATAGTAATTGTATCAACTCCAACTATTATCTCTCTAACACCCGACTTCCAACGTTAAGGACTAGATATCCTTTAAGAATACAATAATTTGAATAAATTTCATTTATTTAGTACTTTCCATTAAAAATTTCATATTAAATTAATTAAAATCCATGGTCATTCCTTCCAGGTACAATCCAATAGATCCCATGGTTCTTCAAGAGTTATCACTTGGTATTCCATTCAAGCCTCAACCCCATAGGTTAAAAAAATTATTATTTTTCATCATTTAGTAACTTGTCATAAGTTACTATATAGATATGCATAAATAATGAAAAATTATTTACCTCAAGTAATGGTGAATTAAATGAAGAAACAAGAAACACAACTATATTTCCTTTAAAACATATTCATTAAAGAAAAGAATCCAGCTTCATCACAACAACATGAAAGACCATATTCAACCTGCTCTATTAATCCTAATCACATCTCTAAAACCACCATGCATATCATCATACATACCTTTTTATCATGCACTAAATAATTCAACAGTCCCAGTTATGTCTACCCAATCTCATCAACAATAATCCCTACAGGATCATGTCAAATTGAATAACAAGGGTAACATCTAAAGAAATCACATAATGAATCAAGAAAAAAAAAACATAATCAATAAGGATTATAGGACCTAAAAGTAAGTAATATATCCTTCACAAACCAAAAAAATATTATAAACCCCTAAAATATTTCCTTACTATACAATGGTTTAATTTTCATATTTAATTATCCAATTCATTTATCATGGTTACAACCACATGCAACCTATAGGATTTGATATTAAAATCAATGAAATATTAAACATGATTCTAGGACTAAATCCCAATTTATTCAAAAAAGGATAAACATTTAAATTTAAACATGCCTCATTAATTATTTTTCAATCAATAATTACCATCTTTATGTTCTTTACTCACTTTATAATAACAATAAAACATGTTAAAATAAATCATTGAAAAAGATAGAACAATATCTAGCGAAACAAGAGGAAAACCATTATCATGATGGAAGAAATGTATGATTGATATAACCATAAAACAAGGTTAATTATCTCCAGTTTAATCATTATTAATGTTAATTCTATTATCACACAAGGAGAGAAAACATGATAAATTTATGATTGAAGATAAAACTGGATAAACAACGAATCTTCTACTAAGAAAGGAAATTTACAAACATGATCCACCAAAAATAGAGTAGAAAATAAGATGTTATCTCTGCCTATATTTTTCAATGATAAGGGATTAAAAAAACTTTATAAATTTTCATATAAAAATGAAAACAAAATAGGAACAAGCTCCTAACTCAAATGCAACGCACTACTATGGAAAATTGTGTGTGAACCAATTGTTTATATGCCCAGAATATACGAAAATGTAGGTTCCCATAGATGTAGATGAATATGAAAGGTTAAATAATAGGGTTCTAGTTATCTTAAACTTAAATAAAGAAAGGAATAAATTTAATGGAGGAGGTCTCATTCCTTTAAGATACATGATATAGTTCCCCTAACAATTAAAATGGTTTAATTTTCATTTAATTCTATTTAATTTAAAACATGTAGTATGACCCTTTATAAAAACAAAAGACATTAAATAAATCAAGGATATTAATATCATATTTTAAATTACCATTATGTTATATTATTTAATTATAAAAATCATTTTTAGGATAAAAATTTATATTTAAGAAATTTTGGAAAAAACTAAAATTTTTGAAAAAAATGATGGAATCTACTTCTGTTTGACCACTTGCTACTATTTGGCCAACTTGATACTATTATAATAAATATGTTATAGTTAGAAAATATCTACAATTATTAGAAAAAATTTTCTTCCATTAGAATAAATATACTGCCATTGGAAAAAAATATACAACTGTTAGAAAAATTCTTCTACCATAAGAACAATTCTGTAATTGTTAGACCAAATATGCTCTTGTTAGATAGACCAATATGCATCCGTTAGTGAAATTAACAACCTCAACAAAAAATATCTACCACCAGAACAACTTTATACCTCCATAAGTACTTTATACCAATATAAAAACATTCTACCACCATAAAAACTTAATACCTCTAGAAAAACATGCTACATTCTGAAAAAATTTACAGTACTAGAATAACTTGTGATCACTGGAAAAAATTTATACTACTAGAAAAAATTTCTACCACCTAAACAGGTTTATACTACTAAAAAAACATACTTATTTATTAAAAACATTTTATTATAGGAGTAACAGTCTATATATAAATCTTCTTTCTATATTGGAATAACTTTCTATTAATGGAACAACATTATACCCCTAAAAAACAATCTAATGCTGGAATAACTTTCTAACACTAGAAAAAAATTCTTTCACCAGAATTTTTTTTGACACTATAACAATTTAATAATTCCAAAAAAACATTATACCATTAGTCTAAATCAATACATGGGATTAATGGGGAAAATAACACCCCAAACACCCCCTTAGAATCCTCAAACATAGTTAAAAAAAGGAATGCCTTTTTGGAATTAGGGGATTACATCACATATTACACATAATTTTTATAGCATTTAGGATATTCCTAGTAAATCATGCACCTTTATTTTAAATTGGAAGAAATAAACACATGGTTATGAAATTTTTTATTTAACTATTTTTCCTAATAGTGTGATCCTGATGTTTTTTTGTAAATTTAAAACATACCTCAGAACCCTTGGTAATTATTAACTCAAATCTCACCATAATATCAGTTTATATTGACTCATACCTTCATTTAAGATAATAATTGGACTCCCTTTGGTTTCTTGGTGATTCTTTAATTATTTTTATGGATCTCTTCATGTTATGTGGAAATATATTCTCGATTGAACCACTTTTCACATGATCTACTCTAGATAACTCTTCCCCTTGATTAGTTGGATCCATCATAGAAAGTGACAACCAAATATAGGGTGTTGTGTGGGGATTTGATGATTATTCTTAAGGATATTGTCTGGGGAGGATGAGATATATTCTTTTTCTATCAACGTACACAAATGCGACTAGGTTGACATGATTGGTGAGGTAGTTATCTCTATATAATGGTTAATGCTCATGATATACTAAATTTTTATTGTCTTTCCTTTGGGTTTACCTTTTGAAAAATAATTTATTTAATATCCATGACTATAAAATTATGTAAATATATCTTTAGGGTCTTGAAAAATAGTTTTAAATGGGAGTTCATTTAAAAAATGTTTTATGAAATTTAGGTGTTTGATAAAATTCCACAAAGATAGTTTTTTACTATAAAATGGGGTTTCAAACACCTAAGTTATAATTCTTCACTTGTGGAAATGTTTTTTAATTATATTCATGGTTAAATTGTTTATTTTTGAGAAAACACATCACATGGAAACCTTGTATTCATTAGGTTTTGGACACATTCAAATCATAGTGTGTTAGTCACCACTAGGGGTTATGGCTTGATACCAAAATAATATGGGATGGCATGGTATCCTTAGGACTCACATTATTTATGGATAGTGTTACATGAATATTATATTAAAATATGATTATTAACTAGATCCCATGAGTTCTTTGTTCTTGGTTTCATTCATGTATCATGCTTTGATGCCAACATATTTATCTCATTTACGATTTTATTATTCCCCACTATTTACCTTTTTTGATTTTTTTTCATATTCTTGTTATATTTGAATATGGAATGTTTAAAAGGAAACCAAATAATGTTTTATGAAAGATTTTTTCAAATTAAATTTATTTATGAAACATGTTTTTTAAAGAAATAATTGATGGTTCCATAGTGATAGACATTAAAAAGATTCACAGTGGCATCCTACTGGCACTACTGGAAAAACGACCTATACCCACAGTTCAAAACTGTGGGTATATCCCCCAAAACCGTGGGTATAATCTATACCCACGATTTTGGGAACCGTGGGTTGGAACGATGTCGATATAGGGGTCTCAGCCTATACCCATGGTTTAGGATAACCGTGGGTATAAGAGAGTCAAAGTGTGGCACACCTGTTCCAGCGTGGCACACAAAAGACCCATGGTTTTCAAACCGTGGGGTATTTTTTAAATTAAAAAATAGCGTAGTGGGGGGGGGGGATTCGAACCCGCACTTCATGCAGAGCCTCATGGGCGTGCCCCACCAAGGAACAAATTGACCTCAGAATTTTAATTGTTATATATACATATATCTACGTATTTATATTAATATGATTTACGTGGGAAATTTAAATTAAAAAATGAGGGTAGAGGGATTCAAACCCACGTCTCACAATTTACCTCACGGACGCGCCTCCTGAATGGGCCAACCAAGCTATCATTTTTATTTTACATATGTACATACATATACGTATATATATTAATATTAATATGTTTTTTGAAAAATGATAACTCCAGAAATTGAACCCGTGACCTATAACACCAACAGAAATGTGTTTACCAACCAAGATAAACAAATTTTGAAAATATATATTTATATTTATGTAAATATATTAATATAAATCCTGAAAAAATGTCTTCCCGCCAAATTTTTTTAGTGTCACACCTAATTTTCTTTCCCCGCCATAACGTGGGAAATCTATACCCACGGTTCTGGAGAACCGTGGGTATAGGTCTTCAAAAAAAATGGCCCAATACCCATGGTTTTGATGAACCGTCGGTATAGGTCTTCGGAAAATACCCTATACCCACTGTTTTCTCTAAAACCGTGGGTATAGGTCTTAATAGAAAACTATA
Organism: Viscum album; assembly: GCA_963277665.1. Taxonomy (NCBI): domain Eukaryota; kingdom Viridiplantae; phylum Streptophyta; class Magnoliopsida; order Santalales; family Viscaceae; genus Viscum; species Viscum album. The sequence continues at coordinate 1,485,716,488 of OY728128.1, forward strand.
CCCATGGTTTTTGGCACAACCGTGGGTATAGGTTCACATACTATCCCTATACCCACGGTTATGGAAAACCGTGGGTATTTTCTAGTAGTGTGGGAGTCATCCTTAAACCCTACATATTTCATAGAGAATATAAAAACATGGTTTTATAGGATGAATAAAATGGGAAGGGTGTTTTGTAACATGAAATATTATCTTCAATTTTATTGTTTCATGGATATTTAGGATAATGGAGAAAGATTTTCTCATCAAAACATGGTTGTGGTGCTAGACATGTTTTATTTTTTGGATTTTTCATCTGGATTTGTTTATTATATTTCATGGTTATTATATTTTTCTTATATTATGTACTCCAATTTTTTTATCTTTATCATGTATACATGACACATGTTGATTTTACAGGGTTAAATTTTTCTCTTTGTTATGTGTGTTGATACCCAAATTCTTTTATCCATCCTATAGCGACCAATAATGCTCTATAATCATTGAAAATGCTATATTAGGTAATTTATCAGGTCAACTAGGGTTGGTTTGTCACAATATAACTCTATGGTTCCACCTTAAACTAAGAGGATACTTTTCCCAAAAATAATTCCTTCAAGTCCTTCATTTATCTATTTTTTACGTCTTTATAGAGCACATGTATCCTCATAATGTTGAATGTTTCAAATCACTAGCTTAGAGGTATAATTTATTAATGAACATGGTGGAATGAAAAGTGTTATATCTAGAATAAAAAATTTGATTCATTAATAATGGTAGTGTGGAAGAGTTATTTTTTATTTGGGTTTCAGTGGAAAGTAGAAGGGATACAAATACTTCTTGAAATGAAACTTTTTTTAATGAACCACAATAATAGAATGATAGACCAATATGATTTCTTGAACGATGTTAATGCGACCCATATAATACTTACATAACCAACATGAATCTCATTCGTGTAAGAACCATCCAAAAAAGTGAAACTACATATATGAACAATGTTCACACAATCCTTTAATTCCTAAGAAATATTGACCTTACCATATTCATAGAAGCCACTAAATCTATTTTAGTTTATTTATTTATTGAATATACATAGATATATATACATATAAGAACCTTAAAAAATATAGATATTAAAATTATTTTATTTTGAATTACATGTATTAGTATAATCAAAAAACATAATATAAAATCCTATGAAGACCTCCCTTTTTTATAGAAATGTTGATTATCATACTTTGAGGATTTTATATGTGGCATTCTTGTTAAAATTTTTTATTAATAGAAAAATAATTTATTATAAACCATAAAACATAATAAGATAATAATATTAGTAATAATAATAATAAATAATAATAATAATAATAAATAATAATAATAATAATAATTAAATTATTATAACATAAATTAATAATAATAAAATAATATATAATGATAATTAATATTTAATTGATAATATTAATAATAATTGTATTTAATAATTATAATTAATGAATATAAATAAGAGTTAGGTAATAGTTAATTAATAATATATAAAATAATACATGATAACAAATAATTATTAATAATTTACAAAATGGAAAATATAATTGCTAACTATGATTGATGATTATAATAAATAATATAATTATTTATCAATTAATTATTTATTGAATAAAAATAAAAATAATATATATATATATATATATATATATATTGACTAAAGATAAGGATTATAATTAAAAACATTTTAAATACTTATTAATATAGTTAGTAATTGACATTATAATTGATAAAATTAGTAATTAATAATATAAATGATATAATTAGTAATTAAAATTATAACTAATAACTATATCTAGTTAATAAATAATTGAAAAATACTAATAATAATAAATTAATAATATAATTAATACTTAATAATATAATCAATATATTTAGTAATTAATAATATAACTATCTATAATAACTAATTAATAATATATAATAATTTATTATATTTTTAATAAATTACTAATTATATTGTTAATTATAATGTATGATCCCATGTTCGTACGAGTTGAATTTTTTTGAAGGAATTGTAATTTTCATTATCGGAATGGTCAAATTTTGAATCAATAATTGAAATGGAATTACTAGAGTTGAAATTCGTCATTATGTTGTTTTGAGATGATGAATGAGGATAAATAGGTATCTTTGGTGTTTGGATGTGTATCATAGGCTTCTAGTTATGTTTTATTAGTTTTGGTGTTTTTTGGAAAGTGTGCGGTGTTTAGGGGAAATCATGTGACACCTTATTGATCAGGATGTTTTCAATTAATTATGAATTAAGAGTGGTTGTGTTGAATGGTTACTGCATGGTTAAGGACAAAAAGTGCGGGGTTCAAGGGTAAACCATGATAGGATGATGAGGGTCTAATACAGGGTGCATCGTCTATGCACGGTTTCAAAAAAATCATGCACATAATTGCAGAAGTTGTCTAGCGGGGTGTCCACGGTTAGTGCATGGTTTGGAGAACTGTGTGACCAAATAGTATGAGAGGATTATCTTGGACACTTCCAACTATATTATTGACACATAGTTTGGAAAACTATGCAGCCAAATCATCAGGCTGGCCCAATTTCAATAAAATGGAGAAATTACGAAAATACCCCCTTAGTATTTGTATCCTCTCCCCCTTCCCCCCATTCGGTGTGCAAAAAATATGGGTTTCCAAATCCCCTTCATCATCATTCAACTATTTTATTTATGGTGTATTCATGGTGTTTGTTCTAGGTTTAAGGAAAGATTTCTCTTCCCCCCTTAGATTTCCTACTTTCCATGGTTCTTCTATATTTTTGATGTGTGAGTTCAAGGATTTGATTCCGATTCCATCAAATCATATTGTAATTGACCAAGGATTATGGGGATTTTGGTAATCTTGGGTCGAGTAGATCCCAATATATATTCTACATGTCGTTGCATGGTGTTTTGTTAAGGTATGTGTTTGCAATGGATTTTCTTATTTTTATCCTAATGAATTAATTTACTTAATGGTTGAAATGTAATACACTCTTAGGGCCTTTCCCATGAATGGTGTCGAGAGTCCGTTGTGGAACTTCTATTGATCTTTCTTGAAGTTTCAATTATTAGTGATCACCCAATAAATTTTTTGGAAGTATGATGAGTGGGTTTAATGAATTAATAAATCATAAATGTTTTAATTAATTAATTGTTGATTCTTGGTATGAGGTTGGAGCTTGTAAAGTTGTGGTTAGATCTATTGGATTCCAAAGAGGCTGGATGAAACTTGGAAAGACCTCAAAAAAGGTCTTCATACTTTGGAAATATTATGGAAAGCATCGCTAATGAGGTATGAGGTTGAAGATCTTTACCCATAATCTTGATAATTATTTTTCATCTTTATATGGAATGTTACTTATATCCCTTATGTGGTGTGATTTTATCCTTGGTTTATTTATGATGGATTATATCTTGAGTTTAATTACTTATACCTTCCACAAATCATGTTGGATCTATGGTGTTGTGAGACTGGACCTATGGATACCCATGGTGGGTACTGACTTTGAAAAATGGAATCTTTTAGATGTGGAGTTTTGTAAAAATAACATGAGGAATTTTCAAATGATTAAATGGTGTCATTAGTATATTCATTTAGTCGTGATTTCAAATGTTAGAAAACTATATTTTAAAAATGGATTTTGTTTTGAAATGGGGCGTTGATATCAAGGTGACTTTAAAGGGGTTTAATTGGTTTTAAAATGTTGATTGAAATGAGTGTGTGGTTCCATCTTGGGTGAAAATTACATAATGTATCTTTCAATTTTTTTGATATAAAATGTAGGATCTAGTCCTTGGTTGGTTTTAAAATATAAATACCCATGTTTATAATAGGTGGTTTAAAAAATGTTAAATGAGGATGTTTAATTTTATTATTTTTTTGAACTGTAAAAATGGGTGGGTTTTTTAGGCATATTCTTGGTTTTGAAGGCCTATTGGGACCTTGGTAAATGATGAATTGATAAAGGGTTTTTAATATTTATATATAAATTAGGGTAAACCAATTATTTCAATATATTAAAATGATTAATAATGTTGAAACTTGAATAATTGAATTTATTGATAATTTTATTGTTTTTGATGTTGGACATGGTGTTTCTCATCCATGGATTAGGTGCTGGAATGATGATATAAGAACCAGTGATATTAAATATGGTTAGTGGGATGTTGTATTGATGCTCATTTTCCTTATTTGGGACAGATTGGTACTCCAGGAACCCTGATGCATCGATGTTTTGAATGATGGACTGATGATCCCGAATCTAAGTGTAACATCCTAGTTTCGGAAGCCGCCCATAGGTGGCCCATACCTAGTTGGTCACATGGCCTCAAGCACATTTCCCTAAATGCCAGAGGCTACCGACTAGCAGGGAGGGCCTTGGGTGTGATATTGGGGAAACTATGCCCTCATTGGCAGAGTAACACAATGGAAGTAAAATATATAGAAAAAGTGGAAGCAGTAATAATACCATACATTAGTAAATAGTGGAAGATTGATATAATAAAAAACAAGAGAACATATATAAATGATGAATGATACATATGTCTAGGAAAGCAGCCAAACAAGTCACAATGTTGGAAAATATTACTAAACCATTGTACAAAAGAAAATCAAGTAAACAACTCCTCAGCATCGCAAGCCTCAGCTTAGTCCCATACTCTCCAACTCCAAAGTAGTCAAGTACCTTAAGTAGAAGGGTGATTTCCCTTATCTATACCTGCAAAAATATATTCTATTTAGGCCCAAAAGCATGACCCAAACAGGGTGTGAGACTAATCCTAGTAGGCAACCACCCAAAGATCTATGCCTAACAGTCATTGAATATATATGGAAAACAATAAGAAAAAAGAAGCAATAACAAGGAAGTAGTCAGCAGTAAACAATCCTACAATTCAATTGCATTCAATTTCATATATCAAGTAAGAATATAATCACAAACAGGTAACCCTATGGGAAGTACTCACAACCTAGCTCCTCTGGTTCAACCAAACAAGTACAAGCAACCCTCTGGGAAGTACACATAGTCTAACCCCTCTGGTTCAGCTTTAGCATAGACTCTTTGAGGAAGAAATCATCTTGAATTCCACCTATAGTCTTGTATTAGTAACTAAAATGTGCTCTAGGGAATCATTTAATGACCAATTCCCTCTATGACCCACATCGAGGAACTATAGAAACTCTGAGGAAGCACTTATGTCCATTCCCCCTATGGTCCCTCAATATAACAGTAAACTTAGACTCTAGAGAAGCCCTTAATGTCCATTCTCCCTATGGTCTACTACACCAGGTTCTCACGAACCAGTCTAAGTCAATCGAGCATAGAGATATATAGTATCCAAAGTAAACCTCAATAACTACTTGGCTAAATAGTCTACAACATATCAAAAAATTTCAGATAAATAAATCACTCCATCCTACAATACTAGGCATGGAAAGCAAAGAAGCAGCCTAACAGGCAAAGCTAGACCAAATGGTAAAAACAAGAAAACATGGGAAAATCCTCTAAAACATAGAAAGATATACCTATTTAAAACCAATTAAACTATATCTAAACAAATAAGGCATAATAGACAATTTACAGGGCCAAAACCATAAACACGCAATACCCCGTTCAAGGGTATTGGAAACTTTAGCACATATAACTTAAAGACTATCTACAGAAAGGCACAAAAAACCTACCATGACATTGAGATATTGATATACATGAACCTCAATCATTGAATCTCCCAAGAACACTATAGATCTATAAAAATTCTAAAAATAATCAACTAAGGATAAATCAAGAGAGAATAGAAATCAGGAAATGAGGTTCAAGAAGAAGAGAGAACTCACCGATGTGATTCCATCGCAACCGATGGAGTTCTATTCGGAGAATAAATGATCGATTGGGGGCTCAGGGAAGGATCAGCACCATACAGACACTCTCGGTTGAAGAAGGTGAAGAATAAGACACTTCTTCCAATTAGACATGACCCCAGTCTGTTTAATGGAAAAAAAGAAAGTACACGACATGTATTTTAGAATTACATGACGTGTACTTGCCCTTATCAGACCCTACATTATGTGGTCTCCAGGTCACCACATAGGGCTGTGTGCTTGACCGTTACATGGCCTACACATGGCTATGTGTATCAAAATAGTACACATCATGTACATATAAGTACACAGTGTGTACTTCAAAAATTTATAGAAACTCATCCTTTTCCCAAAAACACCAGAAAAGAGAAAAAAATACCTAAAAAGAATATTTGAGTTCTTACAAAATTCCCCCTTAAAGAAATTCATCCCCAAATTTCCCTAGTAAGGCAGTGTAGAAGAAGAATGCTTGAAAAGCTCCAACCACTGTGATCATACATCGGCCTGCCTCTCCTAGGTCTTGTCCGGTACTCGCCCGTGCTTCCATAGCACTCATACCAGAGGAACAGACCGGACATAGAGAACATTTTTAATTCGATCAACAATCCAGATAGGATGCTCCCCAAATGAGGTGTCCACCTCAAGCTCAACCTCCTTGAGTTGGAAAACATGATACGGGTCTGAGAAGTAATTTCGAAGCTGAGAAACGTGGAAGACATCATGCATAGACCAATACCTTTGAGGTAACTGCAACAGATAGGAAATCGGCCCAACTCCCTCCAACACCTCAAACGGCCCAGCGTATCTCGACAAAATCATACCATATCTCCTAATCCTCCTGTGTCCCAACCTCGGTGTGACACACATGAAAAATTGATCTCTGACCTCGAACTCCAAAGGTCGTCTCCGTCGATTAGCATAAGACTTCTATTGTGACTGTGCATTAGACATCCTCTTCCGAATCAACTCTATATACTCCGTGGTCTTCTAGAAAAGACGAGGTCCCAACATAGCTGCCTCTCCAACCTCTAGCCAGCTTAAGGGTGATCAGCATGTCCTACCATACAACGCCTCATAAGGTTCCATCTGAATAGTTTCTTGAAAGCTATTATTGTAGGTAAACTCCACAATAGGTATGTACTTCTCCCACGAACCTCCAAAATCCAAGATGCATGCTCGAAGAATGTCCTCAAGCACCTGAATCGTACGCTCGTACTGGACATCTATCTAGGGATGGTAAGCTATACTCAGAAGAACCTATGTGCCCAAATCCCTTTGAAGTCCCTGCCAGACCCGAGAAGTAAAACAGGTGTCCCTTTCTAAAAAAATGGTGGATAGAACTCCATGTAAACACAAAATATCTCAGATATATAACCTTCCCAGCTCATCAAAACTAAAGGTATCATTGATCAGTAATAACTGAGAACCTTTGTGAGTCTGTCAATGACAACCCATACTGCATCATTCCCTAGAGGCGACCTTGGTAAACCTGTCACGAAATCCATCACGACATCATTCCACTTCCACTCAGGAATGGGTAACAGCTGCAAAAACCTTGCTGGTCACTGATGCTCTACCTCACCAGTTGACAGGTGGAACACCTCATGACCAAACCAACAACATCTCTCTTCATACCTGGCCACCAATATTGATGGTGTAGATCTGGATACATCTTGGTGACACCAGGTTGAACTGCCCAAACTAAGGAATGAAAGTCCCGCATCAGCTCCTCACATATATCGGATGGCACCCACAAACATCCATAAAAATGAAATATCTCATCCTCCCATACTATCCATCTGGGAATAGGGTCCTCTCCTGACACACTCTCCCATAGGACTAGGCCTCTAGAATTTTATAGTTTCCTCATTCGCACTCGATCAAGAAGAGTAGAGGTGAAGCTATGGAAGATAGAAACGTCTACCCTTGTCTATTGTGCACCTCCAAATGAATCTCAGAGAACAGATACATGAGATGGAACTCACTGTTGGCCTCCTGAACTACCTGTACCTGAGTCCTCCTGCTCAGTGCATTAGCCACTGCATTTCCTTTCCCAGGTGTGTAGGCAAGCTCAAAGTAAAAAGACTGAAGGTACTTGACCCTCCTTCACTATCTGAAATTTAGGTCATGCTAAGTGAATATGTACTTGAGACTTTTGTGGTAAGTGAAAACCAAAAAATACTCTCCTAAGAGATAATGTATCCAACAATGTAATAAATGAACAACCACTACCAAATCAAGATCGTGTGTCAGGTAATTCCTCTCATGTGGCCTCAACTACGGAGACCCGTACACAATGACTCCTTCTCCCTGTATAAGCACAACACCTAGACTGATACCTGATGCATCACAAGAAATGGTATAACTCTTTCTTGGATCTGTAAATATAAGTATCAGTGCTAAAGTCAACCTCCCTTTCATCTCCTGAAAGGCTAAATCACAAGATTCTTACGACAAGTACTTCACACCCTTCTTAGTCAGGCCTACCAGTGGTGCTGCTAAGCATGAAAAGTCCTGTATAAAATGTCTATAGTATCCATCCAGCCCTAGAAAATTCCATACCTCAAATACATTCTTCAGATGCTCCTAAGAAACTACTGATCTTTCTCTGGGTCTACTGATACTCCTGTCTCTGAGATAACATGACCAAAGAAGTGAATATGGTATATCCAAAAGTAGCATTTTGAGAGATTAGCATATAATTTATGATCTATTAGTGTACTCAAAACGATCTTAAGATGGTAGCATGGTCATGTCCAGTGTGAGAGTACACCAAGATATCACCCACAAAGACTACCACGAAAGAATCCAAGTATGTATTGAACACCCGGTTCATCAGTGCCATGAAAACTGTAGGCACGTTCATGATACTGAATGACATAAAAACTTACTCTTATAGACCATACCTACTCCAAAAGGCTGTAAGAGGTATATCTAATGGTATAACATGCAACTAATGGTAACCGAATCTCAAGTAAATCTTATAGAACACTCAGGCTCCTCTAAGTTGATCAAATAGATCATCAATCCTTAGCAAGAGATATCGGTTCTTGACCGACAACTGGTTAAAATTCCGATAATCCACACAAATTCTGAGGGTACCATCCACCTTCTTCACAAACAAGACAGGCAGATCCCAAGAAGAAGTACTGGTTTGGATGAAACCCTTTGCCTGCAACTCCTCCAACTACTTATTGAGCTTCTACAACTCTAGTGTAACCATCCTATAAGGAGGAATGGACACCGGTGCTGCTCCTAGCACAATCTCAATATAAAAGTACAACTCTCAATCCAAAGTAAAACCTAAAAATTCATCTAGAAATACATCCCTAAAACGATCCACCACTGGAGGAAAGTTTATTTGTGAAGTCCCATAGTCATCTAGATATAGACTAGAAATCTGGGCTGTAACTCCTCCTATCCCATGATGAGCGGGTCCTACTCTGCTTGCCTGGACATCCCATTCTCCATTATGAAGAAACGATCTTCCCTCTGGTGATGTAAAACTCACCCTGTGGTGATATTAATCAACAATATCCTAGAAGGGAACCAACCAATCCATTCTGAGAATGACGTCATAAACAATCATCTCTAAGACATAGAGGTCCCAAAAGAAGTGACACCCACCGACCTCTAGAGGTCACTCCTTGCACTGTCGTACACTAGTTCTTCTAGTCCCCAACAGAGTGTACAACATCAAGAAATTAGTAGAAGAAAAGATATAGATCCCAAGGCTCTCCACAACAGAAATAGATATAAAGCTATAGGAAGCCACTGTATCGAAAAGAGCAGAAGCTAAAACTGAGGCAACTAGGATTGTACCTTGAACTTAGAGGGTCCAAGATCCAGCTCCTGCAGGGTCTACTCTACTGAAAAGGTCTGACCTGCACTATGGCCCTGTGACCCTACCTGACCACTCTGAGCTAATCCACCCTGCTATCACTGAAATACTGACGACTGACTACCATAGCTGCAACCTTCACCTTAGTCTAAACGGCTGAAAGAACTCCAGTTCCCAGACTAGTGAGAATATGGTGGTGCTGATCCTAAACAAGGATTCATAGAAGAACCCCTATCACCAGCTGCTGGTGAGAAGATATGACAGAAGCGCTAAATAAAACCCATCTTTCCACAAGATCAGCACTCCACTGGGTCTCTCGGTCAATGTGGACTCGTATGCCCAACCTTTCCTCATTGGTAGCATATCACCTGGCTACCTGAAGGTGCATCCTACCTACTCGGATCTCTATGTGTAGTCTCTCTGCAGTGCTTCCTGCTATCAGCTGAGGAATCACTAACTCTGGATGCTGAACCTCCCTGGACCCCAGCTCTAGAATCTCTCATATTACGCTCTGTGATCAGTGCCTGATTGACTATAGAAGTGATAGATGTAAACATGAAGATGTTCACTTGAGACGGAATGTCCTTCCTGATACCATCCTCAAACTTCTTTACTAGGAACAAATAATATCCCCCTAAAAAAGGTGTAAATCGCTATAGCTCTATGAAGTAATAATAATACTCCATGACTGAAAGAGTAATCTTCTCCAAACTCATGAACTCTCGGGCTCGATCGGCCCTCAAAGTGTCCAGGTAGAAAAAGTCATAGAAGGTACAATGAAACTCATCCCAAGCCATGAATTGTTGGAATCCCTCCTACGAGATCACATCCCACCATATCTTGGCAGATCCCCGTAGCATATACGTAGAGAGATTCACCCTCCTCTTTGGAGGCATCTCCAAGTGGTAGAAGATAGATAACATGAATTCTAACCATGACTCTTCATCCCGAGGTCCTCCTTCCCCTATGAAGGTGGGAGGATGATGCTGCTAGAAAACCTACATCAACTCTGCCTTAGACGGGGTAGGATGCGGTACTCCCTAGAAGGTATGAATAAACCTAAAAAATACCTCTCAAATCTGTGAATCGACACCTATATCCGGGATGACGGCTAGTTCCAAGACTGACATAACTGGAGGGTCCGCTTGTAGTCCCTAATTAGCCATATCCGGTTTATGATCAATGCCCTATAACTGGTGGACAATCGGAGGACATCTCGGTGGCATGACTCTGCAAGGTCAAGTGCACACCTTAGATCAACATTAATAGGGACTGAAACTTAAAAGTGTAAGAAGGGAACAAGAGAAAGAAAGTATTCAAGTTTTTCAAAACATGGATACATGGCGTGTATAATGACTACACGACATGTTACCTTAATCCTTCACATGGGATTTTAATTTTTACAACCAGGTTATGTAATACCCCATACAAACAGCGTGTTTTCCTAAAAAATGGTGTGTACTTGAATCCTATTTCCCTACCTGAGTTCTTCTACACTGCTAATCCACACGTTTCTCCTAGAACAAGACTACATAGCATGTTAGTTACAGAAACGATGTGTACTAGACAAACCTCACTAACCCATGTTGTTAGTTACATGGCCATATACAAGGGTTACATGACACAACGTGTGAAATATTGACATGACGTGTATAACCTAAGTTTCATCTATCTGTGTCGTTAGTCACACAGGTGGACACATGGTCTATGAAACCCGACATGTACATCCAGTACACGATGTGTCCCACCAAAGATTTCCCAACCTCGTGTCTCTGCCCACACCACCAGTGACACGGTTAGAGGCTACATGGAATGTACTTAAGAAAAATAGTTCCTTCCTGAATAGAAGGACACATGGATTGTATTCATCATTACATGTCATGTATTCTAGGTTTTTCTGGACAGTAAGCCTCATAAACTACTCCAAAACCTAGAAAAAATGCTAAAACAAACATTAAAGTTCCAAAATACGATCCTTGAGGGCCCATACCCCCCACGAATCAAAGCTTGACATCTTATAAATGTCATATATAAACATAACAGAGTAATGATCTACCAAATTCAGGTCTATGAGGTCCCATAACACCTCAAGAACTAAAGTTTGGCATTCAATCAAATGAAACCTTACACAATTCAATACCCTATCAAAAGTAGGTATTCTATCAAGGAATCTATCACAACAGCATGCACACCTAGCACAACATCTATCACAACCAAATGAAATCACTAATGCACCCTAAATGGTATGGCAGGAATGCATGACATGAGATTTCTAATAAGTGCCTATATGATGCATGAGATGGAATACCCTCATCTCATTAAGTTGAAACAAAAATAAAACCTCAATAACATAAAAAATAACAACATAAAACATGTGAATCACCCAATAGTGAAATCAAATCAACTATAAAATCAAAAAACCAGAAAAAAATTGAAATAACAAGGTAGATCGGCTTTTCCCTATACACGGGTTAGCTACTCCCATGCACAACTTATTACCAAGTAACTATTACATCCTCCCCCTAGATATAGGTTCCAAACAATAAGTCAAGAAGAAATAATCCATATGATACCACTTTGCAACGTCCCGATTCCGGAAGCCGCCTAGAGGCGCCCCATACCTGGTTGGTCACATGGACTCAAACACATTTCCCCGAATCCCAGAGGCTGCCGACTAGCATCGAGGGCCTTGGGTGTGATAGTGGGGAAAACAATGCCCTCATTGGAAGAGTAACAAAATGTAAGTAAAATAGAATGAAAAAGAAGAAGCATAAATAATACCATACATCAACAAATAGTGGACGACTGATATAATAAAAAACTGGAGCAAATATATAAATGATAAATGATACATATGTCTAGAAAAGCATCCAAACAAGTCACAATGCTGGAAAATAGTAATAAACCAAAGTACAAAAGAAAATCGTGTAAATAACTCCTCAACATCGCAAGCCTCAGCTTGGTTCCATGCCCTCCAGCTCTAAAGCAGTTAAGTACTTGAAGTAGAAGGGAGATTTCCCTTATCTATACCTAAACCAATATAATCTGTTTAGGCCTAAAATTATGACCCAAACAGGGTGTGATACTAATCCCAGTAGACAAACACCCAAAGATCTGTGCCTAACAGTCAGTGAATATATATGGAAGGCAATAATAAAAAAGAAGCAATAACAAGGAAGTACTCAGCAATAAAAAATTCTATAGTTCAATTGCATTCAATTTCATATATCAAGTATGAAGATAATAACAAATAGGTAACCCTATGAGAAGTACTCACAGCCTAACCCATATGGTTCAACCAAACAAGTACAAGAAACCCTCTGGGAAGTACACATAGTCTAACCCCTCTGGTTCAACTTTAGCATAGACTCTCTGAGGAAGCACTCACCATCAATTCCAACTATAGTCTCTCATCATTAACTAAAATGAACTCTAGGGAAGCATTCAATTTCTAATTACCCCTGTGACCCACATTAAGGAACTTTAAATACTATGAGGAATCACTTACTTCCATTCCCCTTATGGTCTTGCAATGTAACAGTAAACAGATACTCTGGAGAAGCCCTCAATGTCCACTCTACCTATGGTCTACTACACCAGGTTCTCACAACACTGTGTAAGTCAATCGAGCACAGTGATATATAGTAGCCAAAGTAAACCTCAATAACTACTTGGATAAATATTCTACAACATATCACATCATGTCAGATAAATAAATCACTCTATCCTACAATACTAGGCATGGAAAGAAAAGTAGCAGCATAGCAAGAAAAGCTAGACCAAATAGTCAAAACAAGAAAACATGGGAAATACATCCATAACATATCAAGATAACCCTATTTACAACCAATTAACCTTTATCTAAAAAAACAAGGCATAATAGGCAATTTAGAGGTCCAAAACCATAAACACGCAATACCTCGTTCAAGGGTACTAGGAACCTTTTCACATATAACTCAAATAATATCTACAAAAAGGCACAAAACACCTACCTCAGCATTGAGAGATCAATATACATGAACCTCAAGACTTGAATCTCCCATGAACACTATAGATCTACAAAAATTATAAAAACACTCAACCGAGGATAACTCACGAGAGATGAGAAATCAAAAAATGAGGTTAAAAAAAGAGAGAACTCATTGATGTGATTACAACACAACTGACAGAGTTCGATTTGGAGAACAGATGCTCGATCGGGGGCTTAGGGAAGGATTAGCACCATATATACACTCTCAGTTGAAGAAGGAAAAGAAGAAGACACTTCTGCCAATTAGACACGACCCCGGTCCATTTAATGAAAAAAAAGAAAGCACATGACGTGTACTTTAGAAGTACATGGCATGTACTTGCCCTTACCGGCCCCTGCATTAGGCAGTCTCTAGGTCACCACACACAACTGTGTGCTCGGCCATTACATGGACAAGACACGGCTATGTGAAACAAAAGAGTACATGACGTGTGCATATAGGTACATGGCGTGTACTTCAAAAATTTCCAAAAACTCATCTTTTTCCCAAAAACACCAAAAAAGAGAAAAAAAACCTGAAAATAAGATCTGGGTTCTTACACTAAGAATATGGAAATGGAATTCTATATAGTGGTTTGGGATGATAGAAATGACATTAAACATAATGGATGGTATGGTTGGACATGGAGATACAAATCCCAGTTGGATTTGTAGACTGATGCTCCTTATTTGTAGGACCATGAAAACTATAATAATTCATTTGGATGGTCAGACATGAAATTCCAAATCCTAGTTGGAATCTTCGACTGATTCTCCTTGTTTTCCATCATATGATGCTTATTATAAATGGTTTAGATGTCCAGAATGGGCTGAAGCATGTTTTATGGGTATGGGTATCACTTTGAATAGAGAAAAATGTGGATACATTGAATATTGTTTCAAAATAAAAATGATTTTACTTTCCTATTTGTTTATGATTTATTCATAACATTGAATATATTTATTTTTAGAATTATATTTTCTATAGGCACCGTTGTTGGTGATTGACTTAGTTGTACTCACTACCATCTCAGTTCTCCACTACACCTGGGTATCCGAGAAGATCTTATATGTTTATTGCAGTCACAGTATTGGGATGAGGCTAATGTTTATTCTTACATAGTCAGGAAATATAGCTATTATATTTTCATCTTACTATATGGGGTTTTCTATGAGATTTTGTAGATCCTTTTTGTATTTTATTTTATTTTTGGTATGTTATATAATCAACCTAGCAGGAAGTTCATCGTATATATGACATATCCATTAAGTCATTTACTATATTTTAATTTATTACATTATTCTATTATTTTAGTGTATTTATTCGTTCAAATTACTCTAATATGTTTTATATTTGGTTATTTACTCCTAGATGTGAACTCTGATATGGGGGTATAGTCTCTTCATAGTTCAACTTTAGAACACCACTGCGAGTTGTTAGCCTATAGAATACAAGTAAGTGCACCTGAGGTCAAGTGACAAACCATCTTGGGGAACTAGTTTAGTGGAATTCAGGTTAAGGAGTTAAAAAGTGGTATCAAATAATTTACTTTCATATTATATTACTATTTGGGATCTCGTAGATTAGAGATACAGGAATGTGTTAGATCCTATGATGGATATCAAGACTGTGCATTACAAACACCTATTCTAGTAGGAATTATAGGTTACCATAGATAGGATTGATGTAATTGGACTATGATATTATAGTTTTATATGATTTTCTCTTCGAGATATGAACATGTTGTTTGGGTTTTATGGTTTATGATGGATTTATGGATCTTTTCCTGTCAGAAAGAGGCATGTGAGGTTGTTTTGACATTCAGATTATAGGGGAAAGATACATATCATGCATCATTTTAGGCATGTAAGATTAAATTATTATAGGCCATACAATGTGTGATTTTATGGATTTCTTTTCGATGATTGGTTATGTTGACCTATGGTGAGATTTTCAACAATGATGATACTGGTGTGGCCCCCATACATGGTTGGTGTAGTGATATTGGGTGGTCAGTGTGGTATAAGTGTATACTAGTTGGATCCTTGTTGGTGGTTTTTGTGTGAGGTTGGAAGTATGTCTAAGTTGTCTAGTGACCGGTATGATGTGAAGATTCTTAGAGAGAATGGATTCCCTAGTTTTGGGTGGTTTTTTATTCAGATTTACATACTTTTATATGTGTCACTGTATGCATCCTGGTCCTCCCAAGAGTTGTCTAATATGAAGATACTCAAGGAGTATGGGTACCCTGGTTGTGGGTGGTTGGTTTGGATTGTGAAACCCTTTATATATGAGACCTTAGGGATGGGTTTTACAAGTTTATGTGGCACGAAGTTCTAATGAGAGTGATTTTGACGCCTCTTGAGTTATGGGCTTTTATGAGTTGACATAGATCTAGGTGGTTGGTGTAACACACCAAGATTTTATGAATTACTTTTCTTTGAATAAATTAAATTTATTTGATATCTTTCATTACATGTAACATCATTTTATGCTTGCATTACATGCATCACTCGGTTAGTTTTCATTACACACAACACTGAGTTTTAACAAAAACATGGTATATTATTAATATAGTTATTTAAACATGACCATTATAACCTTTCCATTAAATATATTTATATTAATAGTAATAACTAATTTTTAATATTTTTTATAATGAGTTTTTATAATGAAATCATATTTATAAAAAATTACTTAATTTTTAGTAAAACATATATGTTTCTAAAATAATATTTTCTTAGAAAAATAATAATTTTTTTTTCTATTTTTTTGCAAAAATAAATAATTTTTTTTCACACTTTCAAAAAAAAAAAAATTCATTTTTAAAATCATCATGTAAAAATAATCTTTGGGTGAATTTTTATAATTTTATTTGAAAATTTTCATTTTTTGATTAATAGTGAAAAATACTGCATTTTAATTGAAATTCATTTTTAATTTAATTTATTTATAAAGTTAAATTATATTTAAAAAAATTTTAAGGTAAAATTATTTCAATTAAACATCCACGAATCCAATTTAGGTCATTGTAATAAGTTTCATATTGAATTTTGTTATACAACACTTATAAGATTTTGATCATTTTCTTTTTAAAAACCCACTTCCTCATCACGTCTGTGTGTTTTTTTCTAAAATTAAAATTTTTCACTAATATGAATTGAATTTGGAAAAATGGATTCCATATTTTTAATAAACATAATACATATTATATAATTGGTTCAAATTATTTTTTTACTAAAATCAATAGTAAAAATACTAAAAATTATTTAACGCGATTAAAGTAAAAATAGTTTTATCGGGGGTTAAAATAAAAAGATAAGTATTGAAAATAGAAAAAAATGTCCAAAAAAAATTTAATGGAAATATTTATACTAATATCCTATATTCATGAGAAATTTCCATTGTTGGAGCCTTGTGACATCAAAAAACTTGGGTGGAATTCTTTCTTTCAAAAAATTAGAAGCGTGCCACTTATCTAACTTATGAATGGTCACCCCTTATCCTATATTCTTAACACATTAAAAACCATTTGTTTTGGCCAATATTTTACCAAATAACTTCCCAACTTACCTCCTCTAATTCTATAATTTTTATTTCATATAGAAATCCAACATTGGATGGATTTTGGTGCAAACCTAAGGAGGATACCTGAAAAAGAGGTAACACTCATCAATGAGTTTTTTTATTTATTCCTCCAAATCCATAAATTATTATTATACCGTAATGATAAAATAATATTATTATCTTCCATATACTTAGATGTATTTATTTTATAGGTATTATTTACATCCATACTCACTTCCATCAAATGGGTTATGAAGTCAACGTTTGTTTGTACGTCAGACTATAACCTCATGAACCAATGTCATTCATTTTTACATTGAAACCTATCATGAATGGAAATAATTATCGATTTATTATTTATGTATAATATTTATGATATTATTATACTTATTTAATTATTATATCACATATACATTTATAATATCTATGTTGTGGGAATACGATAAATTCGCTCGTGTGTACGACTAATAATAGCCTTGTAAAGTGATATGAAACATTCATGCATTACATGGAATGTATTAAGGATATTTTTAATAAAAATATTTGATATATATGTTATAAATATTATTATTTAATGATAATATATAATTTACATTTATTTATTTCAATATGATAAGAGAATGGAAAAAACGTTCATGCGTACTTACGACCAACTGACTCCATGAACGGTGTATTACAATTTATATCACTAAATTTTATGGATTAATATAAATAAATTTAGAATGAATATATATTTTATTTAATTCATTGTTAAATTTTTTGATATGATGATACCGTGATTGATGTTAGAGGACAAAAATAACAAATGAAAACATATATGGAAAACAAAACAGTCATTACCCAAAACGTAACTTTAACATGAAATTGTTAATAAATAGGCAGTAAAAGGTTATAAGAAAATAATATATGGTATGATATATATAAATATTTTTATTTAATAGATGTATAATTAACTTATATTTATTATACATTAGGTTTTAACATGTACGGTGGAAGTCAAGATTTAAGGTAAGAGATTTTTAGTCTCCCTTTTATTTATGGGAGACATATGAAAATTCACCACTCATTTTTTATGTGTTGTATATAATGAAACTTTTACATGTTATAAATTTAATCTAATTATTTACATGATTTTTAATTTTTTGTTTTATGTTATTATTTATTGGGTATTATGATTCAAAATTTTACTTAAGCGGTAAGGGATTTTTGAGATATATGTTCTGTTATGAACCTATATTCTTTGAATAAAAGTATATAAAACTCATTTGACATATAATATAAATAATTAATTTATCCTCATTTATTATTTAATCTATATTTTATTTTATTCCTTCATGGTTCTCAAAATTTAATGTTTCTAAAGTTGTAATGATTTTATGTTACAATATCATTGTTCATCAGGATTATTTATGATTATATTTATGATAATAAAATAATATTATACATATCTTAAGAGACTCATGAATTTTACTATCCTATATTTATTCATGATATTTTAATGTAAAAATACAATTTTCCACTCTTTGATACTTAAAATATTTTAGAAACTATTTTTAATAAAATCCAACTTTATTTCTCCATTCGGTCTGAAATCCATTTTCTTCTAAAACCATATTTTCCAAAAATGTTTTATTATTCTTTTAATAATTTTAAAATATATTTTCAACCATGTATTATTTTTTTGAAATGAATATTCATATAATTTTCTATACAATTCCCATTTGGATTGTACCAAACTTTTGAGAGGAATCATTATTTTAACATGTATGGAATGAACGGAACTTTACATCATCAAGACCATTATTTTATTTAAATATTAATTTGAAATATTTTCAATGTTGTTTTCATTGAAAAATATTTTCAAGATGTCTTATGTTTTAATTTTTTTTTCAAAGAGGAAAGTAAATATTTTACTTAAAAAATGTTTTAGATGATCGATCAAAATCATTTTCCATCTAAGATGACTTCTATTGATGTTACCTATTTCATAATGGGGATATTATCCATGGATATCATAAAAATTATTTCTATAAATGGTTTATGTTTATTTCGGAAGGATTATTATGAAACCCATTTCTCTTCCATGGGTTATACGATGATAAAATTATTATTATACCCACATATTTTTCCTTGGGTTATGCTATTATTAAATTATAAAATTATTATGGGACCTTTCTCTTTTCAATAGGTTATGATTTAATGAAATGTTTATGAAACTCTTTTTATTACATGGGTTATGATATGATGAATGTTTTATGATATTATGGTACACATAAATATATTTTTCATTATAAGACATGTGAAACCAATATCTCCCTCTAATGCGTTAGGTAATGATTTAAATCTCTTGAGATTGATAGGACTAGAATGGGGAGTTAACCTGGTTTAGTAAGGGAATTTTCCCACTATAATGGTCTTGAGAGTGAACCTTGAATAATATTATTGTTTGGGTAGGGAAACCCTCCCACTATTTTATATTTGGAAATAAGCCTTGACTAATATAGAAATTTGTTTATATGCTTATGTGTATGACAAAATATTTATCTTATGGAAATATTATGCTCTCATAGATAATGTTCTTTGATTACATTATGATTCATGTAATAGGAACTAAAAATCCTTATTAAATGAATCAATATTATGATATTTGATATGCATGACATGGTTTTCATATTATCCTCATTTTCACATACCATTATGCCCATGGTTTGCTTATGTATCTCCCTTGTTTACCCTTACTGAGCATTTGAGCTCACCCTTTTCTATGTTTACTTTCCCTAGGATATAAAAAAATTTATTACATATGATATTTTTAAGAAGGTTTTTTTTATAAAGATCATAGTTTTAGATGATATAGTTTACATATGTACCATTTTTTTGTGTTTCCATGTTTCCAAAGACACTAAACTACCACAGTCTCCATGTGTGTGTGTGTAATGAATGAATATTCATAAAAAATGATGTAATAATTATGTATGATAGTATTGGGTTGCTATAGTTGGTATTAGATGGTAGGTATAGTTAACAATTGGAAACTGGGATGATAAAACCTTAGTGAGATACCTAAGTACATGTCTAAGGATAAGTATAAGGACAAGTAAAAGTATTATAAAATGAACTATAATTCTGGTAAAGTATAGAGAGAGTGGTTTACATGAAATCATAGAACTATTTAGATACTAAAAAAGGATGTGGCTCTGACAAATAGGTACCTAGGGGTAATAACTTCAACAAAGGTACATTGATCTAGACGTGATCATTACATAGTGTATGAAAATGGGCCTTGCTTCAAACATAGTTGGACACACTCCCAAGGGATATTCTTTGAAATTTCACAAAATCTTCATGAACCATCATGATAGATTTAAATATATGATGACTATGAGTGACCTAAGATAATCCTATGGGGTAATATATTAATTAGAATCTCATGATTTAAAAATCCAATAAGTTATTTTTTCATGATTATGTGGTTCCCCATCATGACTATTGTTTATTACAATATGTTTTTTGGTTCTAGTCAATGGATGAAACCAGAAAGAATCATTTTATTACTGAGTGTGATAAAAAATGAAATGATTTTCTACCTGAGAATCTAAATGTTATGGAAGTTTGAATATAAAACTTCTTTACTATTTTTACACTAAATTCACAAGATATGAATCATGCTGGACTTCCAAATGAAAAAATGTGGAAATAAGATTAATTTGATACCTTCATAAGGTAATTTAAACCATATTTTAATGGATATTGTGATCCACTAGTTAATGATTAATGGATTAACACTGATGAAAATATATTTTCCATTATCCAGTGTTCAAAACATGTAAAATTCATTTTAGTTTTCTACAATTTGGAAGGTGAACTAGTTTAATGATGGACTCTTATCAAGAATATGAGGAATCATGAATAGATTTAATTCATGAATTGGGATAAGTTCAAGAGTTTATTTTTCAATATGTACATTACTTATATTATTTATATGATGATGGGGAAGGATTTCCTTGAGCTACAGAAAAAGGATAATGAATTTGTTGGTACCTATGAGGAAAATTTTACAATACTTTTGAGGTACACTTCTGATAATATCCTCCAACTTAAAATTAAGGATTATTGATTCTTTAGTGTATTAAAAAAAGTATGAAAAGGGATTTATCCATAAGTGAATTTAGTAGTAATGAATAGAGTTTTCAATGTGCTATCATGGTGGAATTGAAGGGTAGAGTTACATATCAATCCCATGGTTTTGATAAGAATATAAAAATGGAATTCAATGGAAAATATAAGAGAAATGGAGGGATAAAGACAAGATTTACTTTATTATCAATGTGTGGGAAGAATCATAGAGGAAATATTATTAACGGGACTAGTAAATATTTTAAGTGTGGAAGAGAAGGTCATTGAAATATTATTTTCCAAATAAATGGGAAGTAGTTATATAATGATGAAAATAGAGAACTATTTACAGAATGAACCACCAAAAATCCAATGTTTCAAATGAAAGGAGTAAGATAATTATGATGACCAATTACCAAATCCAATGGATAATGACCATGATCTATGTCATTAACCTCTTAAGTTGGGAGACAAAGGGAAATATCATGCGATAAATGTTTCTGATGAGGGGTGTGATAAGGATGTGGTCAACGGTATGCATAACATCCACTCTATAACAACTAGTGTCTTATTTGACCCTAGATATACCCATTATTTCATTTTTATGGAATTTTATAAGGTTATCAAGATTCCACCTAAACAATTAGATATATAATTAGAAGTGGAAACCCATAATGGTATGATGATCACATCTCAAGTCTATGATTACTCTCATGTTGATGTTGGTGGGAATATGATTCCTTCAAATATTTAAATTCTTCCTATGGTTGAATTTGATGTTATATTGGGTATTTAATATCATTCTATACATAAAGCCCACATCAATTATCGAGTAAGGTCAGTCAAATTTGATATCCCAAACCAAACTATGACCATCTATCAATGTGATGATAAGTAAGAACTTATAATGGAGATAACATCCTATGTATGGGTATTAATTCCCATTCATAAGGGATTTTTATCTCAAATGGTTGGGGGGAAACATGACATCAATGATATTCCTATTGGGTGGGAATTTTTTGATGTATTTCCCAAATAATTTCCCAGACTTACACCAAAACATGAAGTTGAGTTTTCAATAGAACTTATACATGGTTCCCCAAAAATTTAAATACTCCATATAGAATATTCCTGATTGAGTTGCAGTAATTGAAGAAGAATATCCAAGAAAACCTTGAAAATGGATTAATTCGGTGAAGTACATCACCTTAGGGTTTACCTTTTCTTTTTCTAAAAAGAAATATAATTCAATGTGACTCTATATTGATTATTGGGAGATTAACAATATCAAAATTAAGAAAAAGTATCCTATTCCTTATATTTATGACTTATTTTTTCAACTATGTGACGATTAATACTTATCCAAGATTAACCTTCATTTTTGATATCATCAATTATGGGACAAGAAGGTAGACATACCCAAGACATAATTTTGTACAAAGTATGGACACTATGAATATATTGTGATTCCATTCAACTATACTAATTAACCTATTATATTTATTAATTTAATGAATATAGTATTTATAGATTACCTTGATTATTTTGTGGTAGTCTTTATAGATTACATTGTTATAAATTAAAATATAAAGGAAGTGCATTGATACCACTTGATAATTGTACCTAAGAACCTAAGTAAGGATAAACTATATAAAAAATTTACAATTTGAGAATTTAGGCTGCAAGAGGTTTTATTTTTGGGTTATATAATCTCAATATAGGGTATATTAGTAGATCTATCAAAGAAAAAAGCTGTTGAATGTTGGGATAAATCATCCATAATGATTCAGATATATAGTTTTCTTAGTTTATCTAGATATTATTGATGGTTTCTTGAGAATTTATCATGACTACCTAATTCTCTAACCATGTTAAAAAAGAAGGGAGACATGTTCCTAGGGATAGATGAATGTGAGAAAAATTTAAAGGAATTGCAGTGTAGATTAGTCACTGTACCTATTATTATATTATCCTATAATGTAGAAGTGTTTGTAATCTATAGTGATGAATCCAAGAAGGTATTATGATTAATTATTATGTATAATGAGATAGTTATAGCATGTACCTTATAAAAACTGAAGATTCATGAGAAAAATTACCCCATTAAGGATTTGGAGTTAGTTATAATAATTTATTCATTAAAGATACATAGGCATTATATTTATAGAGTAAAGTGTGATATATATATTGTTCATAAAATTTTAAAGTATATATTCACATAAAAGGAGTTGAATATGCACCAAAAATATGTTTATAGATGATATAAGACTATTAATTCTCCATACATTACCTCCTAGTTAAGCAAACAAGGTGGAATATGCTTTGAGTTGAAAGGATAATGCTATCATATCCATTATGAGGATTATAAAAGATCCAATATTTTTGTATTTTCAAAGGATGGATTTAGAAATATTGAAGGAAATAGAAAAATTATATTTTTATCAATTAAATTTTCATCCATATATCCAAGTGAAGATTAAAGTGGCATATAAGGAAGTTGAAGAGCTACAAAATAAGGTTATAAATGTTCCCAAATTTAACATTGATTATGATGGAATGATATGGTTTAGGAACAATGTATTCATTTTTTCCATACTATATTTTAAGAAGGAGTTGTTAGAGGTATCTCATAGTTCATAATTATTTATTCATATCAGAAGTATGATGATTTATGGATATTTGAAATAGTATTTATAGTGGGATGGAATAAAGAGAGATATCACATAGTTAATTTCTCATTTCTTGATATGTCATAAAGTTATTGTTGAAAAAAAATTCTTATGGGATTTTACATACATTACCCATTCCAAAATTTAAATTAGAAAACATTACCATGAATATTGTCACTGGACTCCCCAAAATGTCTAAAAGGCATAATGATATATGGATTGTATTCGATCTATGTACTGAGTTAGCATAGTTCATTGATATTAGAGAAGACTTCTATCTAGATCATATTTTTAGGATATACATTAAGGAAGTGGTAATGTTTCTTGGAGTACAAAATTATATTTTTTCTGATTGGGATCCAAGTATTATATCAATGTTATATTTATTTCTTTAGAAAGATCTTAATATGAGGTTGCGTTTTAGAACTGAGTACCATCCTTCAAAAGATGGTTAATCTAAGAGAAAAATTAAAACCCAAGAGGATATATAGATATATTATTCTTTTTATTTCAAAGGTGTTTGGTATAAAAACCTTACTCTAGTTTATTTTTCTTACAACAATAGCTTTAACTGAATAATTCAAATGGATTCTTATGAATACCTCTATGGAAATAAATGTAGATCTACAATGTGCTAGAATGAAGCCGGAGAATGAAAGCTATTGGGAACTAAGATAGATAAATAAATAAGAGTGAAGTTTAAATCCATTCAGCAACACATTCAAAAAAGATATGATGATAATCACTAGTGTGATCTAAAATTTTAAGTTACTGAGAAGGTGTTTCTATGAATTTCTATATAGATGAAGATTATGAGATTTAAGATGAAAGAGAAGCTAAGAACAAGGTATTTGTTTCCTTTTTAAATTATTGATCATATAAGGATGGTAGTCTATCATTTGGTGTTTCCAACAAACCTATATCAAGACTATGATGTGTTCCATGTATCTATCCTAAGGAAGTACATACATGAACCTTCACATGTACTGAACTTAGAAGTCATACCACAGGAGAGAGATATTTCTTATGAGGAACAACCTATTTAGATTCTAGATCTTACATATAATGTTATATGAAACAAGGCCACTCACCTGGTCAAATATTTGTGGTGAAACTACCACTTTGAGGAAGCTATGTGGGAACTTGAGGATATGATGAGGCAGAAGTGTCCTCATTTTTTTGCATCAAAGTGATGACTTTTGAGGGAGAAATTTATTTTAAGGAGAGTATAATAGAATACCCTATGTTTTTATTAATTAAATTTTCAAATAAATAAAATTTATTTTAGAAAATTCATTACATGAAACATCAAGTTAATCTTATGCGACACATAATACTGGGTTAGCTCACATTACACATGACACTGAGTAAAAAAACCAAATATATTATTAATATAGTTATTTAAACCCAACCATTATAACATAGCCATTAAACATAGAGATATGAATAGTAACAAATAAATTTTAAATATTTTATATAATGGTTTTATATGAATAAAAAATTTCGATAAAAAATTACTTAATATTTAGTATAGTCTTTATATGTTTCAAAAATACTATTTTCTCAAAAAATACTTTTCTTTTATTTTTGTGAAAATTAATAAAAATATTTTTCATACTTTTAGAAAATTAAATTAATAAAATAAACCTAATTTTTCAAATAATCATGTAAAAATTATCTTATGGTTAATTTTTGGGATTTTTTCTAAGAAATTACATTTTTGATGAATAGTGAAAAATAATGAATTTTAATTGGAAAATGAATTTTCATTTAAATTATTTATAAAGTTAAATTCAATTTTAAATTATTTTTAAAGTAAAATCAGTTCCTATATACATACATTAATCCAATTTTCTTCATTGGAATCAATATATATATATATATATATATATTATTTAAAAACATTGTAAACTTTTGAACATTTTGCCTTTAAAAATATGCTTTTTCATCACGTCTGTAGGTTTATTTTTTAAATTAAAATTTACTAATTTTTTAATTATAATTTGGATAAATGGATTCCATATTTTTAATAAGTATAATTTATATTATATTATAAGGTTAACTATTTTTTTTACCAAAATGAATAGTAAAAATAACAAAAATTATTTACTACAGTTAAGGTAAAAATAGTTTTTCTAGTGGGTTAAACTAAATGGATAAGGGTAAAAAATAATTTAAAACTTTTCCAAAACCCATTTAATGGCCATCTATCGACTTTATATCTTTTATTATATAGAATGGCCCATTATTGGAGATTTGTGAAACAAATAAAACGTGAGTGGAATTATTTGTTTCAAAAAATTACTAGTGTGCTGCTCACCTTACTTATAAAAGGCCAACCCTTACCCTTTCCTCTTCAGACCATGAAAACATTTTTGGATCAGAAAATAACTAAAAAATTTATTACCAAAATCCCTCATTCCATACCAAAATCATTTTTTGGATAGAGTTTCAACCTATAAAGGCTTTTGGAAAAAACCTATGGTGGATACCCAAAGAAGAGGTAACATTCATAAATTAGAATTTTTGTTTTATTTCTTACTCCAAATCCTTAAATTCTTATTATAATAATATTATATAATAACCAAGTTATATTTCATTTAATGATAAATTTTTATGTTATGGGAATGATGTATAACTATCTCCAATTGCATCAAATGAGTTATGAAATCATCATTCGTGTGTACGACAAACTATAACATCAACAACTAATGCCATTAATTTTATCATTTCAACCTATCATGGCTATAAATAATGATGTATTTATTATTTTTATAAGATATTTATGATATTATTATATTTTTGGAAATATTATATCACACATACCTTCATACTCCCTATATCTTGGGTATATTATAACATCACTCGCATGTACAACACACATTATTATTATACCATGATGATATAATAACAATGTTATTTTCTATATAATGATAAGTTGTTATCTTATGGGAATTATTTATAACCATATTTCATCAAATGATTTCTGAAATCATCATTCATGGGCACAACATAAAATAGTTTTAGGAATTTATGGCATTTGTTTTTCCATTTCCACCTATGAAGGATAAAAATAATGATGTATTTATTATTTATATATTATATTTATGCTATATTTATATTTCTAGAAATATTATATCACACATACCTCCATACTCTCTATATTTTGGGAATACTATAACTTCACTCATGTGTACAGCAGGCTACCGCCTCGTGGAGAGATGTGGTTCGTTCACACTATACATAAAAGGTATTAAGGATGGGTTAAATGAAAAAATGTGATATAAATAAAATAAAAATTAATCTTGAATTAAAATATATCATTTAAATTTATTTATTTCAATATTACAATAAAATGAAAACTACATTCGTGCATACATATGACCTATTATCTCCATGAAAGGTGTATTTCATTTTCTATCACTTATTGTTTTGGATTAATCTAAATACATATATAATTAATATAGAGGAAAATTATTTCATGGTTAAAATTATTGATATTATTATACCATTATTTTTTTAATAGTACAAAAAATAAAAAATAAAAATATTTACAAAAAACAAAGCAGTTATTATCCAAAAAACAATTTTAACATGGAATTGTTAATAAACAGGTAAGAAAAAATCATAAGAAAATAATATATGGTATGATATATAAAAATATTTTCCTTTAATATGTGTATAATAAACTTATATTTATTATACATATGGGTTGAACATGTAAAAATGAATTCAATACTTAAGGTAACAAATTTCTTGTCTCTCTTTTATTTCTGGAAGACATATGCAAATTCACCACTTGTTTATTTTGTGTGGTTTATATAATACCACTTTGACATGTTATATAAAAAATATCATTATTTTAATGAAATTTAAATTTTCTTTTCATGTTATAATTTATTGGGGCTTTCAATTCAAAATATTACTAAAGCAGTAATGGATTTTTTTCTCAATTTGCCTTCTTTGAGACATAAATTATGTTATGAACCTATATTATTTTACGATGTGTATATAAATCACCTTTGACATGTAATATCATGTAATTATCTATCATAATTATATTTTAAGTTCCATTTTATGTTATTCCTTCTTGGGTCATATAAGTCAAAGTTACTAAAGTGGTAATGATTTTATGTTACAATCTCATCATTTACAAGGACTATTTATGATTATGCTTTTGATGATAAAATATTATGATCCATCTCTCAATAAACTCATGAATTTTATTCTTCTATAGTTATTAATGATATTTCCTATTAATATTACTATTTTAACACTCTTTGGTAGTTAAAATAATTGTGAAAATGATTTTAATAAAATATTAATTTATTTATCAATTCGGTCCTAAATTAATTTTCTTCTCAAATAATGTTTTCAAAAAATATTTTCAATTTATTATTATTACTATCTTATTATTTTTTAAATTAAAAATTTAATTTTTTTTTTAATTTTTTAAAAAATATTTGAAAAGAATCTTCGTGTCATTTTCCAAAAAATGCCTGTTTGGATTTTATTGAAAATTTGAAAGGAATATTTGTTTTTATATGTATGGAATGAACAGAACATTCCGTCATCATGAACATTATTTTCTTTGAATATTACTTTATAAGGTATCAAGTTTATTTTAAAAGGAAAATAATTTCAAAATATTTTCTGTTAAAAAAGTGTTTTTCAAATGGGAAAGAATATTTTCCATAATAAATGTTTTAAATGATATTTTTATTATGAAATGTTTTTTATGAAACCAATTTCTCTTACATGGGTTATACATTGATAAAATTATTATGAAACCCACTTCATTTCTGTAGGTTATTATCTAATTAAATGATGAAATGATTATAATACCTATCACTTTTATATATGTTATGATATAATGATTTTTTTATGAAACCCATTTAATTTAATGTGTTATGATATTATTAATGTTTTATGATCTTGTAGAACACATAAATATATATTTCATTATGATACTGGTGGGACCTATATTATGTAATTCCAAATTTTTATTACATAAATGTTTTAGTACATGAAACAAAACACATGATTTTTAAAGTTTAGTTTCTTTGAAATTAGGAACATAATATATGAAAACATAAAAAATTATTATAATCTAGGTGAAATGATTATTCATGGGTATAACCTATTTTATATTTACTATATTTCATATCTTAGATACATACATTAAAGGAAAGGGGTGAGCATGAGAATAGTAAGGGAATAATCAATGGAGGCATATAAATGTGATCATGAGGCATACCAATAAGAACATGAGGCATCATAGCATGGAATAAAAAAGAGACCATGAGGTATATCATAATAAAATTAATATGAATAATATCATGTAAATGTGGATAAAAAATTCAAATAATACATTTATAATTACATCACCATGTTTTGTCACCACATTGTCATAGATCAAAATTACCAAGGTTGTTCACCAAGGTATTATAAAACATGTCATCTCTAAAGACTAATTATATACCCAATGACTTGGAGTGATATCATTGCAAACCATTCATATATATAAATTTCATGTGATCCATCTTGATTATAATAAATCATTTTTTAATAAACCGATGATAATAAAGTACTGTTTTTATAAAAATCATTGAGTATGCACATTTTTAAAGGCTTGACTATAACATTTTTTAAACCAAAAAAAGGGAATTTGGGTATCATATATATAGATAGCTGAATAAATAAATTATATTATAATCTATGGGAATAACCATGTATAATGAAAATTTTTGGGTTTTCAAAATATATGAATTTCTCATGTAGAAACAATAAATTAAAGAAATGAATTTAGTGGCATAAAGGGTATAAATTATAGATTTATAAAATAGTAAAATGACAGAAAAATAATGTATCCCATTTATAAAACATAATTTGGAAGTAAGGGTATGATAAAAAAGAATAATAAAATAGATTAACATGACATTTATAATACATATAAAAAAAGTAGTTCTTGATTTGAAGTAGAGATGACTAAAATTCTTTTACCTTGAAGAGTTTCCCCTAAACCATAAAGATGGAGCCTTGGGAAATTAAGAAAACCTTGGGGGAATCCTTGGTTGAGTAAATGACCAGAATTTCATATAGTATTTATTGAGAGTGAATGGTAATGTTTAAATGTGTGGGTATTTATAGAAAAAGTGGATGAATTATTTAATAATTTCAAAATAGAGGTCTTGGAAATCTAGGTTGTGGAAAATGAAAAACCATTATGTTACCTCTAGTTTTGGAAATTCGAGTCAATTTTTTTGATATTTTAATCTATTAGAACCTAAAACCATTTTTTAATCCTTCTATGGATATGGAAATGTTTAGTTTATAGAAAATACTGTTTTTAAAATAAAAATTTCAATTTTAGACTTTTAAAAGTCACTTATTGGTTTGAAAATTGATTAAAAGATATTAAAATACATATAATTAATAAAAAATATATTTTAGGTCATTGATTTTGGTTAAATAATTATTACATCATTATGACATAAATATTAAGTTACAAAACAAATTGAAAACCCAAAACTATATTTTTACTATTCATTAAAAATATTGTATTTTAGAAAATTATAAAAAATTAACCCTAACCCAATTTCGACATAATAATTTCAGATATAATATTTATTTTATAAAAATAATTTTCTATATATAATAATTTTAAATTATATATATTAATATCTTTATTTATATAAAAATATCAGTTTTCAAGATACAATAAATTTTTTGATAGTTCTAAAAATTTTATTTCCCATTATTTAATTATTTTCGAATTTATACAGAAATAAGAGTGTTTTAAAATAATATTATTTAAAAAAAATACTATTATGAATTCCTAAGTCTATTATAAAAGTTTATATATTTTATAATAAATATAATTATGATTTATTTGTGTCCAACAATCAATTTTCCAAATTGGTCTTAAATAAAAATATATCTTATTAAACAAAAATATTTTCAAGAAGGAATTTATGGAACAAAAATTTTATATATACAATTACACTTTAAGAAACTAAGGCCTAGAAACGTAACCCCTTATTACACACATGTACCCCCTAAGGGTATAATGTGTGATGGTGGTAGTTTCATAGGGTGGCTTGACTAACATTGACCATGTGGTAATCTAAAAAAAATTAACTTCTACCATAGGATATTTCATTCAAGACTCACTTGTTAAATTTCATATTGGAATTGGTTAATGGTGAACCTATATAATTCTACCTCCCTCCTTATTTCTGAAAAATGAGCTTCAAACGGCATGATCCTACTAGTAGAGACCATCATTTCTATTTTATTTATCAATTATCCATTATCATTACTACTTATAAACAAAAATTATAATCATAAAAATATTACCGATGGTTATAATTACAAATATTGAAATATACCAATGGGTATATTGACCAATGGTCATATTCTTATTTCAATGGTCACATTTCTCCATACAAATACTGCTTCATTATTTCACTTAATATTCTCTATAATTCTTATAAGGTTATATTTTTATTTTCTAAGGTTTTTATTGGTTTATTAATATTTTGTTTCATTTATAATTTGTTGGTAGTGTGGGTGATGATTCGAATAGATTGGGGCAGTCTATATTCTATATTTTTATCTTTTCTATTATATATTTTTTGTCTAATTGTAATATTTTTCATTTTCATTGGTTTTATAGCTGACTAATGTAATGATATTTATTATTGAGATAAAATCTTGTTTTTTTCTCTATATTTTTTATGTGTATAATATCATATAATATATAAAACACATTTATTTACAAAAAAAATCATTTAAAAATTCATGGTCCTTACATATATCTCCCTCCAATGCATTGGGTAAAGATTTACATTTAATGTGATATAAAGGACAAAAATTGGAAGTAAACCTGGTTTAGTAGGGGACTTTATCAATTATGATGGTCTTGAGAGTGAACCTTGACTACAATTATGGTTTGGGGAGTGAACCCATTTCACTATGATATCCTTGTCAATGAGCCTTTACTATCATGGAAATGATTTTCTATGCTTTTGTGTATGCCAAAAATATATTTCATGTGAAAATGTTATACTATGATGGCTCATATTCATTTATTTTCTTATGATTCATGTCTTTTGAACTGCCGATCTTTATTCCAAGACTCATGATTTTGATCTTTGATATTCAGGGTAAATTTTCAAATTTTATGTTCATGTTCTCATACCATTATGTTCATGATATGATTATATATCTCCCTTGTTTACCCTTAATGAGCATCCGAACTCATTATTTTTATATTTTCTTACCCCAGGTTATAAATAAATGTATTATGTATGATATGTCTAAGAAGTGTGATAGTTACGAAGATCATAGTGGGAGATGATTTAGTTTACCTATGAACTAGTTACTTGTGTTTCAATGTTTCTAAAGATGCTATACTATTATGGTCTATAGTCATGTGTTTGTGTAATATAATGAATATTCATAAAAAATAATGTAATATCTATGTGTGATAATCTTGGGTCTCAATAGTTGGGCCTAGTGACTTGTTGGGAGATTTTATAGTTAGGGTTAGGTTGGAGAGCCCAGTGACCTCCTTGATGTGACTCTAGTTTTGTTATTTAATACTATGTTCCATTTTTAGATGACCAATGAGAGGGGTTTTCCAATGTTTAAGTGAAATTGGGGGTATGAATAATGGGTGGATGTTTTTAGATGTTTGAATATGGTGCACAATAAGTAGTATTAGGTTTAGAAAAATTGAATGCCTGCTGTTTTTGAGAGAGAGAACTTTTGTGCTAGTGATTCAGACAACTGGTTAGTTTCTAGAGGGGAAATATGATTCATGATCCTATATTGGGGAATGGTTGTGTAGTAGATATTTTGTTGATGGTTATAAGTTGTATTAGGAGCATAAGAGGTGATCAAGTAAATGTGGATTCTTTTATGTGAGTTTTCTTCAAGTGGTGACCATGAGTGAGAGTTTATTTTTTGGTTTGAGGAACATGGATTTTTATGGACTTATTGAAATAGAAAATACTTAGAATTTTTAATTTTCGGTAATGCATGTGTTTTTTTAATAATTTTACCAGTTATGTGCATGACCTGGTTAATTATAGATTCTTCTTTAGGATTGCGATAGTAGTGTAAATGATATCAATAGAATTTTTGTAATGGCGCTTGGTTTTTGAGAAATCAAGAATGTATTTTGGGTTTTTTGAGATGTTTTTTGTTTTTGAAATCACCTTGGTTCTCTGTGATTGGATAAATAGGATTGTGATAGTGGCATAGCTAGTGCATAGGGATTATGATACAAGTTTTCATGGGATGTGACTCATTAGTGTCAAAATAATTTCAATGATTGGGTTATATAATAGAATACAATGGTTAAGTGTTAATGGGAAATAAGAGACATAATAAGGTGGTAAAACCATGTTTCTTTTAGTTTATGGATTATATGTCACAAGAGTTTATTCCCAATGTGCATGAGTAGAGAAGGTTCCATGAGTAGGCTGAGAACTGATGTGAATGTGATGATACGCTTATGGTCAGGGAGGTCCATGAAATTTGAATGGGTTTTTCCATGTCCCTGAAGTTAGATGTGAAATAAGAAATGGATGTTTTTTTGTGGTATTCATTGACTATAGATTACTATAATCTCATTTTAGAGATGATCATGCCCAATATATTGACATATTCCTAAGTATATTTTGAGGGAAATGGCTATAATCTTATCCAACTTAATGTCATTTATAGTCTGATGGAGGTCCTCCTCAGAGGTGGATATCATGGAGTGGTGTAAGGGGAGCTTTATGGTAGAGGTTCACTAATAGATGTTTTTTATTAGGTCTATATGATAGATTGGATGTTGTAGAATACCATGGGTACCGCTCACAGAAGATGGGGACATGTGGTAGTGGATGTTGTTTTTTTGTTTATCTAGTGAGAGAAAAAAACCTATGTCCAATTATTGGGTTGTTAGTGAATGAAATTTGGGCTTTGTTTGTTTGTGTTTATTGAGTGTGGTGATGAAAATTATACTTCTATAGTGGGGAGTTATGCATTAGTCATGATGAAACAACCATCATATGAGAAAAGACGCATGTGTGTGGAATTGGCCATGGATCAGTCAGAGTGGAATTATGATGAAATTGAATAACTATTGAGGTGCATGATTAAATTACATATGGAATTCTAATGGAAAATTAGCTATGGAAGATGGTCAAGCCAAGTGTTGGATTTGGCCTTGAATCGAAACCAAAAAGTAATTTGAGAAGATTGTGTTGTAAGAGATGATGTGTGTAGTAGGACACAACTATGGTTTTAGGTCATTAGAGGATATGATTATAGAATCTCACTAAGGGTTGGGTATATAATCTGGTGAGTGTTTTCGGGTGGTTGTGGAATGCCTTTGGGATTTAAGGCATTGTGATCATGTGAGAAGGAAACATGACAAAAGTTTGAATTAAGTGCTTTTTGTATGAGTCGGCTGAGGATATTCAACTTGGGATAGTTAAAAATGTGAGAGAGAAAGGTTTAAAACTACATATGGAATATCACTTTAGGAATTATGGGTTCATTTTGGGTTTGAGTTGGGATTTTGAGGAAACACCGGTATATTCTTAGTTCATGCATGGATGGAGGGTATGTGCCTACTTCCATTGGTTTTTGATGAGGAGAAAGGGTACCTGTAGTGATTAGTATTATTGGGAATGTTAGGAAAAAATATATTGGAAACCACGGTAGGTTCATTGTTGGAGCATGAGTTATAGGCTCTTTTTGGATTTTCAAATGGAATAGGTTCTAATAATGGGAAGTTATTGAAGATAATTTGAGGCTTATGGTGGGGATCCCCAAAGCTATGATAAGTGATCAGGTAATAACCAAATTCTGTGTTTTGGTTATATAGACTTGGGTAAGTTCTATCTTGTTGTTTTTTCTTTGATTATGAGTATTTATTCAAGTTTTAGATGGTCGAGTTCCTTGAGTTGGAAGTTGTTCTTTGGTTCTGTTTTCAGAATTTGGAAACAGAATGAGGCTATTGGTTATAACTTTTAACTGATGTTGGTCAAGAGGTATATATGAATGACCACCAGTACTTATTATGGAAGATCAGTATTTTTTTGGGCAGGTTATAATATCCTATTTCCATTCAAGATGAAAGGTTATGAATGAATTTTAATTTTCATTATTGGATGGGTTGAATTTTGAATGAAGGCTCTGAATTATAATCATAGAGTTATAATACCTCAACATGTTTTTTGATATGTGGAATGAGTATTTAGAGGTAGATCGGGTGTTTAAATTAGTATTAGTGGATTCAAGTTATGTTTTGAAAGTACTGGAGTTTTTTTGAAATGGTGAATAGTATGGAGTGCATAGTTTTAGAGAAATAATGTGATACCATGATGCTCAAGATGTTTTTAGTTCATTTTGAACTGATCATGGTTTTGTTACATGGTTATCATGATGTTAAGGAAAAACTGTGTAGGGTTCAATGGAAAACCATGTTAGGATGATGGGGTTCTGATATAGGGTTCATGGCCGACACATGGTATTAGAAAAGCTATTGGCCTAATTAAAGATGATGTACAATGGAGTGTGCATGGTTGGTGGATTGTTTGGAAAACCTAGTGGGAAAACCATGCGCGAGTTTTGGATTAGATTGTTCCAACCACAAGGTTGGTGTATAATTTGTAAAATCATGTGAACAAATTGTGTGGCTTCCTAAATTTCATTAAAAGGAGGTAAATGACCAAAATACCCCCTTGATATTTATAGCCACTCCCCCTATTCCTCCCTTTTTCTTTTCACAAAAACCCTCCTACCATTTGATTTAGGGTGTGTTCATGGTGTTTTTTAGTGTTTATGGTGATATTTATCTTCCTCCTCATTCTCTTGGACCCTTTACATGGTTTTTCCTAATTTCGAATGTGTAGGTTTAGGTATTGAATTCCAATTCAAATGGATTATGGTGAAATCATAAAATGATGATGGGGATTTTGTTCATATTGGGTAGAGGATATACCTTGATGGATTCCAAACA
Source organism: Viscum album (assembly GCA_963277665.1). NCBI lineage: Eukaryota > Viridiplantae > Streptophyta > Magnoliopsida > Santalales > Viscaceae > Viscum > Viscum album. Next base: position 1,485,752,595 of record OY728128.1, read on the forward strand.
TCATTGTAGGGAATTTCTTTATGTTATGTGTTCATTTTGAATTTTTATAGGTTTTTTCAATTTAATTAATTAATTTAAGTGTTTTAATGGTGTAAACTCTTAAGGAATTTCCTAGTAATAGTGTTGGGAGTCCATTATGTTCCTTCTATGGCAGTTTCTTATAGTTTTTATTAGAGGTGAGAGCCCAGTGAGTTTTCTGGTGATATTCCATGTTTGGGTTTAATGAGTTAATTAATCATAATTGTAATAATTATTTGATTTTTGATGCTTAGCATGTGGTTGGATTTTTTATGGCTGTGGATAGCTTTACTAGATTCCAAGATGGTTGGGCGAGTCTTGGACGGATAATGAAAAGGTCATCATGCTTTGAAAATGTTATGGAATGATTAGATAATGATGTAAGTTGTCCAAGAGCTTTACACATAGTCTTGATAATTATTTTTCAAGTGTATGAGGCATGTACCTTATATACCTTTTATGGCATGACTTCCCTCTAGGTTTATGTTGATGTATTAGGTATTTATTTTATTTCATTATATATTCCATGGATACCATTGGATCTGTGGTGTTATGAGACCAGAGCTATGGACACCCATTGGGTGTCCCACCTTTGAAAAATGGAATTTTTTAGTTTTTTAGTTCTGTAAAATTTATATGATCAATTTTTAAATGATTAATGGAATGGGTTGGATTTTGAGTCATTTATACTTTCAAATATGGGAAAAATTTGTTTTTATACTGTAGGTAGTTTTAAAATTGGGTGTTAACCACAAGGTGATTTTAAAGGGGTTTATTTTGTTTGCGAATATTTATTGAAATGAGTATGTGGTTCCCTCTTGGGTGATAATGAATTACTATATCTTTTAATGGGTTTTATGGAAAATTAATGACTTGGGAGTTGGTATTATTTCAAAGATAACAACCCATGTTTTAAAATGGTGGTTTAAAAAATATTTAACAATGATGTATGCTTTTGGTATTTTTATGACACATGAAAAGGGTTGAGTTTTTATGAGGCAGTTTTGGGTTTTGATGTCCCATTGGGAGATTAGAAAATTATTAATTGACAAAGGTTATTGAATATTGATAAATTAATGGGGGTGAACTGTTGATGTTAATAAGTTAAAAATGTTATGTATGTTGAAACTTGAATATTGGAATTGATTAATAAATTAATTGTTTAGGATATTGGATATGGTGTTATTTATCCACAAATTAAGTTCCAGACTAATGTTCTAGGCACTACTGATATTATATATGGTTGGTGGGATGTTGGAATGATGCTTCTCTCCATTACGTATTCCGGACTAATGCTCCCGGTGCCTCAGTGCACTATAGTTTCATAGGATGTACTGATGCTCTCGAATCCAATGGTATGGACATGGAGTTCCATATCATGGTTTGAGATTATGGACATAGATTTCTACATCATGGTTTAGATGATCAGACATGGTGTTCCGAATCCTAGTTGGATACTTGGACCTATGCTCCTTATTTGATAACCTACGACCCTTATAATATATGGTTGAGATATTCAAACATGATCTTATGAATCCTAATTGAACAATTGGACTAATTATCCATGTTTATCGTCCTACGGTTTTTTTGATAAATGGTTTAGAAGAATAGTATGGGACAAAGAAGGTTTGATGGGTATATGTACCACTTGAAAATGATAGAAAATATGGTTAATTTGAATATAGTTACATAATGAACCATGTTTTATTTACCTTATTGTTTAAGGTTTATTCATACTAATTTGTACACTATTTTTTAGATTGGTATTTTCTTTATAAACCATTGGAAGAGACCTAATGAGTTATAATCACGCATTGCTCGGTCATCCACTTCACATGGGAACCTGATTAGATCTCACATGTTTTCTGTAGGCATTGAATTAATTCTTACAAGTATCTAACTAAACAAAAAAAACCCATTTCTTGGTCACCTAGGACATCAGGGCTTTCAGATTGGAGATGTCATGGATAAAGAGCCTGTAATAAACTTCTAGACCATGAAAACTAAAAATATTGAAGAAATTAGTAGGTATCATGCAAGATACCAGGGATGAAATCTTCTCTGGTTCCACTGAAACTTTATCATCTAAGATATAATGGTCTAAGAAGTTCACTATATCAATCGAGAAACTACATTTGGATAGCTTTGAATAAAGACGATTCTCCCTCAATATACTCAAGATGATGTCAAGATGAAAGGAATGATCATCTATAGACTTGGAGTACATTAATATATTAAAAAAATACTACAAACTTATATAGGAAAGGATGAAAGATCTGATTCATCAAGGCCATGAGTACCACTATTTCATTTTTCCAACTGAGTGACATTCCTATGAACTCATACAAGCCATACCTTCTCCCAAAAGTATTTTGGGGTATGTACGATGGTATAACCATCAAATCCTGGTACCCTAACCTCAATTTGAACATAGAGAAAAATATTAGAACCTCTCAGCTGATCAAATAGATAATCAATACACAGAATGGGACACAGGTTCTTGATAGTAATCTAGATCAGTCTCTGATAATCCAAAGATAAGCACAATATCCCAATAGGATTCTTGGTTAAAAGAATTTGAGAACCCCATGGAGATGTACTAGGTCATATGAAATGCTTAGATTCCATATTTTCCTACCAGAATTTCAACTCATGAAGCTCTATCAGTGATATTTTATAAGGTGTGATAGAAAATTAATCTACACCTAACACCAAATCGATTGTTAACATGATCTCCCATTAGGGTGGTAAGTTATAGAACTCATTAGTAAAAACATCCTGAAAATGGTTCACCACTAGAGGAAAAGTATCCTACTGTATTCCTCCATCATCCAAAACAAGGATTTCTATTATATCCATGATAAAAATCTAATCCACACTGAATTGAACCTGCTTGACTAGCATGAAGATCCCACTCACTTTGGTGAGCATAGAAGCCCCCATTTATAGATTTAAATGTAAGTTTCCTTTGATAATATTTGATATGAGCCTAGTATAGATTTGGCTAATACATACCAAGAATCAAATTGAATATTTCCATTTCTAGCACAAAAATTTACCAAATGAAATGATAGTGACCAATTTCAAGAGAAAACTTATTGCAATGCTTGATATCCTATGGACACACTCCCAATGGTGTTTCAATGGTCAGGACCCCATCTATGATCTTGATAACTAAACTCAAACCATTCTAAAAAATACAAGATCAAATGGAATGTGATTCTTATTTATAAAAAAAATGTAGGCGAAGTTAAATGATTCCATAATCATACCTATAAAGAGTATAAATTCCATCATCAAAACCGGTTAGAGAAGATTTTTTAGAATTTACCTGGCTTGCACCTCTTCCCTAGGATCTATTCTAACTCCCCCATATTGTTCTATATGAGTTTTACTACTACTTTTGCATTGGGGTAACACATCCCCTACCTCATCCTGAACAGACAATGGAACTCTAGATACCTGTCAGATGAGGGGTTGATGAGTCCCTTCTAGACTCAAGTTCTGGTCCTAATTCCCTACCACACTACTCTTCTATGTAAATTTCATACAAAATTTATGAAGATGACCCAACCTTCCATATACATAGCAATCCACTGTGGAGTGAGAACACTATAGGTTCTTATATCCCAACTTCCACACTATGAAAACTATATAAAACCATAGTCCTGAGAAATAAGACCACTCTATTAACTACTATGGATGTTATTTACCTAGAGATAACTATTATAGTATCACTTCTTTCCACTATAATAATATTTCTTGTGTATCCCTAATGAAAATTCCTGGCCACCACTCAGGGCCTCTCTTAGGTTTAATTATATGATGAGAGAATAATTAATCACATCTAAAGGGATGATCATAAGAAATATGTTCACCTGTGACCTGATCTCATGGTGAATCCCATCCTGAAAAAATATCACATAGTAAATATCATCATCTGGTAAGGATGGAGAAAAACACTGTATATCGGGGAAGCATATGGCGTAGTCCATCCCTGAAAAGGTGTATTATGCCAGGTGCATGAGTTCACGAGCCATATAATCCCTAAACATATCAGGATAGAATTTTTAAGAACACAGATCTTATTTTCAGGTATGTCTTCCTTCTTATGTTCATTTTTGAGAAAAAGATAAGTTTCTAGAAATATTTAAAGTACACGCCATGTAATTTTTGAGTACATGCTGTGTACTCTATTACCGCAGGTAGTCGGGTGCTGGCTATGTAGCAACCATGCACACAACCATGTGTGGTGACCTAGAGACTGCTTAATGCGGGGGCTGATGAAGGCAAGTACATGCTGTGTAATTATAAAGTACACGCCATTTACTTTTTTTTTTTTTTCATTAAATGCACCGAGGTCGCATCTAATTAGCAGAAATCCATCCTACTGGGTTTGGTTCATTAAAGAGAGAGAGTATGACCATGATCCTTCTCTGAGCCCCCGATAGAGTGTCTATTATCCAATTCAACCACCGTCGATTGCGTTGGGATCTCCTCAGTAAGATCTTCCTTCTTCTTGAACTTTGTTTCATGATTCTTCCTCTTCCTCAAGTTATCCTCAGTTGAATGTTTTAGATGTTTTTATAGATCTGGGGTGTTATTGGGAAATTCAAGGATTGAGGTTCATGTATAGCAATCTCCCAACACCGAGGTAGGTGGTTCGTGCCTTTCTGTTGAAGGTCTTTGAGTTATATGTGAAAAATCACCAATACCAATGAACGGGGTATTGTGTGTTTACTGTTTCATCCCTATTGTTTGCCTTCTATACTTGTATGCTAGAGTATAGGTTGAATTGATTGTGAGTAGGGTGAATTTCTATGCTTTGGAAGTGCTTTACCATGCATGTTTTGTTTATGGCTATTTAGTTCTACCTAGCTCTTTATCCTACCTTTTTTACCCATGCCTAGTATTATAGGATGGTGTGACCATTTTCTGGACATTATTTTACTATATACCGCTAGCCAAGTAGTTATTGAGGTTTACTTTGGCCGATACACATTGCTATACTTGTTTGAATTACACAGGGCTGTGAGAACCTAGTGTAGTAGACCATAGAAAGAATGGATGTAAGGGCTTCTCCAGAGTGTCTGTTTTACTATTACGATGCGATAACGTAGGGGGAATTGACATAAGTTCTTCCTCAGAGTGTATGTAGTTCCTCGACGTGGGCCATAGAGGTAATGTGACATATGTTCTCCCCTTGAGCTCCTTTAGTTAATAATATGAGAATATAAAAGGAATTGACTGTGAGTGCTTCCTCAAAGAGTCTATGATTAAGCTGAACTAGAGGGGTTATAATGAGTGTACTGCCCAGAAAGTTTCTTGTGTTTCTAGGTAGGATTAGAGGGGATAGGCTATGAGTACTTTCCAGAGGGTTACCTTTTGTGTTTAGCTTCTTTCTTGTGTTACTAGTTAGGACCATAGGGAATAGGCTATGAGTACTTCCCAGAGGATTACCTATTTTTGTTTACCTGCTTTGTTTAGCTGTTGCTTGATATATGAAACTGAATTCATTGAAACTATGGATTGTCCACTTCCGAGTGCTTCCTTGTTTACTTATTTCTGTACTTAATACCTTCCATATATTCACTGAATGTTAGGAACATATCTTGTGGTGGTTGCCTACTGGGATTTAGTCTCACCCCCTATTTGGGCCATGCTTTTGGGCCCAAACAGATTATATTGCTCCAGGTATAGATAAGGGCAAGCTCCCTTCTACTTTAGGTACTTGATTTCAGTGGAGTTGGAGAGCATGGGACCAAGCTGAGGCTTATGATAATAAGGTGTTGTTATTTGTTTTCTTTTGTAATTTGGTTTAGTACTTTTTTTATTCCAACATTATGATTTGTTGGGTTGCTTTCCTAGACATATGTATCATGAATCATTTATATATATATGTGTGTGTTCTCCAGTTTATTATATTTCAGTCTTTCATTGTTTACATGTGTATAGATTATTACTGCTTCTTATATTGTTATTGTTATCTTCCGCTGTGTTACTCTTTCAATGATGGAATAGTTTCCCCACTATCACACCCAAGGCCCTCGCTACTAGTCAGCAGCCTCTAGCATTTGGGAAAATGCTCTTGAGACCATGTGACCAACCGAGTACAGGGCGCCTCTGGGCGGCTTCCAGAACCAGGATGTTACAGAAGTGGATCATGAAAATTGCCTCTAATTCCTTCCAGGATAACTCCTCTTACTGTCCAAATTTCTCTATAATGTGCCACAAATTCTTGTAAGTTCCATGAAGCATGTATGTAGCAAGCTTTACCCTCATATCTTCGGGTGTCTTGAGGTGCTTAAAGATCATTTTAACTAACTCAATTGAGAACTCAGATTCCTGGGGGCCTTCATTTTGAGTGAACATAGGTGGATACTGTATCTAAAACTCTCTCATTATCTCAAACATCAATTTCATAGTGTGAAAAGTATCCATTTCCATGTAATGTATGAACCTTAGGAAGTTTTTGTGAATTTTAACATCAATTCGATTCTCATACATGTATATTACATATTTTTAGATGAATATTCAATAAATTACACAAACACATTAATGGGGACTATAATAGTTTTCTTCATTTTGGAACATGGAACACAATCTTCTAATATAGTGAATGATCTTCAATGTTCCCTATAAAGATCTTCCAATTTATTACTAATCATTGACATACCCTACACAAAACCTTTCAACAAAACATGTGGAAAAGAAAAATAATAAAGGGTGAGATTAGATGCATAATAAAGGTATAAATATGAGATATAAATCTATGATCATATGAAAGCATAAGATAATAATAGGGGTATGTGATCATGAACATAACTTATGAAGTTCATAACCAACCTATCATTGATCATAAACTAGGGAAATGGAATAATAATTTATTATTTCCAAAAACATGGACCATAAGGGTGATAAATCATAATAAAACAATTAGGAATAATAATACAATGTCATAAAAGTATGGAACCATCATAAATATAGAAAACTGTTTCATACATCAAGGTTAGATACTAAGACTATACACATAGTGGATTAGGACTTATCGACTACTTCCCATTGTCGATTAGGATACACTAATTCCCCACAGTGGATCAAGACACACTTTTTTTACATATTGTATTAGGAAACACTTATTTCCCATAGTTGATTAGAGAACACCTATTTCCTATAGCGGATCAAACTCTTCAAATTTTTTCCCATTTTATGGCATGGGATATAAATCTTTACCCAATGCATTGGATGGAGATAAAGGTCCAACCTATCATATAATGAAAATAATACAAATGTGTTGCACAAGATCATAAAACAGTCATTATATTATAAACCATGTAATGAAATGAGTGTCATAAAAAATTCATCATATCATAAATTTTGGAAAATAGACAGGCTTTATAATTATTTCATCATAGAATAACCCATGAAAACAAGTTGGTTTCATAAGAATTTCTGCATGGTATAACCCGTGGAAGAGAAGTGGGTTTCATAAACACCATTCCTTAAAAATATAAAATATTAAGAAAAATAATATGAATGGTATCTTTGGATCACATCCCTAGTAATTCATAAGTAACACCAATAAATGTCATATTATATAGATAATAATTTTAAAATATTAATTAAAATATTTCTTGAGGAAAATAATTTTTATTTGAAAAAAACTTTTCAAAAAGTATAAAAATTTTAAAATCAAATTCTTTTAAAATAACCTTGAATAATTATAAAGGAATATTTAAAAATCATTTAAAACATTTCTTAGGGAAAATGTCCATTCCTCTTTAAAAAATTATTTTTAAAATATAAAACATATTTAAAAACCTTTTCACTTAAAAAATTATTTCATTAAAATATAATAATTTACAAAATATTAAGGAAAATATTTTCTTTTAAAAGAAAATTTAACAATTTTAATGGAATATTTAAATCATTGGGTGATCATGATAGTAGAAATACTATTCATGTCACACATGTTTAAAATAAATATTCCTTTCACATTTTTAGTAAAATCCAAATGGGAATTTTTTTTTTAAATGACATGAAGATTCAATAATTTATTTTAAATGGAAATCATGGGTAAATATATATTTTTAAAAATAATAAGAGAGTAATAAAACATTTTTATAAAACATGGTTTTAAAGATAAAAAATATGTGGCTGAAGGGAGAAATAATGTCAGATTTTATTAAATACATTTTAAATAATTTTAAGTACCAAAGAGGGGAAAATATCATAATATTGCTTTAAGATATAATGAATAACCATATTATAAGAAAATTCATGAGAATTATTGAGAGATAGATCATGATATTTCAATAGTGGAGGCTTAATCATAAACAATCTAGACACATGATGAGATTGTAACATAAAATATTTACTACTTTCATAACATTGAATCAAAATACCCATGAAGAAATAACATAAAATGAAACATAAAATATAATGATAATGAATAAATTCATGATATTAGATGTAAAAGGTTCTGTATATACATCTTGTGAATTAATATAGGTGCATAACATAATGTACATCTCAAAGATAGAAAACTAAGACATAAATCCATTAATGTTTTTGTAACATTTTAACCATAAACCCCATGAAAGAGGAATCATAAAATGGATATTTAAATCAAAAAAATTCTAATAATAATAATAAAAAAATAAATTCATGGTAATTATACTCATAACATAAAATAAATAGGTGGTGAACATGACATGTGTCTCAAGGAAGTAAAAAGAGAGACAAAAATCACTTACCTTAAGTATTGAATTCTTTCACACTCATTCAAAAACATTGCATAATAAGTATAAATTTATGATACATATATTAAATAACCATAATTTTATATATCATACCATATATGATTTACTTATGTCCATTTATTACACATTTATTTACAATTCCATGTTAAAGTCACGTTTTGCACAATAACAACTTTGTTTTTCATGTATGTTTTAACTTTTTATTTTTGGTCCTATTACTTTGATCATGGTTCCATCATATACAGAATTATAAACATGATATAAATATCATATATATTCATTATATATGTATGTATATTAATCAATAAAATTTAGTGATAGAAAATGAAATACTCCATCCATGGCGATAGTAGGCTGTAAGTACGCATGAACACTATTTCCATTTTCTTATTAGATTGAAAGAAATAAAGATAAATGTTATATTATCATTATATAATAATTTTTATTTCATATAAATCACATATGTTCATTAAAACCATCCTTAATACCTTCCTTGTAAAGCATGAATGATTCGCATTGCTTTGCAAGGTGGAAATCCCCTGTACACATGATTAATGTTATCATATTCCCACAAAATAGAAAGAATTAAGGTATGTGTGATATAAGAATTAAATAAGTATAATAATATCATAAATATAATATATTAATAATTAAATCCGTCACCATAACCATACTTGATAGGTAGTAATGAAAAAATGAACGACACCAGTTCTTGAAGTGATAGTCAGTCACAAACACAAACATTGATTTTGTAACCCATTTGGAAATAGTGGAGACAATTTTAGGTCATTAAAATAATATAAAACCACATATGTATATTTAGGATACTAAGGTTATTATATAATCATGTTATCAAAAAATTGAAGGTGGTGGATTAATAAATAAAACAAAAACACTCATTGATGAATGTCACCTATTATTTGGATATCCTCCTTAGGTTTTCACTAAAAACATTCATTGGTTAGATTTATATCAAAAATAAGGATTATAGGATGAGGGGAGGGATGTTGGGAAGTGTAATGGGAAGGTATTTTTTGATCTATTTTTTTTAATGTGTGCAGAATATAGGAGAGGGGTGTTCTTTTAAAACTTGGGGAGAGGATACACATGGCATTTTTGATAAGAATTGAGTGCTCCAATGTTTTTCATATGTCACATATAAGAACTATTTTTTTAGTATGAGGCATGGATTCATTAATTTTCAGTTTAAATGCTTATATATCTTCTAATGTGAGTACCCTTTGAGGCCACATGTGTTTTTTAGGTGTCTGAGGCCTGTTCGAAGCCCGAAACCCAGTTTTGGGATGAAAAAGGATTGGTACATGATTTGTACAAACCGTATAGGGCAGGGAAAATGGTTTGAATAAAACATGAGAGGATAGATAGTGGGGGAGTAAAATCTGCACGGTTTCCAGAAACTGTTAGAGAGGATCCACATGACTGTGCGACTAGGTATGCAGTTTTTTTAGAATTTGATTGTGGATTTTTTGCACAGTTTTTGTACAGTTTGAAAACCATGCGAGTAAACCGTGTAGGTTCACCTTTGCCTACAAGAAGTTGTGAATGGTTGGCACATGGTTTTCCAAAACCATGTGCCCTAAACTATGAAACCACTAGAATTATGGGATTTTATCAATTTTAATTAAATTAATTTCTTTTTATAAACTTAAATTGAGTTTCCTTCATACATATAATAAGGGAGGGTTTGAGAAGATCTCAAAGGTGGATAACCTATGATTTGAGATAAATCCTTCATATGATCTCTAATTCAAGTGTGGTTTGTCTCGTCAAATTTACATTATTAATATCTACATTCCCTTTTAGCCATTCTTGTTTTTTTGGATATCAGTTACACTATTTGGATTTAGGCTCAAATGCCCTAATTTCTCATTCTTCATCTTTTCTTCAGATTTATCCTCATCTTAGTTGAATCACGACTTGATACTGGACAATAAATCCACTACTGTGATAAGGTAGGTGTTCAATACATTTCTTTTGAGTTTTGGTTCTTTATAGAGCTATCTTCTATTATGTCTCCCGCCATAATTTCAGGTGCAACCCTGAAATTAAACCAACTAACTGAGTTAAATGAACTTGACTTGTTAGGGATTCTTTTAAGTTTCTTTGAAGTTCATTGGTGGTTGTTTCCCCAACCATGGTCACCCATGGGGTGTGATATAATAACAATCCTTGTTTGTTACCAATTGAACCATCCGTGGGATGTGTTCTCATGTTTTCCTAATTAAATGGAGTTTAATTATGATTAAATGGAATTGAGTTTCTTGCTTAGGTGATGAGATTCCACATTTTTTATTTTATTAAATGTTGAATTGATTTGGTTAATTTTTGAATTGATTAAATGGTTTATATTTCACTTGAAATGGTTTATTTTCTTTTTTTGGTAATTAGTTAATGGGGGGTATACTCATTACATGCCTTAAATATGAATTGGGATGAATGGGTGGGTATAACGAGGTGATATGTTTAGTTTTAATGGTGATAAATGGGTGGGAATACTGATGTTATATGATGGGATGTGAATCATTTACATGAGTGGGTATATTCTTGTGTAATGTATGAAAATGGTATGAATGGATGAATGTTTATATAGATTCCATGAACGACTCTCCATGGATCTTGAATGTGGTAGTTGATGCATTAGATGAGTATGTCCCTTGGTTATTGATTCCATGGGATGACTTTGGCCTTGCTACCCCTTGGATTTGGCTTTCTTAGACTCTCATAATAATTTTTTGGTATGACATGCTCGTAGGACTCCAACTAGTGCATATACCAAGTTTCTATTAAGGATCTGATGGGACTCAATGAGGATGCCTTGTTCTTGACACCTTGGATCTATCCCTTCATAGTATGATACTTTAGTTATTATATAATGACCATGGGAATGAGATTGAATCGATTATACAATATAGATTTGGATTTTTTGACACTTTAGGGTATAAAAAAATGCTGTGTTGTTTTTTATATTGATTATAGCTGCCTTGTGTAAGGGATTGACACTATTTTGTAGGGATCCTTGAGAAGCTGTTACAATGTTACTATCTTAGTTGTTCACATGCCATAAGAATATTTACTTTAATATTTTTATTACTATTTACCTACTTAGATTATTATATTGCACAGTATGAGATGTATAGATCTTGGGTGGTTGCCTACTTGGATGTTATCTCACACTCTATTTGGGATTCCCTTAGGGAAACCAAACAGATTATATAATTTGAGGTAATGACAAGGGAAATTTCCCTAACATAGGATGTTGATTGCTACTTAGAAGTAGAGAAGCATGAGATAAAGATGAGGCTCGCAATGCTATTTAGAGATAACACCTTTTATTCTTTTGGATTTTTTAGACATGTATTGAAATAATAATCATGTGTACCTATTTTGGTTGTTTTATTAGACATATTATATGCATCATTATCATAATAATTGTATGATATTTCCTATATATTTTTTATAAATTTATATCATATTTAGTTATCAATTGTCTTTATGTTGTATCTCCTTTCTCTATTTTTTATTATTGATATTCCACTGTGTATACTATGGTAATGATAGAATAGTCTCACAACTAAAAAATCTTGGCCTTCACTACTAGTTGGAAGACTTTAGTGTTTGGGGATATGTTCTTGAGGCTATGCATCAAATTGGGCTCAGGGCACTATTGAGTGGCATTCGGGTCCGGTACATTATAAAGTGGTATCAGAGGATATTTAAATTTAGGTTTGTCTAACCATTTGGAGAAAATAGATAGGGATATGAAGGGAATTGAATTTGGTAATGATCTGTACCTGAGAGTAGCTACCCCACGTACAGGGAACAACCAAATTTCCTCAAATGAAATTTTTATTTTAATGATTTTGACAATTTAATTTTATTTGATTCCACCATTGGATGATGCACTTGATTTATGTTGTTATTATTAATATGATTATTTTTTCTATTTTGTTGCAACCTAATGAGATGAGGGTATTACATCTCATTCATAATATTGGAACATGTTGGAAATCACATGCCATGAATTATTCCATGCCATTTAGGATGCATTTTTCATTATATACTATTATGATAGGTACTATGATAGCTATGTCTTATATTGTGATAGATTTTATGTAGTGGATTGAGAAGTGATTACACATTTCAGTTCTTAAGGTGTATGAGCCCTTATAGACTGAGAAGTCATTTACCTTTTAAATTTAATTGTTAATGGGATTTTTATGTGTATGGATTTAATATTCACTAAATTAGGGATTCATGAGGTGTTATGGGCCCTCATAGATTTATAAATTAGTGAAGCATTGGTTAATCCTCTTGAATAATTGAATTATGGAAATTAATGTGAATTCAAATGAAAATGAAATGGAAACATAAAAATAGAGACTCGACCAAGACTCAACTTTTGAGTGGGAAAGAGGTAGTAACTCTAGTGGTTTTTGGTGATAGTTATTTTATTGTACTAGATTTAGGAGTAGTATGTGTGTTAAGACTTGGTTTTAAGATGGATTTGACCTATCATACCCTTTTGAGTTGTGAGATTTGAATCATTCATTTATGAGGCATGTGTTTGGAATTGTAGAGTTATTCCACCATGATGATCTCCAATCATATTATAGGAGGGAGGTGACAACCACACTCTAGAGGCAATGGGCCATGGTATACCGGTTGATCCCCCTTGAGTGCGATCTGTGACACCAACTACTATTCCTAACATCGGTGCTGAGGCACGATTCTATGAGGGATTATTTCTATAAATATAGACTTTTTAGGGAGCACTGAATCATTCCTTGTCCATGGATGAGCTAAAGTAAGAGTTCCAGTAGCTGTATCCTCCCACATTTTTAGGGGATGGTAGTCCATAGGTTGATGAGTTGTGGTTAGAGACTACATTGGAAAATTTTGATCATATTGATATACCTCATGCAAGGAGGGTCAATATTACCACATATATGATATATGGAGTATCAAATCATTGGTGGGATGTTCTAAATTAGACTGATAGGCTACAAGATATGGGTTGGACTGATTTCCAAACTTTCTTCTATGAATTTTTCACCCCAAGACTCTATGGGAAGAGTAGGATAGGTAGTTCATGCGTCTAGAGGAGGGTGTGAGGATGGTTATGGAGTACTTGACATGATTTACAGAGATGAAAAATTTTACATTGATATACCTTACTAAAGAGATATCAAGGATGACATGCTTTCAGGAGGATCTCTCACATGCTATGAGGTCTTAGCTCAATGTGTTCAGGTTGACCTTTATCTTTGAAATTGTGAACCAGACCCTGATTACAGAGTATAACCTAAGGGAATATAGGTGTGTAGAGCTGGTTAGTGTTATTTTTTGACCCAGTGGTTCGATTTATTTAGATAGGAAACACTATTTTGAGACTTCCTATCAGATGAACACTAGTCCAGCTATGGGTACTGGTAGCTATGTGTTCTTCTATCAGCGTGGTAGGTGAGGCCATGTAAAGAATCAATGTTACCTTGACCTAGTCAAGTGTCGAGATTATGAAAATATGGGAAATGTGAAGTGTTTCTATAGGACCTTACCTCCAACTATGTGTGGTAGGGGTTTAGCTCTGACACTGAGTTTAAGAGAAGGATCCCCAGCTTTATGCCAGACAAGGATTTGGTGCGATGCCAGTCAATCAGGCTGAGGAAATGGTAGTTATGGCTGAGGTATCCAGACATTAGTTACACTGAGACATTAGAGTGGGACTTCTTCATGCAGTGAGGTTTTATCACAGGGCCGTGGTGCTTGCTGGTTTTATTTTGTACAACCTACCCTTGAGGAGTAGGGTATCAAACTATCTACAATGAGAGGTATGATCCTTGTAGCCTCTACTATTGCATCTTCTATTTTTTATATTGGTGCATCATATAGTTTTATATCTACATAGGTGGTTAAAGACCTTGGTATTGTTTTGATATCTTTTTAGGGTGTTTTGACTTTAGTCACACCACTATAAATCAAAATGGAGTATTTTCACTAGTTTAGGGAGTGCCCCTTGAAGTTAGTGGGTGTCAGTTCATTTGGGATATTTAATTCCTCATGAAGAAAAGGTTTGAAATCATCCTAAGGTTAGAATGGATAGTAGATTATCAAGATTGCATTTACTGCTATCACTAGAGGGTGAATTTTGCATCACTAGAGGGTGTAGTGTATAGTCACAAGGGTTAATGGGATGTCCATGAATCCTGAGCTAGAATATAACATCACAGGTTGTGTGGAATAAAAACCCTGATTACTATTTTATATCTGGATGATCATGGAGTGAGGCAGGTGGAATTTCCTTCAGTGGTTGATCTATTCAGGGACATTTTCCTAGATGAATTTTCTGGTTTACCTCCAGAGAGATAGATAGATGTGTATTCATCCATCGATATAGTGCCAGAAGCTGTAATGGTATCCATTACTCCTTATAGGATGGCTATGATAGAGTTGCAGGAGCTCAAGAATTAGCTAGAGGATTTGGAGGCAAATGGGTTTATTCCACCCAATACTTCTCTATAGTGTTCACCAGTCCTTTTTGTGAAAAATGTGGATGGAACTCTTAAGATATGCATAGATAATCAGAAACTGAACCAGCTACCAGTTAAAAACTAATATCCCTTTCCACAGATAGATGACCTATTCAATCAGCATTGATGAGCCCAAGTGTTCTTGAAAATCAAATTGGGGTTAGGATATCATAAGGTATGTGTTCGGCCTGCAGACATACCTCGTACAAAATTCATAGAAGGTATAGTCTATATGAGTATATGTCCATTCTGTTTGGTCTCATGAACATGCCAACGGTTTTCATGGAACTAATGAAATGAGCTTCCTTCCTTACATAGATTATTTTTTGGTGGTTTTCATAGATGATATCTTGGTGTATTCTCAGAATCGGCACGACCATGAAAACCATCTTGAGATCATTTTGAGTAAACTGATAGAGCATTATTTAATTTCCAAGATCACTAAGTTTCACTTTTGGATTGATTGGATTTACTTTTTGGGTCACATTATCTAAAAGATAAGAGTATCAATGGACCCCGAGAAGGTGAGAGTTGTGGTTTCTTAGGAACATCCCAAGATCATTTTTTACATATAGGGTTTCTTGGGGATAATTGGTTACTACAGAAATTTCATATAGGAATTATCATGCTTAACAATACCATTTATAGGCTTGACTAAGACGGTTGTGAATTTTTTATGGTCATATTCCTATGAGACAACCTTTTAGGAGCTGAAATAGAGGTTAACTTCACACTAGTCCTGATACTGCATGAATAGGGAATGAACTATACTGAGTATTGTGACACATCAAGTATTAGGATGGGAGAAGTAATAATGAAGGGGGATCGAGTCATGGAATATAGGTTTTTTAATCTAAGACCACATGAGAGGAATTACCCAACACATGATATTGAGCTAGATGCAGTTATTCACGCATTGCACTGTTGGAGACACTATTTACTAGGAGAGATTTTTTTGGTGTACACGGACCACAAAAGCCTCAGGTTTATTTTTACACAGTGTGATATGAATATGGGGAAGTTGATATGGGTAGATTACCTTCACTATTTTTATTTCATGATTTCTTACAAGCCTAGTAAAGGAAATATAGATGCTGATGCACCAAGCTGGAAGAATGATGTACAAGAAGTGAAGTAGGCCAATAGTGAGTGGTAGCTCATGGATTTGTTTTCTCATATTCACTTAAAGGTGCACAAAAAACAAGGACAAAAATATCTATCATACTTTTCTGTGACCTCTACCCTACTTGATAGACTGGGGATGAGGCAACTTTCAGATTATGAGGGCCTAGTCCTACAAGAGAGTGTGGAAGGTGAGGACCTACCTCCTAGTTAGATTATAGGTGAGGGTGAGATCCATCATATACGTGGTCTTATTTAGTGTTCAATGGATAATTGTGAGGAGTTTATGTTGGAATTATATTCCTCATCATGGGTAGTGCACCCCATAGTCACCAAGATGTACCATGACATACGCCATAAGTACTGGTGGTCAGGTTTGAAAAGGGAAGGTTCTAGTTTTGTTATGAGGCGTTCCACCTGTCAGTAGGTGAGGGAGGAACATCAACGATCAGTCAGGATTTTACAAAAATTACCTATTTTGAAGTGGAAGTAAGATGATTTCATGATGGATTTCATGACCAGTTTACCAAGGTCTTCTCGAGGTAATGATGTAGTGTGGGTTGTTATTGATAGGCTCAAAAAGGTTTATCATTTGTTTCCAATAAAGTATACATTTAGTGTTTATGAGCTTGGATGGTTTTACATCCATGAGATAGTATAACTTCATGGGGTCCCACACACTATCATTTTGGATAGAGATTCCTACTTTATGTCTTGTTTCTGGAAGAATTTTCAGAGGGTGTTGGGTACACTGGTGCTTCTGAGCACAACATACCACCCTCATACTGTTGTCCATTCAGAGAATATGATACAGGTGCTATAGGACATGCTGTGAGCATGTGTAGATTTTGGTGGATCTGGGTAGAATCATATAGCCTTGGTAGATGTCACCTATAATAAGATTTTTTAGATGACTATATAGACATAACCTTATGAGGATTTGTATGGTAGGCCACACTGGTTACCCTTGTACTGGATTGAGGTAGGTGAGACAACTTTTCTAGGACCGCGTCTCATAGAAGATACTTCTTAGTGGTTCAAATTAATTTAGAAACAGATGGATACTACACAGTCTTGATAGAAATTATGTACCGATTACCATAGATGACCTTTAGTGTTCAAGGTTGGGGATCAGGTTTTCTTGTATATTTTACTGAGGCAAGAAAATAGGATAATTAAGAGATAAGGTAATCTTTCACCTTGATATGTTAGGCCATTAGAGATTTTGGAGAGAGTAGGTTCTATAAACTATCTCTTGTAGTTACCTATGAGGTACCGAGTCATGTATGATGTCTTCCATATATCTTTTCTACACTGCTATCATTCAGACCTCTCTCATGGTTTTCAGCCCAAGGAGGTTGAGTTATAGGTTAATGCATCTTTTATGGAGTATCTTATTCATATAGTTGATAAGAGCACGAAGGTTCTCCAAGGATAGTCAGTTCCTCTAGTATGGGTTCTATGGAAGCACAGTCGTTTATAGAATGAGACTTGGGAGTGGGAGGCCAACATATGTGCTTAGTGTCTAGTGTTGTTCCCTTAAGAATCTTGAACACCCCTCAGAGGGAAATTCTGGTATGAATTGCTTGGGGGGGGGGAGATTGCAAGAACCCTAATTTTCTTATGAGGTACATATCCCTTCTTTTTTCAGTTTAAATGCTTATATATGGACTAATTTGAGTACCATTTGAGTTCACAGGTGTTTTGGAGGTGTTCAGGGCTTGTTCGGAGCCTAGAACTAGGTTTCGGGTTAAAAATGGCATAGTGTACGATGTTTAGAAATAATTTGGGGGCATGCCATATGGTTTGAATAAACCATGTGAGGATATACATAGGGAGAGTATAGACCATACAGTTTGAGGAAACCATGGAAGGTGAGGTGTAGGATTGCGTGTATAGTTCTGTAGTTTTTTCAGAACATGACAGTGTTTTTTTGCATAGTTTCTGCATGGTTTACAAACCGTGCGAGTAAACCATGAAAGTGCCCCTTTTCCTACAGGAATCCATGCATGATTGGCGTATAGTTTTCTAAACCATTCACATTAAACGATGAAACCCCTATAATTTTGGGTTTTATTAATTTTTTATAAAATTAATTTCTTTTTATAAACCTAAATTGAGATTCTTTACTACTTACAATAAGTGAGGGTTTGAGAAGCTCTCAAAGGTGAAAAAAATAGTATTTTAGATAAATCTTTCATCTAATCTCCATTTTAAGTGCGGTTTGTCTTATCTTATTCACATCAGTAAGATCTGTATTCATTTTTAGTCGTTATTATTTCTTCTAGCTATCGACTATGCTCTTTGAATTTATTAACAAATGCCATAATTTATTGTTCTTCATCCATTCTTTAGATTTATATTAATTTGATTCAAATAAGAACTTAATATTATATGTGTAATCTACTAATGAGATGAGGTAGGTGTTTTATACATTTATTTTTTAGTTTTGGTGCTTTCTAGATCTATCAACCATTTTTTCGCCCACCGTACTTTCTAGCGCAACCCCAAAATTGAATTGGCTAATTGAGTTAAATGAACATGGACATATTAGGGATTAGATTATGTTCGTTTTAGGTGCGTTGGCCATTATTTCCACAACCATGGTCTCCTATAGGGAATTCCATAAGAATAATCATTGTTTACACCCTATTGAACTATCCATGGGATGTGTTCTCATGTTTTCTTAATTAAATTCAGTTAAATTATGATTACACAGAATTGAGTTTCCTAATTAATTGAAGAGTTTCCACCTTTTTGAATTTTATTAAATATTGAATTGTGTTGGTTAATTGTTTAATTGATTAAATGGTTTATATTTTACTTAGAATGGCTTATTTGGCTGGTTTGGAAATTTGTTATTGGGTAGGTATACTCATTACATTACTTAAATGTGAATTATGATGAATGGGTAGGTATACCCAAGTGATATATTTAATTTGAATGGTGATAAATGGGTGGGTATACCACCCATGTTACATGATGTGATGAAAATGGTATAAATGAGTGTGTAGAGTAATGTTTAATGTGTGAAAATGGTATGAATAGATGAATGTTTGTATTGATGCCATGGACGAATCTTCATGGATATTTAATTCGGTGGTTGACACCTTGGGTTGAGTATGACCCTTGTGTATTGATTATGTGGGATTCCTTGGGCCTTTATAAGACTTGGATCCAACTTTTTTGGACTCACATATGACTTTTCTGGGATGAAATGCTCCTAGGATTCCAACAAGTTCCTATACTAAGTTTCCATTGAGGAGCTCTTAGGACTCGATGACGATGCATTGGTATTGACACCATGGATCTGGACCTTTTTTGTTTGATACTTTAGTTATTATTGTGTGGCTATAGGAATGGGATTCAATCGATCATACGGATTTGCCATGGAAGTTTTGACACTTTAGGGTATACTGTAAGGCCATGTTGTTTTTTTATATTTCTTATAGTCACCTTGTGTAAGGTCTTGGCACCATTTTTCAAGGAGAATTGAAAATATATTTTAGGGTTAATTTATTAGTAGTTCACATTCAATTGGAATATTTAATTTACCATTTTGATTAATGTTTACCTACTTAGCTTATTATTTTGCGCACCATGAGACGTATAAATATTGGATAGTTTCTTATTGGGATGTTATCTCACACCCTGTTTAGGTCTACCTTTGGGAACCTAAATAGATTATAGGATTGTAGGCAATGAAAAGGGAATGTTCCCTAACACATGATGTTGATTTCTTCTTAGGATTGGGGATGAATGCGACCGAGCTTAGGCTCACGATGCTATTAGGAGATATCACCTTTGGTTCTTTTGGAATTTGGAGACATGTATTGTAATACTCAACTATGTACCTATTTTGGATGTTTTATTATACATATTACATGAATAATTATCATCAATGGTGTATGATATTTATTATGTATTTGTTAATAAATTCATTTCATATTTAGTTATCAATTATCTTTCTGTTGTATATGCTTCCACTATTATTATGTTATTGATATATAAATATGTATACTATGGTAATGAGGGAATAGTCTGTAACACCCCAAGTTTTTAAAAATAAATTGAAATGAATGAACCTTTGTTTTAAGTAGATATTTGTAACTATCCATTAACCATTATTTTTTCTTCCATTTAAATGTTTTGAATTTTAAAAAACGGTCATCTATAATTCTGTTCAGTAAGTTATTTGGAGTCTAATGGAACCAACAAGATTTTTGGTGAATAGTAACATACCCTTATGGATAATAATATGAATAGTAATATGATTCTAATGAATAGTAAATTGTATGATTATTTTAATTTTTTAAGGCTTTAAGATAATGACATATGGGTTAATTTTTCAATATGATATAAAAGTAGTTATGGTTTTAAAATTGTTATTTTTGAATAAATTATGATTTTATTTAAATATTAAATTAATAATATTTAGAAAATTATTTTCAAAAAATGTAGTTCATATTTTAATTCTACCTGTCGATAAATGGTTATGGTTAATTTTTGGGAATTTTATGAAATTCAAGAATTTTTTATGAATAGTAAAATACGAGAAAATATGATAAATTATAAATAATTGATTTACTGCATCATAGGTGACACAAGGCTGATTTAATACCACTTGGTTCAAACTCACATGCCATTATTTCTATTTGAGGTCACATGAATTAATACTATTCATAATCTTGAGAAAAAAATATTATAATAATGTAAAATACCTCCTCTCCTCCACTATAAATACCACCCTCATTCCCCTCTTCCTCCCACACCTCTCAAGCCTTGATCATTACCTAAGTTCTACCTAATAATCCACATAATACTCTTACCCACGTCTATAGATATTGGTCTCACCAAAAGGACAGAACCAAAGGCCTTAATAAGGATCTCAAGGAGAAGAGATCAAGAGGTAAACATTCTCTTTTGTTTACTTTCTTTTCTTTAATTTTATGATTTTTTAATTTAATTTGGATTATGTTGGGATATATCATTCCATATCCTCCTTACTTCCAATATTATGTAATAATGATGAGATATCCCTTTTCTCTCATCAAAATATTTTATGAAATTTTAAGCGATACCGTTAGGCAGCTGAATTTTCATAAGAGATTTCTCAACTTTTCTTTTTATTTAATGTTCCTTTATTTTATTTTTATTTCCCCAACTCCCCTTATCTAAGAGTAATTAATGATCCATTTTATTAAATTTTCTGTATTTCATAATGTTTATGGAATAATCACCATTACATTTCTTCTCCTCTCCCACTTATTCAAGAAATTAAAACACCATCCATGATGTGTCAATTTACCGACATCGTGGACGATGTGATTTCAATTTCATTTGATTTATTTAATGATGTTCAGGAAACTATTTTTATGGTTGAAAAAGATTATAATTTTTGTATTATATCTTATATAAGCTTCTATAATAATTTTATACACATGTGATTAATTTATAATAAAAAACGAGTTCATTACGATCGAAGAATCACCAAAATGACCTAAACAAATATAAATAATGTTTTAACTTATGAATCATTGTAATGTAAGAATTAAAAATGATAAATGGTATAATTTATGGTTATGGAAATATTTAAATACCACTCCATTACAATTATTGAGTTTCAATTCCAATCGACAAGAACATCCATGATGAACCGATCATTGAAAGCATGTAAAGAACGCACCCAAAACATTGCAAGGAACATAATACTAACAATTAAAGGGTGAAATGATATAATTAAATGATATTATAAGGTATTATAAATAAGGATATGTTTCTTTAAGATATTAATAACACTATTTTATCCATTATATAGTATGTTTAAATGAGTTTTAAGTAAGACAAACCCGAGGTAAGGGAATTCTTAACCCGATTTCCATTCTTTGGGTTAACATTCTACTTCACTATTTATGTAGTATTAATTTTTTTTGTGATGGGTTTTGTTTATATTATGTTTAATTATATTTATTTATAGTGTATATAAATATTCCATCCACTATATTAAGTCTCACTTTAATTATATGATATTTTTAAGGAGATTTTCTTTTAAAATCATCTTTTAAAATTATGTTTTACAAAATTCAAAAGTAACATTTTTATGTAATTATTAATGTTGTATGATTATGTTATAGTTCATAGAAATTTTTTATGATTAAGGGTGGGACATATATCTCCCTCTAGTTCATTGGTTATGTGTAAGTTTGAGGTCGTCCATATGGTTACTCCAAGTGCAACTGTGATGGTTACACAAATTGTAAGGTAGCCGTGATGGTTACAAATTATAAGGTAGTCGAGAGGGTTACAAGATTACGTAAGTAATTCAACAAGATATATCTATGGTTCTATTTATCCATCCAAATTTAAATTTTTATTAAACCATTTTGAGGAAAAATGGGAAACCAAATACACATACAAGACCACTATGTGCTAAAAGATCCCACAAAATTATTAAACACGAGACTTAGATTACCCGAGCTAGCTGCCCTATAAAGCTCCCATTTCAAAGGACTAACCAGTGTTTCTGGGTCCTCCCTAATAAGCTCTTCAAAGTGGGTAAGCATCCTCTCCATTGTCTGGATGAATTCCTCTGAGTTGATTTTGCCCTGATTGAAGCCCCGGGCCAGAATTCGGTCTTGTTTGTCTATCCACAGCTCTTGCTCCTCATTGGCGTCAACTTTCAACCTTCTTTCATAAATTCTTTTGATCTCCTCTTCTGAAACATTGGGGCGGACAGCTTTGTCGGGCATTTCTTCCATGGAGTGCAGAATCAAATTCAAACACAACATGGGCTCTTCACTTTCCCCTTTCGAGAGTGTTTTGCTTTCGTGTTTCTTGTCCTTCTTGGCCGACCTTGTCTCCATCGGCTTTGGCAAATGTGAGTAATCCTTGCGTCCCTTGTGTTTTTTTCCTTGGACCACTATACATTTCCCAGAATCTCGAGCTCCTTTTTTCCCCTTCTTCCTTCGGGGGCTATGAGGCCCCTTCCCTTGAACGCATTCCATGCTGTCCACTGAGAGTTGACTGTATCGTTCATCTCCTGAAGTTTCTTCCCCTTGAGACAAGGGGGGTTCATGAACCTCCAAGCCCTCAAATCGGTTCCCTATCTTGATCCCCAACCCTGCATTGATGCCCCTATGCCTGCCTGGAGACTCCCCCTTTCCTGCTTTGTTCTCCCTTCCATTCTTCTTCCCCCCATTCCCTGTCTTTAACTGAGGAGCGGGGGTATCACCGATAGTATTCGGGTCTAAGGTCCCCAATGCAGTCACTCCATTCGGCCTCTTTTGTCCGCTTTGAGTTCCTGTTTCAACCAGTAAATCGGTCTCCTGCACCATGTCCAAACCAGACTTCAGATCATATCCTCGGCCCATGAACTGTAGATGCTTGCTAGTGTCTTGCCCTCCCTGACCACCGGTGCCACCGGTAGCCTGAGCATCCCCTACAGTCCATTCCCTCACTTCATTTGAATCCGTTGTATCCACTGCCTTCGCAGGTATTCCACCTCCCTGCACAGCCTCCTTACCTCCCTCCTGTGCTGGAGTAATAAGGTCGGGTCCTTATAGTTGGTATCAGAGGATGGTTTAGATAACTTTAGGGGTTAGGATGATGTTAATATATTACCATAAAAGTTTTTTTAATATATGGTTAATTTGAAATGTTATAGAATTTAAACATTACCATGTTTGTTTGACTAATATATGTTTTTTCATAATGTTTGTTCACTGAATAAATAGGGAATGTGAAGAGGAGAGGAACCGACATAATGAAATCCTTCCGAATCTGCAACCTAGAATGGTAGGGATTGGAACCGAGCTATTTTTGACAGTAATGGATCATCTGACACATGTAATAAATGGTGGTGGAATCAATGAAAGAGAAAAACTAGAGGTACCATAATGGAACATGAAAATAGTGGAAAATTTTATGAGACAACACCCTCCTTCTTTTAAGGGATCTTCAAAACTAATAATGGTTGAAGGATGTTTTAAAGCCCTTGAAAAGATATTTGATGTAATGGGTTGTTTATATAATAAAAAGGTAAGTTTTTACATTTATTATTTTGAGGGAGAATCTAAACAATGGTGGTCAATGGTAAGAATATCAGGGATAGATAGGATATTGATGATTTAGAGTGGGATGAATTTAAATGTCTTTTACTCAGAAAATATTTTCCTAAGGTGGTGCGACTTAGGATGGAGAAGAAATTCCTTGAATTGAAGAAAAAGGAGGAAGATTCAATGGCTATGTATGAAGTGAAATTAAACTGACTGGAAAGGTTTTCTCCAAATATTATTTTGGATCTTGATAGAAAAATCAACCACTTTTACTCAGGACTAAAGCCAAGGTATCAAAGGGCATTGGCCTCCCATGAATTCAAAAGTTATGAGAAACTTATACAATGTGCTGAGAGGGTAGAGATAGAGTTTTTTGATTATCATGTTCATTTTATAAACAAGGATAAGAATAGGTCTAGATGAAAAGTGATGATTAATAATCAACCAAATAAATATGATGGTAAGAAAATCCAATTTCCAGTTTGTGGAAAGTGTAGAAAGAAGAACCCTAGAGAAAGTCTTACCAAAATTGGGAAGTGTTTTCGATGTGGTAAGTTTGGACATATGGCCCTATATTGTAATGAAAATTATCCTAAGACAAATCCTAAAAATAATAAAACTATTAAGTCTTTTAAATGTGATGAGATGGTTCATTATACAAATACATACCCAAAGAGAGATCCAAATGATGAAAAAAAGATAGACTATAATAAGAAATTTGTAGTGATATCTTTTACAACAACGTTAGCTAATTTCGGGCCATATAATGAAGTTGTATTAGGTACTTGTTTGTTTAATCAGATTTTTCTAATGTTTTGTTCGATACAGGTATACACATTCCTTTATTTTTGAGAAATTTTCTAGTAAATTGGAAGTATCACCTCAACAAATGTGACCAGAACTTGTTTTTAAAACACTAGGGGGAAATATTATAACAAATAAGAATTATAAGAATCTTTCTATTGTGGTATTTTGAAATACATTACCTATATACCTTGTTGTTTTTACCTTATTCGATTTTGATGTTATTCTAGGAATGGATTGGCTTTTTGTTTATCATGCTAAGATTGACTGTATAGGTAAAGAAGTTTTTTTTCAGAAATATTTTCAGTTTGTGTACAAGAATGAACCCATACAATTTATAACATATCAGTAAGGTGAGAGACTGTTGAAATATGGAAATGAAAGTTATCTTGTTCATATTTTTGAAAATAAGGGAACTATTCAGATTAATGATGTGCTAGTGGTAAATGAATACCTTGAGGTTTTTTTGATGAGTTACCTGGTGTCATGCCTGATCGGGAAGTCAAATTCACAATTGACTTAGTTCATGATGCTAAGATAATTTCAAAACCCCCATATTGTATATCTCAAATAGAACTTCTTGAATTGAAAAACCAGTTGCATGATTTTATTGATAAAGGCTTCATTCATCCTAGCACTTCACCATGGGGTGCCCTTGTTTTGTTCATTAAAAAGAAAGATGGTTCCTTGAGACTTTTCATTGATTATAGAGATTTGAATAATATCACTGTTAAAAAAATTATCCTTTGCCTCATATCAATGAATTGTTTGATCAGATCAAGGGATCTAAGTACTTTTCCAAGATTGAATTGAGATCCAGATACCATTAGTTGAAGGTGAAGGAGAATGACATCCCCAAAACAACTTTTCATACTAGATATGGGCATTATGAATTTGTTGTTATGCCATTTGGGTTAACTACTTCACCTTCTATATTCATGAATCATATGAATAGAATATTTCATGAGTTCTTGGATAAGTTTTTGGTTGTGTTTATTGATTACATTATGGTATTTTATAAAAATAAAGAGTAGCATGAAAAACATCTAAGGGTTGTTTTTCAAACCTTAAAGGAAAAGAGACTATATGGAAAATTCAGAAAGTGTGATTTTTGGTTACAAAATATTTCTTTTCTTGGGAACGTTTTAAACAAGGATGGAATAACAGTTGATCCTACCAAAACAAAAATGGTTGATGAATGGACATGACCTACAAATGTTATATAGATTCATAGTTTTCTTGGTTTAGCAGGTTATTAATGACCTCTTGTTAAGAAATTTTCATGGTTATCTAGCCCGATAACTAAGTTAACTCAAAAGGGGTTAAATTTATTTGAAAAGAATAATGTGATGTTTTTTAAGAACTGAAAATGAGATTGGTGAATGCTCCAATTTTTGACTTTCCTTCCCAAAATGGTGAGTTTTTCATCTACTGTGATTCTTATTTGAAGGGACTTGGTTGTGTTTTGATGCATAATGATCTGGTAATTGCTTATGCTTCAAGACAACTAAAACCTCAAGAGATAAATTATCCCACACATGACTTGGAATTGGCATCTGTTGTTTTTTTTTGAAAATTTGGAGTCATCATTTACACAGAGCCAAATGTCAAATATATACTAACCATAAAAGTCTGAATTATATATTC
This sequence comes from Viscum album, assembly GCA_963277665.1. NCBI lineage: Eukaryota > Viridiplantae > Streptophyta > Magnoliopsida > Santalales > Viscaceae > Viscum > Viscum album. The sequence goes on from OY728128.1 coordinate 1,485,779,550, forward strand.
ATTCATAAGGAATTAAACATGAGGCAGCGAAGATGACTTGAACTGATAAAGGATTATGATTTCATGATCAATTACCATTCAGGAAAAGAAAACAAAGTGGCGGATGCTTTGAGTCAAAAACATTATGCATCATTAACCATTTTACATTTGTAACATGATACCTTGATTAATTATTTTATAAATTTTGGATTAAAAGTTGTTGGTGCAGGAAATACCTCTGTTTTGTTTTAGGTTTCAATGTAGTCATCATTATTAGCCAGAATTAAGCAGGCACAGAAGGAAGACCATGTGATACAAAATGTTGAATTGGTAAAAATGGGTAAGTTTTCAAGATTTAACCTTGATAAAGATTGTGTTTTAAGATTTGGTAAAAGGTTGTTCATGCCTTGTGATTCCCAATTGAAGAAAGATTTGTTGTGTTAAGCTCATAGTTATCCTTTTTCAGTTCATACTGGAAGTACTAAGATGTACATAGACCTTTGGGAGTATTATTGGTGGGATAGAATAAAAAGAGATATTTCTAATTTTACCATGAAATGTTTGACATGTCAATAGGTTATAGTAGAGTGGTAGTTACCAAAGGGGATGCTTCAACCTTTTCTAGTTCTAGAGTGGAAATGGTATAATGCATCCATGGACATTGTGGTGGGACTACCTAAGACATCTAGAGGTAATAATGTGGTTTGGGTTGTTGTTGATCAACTGACTAAATATTTACATTTTCTTTCTATTCGAGATACAATGTATTTGGATCATCTTTCTCGACTGTACCTCAAAGAGATTGTCTGGTTACATGGAGTTCTACTTTTCATTATACTTGATCGGGATCCCAGGTTCACTTCTAAATTTTAAAAGGGCCTTTAGAAGTCATTGGTCATAGAACTAAATATCATTACTACTTTTCATCCTCAATAATATGGGAAATCAGAATGAACAATTCAGACTTTGGAGGATATGATTCGATCTTATTCAATGGACTACCAGGGAAGTTGGGATCAACATCTCTCTTTAGTTGAGTTTTCTTATAATAAATTTTTTTCATTCCAGTATATAGATGGAACCATTTTAGGATTTGTATGGGAAGCGGTGTCGGACTCCATAATTTTGGGATGAAGTTGGTGAAACAAAGTTGATGGGGCCAAAATTAGTAGAGGAAGTGGTTGAGAAAGTGAAGATGATCCAGCAACACATGAGGATAGTTTAGAGCAGGTAGAAAAGTTATGCAGATAACAGAAGGAAAGACTTCTCTTTTGAGTTAGGTGACCATGTTTTCCTTAAAATATCTCCTTGGAAAAGTGTGATGTGTTTTGGTAAGAAAGGAAAGCTAAGTCCGCGATTCATCAGTACTTTTAAAATGTTGGAGAAAGTTGGACCAGTTGCATATCGAGTATCTTTTCCTCTGATTTTGTCTCAGGTACACAATGTTTTCCATGGTTCAATATTGAGAAGGTATTTGCCAGATTCAAATCGTGTTTTGAGCCTAGAAGCAGTTCAGCTGGAAGAGAACCTTTCTTATAAAGAGAAACTAGTTTAGGTTCCTGATCAAAGAGAACAAGTATTGCAGAATAAAGTAATACACCAGGTTAAGGTTTTTTGGAGAAAACCCATGGTGGAAGAAGAAATATGGGAGTCTGAAAATGATATGAGGGAAAGGTACCCTCACTTGTTTAATAAGTAAATAAAATTGTGAGAATGCAATTTCCAGAAGAAGCTGATAATGTAACACCCCATGTTTTTAAAAATAAATTGAAATTCATGAAACATTGTTTTAAGTAGATATTTATAACTAGCCATAAAACATTCTTTCTCCACTTCTATGTTTTTAATTTCTAAGAATGGTCATCTACAATTCTGTTGAGTAAGTTATTTAGAGTCTAATAGAACCAACTTAATTTTTGATGAATAGTAACACACCCTTATGAATAGTAATATGAATAGTAATATGACCCTAGTGAATAGTAAATAGTATTATTATTTTATTTGATTAAGGTTTTAAGATAATGATATCTTGGTTAATTTTTTAATGTGATATAAAAGCAGTTATAGTTTTAAAATTTTTATTTTTGAATAAACTATAATTTTATTTAAATATAAAATTTATAATATTTAGAAAATTATTTTCAAAAAATGGAGTTCATTTTTTAATTCTACACGTCAAGAAATTGTTAGGGTGATTTTTTGGGAATTTTATGAAATTCTAGAATTCTTGACGAATAGTAAAATACGATTAATGCTAAATACTTGATTTACTGCATCATAGGTGATTCAAGGATGATGTAAGACCACTTGGTTAAAAATCACATGACATTATTACTATTTTGGGTCACATGAATTAATATTATTTATATTCTTGAGAAAAATATTATAACAATGATTAACATAATGTAAAATACCACCTCTCCTCCACTATAAATACCTCCCTTATTCCCCTCATCCTCCCACACCTCTCAAGCCTTGAGCCTTACTTAAGTTCTACCCAATACTCCTACCAAGAATCTTCCCCCTATATTAGAGATATTGGTGTCTCCAAAAGGTCAAAACCAAATACATTAAGAAGGATCTCAAGTATAAGAGATCCAAAGTTAAACATTCTCTTTTGTTTACATTATTTCTTTCATTTTATGTTATTCTTTTTAATTTCTGATAGATTATGTTGGGATATGTCATTCCATATCACAATTAATTTCCATATTATGTAATATTGATGAGATACCCATTTTATCTCATGAAAATATTTTTATTATATATTATATAAGGTTCTAGAATAATTTTATACACATGTTATTAATTTATAATACAAAACGAGTTCATTACAATCAAAGAATCGCCAAAATGGCCTAAATAAATATCAATAATGTTTTAACTTATTAATCATCCTCATGTAAGAATTAAAAATTATAAATGGTAAAATTTATGGGTCTTGAAATATGTAAATACCACTCCATTCAAATTATATAGTTTCACTTCCAATCGACAAGAACAAACATCATGAACCGATCATGGAAAACTTGTAAAAAATACACCCAAAACAATGCAAGGAACAAAATACTAACAATTAAAGGGTGAAATGATGTAATGAAATGATATTATAAGGTATTATAAATATGGATATGTTTCTGTAAGATATCAATAACAATTTTTTAACCATTATACAGGAGTCATAAATGAGTTTTAAGTAAGAAAAACCCGAGGTAAGAGAATTCATAACCCAATTTCTGTTATTTGGGTTAACCTTCTACTTCATTATTTACGTGGTATTAAAATTGTTTTTGTGACAGGTTTTGTTTATATTATGTTTAATTATGTTTATTTACAGTGTATATACATATTATATCCACTATATTAAGTCTCACTTTAATTATATGATAAATATAAGGAGTTTTTTTTTTAAAAAACCCTCTTTTAAAATTTTGTTTTATAGAATTCAAAAGTAATGTTTTTATGTAATTATTCATATTTTATAATTATGTTTTTGTTCTTGGTCATTTTTTATGATGAAGGGTGGGACCTATATTTCCATCCAATGCACTAGGTATGTGTAAGTTGGAGGTCGTCCGTATGGTTACTCCAAGTGTAAATGTGATGGTTACACAAATTGTAAGATCGCCGTGATGGTTAAAAATTATAAGGTAGCTGGGAGGGTAACAAGATTATGTGAGTAATTACAAAAGATACCTATATGGTTCTATTTATGTTATTATGTTTTGTGGTAGTCTTGTGTAAATCTCATGTTTCACAAAGTAAGTATATATGGGTGATAAGTATGTCTTTTTAAAATGATTTCACACATTACAAGTATTCATGGACTAATATGTTCTTTCCTTATTTTCGTATCCCTTACTAAGATTTTTGTGCTCATCCGAAGTTTTTAAATGATTTTCACAGGTTATAAGGATGTGTAGGAAAAATAAGGAATCCAAGTTAAATTATTGAACAGTTTTCAACGAAAATCATGTTATATTTAAAAGTTTAATATTTTGGAAGAAATTAATACTATTTTTATGGTATCCACTCTGTATTAACGTGTAATGTTATGAATTTATTATGTCCCAATTCTCTAAAGTTCTAAACAAGGAAAGATCCTCAATGCGAAAGGAAGTGAGTTTTTTACTAAATTCAAGATTAAGTAACGTTTTAAGGCTAAATACTTATATAGTCTCCCCACCGACAAAAATAGGCCCTCACTACCAATTGGAAGCCTTTGACATTTGGGGATATGCACTTGAGTCTATGTAGCCAACTAGGCTCGGGGCACTATTAAGTGGAATCCGAGATGTTACATCACAAGGGTCCAAAATGGAACATTATCAAAACTTAGAGGTTTAAGGGTCTAAATATGGACAACTAATAGTTTTTAGACAAGTATATAGGTTATTTTTAACTTTATTTTTTTAGTTTAACCCCCTAGTGAACCCATTTTGACCTTAACTACGATAATTAATTTTTACTGCATTCACTATTAATTTTGGTAAAAAATATAGTTTAACATATTAGATAATATAAATTTTTATTATTCAAAATATGGAATTTATGTATCCAAATTATATAAAAAAAGTGGAAAAATTTAATTTAAAATTAATCCCACAAACATGATAAGAAAAAGCGTAATTTTAAAAAGAAAAAGGTAAAAAGTTTACAAAGTTATATATGAATTTAATATCAAATTAGTTTTATTGAACTAATTTTTAAATGGATTTATAATTTAAAAAATTTAATATTAAAAAAATCTAAAATATAATTTATTTTTATAAATAAATGAAACAAAAAGGAAGTTTTCAATTAAAATTCAATATTTTCCCTATTTATCAAAATATGAAACTTTTCAAAATAATCCAAAAAAATAACCCTAATATAACTTTCAAATTAATATTTAAAAAATGAATTTTATTTTATCAAAATAATTTTATATAAGTTTCAAAATTAATTTAATAAAAGTTTTTAAAAAGAAGACAAATATGCTTTTTAGAAGAATACAATTTTTATACATAATGTTGGATTTATTCATATTTATAGTCTTGAAAACATATAAGATGAATGTTAAAAATTTGAACGAATATATAATGTATAGATTTCAATAAATTCATTAACCAAAAGTTAATTGGTTAATTTATTGATATAAAACACACTAGTATGTATAAAAATAGTTCTTTAGAGATAAATTTATTTTATTTTCAAATTTTTTTATTATCATTTATAATTAATTGGTCACCAAATAATTCAATATATATATATTTTTAAACCATATTTTCCTAATTTAGATAATATTATTCATAGCCACCATTCCAATTTCTAGGTGAAAACTGTCATATTAAATAATAATATTTTAATAGTATGAGACGTTTAATTTAAACTTATTGTTGCGTGTAACGCATACTAAGATTGGTGTTGTGTGTAATAAAAGATAAAATCATTGTTGCATATAATAAAGGGTATAAAAAATAATAAATTTATTTTAATAAAATAATTTCATAAAATCTAGTGGTGTTACATTATAACCCCATTAAAATGATTTTTCCCTCGAAATCCATCACTTGGGTTCCAACAACTAAGGATACTTCTGCCTCATTACATCATCAGGTTCCCATGTAGCTTCTTTAAGATGGTCATTTATGTACTAAAAATTGAGTAGGTGAGGGGCCTTGTTTCATATAATTTTATCTATTTTATCTATAATCTATACCAACTACTACTCATAAGGAATCTCATGCTCCAGCGGTACGACCTATGAGTTCAGTACATGTGATGAATCTGGTATATACTTCCTCAGGAGTGATACATAGAACACATCAAAAACCTAATTGAGGTTTTGTGGTAGAAAAAAATGATAATATACTATCCTGATATGGTCAAGTATTTTAATGGGACCAATATATATAGAGATTAGTTTACCATTCTTTATTCTATGGAAAAATTCATAGAAGGTCCTTCCCACCAATTACAAATTCTAGATCACCTAGAAAATTATTAGCATAACATATCTATCAAATTTTTGTATTACTTACATGTTACTAAATGTCTCTAACTTTCACTTAAATCTCACTATATAGCTTAGGCCCCAATAACTTTCTTTATGAAACTTCATTCCAGTACTTATTAAAGGATTTATAAGGAGGTATATAAATTCTAAAGTGAAAGATATTATTACAAAGAATCTAAAATAAAGGAAGGTGTGATCCCAAACACCTTTGAAATTCATTGAAAAAGACATTAACATATTATCTAGGGTTTTAATTGTTCTCATAGAGATGAAACACTACTCTATCTCTATATCTTGCTGAATATTTCTCCAAAACATTAAGATAAACATTAGATACCAATAAAATAAAATTGATTTCATTACTACATGTAACCTTAACAATCCCTCAATTTATATTCTAGTAAGAAAATCCAATGATAAATATTCTTTAATAGAGATAAAGTGTGCGGGATTTGTAAGGTGATCGACTACAACCCATAATTAAATTAAAATTAAAGGTAAGGTAAACTCTATTTTTTACTAATACATTTAATCATTTGTCCATTAAGTGTTTTGTAATTATTACATAAATAAATATTTAACTAAATCATACATAAAACCAAAAGGTTATATTACCATAAATGTCTCTTAAAATATCCATAATCCTAATAAACTCCCAACACATGATGCCTCAAAAGGGGTGTCAATGACTTTGAACATATGGCCAACCTTAAACTCATAATAAAATGGTGATATATATAATAATTAAGTTAATATTACATGCATAATTTTACACTTCCAAAATTTAATTCACCCTTTCTTCCATATAAAAGATATTATCTTATAAAAAACATTTACATTGGTAACTTTAGTTGAACCATGTACCGATAAAATATAAAATGAGATTTCGTTATTCCATAATTCATGTAGAGGGAGATAATCACATGAAATTAAACTAAAGTATTAACAATAATATTTTCATTAGGCTCATTCATACAAAATAATTCACTGAATTATGAACCAATTAGAGGAGGATAAGTGTGCCCAAATTATCATGATTAATATCATTCATTTTATTCAGCAAGCTTTCCCTTTGTCCTCTTTTTAGAGGTTTTTATTTATTATCATCCACATTATCCTTTGATTTGGGGAATTTATTCACACAATTCCCAAACTAACTGAACTTAAAACATTGGAGTGTCGTTGGTGCATTAGTTGGTGTTATCTTCTCCTCCATTGCATTAACTAGCCTATTAATCATATTTTGACATTCAAAAATTATATGAACTTACATTAAACATATAAATCACCTCTAAATTACATTCAAGAAATTCACTTGATGCTTATTCTGATATATACGGAATATAGATACATGAAATTTCATTCCACCATTTAGGTTTTCAAGAGACTCGACCATCCTTTTATTATCCAACCCAGAAGAATGGTGGGAATATCCAATTTCTATTAATACATTTTGTTCACATAAAAAATATTCTTAATATCTACTAAATTATCTTATAGCCAAGGTATTTTAAATACTTTGTTCTAGGACACCAAATAATAAATAAATTGTTCTTTCAGGGTTGATGATTAAACCAGAGTCATACCTTCTAATTATTGTAAAATTAGATTCATAGTTCCCAATATATTTATCATCATTTTGTTTATGCTAAAAGAATTATTTATCCATATTATTTCATATAATAAAAGGGAATTAATTACTGAAAAATATCCACTTAAACTATTACCATTACATAAATTCAATATATTCATATACCTAAGTATTCTTAAGAAGAGTCCACCACTAATCCGCTTCACCTTCCAAATGATAAACAAAAAAATTATTTTTTCATTCTCCAAACATGGAAGAAAATTAAATATATTTTCAGTTGTACTAATCCATCATGTAGAAACTAGTGTATCATTAGAAAAACTAAAAGAAGGTTGATGTTTCCTTATGAAGGTCTCAACAAAATTTTGCTTCTTCCTTAGATCATTTGGATGTTCAAAATGATTCATGGATTGAGAAAGTTATTTGATCATATCATCAATTTATTTAATTCTTGATCCAATATTATTTTGTTTCTCAAGAGGAAAATCATTACATTTTCCATTTAATTCAACATTGACATGTTCCATTAGGTTTTAAGCATCGACTAAAACCAGAAATTAGAGTGTGATAAATACTAATCATGGTGGAGAGCCACATAGTAAATAAAAATAAGTCAGAGGATGTTTAAATCATGACACTGATATTTTAATATATAAAACCTTATATTTATCCTAGAAAATTCATAGTCACCATATATTTAAATCTATCATTATGGTTTATAAAGAGTTTGTGAATTTCTAAATTATATCCCCTGGTAGTGTCAATCTAGGTGAGAAACAAGGCCTATTATTGTGCACCTGTTCCCAAGAGAGTCTATCTTAACATGATCCTTTTAGGGGTTTTACCCCAAGATACCTTTATTCTAGAGAAACTTACACTTTTAGTATCTAGAAAAGGATGTAATTTCTTGGAAAACACTATCTCTATCCTTTACTAAAATTTCCTAGACATTTTACTATACTTAAACTCATCCATGTACTTATCCTCAAAGAAATCCTTAGCAATATTACTAAGTTTTTTTCATTGTAGTTTCAAAAGGATTACTAATACTATATTTTGATTCCTAATATAGTGATTGAGGATGATCATACATGGATATTACGTATTTTTAGAAGAATCTCCAAAAAATTATACATACATAAGACTGATGACTATTATAGTTTATCACCTTTGGAAACATGGAATTTTTTTCTAATTTGGTGAAAGATCTTCAATACTTATGAAAAATATCTTCCCATTTATTTCCATTCATAGATATACCCTACATAAAACCCTTCTTTATAAAATGGTAAAGGAAACATAAGGAAGGGTGATATTAGATTCTTAGTAAGGGTAAATATAAGAGATTTCAATCTATGATCATATGAGATAAAAATATAGGAATAAGGGTCTGTGATCATGAAAATAACTTATGTTGTTTATATCCAACCTGTCATAGATCATAAACATTAGTGATGGAACAGAACTTTATCATTTACTAAAACATGGACCATAAGGGTTGTAAATCATCATTAATCAATCATGAACCATAATATCATTTTTTAAAAGTGCGTAACCATCATAAATATATAAAACCATTTCATACGTCAAGGTTAAATACCATGACTATCAAAATAGTGGATCATGGATTAGTACCTATTTCCCACTGTGGATCATGACACACCTCTTTTCCATTAAAGATGAGGACACACCTATTTTCCATAGTGGATTAGGGCACAACATTTCTCTATAGTGAATTAGGACACACTTTTTTCTCATAGTGGATCCGGACACACCATTTTCATATAGTGGATCAAGCCTGTCGACTTGTTTCCCATTTTTATCTGATGATATATAAATCCTCACCCAATTAATTAGAGGTATATATAGGTCCCACAAATCACATAATAAAAACCATACAAATTTGTGCCATGATATCATAAAATATCAATAATATCATAGCCCATGTAATGAAATGGGCATCATAAACATTTCATTATATCATAACCTATGGAAAATAGATAGGTTTCATAATCATTTCATTATATAATAACCCATGAAAATGGGTATTCATAATAATTTACTCATAGTATAACCCATGGAAGAGAAACAAGTTTAATAAACATAATACCTTCAAAACATAAACCATTTAAATAAAGAATATGGATGGTATCCTAGGATTATATCCCCAATAAGGCATATGTAACACCAATAAATTTCATCTTATATGGAAAATAATTTCGAAAGTTTATTTAAAAAGTTTATTAAAGAAAATAAAATTTATTTTATCTTTTTTAAAAAATAATTTTTTTGAAAATACATTTATTTGAAAATAACCTTGAATACTTAAAAATAATTATTTAAAAATAATTTAAAACATTTCTCAAGGTAAATATATATTTTTCTTTGAAATACATCTTTCAAAACATAAAAAAATATCAAAATAATTTTGACATTGAAATAATTTATTTAAAATATAAAAATTTCCCAAATGTTATAGAAAATATTTTAATTTAAAAGAACATTGAGAACCTATAAGGGAATATTGAAATAACTGAGTGATCATGATAGTGGGAAATAATGTTTATGTTAGGCATGTTTAAAAAAAATATTTCTTTCACATTTTTAGTAAAATCCAAATGGATTTTTTTTTGAAAATGAAATGAAGAATTATTTAAAAAAATTAAAATTAAAACATGGGTACAAATTTCTTATAAAAATATTAAGAGAGTAATAATATATAATCAAAAATATTTTTTAGAAAATAATTTTTTGGAAGAAAATATAATTTCGACCGAATAAGGAAATAAAATAAGCTTTTATTGATTTGTTTTCATTATTTTACGTTCCTAAGAGTGTAATTTTTTTAACATTACCTAAAGATGTAATTAATAACAATATTATATGAAAAATAATAATTATTATTGATAGATATATCATGATATTTCAATATTAGAGACTAAATGATAAACAATCCTGATAAATGATGATATTGTAACATAAATGCTTTACCACTTTGGTAACATTGAATTATAAGACACATGAAGTAATAAAATAAAATTAAACATAAAATATAATGATAATGAATAAATTAATTATATTATATTTTAAAAGGTCTATATATACTCTTTATGAAAGAATATAGGTTCATAACTTAACATACGTCTCGAAGAATAAAAATTTAGACAAACATACCTTACTGCTCTGGAAATGTTTTAACAATAATCACCATGAAATAGAGATCATAAAATATATATTTAAATTAAAATAATTCTCATTATAATTATAATTAAATAAATTCCTGGGTCGTATACAATCCATATAAAAGAAATAGGTGGTGAACATAGCATATGTCTCATAGAAGTAAAAAGTGAGATGAAAATCCCTCACCTTAAGTCTTGAATTACGTCGTACTCATTAAAATATCCGGTATAATAAATATAATTTTATTATACATATGTTAAAGAAATATAATTTTATATATCATAGAATATATGATTTACCTTTTCCATTTTATTACCAATTTATGAAAAATTCAATATTAAAGTCATGTTTTAGAAAATTACCGCTTTGTTTTTCATGAATGTTTTGTCTTTTTATTTATGTTCCTCTTACTTATATCATGTATCCATAATCTATATGATGATAAAAATGATATAAATATCATATATATTTAGTATATATGTTTTTATAGTAATACATTAAATTTAGTGATAGAAAATAAAATACACCGATCATGGAGATGGTAGGTCGTGTGTATGCATGAATGTTGTTTCCATTTTCGAATTGGATAAAAATAAAGAAAGGTAAATGATGTATTATAATTCCAAAATAATTTTTATTTCATATATATCATATATTTTTATTAAACCCTTTCTTAATACCTTCAATGTAAAGAGTGAATGAATCACATCACTTCACGAGGCTGTAGTCCACTGTACACCCAAGGTATGTGTGGTATAATAATTATAGATGCGTAATAATATCATAAATATAATATATAAAAAATAAATCCATCCATACAACTAGTGATTATAGTTGGTAATGGAAAATGGAACGACATTGGTTCATAAGATGGTAGTCCACCGTACACACGAACAATGATTTTATAACCCATTTGATGGAATTGGATATGTTTGTAAGTAATTACTTTAAAATAAAAACATCTAATTATTTTGAGGATATAAATTTTATTATATAATAATTGTATAAGAATAATTTATTATGTATAGAATGAAATAAAAAAATGTTCATTGATGAACGTTACCTCTTCTTCAGATATCCTATTTAGGTTTGAACTAAAATACTTCCTTAGTTGGATTTATATACAAAATAAGGCTTATAGTATCAAGGGGTGGATATTGGGAAGTGATTTGGTGATGGATTTTCCAAACCAAATAGGATGGAATTAGTGAGGAAGAGAAGAGGGTAGCTGGCCTTTTATAAGTGGGGGGCATACTTGGTATTTTCTATAATAATTGAGTGATTCCAAGTTTTTCATATGTGAATATGGTCCAAAAAAACCATTATAAAAATTATAGGTGAAATGGTCTAAATATTGACATAAAATAGTTTCTAGATAATTTTATAGGTTATATTTTCCCATATCTTTTAGTTTAACCCAAGATAAACCCATTTTTACCTTAACTGTGGTAATTAATTTTTACTACATTCACAATTAATTTTTGTCAAATATTAATTTTCCTTAGAAGATAATAAAAATTCTACTAATTCAAAGTATGGAATCAATTTTTTCAAATTGTATTCACATAAGTGAAAAAATTTAATTTAAAATTAATCTCGTAGACAGGATGAGAAAGCGTGTTTTTAAAAACAAAAAGATCAAAAGTTTTCAAAGTTTTGTATCAGAATCTAATATGATGTTGATTTTAACGACATAAATTGGATTAATGTATGTATAATTGAACTAATTTAATTTTAAAATATATTTAAAATAAAATATAACTTTATAAAAAAATTAAACAACAATATGGTTTTTAATTAAAGTTCAGAATTTTTCACTATTCATAAAAAAATGAAACTTTTCAAAAAAAACCTAACAAATTACCGTATTTTTTTAAAAAATATGATTTAAAAAATTATTTTTTTATAAAATTAATTTTCTAGAATATTCAAATATTAATTTTATTACAAGTGTTCAAAGAGGTGAGAAAGATATTTTTAATAAAATATACTTTTTAAGTATATAATTGGATTTATTCTTATTTAATCTCTAGAAAACATAAAATATGAATGTTGAAAATTATATGGAATATGTTGTAATGTCCTGAAATTTTAAGAAATATATTCCTTCAAATTAATTTAAATTATTTTATAACTTGTGTTATAAAAAATTTATATTTTATCTTGAGTTAAAATCAACACAAAGTTTATCTTGCATTTCATGCAACATTAACTTCCTTTGATGACTTATGTTACACACAATCCCGAGTCTTACCGAACAACAATGTACTATCAATATTATTGTTGAAAAAAATAGTTATCACCTAACCATAGTAATTTTAGGAATGAATGTTATTATGAAAATATATTTTACACATGTTTATTAAATGAATTAATTGGTTACTAATTAATTAGAAATAAAAATAAAAAACCAATTGAATATGAATGTTGTGTTCCTATAAAAAAATATTTTTATGACAAAAATGAAATTTTATATTATTAAATTTAATTAATAACTATTATTGAATGATACTAATTAAATTTAAATTTTATAAATTTAATCAAATGTTTTTAAATTCATCTGATAAATTTTATAGGCTTAAAATAAGAATAAATCCAATTTTAAGCATTAAATGGGTGCATTTTTCTAAAATACAGTTTTCCTCCTTTTAATGGAAGATTGTTTTAATTTTTTTCTGATACTTTTATAAATTCTATTTGAAAAAATAAACTGTTTTTTGAAATAGTAATATAAAAATTTACTTTGGGTGAATTTTTGGTATTTTTCTGAGAACTTTCATGTTTTGATGAATAATAAATGACACCTAATATTAATTGAAAACTAATTTTTCATCATAATAATATATGGTGTTAAATTATATTTTTAATTAGTTTTACAATTTAATTATATAAATTTTATATCATTTAAACTAATTTATTCTATTTTAATAAATTTCATATTGAAATTGGAATTAAAAATATTTCAAACTTTTAAACTTTTCTTTAGAAAAACCCAATATATCCTCCCATATATGGGATTAATATTAAATTAATTTATACCACTTCTATGATTTTAATTTTTGAAAATTTTATTCCATATTTGTAATGTTAATAATTTATAACTTATATTACTTTAAACTTTGTTTTTGACCAAAAAAACTAGTGAAAGAAATTAAAATTTATTAGAGTGATTGTGGTAAGAAATATATTTACTTAGTGGTTAAAATTTAATTTTAAGGGAAAAAATGAACTAAAAAAATGTAAAAAACTCATTTTATTTCCATTATTAAACCATATACCCATTTTTATCTTTTTTTTTTCATTATTGGAGTCTCATGATGTAAGAGAGAACTCACAATAGTGTTTACCTTTTTATATTTACAAGAATGCCACTACTCCACTATAAAAAGGCACCACCATCCCCCTATCTTCACACTTACCAATACCTTTTGGATCATTAAAAACATGCCAAAATAATATCCCAACTTACCTCCTCAAATAATATAAGACTCACTTTGGGAATAAAGCAATCCAAGGATGTTCTTTGGTTTAAACCAAAAGGAGTTACCAAAAAAGAGGTAACATTCTTCAACGATCACTTTTGTATTATTTCCTTCCACAACAATTAAATTATTATTATTCCATGATTATATAATAAACATATTATAATAAAAATAATAATGTGTTGTTATGGAAATATTTATTCCTAAAACTATACACAATTATATTAAATGGGTAATGAAATCACCGTTCGTGTGTACGGTGAACTACCGACTCGTGAAACAATGTCATTTTTTTTACATTACCACATCTTATGGTTGATAATTATGATGGAAATACTATTTTTATATGATATATACTATATTTTTTATTACTCCATACTTTTTTAATTATTATATAACATATATCTTCATGCATTACATTTTTTGAGAAGACAATAACATTTTTTATGAATGTGTGGACTACTGCCTCATCAAAGCAATACGATATATTCACTATTTACATAGATTGTATTAAGGATAGTTTTAATAAAAATTTAAAATATTAATGAAATATTTATGATATTCCTGAAATAATTATCTTTCTGTAAATATAATATATCCTTTTATTATTTCCATTTCACACACTGAAAAAGTGATATCGTCGTTTGTGGACGTGTAGACTACCACATCCTCAAAGCGATATGAGTATTCTTTTTTCATCACCACATAAAAATAATGACATATATGAGTATATATAATTAAATAATATGGTATTTAATATATTACTATTATTATGTAAATATAAAGGTTACTTACCTTCTTTCTATAATGATCATTGAAAAATGGGAACATTACTCATGCGTACGTACGACCTACCGTATCCATGATCATAATGTTCATTAATTTTTCAAAACTATATTTTAGGCATGATTTTAAATGTATAATTGATGTAAAAATATGATAATTATTCCATGGTAATTATTTTGTATATATTTAAATAATGTACTCATTGTCCATAGCTGACCTATCAAAGTTAGTTTTAACACAAAAGTGGAATATGGTCAAAACATCCTACTTAAACATTTTTGACTAATTAATTGAATATAAATTGTTTACAAGTGAAATAAATGTAATAATAAACTTTTGAAATTATATGGATCAAGTAAATAATTTAAAAAATTATTATTCAATAATGTAGAGGAAAATCTTGAAAAATTAATCTCATGGTATGGGATTTCTTAACTCAATTTCCATTCATTGGATTAAACTTTTATGTAATTACAACATGAATATATGAGAAATTAACTATGATTATATTAATTATATATTTCAAATTTTATTTTTTTATATTTATATTTTCCACACATAATTTTTTCATTGATTTATTCTCATTCTAATGATACGATCTTCATAAGGGGTTTTCTTGTCATAATTTTATTTCGGTGAGATATATTTTATATTCAGCACTTAATTTTTATTATGTGGTGTATATAATAAAAATTAATTTATTTTATGATTATTATACATATTTTTATTTGGTTTTACATTAACTTTTTATGATCTCTCTTTCACAGGGTTTAAGGTTACAATGTTACCAAAGCGGTAGTGGATCTTTGTCACAATTTTCCTTCTTTGAGAAGTTTGTTATTTTATACACCTATATTTTTTATTAGGTGTGTATACTTATCATTTGATATGATATATCAGGAATCTATTTATTCTAAAAATATTCTATGTTTCATTTAATGTTATTCCTTCATGGGGTTTATAATTAAAATGTTTAAAGGTGGTATGTTACACTTTGGAATGTTTAAACGCCATTTTCCACATGAAGGTTTTTAATGATATTTCAATGGTATTTCAGTTCATCAATGTCAAAAAACCTATTTTTTCTTATCATCTATTAGGTATATTTTGTATTTATACCATCTTCAATATTTTATGGATGTATCAATATTGTTTCTAAAATATTATTGTTGAACCCATTTCTTTTCCATGAGTTAATCATGTTTTAAATAGATTGTTTGGGAAACCATTTATTTTCCATTGGATTATCATGTTTCAAAGAGATTTTTATAAAAACCATTTATTTTCCATGATTTTATTATATCCTAATGATATTTTTATAGATACTATTTTTTCCACGGGTTAATCATGTTTTAATAGGGTTGTCATGGAAACCCTATATTCTCCATGAGATAACCCTATTTCAAAGAGATTATTATAGAACCCATTTATTTTCCGTGGGTTAATCATGATTTAATTTAATTGTAATGGATTATATTATTTACCCATGATATAACCATGTTTCAAAAATATTTATATATAACCCATTTATATTATATAGGTTAATCATGTTATGAAAGTGATAATGGTAATTCCATTGAATTTATGATGAAATTAAATATTTTATGTGTTAATATTTTGTAATGGTACTTGGAAATTTGATAGGGGAAATGTGATAAACTAATGAAAAGTGGTTACATGATAAACCAATAATGGGTGGTTCTGTGACAAACTAATGACCAGTGGTTAGATGATAAACTAATGAAATGTGGGTACATGATATCCCTCTAATGCAATGGGTATGGAAGTCGACTGAATGATTATTTCATTCGTAAGAATGATTGTAAGAGTGAAATGAAAATGATTTCCCAGGTACATACATTTTTATTTATTCCTTTTATGAGTTTATAATGTTTCTAATGATTGATATTGATATCATATGGATTTTTATTATTGATTATGATTACTCTTTACTTTTCCACGTTTTTATTTTTTATGATCTAGGTATTGATGGGTATGTGTTATTTTATGGATATCTAATGCACTTTTATTATATCATCATAATATTATGCACTGTTATGATCATTTATGACATTCAATTGTTAATGATTATGTTTACCCCTACTAGGCATCTGCGATGACCCTCTTATATTTCTTTTTCCTTGTGTTTTAAAGAATAATGTTAAAAAATATATGTATATAAATGATTTAAAATGTATTATGTTAATGAACTATTGTGAAATAAGAAAAGATAGGTATAATGGGAGATGATATCTAACTTTCTAAAAAAGTTTTTTATGAGTCCTAGTTGATATGAATTAATTATATAAGAGTTTTTACAAATTATATAAAACTATTAACCTAAAATGTCCTCAAAAATAAAAGTGACCCCATTTTTACTTTTGATGTTGTATGGTTAAATGAAAAATTTGGGTCACAATTATCAGTATCAAAGAAGGGAATATAAATTTATGGATTTAAACATATTATTTGGGAGTGTAGGTCCTGGGTTGTTATAGTTGGTATCAAAGGTAGATTTAGTTAACTTCAGAGATTATAATGTTTTCATATGAGTTTATATTATAGTTATGGATACCATAATAGGTATATATGATTAAGGTTGATAATATGTTCAAAGTATTAAACACCCCATTTAATCTTTTTACATAGTAAAAATTATGAGGTTATCAATGATGTTTTTTGAGACTTTTTTGGGTTGAGGTATTTGTAACCCCTAGGATCAACATGATGTTTTTTAGGGCGGATTTATTTTTTAGGATTAAAGAAAAAAGGTTATAACTTGATGGCCTGGTGATAACTCGATGCATTCAGTAAGGCCATAGGGCTTGAACCCACAATTGAAGGACGACATGGGTGGAGCACCTACCACTGTCCTATAAAATTTATTGGTTAGTATGGAAATATTTACAGGTTATGATTAAGTTTATTTTAGAAGAAAATAGGATTTTATTTGAGGAATAATGGTTGATTTATCTTAGAATAATATACGATCAAATACTTTTAATCTGTTGGTTTCAAACATAGTCAGGAAATGATTAATGAATTTTAAGGATAGTTATTTATGGAATAATTTAGTTAGAATGTTCGGTATTAAAATTAAATTTTTATTATTAGTGCATCATTTGAAGGTTTACTCATTTTGGGAATTATATTACCATTTTCTAACCATTTTGGGTTTGGTTAATTTCAAAAAGATAGGTGAAAAAACGTGACTATCCCTTTATGGTTATGTGGGATTTAAAAATTGATTTTAGTGATTCATGAATTAAAAATTCATATTTAATAATCATAATTTGAAAAAAAATATGATATTTTTTTGGAAATTGATTAAAGGATGAAATTATGATCATTAATTAAGTATATTTCTTTTTTCTTTGTCTATTGGTCTAAATGGTAAGATAATTCTTTAACTCTAGGAATGGGATCGTTTAATAAGAGTATTATACTAGTACCATTAATTATGGTAAATTGATGGTATTTTAGATCATTACAGATTTCTGTTTTTGAGGCCCTTAACATTCCATTTATCATTCAATTTTTTTATGATCAATAAAATCAATCGATCTCTATAATTATTTACACTTTTCCTCCATTCCCACCTATATTTTCCCTCTATGGAATCCTAGTTATGTGTAACTTCTAAAGACATTTATGCTTCCAAATTTACTTTTTTTAATATGATATTTTATTAACCATTTTTTCTATGTGGTTTTCAATAATAGAATTCTAAAAATGTTAATCCTTTGATGACCAAGATGAATTGCAAAGGTGAAATTTATTTTAAGGGGGGTAGGATGTAAAATCTAAAAATTTTATGAAATATATTCTTTTAAATTAATTTAAATTATTTGATATAGTTTTTCACATAGAATTAACATTTTATATTATTTTATATGAAACACAATTCTATCTTTCATTGCATGAAATATCGATTTCCTTTGATGAATTATGTTATACACAACCCTGAGTATTACCGAACAACAATTTACTATTAATCTTATTATTTAACATGATAGTTATCACCTAGACATTGTAATGGTTGGAATAAAATAGATTATGAAAATTTATTTCACACATTCTTATAAAATAAATTAATTTTTCACTAGTCAATTAAAATTTAAAATAAAAAACTGAATGAATATAAAGGACGTGTTTATATGAAAAGATAATTTTATTCCCACAAAGGTGGTTTTTATTAATAAATTAAATTAATCAAAATTAGTGAATTATATTAATAAAAATATATATTTTATATATTTAATAAAATGTTTTTAAATTCATCTGATAAATTTTATAGGCTTAAAGTAAGAACAAATCCAATTTTAAGCATTAAATGGGTGTATTTTTTTAAAAAGGTAGTTTTGATGCCTTTTAATGGAAGACTTGCCTTAAAACTAAATTGTGAAACTTTTATAAACTATATTTTTTAATATAAAATTCCCTTTTAAATGAATAATATTAAAATTTACTTTGGGATAATTTTTGGCTTTTTTTCTGAGAACTTTCATATTTTGATGAATATTAAATGACACTGAATTTTAATTGAAAAATTATTTTTTGTATAAATAATTTATAGTGTAAAATTTAATTTTAATTGGTTTTAAATTATAATTACATAAATTTTATATAATTTAAACCAATTTAGATCATTTTAATAAATTTCACATCCAAATTCGATATAAAAACATTTCAAAATTTTGAACTTTTACTTGAGAAACCCATTATCTCATCCCGTCTGTGGGATTAATTTTAAATTAATTACTTCAAATTATGTAACTAGAATTTAAAAAATTGGATTAAATATTTGGAATCACCATAATATATAATTTCTAGTAATTTCAATTTAGTTTTTGAAAAAAATATGAGTGAAAGAAATTAAAATTAATTACAATGATTAAGGTAAAAAATATTTTTACTTAATTATTAAAATTTAATGTTAAGTGAATAAATGACTTAGAGACATGTAAAAAACAATTTTATGTCCATGATTCTACCATATCACCACTTTTATCTTTTTTCTATCATTATTTGAGTCACATTATGTAAAGGATACCTCCCAATAGTGTTTACCTTTTTATCTTTATAAGAATACCACTCCTCCACTATAAAAAGAAACTCAATCTCCCCCTATATTCACACATATCAAGCCCTATTAAATATTAAAAAACCTTAAAGAATAATATTACAACATACATACTCTAGTAATAGAAACCTTACATTGGGAAGAAATAAATTCAGGGAAGTCCTTTGGTGTAAACCAAAAGGAGTTACCCGAAAAAGATGTAACATTATTCAACGATAACTTTTGTTTTATTTCATTCTTTACCCATTTAGTTATTCTTATTCCATTATAATATAATTAAATAATTATCATAAATATAATAAGAATTTTTATGTTAATTATTTGTCCTATACCTACACACACTTCCATAAAATGGGTAATGAAATCACCGTTCTTATGTACGGCGAACTACCTCCTCGTGAAACGATGTCATTAATTTTTTCCTTTACCACCCTTTATGGTTGGTAATTATGATGTAAATATAGGTTTTATATGATATATATGATATTTATAATTCCTTAATGTTTTTTTCAAATATTATATACCCTATAAAATTTTGATTTCCATTTTTTGGGAATATGATAACATCATTTGAGGACGTGTGGACTACCACCTCCTCAAAGAAACGTAATACATTAACCCTTTACATAGAATGTTTTAAAGATAGTTTTCATAAAAATATATGACATAAATTATATATTTAATATATTCATGACATAATTATCTATCACTACATATAATATATAATTTTCTTCTTTCAATTTCACACATTGAAAAAGTGATAACGTCGTTTGTGGACGTGTGAACTACTACCTCCTGAAAGTGATGTAATTATTCCCTTTTTATCACCACATAACAAGATATATATATATGTATATATAATTAAATAATATTATATTTATAATATAACAATAATTCCGTAAAGATAAATTTTACTTACCTTCTTTCCATAATTATCATTGAAAAATGGGAATGTTACTCATGCATACATGTGACCTCCTGTCTCCATGATCATAACATTTATTCATTTTTCATAAACATCAATAATGTATGATTAAAAAATTATAATTTATTTAATTTTTTTAATTATTTCATGTTTATTATTTTGTAGATATTTAAGTAATGAACTCATTGACCATATTCAAACAATCAAATTTAGTTTTGACACACAAGTCGAATATGGTCAAAACATCTAACTTAAACATTATTAAGTAAGTAATTGAATAAAATATTTTCTATAAGTGAAATAAATGTAATAATAAACATATAAAATTTTATTAATAAATTAAATAATTAACAAAAGTTTATTATTCAGGAAGATATAGGACAAGCAAGACAAATCAAACTCAAGGTAAGGAATTTCTTAACTCAATCTCCACTCATTAGGATAAATTTTATGTCATTGGTTATGTTATGCCAAGAATAAGTTTGAAATGACCTATTATTATATTAATTATTTATTTCCAATTCTATATTGTAGATTTACATTTTTTACATATAATTATTTCATGGATTTATTCTCACTGCAATGATATGATCTTTATAAAGATTTTTATCGGCTCAATTTTATTTCTATGATATATATGTATAAATATATATATATATATATCATATTCACAAATTATTTTTCTTGAGTGGTGTATATACTTACCATGAATCTATTTTATTATTTTTATCCTTAATTTTTTGGGTTTTTATATATCCTTTTTATTATATCACTTTCATAGGTTTTACAGTTTCAATGTTACTAAAGCAACAATGGATTTTTGTCACAATCTGCCTTCTTTGAAAAGTTTGTTATGTTATACACCTATATTATTTTATGAGGTGTGTGTACTTATCCTTTATCATGATATACCATGAATCTACTTATTATCAAGATATTATAATTTTCATTTAACTTTTCTATTTCTTAGGGCTTATGATTCAAATGTTTCATGGTGGTATGAGACACTTTGGATTGTTTAAAATTTATTTTCCTCATGAATGTTTTTAATGATATTTTAATGGTATTTCCATTCATCAATGTTAAAAATCCTTGTTGTCAATTATCCTCCACTAGTGATATTTTGTATTTATACCATCCTCGTTCTTTTATGAATGGATTAATATTGTTTTTAAAAGATTTTTGTTAAACCCATTTCTTTTCAATGGGTTAATCATGTTTCAAAGAGATTATTTGGGAACCCATTTATTTTACACGGGTTAATCATATTTCTATGATATTTTTATGAAAACCATTTCATTTTCATGGTTTCATTATGTCATAATGATATTATTATAGAACCTACTTCTTTTACATGGGTTATTCATGTTTCAATGATATTGTTACATAAACCATTTCTCTACCATGAGATAACCATGTTTCAAAGACATTATTATGGAATAAATTTCTTTACCATGGGATAATCATGATTCATTGAGATTATTATGAAAATATTTTCATATCCATGGGATAATAATGTTTCAAAGAGAATGTTATAGAACCAGTTTCTTTTCCTTGAGTTAATAAAGTTATGAAATGGATAATGGTTTTTCCTATGAGTTTATAATTAAATGAAAGATTTTATGTGTTATGATTTTGTAATGGTAATTAATAAATTTGATGGGTGGTTACATGATAAACTAATGATGAGTGGTTATGTAATAAATCAATGATGGTTAGTCTTGTGATAAACCAATTATGAGTGGTTACGTGATAAACTAGTGTTTGGTGGGTTCGTGATAGCACTCTAATGCATTAGGTATGGAAGTCCACCATATAGTTATTCCATTTTTAAGAGTGGTTATAAGAGTGAAATGAAAATGATTTCATAAGTATGTATATGTTTTCATTATTCTTTCTATGAGTTTATAATGTTTCTAAAGATCAAGATTGATATTCCATGGATTTTGATAATTGGTTCTGATGACTCTTAACTTTTCCATGTTTTAATATTTGATAGTCTAGTTATTGATGGGTATGAGTTCTTTTATGGCTCAATCATGCACTTTGATTATGTCATCACACCCTTATGTAATATTAGGATCAATAATGACATTAAATTACTAATTCTTATGTTTACCATTACTAAACATCTGAGATCAACCTTATTATTTTTAATTTTACCCAAGGCTTAAAGATTTATTTTAATTATTTATGTATATAAATAATTCCACAAGGATGATGTTTATGACCTATTGTGATATAAGAAAAGATGGGTATAATGGGATATGACATTCAACTTTATAAACCAGCTGTTTTTGGGTCCAAGTTGACATGCATTGTTTATATAAGAGTTTATCCTCATTATATACAAATCTAAAAAAACGTTCCTTCAGAATGTCAGTGATCCTTGTTTTCCTTTTGACAATGTAAGGTTTAGATTAAAAGTTTTGGTCACAATTATCAAAATCAAATCTAGGAATGTAAAGTTATGTATTTCAACATATAATTTTGGTGTGCGGGTCTAGGGATATTATATATATAAAATTTAAATTTATATGAAATCTTTAACCAAAAGTTATTTGGTTAATTTATTGATCAGAAATACACTTTTGCGCATAAAAATAGTTTTTTCAAAAAAGACAGTCTTTTTTTTCAAAATGGTTTTATTTTCATTTATAATTAATTGGTCACCCAATAATTTAATTTATATGCATGTGTAAACCATGTTTTTATTATAATTTAATATTATTAATAACTTCTATTTCAATGTCCACATGAAAAAAATCATATTAAATACAAATATTTTAATTTTATGACACAATTTTTTGAATCAATAAGGTTTTTCTTATGACTTTTCCATTCCTTCATACTTGGGGGAGATTGTTAAGTCAATAAGGTTTCCTTATGACCTTACCATCCCTTCTTGTTTTGAAAATCACAAACACCTTATCTTAAGGAATTTTTTATCCTGTGTTTCACTTATCTAAGGAAAATTTTCATTCCCCAAGGAAAATTTTCCTTACCACATTTTTCACTAATCATTATCTTGTCTAAGTGTAAAAATTAGGTTTCATTCCTAAAACCTCAGAATCATGTAATAAATTGATAAAGAGAATTCTATTTTTAGACTCTGAATTCAAACTCCAAGTTCTCTAAATTTAGACTCCGAACTCCTCTGAGTTCTGACTTTGAGTTCTCTGAATTCTGAAACCAAAATCTTGTGAGTTCTGACTCCGAATTCTAATGAATTCTGACTCCAAAATTTGTGTGTTCTGACTCCGAATTCTAATGAATTTTGACTCTGAACATTGAAAGTTATGAGTCTGAATTCGAATGAATTCTGACTCCGAACTTTATGCGTTCTGATTCCAAATTCTCATGGAATCTGACTCCTAAAACTATAAGTTCAAGTTCTTAATTCTTGAGAATCCAAATTCTGAATTTCCTTGAAATTCAGACTCCAGAATTCTATAGAATTAAGGTTTGAAATTCCTTAGAAAACAGAATCCTAATATCCTTGTATTATAGACTCCGAATGTATTTTTGATTAGACTTCAAACTTTTATTTTCTTACACTCCGAATAATTTATTTTGGTTATGTAACCATATTTTTTCTTACACTTATTTTTATAAAACTGTGTCATGCATTCAGTTAATAACTAACCGTTTTTAAGTGACACATGTACAGGTGTCTCTGAAACTCAAGGAAAAATATGACCATTGGAAGAGGGAGACGACCGTTGGTGTTGTGCCTATATATAGGAGCTCATTTGAAAGATCTCTCAAAAAGTTGATCAATCTAGAGATTACATGCTGCTGATGTGATTTATATAGAGAGAGAATTTATTACTTTGTGTGTACTGAACTTCTTGTTCAGATTTTCTTTGTGTGACTCTGAATGTTGCTGAGTATATTCGAGGGCTTCCAGGGATAGGAAGATAGAGGTGCCGACTACCTTGAAGTTGAGGTCTCCCTTGATGAGGAAGAAAGAGGTGCCAACTACCTTGAAGTTGAGGGCTTGTGGGGATAGCAAGATAGATTCCGATCTTCGTATCGAGGGATTACCCTAGTGTGGGTAAGATAGACTTTCTTGAAAGTATAAATCAAGGGACCTTTATCCAAGGTTGTTGGATACCCTTCTCCTTGGGTTAAAAGACTTACCACTTGTTACTTGTTTTGTTTCAAGTTTTCCACTGCATTTTACTTATTGAGGAAAGTAAAACTATCTTATACTTACTTATACGTTTATACTCTGATTTAGTGAGATTATATATGCTTTAAGGTAGAATATTTATCATTGTAAACTTTCATTAAGTTTCATTTTTCCAGAACCAGATTTCCGGATTTGCTTTCTCGGAATCACTTTTATGGATTCAAGCAAGTTTATGGAACTAGAGGTTTTGTGAATTACCTTGTTTTAACCTTGTTAAACACAACCATATTTAAAAGCTCCAAAGGAATTTTTTAAATTATACAATTCACCCCCTCTTGTATTTTGAGCATCATTAGATACTTTATTCAGTATCTATCTTATTTAGATCCTACATTTGGTTTTATAGAGTATATCATACTCCACATACCATCTCAACAATTGGTATCAGAATCTTGGTTCAATCTGAATTAATATCATGATTAGATTCATAAGAGAATTCTTCTTCTTCTTGTTTTTCAGAATCATATTTTTCAGACTCATTAAGTTCAGATTCCTTTTTTTTCTTAGAGATTCTCTTGAAGAATATTTTCTTTATTTACAAACTTTTCTGTTAACAAAGTTTTTGTGGAAAGATTTTTCTTATAGTTGGAAGGAATCAATGTTGGTTCCATATACAATCTCAATCCAATAATACCACCTATTTTTGATGGGAATGATTATGAATATTAGAGAGATCGTATGAAGACATTTATTATCAATACTAGAGTTGATAGTTTGGTAATGATTACTAGAGGTTATAAAATTCCTGACAAGGAAGTTAGTACCTTCACCAATCAAGAAAAGCATGAATATCAACTGAATTATAAGGTATGCAATACATTTCTTTTTTCTATGAGTAGAAATATATATAGCCAAATATCTTCTTATGAAGCTGCAAATTGTATTTGGAAGAAACTCAAAGTTACTCACTTAGGAACTTCCAAAGTTATTGAAACTAGAAGAGCCATGCTCAGATATTAATACCATGGTTTTAACTTTCCTTATAGAGAACCCATATGTAAGGTGAAATAAATATTCATGAATATTTTTAATAGTTTAAAATCAATGGGTGAGAAAGGATTAGTTTATGAAGCTCTTGTGGATAAGATCATAGACATCATGCCCAATGAGTGGGAATCCAAGAGAACTGCTATTGATGAAAATAGAAAGGTCTCTCAGATTTCTCTTGATGAAATTTTTGGAACACTTATTCAACATGAAACCAGAATGAAGAGAGATGTTGATAATGTTAAGAAGAAGAATGGGAATGGCATTGTTGATTTTACTACAACTTCAAATCATATGAAATCCAATAATCCTGAGAGAGTTACTAAATCCAAATCTAATAAGGTTATTATCCAATCTGAATATAGTGGAAGTGAATCTTCAGAAAATGAATTTTCTAATCTTTCTCAAAGGATGAACAAGATTATTGGATAGAAGAAAATTCTATCCAAATATATGAAAAAGGAAAGGAAAGATAAGAAAGATATAGAAGTCACATGTTATGAAAGTAAGAGAGATGGACATATAAGACCTGATTGTCCTATGCTTAAGAGAAAAGAAATAAAGGAAAATAATTCTGTGAGAAACAGAAAGAAATACTACAAAGCTAAAGCTAAGAAAGTCTTGAAAGCCTATGACACCTAGAGTGCCAGTGGTGGAGACTCCTCAGATGAATCATCCGATTATGAATCTTCTAGATAGAAGAATCTTGGTCTAATATCCAGGATACCTATTGATAATCATTTCTTAATGGATAAGGTACAAAATACTGAATCAATGACCAATGTCTCTTTAAATAAAAATTATAGTAATGATAAATATTATAAATCATCAGATGAAGAATCTTCTTCTGATGAAGATAATACTTTACCAACCTATGAAGAAGTTTCCATGTTCCAAAATCCTTGAGATTGAGAAATCAAAACTCATAAAAAAGATTGATAAGTCAAATTCTAGGAATACTATTCTTACTAAGGAAATATCATATCTTTCTAAAGATCTTGATAAGAAAATTGTTGATTTTTAAGGTATTTCAAAAAATCTTGAGGAAGTAAATTCTGAGAAGAATAAACTTTCTAAGGATCAAGAAAACATAATTTCAAATAAAAATGTTTTCGAGCCTAACTCTAGTTCCAAATCAAATGATTTAGAAGACAAGAACTTGGTTATCAAACTGAAATATAAAATTTTTCCTTGAGGAAGTGTTTGTCAAACTTTACCTTAGGTAAGGAAAATTTTGATAAAATGTACTCTCAAATCTGACCTTTAAGGAATAGTTCTGGTTTTGGTCATACTATTTCTAAACCGATTTTTAGCAACAATTATTTTGTTCCTCACAGTCCTCCATTCTGTACTAAGTGTTAGTGTGGTGGACACTGGGCAAATAATTGTTCCTTAAACAAAATCCAATCTTTAGGATTTCATAAATCCTATTTTTTTAAGAAAATGTGGGTACCTAAAATTTTTTCTTTCTGAAATTTCTAGATCTAAGAAAGTTTGGATTTTAAAAGTCTAACTATTTTGTTTTCAGGAAAATAGAGAGATTACCAAAAGCAACACTTGGTACATGGATAGTGGATGTTCCCAGTATATGACTGGTAACAAAAACTAGTTTTAAAAGATTATCAAGACGAAAGGAGGAAAAGTAACTTTTGGAGATAATGCTCAGGGAGAAATTATTGGTATAGGTAACATCGTTCTTCTTGAAAAAACTTTGATTTCAAATGTTTTATTTGTTAAGGGTCTTAAGCACAACCTCATTTGCATAATCCAATTATGTGATGAAGGTTACCTTGTTAATTTTAGGAATGAAAAGTGCTTAGTACACAATTCCAAGGAAGAGTTTATTCTTTTTGCCCATAGGAAAGAGAATGTATACACACTAAACTTAGAAGACCTCAGGAGCCAATATCTACCTTGACTTAGTGAAATGGAAGATCATTCTTGGTTATGGAATAGAAGGTTAGGTCACTGTAACCTTATGAACCTATGAAAAATTTCTAAGAAAATATTAGTTAAGGATTTACCAAAGCTTAGATTTTATTATTCAAAAGTTTGTGATCCTTGTCAATATGCAAAGCAATATAAATCACGTTTTAAATCAATCGGTGAAGTATCAACTACTGATGCATTACAGTTAGTGCATATGGATCTTTTTCATCCTATACAAACTGGATGAATTGGAGGCAAGTATTATGTATTTGTCTTAGTTGATGATTACACTAGATTTACATGGGTCTATTTTCTAGAAAATAAGTTTGAATATTTTTCTTATTTAAAAAGTTTTAGATCCCAAGTTAAAAATGAAAAAAACCATCCATTGAAAACTATTCATAGTGATCATGGTGGAGAATTTCAAAATTCTTTTTTTGAAACATTTTGTAGTATAAAAGTCATTACTCACAACTTCTCAGCACCAGGAACTCTTCCACAGAATGGTGTTGTTAAAAGAAGAAATATAATTCTTCAAGAGATAACAAGAACCATGTTGAGTTAATATTCTATAGCCAAAAAATTTTGGGCTGAAGCTGTAAGTACTGATTGTTATACTATAAATCAGGTTTTGATTAGACCTTTTCTTAATAAACCCCTTTATGAGTTATGGAATGGTAGAATACCTTGACTTTCCTACTTCAAGGTTTTGGGTTGCAAAATATTCATTCTGATTACTAAAGATAATCTTCACAAATTCGAACCAAAATATGATGAAGGAATTTTCTTAGGCTACTCCACAAATTCTAAGGCCTATAGAGTTTTCAATAAAAACACTTGTAATATTGAAGAGATAGTACATTTGAAATTTGATGAAATTGATCCTTTTGTTTTTAACCATGCTCAACCTACATCTTCGGATGTGTTTTCAAAAACTGATTATCAACCCTTGATAGAAGATCCTTCTGATAAGGAAAATGTCAAAGAAAATGTTTCTAAAGCATTTACCCCAGAATATTTCCCACCCTATGTTAATGAATAGGTTTTAAAAAACCCAAATTAGTTGTTTCTAAAGAATCATCCCAGTGATAGTATCATTGGTGATGTGAATTAAACTATAAGGATTAGAAGTTCCTTAAGAAATGAAGTAGAACACATAGCATTTCTTTCCCAATTAGAACAATAAAGAACTGATGAGGCCTTAGGTGATGATGATTGGATTAAATCCATGCAAGATGAACTAAATAAATTTGAATGGAATAAGGTATAGACCTTTTTTGAATGATCTAAGGAATCTTCTGTTGTTGGAGTAAAATGGGTTTTCAGAAATAAGTGTGATGAAAAATGAATCATAGTTATAAATAAAGCTAGATTAGTTTCTAAATGCTATAATCAACAAGAGGGAATATACTATGAAGAAACCTATGCTCTAGTAGATGGACTTGAATATATTCATATCTTACTTTCCTTTACAACATTCTTCAATTTGAAACATTTTCAAATGGATGTGAAATGTGATTTATTTAACGGTTATGTTCAAGAGGATGTTTTTTTGAAAAAACTCCTAATTTTGAATACACAAAACATCCTGATCATGTTTTTAGACTTACCAAATCTTTGTATATACTTAAGAAAGCCCCTCGAGCCTAGTATGATAGACTTACAAGATTTTTGATTCTAAATAATTATGTTAAGGGAAATGCAGATCCAACCCTTTTTAAAAAGAAATATAAGAAAAAAGTTTTGATTGTTTAAATTTATGTTGATGACATTATATTTGGTTCAACTCAGTAATCTTTAACTAATTCCTTTGAAGATCTAATGAAAATTGAGTTTGAACTGAGTATGATGGGTGTGTTAAAAATTTTCCTTGGTTATCAAATTTTTCAAAAACTAAAAGGAATCTATATATTACAACATAAGTATATTAAATATCTTCTTAAAAATTATGGATATGACAACACTAAAAGTATTAGTACTCCTATAGACACCTCAAATACACTTGATCTTGATGAAGCTGGGAAACCAATAGATCAAACATCCTTTAGAGGTATGATAGGAAGTTTACTTTACTTAAGAACGAGTCATCCAGACTTAATGTTTTCAGTATGCTTATGTGCAAGATATCAATCCAATCTTAAGGAATCTCATTTAAAGGCAGTGAAAATAATTTTTTTCTACTTAAAGGGAACCATGGATTTAGGACTCTTCTATACTTCTGGAAATGATTTGGTTTTGAAAAGATTTTCATATGCGGACTTTGGTGGATGTAGAATGGATAGAAAAAGTACATCTGGAACATTTCATTTCTTAGGAGATTCATTAGTTTATTGGTCATGCAAGAAGCAAAACTTAGTAGCACTTTCCACTGCTAAAGCTGAATATGTAGTAGCTAGAAGTTGTTGTGCTCAAGTGTTGTGGATGCAACACACACTCAGAGTCTATGGTATGAGTTTTACCAAAACACAATTTTTTTGTGATAATACTAGTTCCATTTCCCTTATTAAAAACCCTTCACATCACTCTAGTGAAAAACACATAGATATTAGTCACCAATTTCTTAGAGATCACACACAAAAAGGGGATATTGTTCTTCAATTTACCAGAACACAAGATCAACTTGCTTATATTTTCAGAAAATCTTTACCCTCTGATAGATTTGAATACATTAAACAAAAGTTAGGAATAATATCTATAAGGTAATCATATTTATTAAATTTCTATTAAAATCAATCTCCTTACAGTAATAAACTCTTTCTCATAGGGGGATTACATTTTCTTATTAGTTAA
This sequence comes from Viscum album, assembly GCA_963277665.1. Lineage (NCBI taxonomy): Eukaryota > Viridiplantae > Streptophyta > Magnoliopsida > Santalales > Viscaceae > Viscum > Viscum album. The sequence goes on from OY728128.1 coordinate 1,485,810,478, forward strand.
AAGAAAATTTTCAAGATTTTCATACTTAGTTTTTCAAATCTTCGTAATGAAGTTTTTCGTACGCAAAATTTTCTTAAGGAAGTTTTTCGTACTCAAAAATTTCGTAAGGATGTTTTTCATACTAAAAAATTTTACAGTAAAAAATTTCGTAATAATATTTGCGTACTCAATTTTTTTTTCCGTAATGGATATTTTCTTAGTCATTTTTTAAATCTAAAGTTCTTCAAAAGGAGTATTACCTATTATGAATAATCTTCCTAGCAATCCGAAAGGTATGACTCTTTCTTGAGTTTTCATTATCTTCTTTTACTTGCTGGTAGTTTCTTTTGTTTCTTTTAAAATTTCTCGAATTATAGTTTTCTTAAATCCAATTACATTCCTTTAAAAACCTCAAAATATCGGATCCTAAAAAATTTTCCTTGCGGCTATTACTTCAACCGTCATATCTGATAAAAAGTTTTCTCAACTGTTGGATTGTATTTGGAAGTTCAACCAACACATCAACACCTATATAAAGGACCCTTGAAGGGTGATCCCACATCTGTTTTCAAGCCTTTGTGTACTGAAGCCCTGCCTCCCTTTCATAATCCCGTTCCGAACCTCTCAAATCTTTCTCAAATCCAAATGTCTGGTGAATTTCCTTCTCAAGAAATGCCAACTATCAATTGCATTTTGGAGTGGAAGATTTATAAAGAAATATTAGTGCATCTGAATTTCTTTTCCAAGTATGATTCTATTATCTTGAAGAATATCAAACTCAATAGATGGGAGAGTGTTTGTATTTCAAATCCAGGAGCTCAAGACTTGGTATATCCGGATCTTATTATCAAGTTTTATGAGTTAGTAAGTTTTTTTAAAGAAGAAGGTAGAGAGAAGTTTTATTTAAAAATCCATGAAAAGACCTATGATCTATCATACACAAAGGAATCCAGTTTGGTTGGAATCCCATTTGAAGGGGAATCTAAATTTTGTTCCCATAAGTTTCCCGATGTTCAAGGAAGTTTTATCAAGGTGAAAGCTATGGAGTGTATTGGACTTTTAGATGTCAAGACTATGAAGATTTATCATTTGTCTAAAAATAATAGGATTATTGAATTGTGGGTTCAAGGGTTTATCATTCCAAGAAAGGGTGATAAGGACACCTTTAAAAAGAGCAACATGTATATCCTATATTTTCTGGTGAATCCGAGGAAGATCAAATTGATGAAGTATATCCTGATTATGATAGAAAATATCAAGAATGGGAATTTGAAAGCTCAGATTATAATGTATCAGGATATTATCTCCAAGTTGATAGTTTGTTGTCTTGAGTATTTCAAGATTCCTTGCACTTCCAAGCTGAGGAATTTCAAAGTCATGTTGGTAAGTGATGATACCTTGAAGAGAATGAATGTTGGTCTCTCTAAAGAATCCAGAGAATTCTATGACTTACCAGAGGAGGAAGCAAAATCTGTTTTGAAGAAGAAATAGGTGGCATAACCATCAAAAAGGTTGGAAATAATAGGAAGTTGAAGGAAGTGTAATAATAAAAGAAAACTCCTAATGCTATGGAAGCTTAATCTACACCTCTAAAGCCCAAGAAGCATAAATCTTATCCAGATGAGGTTGTAGCCAAGTGGAGGGAAGTCAAAAATAATCATAAGGAAGGAGAACCACAGTTTGGTTTTGATCCTACTGAGGCCAAGACTTTGAAGGAAAAGAAAGCTGATGATCTTGAGAAGCAAGCTAAAGAGAAGAAGTTAACGAAGAAGATGACTGAAATCGAGTTAGTGAAATCCCTTTTGAGGGATACTGAAATAGCATCCAAGAATATCCCTGTACCGAAATCTTTTTGGTTGAACCCTTACCTGAGACTCTGGGGAAGAAGTAAATGACTCTAGAAGAAGCCCAATAAAATTTTGTTGAAGAGAAGGAAGCTGTGGAAGAAGTGAAACAAGGAGGAAGCAGTGCTGACATAGAAGATCTCATTCAGCAAGTTGAAGACTTTCATGACACAGAAAGTGATTCTAAAAAATTATCAATCCAGACTTCTCAAGTAGAATATTCGAAGCTTGATACTCCCAGGGTTGATGAAAATGATGAAGATGAAGTGAATATGATCTTTGAGGAAGAGAGTCATAATCAACATTTCATTCACCCTGAAGTTGCTGAGGCAAGAGATGAGAAGGAGAAGATAGATGAAGATAGAGTTGTTCAGCTGTCTGACAGCGAGCATGAGTCTCCAGATGAAGATTCTATTCCAAGAACCGATAAGGGGAAACATGTGGTTGTGGATACACCTATCAAATTTTTTTTAAAGAGAAATAAAGCTGGTGGATCTTCGAAGAGGAAGCTTGTTGAGATAGAGAAAGAGACTCCACCAAGCAAACTATCAGATTCAGAATCATCACCCCTAGAACATGATTTTTTCATTGAATCAATGAAGAAGATTGTTGAAACCATTACAATCTTTCCAAGAATTGACTCAAGATGTCAGATGCTTCAACATAGCATGAATCAAAAATCAGATTCAGTATCCTTGGTGATGGATAAGTGTGTCCAACTTGAGGATGATTTCAAGAACTTCTTTATCAATTATGATGCTCACAAAAAATCTTGTAATAAAGTGTTTAGCCGATCAAAGAAAATAGTTGAATACTTGAGAGAGCATTATGAGTTTCAACATGAAGTTAAGAAAGCTTTTGATAATGAAGATAGAAAAATCAAGGATCTCACGACTAGATGTAAGGAAAAGCTAACCTTTGAGCAGAATACTCAGATTCAGGAGGTCAAGGATCTGAATGGAAAGTTGTATTATGTTTCCCAAATCTAGAAAAGGGAAAGGGATCTTCAAAATGAGATCAAAGAGAAGATAGTTAAGAAAGATGAGTTGTTGAAGGCTCAGGTAGAGGCTCTGAAGGCTCAGGAAGAAAAGATCAAAGCTTTAGAGAAGAAAGCAGAGGATCAGGATCAGATCCTAAAGCAAGCAGAAGAAGATTACAAAGAACTCAAAAAGATGAAAACCATTGTGAAGAAATTGATACCCAAGGAGAAGTAAGAAAAATAGATCTAGTCTGATATTTTGGTGTATTTTTCTTCCTTGTACAAATTCTTCCTATCTTAATGAAATTTTGGTTGCTTGTTTTTGTTTGCATGCTTTGTAATAATATTTCAGGTACTATAATTTCTTATCCATTTCCTTGAATTATTTTTGGAAATAACAAAGGGGGATAAAGGAAAAAGAATACTAAGAAAAGAAGAAATATCTCTATGTAAGGGGGAGTTTATCTAAGGGGGTCATTTTCATTACAAAGATTTCCGTACTCAAGATAATGAGAAATCTCATTCTAGAAATCTAGAATATGATCCTTAGAGTTCCAAATCCTAAGGGGGAGTTAGTCGTATTCATCCTTTCCCATATGATAAGGGAGATAATTTTTAATTTCAAAGTCTAAGAAAAATATTGTCTAAGACCTTTCATTATTTTTCGTAAGGATTTTTTTTCTTTCCAAAAAGGGGGATATTGTTGAGTCAATAAGGTTTTCTTTATGACTTTTACATTCCTTAATACTTGGGGGAGATTGTTAAGTCAATAAGGTTTCCTTATGAATTTAACATCCCTTCCTGTTTTAAAAATCACAAACTACTTATCTTAATGAAAATTTTATTTATCATGTGTTTCACTTCTCTAAGGAAAATTTTCCTTCCCTAAGGAAATTTTTGCTTACCATGTTTTTCACTGATCATTATCTTATCTAAGTGTAAAAATTCAGTTTCATTCCTAAATCCTTGGAATCATTTAATATTTAGATAAAGATCATTCTGTTTTCAGACTCTGAATTTAGACTCTGAGTTCTATGAATTCAGACTCCGAACTCTTCTGAGTTCTGACTCCGAGTTCTTTGAATTCAGACTCCGAACTCTTATGAGTTATGACTCAAAATTATAATGAATTATGACTCCGAAATTTGTGAGTTCTGACTCCAAATTCTAATTAATTATAACTTCGAACATTGTAAGTTATGACTCCGAATTTGAATGAATTATGACTCCAAAAATTCTGAGTTTTGACTTATAATTCTCATAGACTCTGACTCTGAACTTTGTAAGTTCAGGTTCCGAATTCTTGTGAATCCAGATTCCAAATTTTCTTGAAATTTGGACTCCAAAATTCCATAGAATTTAGGTTCCGAATTCCTTAGAAAATAGAAACCAAATATCCTTGTATTATAGACTCCAAATGTATTTTTGATTAGACTCCAAACTTTTATTTTCTTATACTCCGAATAATTGATTTTGGTTATGTAACCATATTTTTTCTTACACTTATTTTAATAAGATGATGTCGTGAATTCAGTTACTAACTAACCATTGCTTGAGTAAAACGTGTACAGGTCGCTCCGAAATTCAAGGAAAAATATGGCCGTTGGAAGAGGGAGGTGACCATTGGTGCTGTGCCTATAAATAGGAGCTCATTTGAAAGATCTCTCAACAAGTTGATCAATCTAGAGATTACATGCTGCTAAAGTGATTTCTAGAGAGATAGACTTTATTACTTTGTGTGTACTGAAATTATTTTTCATATTTTTTTGTGTGACTCCAAATGTTGCTGAGTACATTCAAGGGCTTCCGGGGATATGAAGACAGAGGTTCCGACTACCTTGAAGTTGAGGGCTTCCTTGATGAGGAAGACAGAGGTTCCAACTACCTTGAAGTTGAGGGCTTGCGGGGATAACAAGACAACCTCTGATCTTCATATCGAGAGCTTACCCTGGTGTAGGTAAGACAGAATTTCTTGAATGTATAAATCAAGGGACCATTATCCAAGGTTGTTGGATACCCTTCTCTTTGGGTTAAAAGACTTACTACTTGTTACTTGGTTTGTTTCAAGTTTTCCACTGCATTTTATTTGTTGAGGAAAGTATAACTATATTATAATTCCTTATACTTTTATACTCTGATTTAGTGAGATTATATACGCTTTAAGGTTGAATCTTTATCATTGTAAAATTTCATTAAGTTTCATTTTTCCGGAACCATATTTCCTGAGTTTCTTTCTTAGAATCACTTTTCCGGATTCAAGCAAGTTTATAGAACTAGAGGTTTTGTGAATTACCTTGTTTTAACCTTGTTAAACATAACCATCTTTAAAAGTTACAAAGGAATTTTTTAAAGTATACAATTCACCCCCCTCTTGTATTTTGAGCGTCATTAGATACTTTATTCATTATCTATATTATTTAGATCCTACATTTGGTATTATAGAGTATATCATACTCCACATACCATCTCAACACATTTTTTTATTAAACTTAATGTTTTATGTTATACAAGCTAAGCTCAGTGTGGCATGTAACACAAGATAATCTCGGTGTTACATGTAATAAAATTTAAAATAATTATTGCGTATAACAAAAGATATGAAAAATATTAAATTTATTTGAAAAAAATAACTTCACAAAATCTCATTTTGTTATATAAAATTCTCTCCCAATGCTGAATTCGAAGACAATGAAGAGAAAACTTCTCTATAATACAAACACACTCATTAGAACACAGGGTAAAGAAAAGTTCAATCTCAACAGGTGATAAAAACAGAGAAACCCAAACTCAAGTTATCTCCAAAAAAGTAATAATAAGTAAATTTGAATGAATTAATAGTTCATTTATTCCATTTTTTATCAGAAATAATAGGTATCTCATTTCACAGTTCATACATGAACATATATCACATTTAATAAATATGTCCCTATCATGATAAATGAATTTCTATATTTATACCTATTTTACTATCATGGTTAATGAATATGCATATAATGATATACTATTCCAAGAGGATATGTCCCAATAAAAAATAACATAACACAACATGTAAATCACCCAAAGTGAAATAACATTAAATTGTAATAAGAGAACATCATAAACAAAAATCCAATCCATGGGCTCTTATATTTACCCCATAAATTGGTTAGATACTCCCATTAAAAATCTAATTATGAAGTATAAAAACATACTAGTAACCTTCTTCCTTTCATAAATAGTAAAGGAATAGAAAAGAAATTGGATCATCTGATACCAATTAGTAACATCCCCACCATGGTGCTCCCTTAAGCGACTGAGATAGTTGGCCACCTAATCTTAGGCTTGCCTACCTATATTCTAGAGGCTCTTAACCATTAGTGAGGTTATAAATAATATATTTAGGAGAAAATAACCTATAGTAATTATTTATAGAGAAAGAAGTAGCTGAGTAGCAGAAATAGTGGAATCATTATGAATCAATAATCAGACAACAAAAGCTAAGAAATGATTAACAAAATAAATCCAAATAATAAAATAATATTATAATGATAAGAAGATGGCATAAAAATGAAATATTTAAAGTTATATAGATAAAATAATAATAAAATTCAAATAAAAAATCCAAAACCCATGATCCCAAACCCCATGTCGATCCTGTCTCTAAAATCCTACCCATACAATAATCTATAAATCAACATCAAGGTCCCTTCCCCTTGTCCATCCATACATACATGAAATATGGATGGGTACTAAGTGGAGACTCATGAAGGTTTTGAGTAAAACTCAGTAGGTTGATACCATACTATCTAAAAAAATCCATTCTGTGAAATATAATTCTTGCAATAAAGAAAACAATAGGGAATTAATTTAATAAATTAATACTACACATAAAATAAACATGTTGAACCTCCTGTTCTGGGTGACACCTGGGGCTATCTCATCACTTACTTTGGTTCCCTTTAAAATATATTTATCTAAGGAAGAATCTACCTACACCAGTATGGATCACCTAATTAGTAGTAGATTATCCTACTGGGTACATATCACAAAAACATCAAATTTTACAAAAAGGACTCTTTCCATAAGCTATTCAGAATCTACCACTTGGGAATCAAATACTGTGAATCTGGTCCTCAAACATCCAATATAATCATATTATCTACCCTCATGCATCAATTACAAGTATTCCATGACTATAGGTGGTATAAAAACATGCACCAATCCCACATGTGTCAACATAAATCATTATTCATGTCTAGAAAAACTCAATATGACAATAAGCATCCCACCTTAGGTATTAATCACATCGATGCCAGATAATCTCAAAATCCAAATAAGAAAAATCATATGGCCAATAATACACATACATGATATATCATCATGATACACAGTGATAATTTTACCAAATTATGAGTTTTCTAACCTAATATTTTTTTTATTAATTCAGATTCCTAATTTTCATTAAAATTATATCATACCTATTTCTTTTATCATTTAACCCTATGTTCATTAACATTTTAGTTAAAAAAATTTATCTGATATGATTATACCTTAGGATATAAAAAAAATCATGTGTTATTCTATCTAATAAGATTAATCCACCAATAAATAAATTTTCCCAAATATCATAGGATTTTTATGTCAAACTAACCATGTATCAATGAGTTTAATGGATAGAACACCAATAGAGTAGTTTTAAGCCTCATTATTACTGCTTATAGACCCAATGGGTTCCAATGGATGGTTTAAAAAAGAACATTATAATTTAACAAGGATTATCCAATTTATTTGGTTGCGTGCACAACATACCGGTGTGATTGTACATATCACATATACTATGGATAATTAAATTAGATAAAAGGGATTAGATTTAGACCAACCACCTTTATCTAGTGATTAAATAACACTTCCAATAGGTAACACCCACTATAATAAAAGGGTAAAATATAATAAGAGAAACTAGATCACATAAGATCAAGATCAATAATTGATTCTATAATGGTCATATTATTCCAATTATATAATGTAGAAAAATTGTAAGAGAGGAGAAAACGAATGTGAAAAAAATTATTTGGGGAGCATATGCTTAATCGAGATGTCCATGAGGGAATAAATCACTCTAAGATCATCTAGAATCCTTTTAGGGATCAAGATATATGGGCTTAATGTAGATAAAGAAAAATATTATATAGAAAATGTGTCCTTTAAACTTTTGATCATGATATATACACTATGTGTAACCCTTTCACATCATGTATTTATCTATTTTCTAGTTACGTTGAAAAAACATAACTTTGGGATAAAAATAAACCCATCTAATATTTCAAATCATGTAAAAGTTTCATGGAATATAACTAATTAATTTCCCAAACTAGTTCATGATATTTTCCTGGTGATATTCAAATGTAATGTAACTAGTTGATGGTATATAATAGATTTAAATCTTGAAACATCCCACAATGTCTGCCTGAACATATTGTCATGTAATGAAATAGGTTCATAGAGTTTTAATTTCTAGTAGACATATCTTATCACATATTTTTGATGAAAAACTAGTACCAACTCTAAAGCCTTCCAAAACTCATAGAGAACCCTTAGAAGACCTTGAAACACATACCCAAACCCGTTTAATTCAAACAAATATACATCCTTGAACATTAGGTAATTTTCCTAGACACTTATCTCTATTACCAAAAAAATACACAATCACCAAGGTTCAATGATAAAGAACGACACAAATGAAATATTCTCAATGAAAAACTCAAAGAGGGATGTACCTAAAATAGATGGTTCAATACACAATAGAAGATAAAAAATGGCATCTTGACTCAAGGCTGATCACATGAAATAGTCAAATTAATAGATCATAATCAATTTTATCAAATCATTTATCAACCATGCTTAAGTATTTGATCTATAGAACACCCAACTATATCATACATATATAGTACATCATTATATGTGATTATTCATTACATCTCACTTCTAAATATCACCCCCAATACCCAAAAGTTATTCCATTATTTATTATCTGCATAATCAACTTATTTTATTGTTTATTATATTACACTAATGCATTAACCTTGAGTCCTTTCTATACATATCATATAAAATCTTCATCATCATTACCTGGTGAATGAAATCATAATAAAATGTTGATTTTATAGAATTTTTAAAGGCTAAAATGTAACATCCCGGTTCCAAGAGCCACCCAGAGGTGCCCCGTACCCAGTTGGTCACATGGCCTCAAGTGAATTTCCCTGAATGCCAGAGGATTTTGTCTAGCAGCGAGGGTCTTGGGTGCGATAGTGGGGAAACTATGCCCTCATTGGCAGAGTACACATCAGAAGTAAACAAACATGCAATAGCGAAAGCAGTAAATATCTAACAATAGTAGACAATGGAAGACTGGAATAATAAAACAATAAGAGCACATATATATATAAATGATGCATGATACATATGTTTAGGAAAGCATCCAAACAAATCACAATGTTTGAATACAAATATTACTAAAACAAAGTCAAAAATAAAAAAATGAATAGCTGCTCAGCATCGCAAGAATAGCTTGGTCCCATGCTCTCCAGCTCCACAAAAGTCATGTGCCTGAAGTAGAAGGGTGCTTGCCCTTATCTATACCTGCAACAATATAATCTTTTTGGGCCCAAAAGCATGAACCAAATAGCGTGTGAGACTAAATTACAGTAGGCAACCACCCAAAGATCTGTGCCTAATAGTCAGTGAATATATGGTAGGTAAATGTACAGATAATAGTAAACATGGATGTACTAAGCAGTAGACAATATATATTTTCAATATCAAGAAGCAGCGAAACAAACAGCTAAAACTCAAACAAGTAACCCTATGGGAAGTACTCACAACCATCCCCTCTAGTCCTACCTCAAAAGTACAAGAAACCCTCTAGGTAGAACACTCGGTCTAACCCCTCTGATTCTGTATATGAATATAATAATACTCTTAGAGGAAGTGCTCATAGTCTATCCCCTTATACTCAAAGGTAAAGCATGACTCTCTAAGGAAGTTCACACAGTCATTCAACGTATAGTCTAGGGTAGTAAAGAACTCTCTGAGGAAGATCAAATGTCAATTCCTTTTATATCCCCATGGTCTAGGACTCTCTGAGGAATCTCACTCGGTCAATTACCCTTATAGCTTAGATCATACAATTAAAACAAAGACTCTCTAAGGAAGCTCACATGGTCAATCCCCTTATAGTCTAAAGTAAACAAGGACTCTCTGAGGAAGCTCACTTGGTCAATTCCCCTTATATCCCAAAGTGTTTCTAGGCTCTCTAAGGATGCTCACTCGGTCAATCCCCTTTATAGCCTAAGTTCTCAAAGACACTCTGAGGAAGCTCACCCGGAAAATTCCCCTTATAGTCTACAACACCTGGTTCTCACGACCCTGTGTAGGTCAACAAGCATAAAAGCATAATATGACCAAAGTAAACCTATAGAACTACTTGGCTAATAGTCTACAACATATCAAGCATGTTAGAATACAAACTTTCCATCCTACAACAACAGGCATGGAAAACAGGCAAGATAGCCAAAGTCTAAACATGACCAAACTGTCATAAACAGAGAAAGAATGGGAAAAATAGATCCAAAGCATAGAAATAAACCCTATTCATATCCAAATATCTTCTACATAGGCATACAAACATGGTAGGAAAACAACAAGGGTAAAATAGTAAACACGCAATACCCCATTCCAGGGTATTGGTGGAATTTTCACATAATACTTAAAGACTTCGAACAGAAAGGCACAAACCACCTAAATCGAGGTTAGGAGGTCAATATACGTGAACCTTGAAGCTTGAATCTCCTTGAAATGTCATAGATATAAGAAAATGTCTAAAATGTTCAACCCACGAAAACTTAGAAAAGAAGAGAAACCAAGAGATGTGGCTCAAAGAGAAGAGAGAACTCACCAATGCGATTCCAATGCAATCATTGGTGTTTGAATTGGAGGATGGAAAGAGGATCAGGGGCTCATCGAAGATCCATGGCCATACAGACTCTCTCGAATGAATGAGACCTAGAAGATGTGTGTTCTGTCTATCATACGCGACCCCAATGTGTTAAATGAAAACAAAACAAAATACAAGGCATGTACTTTTGGAGTACATGGCGTATACTTGCTTTTTTCATACTCCACATTAGGTGGACTCCAAGTCACACCCACACAGCCATGTCTGTGGCTACTACATGGCCAATACATGACCTACTGTGGTAAGAAATTACACGGTGTGTACTCATAAAGTACACGACGTGTACTTTAAAAATTTCCAAAATTTCCTCTTTTTCTCAAAAACTACCAAAAAGGAAAAATATACCAGAAAAAAAGGTCCGGGTTCTTATATAAAATATAAGTGATATACATCGAATAAATAAACATGATCATAAATAATATCATTTTTTGAATGTTATAAACATAAATGTATTAAATAATATTAAAAAACATGATTAAATCCTACCTTATGGGTCCTAAATACAAAACATAAAACAATGATATATTGTAGCATAAGAATGTCTCACATATATAAGTATATAAAATCATAAATTATGTCAAAGAACTTTCCCATACCATCATCACATAGTAGAAAAATATATCTCATACCAAACTCTCATGTCTCATAACATATTAGAAGAAAATAACATCTCATGTCTCATAACCTAACATATCATGATATATAAAAATTACCTAAGACAATAGAGTTCTATATAATTCCAAACCCACTCATCACATAATGATGACCATAAATAATAATTTCATATAAACAATATATAATATAAAAAATATAGAATAACTAATTCATGAAAATAAAATAGGTTATATAGAAATATTCACATGAAATAAAAAACCATCTAGAAAAAGATAGTGGATTATATTATTACAACATATCCTCTTAAAAATATAAATAACATAAATGTATATTGATATTGATGAAAAACCATCTATAGGATGACGAAATAATTATGTAAAAAATATATTTTTTATAAATATTGACATCTTTCATTTAAGAAAAATTGATTAAAATTATAATATTTTTTAGATGGTTGAAATAAATATAGTAAATAATAATCTAATGAATCATGTAATAAGATAATGTAAAATTAAGGCTTCATATAGATGAATGATTTACAATATTTTAATAACATAGATCTTATTTTCAGGTATGTTTTCCTTTTTCTAGTGTTTTTGAGGAAAAGAGGAGTTTCTATAAATTTTTCAAGTACACGCCCTGTACTCGGTTACCATAGGTAGTTGTGTGCTGGCCGTGTAACGGCTGTGCACATGACCATGTGTGGTAACCTGGAGGCCGCCTAAATAGGGGCTTGGTAAGGGAAATTACACACCATGTACCTCAAAATTACACGCCGTGTAATTTATTTTTTTTCATTAAAAGTATCAGGGTCGCGTCTGACGGACAAAAACACCTTCTTCTCGACCTAGTTCATCCGAGAGCATCTGTACGACCACGATTTTTCCCAGATCCCCTGATCGAGCATCTGTTCTCCGATTAGACTACCATATATTGCATTGGGATTTCCACGGTAAGATCTTATTTCTTCTAGAGTTTCATTTCATGATTCCTCTTATTTCAAGGGTTATCTTCGATTGAGTGTTTTTATAATTTTTGTTGATATACAGTGTTATTTGGAAATTCAAGGCTTGAGGTTTATGTATAATGATCCTGCAACACCAAGGTAGGTGGTTTGTTCCTTTCCGTTGAAATTCATTGAGTTATATGTTCCAAAGTGCCCAATACCCATGAACGGGGTATTGCGTGTTTACGTTTGTAGCCCTGTTAATTGCATTATATGCTTTCATGATTAAATGGAGGTTAATTGAATGTGAATAGGGTTAATTTCTATGATTTGAAAGTGTTTCCCCATTCATGTTTTGTTTATGACCATTTGGTCTTGTTTAGCCTAATAGGCTACCTTGTTGTTTCCCATGCCTAGTATTGTAGGATGGAGTGTTTATCATCTGACTGTTGTTATACTGTAGACTGTTTATTCAACTAGTTCTTGATGTTTACTTTGGCCTCTGTGTACTGCTATGCTCTTTTGACTTACACAGGGCTGTGAGAACCCGGTGTAGTAGACCATAGGGGTAATGGATGCGAGGGCTTCCCTAGAGGGTTTTTTTACTGTTACGATGCGAGACCATAGGGGGAATGGACGTAAGTGATTCCTTAGAGTTTTTGTAATTCCTTGATGTGAGCCACAAAGGGAATGAGATGTAAGTTCTTCCCTAGAGCACCTTTTAGTAACCGATACAAGACTATAGGGGGAATTGACAGTGAGTGCTTCCTCAGAGAGTCTATGCTTAAGCTGAACCATAGGGGTTAGACTGTGTGTACTTACCAGAGGATTGCTTGTTCTTGTTTGGTTGAAATAGAGGGGTTAGTCTGTGAGTACTCCTAGAGGGTTACCTTATTTGTTTAGATTATTATTTGATATATGAAATTGAATGCATTTTAACTATAAGTTTATTTACTTTTGAGTACTTCCTTGTTACTGCTCCATCTTGACTATTGCCTGCCATATATTTTCACTGACTGTTAGGCACAAATCTTTAGGTGGTTTCTTACTAGGATTTAGTCTCACACCCTATTTGGGCCATGATTTTGGGACTAAAAATATTATATTGCTGTAGGTATAGATAAGGGAAAGTTCCCTTCTACTTGAAGTACTTGATTGCTGAGGAGATGGAGAGAATGGGACCAAGCTGAGGCTTGTGATGCTGTAGAAGTTTATCTGTTTCTTTGTACATTGGTTATTTATATATTCTAGCATTGTGACTTGAATGGATGATTTCCTAGACACATGTATCATGAATAATTATAATATATATATGTGCTCCAGTTGTTCTTACTATTTGTCTTCTGCTGTTTACTATTGTATGGTATTATAATGCTTTCTCGATGGCTATCGATTTACTTCTGCCATGTTACTCTGCCAATGAGTGAATATATTCACCACTATCACACCCAAGGCCCTTGATGCTAGTCATCAGCCTCTGGTGTTTGGGGAAATGCGCTTGAGGCCATGTGACCAACCAGGTATGGGGCGCCTCTGGGCAGCTTCCGAAATTGGGACTTTACAAAGATAGTGTGTGAGTGAGAAACACAATGAAAGAGAGATAAAATTATTCCATTCCAAATATTGTAGGTATGTAAAAATAGAATTATTGAAAAATAAAATAGAATTATTTTAATTAAAATGAGAGATAAGGAACATTATTCATAAAACATCAATTTGGGTGAATTATTAACCAATAATAGGTGAATTATAAAAAAACATTTAATACCAAAAAAATAATCAATGGAAATGAAAAATGGAAATTTAAATAAAAAAACAAAAAAACTATCGAATGAAAATGTAGACATATATAATCTCATCTAAGAGGAGAAACCCTTACATTATCTTCCAACATGAGTACAATCTAACTCTTAGTATAATCAAAATAGATATATTAATAATCTATTTTCAAAACTATTTTATTTTTTTAGGTTTTATATGTACCAATTATATTTATATGTTTTATATATTACTCATAGTTTATTATAATCATTAGATGCTAGTCATTTCAATTATATGTTGTCTTTTTGGTTAGGCAATACCAATTTTCATTCCATTTTGATAAGTGAATTGTTTCTATAATTGATAATGTATTGGGAAAATATAATTATAAAAAATTACAGGTAATCATTTTCATTTGATGTATTGTATGTTTACGGTTTATATGAACAATAATCAGAATGGATAGGTTTCATGTAAATTTTCAAATAATAATTATTTTTTTCATAATGATAATTCAATTATTGGGTTACCCTTATAGAACTATAATCATAATATATATTTTTCATTAATACCATTAATTACCCAAATTTTTTATTCTCATATAATTCCATGATTTAAATGATGAAGATAATATACCTTTATTTGGTTATATTGTTGAAGTTGTCTAAAAAATATCATGTTATACTAATGAATGAGAAAGAGAAATAGGTTATACTGTTGAGGTAAAGTTTTAGAGAAACCTAATAATTTTAATATAACATTATTATATTGGATAATAATATTTAATTGGATTCAATGTTATAGGATATTTGAATAAATAATGAAAAACTATTTAATGTGATTGAATCACTCTCTTTGATAATGGGTCCTTTATAATGAATGATTTAGTCATATTTATTGTGAATACAAGATCCAAATATTGTGAGATAACATTAGTTATATGATTTTTGGAATTTTTTCAATATTAAAATGAAAAATAGATGTGTTTTGTAATCGGTGGAGTTCAGTTAATTTTATAGATGATATTGAATGGAATATTTTCAATTTATCATTAATTAATTAGTAAAGAATATCATTATGACATGAAATATTGTCCATAAGTGATAAAAAATGTTGGGTAATAATTCCTCAATTAAAAAAATTTATTTTGATTTTATAAATTAACATACATCATTTTTAATATACATGATATTTTTTCATTTTTATTATTTACCTATGTCATTGATTATTCACACCGATAACTAATTTTTTCCACTAAAAATTATATTAAACCAATTAAATAATTTTAGTTCCCTAATTTAAAATATGGAATCAATTTCATGACATTAAATTTATTTTTATATAAAATTTATCTTTCATCTTAAAATAAAAAATACATTCAAAAAACAAATTTCAAGTAATTAAAAAAATTTCTTTTCGAGTTAATAATTATATTTTGATTTATTATTATTTCCTATTTAATCAATGGATATTATTTATTTATTAATCATGTTAATTATATTATTTCTAATAAATTATTCATTTTTATAGATTTATTAACTTCTCATTTTATCATTTTCAACTTAGAGATTGGCTAAATGTATTGACCATATGTCTAACTACCATAAAAATAAAATATTAACCTTATTAATTCTAATATATAAACTTAAATAATTATTCACAAATTCCTTTATATTGAACCTTCATTTATCTTTTAAAATTTATATAATATCCCTAATAAATTTATTTCTTTCTATAGTTATAATTGGTGGCATAATATTTATGTAATTATATAAAGATGATTATTTTTGGATCATTATCTTGTTATTTACTTGTTGTTTTATATCACTTTTAATTTTCATATTTTTTTTTTCAAAATAGCCTTATCATAATTTGAATGTTTTTATTTTTTATTTTAATATTCTATGTAAAAAATATATAAATTATTCATTTTAGTTATTTATTCTCTGTGAGACCTATTATTTGACATATTGGAGTTCTTAAAGGAATATTCATAGTAAATCATAGGTTACTATATTTACACCCCTTTAAATAAATTTCAACTATTATTGAATTTATAAAATAATGATGGAAGTGTGTAATTTTTATTTATTATTTCTTTGGGGTACCATGACACTTCATAAAACATTAATTTTCTCTAAAGAACAATTACCATGTTTTTGGACCTATTTTAAATCAAATTATCCATAATATATGGTATCATCACTCATTGTTCCTCGTAATAAAGATCTTATTCTAGTTATACCAACATTGAGTTTATTATATGTGATTTAACTACTCTATATATCATCAAACGTGCACATAGAACCCATTATAAACTGGTGAGGGGTTTGGTGAAAGTACAAGGTGATAAGCTACAATCTCAACATGATAAAGAATATAGAAGTGGTTATTATATGTAGGGATTGACAACAATTTCCCCTTGAATCTCACAAATGTATTTTAAGGAAATATTATAAAGAAAAACTTTCCCCTATATAAAAAACCAAACAACATCAGTGATTAAAAAAATAGTTACTTTGTTTTATATTATAGTGCTTATAATATTACACTAAATAGTTTTAATCTTCTTTTATGTATACATATAATTATATAGTTGCAACATATATTTTTATTGGACTTCATCTCAATATGTATGATTTCCATATCTTTTCCTATATATAGATTTATATTTTTCTTTTTTGAATTCGATAGTATACACTATTATTGTATGGGAACTCAACCTAGTGAAGATATTTATCCTAACCTCCAATTAAATCAATTTATAGAGATCTTAATATATCATCCAATTTATGAATGGTATGTTCAAAATAACCACTAGTTTTAAGATGATAGGTAGTGTTATAAAATTTTTATGTTTTAAATTATTTTTTATACATCTCACGAACATTGAGTTAAAACTCACATTTTGATTATGTATAATTGAATTTGTATTCCATGATGTTTACCAATTCCCTATCTAATAGATTTTTATTCAATGGATCATCCAAATAAAGATAGGGAAAAAACTAATAGAGTATAGTGACTGAGGTTTGAGGTGTTTGAGGCCTTGTGCATCCTTTTAAGTGATATTTTTATAGTCATGAGGCATGGATACTAAGTAATAAAAAATAAAACAAACCAAGAATAAATTCCCATTTCATCCAGGATGGCCGATATATTATTTCCTTCATGAAAGTAATAGAGGATATTATTATTTAGAGATTAAATATATTTTCATTCACTAATAATTTAATCCACTAATAGGTAATCCACGGTGTTACCTTCAATGAAGTTGGATATTAATTAAAAGTCTATTTCAATCACTGAAATGGTAATATTCATCACCCTGTAGATAGAGATTCCACTTAGAACAGTGTTTGGTTTAGTTAAGAGGGGTTCCAACATAGTTACAGAAAAAATTTGTAAAGATAAAATAAACCAAAATGATATTATATGATTTCCCTCCTCCCATTATCTCATTAATTCATGAACCATATGAATTAAAATTGATTCCCATTGAAGACTGGATCCATGCTCCCTAATGACCATCACAACCTTTGGAGGGGGAGCTGCTACTAAACCCAAAGAAACTAGTCCATTAAATTTGATCCCTTGGAGAGAAAAGAAATATCGAGAATATATAAAAGTACCTTTAATTTCAGGTGAAGCAAATCTCATATCCTATAATTGAACTTGTGTTCATTAGGAGCTTCCAAAATAGTATATTACCTGGATTCTAAGGCCCTATTTATTCCCATATACCACTCTAAAGGTTCTAAACTTTCCTCAAGATAAGAATATAGTAAAAATTAATAATACCCAAGTATTGGAGTGATCCCATGTTGGTATCATATAAGCACCCAAAAAATATCATGCCAGTCACTATGTAAAAATAGGTTTCTCACTCATTCAAGATAAGTATTTGAGAAACATGATAATTTAGATACCAATTGGACAACCTATTCCTATATAGCCATATCCATAGGTATTTAATGGCGAAATACATGACTAATGAGGGATAAAATATTGATATGGATCACTAGATACCAAAAACTAGAACCCTAAGTATCTCCTCCTAATGAGGAATTCCTGATAATTGAGTAGTATTTGTAGTTTAATATCCCTGATATGGTTATAGAGAAGTAGAATCCGTCGTCTCCATCCACAAGATGAATGTTGTTAAATTTGATCCACTGATAATTAGATAGGAATCTATAGGTAATGATGGTTAAGCCTTTAGCCTCATTGAAATAGATTTTAGGAGAGGGGTAGTGGGGAAGTAGAGGTGTGTCATAGCCTAGTTATCCTTCTAGAAAAGGGTTACCCTATGGCTAATAACCCACCTTTACTGATCTAATTTTTTAGTGATCTTTTATTTCATCACCACATCGGGCAATATAATGAAGTAATATTCTGCGATTCATTTGGGGGGATCTCATGTTTCTTTCTTACAAAAGTATCTCAAAGAGTGTATCATTTAATAAAATCACAAGTAAGTTTTTAATGCATATATTTTGTGGTAACTTCCATGAATATTATACCCATACCTCCCTCTATGATAGATATGTAATGATTCTTGTAACCCAATACCTTTTTTAGCTATATCGTGGAATATTTATTGAGTTATAAATACACTAAAATTGGAAAAATGATTACTAACATATCAATATGATCAAGAAAAATCCATATACCATTGTTTCCCTTAGAGGTATTAGGTATACCAATAACAAATTCCATAGTTATTTCATCCAATTTCTTGATAGGTATGGGTAATGTTTCATCATCTACTTGGGATTGAGAATTCCAAAATTAACCTTCTGGATGACTAAAAATCATAGGGTTTACTCTGAAATATCTCACTTTATATTATACTTATAGATGCAATCCTGATAATATTTATATATATTTTTTCTTTATGAATGGACATATAATGATAATATATATGCATAATCAAAGTTCTTTCATTACTTATGATATTTTATAGAAACAATTTTTTTACAAATCATTAATTCCATCATTATCAAGGTTAAAGTATAGAATATTTACCACCATATTTTATATATCTATATCAACATTTTATTCCTCCTTGACATTAATATGGAAATATGGATGTTAAATAATTTAGATAAGTACAATTTCAACTTTTCCTATATGATTTATTTTAAATAATTACATATCCATTGATATTTTGTCTCTTTAAATCCTTATCACAGATAATGAATCCTAATCCTTTCGGATTGTTGAATCAATGAATTTTTCTCCCTTATTATGTTAGTGATGTATTAATCAATCATAATAATTGATTAACTCAAACCATATACTTCCTAGAATTTTCATCTAATTCTATGTAAATATATATGTAAGAATATTTTAATCAAGAAATGTATCCCACTAATTAGAATATTAGTAATATTTTCAAATAATTAAACTAATTATTTATATTTCTAGATCTAAATCATGTGTTTGAAATTTTTTCTCATGGATATTGAATTTATTAAAGGAATAAGAGAAAATATTTTCATTTTTTATAAGGACACAACACAAGACCTTCTTTGATTCATAAATATATATCATGAACCCATCCCCTCTATAGTGTAGTGTGATTATTGGTGAAAAAAAGATAAAAAATATCATAGAAATTATCTTTTAATTATTTTATCTAGTAAATATAGACTTCATATTGAGTTAACTTTGTTTATGGATTTGATAATTTGATAAATTTCTCATGATGAGTTGATAATATCATGATAATATAAGAAAAATATTTACCTTTATTATAGTATTTCTAATTTACTATTATTTAGTCACATGTATCATTTAAAGTTCATAAAATATATCCACTCTCATTATAATATAACCAAAAAATAATGGATTTTGTATCCATTATCTATACTAGATAAATTTATAAAAAGGTTTCTCTTGTATTATGGTCTTTAAAAAAATCCATAAATGATCTTCATGTCCTTACTTACTCTTGTAATATATAATAATAAAAACTATGTAGATAATAATAAATCAATCAAGTTAATCATAGTGAAATATATTCATTAATTCCATAAATATAACTAGAGCATTTTTATATCAAAAAATTATCACTATGAACTGATAGTGAATAAATATTTTATTGAAAGTTATGTTATTTATATCATAAATTTTAACCCTTAGTTGATGATATTAAGATTGAAGGTCCACTTTTGAGAAATATTGAATTTCATGATGATGTTCAAAAAATACATCAGTTTGATGTAAATTATTATTCTTCTTGATCATTATCTTCTTTTGATCATGATAATTAATGTAAATACTCCATAGACAATAATTCTTGTTAAAAAATCGATCTTTTACAACGTTTAGTGATGCAAATGTATATATAAATGCACTATAGAAATTACCTTGTATATTTTTTAACTAATCCACATCAACAAAGGATAATCTATATGGAGTTTTCAATATAGGAGTAACAATTTTCATGAGTTAAATTGAATTTTTTTATGATTTTGGGGAAGGGTAGGTAAATATTTATGAAATACCAATAAATATTCCCTTATAGTTGATATATCATAATAATTAAGTATATATACCATTATTTAAGAAAAATATACACTCTTACTGGGTATTAATCCACTGATAAGATAAGTAATTGCCAAAGGAAGGTCATAATAATCCTTCCATTGATATATGATCATTAGATGATCTCAGATATGAAAGGACATTTTTGTATCTTGGGAATTGATATGATCTCTATATAGAGGAATCCAATACTTTCCTAATTTTATAGATATATAATTTGATAAGATATTGTACATGGATTATCTCACTATACATAAAACTAATATATTTATGGAGTGTGTGGAACAATTAGAGAAAACCCATATTTTAAAGGGTTATTAGAATATTAATGAAATATGATGTTTATTAATCTTTAATATTTACTAAGCATACCTATCAATACTTTATTTTATTGTTATTTATTTGTTTAATATATCCAAAATGGTTCTCTTTAGTTTGATAAAATTATATCCCTAGAAATAAATCATATTATAAGGAAAATTAATTATATGATTCCCTAACCTACCATACCATCACTTCTATATGTGAAACTTCTAGTTTAAGCAATATTGATTTTTTTCTTACAATCTTATTCTCTATAAAGAATTCTAATAAATAAACTAAACCCCATACTGATACTAAAATTTATATACCAATAATGATAAACATAAATATAAAATCACTAAAATTGAATATACATTACATATAATAATTAAATCTCATCCCTTATAGTGACCCAAACATTAAATACATCAATATTACATCAATTTAGATGAATATTCATAAAATTACATAGTAATATAAGATCTTTGACTAGAAAGGTTTAGTATTTTAGGAGACCAGGTATATAATAGATCTTTGACTAGAAAGGTTTAGTATTTTAGGAGACCAGGTATATAATCATATTTTTTAAGAGTGATATTCAACATATCATACAATGACATCTCACATTATACACTTTACATTAATTCGCTACTTGAAACCAATCATTATAACCTTTAGAATAGAAGTATAAGAAAGAATGGGCTCAGATGCTTGGTTATGGTAAACATGGGAGATATCAGTCAATGAGAATAAATAATAATAACATAAGAACAAGGGTTTGATATAATGAGATTAACATTAATAAATCACATACAATAATTCATAAAACATAGAATAAATATTTGGTATTTCATTTGAAATGAATCATAAGAGAATCAAATATCACAAGTCATGAGAATATAAATTTTTCATATGAAGACATCATAAGAGAGTGGTATAAAGTGTGGTATAATCATTATAATATAAATGTTATGTATAAGATACCCAAAAATACATTTTTAAAATGTTAGTATTAGGCTATCCACCTATTTACTTTCTTCAGTCTTAGGAGAATATCCAATGTTCACTATAGGAATTTGGTGTTTTCCCAATGATAATATACCAACGGTTTCTTCAAACCATTGCTATAGGGTAAAAGAAGGCAACATTTGCCAATGGTTTGTTCAAACCATTCGCAATGTGTAAATATACATAGAATTTCCCAATGGTTTTCCAAAACTTTTGGGAAATAATTATTTTCTCTAAGATATACTAATGGTTAATCAAAACCATTGGTAAAGAGAGGCTTTCCCAACAGTTTTTAAAAACAGTTGGGAAAGTTTTTCCCCAAATAACGCGCGCCCCAGCTCCCACTCAACCTGATTGCAGACCCTAATCCAGAGATCCTCTTGAAGTATTCTCGGCCACAAAACTCTTTCCATCCAAAGATCCATCTTAAATCAAACATATTTTTATTTATGCACTTCAAATTTGTAAGCTACCTTAGTTTTAGTGTTATTCATTTTTTTCCTATTTGCAGTTTTGATTTTGGCTAAATTATAGTTCATTCTATCTTTGGAGTACCAAACCCTTTTATTTGTTTTATGGTTTTTTTACACTTAAAACATGGTAAAGGGTTTGTTTATTGGGGTGATATAGTTGAAAATTGGATTTGGATTTTGGCATTGGTTGGGTGATGGATTGGAATTGTGAACACCACCACCCCACCCCCCGAGACACCTCCCACCCCCTGGACAACCCCTCCACCCCTGCCCCATTGGACAACCCTCACCCCCTGCACCCCCATCCCCTAGGCACCCCCACCCCCACCCTCTCTAGACACCCTCACCTTCCATAGACAACCCACCCCCCTGGACACCCCCACCCCCTTGGACACCCCCACCCTTTAGACAACCCCCTCCCCCCACACCCTGTACCCCAACCTTTTGGACAACCCCCTCCCCCCCACCCCCTGGACACCCCCACCCCACCCTCCCTGGACACCCCTCACAACCCATGGATAACCCCCACCCCCTTGGACAACACCCCCACCCCCACCACCTCCATGACCCCTAGACACCCCACCCCTGGACACCCTCTACCCCCTTGGAAAACCCCCACCCAACCCCTTAGACAACCCCCCCTGGAAACCACCACACCTCCTAAGTGGCAGACCCAATTTTTAAATTATAATTAATAATGTAGTTGATTTCCCCTGAATTTTTCATGTTTTGATAAATTGAATTTTTCATGTTTTGATAAATTGAAATCTTCATGTTTTGATAAATTGAATGGGTTTTTTGGAATGAAATGGATAATGCATGATGGTTTGGTTTTCTTAATGAATAAAATAATTTTAAATAAAATTACCCTAAGGTGGCTGCAAGAGGGGTAGGGGGGTTGTCCAGGTGTGGGGGTCTGTCTAGGTGGGGGATGGGTTGTCCAAGGGTGGGGGGGGGGGGGGCTGTAGGGGGGTGGGTAGGGAGGCTATAGGGGTGTGGGGGATGGGGGTATGGGATGCCCCAAGGAGGGGTGTGGGTTTTACAGGGGGTCAGGGTGTGGTGCCAGGTGGGGGAGGGGGGTATGGGCTGCCCCAAAGAGGGGTGTGGGTTTTCCAAGGCATCAGGGTGGGGTGTCCAGGTGGGGGAGGGGGTGTGGGGTGTCCATGGAGGGGGGTGGGCTATTTAGATGGGGGGGGGGCTATCAAGGTGGGGGTGGGGGGGATGTCCAGGGGGGTAGTGGATGTCTAGGTGGGGGTGGGGGGATGTCCAGGTGGGGGTGGAAGGGGGTGGGCTATTTAGGTGGGAAGGGGGGCTGTTCAGGTGGGTGGGGTGGGGGGGGGGTTATCTTGGTGGGGGGAGGGAGGTATGAGATTTCTAAGGAGGGGGTGGGGTGTCCAGTGGGGGATGGTGGGAGGGGTGGGCTATCCAGGGGGCTTTCAGGGGGGTGGGTAGGGGGGCTGCAGGGGAGGGGGTGTGGACTATCCAGGGAGGGGCTGGGTTGTCCAGGGGTGGTGGTGGGTGGGCTATCCGGGTGGGGGAGGGGGTGTGGGCTATGAACGAGGGGAGGTGGGCTGTCTAAGGGGGTGGGGGTGGGATGTCTAGGTAGAGGAGGGGGGGGGGGTTGGTTTTCTAGGGAGGGGGGGGGGGTGGGTTGCCCTGGTGTGGTGGGGGGGGGGGTCCAGGTGGGGTGGTGGGGATATCCAGGTGGGGGGGGGGTGAAGGGGGGTAGGGGGGCTGTAGGGGTGTGGGGGGGAGGGTGTGGGCTGTCCAGGGAGGGGGGGTAGTTTTTCCACTCCGATACTCAGCAAAAAAGTAGGAATCAAATATAACCAATGTATAGTTGCTTTCACACATTAAGACTTTTCTTGATGTTCCATACCAACGCTCACTCTTACCATTCCAAGACTAAGTGATCTCTGTAAAGAAATATCACTCAAGTTCTTATGCACTATTCATATTGATCTCATACAAATTTAACATTCATACAACTCTATATCACCTAATGATATAAC
This sequence comes from Viscum album, assembly GCA_963277665.1. Taxonomy (NCBI): domain Eukaryota; kingdom Viridiplantae; phylum Streptophyta; class Magnoliopsida; order Santalales; family Viscaceae; genus Viscum; species Viscum album. The sequence goes on from OY728128.1 coordinate 1,485,834,943, forward strand.
AAGGATCATACTCTTATGAGTAGTGTCCCATCGAAACATGGATCATAAAATCCAATCCACATATGATATTTGGTGGTGTTTTTATAATTAGGTGTGTGGTGATTTATATGTATGATATTCATGGTTTACACAAACAGTCTTCTTAATCATCTATAATAGTCTTGAAATCATTCTACAATTGGATAAATATTGGATTTTACGACCCTAGTTTGGGGGCAGACGCCCCCACCCCTTGGATAGCCCCCACCCCCTTGGACGGCCCCCACCCCCTAGACCCCCCCACCCCCTGGACAACCTTTCCACCCCGTGGACAGCCCTACCACCCCCATAGACAGACCTCCCACCCCACATGGATAGCCCTCCCACCCCCCTGGACACCCTGTACCACTTGGACACCCCCGTCACCCTCGTGGACAGCCCGCCCACCCACCCCATACCCCCTGGACTACCCCGCCCCCATGGATAGCCCACACACCCCCTAGACACCTCGTACCCCCTGGATGACCCCCACCCTTGGAAAGCCCCCCACCCCCTGGACCCCCCGACCCCCTGGATAGCCCCGCCACCCCCGTGGACAGCCCGCCCACCCCCCTAGGCACCCCATACCCCCTAAACATCCCCACCCCCATGGACAACCCACCCACCCTCTGGATACCCCGTACTCCCCTGGACAGCCCTGCCACCCCCCGTGGACAGCCCACCCACCCACCCCGTACCTCCCGGAACAACCCCACCACCCCTCTAGATAACTCTCCCTCCCCCTAGACACCTCGTACCCCCTAGAAATCCACCACCTCTAGAAATACCCCCACATCTTGGACACCCCGACCCCCTTGGATAGCCCCAGCACCCCTGTGGACAGCCCACCCACCCCGTGGACACGCCCTCCCCCCATGGACAACCCTCACCCCCGTGGACAGAACACCCACCCCCCCTGGACACCCGCCCACCGCCCCCCGGACACCCCCATCATCCCAGACACCCCACCCCTAGAACCCCCAACCCCTAGACACCCCAACCCCACTGGACATCCCCACCACCCCCGTGGAAAGGCAGACCACCCCCTGTGGACAGTCCACCCACCCCCTGGACAGCCCGTACCCCCCTAAACAGCCCCGCCACCCCCGCCACCCCCCTGGACAGCCTGCCCACCCCTAGACACCTCGTACCCCCTGGACAGCCCCCACCCCCTGGAAAGCCCCCCACCCCCTGGACAACCCCGACCCCCTGGACAACCCCGCCACCCCCATGGACATCCCGCCCACCCCTTGGACACCCCGTAACCCCTGGACAACCCCCCACCCTATGAAAATCCTTCCCACCCCCCTAGACACCCGCCCACCACCCCCAGTTACCCCCATCCCCTAGAAGCCTCGCCCTTAAAAAGCCCTCCACCGCCCCTTGACTCCCCGACCCCACTGGATAGCCCCTCCACCCCCGTGGATAGCCCGACCACCCCCCATGGACAACCCACCCACCACCTGGACACTCCGTACCCCCTGGACAACCTCGCCACCCCCATGGACAACACGCCCACCCCTTGAACACCCCGTACCCCCTGGACAGCCCCACCCACCCCTGAAAACCACGCTCACCCCTGGACACCCCGTACCCCCCTAGACGGCCACCACCCCATAGAAATCCCCCACCCACTAGACACCCCCGACCCCCTGGACAACCTCCTCCCCCCCCGTGGACAACCTGACCACCCCTTGGACACCTCGTACCCCCTGGATAGCACCCACCCCCATGGACAACCTACCCACCACCCCAACCCCCTAGACAACCCCCACCCCTAGACACCTCTAACCCCCTGGATAGCCCCTCCACCCCCTGGACACCCCACACCCCTTAGACACCCCCAACCCTTGGGGAATGTATGTGATCACTCAAATAATCTACTAAAATATAAAATTTATTTGATCTAAAATTTAGTCAACTCCTGAATAATTCTCTTATATAAGTGTACATGATCTTGTACAATCATGTATAGTTCTTCAAAGATATTTTTTTTATAAATATAATATTTTTTTATATTTTATATTATGATTATAATATAGAGAGTGTGTCAATTATGGTTTTATATAAAGTGATCAATTATCATTTACTTAAATATATTTTTGATGAAACTTCAATATTATTGAATTTCTTTTGATAAAATGACTTATAATAGTTTTTTTACAGAATGGATAGAAGTTTTATGTATGAAACCAATAAGATCTCAATCAATTTTAAAATCAATTTGGATATATTTTATGATTTTTCATTTTATAACGCTTTAGATAGTGGTTACATACACTTCCCCTATTACAAGTGTGTTGGAAGACCTTGGTAGAGCCATGGAGAAGTCATCTACCACATAACCAAATATGGTTTTCAAGAAAACTACTATATGTGGTATCATAATGGGGATAAAATGACATCTCAAATTAATGATGATCCAAATTAGAGGACTGAATTGGAGAATTTGTTTTACGATCGGTTTCTGTTTAGTCATCATCATGTAAAAGAAAGGATTTCGACCCAAGAAAATTTTGATATGATCACACAATATGTGTCTAATGAAAATGATGATGTTGTTAAGGTGAAAAAATGTAATTATTCTACCACAACTCCAGTATATTGACAATGCGATAAAATGAAAAAGATGGAATTTTTAATTCGATTGCTTCATGGGAAAACTATGTATGGGATTTCTAATACTGCCATCGATCACATTCTTACATTCTTGAAGGAATTACTTCCAGATGATACAGATATTCCCTAAAACCACTATATGAAATGGAAGTTAGTTGAGAAACTTGGATTTTTAAGAAACAGAATTCATGCTTGGCCAAAAAATTGTAGTTTATTTAGTGAAAAAAATTATGAATGAAATGATTGTATAAAATGTGGCACATCCCACTGGAAACCAAAAGATTATGGAACACCATCCCATGTGCCACAGAAAGTAATGTGACACTTTCCATTGATCCCCAGATTCCATAATATTTTTATGTATGATGAAATATCAATAAAAATGCGATGACATGATACCGAGATAAAGAAGACTAATGATGAGTTGGTTCACCCTGTAGATAGATTTTCATGGTAAAGATTTGATGCTCGATACCCAGATTTTGTAGCTGACATGCGTAATGTGAGTTTGGGTCTTTCATGTGACGGTTTTAATCTCTTTGGGAATATGTTTACATCGCACAACACATGTAATTTTTTTGTACACATTTATAATATTCCCTCATGGTTGTGTATGAAAAAACCTTTCAATTTCATGAGTATACTCATTTTTGTCCCTTTTAATCCTGACAATGATATAGATGTATACATGAAAACATTAATAAAAGAGTTGAAACTTCTTTGGGATGTGGGTGTGCGCACATAAGATTCATGTTCGAAAGACATATTTTATATGCGTGCTGTGCCTATGTGGATGATCAATGAATTTCCTACTTATGAAATGATGTCTAGATGGAGCATGAAGAAAAAAATATCATGTCCTGTTTGTATGAAGAATAAATGATCCAGAAGACTGAAACATCATTGTAGTTTCAGTTTTATGGGACATATATGATTCTTTCCAATGGAACATCCATATTGAAATAATCGTCGAAGATTTGACAATACCATATAGACTTATGATCCACCTCAGCGTATGTATGGAAATGATCCACTTAATGAATTAAAAGATTTCAGTTTTCTATTCGAGAAGGGGAATATGATATTTGGAAAGAGAAAGAATGTTTCCACTTAAACCTGTTACAATTGGAAGAAGAGAAGTATCTTCTTTGATTTTCCTTATTGTTAAACCAATTTGTTATGTCACTTATTAGATGTAATGAAAATTGAAAAAAATATATGTGAAATGTTGATTTTTATTATTCTAAATGTTAAGGGAAAGAAAAAAAGACGATTTACGGTCTTGGTGTTACCTGGTGGATTGGGGCATCAGACAAGAATTTCATCCTGTGCGTATTAGTGAAAATAAATGGAAACTTCCATGTTCTTCGTATGTAATGAAACCTAAAGAAAAAAAGAAATTTCTGGAATTACTAGAGACTATTAAAGTTCCTGATGGCTATTCAAGCAACATATCCAAACGGGTCAACAGAAGAGAGTTGAAGCTAAAATATTTGAAGACTCATGATTATCACATTCTTCTGCATGAGTTGATTTTAATAGAAATTCATTATCTTTTTTCCAATAATTTAAGGGTGGATATTATTTGGTTGTTCCATTTTTTTAGAGATCTTTGTGCTAATAAGTTGTCCATGTATTTCTTACAAAAAATGTTGGCTGATGCCCCATTAATTTTGTGTGAGTTTGGGAAAATATTTCCTCCATCATTTTTCACATGCATGTTGCATCTAACTGTCCATATTCCCACTAAAATACTTCTTTTAGGACCTATTTATTTTTGTTGGATGTATCCAACTAAAAGAAATATGTACACATTATAATATTATGTTGGTAACTGGAATCATCCTGAAGGTTCTATCGTGAAAGGTTACTTGGCTCAAGAATGCATGGATTTATACTCTATGTATTTGTATGATATTACTAAAAAAATGAACAGACTAATGAGAAATGAAGAAGAACAGTATGAGAAAATTGAACCCAGTTTTCCATCACTTCCTCAAATAGGAGGAATTCCTAGACTATATAAATTGACGACATTAAGCCTTGAAGAGGAGGAGATGGAACATCACACATATTTGTTCAACTGTGATTTTTTCGATGAATACATCTTGTAAGTAAATTGTATATTTATATCTTATATATATATCTATTAAACTATTTCTATTTTTATCTAGTGGGAACATAAAGCAATGATAAATAGAAAGCATCATCCTCTATCTTTGAGAAGGAGGGAGACTTTTCATAGCAAAGATTTTTCTGCTTGGTTAAAATTGAAGGTAATAATATTAATATATAAAATAATTAAAAAAATAATTAATTATGTTTAATATTGATTTATATTTTAGGTATTGAGTATTCCTGCTGATTCTATCTCTGAGGAAATAAGATCTTTGGCTTTTGGTCCTAATACCGTGGTTGGTGACTGTAAATCAATTGTTATCAATGGGTACAAATTTCTTATCACTGAACAAGCAAAGAACATGAGAACACAACATGATGGTGTTATGGTTACTGCCAAAATAAACTGCTATTCTAGTGCATCAGATAGTAGAAAAATATTTGAAAATGTAGGTTATTACGAAGTTGTTGAAAAAATAATAATATTGGATTATTATTCTCATGGACGAGTCACGCTGATGAAATGTAACTGGTTTGATTTGATGATGAGGAAATGCACATTTATTGATGATTTTGGATTTAGAGTAATTGATATGACTCACAATCTTTCTATAGATGAACCATATATATTGGTATCAATGGAGAAACAAATTTTTTATGTCAAAGACCATCTTTGACCTGAATTTGGTGTCATTATTGAAGTAATTACAAGAAATATTTTTGATGATGGTGATGATGGAATTGACAACATCCCTAATTCCATTGGAAATGATCCATTTATTACTTCGTATGACTCCAATAGCTCAATTGTCAGAGTTGACTGTGAACCTAATGTTGTGGTGGGAAATATATAAAATCATCCATTCATGTTCTCAATTATTTTGGTTTACCTCAACATGGGCTGTTAAGGTTGGTACTATTCAAATTAATTTAATATTGATTACAAATATGTTGTATCTGACTTGACTGTTATGTAAATTTTCACTGTTTATTGGTTGAAATTTTATTTGAATTGCATTTTCTAATTTGGAATTGAACTGTATTAAAACCTACGAAACCAACATTTTTAAGTTGGTGAACGTTTCAATACTTCAACTGTGATTTGTATAAAATTTTTATGACTCTAAGACCTCTCTTTAACATTTTCATAGGTAATGAACAAGATGGTTTATATTCTTCTAAAAACCACGTATTGAAACCTACATCATCTACCTGAGCTAAAGTAATTAAAATTTTCATTAATTTCGACAACTGCTTTACCACTTATGAATCTGGTAGAGTCAATGTTCCATGATTTTAATAGACTAATGACACTTAGTAAATAACCACCCTACTAAAAATTAAATTTCTTTATTATATCTTGTATGATTTTTTGACTTCATTATATATTTGTTAAATCTCACCTAAAACAATGGTTAGATAAATTATTAATGAATCCCCATATTCCCTCTCATTTTTAAGTTACAAATTAGTTATTCTTTTCTATTTACATCCATATTTTTTTTTCAAATGCATGAAATGAGACCAATTGAAGAGAGGTAATGAAAACAGATTATGGACAACAATCGTCACATGACTGAGTTGGGAATTTTACCACTAGTGCCCACAGTGAGTATTTTATTTCAAATATATATATTTTAATAATATATAATGTCATGTGATTTTTTAAACATTTTTGCAGGATCCATCTATTAGAAGATATTTATTTGATGAGCGGCCTAGTAGTGGACCCTTTACTGAGGGTGTTCATATGAGGGGGGATGGTACGAGATCTAGATGATCTAGTTGGCATACCCAATTATACCCTTCCTATCCCACTGACATACCATCCATCGCACATGTTGATCTCGGTGTGTCGTTAAGGACACACGAGATATTTAGGCCTCCAAAATTTCACCACCATTTACATATAAGCCTCCTCACCCATCTGTAACATATCCAATGATGATTCCCACTACCCATCCAGCATTTTCCCAGCTGTCCCTGTCATCTTCCTTTACTTATGCTTCCTTATCTCTAGGCTCTTATATTACATCTTCTTCAACTCCTTCTCCACCAGAGTCTATCCCTGCGGAGCATACATTGGGACCTAATCCATCTGTATAGGGTGTTCCTTTAGTTTTTGTGGATCCAGCGGTGCCCATTAATTAGACTACCACAGGCATACTTATACAACCCTAACAAAATTTTACACAATTATTTATTTTCATTATAACATGTATTGATAAAATATTTGATTTTATTTCATAACTAATACATCTACTGATAGGAGGTTAGGGCAGGGGAATACACACATGGGTGCGGTGTGGAACCACCACATGTAGTTCATGGTGGACTATAATGAAGATAGTCAAATGATTGAAAAATCTAGGCAGTAATGTTGGAGTTTTTTCAGGACGCTTACCAAATACTCCGACATCATTCCTGTCAGCCCACTCTCATGGGGACATCTGCCAAATGAAGTCAAGGATAATGCCTGGGATGAGATATGGGTAAACAAATCTGTTGTATTTAATGCAATATATTAATTTTTTTATTTATATCAATTAATATTTTGGTGTCAGCTGCAGTTTAATTTCCCCGATGGTGAGGGTGCATGGCCATCACGTCTAAAGGATTTAGGAGAGCTTTAGAGAGCTTATAAGCATGAGTTGTACATTGGCTGACATGCTAGAGTGGGCCTAGAGTTAGAGGAAGTCCGTATCATGGATGACTATTTGTTATAATAGTACTGATATATGATTACTTATTGGAAGACTAGCCAATTTACAGTATTAATCTCATTAGAGGTATTTAAATGAAAATTTTCATGTTTTTCGTTAATACTAATTATTGAATTTTATTTAGGATTCATCTGGAAGAAATAAAAAAACATTAATGCTAAGAAATAAATCCACACATTGGGATGTAATACAATGATAGATCATGAGAGGCAGTAGGTATGAAAATTTATAATATTTCTTTACGACTAGCACTTTCTATTGCTTCCTCCATAATTTATTCGATTGCTAAAGTTGTTATATAATTTTAGTTATGAAATTAATGTTTATTTTGGTATCCTATTTTTAATTATGTTTTCCTACATTAAATGTCACTGTAGAAGAATAAATTTAATATATAAGGATGTGTTCCTCGAGAAAAACTGTTTTGCTCGAGTAGAAATAAGAAATATGGAAGTGCAGTTAATGAACCGACTCGGCAGCAGATTGTAAGTTTTACATTGTAGATTTATAATCTTAATCTCTATTTTGTAACTTAATAATATATTTATATTTGTAACTGGATGCTTTAGAGGCCCCTGATGCCTAGAAACCTAACATTTTTGGGAAAAACGATCACTTACATCACGTGTTGGGAGATGAGCACCTAGGTAGAGTACGCTGTCGACCTGGGAAGAGTATAGTTTTGACTAGGTATTGGACCTCCTCAAGTATGAGTTGTAGTTCCACTAAGTTTCAGTATGTTAAGGAACAGGAATAATAAGAAGAAAAAAGGGCCACAGAGACGGTAGAACAGTTTGCTAGGGAAAACACTGCTTTTATGAAACTGATGGATGTTTTACGTCCAACACTTCCACCAGAGGCCAACACTGCTTGTGATGACTATATGTCATCGATGAATTCTATATATGGAACACCAAGTGGAAGTTATATTGGTGGTCAAGATGATTTCATGGAGGAGGCCAAGGTGGAAGAGGAGGAGGGTGGGGAGGAGGCCTAGGTGGAGGAGGAGGGTGAGGAGGATGTCGAGGCGGAAGGGGATGACGATGTGGAGGTGAAGGCTGAGTATGAGGGGAAGGAGGGGGTCAGGGACGATGATGGAGATGATGATGAGGATGAGGGTGAGGGTGATGATGATGGTGATGATTATGATGGTGATGAGGGAAAAATTGATTTGTTACATTTTTGACGGATATTACTGACCTTTGATGTTTATTGATTTGTTGTGCCTGAATATATATGTGATTTGGTCGGTCACATTATCTTTTTTATCTATAAATAATAAAAATTTACTTGATAATTTGTTGTGACTGATTCAACCCTCCCCTAGACAACCCCCACCCCTTGGACACACTATACCCCCTTGGATAGCCCTTCCACCCCTGTGGACAGCTCGCCCACCCCCCTGGATAGCCCCTCCCCCTGTGGAAATCCCCCCACCCCCTGGACACCCCGTACTCCCTGGACAACCCTGCCCACACCCATGGAAATCCCGCCCACCCCCTGGACACCTCCTACCCCCTAGACAGCCCGACCACCCCCGTGGACAGCCTGCCCACCCCCGGACACCCCCTCCCCTTGTGGACAGCCCCCACCCCCTGGACAGCCCGTACCCCCTGAACAAACTCTCCCACCTTGGTGGACATCCCACCCACCCCCTAGATATCCCTTCCCCTGTAGATATCCCCCCATCCCCCTGGACACACCGTACCCCCATGGACAGCCCCGCCCACCCCCGTGGATAGCCCGCCCACCCCCTGGACACCCCCTAACCCCCTGGACAACCTGGACACCCCTATGGAAAGTCCACCCACCCTATGGAAACCCCCTCCCTCAGTGGAAAATCCCACCCCTGGACACCCCATACCCCCTAGACCACCCCTCCCAACCCTGTGGACAACCCACCCACCCCCTGGACACCCTGTACCCCTTGAACAACCCGACCACCCCCGTGGATAGCCCTCCCACCCCCTGGACACCCCTCCCCCCTTCGATGTCCCCCCACACCTGTGGACAGCCCGCCAACCCCCTGGACACCCCTACCCCCCCCCCCCCCCCCCCGTGGCTAGCCCTCCCACCCCACTGGACAACCCACCCACCCCCTAAACACCCCTACCCCCTGGACAGCCCGATCGCCCCGGTGGACAGCCCTCCCACCCCCATAGAGAGCCCAAACACCCCATGAACACCCCTACCCCTGGAAAGCTTGACCAAACTCGTGGATAGCCTTCCCACCCCCTGGACACCCCCACCCCTGGAAACCCCCCACCCCTAGAAACCCCCAACCCCTGGAAAACCCCCCAACCCCCTGAACACCACCCTACCCCCGGACACCACCCCAACCCCATAGACACCACCATGGATAACCCCCCCACACCCCAAAACCATGGAAACCCCCCCCCCCCCCATCCCCCTGGACACCCCGTACCCTCCGGATAGCCCTGCTCCCCCGTGGACATCCCACCCACCCCCTGGACAGCCCACCCCCCTATGGACATGCCCCACCCCCTGGACACCCCGTATCCCCCGGATAGCCCCAACCACCCCTGGACACCCCTACCCCCTAGACAGCCCCGCCCACCCCCATGGACAGCCCTTCCCACCCCCTAGACAGCCCCACCCACCCCCTTGACAGCCCCTCCCCTTGTGGACATCCCCCACCCCCGTTGATAGCCCGCTCACCTCCTGGACACCCCTAACCCCTGTGGACAACCCGCCCACCCCCTTGGGCACCTCGTACCCCCTGGACAGCCCCACCCACCACTGTGGACACCCCCTACCCCCTGGACACCCCCACCCCTATGGACAACCCCTACCACCCCCTTGGACACCCCAACCCCCTGGACATCCCCGCCACCCATGTGGACCACCCCCACCCCTGGAAATCCCCCACCCCCTGGATAGCCCCCACCCTCATTGACACCACCCCACCCCCTTGGAAAACCCCAACCCCTAGAGTGCCCCACCCCTAGACACCACACCACCCCCTAGACACCCCCAACCCCTAGAAAGCCCCCACCCCCCTTGACAATCCCACCCCCTGGACACCCCCACGGACAACCCCCGTGATAGTCCCCACCCCCTGGACATCCCCCCACCACCCTGGACAGCCCCCACCCCCCGGACACCCCCATCCCCTGAACACCCCCACCCCTCTAGACACCCCTAACCCCTTGGAAAGCCACCCCAAACCCCTGAGTAGCCCCCCAAACCCATGAATTCCAAATTAAATTCTTTATGTATTTAATTAACTCATGAAATATGTGTTAATGGTGTATGGGTATACTTGTTGTATGTGTATACTTGTTGTAATTAACTTATGAATTATGTGTTAATTCTTTTAATATTGTATGTAACTCTGACTATAATGGGCTCTCAGAAATGTGAGTGTCCTCTCACCATTATGGGATGTCTCCACCAAAGAAATTGAAATGGGTTAGTTGAAAGAGTGGTTTTCATGTGAATATTGAAATGAGGAAAACTATGTCATGGTACATGTCATGGTTGGAAGAGTATACTATTTTTTATGTGATATTACAGATGTTTTTTTGTTCTATTTTAAGTGAAAATTGTTCTATTTTAAGTGTTGTTTGAAACTATGTTTGCAGGTGTATGTAGTGGAGGGAATGGGTGGATGTTGTGTTGTTTTCTGGAAAACACTACCATTAGTAAAGTGTTTTTGGAGAATAGTTTTACCAATGGTTTTAATAAACCATTGGTAATACACTGTACCAATGGTTTAAAATTGTTGGTATATTGTATTTCCAGAATATTTTTACCAATGGTTTGAAGGAACCGTTGGTAATACTATATACCAATAGTTTCAAACCATTAGTAAACTACATATAATCTATTTATGCCAACAGTTGATAAACTGTTGGTATAAATATATACCAATGGTTTCTATAAAACCATTGGAATACTGAAGGTTACAGAGCCTTATACCAATGGTTATAGGAAAACTATTAGTATAGGCCTTTAGCAATGACTTACTAGCCAATGGTTTTCCAAACCATTGGTATATAGTATACCAATGGTTCTGTTTCTTATACCAATGGTTTCAAACCGTTGGTATATATTGTATTTCTAGTAGTGGTTACCTCTTTTATGATTTGGTAACCTCCCATACACTCTATTTTAGGATTAGAATAACCACTCAAATACCCTATTATTGGATTGTGAAAACCTATTTTGTACACATTTATCCCATAAAACATTAATCATTACCCAATGCATTATAGGTTTTTAATAGAACCACCCATCAAATAGTTATAATCCATTTATATGTATTCCATGAGATCATGAAAAATAATAATCATTACATCAAATCCTATCCCATGGAAAAGAAAATAGGTTTAATTAATGTTTCATCATCATAATCATAAAACCTACAAAGAAATAACAATGATGGTAAAAGTTTATAATATCCTATGTAAAGAAAAAGAACCATGAAATGATGTTGTTATAGATAAAAACTACTTTAAAATAACCCTTGAATATTTCTTGAGGAAAATACCCATTTAATTTTGAAGTGTCTTATTTAAAATCTATCAATTTTTAAAATATATAGTAAATCATATTCAATGAAAATAACCATGTGAAATTTTATTGAATTATTAAAAGAAAATATAATTCAAAATGGTGTGAAACATTATTTACACAGTTTACATTAAAACTATAATTCCATCCCTATTTTAGGTAAAAAGTTAATAGTAACTCATTAAAAAAATAGAAAGATGATTAATTTTAAATATATTTATATATAATAAAGAATTTTTAGTTTTTTATTCAATCAGTAGGGAATGGTAAAAATTTAATTGAAAATATATTAAATAAAATATTGAAATTGAAGAAAAATTTTCCCAGTCAAATGGAGAAATAATGTTAGTTTTCCTTAAAAATATTCATTCAGTATATTTAGTTATTAAAAAAAGAAAAATGGATGTAAAAATTATAATATCAAGAAAAATATTGAGTAGAATATATGAAATATGATTTTGGAGAGATACAATCACATTATTTTATTATGAGAAAATTTAAGCACAAACAATCTTGGAAAAAAGTGTGATTCTATTGTAAGACCCTTATTTCATTGGTAACATTTCAGTAATAATCCCCATGAACTAAATAAAATTAAATTAAACATTAAATACCATCAAAATAAGGTTATTCATGATGCAATATATAAAATGGGAAGTTAATAATTGTCAAAAAGTAAGATATGTGTATAACATAACATATGTCCCAAAGAAGACAATTTGAAATGAGAAACCCTTACCACATTGGTTACATTCAAATAAAATCTCCAATGATGAAATAATTTGATTTATAACTCTAAAAACTATTAATTTTTAAGGATACATGATATAACATGTAAATTAGGTAGTATGTAAACATAATAAAAATATATAGATTCCTAACATCAAACATATCTCAATGAAACAATTTTGAGATGAAGAACCCATACCTTATGTATGACCTAATTCTTAAGCACTCTAACATACTATTCGTTTGGAGACCACCATTTTCTTAAACCTCAGGCCTAGAAATATTAGTCTCAGTAGATGTATATAAGATATAGTATGAAGTTAAGGAATCTAGAATGTTTTTAAAAGAAGTGATTGGGAAAGCTATATGACTTAAATTGCATGAATAATGGAGGAAAAGAGGTCATGTTTTATAAGTTAGGGGAGGAATGCACATGGAACTTGTTATAATATTTTAGTAATATTTTGGTGAGATACCTTTTTATTATACAAATATTTCATTACATGACACAAAATTCAACAATAAAGATGATATTTTGGGGTTTAGTGTATATGAAATAAGAATATAATACATGAAAAAGAAATAAACATAAAGATTTATATAATTTAATTGAAATATATATTCATAGGATTTTCTTAATTTACATTTAATGCATCTATTATCATGCATACATAGATCAATGAAATGGGTGATCATAGATCCCATCTAGGAAGTAATCAAAGTAGATTCATAACATGTAACAATGAGCAATATCAATAAGGAATGATCATATAAACATGAGGCATATCATAATATAAATAACATGAGATAACATGTAAATGTATATACAACCTAAAAATGAGACATTCATAAGAATATCATAATGGTTTATCATCGGGGTTTCAAAAATCATAATTACCTTGGTTATTCACCAAGGTATTGTAAAACATGTCTTATCTAGAGATTATTACTATACCAAATGCATTATATCTATATCATTTCACTCCCTTCTTGTGTATTAATTCATATTAGCCTCATTGATCATAAAAAATCATTTTATCAATAACCCATGGAAGATAAGGAATGTGTTTTATATCAAAATAATTTCATACAAAGTGTTTAAAGGTTTGAACATAACATCATTTTTATACTATAAAAAGGGATTATGGTTTTGATATATTTAAATCCATAAATTAATTAAGCATGTTTACATATAGTTAAATACCAATGGAAATATAATATGTTTGGGTATTCACAATATGATAATTTTTTATTATAAAAGAGAAATTCAAGAAATGAATTCGGTAGCATGATAATGTACATTGAATCTTATGAAAAGAACATAATTTGAGGGAACTATGGTCTTAATTTTTTAATTTTCTTGGAATTAATGGTAATAAAAAAAGTATAAGGGAATAAATTAGATTAAAATTTAGAGGGTGTACAAAAAAGGGATAATTTGATGAAAAAGGAGAAGACGAGAAATCCATTACTTTGGAGACTAACTTCCTAAAATAAGAGTTTGGAATAGATACAACTTGAGGAAACCTTGAATGGATTATTTGGGAAATAAAATACCATAAATTCATGTATTATAATTTTTTATAGGAGACTAGGTGTGGGAAGGGGGTATTCATATTTGTTGAGGGGTGAATTTAAGTGAATAATTAATGATTATTTTGTATTTAAGGCTAACCACTATTGAGTGTAATTAATTACAATGATTTTGGATGAGCATTAATGTTTTATAGGATGTTTAAGGTCATAAAATATATAATACACACATTTAATGTTATAGTTTTATGGTATTTTAAGTCATTACCATTTAATTTTAACCCACTAAATTTTTTTACTTATACTATAATAATTTTTTTACCACAATAATTTCTTTTTGTCTTAAAATGATGTTAAAATTATCACATAATTTATAACTTCTAATTCCAAAAATTGAATAAATTTTAGTTATTTCAATTTATAAAAGTGATAATAAAACTGTAAATATGTTACGTGTATAAATCATGAAATTGTTTTTTGAATGGTTGAAATAATGGTTTTTAAAAATGATAATCATGTGTTTCTAAATGTAAAAAATTATAAAAAATGTTTTTAATTACATAAATTTTGATTATTAATAATGATTAAAATATTCTAAATCTTGATAATATCCTAATTACATCATAAGAGCTCTCATATTTTGTAAAAAAATCAATTTCACCATTTAACCCAAAAATAAACTTTTTTAGAAAATTACCATAAATTCATGATATGCTAATTTTAATGTGCTAATTAAAAAATAATTTTATTTAATAAAAACAATTCAATATTTATGAGAATTTTAACATTTAAATAAATCATTATTTTAATTAAAGTTAACAATTTAATAGAAAAACTAACTTTAAGACCATTATAGAAAATTACTTAAGGATTCATTAAAATATATTATCATTTAAGAATAATTTTATAATATTATTTTGTGAATAAAAAATTTATTTAATACTTCCAACATAAATCATATTTTAGTAGAATGTGTTTATAGTATCTAAAAATAATATAATTTTGAATATATCATTAAATAATCTTGAAGATCATTTAAATGAATCTACATAACAAAAAATAATAATGACCAACTCTAATTTTAACTAATGGTCATAATGCTAAAAAACTATATTTTTTGAAAAACATAAAGTATGTTGATCATATTTCCCTATAAATACACCATCATTATTACTCTTTATCATTCTCTTTGATTCCAATCAACGATTAATATCTTTTTCAAAATGAATATTTTATTAATAACTATATGTTCCTCTATTGTAGTGATGTTCATGGGAGCAATGATTATATGGGATTGAAGTGGCTTTTATTTTTATATTTCACTTTATTTATCCTCTATTTTCGTCCCATTGTAATATTTGGAATGATATTGGGTTTTTTAGACTAAAAATAAAATTTTTAATTAATGAAATAAAGTGTTTATAGTTTCTAGTATGTGTGTTATTTTACTGTTCTCAATCATATGAGTTCATATCAACACATTATCTTCCATGTTCTTATGAAATTTAAAATTATTTATTTTTGATTCTATTATAAACCTTAATTAAAAGTTGTTAGGATGAAATATATCCATTAATAAAATAAGAATATTTTTTGGTTCATAACATTCTTTCCCCCTTAAAGAAATTTCAGCCCTGAAATTTAATTTTTCAAACTAATGTGAAAATAGGTGAGGATATTTCTACTTTATTGCTTCCTCTTTTCCTAAATATTCTCTTAAAACTTTTTATTTCTCCATAGTAACTTCACAACTTGTGTTTTATTGTTCCTAAACACTTGTTCCCTTATGTCAAGAATCTATATCGATTCCTATTCATATAGAAAGTCATATTCCAAATGTACAACATTAATATCAAGTATATGAGATGGTTCAAACATATACATTATTAGTAGGGACACATGGAAGACATTTTGGGCATTGGAATGATTAGGTGGTAGTGATAATCGATAGAAAATTGCACCAACACACTCTGAAATATCAAATGGTATAATGTGCCTTGGAATCAATTTCCCCTTCTTTATAAATATCAAAACTCCCTTCAACAGTGTTATCTTGAGGAATACGTGATCCCCAACTTTAAACTCTATATCCTTAGTTTTTTACAATAACACTTTTTTTAAATTTGATTAGCCTTTATTTTTTTTTCAGAATCACATGAATATTTTCTGTTGTTTCTATTTCAATTTCTCATCCCAATAGTTTCTACTATCTAACATCATCCCAACATGTTAGAGTTTTGCAACTATTTTCCATAGACATCTAGAAATGGTACCATTTTAATGCTTGAGTGGAAATTTTTTTTATAGAAGAATTCATGAAATGGAATATGTTGATCCCAACTCTCATGTAACTCAAATGACCAAGCCCATAACATATATTCCAATATATGAATAGTATTATTAGACAACCCATTAGTTCAAGGATAGAAAGTAGTGTTATGTTTTACTTTTGTATTCATATCCTTTTAAAGGATCCTCAAAAATTTAGAAGTAAATCACAGGTCCCAGTCAGAAATAATAAAAAAAAGTACTACATGGAGTCTCACTACTTCTTGGATACAAAGGTTAGCAAGTAACTCCATGGAGAAATAATCTCTTATAGAAATGAAATTGACTTACTTTTTTAATATATTGATGATTATAAAAATAGTATTTCTACCCTTGGGTGTCTTAAAAAGGCTAGTGAAAATTTCCATTATGATATCATCACACATCCACATAGGTATGGGTTGTGGTTGTAGCCCCCATTTTTGAAGTTTTTACTTTACCTTTACTTATTGACAAACCAATACACTTGTAGTGTAATAAGAAATATCCATTTTCATATTATCCCAAAAATAATGATCATGAAGTTCCCTATATATTTTAGATCTTACAGTGTGTATAGAGAATGCAGAGATATGAGTATAATCCATAAGACTATTATTTATCTTCACAATATAGGGATACATATCATTGTACCAAATTTTAGTATACCTTCTTAATAAATATTGAATTGATGAAACATCCTAAGTTCCATAGCCTATATCATCTTTTTTATCAAAGAATCATCTCCTTGGGATTTCATGATCTTCTCTAGTAATATTTTAAGAGATATAATTTTGTATAGGAGTTATGATTTACCTTACCTTATGATTACAATGTACAAACATATGAGGTCCTTAATGAATAGATCTCATTCAATCCTCAACATTGTAATAAAAGTATAATATTTCATACTCAATGAATCTATGAAATTGTTCCTCTTTTAGGGTAGTAATGAATTGAAAAACCATAGTATTTAAGAATATCTAATGATATCCTTTTTATCATGTTCAGTTACTTATTTGTGACTATATAATTAAAACATTAGTGGTCTATGTATATATCACTCATTTCCTAATTGAGATAGTCTCTCTATATATTTAGAGATAAAATGAATTCTACTAAAACTAGATCATGGGTAGGGTAATTCTGTTTTTGAGTCATTAACTATCTCAATTCATAGGCAATCCCATTATCTTTTTTAATGAGTTCACATCCAAGTCCCTTTAATAATGTGTCACTAAAAATGAAAAATCTTTCCCCATTAGAGGGTAATGTTTTCATAGGTGACTAACCAACATCTTATTCAGTTCTTGGAAGCTTTATTCACACTATTTTGTCTAGATAAACATAAATACCTTTAGAGTTAACATAGTGGACTATAAATCTGTGAAAATTTATTCAAAATATTTCTATAGTATCCTATTATACCAAGGAAACATTGAATATCAGTTGTAGTTATAGGATGTGGACACTCCTCTTCTACTATTTCATTTACTGGATCTACTAAGATTCTATCATTGGATATAATATGTCCCAAGAGTGTAACTTGTTTTAGACATATAAAAATTTAGATGAATTTACCAAAAAACTTATCATTCATTAGAGTTTGTAATTTGACCGTTATATGACTTTTATGATACTAAATGATTTCATAATATATTACAATATCATCAATAAAGTCCACCATGAAATTATCAAGGTAGTCCTTAAATACTCTCTTCATAAAATTCATAAATATGGAATGAGTATTATTCATGAATAAGGGCATAAAAATAAACTTATATTTAAAAATATTATTAAGAAGGCTATAATTGGTATATATTCTATCTTCACCCTTAATTTATGATACAAAAATGAAAGATCAATCTTGGAAAATAATTGAGCTCCATGAATATGGATGAACAATTCTTAATTCCTTATAAGTGTATATTTTTTCTTCATTGTGATCCCATTATGTTCTCTAAAATCATTTTATAGCTGTATTGATCCATCCAACTTCATTATGAAGAGAATAGGTTATACCCAAGGAGACACACTCTTCAAAACAAAACCCTTACCCAACATATCTTGAAGCTGCTTCTTTAATTCTTCTTACTCCACATAGTCCATTCTATATAGTTTTTTTTAATATTATATTGGATTCATATAATAGTAAAATTGATAACTATACCTCACTTTCTTAGAGAGTTACCAATAAATATTTAGGGAATATTTCTATGTACTCTTAAAAAATTGGCACGTCTCCTATCCCCAAACTTTTTTGTCCTTTATCTTCTTCACCAATCATTTTTATAAAGAAGGAAATCAGAGGTAGTTCATATAAAGGACCAGGCTTGGAAATATTTCTCTTGATGATTATTATTGGTTTTCACTTTAAGACAACTAAATTATTCTTTTTTCTATAGCTGATCTTGGAATTATAAATTGGTGTCCAATCCATCCTAAGTATTATTCAAAATTCCACCATCAGAATGATCATCATGTTTTCATAGAGATTGTAGTCACCAATGTTAATTGGGGAATACCTATATATCTTTGATTCTTTAATATTCCCTGTAATAGTTTTAACAAAAAATTATACTAATATCAGTTCTGGGTTTTTCTTAATTTTTTTAAAACATAAAATAAATAAAAGAATGTATAGAACAATATTAAAAAAATTTAATTGCTACCTTTGAGTGCATTATGAGTGAAATTTCCACACCATTTTTAGACCCTTGACTTAATATATCATAATTTATAAATCATTAACTCGATTACATGTATTATTTTGTGTGGTTAATGGCGGTTTTACTCAATTATCTTATTATTTTTAAATTGTTTAGAGAAATTACAAAGTTCTGTACACTTGAATCATTGTACAATAGGCTATTATTTCACCATCTTCCCTTTATAATTGGATTTTAAATGTTTAGGTTTTACATCTCCATGAAAAAATAAGGATATATATTCATCTCTTCAGCACTTGTATCACATTACACTTCCTTGAAAAAATTACCAAAATACATCTTCTAACATTTTTTCAAATGGTATGTTGTACTTTCTTCTCATTTGAATTCTTCCCACGTTTTTTAACATCTTTACCTTATTATCATTATATCCACGAGTCCACTGGGAAAATCTAAATTCCATTTCATGTTTGAGAGAACACCAAACTACCACTTTATAACTCTTAATTTATCATTTTTGAATGATTTACATATATAGGGTATTAGTCTACTAAAGAGTCGATATGTCTTCCTATTAGAATCGATGATAAATATTTAATCATAAGGGACATGCATTGTAGAGTTTATCTCAAAATTCCTCATAGATTAATTTTATATTTATATTAAATTGAGGAATTCCATGTCCATTTTTATTTTGTGGGTATAAATATAATACTTTATGAAATAGTTCTTGTTGATGTATTCTCATCCCATGGAATCCACCTCATCCCCCGACATCATGTTTTTGATAAAAAACCATCACTAATAAACATTAAACATTGGAAATATACATCCAACACAAATTTTTATTATTTATGAATAAAGAGGTACATAAAATATAATTTCTATAGTGTTCATACATTATTCCATAATTAGTGGGTAAGAGGTTTCAATAAGAACAAGTGTTAGTTTATTCTTGAATGATTCAACTACTTATTGTTCCTTCATTTATGAAGAAGGAAACTCAACACATTTTTAGATATTGTTCATGAATTTCAATAACTAATTCATAATTATCAATATGTTTCCAACCCTATATTCCATATATTGGGAAGTTTGTCATCTCCTTGTCTGTTTTATACATTGTTTGCACTAATCCTTCTATTTCATGCAATTTTTTAGAAGGAGAACAACTAAATGAGAAATTGTTTAATATTGGGAATAATATAATAAAAACTTTATAGGAGGGATTAATATTAAGATTTTCATATATTAGGATTCTAGGATGATAAAATTTATTCTTAATAAAAGGTTTTAATTGTCTATACATCCTTCATAATGTTTTGTAAAATATATAAAAGAATATCCCCTTAGAGTTTCAAACCAAGTTTGAATCAAGGCCCATTTTCATACACTAGTTCATGATTGAGTATAGAAAAATATAGTGTTTTTGGGTTGATACCACTATGTAAATATATTCCAGATCAAAATAAACTTGTAGTATCTAGACATGGATGTATTTGTGTGGAAATCAATTACTTAATACATCAATACAATACCTGGTGGTTTTCCTATATTTCTAATATTCTATAAAGTAAAATAATAAGGTTTTATAATACTAATTTAATCAAATAACTAAACTATCCTTTGATACCAACTATGGGGACCCACCTTTTTATTACATAAATATTTTATTACATGATACAAAATTTAACAATATAGAGGATATTTTGGGATTTTTTTAAAATAAGACAATAAGTTTTGAAAAATACATAGACACAAACATTATTATAATACACTTCAAAAATATATTCATAGGACCATAAAACTTT
This sequence comes from Viscum album, assembly GCA_963277665.1. Lineage (NCBI taxonomy): Eukaryota > Viridiplantae > Streptophyta > Magnoliopsida > Santalales > Viscaceae > Viscum > Viscum album. Next base: position 1,485,856,006 of record OY728128.1, read on the forward strand.
ACTTTTACTATATCTCATATCTTGAGGACATACATCAAAGAAATGGGTTAGCATAAACCCCAATAAAAAATTATCAAATGACTCAATTAACATGTGATAAAGGTTCATATCAATATATAATAATTCTATAAACATGAGGCATATAATAATTAAAATAACATGAATTATAACAAGGAAATGAGGATAAAAAATAAAAATGAGACATTCATAATCATATCGTCATGGATTATCCCCATAGTTTCATAAACCATAAGTACAAAGGTTATTCTCCAAGGTATCAAAAAACTTTTTATCTTTAGAGATTAGTTATTTAACCCATGCATTGGAGAACTATTAGGGAATGACTTTCACATGTATTGAAATGGCCTAGGCCCTCCCAGTCCATTAATTTTCCAAATTCTGGTGTTTGGAGTGTCCTGGGGACCATTAGTGACTCATTAAGGTGTTTGGAAAATTTTGTTTTCAAGGAGAACGAATGGTGGAACCGATGGGAGATCAGTGGCACCAATTGGATTTTGTGGCACTGACATGCATCAGTGGCATCGATGGTTATCAGTGGAACTGATGGTCCATATGTTGCACTGATCAGCGATGGTTCTAGAGAGACGGTGCCAGGGTGATAGTTCTAGGGAGATAGTTCTAGGGTGATAATGCCATAGCGATAGTGCTAGGGCGATGGTTCCAGGGTGACAGTGACTCACCTAACGGTGAGTCCTCCTCTGTTTTTCCAAGACCATCTAGTTTTTCTCTGTTAACATATCTTATGACATAAAAGTGTTTTAATACCCTTTGCAATTCCATTTAAATGAAGTAAAAGATGTTTTAAATCTATATAGGTTGGGAGACCCTTGAGCTACTAAAACATTTGTACTTTTTTCTTCGTGTCACACCTTGTGGTGTTTTAAAATTTCACCTCATTACATGTTTTTATTAGTTTAAAAAATATCTATTAACTCATAGATGTTATCTACACCTATCTAATAAGAATTATTAAATAAAAATTAATCCCAATGTGTGAAACTTCCCAACCGCATGGTTGAGCCACGATCTGACTTTTAAGTACTTCGAAATCGTCATACTATTTTTAGGATCTGTCCTTTTTCTTAAGTTGTGATCATATATTTTTTTCCTTTTGATCTCTCTTGGTGCATTTGGAGTCCTTTTTCTAGGGATGAATTATGTGCCAATGCTGGAGCCTTTTCTACTCACCCTTTTAGTCCTTGGAAATATTATTTTTCTAGTCGCGCATCTCCAGTTCTCATCCCAAGAAGAGAAAACTTCGATCATTGATCATCAAAACAAGGTATTTCTTAGTATCTCTTTTCTGTTAATCATACGGGGTGGGTATGATAATGTTTCCTTAGGGAGTGGATGAAAGAAAACCTTAACAAAGATAATAAATGGTTTCTAAAGAATGAAGGGGTATGTTTTATGATGATCCAGCTATACTTTTCTATTTTCATTTAAATGTTGTGAATTGTATGGGCCTATTAACACTAAAAATCGTGGCCATTGGTGGTCCTTTTTAAAAAAATAATGAACCTATGTTTCTCTGTATAAACTTGTGATTAAATGGACGTAACATAGAAAATGATTAATCACCTAAACTCAGTTGAATAAATGGATGCCCAATGAATAAGAATCCTTGTGTGATCATTCTGGTTAATATAACTAAAGGAATGAACTTGAAAAATGGTGTGGTTAAGTCTGAAAAACCCTTGTTTTGTTCTGATAAAAAGAATGGATGTTCTTCTTGATGCTTATGGGGTGATGTGATTGGGGATGGGATCCCCTATTTTTTAGTTATTGGTTTGTGGATCTGAGGCCATGTGGGGCCATATATTGGGGATTAGTTTGGTTCTAGTACATTGAGGGAACTCACATATCCCCTTTGTTGTTGTGAAATTCAAGAGAACTAGGTGTGAATTCTTAAATTGTTGTTTGGAAATTTTATAGTCCAATAAAGTTGTTTTGGCTTGTGGCTATGCCTGTTAGTTTCCCAGTAGTGAAGGAATGTTTGAATGGAATCAAATGAACATGATAACAAGAATGGGTGGTGCTCTAGTTGTGGCTATTTTTCTTTTGTGTATGAATGAATAGTAACAAGGTTGTTTGTGTATGGTCTGGTTTTGAGACCCTTAGGTTGGGATGATTTCTTGTTTACCTATATTTATAAATTTAGTTCTTATGTTTCTTATTCAATACCCACCTAAGTTGAGCACTTTGTGTTGAACACCCCCATTTCAGGAGGGAGGGTATTTTTCCCAACATCCTATTGGGTGGATGGTTATTAGCTCCTTTTATGATACCTCTCCCAAGTATCCCAATACTCTTTGGGAAAGATGTGATAGACCGAGGTCCATTATAGTCCTAAATTCTTTGGGTAGGGTACATTATTGTGGTTGGCCCTAGTGTGTGAAGGCATGGTTGTTTCCCCAGTGTGTTTGGGATGAGGTCTAGGTGTCTTTGGGAATGGTAGCAGTTATTCTAGACCAAGTGTCTTCGGGCATGGAAGTGGTTGTTGTGGCCCATGTGTCTGTGGGAGAAGATGTGTGTGGTGGACCAAGTGTCTGTGGGTAGGATGTATGGTTTTGGTGTCCCACAAGGTTGTTGTTGGGGGTGGCAGTGGGACTGCAGTGAGAATGGTGGGGGAGGTCTGGTGTGTAGGATGTCTTCAATAAATAGTGGGAAAGTGGTGTGGAGTACCCAAAAATCTATGTGTTATTAATATTCTTTTACGTGACTTAAATTATTTGGGGAACATTCCTTATTGAGGTTTGGGTGGACATTTTCCTTGCTAGGTTCTTTGGTTATCTATTTTTCTCACGGGGCATTAGAATGAATCCCCACTTGTGCACAAGAGATTTTGGTTTTTTTGTACTGAGTATACCTATATAATCACCCTACATATATAAAACTACTTTCAATTTTCTAGGAGGATTTTGAGGACCGTGATGGACCATACTAGCTAAGACGTTGGGACAATTTCTGTTTCCATTTTCTTTTCTTTTGGTACATTCCCATTGGATTTTTCTTGTACTTTGTATGGGTTTACCTGTGAACATGCATATGGGAATGGGTTTGGCTTTACTTTTTTACCTTTGGTATTAGAGTTTTATGGGTTTTTACCATCATTTCTCTCGATCATACTAAATAAAAAGGGAAATTCATTCCATATTATGTGAGATTCTATACCCTTGGTGCTAGTCACCACTCTGGGGCCTATAGAAGGCGAGACTCGAGGGTCATTATCTCTCCTTGAACTTGAGGAAGGAAGGGTATGGTAGGTTTCAATACCTTCCCTCATATTGGTAAAGGAAGGTCATGACATATATAAATTCATACGAACATAGATCATAAAAAATCATTTAATCATTAACCTGGGGATAATAAGGAACAATTTTCATATCAAAATCACTATATACAGAGTGTTTAATGCCATGAACATAGCATCATTTTTGACCCATGAAAGGGGAATATGAGTTTTATATATTTAAATACATGAATAAATTATATATTTTTACATCTGGGTGAATACCGATGGAAGTATTAGCGCTTTTTGTATTGATAATTTAAAAATTTATCATGTAGAAAATAAAAAATCATGAAATGAATTCAACCGCATGACAGTATAAATTATGGCATATTAAAAGGAAATAATTGGAGTGACCTAAGGTATCCCACTGAAAAAATATAATTTTTGATGTAAGGGTAATCTAAAAATCATAAGGGATGAAATTGGATTAACATTTAGAGGGTACACACAAAAGGGTTACTTGAGTGAGAATGGATATGAGGATAATTACCTTAGATTAGAGACTTTCTTCCTAAAACATGAGGATAGAATATTGACATCATGAGGTTACCTTGGAGATACTCTTTGGTAGGAAAAAAACCATAACATTGTGGCTTATTAAAACAGATTGCACAATAGGGGTGGGAAGGGAGTATTTTTACATGATTAGGTGTGGCATTAAGTGAATAAATAATGATTATTTTTGTATTTATGGCTAAGCACTATTGGGTGTAATTAATTATAGGGAATTTGATTTAAAATTAATGTTTCTATGGATGGATAAGGTCATACAATACATTAACCACCCATTTTATATTGTAGTTTTAGGTAGTTTAAGGTTTTACAATTTAACTTTAACCAATTACATTATTATTCTTATTCTATAGTAACTATTTTTTACCATGGTAAATTTTTTATATATAAAGGTAAATTCTACCTTATTGCATAATTTTTACCTTAAAATTTCAAATAATAAATCCATTTTACTTGAATAAATTTATAAAATTGATAAAAATCAATTCTAAATATGTTACATGTATAACTAAAAAAATAATTTTTTGAATAATTAAAACCACAGTTTTCAAAAATGCTAAGCATGTTTTTCTAAATGTAACAAATTATGTAATATGTTGTCCCTTAAACAATTTTTTGAATAAGAATAATGATTATTAATTTTTAAATATGTATCATATTCTTATTATTTTATAAGAGTTATCATATTTCATAAAAACCACATTTTCACTTTCTAACCAAAAAATAAAATTTTTAAGGAAATTACCATTAATTCACCCTAAGATAATTTTGATGCGATGTGTCCAAAAAATAAGTTTATTTTGTAAAAAATAATTCACTATATATGAAAATTTTATCTTTTAAATGAATCATTATTTTAATGCATGTTTACTATTTAATAGAAAAATAAAAATTATGACCGTTATTAAAAATTATGTAGGGATTCATTAAAATATATTATCATTTAAAAATAAATTTACAAGATTATTCCATAAAATAATTTTTTAATTGATACTTTTATATAAAATATTTTTTAATATAACTTGATTACATTCTTATAAAGTTATACAATTTTTATTATATTAATAAATATTCTCGACAATTATATTAATGCATCTATGAATCAAACAATAATAATGAAAAACTATTTTATTGAATAATAGTCATAATGTTGATCAAATATATTAGTTTAAAAACATAAATGATGGTGATCATATTTTCCTTAAAAAACACCATCATTCTTACTCAATCTTTTACATTGATTTAAAGAAAGGTTCAATATCATTTCTAAAATGAATATTTTATTACTTACTCACTATTCCTCTATTATAGTAATGTTCATGGGTGAAATGATTTAAGGGGATAAAATCAACACAAGTATTTATATAACACATTATTTTTCCTTTATTTTCTATCCCATTTTAATATTTTTTATGATGTTGGATTTGGTTCTAGACTGAGTGTAAAATTAATAATTAATGAAATAAAGTGTTGATAGTTTCTTGCATGTCTTTTATTTTAATATTAATAGTTTTGATAGTTTATATAAACACATTTTGTTAAAAGATATTATGAAATATAAAAATTATTTCTATTTAATACAATTGTAAAAAATAATAAGGAAATTTTTCTTGGAAAGACATCCAGAAATAAAAGATAATCATTTTTGTGTTGTTACAAATAGAATGCCACTTTAATATGAATGTTGATAAAAAAATATATTTGAATTTATGATATTATAATTTCTAAATAAATTCTACAAATGATAATTAGGAACCTTTTTGTGGCATTTAAGCCCTTATCTCTTAGTTTAACCCCTAGTAAATCTGTTTTAACATTTATCGTAGTTACAAATGAGTGCTATATTTACTATTCATTATAAAAAAAATTAATTTACACTCTTAAATTATATTAATTATGCTAATTCCAAATAAATAATTCATTAAAGTAGACTAATTTTCTATAAGTGGAGAAATTTTATTTTAAGTAAGCATGAAAAATTCATTGAAAACCTATTTTTGGAAATTTCATTTGTATTCATAAAAATGAATTTACTCCCATTACATTACTTGTAAAAATTATAAAATGAATGTCAAAATATTTTATTAAATATATGGAATATAAATTTCTTTAAAACAATCAATTAATATAGATTTATTTAATTTTATATGAAAAAAACACATACAATACATAAAAATATTTTTTATAAAAATGCGTCTTTTAGCCAAAATATGAAATTATACTAAAATCAAGTATAATGATGACACCTATATAAATAATTAGGTAATTTAAAATAATGGATACATATATTTCATTGAGAAAAAATATATCAAATAATGGGACTTTTAAATTACCTAATTTAATGAAATAAAATATTTGTTTTGTAAAAATCCATATTTTCCACTGGTCACTGAAAAATAACTCATCAGAAAAAATTAAAAAAATTCAGTATAATCCAATATTGAAATTCTGATTTTCAAACTGATATTAATTCCATCATGTAAAATGACTAAAATTTTTATAAAATAATTATAATTTCCATGAAGAAAATGTAATAAAAACCATTTTTGAAGAAAATATGTTTTTGAAGTATAAAATTAAGTTAATGAAAATTGAGTACTTATTTATTATTAATTAATAAATAAATATTAATTATTTAAAAAAATTATATTTTTTTTTCAAAATTTTTATTCCAATTCATATTTCTAGTTTCCACCTAGGTTATTATGGGAAAATTTATATATTATTATTTCTATTGTATATCATGGTTTAATTAATTCTAAACAGTACACGTTAAAAAATATTTTAAGAATATTATTCATTTAAAAAAATGTTTCGGGTTGTTACATTATATCCCCTTAAATAAACTGAATCCTCATATTTTTTTTTTATTTTTGATATAAAAGAATCAGTATTTTAAAATAATTGTATTAAAAAATCAATTAATAAAAAGGGATAATAAAAAATCTTTTGAAATGGTTTTGTATAAAACATAAAGGTCACTTAAAATAAAAAATAATTAGGTTCCCAAATATGGTGAAAATCAGAAGGAAGTGAAAATATAAAAATTCAGAAGAAAGAAAATATAAAAATAGTAATAGAGAGTGATAAAAATAAAGACCCTGGAAATATTAATGGAAAAAAATCCATAAATATAATAGTGGTAAAAATAACTTAAATTTCCCATTAATAATTTTAAAATGGAGAATAATTTCATTTTGGGGATCTTTTTCCTAGATTTGTAAAGTCATTCTAAAAATGAAATATTTGCATATAAACTTACATTATTTCTTCCAATACATAAACATAATCCATCCTTTGGTTGAATGTTTCATTTAGATTTAATATAAATTCATCCCATATTCCGATGATGAATGATGAATATGAGTTTCTAATTTCGGATGAACTAAATTAAACTTACAATTTATCAAAAAATCAATAAAAGGATTATATACTATTATTACTATCTATATTCAGTTGTAGAAACTAAAAAATAGCTAGTATATTATAAGATAAATAATTTTAATAAAATTAATTTTTAAATATTAATATTAAATATTTCAAAAAAAAAACCCAAATATCCACTAAATTTAATTAATAAATATTCAAATTTTAAAACTTCTCAAAGATTTTTTAACGATCATTAAAAATCCATAAATTTAGAACAATTTTTTTTTCATATTCAAATTAAATTTTATCCCCAAACACAATAAATTAACTCTTATTTCCATATACTAAAAAAAACCCAAATATCTAGAATCACTATAAAACCTTACTGAAAAAAAATTTTCTTCCAAAAATTAACTATATCCTTTTTCCTCAAATAAAATCACTAACTCCATAATATGTTTCAAAATTACACAATTATAATAAAATTAATTAAATATAACATAAATCACTTTTTCATAAAATAAATAATCAAATTTTTATGCTACCAATATAATCCAATTTATTTTATCAGTATAAATGTTCTATTCATCACAATTAATAATTATTATCTCAACACCGGACACATATTATGTGTTATATAACCCATAATCATGTGCTCTCCAAATATATCTACCTACCACATATTAAGTTTTCTAGGTTATTAGTATAATTAAATATTTTCATGAAAATATTTAATAAAAAAACTACTCCAGAGGAATCCTTATATGTTTCCTAATCCGTATAACTAGAATTGCACTGATAAAACCCTTCCATAACATATTTATGCAATATGAATACATAAACTCTTAAATTATTCCATTTCCTTCATATAATATTAACCTGGATTTATCATCTAATTACTTAATATTTCCACCAAAAAAATATGAAATATCAATTATGTATTAAGATTCATCAATGTAAATTTAATCATGTTTCTTCTTCTTAACATATGAAATTATATTAAAATAACACATACCTTTTATATTTCATTTGCAGTCTATTCATTATCAACAATAAAACCATTACTCATACAACCTTATTTATTATATTCTCGAGTATTCCCCCAAGTAAATAAATATTCATATTCTTTATACTTTCCCTATTCAAAATATTCCATTGCCCATATTGCATCATGGAAATGATTATTTCTATCTTTTATATTAACCAAACTTTTCATTTTTCCTTCCAAATTTACTGATTTATTCCATTATTTTCCACACATAAATCATTTTCATTTTCTATTAATACATTCTAATATGTGATTCTTTCCACATTTCATACATGTATAATGATGAATATTCCTTCCTCAATGGTATTTACAAAACAATAATTTTCTCTTATTTGTTTCATTTTAATACCCACCAATGTTCAGCATGATAATCATATATCGAGATAGTTGTTTTGGAATATTCATAGGATTTAACATTCAATATATTATTTTATTTAGTTTCTAATGGGGATAATTACATCATTTTCTATCACGTTCATTTTTAATATGGTTCATCATTATTCTAACCATTGATTAAAACCAAAATTCAAATATTTATGAATAATAATTAAAGTGGGAAATATTTTAATAAAAAAAATCACTCAAAGGATATCTAAATCATGACTTAGTATTTTAAATCTATGAAACCTTAGGTTTATCTTGGGTAGTACATATAAATTTTCTATAAAAATCCATCATAATGGTTTATAAATAAAATATAAATTAACCCACACATAAACCTCAGAATCATTTAGCACACTGTGAATCCTTATGCCCACTCATCATGCACCAATGTTGACCAAGTTAATTTCCAATCCACAAAATTTAGAGATGTTACCCCTTAGTTAATTTATTTCACATACACACCCACTTTCTAATATTGATACATGGATTTATTCTCTTGAAAAACCACACCCTATTATTTACCATAACATTGGATGTTATAAGATTGTGGAATTCATGGAGGTATGTATGTGTTTAAATTTTGGTTTAAATATCTTAATTATTGTCAATGGAATGTTTAACGGGTGTATGTAGAGGTTTGAGTGTGTTTTAGGAGTTTGGGACATGAAAGAAAAGGGTGAATGGCTATCCGGTGCATGTTTCATAGTAAAAGGAAGCCGTTCACCCAAACCATGCTAGCTAGGAGGAGGGGTGCATGGTCAAGAATAAATATGTAAGTGGGGAAAAAAACCATTTAGACATGGAAATAGGCATTACACATGTTTGATGTATGGTTTTTCAAATTGTGTGGGGATTCCTAGGTAACCGTTCAACTTATACCCCTATGGGATAGAGGCTGGCACACAGTTCTCACACCGTTTGGAAAACTGTGCTGGCAAACCGTGCACCTCATTAAAAAGTGAAAAATTACCAAATTTCCCCCTTGAGATTTTATGTTCCTCACCCAATTTTCTCTCCATTTATTTGCTGGATTTGGTGGATTAGAACCAACTACTTTGTACTTCATTCATTAATAAATACCTTATCACATCTTGATTGTTCTTCTGTATGAAAATGCATGTGATAATGTCCTAAGGACAACTGTTGCATTGAAGGGTCATAGCGGATCCCTGCTGTGATGTGAACCCAAAAGTGCCATAATACTATTCTTGAATATATGTTCTATGGCCGGATATTGTTATTTGAGAGACACAAATAATATAGGCCATTATATGCGAGGACACATAAAACTTTGAGGCACCTTCTCATGGTGTGCGCCCTTGGTAATATCCAGGAGAATATTATGAGAATGATACCCGCCAGTAGGAAATCCACATTTCATAGTGTCACTAGATGTTCCTATCTATGGATGTGTGTATTGGTCCTTAGACTTTAAGATTATTATTATTGGGTATTACAACTCACTCACTTAGACGTATTGACAAAAACTGTGACGATACACTGTTTGCAGTGAGGTAGGATATGTTGGGTGCATCATGAGTAATAATGCATTAATAGATAATGCGAGAAAAGATTTCTTCCTTATGTTCCATAACAGAAGTAGATATCTCAGGCCCTTTGATGGAATTGATATAGCCTAAATAAAACCATGGCCATGGTAAGGTATGGGCGAGTTCAACTCCAGAAAGTCAAAGAAAGAATAATAGAGCACTTGGGTTGATGGAAATAACATGCAACCCATTTGATTCGAGATATCATGACAAAGGGATTATATTACACGGTAAAAGTTCGTAGGAGTTGACACATCATTGTGGCGTTAACTTATTTCTCTATGGGTGCCTTGACGTGTTACTAGATTCTAACCTTGGACTTTAGGCAGGCTCTGCCTAATGCCACTGAGAAAGGGGCCTAGAGGGTCACACACTAAGTGTGTCCATGTATCTCAGTTAAATATTAATTTAACAAGTGAAATAAATATTATTCCTGACTGTGGTTTAATAAATATTTAAGGATGACTTATTGAATTTATTTCGACACTATTTATTCGAGAGAATATATTGTGGGTGAAATAATATATATATATATATATTTATTAGTGAGTAATGCATTTAAATTTATGTTACAAATGAATAGCCATTACTCAAGGACTAATAAATGTGGTGGAGGAAATTAAAGAAAATGGAAAATAAAAGTACACGCTGTGTATATTAAATATACATGCCGTTAGATTTATGGAAATTGAGTACACACCGTGTATTAATGACTACACACCGTGTAGTTTTTCAGTCGGGATTTTGAGGAATTAATATCATTTAATTAAATAATATTTACTATAATCATATTGGGAACATGTCAAGGAATTAATAATTCAACATGGGGGTTTTCAATGAGGGTTAATGAAATAAATAAAATGCGTAACGCGTTTATTTATTGTCATAACTATATAACCTCAAACCTGATTATAAATATCCTCACAACCCCAACAATTTTTCCCAATTGTTGTGCACAACAATTCTGGAGAATTCTTTCAAGGCTGAATGAACTACTTCCTCCAATAACGCTCTCAAGTCCGAGAGAGATCCTCCTCCATTGGATCAAGGTGATCGAAGGCGGACATCAAAAGAAAAGGTTCTTCCATGCTAGAACCCATAGATCCCTTCGGCGACGTCCCGAGATATGTGGCACACATGTGGATCACTACTAGAGGAATCCTACACTTGGATTCTACGACGCAACGACGGTTCAAAATATTGTGACCAAAGACATCAACGAAGAAATAATTTCACCAAGTTAATTCTTGTGAATTAATTAAATTAAGTATAACAAACATATGATGATCCTATCTCTATGGTTTCAGGATTCCATCTTAAGTTTTTCGTTCTTTCGTTCTATTCCAAAGATTCGGCATTTTACATCATGATGGATCTCGTATTGAAAGTTGTTTAACGTTAAAATTAAAGTTGGGAAAACCCACCAACGTGCTTTCGCTATTCCCAGAACCTACAAGTGATATCAGAGAGGTCATATCGTTGATAATAATTATTTAGTTTTTCATTGGTGATTTATGCATTAAATAATTTATTTGTTTTAATTCAAGTTAATCATTTTTTTATTCTGAATCTCAAGATCTGTTCCTCCTCTATTGTTTCTCTTTCACCATAGAGAAACGAACTTTTCTTTTAATTTTTGATAAAAATAAAATAGAGGATATCATCCGGAGGATCCAAACATTTCTATCCGTACAACACTAAAATACACGACATGTATTTGGAAGTACACGCCTTGTAGTCTAAGTTCATGCATCAGACTGATCTGCCAAATCAGGCCATGTATTGATCTTATCTAAGTCATTTATGACACTGTGTGTTGAACAGGAACAAGTGTCACACGGTTTTTGGATTACACGCCGTGTGGTCCAACAGAACACGACGTGTATTCCCTTCAGTCTAGGGTTAAACCGGGTACCCCGTATACGGTTTGCCCAACTGGAAACCATGTTACACGGAAACTACACGGCGTGTGTCCCACTTTACATGCCGTGTACTCCGAAAATTTCCAAATTACATTAACACGCTATATCCCCAGGTGTGTACTTCGGATGGACGGTGAAGAAAAGTACACGCCGTGTAGTCGGAACTACACGCCGTGTACTCACTCAAATTATGCAGATTTATTAAAATTTATTATTATATTATACAAACACTTGAGACATGTACCATAGTGTAGGCATAAAGATGAGGCACAACACGTGATATGTGGTATATATATATGTGTTTAATTTAACATCTTCATAATAAATTGGAATTCACCGGGTTTCCTCCAAGGTACAAGTTATGTATATGGATAATTTTAAATGAATTTATTTGTTTAAAATTATGATGTATGAGAATCTCAAGGAAATTCAGAAAAGGATCTAAGATAAAAGGATTGATTAATTAAAGACAATTAATTGATTCGAGCGTGATTTATCTTAAGCAAGAACAATTAAAGAATTGAATGCTAGTTTTATTTATGTGTAAATATCGTTGAATTTATGGATGATCATGAGCTAGACCAGGACCTTTTTATGTGAATGGTTTATTTTAATTTATTTGTTTAAATTAAATTTATTGGCCTGCGAGCCTTCTCCTCATTAATATGTAGGGCCTGTGCTCCCAAGGATTATTTTATGTAAAAACCTTTTTTTACCCCTCACCTATGTGTGAAATAAATGCATATATAATGAATGGAGATCCCAAGCTAGTGGAGGTGGTTGAAATAAGGAGCCAAGGTGAAACCAATCCAAGGAGATATAAAAGTGGACAGGTGGAAAGTTGTAAACACGAACCTGAAAGGTTCAAGGTATTTCTCCCCTAGGTCTTGGGTTAGTTTATGAACAACTAGATAAACTAACCAATAGAACAAGCTCATGATCATACTATTTATTTTATTTCTGTCAGTTGTATGTTTTATTTATTGTGGGTGTGTTGCCACGATCAGACAATTAATGAATTAAACAAGAGTGCAAGACAGAACTAAAATAGAGGCTGACTTATGCATAAATATTATCTTAGAAATGGTTAATCACTTATGTATATCCCACGTAATATTAACAATCATGTAATCAAAGAAAATAAAATGGAAATTTACATATAATCATAAAATACCTCAGAAGAAATATTAAGTCGGTATAGCCTTCCATAATCTTGGTTAGAATCGGACCATAGTTCAAAGTTCTTGACCAACCCTAGTTGGGGTGCTTTCAATTATCGGGGAATTATAATTCAAGATTTTAGGTTGAATTAACTTGGCTCACATCAAGGGTTGACTGCCACAGTAGGACTTGGTGTGACCAATTGGCAAAGGTTGAGGAAATCCAAAATAAAAGGATTTCAGGATTGGGGAGTCCATTCAGTGGATCAAGGAGCTGTGAGTTAATGAAGGTGGCATTTGGAATGCCTACCTAAAACCCTTCAAGTTTCTTGACCAACCCTAGTTGATGTAATGCGAAGGGAAATATGAATCCTTGCCACTAGAATATTTAGGCAACAGAATATTCCAAAGTCAATGGTGAGGGATATTGGATTTCGATAAAATAGTGGGAAACTAATAAGTATTAATTTATTTATTTGTCTCAGTTTTGTAATAAAGTACTAAACCTTTTCTCATCTTAATTTGTAGTAAGAAAAGAAAAATTACTTCAAACATATCATTGCGAACCATATTTGAGATGGAAAACCTTCTCACCGGCACCAATTTCCAAGAGTGGCAGAGGCGTTTACGCGTCATCCATTGCCATGAAAGGAAATTGTATGCGCTGGAAGGGCCTATTCTAGTTGCGCCAGGAAAGGAGGCTAGTGACGAGGAACTATATCTCTACATTAAATACATGGATGATGCCACAGATTTCCAGTATTTCATGCTATCGACCATGTCTGATGAGCTCTTGAAGCAAAATGAAAACAAGGGCACGTATAACAAGATGTATCACCTTAAGGAACTCTACCAAAAGAAGGCAAGATAGGAGAGGTGTGAGATCTCCAATGCTTTTTTTACAACTAATATTAGAGAGTCTACGCCAGCTGGGCCTCATGTAGTCAATATTATTGGCTACATTAAACCCCTGGACATCTTAGAGATTAAATTCCCGGATGAGTTACGTACAGATCTCATCCTATCATCACTGCCCAAGGCCTTATCAAGATTTATTGTCAACTACAACATGCGAAATAATGATAAGATTATATCATAACTTCTGACCTTAATTAACTAGGAAGATAAGGAAATGGGGAGTGACAAACCCATAGTCCTTATGGTGAATACGAAAAGAAAGGACAAGGAAAATAGGCCAAAGACTTATAAACGGTCCGAAGTCCTTGAGAGCCATCCTTATAAGAAGGGGAAGATCTAGAGGCAGGGCAAGGAACGAGAGGCAGTATGTTTTTCATGTTTCAAGCAAGGCCACTAGAAGAGGAATTGCACCCAGAAGCATGGGGACGCTAAAGGTGCATTCGTTATCGAATGTAATGTTTCTATTTCTACACATTGGGTATTAGATACAACTTGTGGGGCTCACATCTGTATTCAAATGCAGGAACCAAGTTGATTTAGATAGTTTTCCATAGGAGAGGTGGATCTTCAAGATTCTAATGGCGCAAGGATGAATGCATTGGCTATTGTCTATTACCACCTTTCATTGCCAACTGGCATGATTTTGGTTTTACAAAACTGTTATTATGTGCCTAGTGTCACCAAGAACATAATTTCTGTATCTTGTTTGGATATGGATGGATTTATTTTCAATTTTGGAAATAAGGGTTGTCTCTTTGTTAATAAAAACGTATGTTATGGTATGGTACATTGAAATAATGGTTTTTATGTAATAAATTATGAAAACCAAGTGTTGACAATCGATAATGAAACAAACTCACATGACTCATACATCACCCAGTTGTGGAATCACCGTCTCGGTCATGTAAATGAGAAGCGCTTGACAAAGCTCTGCCAAGATTGTTATTCAGATTCTACTGAGATAAAACCACATGATAAATGTCATGCTTGTTTACAAGTTAAAATTACCAAGATGCCTTTCGGTGGAAATGGTGAAAGGGCTACAAAGCTTCAAGGATTGGTGCACACAGATGTATGTGGACCATTTCTAGTAAAAGATAAAGGTGGATATTCTTACTTCATTAATTTTACTAATGATTTAAGTTGTTATGGCTATGTTTATTAATGAGGTATAAGTCAGAGTCCTTAGAGAAATTTAAGGAATTCAAGAATTAAGTGGAGAATCATCTTGGTAAGAAGATAAAGTAACTTCAATTGGATCGAGGTGGAGAATATCTGAACCAAGAGTTCATCGATCTTCTACAGGAGTATGTGATTCTATCTTCGATCACTCCTCCTTATACATCACAGTGGAATGGTGTTATTAAAAGGAGGAACCACACCTTGTTGGACATGGTGAGGTCAATATTGAGTCATGAAAATCTTCCATTATCCTTTTGGGGATATGCATTACAAACTACAACATACACATTAAACCGAGTACCAACTAAGGTGGAAAATGGAATTCCATTCGAGTTATGGAATGGAAGGAAATCCACTTTGTCGCACACACGTGTATATGGATGCGAAGCATTTGTTGAGGCCTTATTAGGCAATAAACTAGCACCTCGAGGCACAAGGTGTATCATTATAGGATATCCCAAGGAAACAAAAGGATATTACCTATATAACTCTTCAAACAAGAAATTGACTGTCACCAGACAAGCCGTCTTTCTTGAGAGGGAGCACATCCTCAAGAAGGATAGTGGGAGAAAGATTGAATTCGATGAAGTTGATGATCAAGATACACAAGAGTTGGTACAGGAACAAGTTCCACAGGTCCCCATGGAAGAGGTTCTAGAAACACAAGTACTACGTAGGAGCTCAAGAGAGGTAAGGGAACCAGAGAGATTTGGTTTCCTAGTCACCAAGGATGGTGAATCATTATTGTTGGACAATGATGAAACTCTCTCCTACAAGGATGAAGTAGAAATATCAGAAGCTACAAGATGGCTAGAAGCTATGAATTCTGAGATGGATTCCGTGTATCAGAACCAAGTTTGGGTTTTGGTCGATGATCCAGTTGATGTAAAGCCTGTTGGATGAAAATGGGTATTCAAGAGAAAAATGGACTTGGAAGGTCAAGTTAGCACCTATATAGCAAGGATAGTGGCTAAAGGATTCAAAAAGTGTCAAGAAATTGACTATTATGAAACCTTCTCGCCAGTTGCCATGTTTAAATCCATAATAATCATACTTGACATAGCAACTTACCATGACTACAAGATTTGGAAAATGGATTTAAAAATAGCATTCTTTAATGGGAACCTTCAGGAAGATGTCTATATGACACAACCGGAAGGGTTTGTGACACCAGGTGAAGCCAAACAGGTTTTAAAGTTGCAGAAATCCATTTATGGATTAAAGAAAGCATCCAGGTCATGGAAAATTTGATTTTATGAAGACATAATGTAATTTGGATTCATTAAGAATGAATGTGAGCCTTGTGCTTATAAGCAGTTTAATGGGAATGTGATCGTTATCCTAGTAGTATATATTGATGACATATTTCTTATTAGAAACAATGTACCCATCTTACAGTCAGTTAAGGATTAGTTGAACAAGTGTTTCTCCATGAAGGACTTGGGGTGAAGAATCATACATTATAGGGATCAATATCATTCATGATAGATCCAAGAGGCTTCTTGGACTAAGTCAGGGTACATACATTGATCACATAATAAAGAGATTTATTATGGAACAATACAAGAGGGGATTAGTTCCAGTGTCACATAGCCTACATCTTTCTAAAAAAATGTGTCGATAGAAACAACAGGAGAAAGATGGAATGAGTAAGATCCCATACACTTTGGCTATAGGATCCATTATGTATGCCATGTTATGTACCAGGATTGATGTTGCCTATACACTGGGCATGGCAGGAAGATATCAAGAAGATCCAAGAGAACAACATTGGACTACTGTTAAGACTATCCTTAAGTATCTGAGAAGAACTAAGGATATGTTCCTGGTGTATGGAGGAGACAAGGAGATTTTAATCAGAGGGTATGCTGATGATGGTTTTCAGACAGATCAGAATGATCTGAAGTCGCAATCTAGATATGTTTTCTATCTTAATGGAGGATCTGTGAGCTAGAAGATTTCAAAGCAACCAGTTGTCACCGATTATACAGTGGAGTCTGAATATATAGAGGCTTTTGATGTAGCCAAGGAAGCCTTATGGATTTGGAACATTGTTTAGGAGCTTGATGTGGTGCCTAGTAGTAAAGATCCTATCACTTTGTATTGTGATAATACTGAAGCGGTGGATCCTGCAAAAGAACCAAGGTCACATCAATGGAAAAAGCACATACTTTGGAAGTATCACCTCTTGAGGGATTTCTATCAGAGGGGTGAAGTTGTAGTGAGCAGAGTGTCCATGGAGGATAACGTTGTGGAACTTATTACTAAAGGACTATCTCAGTAGAAGCATGAATATCATGTGAGAGCTAGCGGGTTAAAGGTTGTTAGCAGTTGGCTCTAGTCCAAGTGGGAGTCTGTTGGAGTTGGTGGATGAGAACCAACTACTTTGTACTTTATTCATTAATAAATACCTTATCACATCTTGATTGTTCTTCTGCATAAAAATGCATGTGATAATGTCCTAAGGACAACTATTGCATTAAAGGGTCATAGCGGATCCCTTCTATGATGAGAACCAAAAAGCGCCATAACATTGTTCTTGAATATATGTTCTATGGCTGGATGATGTTATTTGAGGGACACAAATAATACAGGCCATTAGGGGTGAGGACTCATAAAACTTTGAGGAACCTTGTCATGGTGTGCGCCCTTGGTAATATCGAGAAAGATATTATGAGAACGAGACCCGCCAGTAGGAAATCCACATTTCATAGTGTCATTGGATGTTCCTTTCTATGGATGTGTGTATTGGTCCTTAGACATTAAGATTATTATTAATGGCTAATAAAACTCACGCACTTATATGTATTGACAAAAACTATGAGGACACACTGTTCACAGTGAGGTAGGATACGCTGGGTGCGTCACGAGTAATACTGCATTAATAGATGATGTGAGAAAGGATTTTTCCCTTCTGTTCCATAACAGAAGTAGATATCTCAGGCCCATTGATGGAATTGATATAGCCTAAATAAATACATAGCCATGGTAAGGTATGGGCGAGTTCAATTCTGGAAAGTCAAAGAATGAATAATCAAGCACATGGGTTGATGGCACTAGAATGCAACCCACTTGATTCGAGATATCATGAAAAAGGGATTATATTACACGGTAAACATTCGTAGGAGGTGGCACGTCATTGCAGCGTTAACTTCTTTCTCTATGGGTGCCTTGACGTGTTGCTAGATGCTAAACTTGGACTTTAGGCAGGATCCGCCTAATGACACTGAGAAAGGGGCCTAGAGGGACACACACTAAGTGTGTCCACGTATCTTATTTAATCTTAATTTAACAAGTTAAATAAATATTATTCTTGGCTGTGGTTTAATAATTATTTAAGGATTCCTGTTTAAATTTATTTCGACACTAGTTATTCAAGAGAATATATTATGGGAGAAATAATATATATATTTATTAGTGAGTAATGCAGTTACATTTATTTAAAAAATGAATAGCCATTACTCAAGGACTAATAAATGTAGTGGAGGAAATAAAGGAAAATGGGAAATAAAAGGGAACGTCGTGTATATTAAATATACATGCCGTGTAGTTTTATGGAAAATGAGTACACATCGTGTATTAATGATTACACGCCATGTATTTTTCCAGTCAGGATTTTGAGGAATTAATATCATTTTATTAAATGATATTTATTATAATCAGTGTGGGTGCATGTCAAGGAATTAATCATTCGATATGGGGGTTTTCAATGAGAGTTAATGAAATAAATAAAATGTGTAACACATTTATTTATTGTCAAAACTCTATAACCTAAAACCTGATTATAAATATCCTCACAAACCCAAAACTTTTCCCCAATCATTGTGAAAAACAATTATGGAGAATTATTTCAAGGCTGAAAGAACAACTTCTTCCAAGAACGCTCTCAAGACCGAGAGAGAAACTCCTCCATCAGATCAAGGCGACCGAAGGTGGAGATCACAAGTGACGGTTCTTCCGCATTAGCACCTGGAGTTCCCTTTGGAGACATCCAGAGATATGTGGGACACATGTGGATCACTGCTAGAGGAATCCTACACTTGGATTCTATGACGCAACGACAGATCACAAAATCATGACTGGAGACATCAATGAAGAAATAATTCCACCAAGGTAATTCTTGTAAATTAATTAAATTAATTATAACCAAATATGATGATCCTATCTCTATGGTTTTGGGATTCCTTCTTAAGTTTTTCATTCTTCGTTCTGTTCCGAAGATTCAACATTTTACATCCTGACAAATCTTAGATTGAACTTTGTTTAACATTAAAATTAAAGTTTCTAAAACCCACCAATGTGCTTCCGCTGCGCTCAGAACCTACATTATTCCTCATACATCCCTAGTGACAAACCAAACTCCCCCAATATTTTTAGGGGTCAATTTGATTCGATTCTAGACCATTTGGAGTGTCATTGTTTGTAGATCGATGCTCTGGGTAAGTTCAAATCTCTTCTTACTTAATTTTTCTAGATTAGGGATTGTGTATTTTCTGTTCTTCTTCAAATTACATAAAACCCTCTTTTTTTGGTGAATCTTAGTTTGGGTCTTCAAAGGGTTATTGAATATGGATTTAAGGATAAGGTTAAGGGTACATTCATCTACATATTTGCGGTAGTTCATCTATAAGTTATATCCCATTGTATTATTGTCTATTTTTACATGTGTGGTTGTGATATTGCTTCCGTCTTGATATTCATTTGAACCCCTTAGTAATATTTGGTAAAATGGTTGGATAAATGATGATTTAGACACCTCATGACCCCTGTGGGATGCATTGATTTTGATTAGACCATTTAGGGCCACCCATGGAGTGTGCTAATATTCTTGTACATGGAAAACTATAATGTTAAGCCTAAAGTCCATATTTATTAAAATATATCCGATGATAAATGTTTTGACTTGGTGGTTCAAATTATAATGAGTCACTAATGGTAGTTGTGTCTAGTTATTGGCAATTCCATAAGGTATTGTTGGAAAAAATGTGAAAAAGGTTAAATGAAATAATGTGAATTTTTCAAATGACTTAAGAGTTGTAATTGAATTATGTAAATGGGATAATTTAATAAAATTGATGAATTATGTTAAATGAGTTAATGTATCATAATTAGTTAAAATTATAAATGGGTTATGATATGAAAATGGAAATGGGTTAAATGGTTTATTCTAAGTAAATGGTAAATGTGTTAATGGGTTAAGGAATGATGATGATTTGTATATTTATTGAAACATTAATTGTAAAATTTATATGTAATGATTATAAATGGTTTGTGATATGGTATATGTGTTAAGTGGATAAATAAGCATGTGTACATGGATTTGTGGTATGGGATTATGGAATGAGGCTCCTCCCACAGGTCGCATTGGACTAAGGCTCAAATCCCCACCCTAGAATGCATGGTTTAGGGATCTAGACTGAGGGTTTTGGTCCCTAACGGTTGAATTGGATGAGAATACCTAGACTAAGGCTGAAAGGTAAGTGTATTTTGATTATTTATGTAATGTTCATACCTAGTGATATATGGAACTTGACTTATTCCCTTATGCATGGTAATCGAATACCTTAGGCCATTTTGTAATCGATGTAAATGTCTAAACTTGGGAACATGTGATGAAAATGATTTTGGTATTGAATTCAGTGTAAGTTATGAAAAGATAAATAAATATGGTAATTGTTAAAATATTATTAACTGATGGTACCTGAGTTATCTATTGGGTTACCATATCATTTATTTCATAATTGCATGCAATATTTTCTTAGAATAGATATTTTGTAGAAACAATTGTTGGTGGCCTATTGAGTTGCACTCACACCCTGCTCAGTCCACGATGTGGTGCTCAAGTATATTTCATGGTTACATTTCAGGATAGGGGAACATGCCCTATACTAGGGAGTTGAGATAGGATTAGGATTTAAATGGATGAGGACCTAGAATTAGAGTCAGGACCCATTTTGGGATTCATTTGTTTTATTTATTTTGGTATTTTTTCAATTTTTTCATTGTTATCGTGATATAAAATTTTTATTGTTTGGTTGTGGTTTGTGACCTATTTTGGAAATGGTTAGTAAAGCATTTATCTGGTTTATTTTTTATTGTTTACTTTATTTCATATGTTATATACTATGGATTAATTTGATAAAGATGTAATAGTCTTCCCACATAAACTGTTAGACCCTCACTGATAGTTGGAAACCTCTGGCATATGGGAAGGTGTACTTCAAGTCATGTTGCGACCCGACTCAGAGCACCGGTTTAGTGGCTTCTAGGTCAGGGAAATTATGAATTGGTATCAGTGGGTTTCTTTTTCATGGTCTTACTATTTGGTATTATAAAAGGGATACTAGGATGAATTAAGCCTTGGAAATGAGTTCTTCCATGGGGGTAACTAACCCATTTATGAGGGAAAACCAAGTGCCCAGGGTGGGAATTATTGTTCTTAATGTGTCTTGTTACTATTTAATGATATTTCATCATTGGGTGATGCACTTTTCATATGATATGACCATTTTATGATATTTTACTCATGGATGTAATGACATGAGATTGTGAATTCAGGCATCATTATAGGCACCCAAGGATATATGTGGCATGCATCATGTTAAGAACACATGGGATGGGTATGTGGGAAATAAAAGGTAAAATGGATTTCACTTCCTTGAAAATTTAAAGAAATTAATGTTTGATAAAGGTGATTCAAATGAGTAAATGGAAAGAATTTTAAAGAATGGTAAATTAAATTGTGATTAATGAAGGGTTGTAAATGATTTAAAAAACTGTTTGTAAAAAATTATGAAAGAGGAAATGCTCCTAGGAAGAAAGGTTTACATTTTATGTGTTAAAATGATATTTAAATGGTGTCTAATGAAAAATTATAGATTATTTATTTTTTTTATCTCATTTTATCTATGAACTATGGTAGGAATGGTCGAGTTTATTCTTCTAGATGTGATGATGTCTGTTGGGATAGTGTATGAAAATGGGATGTTTATGGATAATGGAAAGATTTATTTTTGCAATTGTGGATGTTTTGTGTTATATTATTTGAGATCTGTGCTTGTAATTATTGGAAGATGCCTTTATAATTTCATATACAAGTTGGGAGATAGTATGACGTAATATAGAATGATCATACAGAGGTAGAGTAAGGGAACACGGTGAATCAGAGTAATAGGGGGGAAGAGAAGTTCAATGATAACTTCACTCATTTTATAGAGATGGTGGAATAAGACCCAGGGAGGGTTTTGTTGAGTATGTTTGATATGGATATGGAGTTATAGGTTAAAAACACCCTATTTTTGTTGGATAGGATGGAATATATTTATCTATGTTATGTATAGAGTCCATCCAAATGATTTTTGATCACTTATAGACTCTTCTTGAGAAGAGGGTCAAGTTGGTGGATTATATACTACGAGTACAGGGAAAACACTTTTAGGATGTTCTAGTTCATACCTAACAAGTTTATGGTATGATATATAAGAAATTACAAAAATGTTTTTGAAAAATCTATATCTGGAGGCCTTGAGATAGGAGAAGGCTGCAAATTTTATGAGGTTGACCCATGGGTCTATGCTAATGATGGATTATGCTGCCAATTTTACCAAATTGCAATGTTTTTTTCCATATTTAGTGGGGGATGAGGTAGATATGGGGAGATTTTCTAGGATTTAGACATGAGATTAAGTACCATGTGAATGTATTCTATTTAAATAGGTTTAATGATGTGATGGATCAAGTAATTATTTCATAAGGAAATCTCAAGGAAGCATTTAGTGGTGGACATGTAGCTCTTGTTAGGAGAACTAGTGGAACAGATTATGATAGTAAGAAGTGAAATTTTGAGAATTTTCACTAGAATGGTGGAGTAAATAGTATTCAGAAGAGAGAACCAACCTCTTGGAGTAGTGATTGAGTTTTCTACTATCAGTGTGGTAGGTCAGGACAGTTGTGCAGTTAGTTCCCTTGACCATTGATTAAGTGTTGAGCCTATGAAAAAATGGGGAATGTGAAGAGATTCTATATAAACCCTTGAAATTTGGGAATGGATGGGGTATTGACGCCGATTCCAAGTGTAGTAAGGGGGTTATTTACCTCATATCAAGCAGAAAATTGGAGCTCAACCGGCTATACCAATAGAGGTGGCGAACGAGGTAATCCGAGATAAGAGCATCCATACCAGTAGGGTAGTGTAGCACCGGGGATTCAAACTTGGGCCTAGGGTATAGGGGGATGTTAGATTCATGATTTTCAGTCTACACAAAGAGGCAGTGTGGCTAGACCATCGATGTTTCGAGGTACAATTCTTGTAGATTCCATGCTTGTTAGTGCTTTATTTGACACATGTGCCTCACACTCTTTTGTATCGTCTCAATTTGTGGTTGTGTTGGGTATAGCAGTAGAACATATGTGTGGGGTTATTTAAATTGATACAATATTATGGGTACAACCTGAAAATATCTGGCAATGTAAGGGGTGTGCGATTTAAGTTGGTGGGTGCCAATTTCTGTGGGACTTGTTTGTGATTGAGATATCAGGTTTTGATCTAATTTTGGTCATGAATTGGCTAGTGGTGTACCAAGAACATATTTATTTTTAACATCATAATAAAATTTCCATGTCTTTTGAGGGTGACACTTATGTCCAATTTGGTGAATAGAATGTATGGGCAGGCCGTGCAAGGTCAATTTATCAACAGTTGGGTGAACTCATAACCAAACTGGCTTGTCTTATACTATATGAATATATTAGATGGCACATTATTTACTTCTATGGTGGATTAGTTCCATGATGTGTTTTCTAATGTCCTCTTGGGGTTCCCGTCTATGAGGGATGCTGAGTTGATGATAGAGTTTCTACTGAGAGAAGAACTAGTTTCCATTCTACTATATATAATAGTACCAGTAGAACTCTAGGAACTTAAAACACTATTAGAGAAGTTGTAGAATAATGGGTTTATTCATCCGTGCATGACAAATTGGGGATCTCTAGTGTTGTTTTCCAAGAAGTCTGATGGATTGTTGTAGTTATGTTTCAATTATAGGTAGTTTAATCAGATGACAATTATTAATAGATAACATATTCCTTGAATCGATGATCATTTTGACCAGAAAATAGGTGCTTTAATGTTTTCCAAGATTGATTTTAGTTTAGGGTATATCCAATTGAGGTTGAGACCTTATGATATACCACTGAGTAAATTTTTGATGAGGTACGAGTTATATGAGTTTTTTGTGATGTCGTTCAGGTTGAACAATGTTCCAACTGTGTTTATAATCTTAATGAATAGAATCTTTCACCCTCACCTGGATCAGTTTGTAGTTATTTTTGTTGATGACATATTGTCGTACTCTAATACTCATGATGATCATTCCAAACACTTTGAAATATTTTAGAGTACACTAAGAGAGAATAAAATATACAATAATTTGTCCAAATGTCATTTCTGGATTGAAAAGGTGCATTTCCAAGGGAAAATCATTTGAGAAGAAGGTGTGTCTATTGGCCCAAATTATGTTCATGCATTTTTTTCTTGGGAGTTTCCCTAGAATTATTTTTATATATGGAGTTTTCTAGGTTTTTAAATCTTCTACCAAAGGTTCATTAAATAATTTTCTCGCTTGAAAGCACCACTGTCAGGAGTAACCAAGAAGGGAACACATTTTTAGTGGACTAGGGAATGCGATAATGGGTTTTAGTAATTGAAGAGGTTATTGAAAAATTAACTTATTCTAATCTTACACGATCTAGGTAAGGATTTTACCTTGTTTTTTGATTCATATAGTGTTGGTATTGGGGTGGTGTTAATACCGAATGATTGGTTTGTGGCATATGAATCATATAAATTTAGGAATAATTAAAAAAATTATTCTACTCATGATATTGAGTTGGACATAGTGGTTCATACCTTAAAGTATTGGAAACATTACCTGTTTGGAGTACAGTTAACTATGTATACTCATAATAAAATCATGAATTACATCTTCTATTAGCATGATTTCAATCGTAGAAAGTTAAGATGTGTTGAATACATATATTACTTTGAATTTGAGTTGGTTTACACACCATGAAATGAGAAAGATGTTACAGATTCCTTGAGTTATAAGACCCAAAATAAGGTAGTTAGGGAATCAATATTGGAGTGGAAGATGATGGAGTTGTTTGCTGTGATGCACCTTGAGGTTCAGGATGGAAAATGGAAGATAAACTTTTCATATTTGGTTGTTTAATCCATGTTTCAAATATGGATCAAGAAAAAGAAGTATGAGGATAAAAAATGTTTGTATTTAAGGGAATTTCTTAAAGGTGGGGAGTCACCTTTCAGTTGAACCGTTGGAGTTTATGGGATTGTTTATGTTTGTGGCCGTGTGGTTGTGCCAAGTTGTATGTGAGAAGAGTTTATCTGAGAGTTTCATGAATCAAAGTGGGAAGTGAATCCTAGTTTGGCCAAAATTTAATGTGATCTTAATAAGTAGTATTGGTGGCTAGGGATGAAGAAAGACATTTTAGGTTTGTGGTGCGATGCCATACTCACCAGTATGTGAAGGCTAGGTATCAGTGGAAAAGTGGTTTTTTGTATCAATTTACTATTATATAATTGAAATGGGATGAAGTGATGATGGATTTTTGAGGTGGTAATTCTGAGGAATACTTGTAATAATGATGCAATCATGGTTGTTTTGGTTCGATTGACTTTGGTAGATCATTTTTTAACGATTCAAGAGACTTTCACCATGGATTAGTTTGGTGAGTTGTATGTTCAAAAGGTGTGTGTTTTCCTGGGGCACCCTGGAATATTGTTTCAAATCATGATATTCACTTCAAATTACATTTATATAAGGGATTGAAAAGGGTTATTGGTACCTAGGTGTTTTTGTGTATGAACTTTCACCCATAGATGAATTTGAAATCAAAACATACTATTCAGGTACTTGAGGACATGTTGAGGGTATGTTTTCTAGATTTTAGTGGATCGTGGAAAAATAATTTGTATCTGGTTGAGTTTTCCAACAATAATATATATCATTATATGATTTAGATGGAACCATTTGAGGTGATCTATGGTAGAACATGTTGATCTTCGTTGTGTTGGATGGAAGCTGGGGAATAAGAGTTATTGGGGTCGAGTCTTGTGTAGGAGATGTCAGAATAGATTCAATTTATTTGAAAACACATGGATATGAATCCAAGTATACATAATTCACATGCAGATTGGATTCATCGACATATTGAGTTTATGGTGGGTGATCATGTGTTTCATAGGGTGCCACCATGGTTGGGTCACCATCAGATTTGGAAACAGGGCAAGTTGGAACCTAGGTAAGTGGGGCCCTTTGAGATTGTGGAGATAATCAGAATGATGGAATACCAATTTGATCTTCCACATCATTATAGTTGTAGTCATGATGTATTTCATGTGTCACATCTTCAACAATATCACCCGACCCAACTCATGTGATTGGTTTTGAGGATGTTGAGCTTGAGGCTGATGTATCCTTTAAGAAGAATCCAATTTGTATTATGGATCAAGTGAAAAGGTATTGTGGGAAAATACTGTGCACTTGGTTTGAGTATTATGGAAACATAGAAATGTTTAGGAAGAAACTTAATAAAGGTTGTCAGATATGCGGGACTAGTGGCCTGACCTCATTTCTTCAGAAGATTAGTGATGCTTAGAAGGGTGGCTCATGGAAAATCCATTATAAGGTGGGGATGTTGTATGATCCCGGACTTAATGGAGTTATTTTATTGTTTTAATTTTAGTATAAATATCTTAATTTTGGTTACTATAATTTTTACCGGGTGTATGAGGAAGCCTGGGGGTGTTCTCGAGGTTCGGGACATGAAAGAAAAGTGTAAATGTCCATGTAGTACATGTTACACAGTTGGAACAAGGATAGACGATGTCATGTTTCAAAACCATGATAACAAGGAGGAAGGGTGAATGGCCAAGAAAAAACATGAAAGGGGGAAATACAAACTGCGAATACTTGGATAGATACATTTCTCATGGGTGGTTTATAGTTTATCAAATCGTGAAGGGATTCCGAGGAAACTATTCAACTTAAACCCTTTTAATAAAGCTTAGAGCATGGTTGACACATGGTTTGCAAAACAGTTCCACTAAACCATATTCATCATTAAAAAGTAAAAAATTACAAAAAATTTACCCTCAAGATTTTAAGTTCCTCAACCGATTTTCCCCATTTTTTCTTCCTCTAGATCTAGTGACAAACCAAACTCCCCCAATCTTCCCAAGGGTCGATCTCCTTTGATTCAAGACCATTCAGAGTGCCTTTGGTTTCAGTTTTAAGCTCCTAGTAACTCTAACGCTCCTCTTGATTCTTTTTTATGAATTAGGGATTGTGGATTTTCTCTTCTTATTCCAAATACCTAAAAACCACATTTTCTGATGTATTTTATTTTGGGGCTTCAAAGAGTTCTTGAATATAGATATAAGGCTAAGGTTAAGGGTGAGTTCATCTTTATATTCAGGGTAGGTGGTCTACAAGTTAAATACCAAAGTTTTATTATCGATTTTTGCATGCGTAGTTTTATATTTATTCTCTCTTGATTTTAATTTGATTACCTTAGTATGATTTGGTAAAATGGTTGGCTAAATAATGATTTAGATCACTCATTTCTCCTATAGGATGCATTGAGATTTATTAGACCATTTAGGTCCACCCATGGGGTGTGCTAATATTCCTGGATATGGAAAATTATAATGTTATGCCTAAAGTACACTTTTATTAAAATAGATCCCAAGATAAATGTGTTGACATGTTAGTTCACATTATAAAGAGTCACTAATGGTACTTGTGTCTAGTTGTTTGAAATGTCATAAAGGATTTCTAGAAAAAATTTGAAAAGTGTTAAATGGAATAATTTGACTGTGTCAAATAACTTATGAGTTGTAATTGAATTGCATAAATGGGATAATGAAAGTAAATTTATGAATTATGTGAAATAAGTTAATATATTGGAATTGGTGAATATGAAAATTGGGTTAAGGTATGAAAAGGGAAATGGGTTAAATGGGTTATGCTAAGTAAATGGTAAATATGTTACTGGGGAAAGGCTTGATGATAATTTATATATTGATGAAAGTTGAATTGTAAATGTTATGTATATTTATTGTAAATGGTTTATGATATGGTATATGTGGTAAGTTGAAAAAAAATTATATGCATGTGGCTTGGTGGTTTAGGGTAATGGAACAAGGCTCCTCCCATGGATCGGGTTTGACTAAGGATCTAAACCCCACCATAGAATGCATGGGATAGGGAGTTGGACTGAGGATTTAGGCCCCAAACTATTTCATTGGATGAGACTAACTGAACCGAGGCTCAAAGGTATGTGTGTTATGAATATTTATGTAATGTTCATCCCTAGTGAGATAAGAAACATGACTTATTACCTTATATATGATAATTGAATGACTAAGGAAATTGTTTAAATGATGGAAATGTATAACCTAAGGATCATGTGATGAAAATAAATTTGGTAATCAAGTCGGTGCAAGTAATGAAAAGGGAAATACATATAGAAATGGTTAAAGTAAATATTGTTAACTAATGAAACATGAGTTGTCTGTTGGTTTACATTGTCATTTATTTCATACTTTCATGCACTATATTCTTATATAGGATATTTTTTAGACACTATTTCTTGTAGCCTATTGAGTTGTAATCAAACCCTGCTCTGGATTCTATGGGGTACCTAAGTTGATTTCATGGTTGTGGGTTAGGAAAAGGGAAAATTCCCTATTCTAGGGAGTTGAGTTGGGATTGGTCTTTGCATGGATGAGGACCCAAACTTGGAGTCAGGACCCATTTTGGGTGTTCAATTATTGTATTTATTTTTGGATTTCTTCACTTTTGGATGTGTTATCATGACATGAAATATTTATGATTTGGTTTTAGTTTGTGACCATTTAGGGAAATGGTTAGTAAAGCATGTTCATTGTTTGTTGTTTATTATTTCCTTTATTTCATATGTTATCTACTATGGATTAATCTGATAAATAAGGTATATAAATTCCATGTAACCTATTATACTCTCTATTCTAGAATAAAAACTCTATAATATGAGAAGAAGTTCTTGAGGTCATGTGGTGACCCGACTCAGATCACCAGTTTAGTGGCTTCTGATTTAGGGATGTTATAGATGATCTTATATACTTATGATTATTTGAACAATTATCACTAAAGTTTTGTCATCCATGTTTCTAGAAGTAATTAAAAATTATTCTTATACCACATACAAGAACCAAAACTTATATAAATAAATATTATATAATTTTAGATGAATATTAAATACATTAATAATACACACTTGAGGACCACAAGGTTAAATATCAATTGAGGCAGGATACATAAGTATCTTATTCAATGAAAGATCTTTAACATCTCAATAAAATACTTTTGACATAGTAAACTTATAAGTCATACCATACATAAAATATTTATTCATAACATATGCATATCAATCCTTGGAAAGGGATATCACCAGTTTCAGTAAGGGTAAACATGAGATATTATAGTCAATGGTCAGAAATTAGTAGAAGATAAGAATAATGGTATGAGGTAATGATCATAAAATTAGAATAGAATACCAAAAACTTTTTATATCATAAACATGTATCAGGGAATATTTCATTAATAGATCATAACACATGAATCCTAAGATAATAAATAGTCACGGGAGTTGAGAATATAACTTTGACATAAGAAAATTTCATATGTGAGTGGAATTAAGTGTCTAATAATCATAATCATAGAAATAATATATCAAGGATACCAACTAATATATTCACCACAAGTATGTATTTGGATAACCACTGAGGCACCTACTCCAGGATTGAGATAACCTTATATTTACCCTCTTCTAGAAATTCGATATCCTCTTATATACCATATATTTGGCAGGGAAACCTCCCATTTACATTCTTTTGGGTTTGGGATAACCCCTAGTGAAACCTTTGAGATCATAAAACCTTAATATTCACCCTATTAATTTCAGGGATATCTCAGATCCAAATATCACATAATTATAATCCATTCATACATTTTCCATAATATCATAAGAACATTTACCATTACATCCAATCTTTTCAAATGGAAAAGAAAACAAGATGGATTAATATTTCATCATCAAATTGATAAAACTTCAAGATGAATAATAAAGCTGGTAACATTTTCTTATATCCCATTTAAACCATATGAAACATCTAAGGATGTTTTTATAGATGTAAATACCTTTAAAAACAACTAGAACATTTTTTTGAGTAAAATAACCCTTTTTTCTTTGAGTTAACTTATTTAAAATATAAATCTTTAAAATAATAAGAGACAAATTATATTTGAAAATAATTATGAAAAATTTTAATGGAAGAATTGAAGAAATGATATGTCATGAAATTTATAAAAAATAAATTCTTGAAGTGTTCAATAAAACAAAAAATCCATTTCATTTTTCTTAATAAAAATAAAAAGTATATCTCTCAGAAAAGGACACGAATATTATTTTAATTTTTACTTTTTTTAAAGAAAATAACACATGTTTAAAAATGAAATTAAAAAATATTTAAGTAAAATAAAAAAAATATTGATTTTTTAAAAATTAAATATGGAAATAGATGAAAATGAATCATGAATAAAGTGATAAATAAATTCAAGTTTCGTTAAAATCAAACTTTTGACCTTTTTTATACTTAAAAATAGAAAAATGGTAGGAAAGTAAGAAATATCTATAAATAATCAGATGATAATAAAATAAATTTGATTTTGGATAGATATATCATATAATTCTGTCATCAGAATTTTTTTTGCATAAATAATCCCAATAAAAAAATGAAATTATAATATAAAATCCCTAAATCTTTGGTAAAATTTTTATCTCTAGTACCATGATTGAAATAATTTTAAATAAATAATTACATAACATGATGATAAGGATATTATTGATACAAAATGTCTGTGGGGAAGTATATACACCTCATAAAAGAATATAGATGTATAACATAACATATTTCCCATAGAAGAAAATTTGAGATGATAAACCCTTACCACTTAGGTCCCTTTTAAATAAAATCTCTTTGTTGAAATAATTTTAATTGAAAATTTAAATTCCATGAATTAAGAAGGATAAATTTTATAATATTTCAAAGGGGAAGTATATAAAATTAATATATGTAAATAGATTCATAACATCAAGCATGTCAAAAACCAATATTGAGTTGAAGAACTGTTACCATGCGACTAAATTGATTTTTATGTTATCTAACAGCCTATTATTTGAGATAAATCCATTGGATTACACATTTAGACTTGAAATATTAGTATTAAGAGATGAAAAAATATATAGGGTAAAAGGAAATATACTATTCTAGGGTTTTTAGGCATTTTCTGAGAAGAAGGCTCAAATTTTATGAACAAGGGAGGAGAAGTGATTCCCTTTTATAAGTGAGGGGAGAAATAGACATGGAATTTCATAAAATATTTCAATTATATATGGTCAATATCATGTGATAATATCTCAAAATGTAAATGAAATATTTATTATGATATTAAATGGCTGAAGTTACTTTAATCTATAATAATAAGACAAGTTTGTGTGGAATTACAACACTTATCTATTAGTTTGTCCCCCTTGAAAACATGTATTATTCTTTACTAGTTATAAGACAATTTTATGGGTTTTTATATTAATTATCCTAAAAAAATAAGTAGGGAGTTGTTAATTATATTAATTATAATAATTACAAACAGAGAATACATTTTTATAGATGAATTTTTTAAAATTGAAAAAATTTATTTTACCAAAAGCATAGAATACTTACCAAACACACATTATTGAGAAATTAATTTCTAAACAAATTACTAAATTTTTATTCATTCCATGACCTAAAAAATACTAAAATGAATGTTAAAATATTTCCATAAATATATTATCTCTATATTTCAATAAAATAAATAATAAAAAATATCTATTTAATTTATTAAGATAAAAAAACATTTCCTATATATATTTTTTTTGAAAAATGTGTTTTTAATCCTGAAAAAACCTATACCAAAATCATATATAATGTTGATTTCTATGAAATAAAAAATATTATCTAATATTAGATGTTAAATATTTTAATTTAATATCAAATAAAAAAATTAATAGGAAATTTTATTTAGTTGATTTAGTGAAGTGAAATGATAGTTTTTTAATAGTTGGTATTTTGGTGTTATCGCTAATAAATATTTTTAGAGAAATCCAAAAAATCACCCTAAGATAATATTTACATACTAATTTCAAAAATTCTACTCATTAACTTAAATAAAATATCTATATATTATAAAAATTAATTATTATATCCATGTTTAAAATTAAATAAAAATAAATTTTAAAATAAATATAGTGACACTGACCCCAGTAGCCTGGAGCCAATGTATGAATTATAACATTGGAATAAGATTAAAGGAAACACATCCCAAATGACTGAATTTTTTATTCATCTTGGTAAACTAGAAACATACTTGATAACTGCATTACATTTGAGAAAAATTATAACATAATTTTTTTCAAGAATATCATTATTCCTTCTGGTATATCATTGGAAATAAATCAAAGTAGACTTCATTGTATCTTGCGGAAAGGAAAAAACAATTGTGACACAAAATTCTCAATAATGATTATGTATAGTTGAAGATAATATGAATAAATAAGCATAATAAATATGGAAATATAATTAACTATATAGACATTCCATGTAATCAACAAATTTAGAAAGGAAGTGATTATAGAGATAATATCAATATGATTATTCTCATCGATAATAATCAATATGGAAAAGTAAATAACTTATTTTCTCTCATTTAATCAATAACTTGAATATCATGATTAGATTTGGCATAATCAACATGGAAAGGTAAATATCAGAAAACACATTCTATTAAATCAATAAATTGAGAATGAAATTCATATAGA
Source organism: Viscum album (assembly GCA_963277665.1). Taxonomy (NCBI): domain Eukaryota; kingdom Viridiplantae; phylum Streptophyta; class Magnoliopsida; order Santalales; family Viscaceae; genus Viscum; species Viscum album. The sequence continues at coordinate 1,485,889,347 of OY728128.1, forward strand.
GATAATATCATTGTGAAGTTATCATGGAAAATAAAAACTAAATACTTAAAAAATTAAATGGGAAATTATTGGATTCCATGATCTCTAGAATCATGATACCACTATCACTAATACATTTCAAAATAAATTTTAAAACAACTTGGTAAAAACCCATTGGATTTACCCAACTGGTTTCATGTTAGCTTACTATTTTTTTCTCATGAGACTAATGATGCATCAAGGGGGTATCATTAACTAGGTACCACCTATGTATTTATGTCCAAATAATTACTCATATATCAAATAATTTATTTAATTAATGAAAACTTTACCTTATCATCAAATATCTAAATTGATTAAAGGATACAAATTTATCAACATATCCCCTATCAATCAAATAACTCTATATGTAGAAATAAAATAATATTTAACAAATAATAATTTCCATGATAAATGATATAGATAATTAGGTGAAATAAATCCTATATTGATCATTTTAATGTGAATATTTTCAGAGAAGTCTATAAATCAAAAAAGAAAGTGATATTGTTCAATAAATTTTACCACTTGGTAATTTTGGAGTCAAATACACTTGGATGAAATTACTAAAACGGAAACATAAAATATCATGAAGAATAAAATATTCATGATATTTCCTGAAAAAGGTGTAGTATATACATCATATAAAAGAAATTAAGTTCATGAAATTAAAATATACCTCTATGAAGGGAAATTGAGATGATGTCTCTTACATCATGTCTCTTTTTTGTTGAATGTGATTTATACTCCTATATAATTGTTTTAAGAAAGTTATTTATTTATACCAAAACTATATTAAAATTTATAATATCATATATATTCATTATATAATATCTTATAAAACATTTTTTATTAATCATACATTATCTTCATTGCATTGGGTGCTAATTGCCTTTTTTTCTAATTCATGTTTTGAAATAAAGTTTTGAGTTCATTTAAATAGGATATAATTGATTCATATATATAATAATAATTGTGTTATAATTATCATATTTACTTATTATAAACATTATTTTAAACATTTATAAAATTTTAAAATGGAAAATGAATTTCATCACTTCATGGAGACGGTAGGTCGTACGTACACAAGAGCACCGATATCATTTCCTTAATGAGAGAAATGGTAAAAGAGTGGGTGATATGTTAAATTTAATGAATCAATTTAATATCATATATAAAACATATATTCATTAATTTTACTCTTATTATATTCCATGTAAAGCGTAATGAAAGAATGAATCACATCGCTTTGCGAGGTGGTAGTTGTTCGTACAGATGAACGATGTTATCATATTATAAATAACATTGGATGTGAAAATGTATATGTTATAATAAAATTAAATATGTATAATAATATCATAAATATATCATAAATGTGTTAAATATATCATTATATCCATCCTTAAAAGGTGGTTATGGAAAACAAATTGCATCGGTTCACGAGGCTGTAGTCCACTGTACACACAATCGATGAATTCGTTTCCCATTTGATGGATTTAGAGATGGATCAGTAGTATAATATCAACATAAAAAATATCATTATATGGTAAATAATGGTTTATTATTTATTATTTTTTAATAGAAAATTTATGGTGGAAAAAGTTGAAATAAAATACAATGTATTTGTTAAAATAACGACCTTCAGTAAGAGAAACTTCCTTTGGATCTCATCCTAATGAACCTAGGGATGGTATTTTGGATGTACCATAAGATCAATAATTTAACTAAGGATTATGGAAATATAATATGGTAGGTATTTTTTATCTACTGGTCTTGCTATGTTTGAATAACTGATGGTGGTTCGTGACCTTTTATATGTGGGGAAAGGGGAGCTCCTTTGAAATTACTTGGAAATTTCCCAAAATAATCAAAAAAGATAAATTCATTAAAATTAAAAAACATCCAAATGAATTTAAATTATAAATTGGGGTGGATAATATGGTAATATTTATAGTATATAATATTTTTAAATGTTTTTAGGTCATTTTAACCCCTATCTTCTATGTTTAAACCCATGATAAACCCATTTTTTACCTAAATCACGTCAATTGTTTTTTTTATAAATTTCACTATTCACATTAGTTAAAAATTATATTTTACTTATTAGATAATATATATTTTTATTATTAAAAATATGGAATCCATTTTTCTGAATTCCATTCAAAAAATTGTAAATTTTATTTTAATATTAATCCCACTGACGTGAATAGAAAACAAGTTTTTGAAGGGAAAATTTTCAAAAGTTTACAATGGTTTTATATTAAAATTAATTATGAAAATGATTCCAATGAACAATATTATATAAATTTATATATAGTTGAAATAATTTTAATTTAAAGTAAATTTAAAATATATTTTAACATTTTAAATAGTTTAAACAAAAAGACATTTTTTAATTAAAAATCACTATTTTTCACAATTCATCAAAAAAATAATCATTTCTGAAAAATACCAAAAATGAACCTTAATATAACTCTGAAATTATGATATAAAAATTTAATTTAAATTTATTAAATAAAATTTTAAAAAATAGTAACCATTAATTTTAATTTTTTGGTGCTAAGTGAGACTAAACAGTCTTTTATAAAAAATATAAATTTTCAAAAAATATTATTCTTCTTTTAAAAAATTATTACTTTATTTAAAGTAAATAAATAACCACAATTTTAATATTTTATTTATTACAATTGATACTATCCAATTTTTTTTCTAGGTGGTATCTATCATATTAAATATTAATATTTTAATAATATGTCGCGTTTTATTTAAACTCAGTATTGTGTGTAACGTAAGAAAAACATGGGGTTGTGTGATCCACCAGTAATCGAAGAGATTAAATTTAAAGAATTATTTTTCATATTTTTTTAATATAGGTTTTTCATGTCAAATATTCTATCAAATAAAAAATTAATATTTTAAAATCCATGGATTTAAAATTCTACCCACCTTAAATAAAATTTGAATTCTAATTTTAAACTTGATCTCAGAAATCAAGGTTTTTTTATTTGAAAATACCCATCATGAAAAAACCAAATCATCCAATGGTTAAAAAATATCCTTCTAATAGAAAATAATGGGATGTACAAATTTCATATAGAATAACACATTAATAGGTTTCTAAGTAGGATAACATTTGTGCAAATTGAAGATATGAATATAGAAGAAAAGAATAAATAATTATAGATAGTGATAGATGTAATTGATCATAATAAATTGAATGATCAATGAAAAGTTTATGTCATAGAAGCCATAAATATAGAATCATTTTAAAGACCCTATGATTCCTTATATATGAATATTATAGGATAAATTTTTTGATTCATGATTGATTTCTTAATGTTGAGGATTTAATTTACTATCTAAGAATATATGGAAATATACTTACTTGATTTTTTTCTATTTCATAAGAAATATTTCATCCTTTGGTTATGATTATATCAATTTCTAATTAATATCTTACATTATGAAATGAATGTCCAAAAATGAATTTTTTGTGCTTAAACCACTACAATTCACTTTTAAAAGATCATAATATACATAAAAGAGTGATATTGGATGTAGTTTCTACCTATTTAGATGGTCATATGATTTTCATATGAAATGGTATTATCCCTCCATCGCGATTTGGGTAATTTTTCCTAAATTCCTATTACCATTTGAAAACCCTTCCATATTATTGATACTGGGAAATCTGGTAGGATAATTTCAGTGTTCTGATATGAGGACGCTCTCAATGAGTCCCCCTATTAATCCACAGATATGCGTGGGGTTGATATATCATGGCCACCAGTGGAGTGGTTTTTGATAGCAGTTGGGGAGAAATTTATGTGAGAACAATCTATGATATTCAAATCCTGTGTTTCTAATTGTGAATTGTATAGGCGCCTGGGGAACCTATCCTCTTGTTTCCATCATTGAGTTAGGCATGGGGGGGGGGTTGAACCAAAACTGAGTAAACATGATAAGATTGTCTAGGAGGGGTGTAATGGAGTAGTTCATGATAATTTCACATAGAATGAGATAAGATATTAAAAAAATCATAAAGTTGATGGAATTTTTACTCACTTGAAGTTTGACTTAGAGAATCCCATGTTCATTGAGAAGGTATCACCTAATCCAAGGATTAATATGGGGATTTTTTCTATCATGATGAATTAATCACATTAGGAGGCACCGTTACTAAGATGGGACCTGGAATAGGAGGTGGTGATTATGGATATAGTTGGGGGAGAAATTGGTGATACCTAGAACTATTTACAGCAGGGTACTTTCATGGATCTAGGCTGAAGGTACAAAGACACTATGTTAAGACAAAGATAGAACCATGTAAACATAAAAATTAGTAACCAGTTAAAAGGTTTGGATATCGAGGGCTTGAATCAGGACCAAAGAGAGGTCCAATAGGAAGATAACGATATTGATGGGAAAATTTTAGATGAAAAAGATTCTGATGAGGAATTTCATTTTTATTTCTATAAGGACACTACAGGTGGAAGACTCATAAAAGGCCAATAAAAATCATGAATAATAAGGGGAAGAAGACTAGCTGGGATATAGAGAGTTGCGATATGAACAAAGGTAAGAAAAATGAATGATACAAGCCCTTCCAAAACCAACAGAGACTAGGTTGGTTACAAAAATCAAACCAAATGATATAGATCATGTTACTGATCTTATTGATCATATGAAGGTAAAATCTAAAGTGGCGAATCCTAATATTAGAAAGGATATGATTGGGGGTTCCATAGCTGATCAACAAAGGAATATAGGGGTAGAATATGTCACTAAAAAGAGTATATTAAAGATTTTTATCCATTCTGAAGAAGAAACGGTGGAGGAGGCCCTCATTATCAATGATACAACAAAGGTGGATGAAAGGATAATGTAAATAAGTATTATTGTAGACACTAATTATGAGGAGAGTTTATGGATTAATAATAAAGACCTTATACTACTAAGGGGATTCGATGAAGGGAAGATCGATATTGAGAATTAAATTCAAATATGGGAGAAGATCGATGATCTATTTTAAGACCTTATAAAAGACGATCTAGAAGCACATGTATGTACTCTCTAAATAAAATATTTAGGATGAAAATATCTAATAGGATCAAGCTATTTTTTAATTATTTTGTGATATCTTTTGAAGCTAGTCCAACAAATTGAACATATGTGGTTTCTCACTTTACCTTAAAAGTGTTTTTCTAATAAAAATTCCAATTTTTAGTCAGTAAAGTAATCTTATCTAACTATTATTACAATTTTAATAGTCATTATATTGACCATAAATTTTATCAGTACCTTTAAATTTATTTCTATAAAATATAAAGTCATTATTCTTCAAATAAATTTTCTAGTAAAACATATAATTTCTATAAATCACTCCCAAAATATCCTTAATATTTGTAGAATCCCATAATATATAACTTACAAATGGGTGTTTAATATATTGATCTTATTATCAATCTTATACTCCTAAAACCATGATGGTATCCACAAATCACACATTAATGAAGATATATATTCTTAAAAAATTTAATATAATCCTTAGATGTTTCATGATTATTATACCAAAATACCATAGGTAAAAAAATACTTCTATAATATAATTATAGAATACTAATAAATACTTTAACCATTTTATTTCGACATAAGACTTTCCTTGGTATAAGAGTTAACCTTTATAAGAGGGTATTAAATTGGAAAATTTCTTTGTTTTCTACATTTGAGACAAAAAACTATAAATGTATCCCTACAATAAGATTTATTTTATTCCATTGTACTACTATTTTTCCTCGATAATTGTTTTCTTTATTACCTTAATTTACACACATAAATAATTTTTCCATTACTTTGAGACACCATATTTTCAATCTAAGACACATTAGGTTCAACATAGGTCACTCATTTTCATCATATACTCAAGTACTTCATAAGGGTTTATAACAAAAATATAAATTAAACTAATAATATACTCTATGAGTTTCAAACTAGGTGCATGGTATGAGAATTATTGTTCACTATGTGATGAGTAGGTCAATCATAATGCGTCCTTTGTAGATTTTTTTACCCCATGGTACATCTATTCTAGAACAAAATCAACTTATAGTATTCAGATAAGGGTGTTATGAAAATAAAAATCACATAATATATAACTTACAAAACATTAGGATATTATTATATACTTATCCTCAAGATATATCATAAGGTTATGATCCATAATCTACATTTTCTTAAATATAGTTCCCAAGGTTTCTACTAAATTTCATCTGATACGAACTGTAGCAACCCTGACTCTAGTAGCCTGGTACCAGTGTCTAATTTATTACATTAACATAAGATTCAAGGAATCAAATCATTAAGGATTTAATTATTTAATAGTCTTGGTAAACTAAAAACATACTTGAGACATAAATTATATTTTATAACACAGATTACAACATAATTTATTTTTTCAAGAATATCATTATTCCCCCTAGAATATCCTTGAACATTAACCATATTACAATTTATGGAATTCTATGGAAGGGAAAAAATTAGGTTTTTCTTAAATCCTCATTAAAGATTATGTAAAATAGAATCTATCATGACTCAATAAGAGTAATAGATATAGAAAGGTAAATTACTTAACACACTTTCCATATAATCAATAAAATGAGAAGGGAGTGCATCAAGAAATAATAAAAATACAAAAATATCATGGATAATAATTGATATGGAAGGTTAAATAACTAAACACAAATTCCATTTAATCAATAACATGGCTATCATAATTATATAATTATAATCAATATGGAATGGTAAATAACTAAAAATACAATCCATTAATTCAATAAACTAAGAATGAAATACATCCAAAGATAATACCATTGTGTAAATATAATGAAAAAAATAAATGAATTATTAATGAATATAATGGTTGATTATTATATGCAATGATGTTATAAATCATTATACCATTACCATAAATACATTTCACAAGACGATTTAAAACTAATGGGTATAAACCCATTGGGTTTGGTCAACTTATTTCATAAAATTTTAGTAACTTGTCTAATTAGACTGCCAATATTTTGAGGGGATATCATTATATGACCCCACCCATTTCAAAATGTCCAAATCATTCCTCGTATATTGAATAATTGATTTAATTAATGAATAATGTGCCTTATCATCAAATATATGTATTGAGTAAAGGATATAGATTTATAAATATTTCCCTAGTACGTCAAATAACACCATATGTATAAATGATATTTATTTTATGAAATAATTATATCCATGATAAATTATATGGATAATTAGGTTAAATGTAATTTCAAATATTCATATTAATGTGAATATCAAAATAGAAGATTAATAATCACAAAAGAAAGTGAGATTATTGAATAACTTTTACCACTTAGTAATTTTCATGTCAAATCCCCTTGGATGAAATAATTAAAATTAAAACATAAAAAACCATTACTAATGATATATTGAAGATATTACATTTCAAAGGGTAATTATACGATTCATATAAATTAAATTAGGTGAATAACATTACAATATGACTCAATGAAGGGAAATTGAGATGACATCCCTTACCTCATGATTCGTTTTGGTTAAACATGATTTAACATCAATTATAATAGTTTTAATAATGTTATTAATTTATAAAATAAGAGTATTCATTTTTATAATATGTTATATGATCATATTATGACATCTTATCACCCATTTGTTATTAATCATTTATTATTTTCATTGTTTTGGTTGTTAATTGCCTTGTTTTCTCATGTGTGTTTCATAATAAAGGTTATAGTCCTGGTAAATAAGATATATATAATTCATATCAAGAATTATTATAATTTTATAAATATAATATTTACTAAGTTGGTACATTATTATAACCATTTATGAATTTTCAACATAGAAAATGGATCACATATCCTCAAGGAGATAGTAGACCATGTGTACACACAAGAAACAATATCATTCCCTTTATGAGTGAAAGGGTAATGAAATAGAAGACATATTAAACATCCTAAATAAATATCATATCATACATATAACATATATTCATTAATTTCATCCGTATTACATTTCATGTATAGGGTAATTTAAAAATGAATCACAACACTTCGCGACACAGTAGTCCTCCGTAAACACGAGTGAAATTATCATATTTTATACGAAATGGGTCATAAAAAGGTATATGTGATATTAAAATTCAATAATTATAATAATATAATAAATATAATATATATTTATTGAATACATCATCATATCCATCCTTTAAATGTGGTGAAGGAAAACGAACTACAACGGTTCGTGAGACGGTATTCCACCGTATACACAATCGAGGATTTTGATTCGTATTTAATGGAAGATGAGACGGATAAATATTATTCCATAAATATAATAACATCTCAATATATATGAAATATCTCTATTTGTATAAATTCATTCTATAAGAGAAAAATCATTTGGATCTCCTCTTAAGGAACCTAGGGATGGTATTTTGGGAGTACCAATAGATCTAGAATGTAAATAAGGAAGTTTTGGAGAGAATTTGGTAGGTTTTTTCTATCAAAATAGAATTTTAGGTGTGAAGAAGTGTGTGTGCGGGGTGGGGGGTGGGTGGGGGGTCATTTTCCTATTATATGTGGGAAAAGTGGCTCTGTATGAAAGTTATATATAAATTTTCCAAAAGAATCAAAAACGATAAAGTCATTTAGATGAAAAAGAATCCACATGACATTATATTAAATATTGGGAAGGATAATGTGGAAATATAGAATCCTATAATATATTTAATATTTTTTAGGTTATTTTTACACCTTATATTCTTAGTTTAACCCATGTTAAACCAATTTTTACCTTAATCACGATAATTAATTTTTATGGTTTCACTGTTTATTTTTTGTAAATAATTAAGTTGATCATATTAAATAGTATATGTTATTATAATTCCAAATATAAAATATTTTTTTTATATTCCTTTAAAATATGTGGAATGTGTTATTTTATTTTCTATCCTGCCGATAATAAGATAAATCAAGGTTTTAAAGGGAAAATGTTCAAAAATATATAAAGTTTTTATATCAAAATTCAATATAAATATGATTCCAATGACATAAATTAGATTGATTTATATATAATTTAAATATTATTACATTAAAACTAAATTTTAATATAATTTAACATTATAAATAATTTAAACTAAAAGTTGGTTTTCAATTAAAATTCAGTATTTGTCACTATTCATCAATAAATTAAACATTTCGGAAAAATACTAAAAAACCAACCTAAGAAAATATTTATATTATCATTTAAAAAATTAATTTAATTTTATTAATTAATTTTCTAAAATTGGTAAAAATAAAATTTAAATTATGCATACAAATCCGGACCAAGCCTTCTTTATAAAACAATATGATTTTTTAAAAAACATTTCTCTTTTATTTTAAATGATTATTATTTTTTTCTAGTCAATATATAAACATTTTTTTTCATATCATAGGTAGTACTATTTATACTCACCATTTTTTTGTCTATGTGATTACTATCATGTTAAATATTAATATATAATAATATGTCACATTTTTTTAAACTTATTTTGCATGTAATTTAAGATAAACTCCTAGTTGCATGTTACTCAAGTTATTAAAGATATAGAGTTAAAATAATTTTTTTATTCAGTGGCGTTTCTCAGTGTTTCATGTCACATACTCTATCAAATACAATTTTTGTATTTTAAAATCTCAGGGTGTTACAGAAATCATATTTTTCAAGAATCAAATAACACTATTTAAAATTGTGTACTTAGATACTATGAATTAGTAAATAAAATTTTCTTATATAAATCCTTTATATATATACTTTTAATAATATGATATTCCTATTTTTACTACCAATTTAATCACTAGGTTATAAAAATCACATTTATATAATATTACTTTTATTATATATCACACTTCATTTAAAGATAAATATTTAATGTTAACATATCCATGAATTATGGAATTATTTTAAAATAAATTTTTGGGGTATTAAACCCCTAATAACCAATGAATTAGCATATTTAGATATTAAATATGTTTGGGATAAGTTGGCAAAAGGAGTTTTTAAGATTACTAGTAGTTGTTTTGATGAAGTTTTGTTGGAATGAATTTGATAAAAAGGTTGTCTAGAAATGTATTCCTTCAATTGTATTAAAAAAAGCACATCAGATTGTATAGTTTTATAACAATATTATTCTAAAGGATGTTGAATTAGTTAGAGTGGATCAAATGACTTTTTCCTAACCTGAGTCTATCTAATAAATGTTTTGTGATTATGTATGTCATATGATGTCTTGTATTGAATGTTTATCTTCCAATGTTTCAAAAGTTACTTAGGATGAAGTGTTCAATAACAAAATCTGGTGATGAATTAATTTTTTTGAAAGTTTCCAACAACATATGTTATAAGGATCTCATGATTCAATTGTTTTTATAAAGGTGGTGAATATTTTTGGGTGTAAAAAGTTCCAATCTATGCTGCTTTGAATAAGTTCATTGGATAGAAGTCTATCAGAAAAGGTTTCATTCTTAGAAGAGTTTTTCATTGTAAATTTTTTGAAGAACTATGATAGTTCTAATATAATATTTCTTAATGAGGATAGATTAATGATGATAAAGTACCATACAAATTGGATGAAGTATTACCATACAATGTTTTTTGATGAAATACATTAAATAAAATTATATACATTATCTATCATACATATGTATATGATGTTTTGAGGTTAAATTTTCTATAATATTATTGAAAAACCTTACGGTATAAATATCATAATAAATTTGATAGAGTATGAAGAAAACTGAAAAACAGTTATGATTCTAGTCATCAAATTGAGGAAGAGTTTTTGGAAATCCTTCGAGATGTTCCTATAAAGGGTTTAAAAGAAAATATAGATAGATAATTTATGGAAGGATGTTTTGTTTCAATGTTTTCTTAACTAAAAAATTTATAGTGATTCTATATTCATTAGTGTTATAATTTCCTCAAAATGTTTTTATGAAGATATCAAATTTGATGATTCTGAGATGTTTTTTATGGTTCCAAATATCATAGAGGTAAATCATGATTATCTAAAAGTTATAAGGTTATTTGAATAAATGGGTAGTCTATAATTATTCTAGAATCATTAAGATATTTTCTATGAATTTTTGGAGTAAGAATATTTAATTTCATGTTTTCATTGAGAGGGAAATAAAAATAAAATTCCCTCATGTACTCCCAAAAATATTTATATATAAATTGTGCATATACATGTTTAGTGGGTAGTACTGTTCATTTGTGAAAAAGATCAACTAGTTAAGAGATATTTTTGGATATAACCATTTGATTAACTTACCAGACGATGATATAAAAGCCAAAAGTTAGAGAAGGGATGTTTCCAAACAAGGAACATATTGATTAAAGAAGAAGATGGAATTAGATGAACTAGTTGCGAGGATGATGATGTGTCTTTTAATGTTTACCAGACTAAATTTATATACAATTCTTCTAGATGAATATTTTGGAAAAAAATATCGGATGAACAACCGTCTAACATAAGAAATTATTACTTACTATTGGGTAATAATATGGAGAAAACTATTTTTGATGAATTGAAAAAGTGAAGAAGTTAAATTAGCACAGTGATAAAATTATAATCCTATTGCAGAAGATATCTAAAGCTATTACAAAAAGCATTGTAATAAATTTTGTGCTAGGAAGAACATGAATTTTTGTATTTATCATAGTCCAATAAAAGTGTATGTATATTCCATACTTGAAGCGATAACATAAAAATGATTTTTTCTAGTGTATTGTTTGGAATTGAATTATTTCCAAACCATTTCAAGGAATATATACTCTTTTTCTATAGAAAACCTTGTAAATTCTTGTGTTCCCATGGTTATGTTTGTTATTTTTTTCTTGAAAAGCTATAACAATTTAAAATAAGGTGAATGGGATTTTATAAGAATAAAAAAATAATATAAAAATAGATCACTAATTCACCCCTTCCTATTTGAATCCTCACATAGATCCTACAGGGGCCTTTTAATTAGTATTAGAGGGAAGGATTCCTTAATTGACTCTTTGATAATGATTAATGAAAAGAGAAGTTTCTATCTATGTTCATAGTTCTTTGAATAGTAATACAATCTTGATTTTCATTGAAAATAACTATCATATTTGAAGACATAGATTGTTACCATATCTCAGGTCTCTTTTTATATTGTTCTTGAATTTTTAATTGTGATTTTCCACCTCATGTCCGAAATGATATACTTAAAGCTATTGATAAGAATAATTTCGAGAATGATGCATCATCCAGAAATGCTACACCATCCTCACTCTCTGAAAGTGAGATTCTTAGAGTAAAAGAAGTTGTGATTATTAAATTAATTTTAGATTAGTTGGATAATATATATGAATTAAATATTAAAGTTAATTAATAAAAGTTTTAAATATGGAAGCCAAAGTAAAAAACCACAAAATTAGTGATTATGAATCTATTGGTGACTTCATTACAAGGGATGATTTCATTACAATCGCCATAATATGTTTTCATAAGATGTTGGATGATTAAACCATTATTGAACACATATTAAAATTCACTGTGATAATATCGATGCAAATGTTTCATCATTAAATGACAAAGATCATAAAAATATATCTCTGGATGACCTAAATAGCACTTTCATCACCCAAAAAATTATAATAGGTAATGTTATGAAGAGTAAAGAAACGGACGACTGAGAAATGTTTCATAATTCTTATAATAAAAATATATAATAATGTTATCGAAGATAGAGAAGTAAATAAATCTTAAACCGAATATGAGGTAAGTAATTTTTTGATAAATTTATGTGATTTTTTTGTACATGTAAAATGATGTATAGGAAAGTAAAAAATACATGTGACCACTAAAATTATTTGGTGATGGAGTTATTATGAACATTATTGAAAATTTCTCTTAATGAAAATAGGATGATGAAAGTGATAATGATGAACAATAATTAATAAAATTATTGAAGAATAATTCATATAAATTGAAATCATATATGTATATAAATGGTAAAAATTTCTCTAAATACAAAAGGAGAAGTTTTTTTATAATTATGATAAAGATGAAAAAATTGAAGAAGAATTATAAAATGTCAGTGATAATGTTTATGTAAATAATTTTACTTAATAAATGAATAATGAAAATTTCTCTAGGGATTAAAGAATTATTACTAATTAAGATGTTACATAGATGGTGTTTATGATGAAAAGAGAGTTAATATATTGTCTTATAAATATTTTATGAATTTTAAGGAAGAATCAGAAGTTAAAAAATTAAAATAATACTGAAACAATGAGGAATATTCTCCCAAATAAAAATCCAAGTTATTAAAAGATAATGATGATATGAATAAGTAAATTGATGAAATGAGGATCTCTAATTTAATTATTGAGGAAAAATTTAATGTAAAGGAAAATGATTTATATTTTTTTGAAGAAAATATTTCTAAAACTAATAAAATAATTTAAAGTTTCCAAAAATTAGTTAATGAAATTGGTGAATATTTTGAATCTTTTCATCTTTTAAAAGATAAAAAAAATTCCTTAAAGACTGATAATAATGTTTTATCCATTCAAAAGAATAATAAAGATTACAAATCCATCTATTTTTCCAAAAAATTCAATGTTACAAAATTTAAAGTTACCAAAATTTCATTATCTAAATAAAAAACATCAAATTTAAATGATTCTATTGAAGCTGAAAATAAATCTAAAATAGATAAGATAATCTCATAAGATAAAAAACATTTTGTGGAAACAAGGTTTCAATGTGAAGAGTAATAATAATGATAGAGAGAATATACACATATCCAGATAGAATGTTTATTATGGTGAAAAATATTCTTTTTATGGCTATTACTAATTTCATGGGTGGGTGCGGGGGGGTGGGGGGTGTATGGGGGTGGCATTACAATGAATTTTTGTGGTTTAATTCGTTATCAAAATAATAATTCCATCAGAAACTTCAATCAGGGTTTGAGCGGGAGTCACTCCACTCAAATAATGAAGTCTAAGAAAGTTAGTGTAAATATTGAAAAGAGATTCTATGTAATTCCTTAACCCAAGATCCGATGAAAGGTTCCCCAATATGGCAGGTCACATGGCCTCAAGTGTACCTCACCATATCGAAAAGGCTTCTGAATAACTGCTAGCACCTAGGGTGTATATGTGGAGATATTATTTCCTTTACTTCATAGTGTAACATAGCTGTATAACTTATATATCAGTAGTGAAATAACATTATAAATTACTGAAATAATATAAGAATATTTAAGACAATAATAATAATCAATATAAAAAGTAGTTTCATATACAATATGATAATAATGTCATGTATCTATACAAAATGGAAGGAAATACATGGAAGAATAAATCCAATACAACAAATGTATCAAAAGAACTAAAATACCAAAAAATAAACTATGTACAACTAGTACAATGATCCTTTATTGGTCATGTTGTCCCCTAATACTATAAAATGAAAAATAATGCATCATAAAATGGGTTCTTACCCTAGCCCCTATCTGGATGCTAGAAGTCTATTCGGGTACCCAACGACAGTCTAAACAAGGTGTGAGATAACACTTAGTAGTCTACCACCTATGATGTCTATAACAAGTCCAATATATGTAATATAAATAGAATACGTATATAGTATATGATAGGTATAGTATAAATATAACTAAATGGTTCTATACAAAATGATTATTGTCCATCCCAAAATGGATCCTTGTGAAATAAACAAGAACTATAAACAAGGATAACTGTAAATCATAAGTAAATAGGTGTATCTATAAGGAATAGACCTTAAACATTACACAATCTTGAATTAAGTTAATAATTCACATTGAGGATCTTTTTAGGTTTAGATTTTTAGAGAATTAGGCCATAACTATTACATTACATCTCAAAAAATTACAAAGAAGGCACTTACTTTGTATCCATTTTTTTCATAAAATAAAAACTCTTAAATAAAAACAATAATTCTTTTCTTGATATAGATATTCTTGAATTCTTCGTTTCTCTTAGCATGCCTTCTACCCATTGAAAAACATTTCAAAAACATGGGATGAGCATAAAAAGTTCAGTAAGGGTTATAAAATAAATAAATAAGTTATTATTCCATCAATACATAAAAAACATAATATCTTTAAAATATCTCCTGAAATCATAATATTTATGAATAACACATAGAAATCATAAATCATAAAGGTAACTTGTGGAATCCCTAACATACTTACATTGTATCTTTCATAGCTACGTAGGGAGTTACGTTTGGAATACCCATCACAGTATATTCTCTAAATATCTTAGGAGAAAGATTAACATTTACCTCCATCACATTACCCAATGCATTGAAGAGCTATCTCGGCCTGACCCACCCTAGGTTTATCACAGAACCACTCGTATACATAAACAATGTTCAAGAACCATAACACATTCATAAAACATAAAGAAAACATAAAGGAAAGATAAAATTTCCACATTTCAATCACAATATGTCATTTCAAGATATTGAAATAACCAATGATTTATAAAAAAAATTTTCAGTACCAAAATACTTAAAAAGAGTATATGGTATTTATTTTCTTTTTAAAAAAATCACAGCTTATTAAGGAGCCAAATATCAAATAATTCTTGTAGAGGCGGAAAGGTTATTGTCACCACGTATGTTAAAAAAAGAAACATTCCCTTTGTCATTTAGTAAAACGCTATGTAGAAATTTTTTACCTTTGAATGAAATGAAAAGTAAAATGGGTTTATACACCGTATAAATGAATGTCATGTATAAATCAAAATATACCTCAGTGAAGGGAGATTGAGACGAAGTCCCTTATCTCATGTCTGACTTGACTCATTCGTTATTTAATCTCTTGAATAATAAACTAAAGTTAATTTATAATTTCTTAAGAAAATTTTTCATGTTTATTATTCATTTTATATTACTTATTACCATGTTATAAACATTATATAATCAAAAAAGTTAATAACAGTCATTTTGTTGATATTTGGTACTTGAGTCAAAAATGAACTTCTTATAATTACAAGTTGTCCAAGTGGTCAAAAGTAAATTATCTCCAAAATTATATTCATGATTTATATATAATATATATAATATATATCCCATATATATATATGTATTTATAATAGTACATAACATTTGGAGATAATAAATGAAATGCACCATTCATGGAGACAGTAAGCCGTACGTACACATGAACAATAATTTCATTTATATTTCATATTTAATGGAATGAAAACTTAATGATACATAGTTATATTATAATTATAGTATAATTTCAGATATAATTTTATTAACTCCATTCTTTATACGTTCCACGTATGTCATGAGCGAGTCATATCACTTTGAGGGGGCGGTAGTCCGCATTTCCTCAAATGAAATTATCATATTTGCCCATTATGGAAACCATAATGGTATGATATAAATGAAAAATATATAAGAATAGAGACAATATAAATATAATACATATCACATATAAATACATTTCCATTTTAATGGGAACCATAAGAGGTGGTTGGAGATAACAGAACAATCATAGTTTCGTGAGACAATAGTTCTCCGTCCACAGAAATAGTATATTAGTATCCATTAGATGGAGGTGTATGGAAGTGTAGTTTGAATCCTTATAAAAACAAAATCCTAGTATATTTATGATACTTTTTTTGTTATAAAATAATTGAATAAAGAGAGTTTAGTGGGTTGGATAAGGAAAATAAAATGACTTGAGAGAAGACATTACCTTTAAATTGGGTAACTCCCATTGGTTTGAACAAAAATGATTTCTTGAAGTGCCTTATGCCCTAGTCAATGATTCTAGGTGGAATATAGGGATGTTGGGAGCTTCTTTAAGTAGAGTTCAGATGATCCAAGGGGTCTTGAGAGCTATGATTAAGGGTTAGAGGTGATTGATTTTTCTAAGAGAGACGAGGGGCTATTTAGGAAATTTTGAATGCACTATTTTATTATAAAATTATTTTCATTTTTAAAATGTCCAAAACTTATTAAATTTGAATATAATGTGAATATATTTCTAAATAAAATCATCCAATAATATTTGGATGGTTTTGGATATTTTTTAATCCTTATCTTTTTTGTTTAATCCTTTTTTAACTTATTTAACTTTCACCATGTACTTATATATATTAATACTATATGGTTAATATATTACTATAAAATATCAAGAAACCCAAAATTAATCATTGATTAAAATTTTAACATCATATATTTCATTTGTTTGAAACTTATATTTTTAGTATTATTTTATCATTTAATAAAATATTAATTGTTTTAAAAACTCATTTATGTTAATTTATAAACTATTCATATCAAGACTTTTAAAAAATATATAACAATTTTATTCATTCAGAAAACATTAATTAATTCAAAGATAACAAGTCATTATTATCCCTAAAATACTTGGATAGCCTAAAAAGTTTAAAAATAAATTTATTTTAATATTTATAATATCATTTGTTTGAATCAATTATTAATGAAGCAATTACCGCATCACCATTGTGTCATAATTAAATTTATTTATATAATGTCTAAAAATTATAAATAAAATACCATGATGTAGGAAATCATTTTATATTTACAATAAATATTTATATTAAAAGATATCACTTACATAATCCCATATGAAAATTGTGTTAGTAAAAAGAATCATCTTTTTGATATTTTTATTTTTACTTAAATTAAAAAGTTATTAATGTCATTATCTTACCCAAGTGGATTTGAAAGGACAAAAGTCTCACCCAAAGATTTTATTGGTTGGCCATTACTCATCCAATAATTTTAGGACATGATTTATGGTAATTTTATGTTATTATAATATTTTTTACCTTGAATTACCCTATTTACCTTGAACTGCAGTAAATAAAAATAAAAAGACACTATTAACCAGAAATTATTTTCCTTCTATTGAAACAAATTTTAATTAATGATAAAAAAATGAATTTTGGATTTCTGAAATTCAATTCATAGAAGTTGTATAATTTCATTTAAATGAAAAATTCAGTTTTTTAACTACTTTGCAGTGTTTTTCACTATTCATTAAAAATTGATTGTTTTCAGAAAAATACAAAATATTCACCCAAAGCTAATTTTGATATTCTGAATTAAAAAATTATATATATTTTACCAAACTCAAAACATATATGTTTCATTAAAAAATTTAAAATCAATTTCTGTTATCGAAATCCAAAAGCGTGTTTTTAAGAAATAATAACTATCAAAAGATTGACACTTGTTTATATCCAATTTCAATGTGAAATTACTTCCTATGACCAAAATTAGATTATATGGTAAAAATATAATCCAATTACACTTTAAAACCATTAAAAACAACAATATATCTTTATAAATAAATTATATTAAAAGACAATTTTGAATTAAAATGCAGTATTTTTCACTATTCATTACAAAAATAGAATTTATCCGAAAAAACCAAAATTTTACAAAAATTAAATTTTGACTTCCCAATTCTAAAGAAGTTTTTTATTTTTTTGAATGGAACAAATAAAAGTAAAAAAAACAATATTTAAAAGGATTTCTCCATCAAAAGGAAGTAAAAAAACCTTTTAAAAATATTAGTGTTTTTCATGCTTTAAAATCAGATTCATTCTTATTTTTAGCCTCCAAAATTTATTGGATAAATTTAAAAACACTTAAAAAACTTGTATAATCATATTCTAGTTATTTATATTCATTCCTACTAATATAATTATTAAGCGTTAAATAACATTTAAAATAATACTATATTATTATTTGTTTTTTTTTCAGTATAACACAACATTGTGTGTAAAAAGAGATTTCAGAGAAACCCATTATTGAATGTTAGGTATGCCATCAAACATAGCATCCCCTTTAAAGTAAAATTAATATTTAATTCACAAATATTAATAAATATGAAAATATCATATTCTTTATTTACCAGGATGATACTTCCTTCCCCCCTTTTGGGAATTTCCTTCCTGTAATTATATTCACTTATAAAAAAAGTGGGGGTATTTATCTCTCCTAGAATTTTCAAATTCACATGTTGCCTCTTAAATCAAATGGTTTTTACAAAAAACCTTTACCTAATTAATTACCTTATTCCAAAACACTTTCTCTATATGGTCAAGAATCTGGACTGGCTGTTCGTCACAAGAAAGATTCTCTTCCAATTGAACTACCTCTGGACTCAAAACATGAGATGGATCCGACATATAATTTCTCAACATTTAAATGTGGAAAACTTTGTGTACCTAGGATAAACTTAGAGGTAAATCCACTTTGTAGGAAACTGATCTAACTTTCTCCATAATTTCATAGGGTCTAATGATGCTCATAATCAATTTTTCCTTCTTTCCAAAATGTCTCACAGTTTTCCACGGAGAAACTTTGAGAATGACATAATCACTTACCTCAAAAGAAAGATCCTTCCTCCGGTTATCCTCATAACTTTTATGTCTGCTCTAATCTGTTCTCATGTGCTTCTAAATCAATTAAACTTTTTCTCCCATATCTTCTACCTATTATTATCCCATCAACTTCCTTTCACCCAATTCATCCCAAAAAAATGGAGGTCTACATCTCTTTCCATATAATTCCTTAAATGGTTCCATCTGTATACTAGAATCAAAACTATTATTATAAGAAAATTCAACCAAAGAAAGATGTTGGTCCCAACTTTCCTAGTAATCCATTGAGCAAGCACATATCATATATTTTAATTTCTAAACTTTTATATCTTACTAACCATCTAATTGTGGATGAAAGATTTACTAAAATTTAATTCAGTACCTAATGAATTCTGAAGGCCTTTCCAAAAGATAGAAGTAAACCTGAGATCATGATTAGATACAATGGAGAGGGGAACTTCATAAAACCTGATTATCTCTTTAACATACAATCTAGAAATTTGATCTAGGTATAAAGTATCTTGAATAGGAAGGAATTGAGTAGATTTAGTAAATCATTCAATAATAACCCATATTGCATTATTACCTCAATAAGTATTTGGTAATCCCATGATGAAATCCATGGACACATTTTATTATTTCTACTCTAGCACCGGTAAAGGCTGAAGCATCCCTTTCAGTAACTTCCACTCTACTTTAACCTGATGACAAGTCAAACACTTCACAATAAAGTCATCAATATATATTTTCATTCCATCCATCTAGTAACACTCTCAATGATCTCTGTACATCTTAGTTCTGCCATGATGAACTGAAAACAGAGAACTATGAGCTTCACATAACAAATCATTCTTTAACTTTGAATCAAAAGGCACACATAATCTCTTCCCAAATCTCAAAATACAATCATTATCAATGTTAAAATCATGAAAATTACCCTTCTAAACCAACTCTAACTTTTTCTGTAACTCACTATCTTATTTATGCACTTGCTTTATTCTATATTCTTTGGATGATTTCACTGAAACCTGAAAAAAAACAGAGGAATCTCCTTCACCAAGAACTTCTATGCCAAAGTTCATCAAATAATTAATCAAAGGATCTTGTTCCAAACTTAAAATGGTTAATATAGAATTAATTTTCTTACTCGAAGCATCGTCCTCTTTATTTTCTTTCCTTGGATGATAATGTATCATGAAATAATAATCCTTGATTAATTCTAACCATCTACTATGTCTCATTTTCAATTATTTCTGAGTGAATATATACTTAAAAATTCTGTGGTCAGTATATATTTCACATTTTACTCTATACAGATGATGCCTCCAAATTTTTAAAGAAAAAACAACAACATCTAATTCCAAATCACGTGTAGTGTAATTTAACTCATGAGGTTTCAACTGACGTAAAGCATAAGAAATTACCTGATAATTCTTTATTATAACACAACCAAGTCCTTTCAATAATTCATAACTGTCGATAACAAATTCACTATTTCTGGAAAGTAGTTCCAAAACTTGATAATTCACTAATTTTCTTTTCAATTCCTAAAAAAAATCATCATATTCTTTTATCCAAATGAACTTAACACCTTTTTGAGTTAATTTATTTTGTGGGCAAGATAACCGTGAAAACTTTTCAAAAAACCTTTGATAATAACCTGATAAACCAAGAAAACTATGGATCTCGGTAATATTTGTTGGTGTTTTCCATTCTTCAACAACTTTTGTTTTAGCAGGATCAACTATTATGACATTTTTTGAAACAATGTGGCCAAGGAATGCAATTTTTTGTAATAAAAAACTCACACTTTCAGAATTTCCCATACTATTTATTTTCTTTTAAGGTTTTAAATAAAACCCTTAAATGACTGTAATGTTCTTATTTACTATTGGAATAAACCAAAATATCATTAATGAAGACATCCATGAACTTATCCATGAACTCACGGAAAATTCTATTTATAGGATCCATGAAGATGAAATGTTCATTGGTTAACCCAAAAGGAATAAATAAAAATTCATAGTGGCTATATCTAGTATGAAACATGGTCTTAGAAATGTATTCTTCCATTACTTTTGACTAATGGTACCCTGACCTCAAGTCAATCTTCAAAAAATACTGAGCTCCCAGGAGCTGATCAAACAAATCATCGATATGAGGAAAATGATACTTGTTCTTAATAGTGATGTTATTCATTGATCTATAATCAATGCAATGTCTTATTGAACCATATTTATTTTTAACAAATAAGATAAGAGAACCCAATGGTGATGTTCTAGGTCAAATGAAACCTTTATCTAATAACTCATGCAATTGCTTCTTTAATAGTAAAAGTTTAATTTGATCCATTCGATAAGGGGGTTTTGAAATTGTCTTAGCATCATGAACTAAGTCAAAAGTAAATTCAACTTTCTGATCATGTATTTTTCTAGGAAACTCATCTGGAAAACATCAAGATACTCATTTACCCTAGGAACATCATTAATCTGAACAGTTCCTTTGTTTTCAACAATATATGCATGGTAACATTCATTTCCATCTTTTACTAGTTTCTCAGCTTCCTGACATGTTTTCAAAATTAAGGGTTCATTCTTGTACACAAACTAAAATTATTTTTGAAAAGAAACCTATTTATCTCTGTAGTAAATATTATCCTAATAAATAGAAAGAAAATACATACCCAAAATAACATCAATCACTACTAGAGGAAAAACAATAAGGTTTGCAGGTAGATTCATTCCACACACAAGGACCAAAAAGTTCTTATAATTTCTTTTTATCTCAACATTTCCTCCCCATGTTTTTACTATAATTTCAGGATTACTATCTTGATATGGAATTCCCAATTTACTAGAAAACTTCTCATAAATTAAATAATGTGTAGACCCTGAATCAAACATTAGATTGGCATAATCTGAATAAACAAATAGTGTACCTGATAATACTTCATTTGATGACCCAACATCTGATGAAGTAGTTACGAAGGATTTCACCACCCATTTTTTCTTATAGTCTGGCTTCCTTCCCTTAGTTGAGTTCTTCATTGGACACTCATTTTCATAATGAACCATTTAATTACACTTAAAACATTTTACTGACTGTAAATCAGATTTTGTCTTACCATTACCCTGATCTTTTTTAGTGAAATTATGAGGCTTATAACCCATTTTAAAACATTATTATCACTTAACATAATTCAAAATACATTTCCGAGCATGCTTTTTACCACAATTTTCACAAATTTTAAACTTATCTTTCTTACCATCAGACCTTTTTGAAGAGTTCTTCCCTTTATTTTACCACCTCGACCTCTTATTGTGTTTTTTTTCAAAGAACACCTGATCTTTGGAAAACACTATTTCCACCTTCTTCGCACATAAAACAAGTTTTTTATAACTTTTGAACTCACGAGAAGCTAAATACAGTTGATTCTTTGTCTTTAATCCTAAGTAAAAATGATTGATTTTACTATCAAGATCTTTTATGAAAT
Source organism: Viscum album (assembly GCA_963277665.1). Taxonomy (NCBI): domain Eukaryota; kingdom Viridiplantae; phylum Streptophyta; class Magnoliopsida; order Santalales; family Viscaceae; genus Viscum; species Viscum album. Next base: position 1,485,912,370 of record OY728128.1, read on the forward strand.
TTGGAACATACATTTCCGATCGAGTGAATTTTGATTTATAAGTAGCCACTGAGTTATCCTCCTACCTCAATTCTAGGAATTATTTTTCCATCCTAATATGAACCACGGTAGGAAAATATTTCTCTATAAACATACATTTGAATTCATCCCAACCAAGAGTATCAATATCTTCACTATCCCTAATATTTTTAACCATCAACCACCACTGATCAGCTTCACCTTCAAAATGGTAAACAACAAGAATAACCTTTTGATATTTTGAACACCCCATGACATCAAAAATCTTCTCCAGTGATTTAATCCACCTTTCAGCTAGCATAGGGTCAGATGATCATCTGAATGATGGGGGATGCTACCTCATGAAATTATCCTCTACTGACATGTTTCTTTGTGTTTGATCTGGCTGATCTCATGTATGGATACCACCACCATTTATAGCCTGAGTCAATTATGCCATCATTGCAAAAAACTACTCAGTTCTGATTCCGACCATCTCAGGTTGCTGATTTGGAAGTTTTTTTTTCTCTTGATGTCGTCCTATCATAGTTGCTATGTTTCCTCTATGGAAAAACATTCGGAACACAAAAAATATCTTAGGCAAAGTGACATGGTAATTAATAAATTCTATATCATTTCAATCTTACCATAAATTAATTTTTAGATATTAATTTAACAACATTATATCTCCTAAATTTATCTAAACCAACCTTTGATACCAACTATAAGGACACGACCTTAAACATTAAATAATCATGAATTTAGTTAATAATTCATATTGAGGATCATTTTAGGTTTATATTTTTAGTGAATTAGGCCACAAATATTACATTACATCTCAAAAAATTACAAAGTAGATAATTATAATTAGTATCCATTTTTTTCATTAAGTAAAAATTCTTAAATGAAAAAAATATTTCTTTTCTTGATAAATATCTTCTTGAATTATTCATTTCTCTTACCCTGCCTTATACCCTTTGAAAAACATTTCAAAAACGTGGGATGAGCATAAAAATCTCAGTAAGGGTTATACAATCAAGAAAGAAGTTATTATTCTATCAATACATAAAAAACATAATATCTTTAACATATCTCATGAAATCATAAGATTTATGAATAACATATAGAAATCACAAATCATAAAGGTAACTTGTAGAATAAAAACCATAATTACGTTGTAGCTTTCACAGATACGTATTGAGTTATGCTTCGAATACCCATCCGTGTATATTACCTAAATCTATTAATAGAAACATTAACATTTACCTCCTTCACATTAACAATGCATTGGAGAGCTATCTCGGGCTGACCCACCCAAGGTTTATCACGGAACCACCCATATATGTAAAAAATGACCAAGAACTATAAAATATTCGCAACACATAAAACAAACAAAAAGGAAAGATAAAATTTACACATTTAAATATTAATATATCATTTCAAGATATCGAAATAACCAATTCTTTCTAAAAACCATTTTCAAAACCAATATACTTAAAAGAGTATATGGTATTTATTTTTATATTAAAAACATTACTGCTTGTTAAGGAAGACAAATATTAAATAATGCTCATGGTGGTGGAAAGGTCATTGTCACCACGTATATTAATAAAAGAAACATAATCTTTTTCATTTAGTAAAATGATACATAGAAAAATATTTCCTTTTAATGAAATGAAAATTCAATGGAGTTTATAGACCTTATAAATGAAAGTCGTGTATAAATCAAAATATGCCTCAACGAAGGGAGATTGAGACGAAGTCCCTTACCTCGTGTCCGACTTAAATCGTTCTTTATTTAATCTCCTGAATAATAAAATAAAGTTAATTTATACTTTCTTAATAACATTTTTCTTATTTATTATTCCTTTTATATTACTTATTACCATGTTATAAACATTAGACAATCATTTAAGTTAATGATGATCGTTTTTGTCGATATTTGGTACTTGAGTAAAAAATAAACTTCTTATAATTACAAGTTGTCTATGTGGTCAAAATTCCATTATATACAGAATGATATTCATGATTTAAATATTATATATACCATATATATCTAGTAAATTTATGTATTTATATCAATACATAACATTTAAATATAAGAAATGAAAAGCACCGTTCATGGAGACGCTAAGCTGTACGTACGAATAAACACTACTTTAATTTATATTTAGTATTTAATAGAATGAAAAATTAATGATACATAGGTATATTATAATTTTTGTATAATATCATATGTAATTTCATTAACTCAAATTTTAATACATTCCACACATGGCATGAAGGAGTCATATCACTTTGAGGGGGAGTTAGTCCGCACTTCCTCAAATGAAATTATCATATTTTCCCATTATGGAAACCATAAAGGTATAATATAAATGAAAAATATAGAGACATAGAGAAAATATAAATATAATACATATCACATATAAATACAGTTCCATATTAATGGCCACCATAAGATTCTGTATGATATAATTGAACAATCATCATTTTGTGGGGCAGTAGTTCCCATCCAGAGAAATAGTATATTCGTATCCATTAGATGGAGGTGTGTGAAAGTGTAGTTAGAATCCTTCTCATAACAAAATAATAGTATATTTAGTATACTGTTGTTGTTATAAAGTAATGGAATAAATAGAGTTTAGGGGGTTGGAGGGGGAAAATAAAAGAAAAAAACATGAGAAAAGACGTTACGTTTAAATTGTGTAACTCTATTTGGTTTGAACCAAAATACATTCTTGAAGTGCCTTATACCTATGTTGATTCTTCTAGGTGGAAGATAGGTATGTAGGGATATTCTTAGAGTAGATGTAGGATGAGAAAAGGGGGCTTTAGAGGTGTGATTAAGGGTTAGAGTTGATGGGTTTTTATAAGGGGGAGGAGGGGCTCTTTAGGAAGGTTTGAAAGTACTTTTTTATTATAAAATTATATTCGGTTTCAAAATGTCCAAAACTAATTTAATTTGAAGATAATCTGAATATAAGTAGAAATAAAATAATCCAACAATAATGGGATAACTTTTAGATATTTTTTAATCCTTATCTTTTTTTTAACCCTTTGTTAACTTATTTAACTGTTTACATGTCCTATTATATATTTATACTATGTGGTTAATATATTTACATTAAAATTTTAAGAGACCCAAAATAGATAATTAATGATATTTATAACATCATATATGTCATTTGGAATAATATTAGATTTTTAGGATTATTTTATCTTTTAATAAAATATTATTTTTTAAAAAACTTATTTATCTCTATTTATAAACTATTCATATCAAGACTTTTAAAAAATCTATAAAAACTTTATTCTTTCGAAAAAACATCATTAATTAAAATATAAAAATTCATTATTATCCCTAAAATTATTTTATGGAATAAAAAGTTTAAAAATAAATTTATTTTAAAACTTATAATATCATTTATTTGAATATTTTATTAAAGAATCAATTACTGCATCACCATTGTGTCATAATTAAATTTATTTATTTAGTTTAAAAAAATTATAAATAAAATACCATGATGTAGTAAATATTTTTATCTTTCCAATTAATATTTTTAGTGTAATATATCACTTACATAACCCCATATAAAAATTTCTTTAGTAAAAAGATTCATGTTTATGATATTTTTATTTTTACTTTAAATAAAAAGTTAATAAAGTCATTATCATACCCAAGTATCTTTCAAAGGACAAAAGTATCACCTAAGGATTTTATTGATAAGAAATTAATCATCCAATAAGGTTAGGAAAAGTTTTAAGGTAATTTTTTATTATTATAATATTATTTTTACTGTGAATTGCCCTATTTACCTTTAAGTGCGGTAAATAAAAATCAAAAATTACTATTCATCAAAAAATTATTATCATCCTATTGAACCACATTTTACTTACTGATTACAACCATGTATGTTGGATTTTTAAAATTCAATTCACAGAAGTGGTAAAATTTCATTTAAATGTAAAAGTCGGGTTTTTAACTACTATGCAGTGTTACTCACTATTCATAAAAATTTAAATGTTTTTAGAAAAATAAAAAAAATTCACCCAAAACTAATTTTGATATTCTGAATTAAAAAATGACTTCTATTTAACCAAACTCAAAACATATAAGTTTCATTAATTAATTTAAAATCTATTTCCTTTGTCAAAACCAAAGCACGTGTTTTTAAGAAATAATTACTATCAAAAAATTGACACTTGTTTATGTCCAATTTCAATGTAAAATTACTTCCAAAAACCAGCATTGAATTAAATGGTAAAAATATAATAAAAATTCAACATTAAAACCAATAAAAAGAAAAATATATCAATATAAATAAATTATATTAAGAGGCAATTTTGAATTAAAATGCAGTATTTTTCACTATTCATTAAAAAAATGAACTTTATTAGAAAGAAACCAAAATTTTACTCAAAGAAAATTTTGACATCCCAATTCTAAATAGGAATTTTATTTTGTCAAATGGAACATATAAAAGTTAAAAAACAATATTTAAAAGGGTTTCTCCATCATAAGGTGGTAAAATGACCTTTTAAAAATATTAGAGTTTTTCATGCTTTAAAATCATATTCATTCTTATTTTAAGCATATAAAATTTATTAGATAAATATAAAAACATTTAACAAACATGTATAATACTATTTTAGTTAATTTTGTTCGTTCCTTCCAATACAACGATTAGGCGTTAACTACCATTTAAAATAATATTATAATATTATTTATTTTTTTCCACTATGACTCAGCATTGTATGCAACAAGAGATTTTGGAGAAACCCATTATTTAATGTTGGGTATTCCATCTAACATAGGATCCCCTTTAAAGTAAAATTAATATTTAATTCGAAAATATTAATAAATATGAAAATATCATATTCTTTATTTACCTTGGATGTTATAGTATCTTTATGCGGTCCAATAATTGAAATCAGATCCCCATTCCAGGGTATCTGTAATCATAGTAAAACATTGACATATTCCATGACCTATAATCAAGTGTATAATTTCCACAATGTCCTAATCCATGTAATCCAATTTCATACCACAAAGGGTCGGATCCAAGGTATAAAAGAACAATCCATATTCATCGAGTACCAAGAGCATCTTGATGGAAGCTCCATAATGATTTCGGTGTAGTAAATGGAGCATGTCAAAAGATCATGGACAATGTGAGTCTAATAAAGCTATATTTAATGGGTAACAAAGTCCTTGATATCTCATAGAATCAAGATCTATAAAGTAGAAATACCCAAGTCATCTACTACCATAAATAATATCTTTGGAGCAGAAATGTTTATTTAATCTAATGAAATCAGGATCCAAGGATATCATCAAAGAAATCCACTATCATTATCAACATGTCAATAAATTCCACAATCATTTCATAACCATTCATAATCCATAATTTCATCCAAAATCTATAATAATTTCCATCCAAATTATTTAAACAATTTACGATCATGTAATTGTAAGGAAATGAGGCATAACCTTCTCTTAATCAATCATTCAATTATCATTAAATTTATAAAGTCCCCCAATAAGGCTGGTGATCTCACACAAACCCCATAATGTGGTATATTACTTGGTAAATATAAGAGAACACCCTATGAGTTACCCAGGTTGAGGCTAATAACCTCCAACCATAAAACGAAACTCAAAGTTGAAACCAAAATGGTTCCAATTCAATTATATCAAGGGGTTCAACTATTTTTAGGGGAAATTATAGAAGGTACAACACGTGAAAAAATAGAAAATTGGTATATAAAACACCAAACCTAATAGGAAATCTATAGATCACCTACGGTATGTCCGTGGTAGAATAATCCTCCAGTATCAGCTCCTAAATCAAGATGAATTGGATTAAATCATATAAAGAGAAAATAACTTATAAATAATAAATATTTTCATGCACCAATACAACTCCATAGATACAAATTCAAATAAATAATAACACAAGATGAATGAAGATATTATCAGCATGGATTTAATGAGGCCAATGATGCTTGAACAAGAGTATAGAATATGTATTGGAATCAAAGCCTGGGAGAAAGGATAATGAATCTCTTCAATTGATAATAATGATGTCCTCCTAGAGAAAATAAAAATCTCATTAAGGTTACATGATTTTTAACATAAAAATAGTAATTTTCTATCAAATTCCCTGGTCGCATGGTTTAGCTGAATGATTGGAAAAATTGTGCGCCAACCATGCACCCTTCTCTACCTTAATAAAGGCCTCACATGGTTCATGTGAATGGTTTGGAAAACCATTCTCAAACCATGTGTTTACCAGATTTTAAAAGTCAATATTTTTTTCATGGGCATGCCTACCTAGTTTCATGGTTTACTCAAACTGTGTGGATCTAATATGGCCTCAAAAATTCCCAACATGATTAGTATTAACTGTGTATCTTGAGAGGAACAATTTCTAATAACAGTGAAGCCCAACTACTTTTCCCCAAATGTGCACTTTATAGATTTGAATAAGCCGAGGACACCCCAGAAACTCCCATTAACTCATTAGGTCAAAACTAAGAATTTAAACAAAAATTAAAGAGATATTTACCTCATAAAAAAATATGATCTCGTGATCATATCTCCTTAAAGAAATTCATCCTTGAATTTACTTTCCAAATGTGGTAAATAATCTCATGATAATAACTCTAACCACTGGGTATGTACACTAGTCTCCGACTCCCAAGTATTTTCCTTTAAATGACCGTGCTTCCATGACACCCGTACTAGAGGATCTGACCAGCTTTAGAGATCCTGTGTGCTCCTATCAATGATGAAAATATGATGCTTCTCAAAAGAAACATTGAAATTTATCTTGACCAAATCCAACTGTATTGTGTGATATGGGGGTGTGTGATAATGAGGTAGCTAAGATACATGGAATATTCCATGCATGGATTTGTACCTCTAATGTAACTACAACTAATTTGATACTAGGCCGAATATCTCCAGAATCAAAAGAAACCTAACATATCATAGTGAAATATTACCATGTCTCCTAATCTGTATGTGTCTTAGCATTAGTGAGATATGTAAAAGGACTTGATCCCTGACCTCAAACCCCAAATATCATCATCAAAAATCAGTGTAAGATTTCTATCTAGATTGTGTAGTATCCATCAACTATCTGGTCGACTAGACCTACTCTAATGTGTCTTTCATAATATGGCGTCTAGGAAATGCTGACTCTCCTACCTCTAAACATAATAGATGTGATTGGAATGTACTGCCATATAAAGCCTTATAATGTTCCATCTGTATAGTCACTTGATTGATGTTATTTTAGGAGAATTTAACCATGGGTATATGACTCTCCCAAGAACCCCCAAAATTAATTATGCATGATCTAAGAATGTACTTAAAAACATGTGTAGTATGATATGACTATCCATCATTTGGAGGGTGGTGTTCCATCCTCAGAATCACTTATGTGTCCAAATCCCTCTATAAAATTTGCTAAAACTAAGATGTAAACCGAGAATCCCTATCCTATACCACAGTATGAGGAACCCCATAAAGGTGAAAGATATCATGGATATACAATATATCAAGATTGTATACTAAGAAGGGATCCCATATTAATAGGAAATAGGAAACCTTCATGAGCCTTTTCACAAATATCCATACAAAATTTCTACCTCAAGGAGTACATGGTTACCTAGTCACAAAATCCATCAAAACATAATCCAATTTTCACTTAGTAAAATGAAACTGTTGTAAAATACTAGATGGTTGATGATGTGCTTCCTTCAACTACTGACATGTGGAACACCACATGATGAAATGATCTACATAACACTTCATACTCAACCACCAGTATTGATTCCACAATTCATGTTATATCTTGGTATCTCAAGGATATGCTTCCCAAACTGAGGTATGAAAATCCTAGATTAGATCCTCATGTATGTATTATGGATCCCAAATGTGACCGTGAACATTCATAATTTCATCATCGCCTATGGTCCAACAAGGTGGTGGGTCCTCACCTTCAACACTATCCTATAGTACTAGGCCCTTAGCATCAGATAAATGCCTCATCCTCACTAAATCTAAAATAGTGGAAGTCACAAATAAAAAATAAAGAAATGTCTAGCCACAACTATCCTACAAGTCCTTGTTCATCTCAGATAATATGTCCACAGGAAACCAATCACAATTGTCCTCTTAAACAGCCTATATATGAGACTCCTGCTTAGTGTATTGGCCACTACATTTCCCTCTCCATGAATGTATGAAAGCATTAAGTCAAAATAACATAGTTACTCAACCAACCTTCACTACCTCAAATTCATATCACGTTGTGTAAATATTTAGATGAGGCTTTTGTGGTGTGTGTACACCATGAAACTATCTCCTAGTAAATTCATCTTCCAAAAAACATAAGTATTGTACAAAAATGGATAACTCGAGATCATGAATTGGGTAATTACAATCATGTGGCCATAGTAGATGAGATCCATAAACCATGAATAACTCTTCCGGTATTATAACTTCTCCTATATAAAAACCCAATGCATCACAATACACTATTTAACTTCTTCCAAACTATATAATAATTCAGACTGATGTAGATTTTAGTTCCCCTTTCAACTCCTTAAAGGATGTCTCTTAGATATATAATCATACGAACTTCACACATTTCTTATTCATGCCTGTAAGAGGTATTTCTAATCATGAAAGTCCTGACTGAAACAAATTATATATCCATTTCACTAAAATAAACTCTATATGTCAAATACACTCTTGGGATGCTCCTAGGAAACTACATCTCTCACCTTCTATCAGTCAACTGATACTCCTATCTCTGAGAAAATATGACCCAGGAAGTTAATCTAATCCATCTAGATGTGGAACTTGTTGACCTTGTCAAATAACTAATTTTATCTTAGTATATCCAAAAATATCTCAATATATTTGGCATGGTCGTGTCAATTGTGAGAATAAACCAAGACATCTTCAATGAATATAAACAAAAATGAATCTAGATAATGATGGAAACCCCGGTTCATAAAATTCAGGAAAACTACTTCCAATTTCAATAGATCAAATGACATAACTACGTACTCATATAGACCATACCTACTATGAAAATTTATACAATGTATGTCTTTAGGTCGAACACATACATGGTGATAACCTAATGTCATATCAATTTTTGAGAAAACCCAAGATCCTCAGATCTATTCTTAGAGATTATCAATCCACGATAAGGGATATAGATTCTTAACCATAAAAATGTTCAATTTATAGTAATTCATACATAGCCTAAGGGTTCCATCTACCTCTTTTTCAAAAACTGAATATTGAATCCCACAGATAAGTACTGGTTCATTAAAACCCCTTTTCCCCCATGTACTCTACCTACCTCTTAAGATCATGAAACTCCAAAGTATCAATATTATAAGGAGGAATGGATGACAGTGTATCTCCTAGAAGAAACTTTATGGGAAACTCTACCTCTCTCTCAGGAGGTAGTACTAAAATTTCATTAAGGAAAACTTACCTGGAACTATAAACCATTGGAGGAATGGATTCTTGATTCACTCCCTGATCATCCAGATATAAACAACCAATCTAGGATATCATCCCACCCAGTCCATGATGCTTTGGTCTATCTCTACCTACTTGGACATCCCAGTCACCCCTGGGAATAAAAAAACCCTCTAGTGATACTGATGTCACCCTACGATGATAGAAATATACCCAGGATTAAAAAAAACTATCCATTCTATCCATAGTATGACATAAAACCCTAACATCTAAAGTAAAAAAATCTATACAAATTGATACGTTCCTATCTCAAGGAGGAAATTTTTTCACTTGTGTATACCCACCTTTATAACCCTTAATGAAGTATAAAATGCTATAACAACATCTTAAAAATGAAAAATGTTCCCAAGGCTCTCCACAATAAGTAAAAAAAAAATGAAACTATGAGAAGAACCTATATAAAAAAGATTATATACTAGTATGGAGGCTAGAAGATCATACCTCTCACCTAGACAACCTAACGCTCTACTCCTTTGGTGTAGGCTGTACAAAACATATCTAGACTAAACATCATCCTAGTGAAACAATATCACTACACAGAGTATTCCCACTCGTCCATATATAATAAATAGGTAACTGGACTCTCTGGCCATGAAAACCACCATGAACAAAATTAAAAACACCACTCTAGCTCCCATCCTGATTCGGCGCTGTAAATCCTAATCCTAAACCTAGATTTGGATTCAATCCCCCTATACAATATTATAGAGGGATGGTATTATAAAAATACTATTTTTGTTCTATCCTAGTACATGGTTTGAATTCAATTGGGTCTCTATCAAACTGAACCCTCATTTGTACTCATCTCCCACACTAATGATAGAAGACCACACTACCATTACTAATACCCTAGTTGCTACTTCTTTCATGAGAATCCTCAAAATGGCTTGTCCTTCCATTGGAAGATGAACCACTAGGTTGAGAGATTTAACTACCCTGTCCTAGTCTACCAACTTCCCTTAGGCTCCATTCAGTAATCATTTCTTGATTCACTCTCTCTATAATAATAGTTAGCAAAAACTTTTTAACCTAGGATTGAATGAAATTCTTGATAAATTCCTCTAAGAGTCTCACCCTCGATGGATAATCAACAAGGTAAATCAATGAAAAACAACGAATATTAATAAATAAAGCTGAATATTCCATATCATTCATTACACTATCCTCCATACAGATAAAATCAGTAGACCTTTCTTCACTCTAAGTCTTAGAAAAAAATTACTCATAAAAACTATATTGAAAATTATTGTAAACCACATCTCCTAGCCTATTAGCCTTATTCAAAATATACCTCTAGTTCTTAGATACTCCCTGAAGCATATATGTCATGATATTTACACTTATCACAGGAGGTGTCTTCAAATTCTTGAAAATAAATAAGAATATCTCAAGCCACAACTCAAAAACCGATGCAATTCCATCCCACAAAAATGAGGGAGGATACTATTGATGGAACACTTGCTTTAACTATTCCATAGACAAGGTAAGATGAATAGCTCCCTGAATGTTTTGTAAAAAACATAAGAAACCATCACAGAACTAGAAATTAAAACCCTTGTCTAGTACAAATTCTAGTGACACAACTTGTTATGTGGGTAGATATATTAGTAGCCCAAATACCACCACCTTTAGAAAATGATCATCACCACCCACTTAGAATATTATTAGAGGTCTTTGTGGATGCATTTATCTATCATTCCAAGCACAATACTCAAAAAATATCGTTAAGGAAAAGATAAAAGTTATGAAAGCATTAGATAGGTCAAATACTTCCTATGATTAAGAAACACCCTTCTAATAACTCCAAAATCCCTAATTGGGTAATAGAAAAAACTAGAAAAAGAACTAGATACACTACTTAATTCCCACTATAAAGCCATCTCAAGTTCTAGTTCTCTATTTAAAAAATTTTAATTTTATTCATATTCATCATTCATTACAATTTTATATAAAATTGTTGATTTATATGGATTAAAATTTCCAATTTATATGATCCCATAAACCATATAAATTAAACTATGGAATCCATTTTATCTCAACCATAACATGTTCCATCCCAACACAACTAATGGTCTATAGATCAACATACCATAACTGACTACTTATGGTGTATACTTTTTCATATGTAGGAAAACATAGTTAGCTTATGGAAGGAATGGTTTGTATCAATTATGTTTAATAGTTCCCTATAAAAATAATTTATCAAACAACATGTATATCACTCAAGGCACCCATAGTAAAACCTTGAAGTTATGTAATGCATTCTATATAAAATGGCATAGTGCATGGAAAGTGAATCCTATAATGTCCCAAAAATGATGCATGAGATGGAATTATATCATCTCATTAGGTCATGGTAAATGAATAATCATAAGGAACATCAAACATCATGTGTGTCATCCAATGGTGAAGTAAAATCAATTACAATAGAAAATATATAGAACCACAATTCCCATTTTAGGGAACTTGGAGTTTTATTATATGTGGGATATCTACTCCAAGGAAAAAATCTATACAAAATACCCAATTTGTTTCTAATATTTTGTCTAGTGTCTCAAAATTGTAAAGCAATCAAATGAGAAAATACCTCTGATACCACTTTATAACATCCCAACATGGAATTCAATGAATTGTACTCTGAGACACTGTGTCACATGGCCTCAATAACACCTCACAATATTCCAAATTCTATTGACTAGTAGTGAGGGCCTAAGGCGTGTCTATGGGGGGACTATTTCATAATGTTAGAGTGTAACACAGTAGTAAAACATATATATCAATAGTATAACTGTAATTCCCAGACCCCAGTTACCTATAGTCGGTGAATTATTACATAACATTGGCATGATAAAAGGAATAATGTCTCGAAGTACCGATCAATTTAGTAGTCTTGGAAGTACTAGATACATTCATAAGTTTTACATTACATCATGAAATAAAAAAATCAACAACATTATGTCCCTTTTTGAACACACTTATATCCTTAGACTATCCCTGTAGGTCAACTATAAAATACTTCTTCACATCCTGGGAAAAATAAAATATAGAAAGGGGTGAGATTAGATGCTCAGCAAGGATAAAAATATAACAGAAACATTCATAAATAAGCATCAACATTTAAGGCAACATATAAGACTAAAAAAAATCTTTCTAAACTTAAACTTTAGCATAACATGGAAGAGATAAATTAAATAATTACATTTACTTATTCACATGAATACTCTAGTAGTTGAATAATCACATGAAATATCAATAGCCACTTTCATAATGATGGAATGCGTAATGCCAAACTTCATAACCACGTAGTCAAGGACTTTTTATAAGACTATAAATAAGATTTTTTCAAGGCCTGGTGAAAATAAACTAGTTTGTATCATGAGACCTACCTATGCATCGAGGAGCTATAGCGAGCTCCACCCATCACTTACTAGGTCCAATACATTCCTCATATGAAAAGGTTTAAACGTAACATACACATTTGTATTAAAAATAGAATACGAAATATCAATACTTTATCCATAAACCATGAATGGTATAAAAATAACACATCCACAGTCAAACATATCACAAAACCTTCAATATAATATGGAATATTTGTATCAAAATAAATCAAACTCGATCACGAATAATATCCCTTAAAGGATGTTGACATAGTTGAAAATGATCAGTAAAAATCTTTGAGAAAAATATCCCTGTTTCATGAAATCATTTAAAATTCACATAATTTATAAAGTAATTAATTTAAAAGATATTTTGGAATCAAAGTGTCCCATACCACTTGTAAACTTTTGAAATGATTTAACATTTTAAAACATATCATGTCCATATAAATAAATCCTTAAAACCATTTTGAAAACATGGAAATTAATGAGAATTGTTTAGAAGAATAAATATTTAAAAAATTTAAAATGACATTTTAGTAAAAAATACCCTTAATAATAATCCCTTTGAAAACTCTTTTATGATTCATGTACATGGATAATAAATATGTACCAGTAGATACTTACGTAAAAACAACCTCAGATGATAATGAGATTGTGAAATTAACCCTTACCTTGTAATTTTCCCTGGTCAAGGGTATGATAACCTATTATATAATAGTTAAATAATTATTATTACATTATAAAAGAACTATATACATAAATATGCTATCATATATGATCCTTTAATATTTATTTGTTAATAATATTTCAGCAGTATCATCGTTTCGGGTGTTAACTCATTCGTTTTATTTTATATGATTGGTTACGTAAGCCATGTTTTTTATGGATATGATGTATTTGATTCCAATACAGAATGATATTATGTTCATAAACATTATTTTTAATCATAAAATGAAAATTATTCTTTAATGATTACGATGGGGAATGAATCTCATCGTGTTTGTGGAGATGGTAATCCGTACGTACGCATGAGAGAAAATATCATTATATTGATGGTGGAATTGTATGTAATTGGATGGTATATCATATATATAATCATTAATATGATATATTTATTATTTACATCATTTATACTCATTATTATATCCATCCAAAATAATGAAGTGTTTGAATAACAAACTACACCACGACGCGGAGACAGTAAGCTGTATATACCCACGTATGATAACTTTTTCATTTATTGGATGGATAGAATAACAAATATGGTTGTACCATATTTATAATAAAATAAAAGTTTGTAGAAGGTACAATAGTTGTTATTTTGGTATGGAGTCAAAGAAAGAGGAAGTGGAAGAAGAAAAGAACTTAAAAGAGGGTAGTGAAATTATTACCTCTTTTTCGGGTGTTTCCTTTTGAGTTGATCAAAAGGGATCCTTAGGTTGTATTTATGATCCAAATAAAGACTCTTAGTTTATGTGATGGAAGTTGGGAGGATATTTTGGCTGGGTTTTGCCATGCCAAATGGCTTTGGAGGCGTGAAATTAAGAGATGGAGAAGTACCCTTTTATAAGAGATGTGAGGGTCACTTTAGGAAAATCTTGAAATATTTTTTCATAATAAAATAATTTTTGGTTTATAATGGGTCAAAAATGATTTATTTCGAGGATAAGGTGATGATGGGTTGAAAAACCCTCAAATAATAGGTTTTATACAGGTTTAGGTCACCATATTAACCTTATCATTTAGACTTAACTCTTAATTAAATAGTTTGACATTTACCATGTCTCTTTGTATTTTTATACTATATTGTTAATAAACTTACTATAACGAGACAAGAGAACCCCAAGTGGTTCATTTTAATATTTATAACCTTAAATGAGTCCTTTAGCCGAACATTATATTTTTAGGAATATTATATCAATTAATAATATAGTATTTGTTTTAAAAACTCAATTCTGCCAATATTAACACTATTTAGTATTTGGTTTTTGTGAAAATCATAACAGCATGATTACTTCGAAAAAATTATTTAATTAACCCTAAAATGTCATATTAAACTAGAAAATTAGTGTAATTCATCAAAAGTATCAAATGAAATTTATTTGGATATTTATAATATCAATTATTTTAATCTTTCATTAATAAGGTAATTATTGAATCGTCATTGTGTCATAAATAAATTAAATTATTTAATGTCTAAAAATTATAAATAAAATACCATTATGTAGGAAATATTTTTATATTTCTAATGAATATTTATAGTTGAATTTCTATTCTGTGTAACTCTATATTAAAAATGTTTTAGTTATTAAATGTTTAATTTAACTCTTTTAACCCTTCTTTAAATAAAATAATAATATATGTCCTAATCTAATCCATGTGGACCAATGGAGATCATATTTTATTCCTGAGGTTGTTTTTGGTCGAATTACACTTATCTAATAGAATTAGGACATGTTCTAGAGTAATTATGATATCATTTTTACTCTTAATTACCCTATTTACTTTTAACCGTGGTAAATAAAAGTCAAAACTTACTATTTACCAAAAATTATTTTCATCTTATTGAACCACATTTTACTTACTGATATCAATCTATTCTCTTGGATTTTTGAAATTCAACTCATAGAAGCAGTAAAATTAAATTTTATGCAAATTTTCAAATGCTCCAAGAAGGTGGGTAAAAGACAGTAAAAAGTTCAATAAAATTTTATATATCTAAACATATTATAAAATGACTCCAATGAATTAAATTGAAAATATATAGGTATAAAGTATCTATTTTGACCTAAAATAAATTAAAATAAAATAACTAATAATTTAAATAAAAAGTCTGTTTTAAACAATAACGCAATGTTTTTCACTATTCATAAAAAATTCAATGTTCTCAAAAAAATACCAAAAAAATCACCCTAAGCTAATTTTGATATCCCGAATCAAAAAATGAAGTCCATTTTAAAAATTAAAATTTATAAAATTTTAAAAATTTGGTATTACTATTCATAACGATTAGTTTCATTGGTCGTGGTGTGTTAAAACTCCATGTTGTGTACAATGCAAGCTGCTGCATTATTCAAAGGCAAACGTACTGTGGAAGCTTGGGGTGTTAAATTCTTCCCTCCTTAAAATAATTTTGTCCTTGAAATTTTTAGAATATTACTACATAAAAAGATTCATGTGGTTTTGCATCATAAGTTCCTCGGGTTCCCACATTGCCTCTTTCATCTTATGGTTTCTCCATTGAACTTTTACCAGACGAGTCATCCGGTTTCTCAGAACTTGTTCTATTGTATCAAGAATTTTGACAGACTCTTTACAAGAAGACAGATCAGGTTCCAGTTCAATTTCCCCATAGGTGAGTACATGCATTGGGTTAGGCAAGTTTTTTCTCAATAGTGATATGTGGAACACATCATGAACTTTGGAGAGACTTAGAGGCATTTCCAAATGATAAGCTACCACTCCAATCTGTTATAGAATTTCGAAAGGTCCGACGTACCTGAGACTCAATTTAACCTTCTTACTGAAATGCATAACACCCTTACATGGAGATACCTTCAAGAAAACATGGTCTCCTTCTTGGAATTCCAAGTCCTTCCTTTAGTTATCTGCATAGCTCTTTTGCTTACTTTGGGCTGCTTTGATGTGGGTTTGGATAATCTTCACTTTTTCTATTGTTTCCTCAACATGTTTTGGGCCTTCGAGTTTTCTTTCACCAACATCATCCCAACAAGTTGGTGTGCAACATATCTTTCCATATAATGTTTCATATGGTTATATCTGAATACTTGAATGGAAGCTATTGTTATAGGAAAATTCTACCATAGTTAAATATTGATCCCCCATACCTTGAAAGTCAAGTGAGCAAGATCTCAAAATGCCTTCTAAGGTTTGAATAGTCCCTTCTGATTGTCCATTGGTTTAAGGGTGGTAGAAAGTGCTCAAATGAAGTTCAATATCCAGAGATTTTTGAATACTTTTCCAGAAACGTGATGTAAAATAGGGATCACAATCAGAAACAATCGATAGGGGTACTCCATGAAGTCTTACAACATCATTAATACAAGGTATTTCAGAACGTTCAAGTGGTAAATCGTCTCTTATAGAAAGAAAATGTGCTGAATTGGTAAGACGATCAATAATGACCCATATTACATCATTTATTCTAGGAGTCTTTGGTAGTCCCATGAAAACGTCCATCGTCATATAATACCATTTCCACACAGGTATGGGAAGAGGTTGCATGACTCCTATAGTATGTTGTCTTCCATATTTCACTTGTTATCAAACCATACATCTCGACACAAAATCAGCAATATCTCTCTTCATGTTTTCCCACCAAAAATGTTCATTCAAATCTCTATACATCTTAGTGCTACCAGGGGTTATAGAGAAATTGGAGCTTTGAGAATCATCTAAAAATTCCCTTTTTAGATAAGGTATATTGGGAACACAAAGTTTCTTCCCAAATTTCAAGATTCCATCTTCATATATGAATTTAATCAATCTCCCATCGTTCCCAGCTTTAATTTTCTTTTGAAATTCCTCATCATTAGTCTGATAACTTTTTATCCTTTATAGTGAAGATGGTTTTACAACCATTTGAAAATGCATTTATTTTTCACCTTCCATGGTTATTTCCATATCCATATTTTCTAGATCCATGTATATAATATCCTTTTCAACTCTCATATTGTTAAAAAATCCATGATCATTTCTAATCAAAGAATAGGACACCTTATTTTCCTTCATCGGTGGTAGTGTATAGTGCAATCATAATCCTTGAGTAGTTTGAGCCATCGCCTTGGCCTCATGTTGAGTTCTTTTTGTGAGAAAATATACTTCAAACTCTTGTGATTAGTATAAATAACACATTTAACCATTGAGATAGTGTCTCCATATTTTTAGAGAAAATATTAAAGCTGCTAACTCAAGATCATGAGTGGGATAGTTTTTTTCATGAATTTTTAGCTTCCGTGATGCGTAGGCAATAACTGTATCATTCTGCATAAGGATGAAACCAAGTCCTTTCTTTGAAGTATAACTATAAATAACCAACCCATCATTCCCCAATGGTAGAGTCAAGATAGGATCATTAACTAATATTCTACTCAGTTCTTCAAAACATTCTTCACACTTTTTTTTCAAACAAATTTAACCCGTTTACGTGTGATCTTGGTTAATGGGTTGGCCAATAGGGAAATATTCTGGATGAAATGTCGATAATAACCTTCTAAACCAATAAAACTACATACCTTAGTTATAATTGTCAGTTCTGACCATTCTTGGATTGCCTTTTTCTTTGAAGGATCAAATGAGATTCCGTATTTAGAGACAATATATCCAAGAAAAGAAATCTCTTGAATCCAGAATTCACACTTTCTAAACTTCCCATATAATTCATTTCTTCTGAGGGTTTTCAGAATAGTGCTCAATTGATTTTCATGATCTTTGTAGATTTTGGAGTATACCAATATATCATCAATAAATACCACAAAAAAGTCATCAAGATGCTCTATTGAATAAATCCATGATGAAATAGGGTGCATTAGTCAATTCAAAAATAATTACTGTAAATTTGTAATGCCCGTAACTGGTTAGAAATGGTGTTTTAAGAATTTCTTTCCTCTTCACACACAACTAATGATATCTAGATCGAAGTTCAATATTTGAAAAATATGAAGATCCATGAAATTTTTCAAATAAATCATAAATACAAGTTAGAGGATACTTGTTCTTTATTTTTATAGCATTGATCAACCTGTACTCAATGCACAACCTCATCGATCCATTTTTCTTCTTAACAAAAAAGGACAGGGGCTCCCAATAGAGAAACACTAGGGTGAACAAATCCCTTATTACTCAATTCATCTATTCGTTTCTTTAGTTACACTAATTCCATAGTGTCCATTTTATAAGGAGTCTTCGATATGGGCCTTGAACCAGGAATTAAATCAATGGAAAACTAAATTTCTCACTCTGGAGGATGTATATGTAAATCCTCTAGAAACACATCAACCTATTCTTGAACAATAGGTATATCCTCTATTAGAACATTCCTTTACTCACCCATAGTTATTTAATTTTCTTCCTCCCAAATAATTGAATTTAGTAGAGCTACTGGGGGTGGATCTAGATATGGACCAGATGGCGACATTTTTTCTCTAAGGATAAGGTACTCATTATCATCATAAAAAATTGAAACCTCTTTCTTATTACAAATTATTTTTTCATCATGTTCTGAAATCAAATCCATTATCAGGATTATATCAAATTCAATCATGGGTATGGTGATGAGATCAGCAGATAAAGAACAATTATATGCCCTAATGGGAACTGATTCACAAAACTTTGTTGCAGTGATACTTTCCTAAGGTGTTTTTACTGACAACTCCCTTATTAAGTCAAATTGAAAATATTTAATTTTCTTAGAAAACTGGGATGATATGAAACAATGCAATGGTCCAGAATCAAATAAATTATTTTTTTAAACTTGAGGAAACCATTAAATTATCTACCATTACGTATTTTGAATCTTTAACCTCAGTAGTAGTTATCACATAAACTTAGCCTTACTCCCATGGCCTTTTTTGAGGTAATATCCCTTGGATCTTAGGAACTTCATTTTCATAATGCCCCTTTTCTCTACGATTGTGGAATTCAATATTGACAACGTCTTTATTCCCCTTGCAATCACGATCTTGGTGTCATTTTTCACCACACTTGTAACAGAATCCCATTTCCTTCTGGAAAGTACCGTGGTGTTTCTTCCCACATTTACTACAGGATGGATATTCAACTTTTCCCTTATTCCCCTTATTTCCATTTCTAGAGTGTTTATCATATCTATTTTTCTCTTGCTTTGCTTTAAAGTCATAAGACATAGATATTTCTTTTTCTGTATTGATAGCACATGAGACAATATCTTCGTATGATGAGAAGGATTGTGAGACTAATTATCAACATAGAAATGGTTTTAACACATCAAAGAATCGATCAATATTACTCATTGGGTTACATATATAATCTACTGCATGCCTTGCTAAACTTTTAAAGTTAGCCTCATACTTTGTGACATTCTCATCCTCCTTTTGCCTTAGACTCAAGAAATTCCTTTCCGTATTCACTCGATGATCAAAAGGAAAGTATTTTTTATAATAAAATATCTTTAAACTCTCTCCATTCCATGTTTTATACTTCTTAATCTTCCTCTGTGTTTTGGATTAATGACCACCATTGATCTACATCTCCCGTGAGGTAGTAAACTACCATGACAACCTTTTCCCTTTCGCTACTCCCCAAAGAATGAAATATATTCTATAGGGAACTTATCCATTGCTCAGCTACCAATTTATTTTTACTCCCATTGAATTTTGGTGGTTGTTTCCTCGTAAAGAGGTCTAACATTGATCCTCCACATTATGTATTAGGGTGCCCTATATGGGTAAGGTTATTATTCATAACTGGAGGGAGTTGTCCCAGTTTGGTGATAAGCTGATCAGCACCAGTTGCATCACCATCTCCACTATAATTATCTTGAGTAGGAGGAAAATCCAAACATGGATTATGTGCATTGATACAGTTTCCATTCCTTCTAATAAGTGCCATTTCTAAAAAATGTCATACACTAGATTAGTTTATGAATCAAAATACATAATTCCAAACTTGTAAAATTATT
This sequence comes from Viscum album, assembly GCA_963277665.1. Classification (NCBI taxonomy): domain Eukaryota; kingdom Viridiplantae; phylum Streptophyta; class Magnoliopsida; order Santalales; family Viscaceae; genus Viscum; species Viscum album. Next base: position 1,485,933,002 of record OY728128.1, read on the forward strand.
AACATAAATTGAAAAGTTTATGGATATAATACATAATCATAAAAATGTTTTCTTTTAGAAATTATATAATCATAAACCCTTCATAATGGTTTCTAAAGAAAATTAGAATTATCCTAAGCATATCCTTCGAGAGTGTGGTAACCAAGAGTGAAGTAAGGCCCGTTTTCATGCACCGGTTCCCGTTCGAGTCTAGCTCAAAGGTGTGTTTTCAAGTTTTAACCCTAGGTACATATTTTCCAGAGCCACATCTACCTTATCCCATCCAGATAGGGATGTATTTCTTGGAAAAATCACAAAATCTCTACAGTACCAAAATTTCTAGGAAGTTCTTCAATACTGATCCTCAAAGTCTATCATAGGGTAGTGTTATCTAATTAGAGTTTTTATAAATCTAGTATTTAAAGTTTGTACTAAACTTCCTATGGTACCAACTATAATGCCCCCACCCTAGTTAACCAGATTCAATGCATTATTACATAACATTGGCATGATACAAGGAATCGTGTTCTAAAAGACTGATCAGTTTAGTAGCCTTGGAAGTACTAGATACATTCATAAGTTTTACATTACATCATGAAATAAAAACATCAAAACATTTTTTCCTCTTTTGAACACACTTATATCCTTAGCCTATCCCTATAGGTCAACCATAAAATACTTCTTTAAATCTTCGGAAAAATAAAACATAGAAAAAGGTGAGCTTAGTTTATAAGTAAGGATAACAATATAGCGGAAACTTTCATAAATAAGCATTAACATTTAAGGCAATGTATAAGACTAAAACAAAAGCCTTTTAAACTTAAACTTCAGTATAATATGGAAAAGATAAAATCAAATAATTCCGTTTACTTATTCACATGGATATTCTACTAGTCGAATAATCACATGCATTATCAATAGCCACTTTCATGATGATGGAATGCATAACACCAGACTTGATAACCACATAGTCAAGGCCTTGTACCAAGACTAAAAATAAGATTTTTCAAGGCCTTGTTCCAAGGCACTAGTTTGTCTCATGAGACCTACTAATGCATAGAGGAGATATAGAGGGCTCCACCCATCACATACTAAATCCAATGTATTCCTTATATGAAAAGGCTTAAACATAACATAAACATTTGTATTAAAACTAGCATACGAAATGTCAATACTTTATCCATAAACCATGAATGGTATAAAAATAACACGTCCATAGTCAAACATTTCACAAAACCTTAAATACAATATGGAAGATTTGAATCATAATAAATCAACCTTGATCCAGAAAAATATCTCTTAAAGGATGTTGACATAGTTGAAAATGAATACTAAACATATTTGAGAGAAATATCCCTTTTTTATGAAATAATTTAGAAGTAAAAAAATTTAGAAAGGAAGTAATTTAAAAGATTGTTTTGAATCAAAGTGTCCTATAGAAATTTGAAACTTTTGAAAGGAATTAACATTTTAAAACATTCATGTCCATATAAATAAATCCTTAAAAAACCATTTTGAAAAAATGGAAATTAATGAGAATGGTTTAGAAGACTAAATATTTAAAACATTTAAAATGATGTTTTTGTAAAAAATTACCTTAAAAAAATCCCTTTTAAAACTCTTTTATCAAACATGGACATGGATAATAAATATTTCCTAGTAGATACTTACGTAAAAACAACCTTGTATGATAATAAGGTTATGAAATTAACTATTACCTTGTACATTTCCTTGGTCAAGGGTACATTAACCTCCTATATAATAAATAAATCATTTTTATTAAATTATACAAGAATTATATACATATATATATGATATCGTATATGATCCTCTAATATTTCTTTGTTAATAATATTTCAGTAGTATCATCATTTCGGGTGTTAACTGATTCATTTTCCTTTATACGCTTGGTTACGTTAGCCATGTTTGTTATGGATAGGATGTATTTGATTCATATAAAAAAAATGATATTATGTCCATAAACATTATTAATGAAATGAAAATTATTCTTGAATGATTACGATGAGGAATGAATCTCATTGCGTTCATGGAGATGGTAATCTGTACGTACGTACGAGCGACAATATTATTATATTGATGGTGAAATCATATGTAATTGGATAGTATGTAATATATAAATAATCATTACAATGTTATATTTATTATTTACACTATTTATACTCATTATTATACACATCCAAAATAATTAAGTGTTTGAAAAACAAACTACACTACGATGTGGAGACTGTAAGTCGTACGTACACACATATAGTGACTTTGTCATTTATAGGATGAATAGAATAACGAATATGGTTGTACCATATTTATAATAACATCACAGTATATATAAGGTACTGGAGTTAATATTTTGGTATGGAATCAAAGAAAGAGGAAGTGGAAGAAGAAAAGAACTTGAAAGAGGGTGGTGAAATTATTACCTCTTCTTTGGTTGTTTCCTTTTTAGTTGATCAAAAGGGCTCCTTAGGTTGGATTTCTGATCCAATTAAGGACTATAGGTTTATAGGGAAGTTGGGAGGATCTTTGAGCAGAGGTTAGGTGATCCAAATGGATTTTTAGGTGTGAAATTAAGAGAAGGTGAAGTACGCTTTTATAAGAGAGGTGAGGGTCACTTTTGGAAAAGTTTGAAATATTATTTTATAATAAAATAATTTTTGCTTTCTAATGGATCCTAAATGATTTATTTCTAGGATAAGGTAGTTATGGGTCAAAAAAATATCAACCAATAGGTTTTATATAGGTTTAGGTCCCCATATTTATAAGGCCCCAACCTTAAACCTTACATAATCTTGAGTTATCACAAGATTACACGTTGAAGATCTTTTCGGGTTTAGAGTTTTAGAGAATTAGATCTTAAAACATGCATTACAACCCACATTTAAACAAAGTGGTTACAATAAAAGGTAGTATTATTTTTCCCATCAATGGAAACATATTGAAAATAAAACATGGATTCTTTCTTGACACTTCCTTGACACTATCATCTTATCATGTACCTTTTCCGTGACCTGTGAAAAACATTTCAAAAACTTGGGATGAGCATAAAAACTCAGTATGGGTTATAAAAAAAACATGGAAAGGAAACATGAGTTCATATATACATAATAATGAAATCATACTTTACCCATAAAACATAGGAACTTTAACATACCTCATAAAATCATGAATAAATCATAGAAATCATAAGACATAAAGGTAACTTGAGGCATTCATAACATTCTTAAGTAGGGAGTAACCCTCTTGGTTACGTTTGGAATACCCATCACAGTATATTCCCTAAATCTCTTCGGAGAAACCTTAACGTTTCACTACTTCGCATTACCCAATGCATTGGAGAGCTATATCGGGCTCACCCGCCCTTAGTTTATCACGGAACCACCCGTCTTCATAATAATGCCCAAGAACCTTAACATAATCATATCACATAAAACATGCATAAAGGAAGCATAACATTTCCACCTTTCAATCACAAGATATCAATACAACACATTGATATAAAAACATTATGAAAACAATTTTCAGTAACAAAATAAAATAAATGTAAGACATGGTATTTATTTTTATTTTAAAAAAAGGCATGGCTTGTAGAGGAAGCCGAAACTCAAATAATGGTCACGGCGGTGGAGAAGTCATTATCGCCGCATACGTACGACAAGAAAAACATTCCCTTTTGTCGTTTAGTAAAATGCTTCGTATAAAAAAGATTCCTTTTGAATAAGTGTAAAGTCAAAGGGTTTTATACACCGTATAAAAGAAAGTTGTGTATAAAACAAAATATGCCTCAATGAATGGATATTGAGACGAAGTCCCATACCTCGTATCCAACTTGACCCGACCATTCTTTAATCTCCTGAATTATAAACTTGAGTTAATATCTACTTGATTAAGAACCTTTTTCAAGTTCATTATTCCTTTTATACCATGTTATGAACATCATGTAATCATTTAAGTTAATAATGTTCATTTTTTCAGTATTTGGTTCTTAAGTGAAAAATAGACTTCTTACACTTACATGTTGTTAATTTGGTCAAAGGTTCATTATATCCAGAATGATATTAATGATTTGGATAACATATATATCATATATATTCATCATATACATTTATTTATAATATTACATCACATTTAGAGGTAAGAAATGAAATGCACCGTTCATGGAGACGGTAAGCCGTACGTACGCATGAACGCTACTTCCATTTCTATTTCGTATTTTCTGGAATGGAATCATAATGATATAAGAGTATATTATAATTCAAGTATAATAACATATATAATATCATTAACTTTATCCTTTACACATCCCACATATGGTATTAACGAATCAAATCACTTTCAGGGGGCGGTAGTCCGCACTTCCCAAAATGAAGATATCGTGTTTACCCATAATGGAAACAATAATGGTATGCCATAAATGAAAAATACAGAAGCTTAAGGAAATAATAAACATATTATATATCATATATAAAAATATTGACATCAAAATAGCCACCTTTGAAGGTGTTAAATGAGTATTGAACAATCATCGTTTCGGGAGGCAGAATTTCGCCATCCACGGAAACTGTATGTTCTTTAACCATTTGATGTAGTTGTGTGAGAGTGTAGCTCAAATAAATCTTATAAAAACATCCTAGTATATTGAAGATACTGGTGTTGTTACAAAAGAAGTAAATAAAAAGAGTTTAGGGGGTTGGAGAAGCAAAATAAAACAAATGAACATGAGAGAATGAATTACCTTTAAAAGTGTAACTCCTTTTGATTTGAGCCTAAAGGCTTCCTTTGAAAGGATTCTTCCCAAAAGGAATCCTCTAGGATTAGGAGAGGAATTTGGAGAGAGTAAATGGGCAGGGTTTGGTCAAGACAATGGCTTGAGGAGTGTGTGAAATGAGGTAGAGTTGGGGGCGTTTTATAAGAGGAGAGGAGGGGCACTTTTGGAAATCATGAAACTATTATTTTATTTTCAAAAGTGTTTCGAATTGCTAAGGTCCCAAATTGATATATTTCGAGGATAAGATGATAAGGCTTCGAAATATTCCCATCCAATAGTTTTTGGACAAGTGTAGGTCTTAGATATTACATTATCTTTCTATTTTATTTAAATCGTTAAATAATGAGGTCATCGCTGCATCATCATGATGTCATAAATAATTTAATATATATAATGTCTAAAAATTATAAACAAAATACTATGATGTAAGAAATATTTTTATATTTCCAATTACTATTTATAATAAGAAATATGATTAGTATAACCCCTTCTAAAAATTGTTTTAGTAAAACAATTTATGTTAGTGTCATTTTCACCTTTATTAAAAAAAAAGGCATTAAAGTCATTGTCTCACCCAAGTGGCTCCATGGGGTCCCCTAAATCGACCCATGGGTTGTCTTGGTCGGCCATGACTCACCCAATAGGTGTAGGACAAGTGTCTAGGTCATTTTATATTATTAAATCATTATTTTTACCTTAAACTACACTAATTACCACTAATCGCGATTAAAAACTTAATAAGTTACTATTCACCAAAATTTTTTTTCATCCCATTGAACCACATTTTACATACTAATGACAACCATGTATGTCGGATTTTCAAAATTCAGTACACATTAGTGGTAAACTTTCATTTAACTGAAAAATCAGTTTTCTTGATTACCACTTAGGGGTTTCACTATTAATCAAAAATTGGAGTTTTTCATAAAAATAGCAAAACATCACCCTAAGCTATATTTGATATTCTGAATTCAAAAATGAAGTCTATTTTACAAAATTCAAAACATATAAGTCACATTAATTAATTTAATAATTAATTCCCACTGTTAGAGCAAATAGCGTGTTTTTATGAAACAATAAGTATCAAAAGATTGACACCAGTTTAAGTCCAATTTCAAAGTGAAATTGATTCCAATGACCACCATTGGATTAAATGGTAAAAATATATTCTAATTTCACTTCAAAACCAATTCAAAAGATAATCTAATCATATAAATAAATTAGATTAAGAAGCAATTTTGATGTGAAATGCAGTATTTTTTCAATATTCATTAAAAAATGAACATTGTCAGAAAAATACCAAAAATTTATCCAATGTAAAATTCAATGTCCCAATCATAATGAATATGTTTATTTTGACAAATATAGATTATAAAATTGTCAAAATATTGATTTAAAAATGGTTTGCCATCAAAAGGCAGTAATACAATCTTTTAAGAATATTAGTGTATTCCATGCTTAAGATTGGTTTTATTTTCATTTTAAGCCTCTAAAACACTATATAATTCATTAATAGACATAGATAAAAATATATATTATTCATTACTTACTTGGGATGTTACATCCTTCCCCCCTTTAGAAAATTGCGTCCCCGCAATTTATTTACTTATCGAATAAATGGGGGTACTTATCCCTCATTTCATTTTCAGATTCCCATATTGCCTCTTCAATCATGTGGTTTTTCCACAAAACCTTTACCTAGTGAATCACCTTATTTCGTAACACTTGCTCCCTGTGGTTAAGAATCTGGACCGGTTGTTCCTCATAAGATAGGTTCTCTTCCAGCTGAACTACCTCTGGACTCAAAACATGAGATGGATCTGGCATATACTTTCTCAACATCGAAACGTGAAAAACATTGTGTACCTGAGATAAACTCGGAGGTAAAACCACCTGGTATGCAACTGATCCAACTCTCTCCAGAATTTCATATGGTCCAATAAACCTTGGACTCAGCTTTCCTTTATTACCAAATCGCATCACACTTTTCCATGGTGATACTTTGAGAAAAACATGATCACCTACCTCAAAAGATAGATCCTTCCTCCGGTTATCCGCATAACTCTTCTGCCTGCTTTGAGCTGTTCTCATGTGCTTCTGAATCAGCTATACTTTTTCTGCCATCTCTTCTACCAATTCTGGTCCCATCAACTTCCTTTCACCAACTTCATCCCAGAAAGCTGGAGTTTGACACCGCTTCCCATATAATGCCTGAAATGGTGCCATCTGTATAATGGAATGAAAACTGTTATTATATGAAAATTCAACCAAAGAAAGATGTTGGTCCCAACTTCCCTGATAATCCATAGAACAAGCTCGTAGCATATCCTCCATGGTCTCAATTGTTCGTTCTGACTGCCCATCTGATTGAGGATGAAAAGCTGTACTAAAATTTAATTCAGTACCCAAAGACTTCTGAAGGCCTTTCCAAAAGTTAGAAGTGAACTTGGGATCACGATCAGATACAATGGAGAGGGGAACTCCATGTAACCTGACTATCTCTTTAAGATACAAACGAGAAAGTTGATCTAGGGAAAAATTATCTCGTATAGCAAGGAAATGAGTAGATTTGGTCAAGCGATCAACAATAACCTAGATTGCATTATTACCTCGATATGTCTTCGGTAATCCCACAAAAAAGTCCATGGATATATTCTCCCATTTCCACTATGACACTGGTAAAGGCTGAAGCATCCCTTACGGTAACTGCCGCTTTGCTTTAACCTGTTGAAATGTCAAACACTTCACAGTAAAATCAGCAATATCTATTTTCATTCCATCCCACCAGTAATACTCCCGCAGATCTCTATACATCTTAGTATTGCCCGGATGAACTGAAAACGGAGAACTATGTGCTTCACATAACAAATCTCTCTTCAACTGTGAATCACAAGGCACACACAATCTCTTCACAAATCTCAAAACACAATCATTATCAATGTTGAATTCAGGAAACTTACCTTTCTGAACCAGCTCTACCTTTTTCTGCAACTCACTGTCTTGCTTCTGTGCTTGCTTGATTCTGCCTGATAGAGAAGATCTCACTGATACCTGAAACAAAACAGAAGGACTTCCTGCACCAACAACTTCTATGCCAAAGTTCATCAAATCCTTAACCAAAGGATCACGTTCCAAATGCAACATTTCTAATGAAACATTACTTTTTCAACTCAAAGCATCAACCACTTTATTTGATTTTCCCGGATGATAATGAATTGTAAAATCATAATCCTTGATTAATTCTAGCCATCTCCTCTGTCTCATGTTTAACTCTATCTAAGTGAATATATACTTTAAACTTTTGTGATCAGTATATATTTCACACTTTACTCCATACAAATGATGCCTCCAAATTTTTAAAGCAAAAACAATAGCATCTAATTCCAAATCATGTGTTGGGTAATTTACCTCATGAGTTTTCAACTGTCATGAAGAATAAGGAATTACCTGATCATTCTGCATTAGGACGCAACAAAGTCCTTTCAATGAAGCATCACTGTATATAACAAACTCACCATTCCTGGAAGGTAGTACTAAAACTGGAGCATTCACCAATCTTCTTTTCAATTCCTGAAAACAATCATCACATTCTTTTGTCCAGATAAACTTAACACCCTTCCGAGTTAGCTTAGTCATTGGACTAGATAACCGTGAAAAATTTCTAACAAACCTTCTGTAATAGCCTGCCAAACCAAGGAAGCTACGAATCTCGGTTACATTTGTGGGTCCTGGCCATTCTTCCACAACTTTGTTTTTTCAGGATCAACAGTTATTACATCTTTAGAAACAATATGACCAAGGAAAGAAATTTGTTGCAACCAAAACTCACACTTGCTGAATTTTCCATACAGTTTCTTTTCTTTTAAGGTTTGCAAGATAACCCTTAAATGTCTTTCATGCTCCTCTTTACTTTTTGAAAACACCAAAATATCATAAATGAAAACCACCACAAACATATCCAAGAACTCATGGAAAATTCTATTCATTAAGTCCATGAATACAGCAGGTGGATTGGTTAGCCCAAAAGGCATTACTACAAATTCATAATGGCCATATCTTCTGCTTCCTTTACCTTCAGCTGATGGTACCCTGACCTCAAGTCAATCTTTGAAAAAAACTAATCTCCCTGGAGCTGATCAAACAAATCATCGATATGAGGCAAAGGATATTTATTCTTAACAGTGATATTATTCAAGGCCCTATAATCAATGCAAAGTCTCATAGAACCATCTTTCTTTTTAACAAATAAAACAGGAGCACCCCAAGGTGATGTGCTAGGTCGAATGAAACCTTTCTCTAATAAATCTTGCAATTGCTCCTTCAACTCTAAAAGTTCAATTTCAGCCATTCGATAAGGGGGTTTTGAAATTGGATTAGCATCAGGAACTAAGTCAACAGTAAACTCAACTTCTCGATCTCGTATTATTCCAGACAACTCATCAGGAAAAACATCAGGATACTCATTTACCACTGGCACATCATTAATCTGAATAGTTCCTTTATTTTCAACGATGTGTGCAAGGTAACATTCATTTCCATCTTTTACAAGTTTCTCGGCCTCTTGATAAGTTATCAATAGTAAGGGTTCATTCTTGTACAAAAACTGAAAGTCTTTCTGAAAAGAAACTTCTTTAGCTCTACAGTCAATCTTAGAATGGTAAATAGAGAGCCAATCCATACCCAGGATAACATCAAACTCTACTAGAGGTAGAACAATAAGGTTTTCAAGTAGGTTTTTTCCACAGATAAGGATAGGAAGATTCTTAAAAATTATTTTTTCCTCAACATTCCCCCCAGGTGTTTTTACCAAAAGTTCAGGAGTCATTTATTGAGATGGTATTCCCATTTTACTAGAAAAGTTTTCTGAGATGAAAGAATGTGTAGACCCCGAATCAAACAACACACTGTCATAATCTGAAAAAACAAACAAAGTACCTGATACAACTTCATTTGATGGCCCGACATCTGCCGAAGTAGTTGCAAAAGATTTCACCACCCCTCTCTGCTTGTAGTCAAACTGCTTCCCATCACTCAATCTCTTTGTCGGACACTCATTTTCATAGTGACCCATCTCATTGCACTTAAAACATTTCACTAACTATAAATCAAATTTGGTCTTACCTTCACCTTGATCCTTTTCAGTGCAATCACAAGCCTTATGTCCCATCTTACCACATCAGTTGCACTTTACAGAATTCAGAAGACATTCCCCAGCATGCCTTTTTCCACATTTATCACAAACTGGAAACTTAGTTTTCTTACCATCAGTCTTTTTTGAAGAATTCTTACCTTTCTCCTGCCACCTCGGTCTCTTCTTCTGTTGGTTGTTATAGAACACTTGATCATCGGAAAACTCCATTTCCACCTTCTCAGCACATCGAAAAAGCTTTTCATAAGTTTTAAACTCACGAGAAGCTAATTCCCTTCGATATTTTGGCTTTAATCCTGAGTAAAAATGATTGATTTTACTAGCAAGGTCTCAGATAAAATTTGGAGCATACCTTGCCAATCGAGTGAACCTTTCTTCATAGGCAGCCACTGAGTCTTCCTCTTGCCTCAATTCCAAGAATTTTTTTTCCATCCTAAGTCGAACAAACTTAGGAAAATACTTCTCAAGAAACATACCTTTGAATTCATGCCAGTCGAGAGAATCAATCTCATCAGCGTCCCTGATATTTTTAACCATCGACCCCCACTGATCTGCTTCACCCTCCAAACGGTAAATAGCAAGACTAACCTTTTGATTGTCTGAACACCCCATGACATCGAAAATCTTCTCCAGTGCTTTAATCCACCCTTCAGCTAACACAGGGTCAGATGATCCTCTGAATGATGGGGGATGTTGCCTCATGAAATGTTCCACCACTGACATGTTACTCTGCAGTTGATCTGGCTGATCTCGTGCATGGATACCACCACCATTTATATCCTGAGTCAACTGTGCCAACACTGCAAAAAACTGTTCAGTTCCAATTCCGACCATCTCAGGATGCGGATTCAGAAGGTTATTTCCTTCTGTATGCCTTCCTAGCACTGCTTCCCTGTTTCCTCTGCGGAAAACCATTCTGAACAAACATGTCTTAGATGAAGCAACATGGTAATCTTCAAATTCTATATCATTTCAATTTGACCATAAAAAAATATTTTTGGATAATCATTTAATAGATTTATAACTCCTAAAGTTATCTAAACAGACCTCTGATACCAACTATAAGGCCCCAGCCTTAAACCTTACATAATCTTGAGTTATCACAAGATTACACGTTGAGGATCTTTTCGGTTTTAGAGTTTTAGAGAATTAGAACTTAAAACATGCATTACAACCCACATTTAAACAAAGTGGTTACAATAAAAGGTATTATTCTTTTTCCCATCAATGGAAACATATTGAAAATAAAACATGGATTCTTTCTTGACACTTCCTTGACACTATCATCTTATCATGTATCTTTTCCGTGACCTGTGAAAAACATTTCAAAAACTTGGGATGAGCATAAAAACTCAGTATGGGTTATAAAAAAAACATGGAAAGGAAACATGAGTTCATATATAAATAAGAATGAAATCATAATTTATCCATAAAACATAGGCACTTTAACATACCTCATAAAATCATGAATAAATCATAGAAATCATAAGACATAAAGGTAACTTGAGGCATTCATAACATTCTTATGTAGGGAGTAACCCTCTTGGTTACGTTTGGAATACCCATCACAGTATATTCCCTGAATCTCTTCGGAGAAACCTTAACGTTTCACTCCTTCGCGTTACCCAATGCATTGGAGAGCTATATCGGGCTCACCCGCCCTTAGTTTATCACGGAACCACCCGTCTTCATAATAATGCCCAAGAACCTCAACATAATCATATCACATAAAACATGCATAAAGGAAGCATAACATTTCCACCTTTCAATCACAAGATATCAATACAACACATTGATATAAAAACATTATAAAAATCATTTTCAATACCAAAATAAAATAAATGTAAGACATGGTACTTATTTTTCTTTTAAAAAAAGGTATGGCTTGTAGAGGAAGCCGAAACTCAAATAATGGTCACGGCGGCGGAGAAGTCGTTGTCGTCGCATACGTACGACAAGAAAAACATTCCCCTTTGTCATTTAGAAAAATACTTCATATAAAAAAGATTACTTTTGAATAAGTGTAAAATTCAAAGGGTTTATACCCCGTATAAAAGAAAGTTGTGTATAAAACAAAATATGCCTCAATGAATGGAGATTGAGACGAAGTCCCATACCTCATATCCGACTTGACCCGACCGTTCTTTAATCTCCTGAATAATAAACTTGAGTTAATATCTACTTTCTTAAGAACATTTTTCAAGTTCATTATTCCTTTTATACCATGTTATGAACATCATGTAATCATTTAAGTTAATAATGTTCATTTTGTCGGTATTTGGTTCTTAAGTCAAAAATAGACTTCTTACACTTACATTTTGTTAATTTGGTCAAAGGTTTGTTATATACAGAATTATATTAATGATTTGGATAACATATATATCATATATATTCAGAATATAAATGTATTTATAATATTACATCACATTTAGAGGTAAGAAATGAAATGCATCGTTCATGGAGACGGTAAGCCGTACGTACGCATGAACGCTACTTCCATTTCTATTTTGTATTTTCTGGAATGGAATCATAATGATATAAGAGTATATTATAATTAAAGTATAATAAAATATATAATATCATTAACTTTATCCTTTACACATCCCACATATGGTATTAACGAATCAAATCAATTTCAGGGGGCGGTAGTCCGCACTTCCTAAAATGAAGATATCGTGTTTACCCATAATGGAAACAATAATGGTATGCCATAAATGAAAAATACAGAAGCTTAAGGAAATAATAAACATATTATATATCATATATAAAAATAGTGACATCATAATGGCCACCTTTGAAGGTTTTAAATGAGTATTGAACAATCATCATTTCAGGAGGCATAATTTCGCCATCCACGGAAACCGTATGTTCTTTAACCATTTGATGTAGTTTTGTGAGATTTTAGCTCAAATAAATCTTATAAAAACATCCTAGTATATTGAAGATAATGGTTTTGTTACAAAATAAGTAAATAAAAAGAGTTTAGGGGGTTGTAGAAGCAAAATAAAACAAATGAACATGAGAGAATGAATTACCTTTAAAAGTGTAACTCCTTTTGATTTGAGACTAAAGGCTTCTTTTGAAAGGATTCTTCCCAACGGGAATCCTCTAGGATTAGGAGAGGAATGTGGAGAGTGTAAATGGGAAGGGTTTGGCTGAGCCAAAGGCTTGAGGAGTGTGTGAAATGAGGTAGAGGTGGGGGCCTTTTATAAGAGGAGAGGAGGGGAACTTTTGGAAATCATGAAACTATTATTTTATTTTCAAAAGTGTTTCAAATTTATAAGGTCCCACATTGATATATTTCGAGTATAAGATTATAAGTCTTCGAAATATTTCCATCCAATAGTTTTTGGACAAGTGTAGGTCTTAGATATTACATTATCTTTCCATTTTATTGAAATCGTTAAATAATGAGGTCATCGCTGCATCATCATGATGTCATAAATAATTTAATATATATAATGTCTAAAAATTATAAAAAAATACTATGGTGTAGGAAATCTTTTTATCTTTCAAATGAATATTTATAATCAAAAATATTATTAGTATAACCACTTCTAAAAATTGTTTTAGTAAAACAATTTATGTTAGTGTCATTTTCACCTTTATTTAAAAAAAAGGCATTAAAGTCATTATCTCACCCAAGTGGCTCCATGGGGTCCCCTAAATCGACCCATGGGTTTTATTGGTCGTCAATGACTCACCCAATAGGTGTATTACAAGTGTCTAGGTCATTTTATATTATTAAAGCATTATTTTTATCTTAAACTACACTAATTACCACAAATCGCGATTAAAAACTTAATAAGTTACTATTCACCAAAAAATTATTTTCATCCCATTGAACCAAATTTTACATTATAATGAAAACCATGTATTTCGGATTTTCGAAATTCAGTACACATTAGTGGTAAACTTTCATTTAACTGAAAAATCAGTTTTCTTGATTACCACTTAGGGGTTTCACTATTCATCAAAAATTGGAGTTTTTCAGAAAAATACCAAAACTTCACCCTAAGATATATTTGATAATATGAATTCAAAAATGAAGTCTATTTTACAATATTCAAAACATATAAGTCACATTAATTAATTTAATAATTAATTCCGGCTGTCAGAGCAAATAGCGTGTTTTTATGAAACAATAAGTATCAAAAGATTGACACCATTTTAAGTCCAATTTCAAAGTGAAATTGATTCCAATGACCACCATTGGATTAAATGGTAAAAATATATTCTAATTTAACTTCAAAACCAATTAAAAAAATAATATAATCATATAAATAAATTATATTAAGAAGCAGTTTTGATGTAAAATGCAGTATTTTTTCAATATTCATTAAAAAATGAACATTGTCAGAAAAATACCAAAACTTTATCCAATGTAAAATTCAATGTCCCAATAATAATGAATATGTTTATTTTTACAAATATAGATTATAAAATTGTCAAAATATTGATTTAAAAATGGTTTTCCATCAAAAGGCAGTAATACAATCTTTTAAGAATATTACTGTATTCCATGCTTAAGATTGGTTTTATTTTCATTTTAAGCCTCTAAAACACTATCTAATTCATTAATAGACATAGATAAAAATATCTATTATTCATTACTTACTTGGGATGTTACAATATTAACCTTATATTTTAGATTTAACTCTTAGTTAAATAGTTTGATATTTACCATGTATATTTGGATTTTTATATTATATGGTTAATAAACATACTATAACATGCCAAGAGAACCAAAAGTGGTTCATTATTAATATATATAACATTATCTAATTCCATTTTTCAAAAATTATGTTTTTAGGAATATTATATCAATTAATAATATAGTATTTGTTTTAAAAACTCAATTATGTCAATTTTGACACTATTTAGTATTTGGTTTTTGTGAAAATCATAACAGCATGATTAATTCTAAAAAAATTATTTAGTCAACCCTAACATGTCATATTAACCTATAAAATTAGTGTAAATCATAAAAAGTCTCAAATTACATTTATTTGGATATTTATAATATCAACTATTTTAACCTTTCATTAATAAGGTAATTACTGCATCATCATCGTGTCATAAATAAATTAAAATATTTAATGTCTAAAAATTATAAATAAAATAAAATTATGTAGGAAATATATTTATATTTCTAATTAATATTTATAGTTGAATTTATGTTGTGTGTAATCTTATATTAAAAATGGTTTAGTTATTAGAAGTTGAATTTAACTCTTTTATCTCTTCTTTAAATAAAATATTAATAAATGTCCTAATCCAATCCAAGTGGGCCAATGGGGATCATATCTTATTCCTAAGGGTTTTTAGTTGAATTAAACTTATACAATAGAATTATGACATGTTTTAGGGTAATTATGATATCATTTGTACCCTTAATTTCCCTATTTACTTTTAACCGTGGTAAATAAAAGTCAAAAGGTGGTATTCACCAAAAATTATTTTCATCTTATTGAACCACATTTACTTATTTATATCAACCATGTCTCTCAATTTTTTGAAATTCAACTCACAAAAGCAGTAAAATTATGTTTTATGCAAATTTTCAAATGCTCCTAGAAGGTGGGCAAAAAGTGGTAAAAAGTTCAATAAAATTTTATATATCTAAACTCATTATAAAATGACTCTAATGAATTACATTGAACATATATAGGTATTACGTATCTATTTTTACCTAAAATAAAATAAAATAAAATAACTAATTATTTAAATAAAAAGTTATTTTTAAACAATAACGCAATGTTTTTCACTATTCATAAAAAATTGAAAGTTCTCAAAAAAATATAAAAAATTAACCCTAAGATAATTTTTATATCTCCAATCCAAAAATTATTTCCATTTAGAAAATTAAAATTTTTAAAATTTCAAAAGTGGGTATTACTATTCATAATAGTTACATTCATTAGTCATGGTGTGTTTAATCTCTAAGTTGTGTACAACGCAAGCTACTGCATCATTCAAAGGGAAACGTATAGTGGAAGCTTGGGGTGTTACAAGAATGATAATACAAATCTCTGACAAAAGATAAGAATACAAAATACAATAGTAATAATCAATATCAAAAGTAGTGTGATATAAAATATTATGTTCATGTCACATCTTTATACAAAATGTAGGAAATACACGACAATAGGGATTCAATACAACAAATGTATCAAAATAACAAAAGAGATAAAAATGAACTATCTCCAACTAGAATCACGATCAAAGCTTGGTCCAGTGCTCCCGTACTTCTAAAAAACGAACAATAAATCATCATATAGTGGAAACCTTTCCCAATACCAACCTATATCCATGAATTCTGTCCATGTACCCAATAATAGCTCGAAAAGGGTGTGAGATAACACTCAGAAGGCCTATACCAATGCTATCTATAACAATTATATTCTGTGTAATATAAATAGAAGAAGTGTGCAGTTTATGATAGGTGTAAAAAAATAAAAGTTAGGGTTCTAATACAAAATCATTCTCATCTATCCAAATATAGATCCCAGTAAACAATAACCAAGAACTAGAAACAAGGATAACTATAAAGAAAAAATAAATAGGCATGTCACTCTCTAGTCTAAGCAGTGAATTAGGATACCCATACTAGTTCTATCTGTTACCATGGTAAAAAATTCACACTGGACATTCCATGTATTCAAGTTTAGAACATCCACAATGACATATGATGTGTAATGTAGTAACAAACCACAAAGGGCTAGATCCAAGGTATAGGAGACCAAGACAACCAAATCGAGTCCGATGAGTATCTCGATGAAATCATGGTAATAACCTAGGTGGAGTCCAACGAGCAAGTCAATAAATCATATCCCATAGGAGTCCAAGAAAGCTGGATCCAAGGGGTAGCAAGGTCTTTGGTATCCTATGGAATTAGGATCCATGGAGTATAAATGATGAAGGAATCCACATCTGTAAACAAGATCCATGGAGTAAAAATGTACATGAAATATAATGGAGTTAGGAACCAATGATCTTGTTTAGGGAATCCACTGCCATTATCAATATTTAATTCAATTACATTATCTTTCCATAACCATTTACAATCCATGATTTCATACAACCTTTGAAATAATTTCCACTAAAATAATTTAAACAATTTAACATCATGTAATCACATGTGAAGGTGGAATAACCTTCTCATAGTCATTCATTAAATTATTATTTAACTTCTAAAGGATATTAATAGGTTTGGAGAGCTCACACACACCCCACAGAGTGATATATCATAGGGAATAGATTAGAAATTTAAATTTCCATGTGGTGGTAAATCTCTATGGCGTTCGCTATGAAATTGTTTTAGATATAGAGTCTTAGTTCAGATACAAGTTTTGGAAGGGTTTTCATGAGGAAATGGTTACAAAAATGATTTTTATAATAGCTTTTCACACCTATATGGATAGAAAGACTAATAAAGACATCCAAATTCTTGAGGATATGCTTCGAGATTGTGTGTTAGATTTAAGTTGTTCATGGGAAAATCATCCTAAATTGGTCAAATTTTCCCATAAAAATAGTTATTTGTAATAAATTAAATCAAATAAAATTGAAGTATTTTATCGTTGACCATATAGACCTTTCTTGAATCGAGAGGTGTTTTGAGAGGGGTCCTTGGATGGACCGATCCCTGTCTAAGAGACAATGGAAAATGTACACTTGATTTAGAATAGGGTTGAGACTACTAAGATTCACTAAAAACATTATAAATACCATCATCATCACCTAATATAATTTGAGGATGGAGACTGTGTCTTTTTTATAATTAATCTTTTCTTGGGACATCGTTATCTAGGAAATTAGGGTAAATCGGCATGGAGGTATTTTAACACTTTTGAGATCATTCGATTACATAGAAAGATAGCTTATCTCTTGAAATTTTCATCATGATTTTCATCGATTAAATACACTTTTTAGGTTTCTAAGTTGAGGTGTCAACCAAACCCTTACCATGTGATTGAATAAAAAACTTTTGGTAATAATATTAAATCCTTTATGGGAGAAAAACTTGTTCAAATTATGGATTGATATGTTAAGGTAATTAATGGTAAAACAATTCAATTTTTCTATATACTATGGTAGTGTGAATTGGATATCCATGTGACACAGGAGTCAGAATTTTTGATGAGGAAGTAGTGAAAATCTCTCATTTTGGGTTCATATTCATTATCTCTTCCTAGGGGTAGAAAACATTTTGGTGGGGAGAATTATAACACCTAGTGTTTTTCTTTCAGATAAAATATTTTGTTTATATTGTTTTATTTTGGTTTTTAAAGTGTTGTGTATGCTTTATATATTTCATAGTTTTAAATAATCTATAGAACCCTGTTTTCCAAAATTTATTATCCATTTGAATGGAAATAAAATAAATTTATTCAATTTTATTACCTTTACACAAGGTATAGGGTCAAAATATGTGTAAGTGCTGCATACCTTTATACAGGATGGTATATAGGAGTTTTATAAGGGTAAATAATTATTTCTAAGAGTTTTGTAAGGATATTATGGAGATTATATGGGAAACATAAGGGTAGATACGAATTCATATGTGTTATTTAAGGTTAAATAACTACTACATAAGGGTAATCCCCTTTATATATGCACTTCATAAGGTTAATCCTAGTACTATGTAGGGGTAATCCTCTTTGTATAAGTGATTCATAAGGGTAATCATGGTGATAATAATGGATAAAAATTGTGCATATGGGGTGTATAAGGGTAGAAATGGGTTTTTTTGAAGTCTATGTAATGTTAGTTATTGCACTATATAATGTAACCCACACATTTCCAAAGGCTGCATTAGGGTATCATTGATACCATGTAAGGTTAAAATGAGTTACATAAGGGTATTGACTCAGTTTTAAAGGATGTGTAAAAATATTCCAGAACCCTTATGAATAACCTAAGAAAATCATATAGATAAAACCATGTCACCATTACCCAACACTCTTTTGTGGAGAAAAATATTTAAAACATGGGTTTTCATTAATTCTTCTCTAAAGGGACCATGTAACACCTTTTATCCATTTTAATGGGTTTAAACCTTTGGAATTTAATTCTTTTATCTTGATAATGTATTTAACTCTTATAATAATTTTAACCTTGTGAATTCAATATTCGAGTGAAATGGAAAATTAAATGATATTCTTAATTTTGGGTTTTTAATATTCCTATACATAGTGTATTTATTTTAAAATACCTAAAGATTTTATATCTTTGATTATATGTTATCCTCTTAAGAATATTTATAGGTGTTTAATTACCATAGAGGATGTACCAGTTCCTTTGGCTCATTTTTCTTTCTTCTCTATCAAAATATTTCATGTTATGTATCCATCGACAATGTTTAAGGTTGGAATCTCTATAAATTGGTTTTAACCCATAATTCACTAGATGTTACTAAAATTTTCATTGATTTGGTATAATAAATAAATTAATTAATTTAACCTTTTCCTAAAGAATAATTTTTAAAGTAGAATATACTTTAAATATATTAATTTTTTATTTAAATTTTCAATGTTCCTCAATAACAGATTTTTTCTAAAATAGTATTTTCAAAGAAAAGGAGTGGTGAAACATCTCTTGTGAAAATGTTTGTTAAAATTTTGTGTACAATTAATGTTCTATTTTTTCAAAAATAAGGAACATGGGATCATTTGGGAACATTTCACATGGGCATATGATTGATATTGATTGACCGTGGAAGGAATCAACATCAAAGAATTTACTTTCCAGTTTAGTATCTTTTACATTATCAATGAACATATTACATAATCAATATCCCAATGACTCATTCAATATGGATTTAATACATTATCATGTTTTATATTATCACATGTTCATCTTATAGCTTTTGGTCCATTGAAACTCCATAACCCAACCAGATTAAATTATCTAGGGTTTTTTTGTGTACCATGCTTTATATGACCACCATGTAATCATTTGGGATATGGTTTTTATGGTTACTAAACTTTTTTTTAACTATATTACTTTAATTTATAATATCATTTCATTTAATATGGGCTATTTTTAATAGAAACTGTGGTAGGTTTTACAAGATGGTTTTTATTTGGAAATTTATTTATGAACTAATTTTGTTTTAAATCTTGAACTATTGGTTTCATGATTTTATAATTTTTATAGAATATTTTGTTTTATTTTACTTGAATCTGTGAATATAATCGAAATTTTTAATTTAGGAGTTTGTAGACATTGTTTTGTAGGAAATAGATAAAGCGAAAGGAATAAATTAGATTGACATGTTCTCTTCATTTTTGTTATCTAATTTGTGAGATGGGATCGTGGTGACATATAGACCCTTGGAGTTTTATATTTTGTATTTTCATGGATTATTTTTAGGTTTATATTTTTTTCTTATAATATTTTATTTTCAGTTATCCATGATACTTGTGTGGTTGACCTATGTTATGTGGTGGACCATCTCAAGTGGTGTGTCATGTCGACCTGGGTTGGTTTATTATAGTGATTAGAAATAAAAAAAAAATTATCATGTTTCTACTATTTAAAGTTATGACATAATGAAATTTTATTTTTGGGGAATATAATTGAGAATATAATGATGAAATAACTAAAATGATAATGTTTCCCCCAATATAAAATTTTATGTTAGGAAATAATTATTGAATAAAGTCTGAATGGCCGTATTTTTTGAGATAAGGAGTGGGTTAATATATTTTATACATTATGGTGGAGGTAACTAAATTTATTTTAGATATGAACGATGTTATGAAGATACCATTAGAAAATGCCAATTCTAAAATCAAGTAATAATATCTAATAAGAAGGCATTGTTGTCTTAAAGTATGAAATTGATGGAGTGATTGAGGATTATAATTGTTAATGATTTAAAAAAAGATTACTGGGGTGCTAATATATGATCCAATAGTGCCTACTAATAAACCCACAACGAAAATTATTTATCTAGATAGAATTATCAATGATTAAGGTTTTTCTCAGTAGAATTTTATATAAGTTCCCTATTTTAAAAGAAAATTGAAGACTAGGCTAAGATGTTTAATAAAATAAATACCTTAATTGAAAAGAAAATGAATTGGATTGAATCTTGTGATAGGAAAGTATTGAATTTTAGGGTGACTAATGAAGTCAAAACAAAACCTAGTTTTGATAGGATGAATTTAACATAAGGAATACTCAAGTATGTGCAATTAAAAGAAAGGGCTTCTAGAGGCATAAAAAGTGTCTGGGAAATTTTGAATGAATAATTAAAAGATAACTCATGTAATAATCATATTATTTTTATGGAAAATAATTAAAAAAATGATTAGATATAATAAAATATAATTTAAATATGAAATAAGATGATAATACTAAAATATTAAGTTCTTAAAAATAAAAAATGAAATATTCAATAGATGTGAACCTATAAAGGGGATGTAATGACAAAATATTTTACCTTATGATGTGTTGATTGTATGGATATTATTTTGATGAAATGATTTTTCATTAAGATTCAATGAGCCAACAAGAATAATAACTCACATGAATAAATACAATAATAAGATAACATATCATACACCTCAACTAAGGAACACTATTTTTGATATTTTTTTCAAGGATCGAACATTGGTTATGGTTCAATGAATTATATGAACTATAGTATTAAAATTATAGTAAATTAAATAAAAATATATGTTATAATAATGAAATTATATATCAATATCACTATATATGATGAAAAATGAGGGGAAAAAATATTATACATAAAATTAATTGATAATATCTTTAATGAATAAAAAGATTATGTGGTGAAAAAATCTACCAAAAATTACTCTCAAATATATTAGGTTTAATTCATATTGATGTGTGTGGTTCAATGACGTTTATTGGGGTACTTGGTGTGATAAACTCAATCTTTTCTATAAATTATTATTGGAGAATATGTTTAATCATTTTAATATATTCTAGAATCGAGGTAGTTTACTGTATTAAGTGAATCTATAGGAGAGTTGAAAATAATAATGAGAGAATAATATATTTTTTATCAAAAATTTTTAAAAATAAGGCTTCCATTAAGGTGAAAATTTCATTTAAATATAAAAAATCAAACATAATGTCTCAATTGTGAGAACAAGAAAATAAAATGGTGTAATGGAAAGGAAAAGATAAAAAGTAAAAAACATGGAAAAAGAATCTCTCATCAAAAATGGATCCCAAAGAATTATTGGAAATAAGTAAATAAAGTAGCCTTTTAAATTGAAAAGTATGTATTGATAATACATAAATATAATAATAATTTTTTTGAAACATCACATGGGATAAATCCAATACTTAAACACTTTATAGTGATTGGAATCATGTATAGAATTGTAAAAAATGGATGAAATTAAGGAAAGTATGAAGAAAAAAATAACGAGATAATATTTTTAGGGTAATCATGAATAGAAATTATTATAATTGAATCAAAAAAATATTGAAAAAAATTATAGAGATCAATGATGTTAATGTTTTTTGTAGAGAAGGAAATAAATAAACATGAAAATTTATATTTTTAGGTAAACTATTTTTAAGGAGAGGATATTGATATAAATTTGATGGTGTATTATATTCTAATACATGATGAATGATTTTATGTTAAAATGAAATATAATGAAACTGCTGAGTAACACCATCCAACAACTATGAGGTCAACTTACTTCTATAGACATCCCACTACCTTTATAGTTGGTTTTCATTCTCCCTCCCCCTTCCATATGATTTACCCCAACTTACCAATCTATTTTCAGTTTTATTATATTAATTTTTTGGATGTCAATAAATTATATGTCATTCCAAAATGGAATAATGGCCATGCCTGATTCCACTTGTTTCTTTATAAGACAATCTTAATAATGGTTTGGGATGTTTAAGTGGTCGTGATCAGTGTTTTGTTTCCTAATATAGGGGTTTCTTATTGGATGGTGCGTTCCCTATCAGCCCTGATATTTTTTATTCCATCACCCTATACCCCATATTTATTTTAGTTTGATAGTTTTGGTGAAAAATTATGTTTTTGAATGGGTTGGTGTGCATATGGTTACTTTAGTTTGTTCTCTCGGGGTAATGAATCACTATTTAAGACCTTGTTCATCTCATCCTATGATCACAATTCTAGATCTATTTCAATAGGACCTATTTAAGTTTTTAATTATTTTTTGTGTGTTTTTAGAAGTATTGGTTGAGAGTTAATTGGTTTTTTAGGATTCCTTACCGACAATGGTTCTGCTTCCTCCTTTGGGATCCAATCTTCCTTTGATGGTGGTGTTTTTAGTCATTCATTTTTTCTCATGGTCTTTTGATCATGGTGGTGTGGTTGGTCTCAATTATATTTTTTCTTTGAATGTTTCATATCTTTTGGTTATTGAGATTCTAAATGCTATGTTTTTTTGTTTCTATTTTTGTTGAAAGGATAGCTTTTAATCTTCAATGATGACAAAAAGGTTTCATTACGGTGCTTCATACTCATAATTATGAGTATTTTTTATATTGGTTATTTCTATGAATACTGGATTTTTTTATCATACCGACATGATTTGGTCTTCCTTTGATGATTCTATTTTTCTATTTTTCTATTTTTGGTTATTGATGGAGTGAAAGAAAGGGGAGTTCTTTCCATTATGTATCATGGGGTTCAAATGATGCCAATGACATAAATTAAATTTATCAACATGTTTTAGTGGGTAGGCTTCTCAGTAGTGAAGGTTCTGGATTTAATATATCTTAATCAGGTGACTGATTATAGGTTGTAGTCATCATATGAATGTGTGAAAATATTAGTTAGAACATGTGTTAGGGTTCACTGTTCAATGTTATGGAGGACTGAAGCATTAATATGTCAATTTGGACTAAAATTAAATTAATAAAATTGGTATAGTGGACCCATAATTTACATGTGTTTGTTTTTAAATTTAATTATTAGTTTTCTTAGTTACAGTGTTTTCATAGAAACATTTATAGTACTAAAAAAAGTGATTTTTTACAAAATAACATAAAATGGACTTCATGATAAAATAACCAAGGATATGAGTTTTTAATGTTAAGATAAAATACATTAAATGGATTTAAAAGATGAAGGAGATTAATTTTCTTGTAATGGATTATACAGTGTGTGTATTGACTATAAAGTAGTATACTAAAATATTTTTGGTGAAATAATAAGTAGATTAAATTTTTCAGGATGTGGAAAAGCCTATGGTGATCCATTATGACAATAAAGGTGTGATACAATAAACTAATTTTTAGTTACACTATTCATCCAAAAATCATATCAAGATTAATTATCACTTTAATAAAGATATAATGGATCACAAAGTGATATAAATGGAATATATTCAAACAAATGAACATAAAGAAAAAATTGGACGCAATAACATTTGAGAAGTATCGATTAAATGTTAATGTTTAACAATCTTTATCAATTTAGTAAGGTTCATAAAATTTCCCTATCCTCATATGAAATAACTTTTTAATATGGATTCTATAAGAATCATATGTCTTATAAATTTTTGTTTATTTATAAAGGGGTAGAATAGGGAAAAGTTCATGAAATTATGTGGGGTGAATTATATTCATTCTAAATAATAGGGGTGGATAAAATCCATGAATATATATATAATGACTATATATAAAAATGAGTGAAAATAGAAATAATTGATGATTTAATTTTGGTGGAGTTTTTTTGTGTTTCAAAGTATATCAACAAGTGTCAATATCGGTTTGATTTATTGTGACATGTTATACATGTTTTCGCATGTGTTTCTCCCTTTGCCACTTTTTTTCTACAATTATCATTGCTGACATTGACTTTTAGTGAAGGAATGGTAATTCCATTTATATTTTGATTAATTTATCTATAACTTACATTATTTTCCCAAGATAATTCTTGGATTTCCAACTAATAAAAACTCTAGTAATGTTGGAACCAAGGGTTTGTCTTAGAGATGTCAAAATCATAGAAGGATAGTTGGTTTTCTATGATAGTATTTTTTAAAAATAATGGAATGTATTATATTTTTCTAAACAATACTTTTCTGGATATAATGTTTGATGATGATTTAGGGGGGAGTGACAATGTGTGAAAATGTTCATAGTAAAGGATTACCTAACCATTATATTTTTCTGATACTACATGCCATAGTGGATTTGGAAAATAGGGTGTGAAATGGTTTAGTTTTGGTTTTTAGAATTTTTTATATTGGTAAAATTATAATATAAAACAACACATTCCCTATATCATGGATAATTTTATTTTAATGTAGATAATTCCAAGTACTAAATGTTTTTTTGTTGTGGAATCCTTTTGAAGATTGAGTTTAATAAATATGATTCATGATATATCCCATGCCACTAATTTTTTATTTTGATCATTGGTCCTTGTTAAATAGATTTGAATATAAAAATTGGATATGGTTGAATTTATTTTGGATAGAATATTTCTACGAGGATAAATACATCATCATCCTATGCATGTGACATCATGATATTTTTGTGACACAATAGGTTTTATGGTTTTAAAGAAGTAAGAATATAAAGAGAGTAGAGATATTTGTTCCATTGATAATAAATAATGTGAGTTATTTGGATAGAAGAAATAGATATTTTAGGAATTACCATACTATGTAGGATCACATTTTTCTATAAACTTTTATAATTTTCGCTAATTATATAGTATCATTAAAATTTTATTATACAATGAAATTAATTCATTATAATTAGATGAATTTGATGGGTCTATCATATGATTGTATCAGAAAATACAAGTTGAAGGTATTTGGATGTATAGATGAAACATAATTAGAAGTGATCAGGATTTTATCGAATATGATATTTTTAAACTATGGAATATAGATAATTAATGAATATGAAAATGCTTATTAATGATTCATAAATTAAAATATAAATTGTGTAATATTGATAAAATAAATTTTGGTTTTTTGTTAATTATAATTATTGTATTATTATAAGTAACCTTGATGATTTTACATTGTGTATTTTGTGTCAAAGTTGTCTGTGGAGAGATAAGTTGAGGGGTTACTTGTTTATCTTGGATCAATAGTTTATCCTTAAAAAATATTATAATCCTTAATATTGAATAGTGATATGAGATGATAGCTCAACACATCATCAGGGGATGATCATTGGAGTAACTCTTTATGGGGAACCAAATAAAATATCTCTTTCACACCAGTTTTATTTTTTATTTGAATATTTTGTGTTCCTTAGATATAAAGGTTTGATTTATTCTTTAAAATTCATAAATAATATATAGTCAGATATGAGAAGAACATTACACCATAATTCACCACCATCTTAGTGGGTATTTGAGATTATGGCTACAACACATATGATGATAAATTAATTATATAAAAATCCACAACAAATATTTTAAAATAATTCTTTTAAATAAAATGGATTATATAAAAAACTTGTAGAGGGTAAGGATAAATGAAATAAATATTAATTTAGGGAGTTGTGGAATAAGAAAATCTTAAACAGAATCATTGTAAAGAAGAATTTGGTGGGCTAATGTGACTATAAAATAAATTTAATTGAAAATAGAGAAAAATATTACCTTCACCCAATTAAATATATGTGAAAATATGTATATATATAATTAAATCTATCATATTAATAGAGGGAAGGATATTGATTCAACCCAGGAATAAATATGATGAACATGGACCTCAAAGAGAATAATTCTATATGAAAAGTGTTGTAAAGGAAATGATTCTTAAAAACACCAATATTTGTGAATTGTTAATCAATTTAAGGGAAATGGTAAAAATGTAAGAAAATTAGAAATAATAACTTTAAAATAAATAAGGTCATTTTAATAGAATGCACATACATATTCTAAAATGAAAATCTAGTGATTGGTAATCGAAATTTAGAAGAGAATCTCTTACCTTAACTCCCAACTTCACTGAATACACTCTAATTCCAAGAATAACTAAAAAATACTTACTAATATACTATTTTAGAACTTTATTTATATATAATACAATTTATATTGATCTATTATATTAAATATTTAAATATATATTAGTTACAAAAACATAATTTTGATTATTAAATTATATTTGTGTCAAATATATGATGTTTTTCCTGTAATGTGATATCAATGATCATGAACAAGGGCCTCAACCCTATTGGTGAGAACTCAGCAAGTAAATCCATGAGACAAAAGTTCAAATCCGAGGAGAGACATAATTTCTAGGTTACTATAGCAGTACTATAGAAAGTACTTTTTGGCACTATAGTAGTAGGAAATATTCATCTGTTTGGGCTTTCGGGCCCCCGGTTTGGTCATCGAGTCCTTTAAGGCCTTTCGGCCACCGAATTATTTTGGGATAGAAAGGATTTCGATCCACCTCAAGGACTTTAGGCCACCTTAGGGCCGTCGGGCCACATCAAGGCTTTTGGGCCATATGCAATTGTGCTTAATGGACTAGGAAGAATCTATAGGGAGTAAACTCCAGATGGGGATTCAGAGCAGGCACATTCACAAGAGTAGAAGATAATGAATTTGGAAGAAATATAGGGTATGGAATTGCTATTGGGACCAACCTGTGCATGCATGAGAAGCCTAACCGAATAGCCATGTGATGGTGGAGAACTGACATCATGATTTGGAAACTGGGGAGTAGCAGTTCTAAGTAGTTATAGTATGGATAAATTAATCTAATACCTACGGGTCATGTAATGTCTAAGACCTTTGGGTCATGTAATCTCTAAGCCTATGGACCTTGTAAGGGTTCCCCCTCATCCCTTGAAAGAGGTATTATCAAAATAAATAAAAAGAAGGCCTTTATTCCATTCAGGATGATATCAATGACCATTATATGTTTATAATTGAAAAATATTCAAAATATCAAAATTATAAAAATATAATGATAACATGTTTTATTTATAGATGACATAGGTACTATTCTAAAGAGTAAAATTCATAAGGTGAAGGTCTTGGGTGAATTTTTCCATAATAATACGTTACTTTATAATGATTATTTATTTTACTTCTAGCCTATTAAATCCCTAATAATTATATATATTATTATTTAATATCATATATTTCTATAATTTATGTTTTAATTCCATACATGTTGTAAGTATGAAGATAGTATAAAATCACTCATATATGTGGTTGAATCTAATCAAAAAAGAACAAGCTATACAAATGTACAAATAAGTGTATATAATTATATGTTTGCAAAATATTTTTTAAAAAATAAAATTTATCTTAATTACATATCATTAGGTTGGTGAATATGGTTTAATAAATAGTATATGAGAAGATATCTGAAAACGATATGAAAGAAGTGTCCATTTAGGCTGATATAATCACTCAATCTTGCAACTATTTCCTTCACAATGAAGTATTTTGGCCTTATTATGGAATCTAGAAGTTGTTATTCATAGGTGGAAAATTTATAATACGAAATTATGTAAGGGATAAATAAATAATAAAATTATGAGTAGTGGTCTATAATATATATTAGAGGTGTTCTTTTTGGGATTAAATTGATGGACATGTTAGTAATTTAAAATTTTTAAATGGTGATTAAAGATCATTTTAAAATATATAGGGCATCATAAGTGAAAAAACGATGAGTGGATGAAATTATATAAAGTAAAAACATTTATATTATTATTTATAATTTTTTATGCATCATTTTTACTATATATTATTTTTCACCATTTTAACTGCTCAGTAATATAATTCTTTATTCACCATGAAAAGTTATATATTTAACAAAAAATTATATTTATAATATTACCCAATTATTGGTGACCTAATTAAAATTTTCAATCCAATTCTATAAAATCTAATTAGTAAAAATAAGAACATTGAAATTTGTATAAAAAAACATTGTACATTCAAAAATAAATTTATTGTAAATAAAAATAAATTCTAATGTAATAAATAATTATATTTTGATTTAAAATCATTATTTATTTATTTAATTGGTATTATGTATTTATTATAGATTATAAATATATGATTTCTAATATATTATTCAATGCTAAAAATGAGTTATATACCCAAAATATTATTTTTATTATACTTATTAGATACATATAACTATCATATGTTCAAGGAATATATAAACATCAAATTTACACTTTAAATTCATATCTATAATCACATATACTTTTCATAAAATTCATCCATTTTAATCATTCATTTATTACTAAAAATATATACCATACTTACAATGATTTTAATTTAGTCCCTGTAATAATTTATAATATAATATTTATGATAGATTTATATGATGAAAATTTGAAGCTCATTTCCTTTTTTATTTTCATAGGGCATTATTCCTCTTAATATTTAAAATTTTGATTAAAATATTTTTTTTATAATGTATTAATAATTATATTATTTTAAAATTTACTCTATTTATAAAATAAATCCTTTATTAATTTCAGTCTTATGATATGTGTCAAAAATGTTATTATATCCAAGGAATTTAATAAAGAAATAATAATAATTTAATGTTGTGTGTTATATTTCTTACGATTTGGATTTATTCGTCATCCTAAAGTAATTTCCAAGGTGTCATATAGTGAGATTTTATTCCATCAAAATTTCATATTATAAAAATAGTCAATTCATGTGATCAATATAGTACAAGTTCAACCCTATACTGTCTTATCATAGAACTCCTGAGTAATAGGCTGACTATAATTTTTTTTGTAAATACATAGATTAAAAATATTAATCAATACATATATCAAAATTTCATAAATTACATTATTTCAATCACTTTATACGTTTTTCCATATATTTATATATAAAGCATCAATTTTAGTATAATCAATATATTTTATATTTTATAGTATCTTAATTATTTTTCTTGACACTGTTAAAGTGATGACCCCCACAAGAATTTCAACCCCAAAAATGGTCACTAATTTGGTAAATCTCTTCTTGGGGAATAAAGATCATCAATTAGGTGTAGATGCATCTCATTATTTATAATCACCTTTTTACTATGACATTTTTTGTGGTTGATATTGATAAAAAATATTATAATCATTTTTTCTAAATTTCAATTAGCAATAGTAAATGACATCAATATATTTAATAAAAATTTATGTACCAATTAAAAATGTTAATTGTTGGACATACTTCTGTTGTTACAACATATCTTAGTTTTTATGTGTGTTTTGATGACTAAAAAAAATACCTATTTCTATTCTATGAGTTTTTATTAAGTGCGTCACATTATATTTATCAAAATAATTTATATTACGCTAATTCTATATGTAATTATCTTATGATATGTGATGTATTCATTTTATGAAAAATTATTTTATCTTATGAGAATAAAATATTATCTTATATCTACTAAGAATCAGAGAACTAAATGTTTGAT
This sequence comes from Viscum album, assembly GCA_963277665.1. Classification (NCBI taxonomy): domain Eukaryota; kingdom Viridiplantae; phylum Streptophyta; class Magnoliopsida; order Santalales; family Viscaceae; genus Viscum; species Viscum album. The sequence goes on from OY728128.1 coordinate 1,485,963,327, forward strand.
GTTTAGCTTACAATATATGATACTCTCTTATGATGAAAATGAATCGGTTGATATATGATCAAAGTCAGAAACCTTAGACATAATGAAGTTAGGAAAAGTCCTTATATTATGTAAAGTATATTAAAAAGTTATTATCTTATAGACATAAAAATAAGTTGTTAAAGATATGAATCGCACCTCATTAACATATTTGTTTTATGCTGAAGATTTATCCTCTGCAATGTTGAATTAATTTTATCTTATGATATAAATAATAAAAAGACCTTTTTAATATTACAAAGTCTCTCAGAAGTTTATCTTACCCGAACTGTACTTCCAATTGAATATTGTTGTGAAGAATTTTTTTAAGTAAAATGTCATGATTACTTTTATAATCTATTGATAAGTCATATCTTTCTTTTTGAATGTATCAAAAAATTGATTGTCCATTTATGGAACAATCAGACTTGAAAAAGTGTCATGTTGGGAATAGTGTAAAGATCTAAAGAATAAGATCCCCCATAGTACTATGATAGAATCTTATTCCATATTTGGATATAATGGACACATGCCATTAATGGTCATTCATATAATTATTAAAATTGATTATCAACTCGATCATTATGATTATCTAACTATAAAAGATCAAAATTAAATATGAAACATAAATGGAGGAGTTAGCCACTGTATGGATGAAATGGATGATAAGAAGGGATATAATGCTTTTATATATGAATACTCTAATAACAATAATAAAAAACTCTTTCACATAGATAAGATAAGAATTAATATCTTGTTGTATTTCTATAATTTTATTTATTTCACTGAATATTGTAACATCCCACTCCTCCCTATTGGGTTGGGAAGGTGGAAGAACATTACAAGGCGTTAGGTGACACTATCAAGACACCAAATAATTGAAATAAATGCCAATGGATTCCTTAACAGGTGCATGGAAAATTTACATTTGAAAAAAAAACAACCAAAACAATATAGAAATAGCCAAAAAACACTATATTATGCATGATAAAAATGTAACACATTCAAGACACACCAACCAATTCTAACTAAATTAGAGTATAATGCAGAAACCAAAACCAATACTAGAGTATAAAGTGGAAGAAAAAACCAAAAAATCTGAAAAACTCAAAATACATAAACTCCATAGCTCCCCTTAATCTCTAAGATCCAAAAAACACTATATAGACCAAGATATCATTATTTATCACTAAAAAAATGTGATAATTTTCTTATATATGTGTCTTAGAAACAATATCAGAAAACACACCAAAATTAAGAAGTAGGGAGTGATTATGAAACAAAATAGGTTTTCCCCAAATGAATTCACTAATCATGCCACTCGAATAGAAAATGTTATAATTTTTATATAAATAATTTAAATAAAACAAATTAAAACATGTTATATCAAACCAGAACCATTTCTAAACAAACAGTTTTCTAGGGAAAAAAATCATTAAACTAATTTCTCAAATCTGTTTGGCATAATCCACTCCATTATATGAAAACAGACACACACACACACATAGAATCAATCTATTTGTTACCATTTACTGTTGAACTTCATATCCTTACTCCACCCCTTTGATGGTGGTTCTTCACAACCATTATCCATCCCATTCAACTTAAGCCCAACCATTTATTCCAAACACATGCCAAACAAATCTTGTCAAACCATTTAAATAAAATAATCATTTTATTGAAAAAGTTTCCTTCCAATTTTAAATGCATTAACACCAAAAAACCATTCTAAAGTCATCATTTTAAAATAAAGCAACTAATCTCACTTTCCAAAAACAACCAATTACAACAATTTCACAAACCATCACTAAAGAGTGTTTCTATCAATATTTTAAAAATAATTTCACAATATAATTCAATAAATTCAATTAATTTCATATCAATCATTCATTACTTAATAATAAGATTCATGAGTGAATCCACCTACTCCAAAAACATAGGAAAAAATGACGAAATACACAAATTATTTAAAAAAACCAGCTTGAAACATCAAAAAATGACTTAGATCTTGTTTCCTATAATCAACACAACCATATATCATCATGATTAGACTCAAAAAACATGGATCAATACCAAATGAATTAGAATCATAAATAAAATAGTAGGAAGATGAATAAAAATAAGGAAGACCCCCAAGAACAAGAACTTACCAAGGAATCTAGCCTCTAATGCACTAAGATTTTCCAAAGGATTACTCTCAGATAAAGTGGAATAGTCTGTACTTCCTTTCGGAGGAAAAGAAATCATGTTAAGGAAAAATTATGTAATAAATGAGGAATTAAAGGGAAGATCTGAATTATATCCAAAATTTTATAATCTAATTTATACTGGTTCATAGTTATGGTGCATAGTTAGTCAATAGGTGTACAAAACGTGTGGAAGACACTGCCTCCAAACATCCCTCATATGGTTGGATCACATGGTTAGACAAACCATGTGACAAATATTCTCAACCTCTATATTCCACTTTGTACAGTTTCTCCTCAGTGGAAACATGGTATTTCCAAACCATTCACTAACCATGCACCTACCCAGTATCCTCAATTTCACCATGCATGATTTCTGAGAGGTGTTTCATAGTTTATGCTAACTATTTTCAAATCATGAACCTCTAGAAAAGCCCCAAAAAATCTCAATACTCATCCAAACTATCCCAAAAAAACCCAATAACATTATATGCTTAAAATAAATAAATATAAGGTTAATTACCTAAAAACAGGGGGGGATAAATTCTCCAAACCATTGTACTTTTCTTCCCCATATTATATATAATCACATTTTCCCTAAAAGAATTCATGGCATATCTCAAACATTTCCTTTTGATTATAAATATTTTATTCCAGAATATGACCATGCATCCATAAAACCCACACTAGGATGATTATGTTTCCACATATAAGACATTCTATTTCCTATCCAGAATCTGCATTGAAATATGAAACAATGTAGCATGTGGTTCAATGTCAATGTTTTCTAATTGAATCAAATGTTTAGAATTAAGTTGATAATTTTTTAATTGAGATACATGAAACACATTATGAACAGAATTGGACCTTGGGGAAAAATTAAACGGATATTCCACCTTACATACCCATTCAAGTATCTCAAAAGAGAATATGTATCAAAGAGATAACTTTCCCTGCATCCCAAAATGATGATACCTAATACTTGGAGATATTCTAAAGAACGCATGATCACTCAAATAAAATGATAATTTTTATCAATGATGATCCATATATGTTTTCTAATGTCTGTGACTCGAATCTATTATCTTTTTGATCAACTAAATATTCTTTGTTATATCTTGGACAAGGTTTGGTCCTAATAGTGATACCTCACTGGTTTCCACGAAACAAAGTGGAGAAAGACAAGAACTCCCATTTAACGCTTCAAAAGGATCCATATGTACTGAATCATGATAATTTTTTAATAAGAGAAATACACTAATGGTATGTGATTCTCCCATGAGACAACAAAATCCATTACACATCCCCAAATCATGTATTCCAATTTTTGTATCATCATTTCATATTTTACATCCATATTATAATGATACACCATACTCATATTCAAATAATACCTAAGAGACTATTTTAAAGATTTACATAACCAAGAAGTAAACCTTAGATCCCAGTCTCATACTATCATAACTGGTACACCATGCCTCTTTAAAACATCATGCACATAAAGTTTTTACAATTCCTCCACTATGTGAGATTTAAGAATAGTAATTAATTGGTTTGAATTTGTGAGCCGATCCACTATCACCCATATGAAATAGTGATTCCGAACCATCCTTGGGAGACCTGTCAAAAAATATTTCACACTATTCACCATTTCCTAAGAATAATCAGTAAATATTGCAACATACCCAAATGTCACTGGTGCTCTTCCTTAACCTACTGATTGGTGAGGAATCTAACCACAAACTCAACCACCATTATTTTCATTCCAATACACCAAATTTTTTCTTTCATTCCCTTATACATTTTTTTATTCTAGTATGAAAACAAATCAAATGATGTTAAGAATTGAGAAGTAGTTCCTGAGAAGAAATTGGTAAGAATATCTGATATCAAGATAGAGAAACTGAACTCCCATATAGCCTTCTTCCCTCAAGACCCTCCGGACCATTGAGTTTTCACCACATAGAAACACATTCAGAATCAGATGTATGGGCCTATTTAACTATCTCTATCAAATCAGGAATAAAATAAACTGGAATAAAAAATGAAACACCACATATCTATTCACAATTTATGTGCACGCTGGCTATCATTGGCATTAACTTCAACTGATCTAAATAATCATTTTCTAAATGAGAACATGAATTCTTTATTAATGAATCCACAACCAAATTATCTTCACTTGGGGTATACATTAATTTAAAATCAAACATCTGAAGATACTCCTTCAAACATATTTGTCTTCAGTCCAATTCAACTTGTGAGAAATTTTTTTCATGCTCTTATGATCCATAAACACCATGTATTTCTCACTAAACAGGTAATGTGTCCTAGTAATTAAAGAATTAAATATATCAGCTAATTAAAAATAATGTGTTGGGTAGTTATTCTCATGATACTCTAAATGATATGATCCATAACCAACAACATGGTCACCCTACATGTGAACAAATCCCAAGCCTTATCTCAAAGAATCACAACACACCACACACCCTTGTCCTGATTCTAAAAAAATCACGATCATTGCTACTGTAATGCGGAATTTATACTTTTGGAAAGACTTGTGAAATTCATTTTTCTACTAGAATAGATCATCTTTCTTTTTAGAATATATCATTGTTGAATCTAGTCATATAAAATCATGATAAAAACATCGATAATAACTAGTTATTAAAAGAAAACTGCGTATCTCAGAAAAATTCAATGGAGGTTTCCAAGATATCACAACCTGTATCTTTTCTGGATCACTAGAAAAACCTCTTTCAGAGATAAAATGGACAAGAAAACATACTTCTTTGATATGAAAATAACACTTTGAAATAATGGAATACAAACTATGAATCCACAATATTCCCAAAAATATTTTCATGTGTTTCTCATGCTCAACCCTTGTCATTGAATACACCAATATGTCATCCACAAACACCACCACAAAATAATCTAGATACCTTTGAAATATCAAATTCATAAATTCCAACAACACTATTGGTGAATTAGTAAAGCCAAAATTTATAACCACATAGTCTTAATGGTCACATATACTACTTAAATATATCTTTGGAATATCATCTTTATAAACCCACGATTGGTGATATCCTGAACCCAAGTCAATTTTAGAGAACCAATGGGATCCCCTCAATAAACTGAAAAAATCATAAATTCATGGAATTTGATACTAATTATTTATCATAACATGGATAAGATAATTATAATCCACACACAAATTATGAGTTCCATCATGATTTTTCACAAACCAAACCAGAATTGCCTATGGAGATTTTATAGGCTGAATGAACCCTTTATTTTCTAGATCTTCATATTATTATCTCAATTCCATTAATTATATTTTTACCATCTGATAAGACTAAAGTGATATCAAACTTTTCCCTATAAATAGATCAATCAAAAACTCTACTTCTATTGTGGGTGAAACCCTATAAAATTATGAGAAAAAACATTTTCAAATAGGTAAAAAATTAATTGAAAACATCTATTATTGATTTCATCTAATGATTCCATGGTCAAAGATAACAACTAGTATAAGATAGATACAACCGCTATTTCCAAAAATATTGATTCAACTATCATTACATTCTTGTCTCCTCTAATGAGATACTCGATGCCATTCTCAATTGTAAAACTAACCCACAGATTAAAATAGTCAATATGCGATTTAAGAATTTTAATCCAACCAATACCCAATATCATGTCATATAAATAAATCTCAAGAAAAAAGAAATACCAACAAAATTAGGCTCTATTAATTGTTATAGAGCTTGATTTTCACATAAAGGATTGACATTCTCTTTGACCAAGAGGAGTTGGAAGTTTCAAAATAAAAGGGATCATCTCAACATGTAATCCTAGAAGATCAACAACACATGTAGAAATAAATGAGTGGGATAGACCTATATCAAAAAAATCTTTCATAAGTTTAGAATTCAAAATAATAACACCTATCACTATTTATGATCTAGATGAGCCAACCGTGATCACTTTCTCAGCACCATACAACTTGTTAATCATTTCACATTGTTCTTTAATATCGTTATTGAGATTGTACTAGTTGAGGATGCTAGAGTTTGTACCCTAGAACTGATTTTTTTGTAATTCATGATAAATTTTATTCATAGTTTTTAATATTGATAAATTCCTTACCCCATCATGATTGTTATTCTGTGTAACATAGTATGTGATAATGTCTTAAGAGTAAATGTCACACTAAAAGGTCATATCAATTCCCCTTTATGATGAGAACCTATAAGTGCTATGAAAATATTCATAAATATATGTTATATAACCAGAAGATATCATTTTATGGACAGAAAAGATACAAACTATCATGGGTGGAGACTCATGGAATTTGAGGCACCTTATGATGGTGAAATCCCCCAGTAATATTCTGTATAGGATATTTTGAGAATGATAAACCCCAGTAGGAAATTAAAATTTATATGTGTCATTAAATGTTCCTATCTACATATGTGTGTATTGATCCTTATAATTTATGATTATTATTAATGATTTTTATAAGTCACGTACGTAGATGTATTGATGAAGAACCATGAAAACAGATATTGATGGTGAGGTAGGATTCATTTGGGGCATCAAGGGTAATATTTTATTAATGAATAATATGAGAAAGGATTTTCCCCTTCGGGTCTTTAATGGTAGTTAATATCTCAATCCATTTTATGTAAATGATATTTCCTAAACAAATCCATGGACATGGTGTTCTATAGGCACATTCAATTTCATGGAAGTTAAAGAAAGGGACATCAAGCATATAGGTTGATGGAATCGACATGCAACCTCTTTGATTAGAGATATCATGATAAAGAGATTATATTATACAATAAGTGTCTGTATGAGGTATTATATTATTTTAATATTAACTTATTTTTCTATGGGTGCCTCGGTGTGTTACTAGAATCTAACCATGGATTTTATGCCACTTCAACTAATGCAACTAAGAAAGAGGCCTAGGTGGTCACACAATAAGTGTATCCAAAATCTTAGTTAAAAAATAATAATATTATTTAATATTTAACATGTTGAATTAACAATATTTCCATATATTGTTTAATAATTATTCATGTTTTCTTGATTGTATTTATTATTTCATTAGTTATTCAAGAGAATATAATGTGAGTGGAATATTTAATAAATATTTATTTCTTATTTACTGAATATAATGTTTATTTATTTATTAGTGAATAGTGAAGTGATATTTATTTAATAAATAAATTATCATTATTCACGGCCTGGTAAATATTTTGGTGGAATAGAGGACTAAGTTTAATGGTCTAGTGAGAAATTATAAATATTTAATACTATTGTCTAAATAATATTTAATTTAATTCACATGTTAAGGGCATGTGCATAAATAATAATAATATTATTATTATGTGACATGGGGTTCTTCAGGGATTAAATAAATAATAAAGGAAACTTGGGAATTTATTTTATTTTAACCCTAGAAGTATATAAACCCAATAATATTACTTTATAATTTATAAAATTCGATTATTTGGTTGTGCACAAAGAATTTTGTGAATCCTCCCAAGCCATAGATTACTCCCTTCTCTAAGAATGCTCCCAAGAATGCAGAGAGATCTTACTCCACCTTGCCACTCTCAAGTCAATAGAGATCAAGAAGATTATTTGGAAGTGGTTCTTGAGGTGATAAAAGGTGGATGGCTCAAGTTATAGGATTGTAAATGTTAGGACCTACATATTCCAATGACAATGTTCAAATATTTGTGGAACACATGTGCATCACTTCTAGAGGGAATCTAATCTTGATTACTACAACACAATGACATTACAATGTAGATCTGTTTTAAGATCCATCAATGAAGAAATAATTCCAACAAGGTAGTTATATTATTAAATAAATTTTTTATAAATAATATATGATGATCCTATTTTTTTGGAATTATATCAATTTTCTATATTCTTTGATTCAATTCCATCAATCTTAATGTTTATCAATGTGTAAATCTAAGATTGATCATTGATCATGACAAAAAATAGTTGGGCACAACCCATTTTACCCTTCTATTGAACCCAAAACTTACAAGTGGTATCAGAGTAGTCACATAATTATTTATAATTATTTAATTATCATTGACTAATGTATTCATATGTGTGTGTTAGTTTTCAATTCAATTTTATTCATTCTTTTAATCCGAATTGTGAGATATACTTCTTCTTCCTTCATTTCTTATAGATATAATCAATATGATTAATTTTATGAATGAAATAGAGTTTGAGAAACCATAAAAGGTTCCAAGTATTCTAGCTGGATAAAACTGGAGTACACGTCGTGTAGCCGAAGTTACACATCATGTACTTTTATTTAATACATCATGAATTAATTCAAAAATTAATTTAAACCATGAGCATTGATGGCATGTGGTGTATTTATTTATTACACCACATGTTGACTAGGCTAGGGTAGTACACATTCAGCCAGAGTACATGCCGTATAGACCAAAAACATGGTGTATTGTCCCATTGAGTCATATATAAGCTGTGTATTTCCATAAAAAACCTATCTGACTAGTGAATGTGTAACTCGGATAGCACATGTCGAATGGTCTCTAATACATGCCATGTAATCAAATTTTTTGAGGAACATTTTAGACAATGAGTCCCTAGGCACGTGCCTTAGATACATGGGGAGATATGTACATGCCGTGTAGCCCAGATATACATTCCATGTACTTATTTGAAATATATAGATTTAAAATTTATTTATTATACAATGTAAACCTTATCAACATGTGATTTCCTGTGGTCATTAATTTGACAGGACATGCAATGTGATAGGTTTTAATATATATATATATATAGTTAATATCTATATAATGTTCAGATATACATATCATGTATGATTCATATTAATAGTTTATACACCAAATTCATTGCAGAATAACACATGACTAAAAAATCATGTAATTCATGTAATCATTAATTTGATAGTATACATTATGAAAGAATGTGATAAGTTGTGCATGCCATATGTCACAAGAGTAAAATTTATAAGAGTATAATACAAGTTGGGTAGATTCAGATGGGTATTCACCATGTTTCCACCATGGTACATTTATGCCCAGAATTAGTTTTAAATAAATATATTTAAATTATTTAAAATTATAATGGTTTAGAATCTCAAGGAAAATTGGATGAGATTTTATATAAAATAATTGATTAATTAAATAAGATAATTAATTGATTTGATCACAATTTATCTTAAATAAAGATGATTAAGAATTGAATTCTAGTTTTATTAAATGTGTAATTCGTTGCATGCATGTGGATGATCATGAGAATATACCATACTTTTGTATGTGATTGGTTTAATTTAATATATTATTAAATTAAATTACTGTTATTCCTTCCATATCTCTTCTTATTATGTAAGGGTAGTGTGAACATGGTTTATTTTATGTAAACCTCTTGTTTATCTCACCCGCGTGTGAGTAATAGTGTATGTAACAGATTGATCTCCCAAGATAGTGGAGGTTGTTCAAGTTTGGACACAAGGTGAAACCAATCGAAGAGAGATACATAAGTGGATAGGTGGATAGCTGTAACATGAACCATAATTGGTTCAAGGTGTTTTCCCACTATTTCAACTATTGGGTTATCAACTACTAGATAAAAATAAGCATCAGTAAAATCTCATGATCATACAAATTTATTATTTTATTTTTGTTAAGTTTCATGTTTATTTCATTATGAATGTTTTGTCATGATCACATGAATTAATGAAATTAAGGAGAATTAAAGATAAAAAAAAATAAATTTTCTAATGTGTAAATATTATCTAAGACACGGTTAGTCACTTAAGTAAATCTAATTAATATTAAAAAGAATGTGTTAAAGATAATAATGGTAAATTTTTGCATAAAGGATAAAATACCATAATTATATATATTAAGTTGGTATATCCATCCACTAATTCAGTTAAAATATAACCATTGTTCAAAGTGATTGAATAGAAAAAGTTGGGGTGATTTAAATTATCATAGAATTCTAACATGATGTTTTGGGGTGACTTAACTTAGTTCACATCCAGGGTTGAATGCCAAATTAGGACTTATTGTAACTAAGAGACAAGGGTTGAGGAAACCAAATTTAAGGATTTTAGTATTGGGGAGTCCACTAAAAAAAAGGAAATGTGAGTTAATGTAGTTAGCATTTGGAATAACTACCTTAAATAATTAAAGTCTCTTGACCAACCAATGTTAGGGTAATGAGAAGGGGAATATAGATTCTTGCTGCTAGAATGTCCAATCAACAAGGTATTCTGAAGAAAAGGGTTAGGGATATTAAGTTTCAATAATGTAGTAGGAGACTGATAAATTTTATATTTATTTATTTAAATTTAATCCGATAATGAACTAAAATTCTACTCATGTAATTTTTATAAACAACATTAAAATGAATTTAGACATATCCTTGCAATCCATATTTGATAAGGATAAACTCCTCACTAGCCCAAAATTATAAGAGTGGAAAAGGCGGTTATGCATTATCCTTCACTATGAAATGAAATTGTATGTAACGAAAGAGCTTTTTCCTAATTAACCTAGAAATATGGTATGTGATGAAGATTTATCTCTCAATGAGAAACATCTGAATAATACAACATGTGTTTAATGTTTTATGAAATAATCCTTGTCCAGTTATATTTTGAAGCAACATGAGGACATGGATGCATATATAATGATGTCTCACCTTTTGGGTATCTATCAGGAGAAGGTGAGAAAAGAGAGGTATGGTATCAATAATGATTTCTTTACAAATATTCTTGAAGAGTCTGTGCCAGTTGGGCCCCATGTAGTCAAGATTATTGGATACATTGATTTATTATACATCTTAGGGATTGAATGCTCATATGAGTTGTATAAAGATATCATACTTTAATCACCTCCAAATACCTTCTCCAGTTTTATTTCTAATTACAATATGATAAATAATGAGAATATTATCTTAGAACTTCTTACTTTGATTCTACAAGAAGATAAGGATACAGGGCATGATAAAATTGTAGTCCTTTTGGGGAAAAAGAAAAGGGAGACCAAGGAAAAGGTTAGAGAGACTCATAAAATTTCTAAAGATATAGTGAACTGTCCTTCCCAGAATTGGAATATCTATAGGTGGGGGAAGGAAAAGGAGGTAGTATGTTTTTCATGTGTCATGCCAGGCCACTGGAAGAGGAAATACACCTAGAAGAAAGGGGAAGCTATATGTGTATTCATTATCAAGTGTAATCTTTCAATATCTATAGATTGGATATTAGATACACCTTTTGGTGCTCACATGTGAATCCAAATATAGGAACTGAGTAGATTCCAAAATATTTCTAGAGGAGAGATGGATATGGGGGATACCAATAGTGAGATGATGGATGCTCTATCCCTTAGTGACTACCACCTTTCATTGCCAACTTGAATGATTTTGGTTTGAAAATATTGTTATTATGTACCTATAGTTACCAAGAACATGATTTATGTATCTTGATTATTTGAAGATGTGTTTATTTTCATGTTTGGAAATAAAAGTTTCTTCTTTTATAAGGAAAACATATGTTATAATATGAAACATTTAAATAACAGTCATTATGATTTAAATTATAAAAACCATGTATCATAAATTGATAAAAAATCATATTCACATGGCTTATACAACTCCTTGCTATGGAATCACCATCTAGGTTATGTAAATAATAGGAGTTTGATAAATATCTATCAAGATGGTTATTTAGACACAAATGGGCTAAAACCACTTGAACAAGGACATGATTTTTTAGAAGTAAAAATGAAAAAAACACCATTTGGTGGATATGGTGAAAGGGCCATAGAGATTCTAGGATTGTTATAGACTGATGTGTGTGGACCATTTATAAAATAATTTAGAGGCGGATATTCTTACTTAGTGACTTTTACTAATGACTGGAGTAGATATGGATATGTCTACTTGATAAGATATAAGTTTGAGACCTTTAAGAAATTCAAGGAATTCAAGAATGAAGTAGTAATTTAAATTTTTAAGAAGATAAATAATTTTTTATCAGATCGAGGTTGTGAATATCTTAACCAAGAGTTTATCAACTTCTTATTGGAGTTTTGGATTCTATCTCAACTCAATCCACATATACACCATAGTGTAACAGTGTTAGTGAAAAGAGGAACTATACATTGTTAGAAATGGAAAGGTTGATAATTATTAATTCATATATTTCATTATATTTTTGAGTTTATTCATTACAAAGTGTAGCATACACATTAAATCAATAGCCAACTAAAGAGAAAAATTGAATTCCCTTTGATTAATGGAGTGTAATGAAGTCCATTTTGTCACATACATGTGTAAAGAGTTGAAAGGTACTTGTTAAGGCCTTCTCAAACAACAAAATATCACCCTAATGAACATAGTCTATCTTAATAGGGTATCCTAAAGGGAAAAAGGGATATTACCTATACAAACCCTAGGATAAGAATGTGAAAATCACCAGAAAAAATGTCTTTCATTAGAGGGAGAACATACTAAAAAAGGATTAGGGAGAAAGATTGACTTCGATGAAGTTGATGCTCAAGATACACAAGAGTTACTACAAGGAAAAATTCTTTAGGTCCCCATGGAAGATGTAGTTTGTGAAACATAGGTACTATGTAATAGTGTATGAGAGGTAAGATAACCAAAGAGATATGGTATTCTTGTCACTGAAGATAGAGAATCATTGTTGTTTGAAAATGATGAACCTTTATCATATAATGAGGTAGTAATGATCATAGAATATATAAGATGGAAAAAATCCATGAATTCATAAATGGATTCCACACATCAAAATAAAGTTTGGGTTTTGGTTGATGCTCTAGTTGATGTAATGTCAATTGGATGAAAATTAATATTCAATAGGAAATTGGACAAGGTAGGTCAATAAAATACCTATAAATCAAGGATAGTGGATAAAATTATTAATCAGTGTTAAGAAATTGACTATGATGAATCATTTTCCCTAGTTTCTATGTTTAAATCCATATAAATTATAATTTCTATAGCAGTTTACCATGACTATAAGATTTGGAAGATGGATGTCAAAACTGCATTCCTTAAGGGAACCTTTAGGAAGATGTCTATATGACACCACCATAAGGGTTTGTGACTCTAGATGATTCCAAAAGTATTTTAAAGATATTAATATTCATTTATGGATTGAAGAAAGAATCCTGGTCATGGAACATTAGATTCGATGAATCCATAGAATTTGGATTCATTAAAAATTATTGTGATCCATGTTTTTACAAGAGGTTTAGTGGGAATGTGTTTTTTATCATAGTAGTATATTATGATGTCATATTAATTATTGGAAATGACATACCAATCTAACTTTATATTAAGGACTAGTTAAAAAAGTGTTCATCCATGAAGGACTTAGGTGAAACAACCAATATTCTAGGGATCTAGATCATTCATAGTAGATCAAAGAGGCTTATTGGACTATGTCTAAGTACTTATGTTGACTAGATTCTAAAGAGATTTAGTATATAATAATCCATAGGGGGATTGGTTCTAGTTTGACACCATTTACATATTTTTAAGAAATTTTTTCCTCAAACAAAACATGAGAGAGAGAGAATGAGTATGATCCTATACACTTATGTGATAGGATCAATCATGTATTCATTTTATTTACTAGACTTGACATAGAACATGCATTGATAATGGTAGGTAGATAACATGATAATCGTAGATAACAACATCTTTCTTCTATTAAAGATATCCTGAAGTATCTGAGAAGAACAAATGATATGTTTCTGGTGTATAGAGGAGATGAGGAGATGGAAATTATAGGTTATAATGATGCAAGATTTTAGATAGATCAGAATGAACTAAAGTTTGGTCAGGATATGTTTTCCTTCTCAATAGAGGAGCTGTGAGCTGGAAGAGTTTAAAGTAGTCTGTTTTCACTAATTCTACAGTGGTGTCCGAGTAAATAGTGACTTTTGATGCTACCAAGAAAGTCATTTGGAAATGGAACTTTGTCTAGGATCATGATATGGTACCTAGTAGTAAAGACCATATCACACTGTATTGTGATATACCTACTGTGTTGGATCTTGTAAAATAACTGAGGTCACACCAATAGATGAATAATATACTCCAAATGTATCACCTCTTGAGGTATTTTGATCAAAGGGGTGAACTTGTAGTGAGAAGAGTACCCATGTAAGAGAGAATGGTGGAACTCTTAACTAAAGGACTATCTCGGTAGAAGCATTAGTATTATATGAGATCTATGAGACTAAAGGTTGTTAGTAGTTGGCACTAGTGAAAGTGGGGGACTGTTGTAGTTTGTTCCCTATAACCAACATCCATATAATTTATGATAACTTTCATTTATAGTTTTGAAAATTAATAAACTCATTATCACATCATGATTTTTATTATAATTAACATAGTATGTGATCATTGAAAGGTTCTGGGTCCTACAGTGGATGCCGGTGGGCTAGGGATTTTATATTTTTGTTGGCGGAATGACGAAACATGTCTTCAACAAAGATCCAAGCACTAGAAAGGTATTAGGATATTGCATAAATTATAAGAATCACAAAATAAAATGAAAACATAACTTTTTAAAATTTGAATCCATGGTCAACTGAAAATATACTATGGATATCATTTCTCAAAGTACCCAAATAAACCCAATATATCATCCATACGCTCTTCAAAAACCCATGGGAGCATCGATCATAAAATTTCGGGTGCTAGAGTATAGATCTAATGATGCTTTCAACGTCCCGACAATCACCGAAACGAGATGAATTATATGTTGAAGAGAGATCTTGATCCGAGCTTCTAGGATCAAGAGCTTCTATATCTAGAGAGTGGGAGGAGAGAGAGGCTCTCAACTTTAATTCCATGAATGAATGAATAGTGGAATAGACACCCATGTGAGAGAGCCTCATCCTATATTTATAGTGGAGTTGATAAATACTAAGTTGGGTTCCCTAAACCCCATTTATTTCAAAGTCCACTGGATAAATAATTTCGACAAACTAAAATGCATCAATATTATTTATTATTTTATCACATACTAGTAATATATATAAAATATATTACATGATAAAATCTGAGTCATTTAACTGGACTCGCTATCCCGCTTAATATTAAATGAACGTTTAATATTAAAATAATATTTGTTCAATTAATATTTTCTCTTATTTACTAAACTTGTAAATAAATTAAATAAATTCAACCTCAAATATTCATAACTTGAATATTACAGATTTTATTTAATTATTTTAGTGATAAAAAGCTTGGACAACACTCAGACCCCTTGGTAGGGCCCACTAAGTCTATATACCTATTCAACTTAATATGGAGGATTCTTGAATACACAATTTTGTGTGACCCTCTAGGACCTTATCTCAATAGCAGTGTATAAAATCCATCAACCAAGAGAGGATTATAGCAACCTATCATGGCCCCTAAAGAGATAAGGATTGCCATAGAAACAACAACCAACCTATGAATATAGACTGTGTACTATAATCTCTTTGTCATTTTAATATCGCATAAAGAAGGACACACAATAGTGTCATCTCCCTTATCTCGCTTTATTATTTGTTGATTTATTCAGATGGATTTACCTTTGTACTACTTTGTCCAAATAATTATGAAGGCAACACCATCCTGATCAAGCAGGCCTGAGATATTCAACTTCCTAAACTTGGAAGTGAAAAATCCTTTCTTGACTATTCAACCAATTCCTTACCACCAATAATGCACCCAACAAAAACTACCTCACCATGATTTTAGTACCATGGTTCTTGACTTGCATCAAAGTACGCAATCAAATGATACACATTGGTAATGGTCTCAAGTTAGGAGACCAATACACATGTACATATATAGGAACAACCAATGACAACCAAAACATGTGGTGTTCCTATAGGTGGGTTTGTCCTCATTATCTCACTACTAGAGATTACCAACTGAGAACTTCATGAGAAGAAGTCTCGTGCTTATGATCCCCCGACACCTAATAGTCAAACATCTACTCTGTTCATTTAGTAAGATGTATCTAGAATATAGAATATATATTTAAGATTAATGTCATAGTATCTTGGTGTTCTCAATATATCCTGGGATCTACTATAACCTCTCGACAAGAAAATTAACATTTAGACATTTCCATTATAATGGTGGATGCAGAAAAGTCTACACTATAATAGTAAGATTACATCATGTATAACTAACTATACGAATGATATGGTAATAAAAAGTACTGCATAGTTGGGTCTTGGGAACCCACTATTTCAATACTCCCAATTTCACTAGATCCAACTTTCAAAACAAACTTGTTATCTACTAACATGATAAAGATCAGTCTTCTGCTATGTAATGGCTTTAATTACAGGGACTGCCATGTTTTCTCCACATGGCATATCTGTTTTATGAAACCTCATCTACTTGAGTAAAACTTCTCAAGATAAGGTATACCTAAGTATATTACTTTTTTCCATTTTCATAACTTGACAAATTGGCTAGTAAGAGTATCAGAATTTACATTATGATAATACTTTTCTCACTAGCTACGAATCTAATAACTAAAACAAATAGTTGCATTTGATAACTACTTCTTAGCTTTCTAAGAAGCTGCAACGTACTTGGTATTTGTAGGTATAGATACCACTGGCTTTTATGAGCTTGAATTGCTCATCTCTTTTGACTAACTATGATACTAGATCAAATTGATCTAAGTATTACTAGTTTGGGTCCCTCCATAATACTATTCATTCTTCTACATATACCAGGTACAGTTCATTTGTACTCTCTTAAGTACAAGATGATATTTTTGACTACACCAGTTGCAGTGCTCTTGAACATAATTGATATATACCTATTATAAAGTATATTCTAGAAATATCAATTATTGTACATATTATGGAATATGTTATTGATCCATCACTGAAGCGTATGGAACTCAACCCACAATATTATTCTCTTCCCATGTTCCAAACATGCCAACCTGACGGTATTAAGACATGTGACATTGGAAACAATTATTAACTAGAATTTTTCCAACTCGTATTTGTCAATAAAATGTCACTTTATGTATGATTGACTAGGTCCATGCAACCATTATATCTACTTTGACATATCACATTCCCTAGAACTTAGGTTACCACTTCAAGTCAATGACTGGATAATTACTTTTTATCCTGATCTTATGTATCTATAAGATCAATATATGTTTTAAATATGTTTCTGAACATATTTATATTAAAAAACATTGGTGCTCCCACTAACCTTTGGTAGACACAAGGTAAATATTCATTCGAAATGAATGCTCTGAGATCCTATTGCTTACTTTAATATAGAAATGGATTTCAGTAACTTTCAACCCTTATTGGCATCTGATGGTGTCATCATCCATTTCTGGTTGTGTTGAATAGAAACCTTCCATGATAGATGATCTTGACATCCAATGACCAATGGAATGACCTTAGAAGTTAGACATGACAGGTAAAATTCTAACGGATTTAGGCATACCGATTTGGTATTACCGATCAAGCCTTATTGGTACCAGGCTTATACCATTATCTATTATCTCAAATGAATACCCACCAAAATATTCAATTTATATTCCCCTTTTCAATTTGATACATGAAATACATTATTGAATTTTAATTTGTCTTGTCAATATTAGCTAATTTCCATGAACTTCTTACTTGAAGGATTTATTATTCTTAATTAATAATTTATCACTGGCCGCAGTGAAGATAAAACCATCACTATGGTTTCATCCTTCCTACATAGTATGTGTCACTGGAACATTCCTATTCCACATGTATTTTTGGAACTAGTTCCTATGTCAACCATTTGTTCATCTTGATCATTGACTAAGTTAAAGTCAATTCAGCTCCCAATATCTCTAATAAAAATGTGCACCCTTATATAGAAATATAGTCTAATACTTGACTACATATTTTCTATCTTAGGGATTTATGTAATATTCTATGCAACTATTAAGAAAATTACTTAGATGCACCATGTGTTCAGCTTGATGCATGTTTGTTTATATCTTAACAAACTCTTTGTATCCTAACACATGATCTATGAAATAATGGATTTTCATCATACTATTACTCATATGATATCCATTTTTCCTTTTGGTTGGCACATTGGTTATGGTTTTATGCTGTTATTTGAAATTTATATCATGAAATATAATGGAAGTTATAGTAGGTTGTAACATTGATACTACTTACATCATAACTTTGATGTATAAAATGTGCGTTTTGGAATTTCTCCACGCTACATTTTTTTGATCCAAGTAAAAATGTAAGACTTTATCATCGATCCTCCTTATAAACATCAATATGGTGATGTAGATAAGGTAACACACATTTTGGAATTACTCTATGCTACATTATCATGATTGATGATTGTATAATCAAGATATTCTTCGACATGCCGATCTGAAGAAACCCATATCTTTTGACCATGCATATACTTCACTATTAAATTACTTAATAACATAAAAAAATCTTATGAAGTATCTTTACCTCAATATTTCCTTTAGAATAGTTCACACTCTTTTGTTGAACTAACCCCAAAATCATTGTGGAATACCTTTATTTCTGAAGGATTATTTGTCTAAACTAAAGATGTAAATAATACCAAAGGTGTTTAGCTGTTCCAAACCTAAATACCATACTATGAATATTCTTGTCGTCGAATTTTATTTTTACTTGAAAAATAATCATCTTTCCACAACTAGACAAGTCTTACATTTTATATTGATTATATATTGCCTTTGATTCTAGTACCAGTGAACTATTTTTTGAATATGTTACCAGAAACAACATTCATTCCAAATACTTGGAATAATGTCTCATTATGAACAAATGGTAACATGAGATAAATGTTTTTGTTATACTAGAAAACTTGTTCAATTTTAATCAATCACTTGACAATTAAAAGTTATGTGTTTCTCACTACTGAATTAGGAATATCCCTTTCTCAGCCACTTGGAGAAGAAACTTTACTTCTTTTAATGTTCCTATTCTTACTTGGTTACTGTATTTAAATACATATATGTTATTGGAATATTGTATTCAATACCCAAGAAGTTCATTAGAAACATTAATTTATATTTATGAATATACCTGAATGAGAAGCCAGTACTCGCTTCTAGTATTTTAGTTCATTGATTTTTTAACTTCCATAAATTTATTTCACTATATTATGAAACTAACCTCCTATTAAATAACCAACCAATTTTCATTAAAGGACATGTCGAAGGTTCCATTGGTGTAACTTTCCATAGGTCTTTTCGATTCGCCTTGTCTTTCAATTTATTTTCCATAAGAACAAAGATGGTGTTATCTTTAATATTGTTATTACATGGAGAATTTTACCTTAAAGGTAATTAAGTGCTTAATATTTACCATTAATTTATACCCTTAAAAAAACTAGAGTAATTGGGTGTAAAAGGTATAAGAGTGGGATGACATGAAAGATTGTCAACTGCCTTTCACTTTACACAAAGTGAGTGAAATCATCACATTAAAATCTCACTTAGCTTTCTCCTTGAAAACTTCTTGGAGATGATACTACATACACCATCATCCATGTCTTGATATAGCGACCATAACTAACAATAGAGAATGATGATAGCATTATTACATAACCATAATATGCTTGATACATGAGTCTTCTGTAATCAATTTTACACCTTCGCTTCTTGAGGTGGCTTAACAGGTTGGGACACAACCACCTTGAATTTTGATATAGTAATATTATGCACAAGCATCTATACTATATTTGAAATTCATGCTTAGTTTTTACATTAAATTGTTCTAATATTTATTGTAGTTTTACTTGTGATATTACTTTCAATTTTTACAAATTTAACTTTTGTAGATTGTACTTTTTTGTTGATTACTGAATGTGACATTACTAATTATATTAACCATTAAATGTCTCCCACTAATTATATAAAATTTTAAAAACCCCATATACTAGAATTGGAATAATGTTGAGTATTCTAGTTCCATGGATCCCTGAACCTCCTTCATAGTCTACAAGCTATGGCTACACCACTACTTGGAGAATTCAAGGTAGGCTTTTGGCTGGCCTACCGCATTAACTCGCGGTTCCTTTATCTGTTGAGTGAAGTACCAACTTCAAAAATCAAAACCTGATTCACTCAATGCATGCCTCTAATATTGAAACAACCTAGATGTGGCTTTTTATTTGCTGAAATTTTAGTTAAGTTGACCCATCACCCTAATAAGAACTCCCACATAGTAAGATGCGCCCTCATCTATGGCATGACCGACACCCCAAACACCCGGTTTTGTTCAAACTTGAATGATGAAAGGTTGTGGTAACTTAATGTTACATTGAGTGTTTTATTTGTTTCTCTCAACGAATGTAATCCATTTATATTAAACATGTTCATCTATGTTGTTGCGATCACAACTTAACTTTATTAGAAAAACATACGCCACTTCTTTATTCATTTTATTTTCTATTATTTTATGTATTTTCCCACTATTCTAAAATGCATAAAATAATAAATAAATACATAAAGGTAAAGTACTAAACAACTAGTCTTGAGCATCTAAAAGACCTAATATCATTGTACTAGAGTTGATTCTTGATTCATAATGCAGCAGGACCTTGCTTTGTATGTTTGTGTCTCTTCTACTGCATTACCTTTTCTTGGAAAGGTCCACGTCACATCTTGGAGTTCCACATCATCTTGGAGGGATCCACATGTTGTCTTGCATCATCTAGATCAACGTACACCACCTATTCTTAGTGGGGTCTATGTCATTCACTGTCTTCATCCAAAATACACATATACTCACGTGCAGGTGAGGGGGACTAGGGGTATAAATGTAAATTAGGTAAATTGGGTGTGAAGGACCTTATACATTTTAACCCGAAAAAAGACGATATACAGACTACCATTTAATTAATTAAAAGAATTGAACACAATTAAAATAATTAATTAAATAAAAGACAACATACAGAGATCAATTATCAAGACTAGAATGTGGGTATAATAATGCACAAAAAAATTTAAAATTCATTAAATAAGTACGAGAGTTATCTAAATTAAATCAAATGAATTTAATAATTCAAATAATTTAATTATTTATCATTCCTCTAATTAATTTGAATTTTATGCCAAAATTAAAATAATTAATTAATTTAATTTCATTAAAAAATTCAATTAATTTATATCCTGGGTATTAAAATCATTTAAAAAAATTAATTTTAATTAATTTAAATTAGATAATAAAATTAAATTAATTATTTTTGATTAATTTAATTGATCGGTCCCTGAAATGTCACTGCAGAGCCTGTGTAGGTCGGGCCAACCCGAAAAGGACCCTACTAGGCTATGCAGGGAAAAACTGGGATGGACCGATCCACCCAAACCCGTGCCAGGTTGGGCAGGTCTGCCCGGACTATTTCAGGATGAAATTTTCTCTGCATAAATATTTGTAGAAAAATTAAGGAATACCTCCCAGACGGATGTGAGGCAGTGAAGGAGGGTTGCGGTTGTGTCATGCCACTATGGGAGGCCAGATGCCCGTAGACAAGGCCTAAGCCCATGGTGGTGTCTGGTTGGGATCTGGTCATAGTAGCGCTAGAGCGGCGGAGGCCCAAGGGTGGCATGTTGCAGTGCTAGCGTCCAGTAGGTGCACTGTGCGGGGTTTGAAGAGGCTGGAGTTGCTGATTTTGTAGTGAGGCAGGACGAGATGGAAGGGTGGAGGCAATGCGGTGGTGCATTTTGGTCTAGTGAATAGGAGAGGTAGGTAGTGGCTGAGATCTACCTGGGTGAAGGATGGCAGTGACCATGAAGGCTGGCCTTACTGCATGGATGCGCTGAGCGGGCTAGAAGGAGGCCAGGATGGCCGAGAACCATAGGTTGCGCGACCTTGCTTGCTGTAGAATTGTTCACCTAGGCTGGGTAGTTCTTAGGTGGGGGGTGGAGGCCCCATGCACTGCGGCATCCTTGCTGCATGCCACGGAATGTGAAACCGGAGCCGGTTGGGAGGATCCCGGCCATGGGAGGAGGCTGGCGGTAGCAACCGGGTCTAGTGGTGCGACATTTGGAGGTGTGGTGGCTGGATGCTGCTATCTTGCATGCTGAGGAAGACACTAAACAGGGTCCACACAGACCTTTCCCCACCCCCTTTTTTTGTCTATTCTTTTCCACAAAGGTGGCTCCACCCCACCTTTTATTTATTTTTTGATTTACTTTTAAGTCTCCTACCCTTTTAGGTCTCCTTCCCCCATTTTTCTAAATTCTCCTCCCCTTTTATTTTGTGTCAAGTCTTCCCAAAATAATTTTCCACACCCAAAAATTCCTAAAATGATATTTATCCTTTTAAAAATAATAATAACATTATTATAATAAAATAATAATTTGTTATTATTATATTATTATAAAAATAAAATAATTATTATTATAATAACAAAATTATTATTATGAAAATTATACAATTGTATGTAAAAAATAAATTTCACATTTTAATTATAACCGATGAACCAATCTAAACTTGATTGGTTCTTCAGAATGAATAAAATTTCTACCCGATGTCAAAAATGAAAATTCAATCTAATCAAAAAATTTAAAATGGCCATAACATAGACGTTTGAGATCCGATCGACATGCGGTTTGAAAAAATGAGACCGTTTTTGAACTCTATATTTAACTGTAATTAAAATTTAATTTTCTAGGCACAGAAAATATACATGATTTCTCTGATACCACTGAAAGGTTTCGGGGATCACAACCGAAGCTGGTAGGCTGGGGATATTATATATTTTTTTCTGTGGGATGACAGAACTTGTCTTTGCTGAAGATACGATACCTTGAAAGGCCAGAGGATCTCGCATAAATTATAAGGAGCACAAAATAAAATGAAAACATACCTTTTTAAAATCCAAATCCGTGGTCGACTGCAACTCGTCGATGGTGATCATTTCTCGAATTATCTAAAGTAGGAACCCTCTAGATCATCCAAACGTGTAAAAAAAACCTGTGAGAACATTGATCGTCGAATTTCAGGTGCTAGCGCGGAGATCCAACAATGCTTTTTATGTCCCTATGATAACCGCATTGAGATGCCTTCAATGCTAAAGAGAGATCTTGATCCAAGATTCTCTCTCTAGAGAGTGGAAGAAGAGAGAGGCTCTCAAATTCCATTCCATGAATGAATGAATAGTGGAATGGCCACCCATGTGAGAGAGCCTCCTCTTTTATTTATAGTGTTTTTGATAAATACCCGGTTGGGATCCCCTACCCACATTTATTTCAATGTCCACCAGGTAAATAATTTCGATGAACTAAAATACGTTAATATTATTCATTATTTTATCACATAATTGTAATATATATAAAATATATTATGTGACGAAATTTGAGTCATTTAACTAGACTTGTTGTCCCGCTTAATATTAAACGATCCTTGAATATTTAAAATAATATTCATTCAATTAAAATTTTCTCGTATTTACAAAACTTGTAAATACATTAAATAAATTCAATCTCAAATATTCATAACTTGACTATTAATGAATTTATTTAATTCTTTTGGTGATAAAAAACATTGAAAATAGTCAGACCCCATGGCGGGGACCACTATGTCCAAATACCTATTCAACTGAATAGGAAAAATTCTTGAATACACTATTTTGTGGGACCCTCTAGGCCCTTATCTCAATATCAATGAATAAAATCCACAGACCAAGAGCGGAGTCTAGCGACCCATCATGGCAACTAAAGATTTGACCATTATCATTGAAATGAAAACCAACCTATGGACACTGATTTCATACTATAATATCATTGTAATTTATATATCTCATTATGCAGGATGCACACTAGTGTCATCACCCTTATCTCTCTTTATTATTTGTTGATATATCCATATGGATTTACATTTGTACTACTTTGGCCAAATTTATATGAAGGCAACACTATCCTGATCAACTAGGCTTGAGATATGCTACTTCCTAAACTTGGAAGTGAAAAATCCTTTCTTGACCATTCAACCAATGCCATTCCATCAACGATGCACCAAACACAAGCTACCTTTCCATGATTTTAATACTATGGGTTTTTCCTTGCATCAAAGTACACAATCAACTGATACACATTGGTAATGGTCTCAAATCAGGAGACCAATAAATGTGTCCATAGATAGAAACAACCAATGACACCCAAAACATTTGGTCTTCCGATTGGAAGATTTGTTCTCATGATCTCACTACAAGAGATCACCAAGTGCGAACTTCATGAGAAGAAGGCTCAATGCTTATGAGCCACCAGCACCTGATAGTGAAACAACTATTGTGTCTAGTCAGTAACATGTATCTAGACTACAGAACATACATTTATTATTAATGTCATAGCATCTTGAGGTTCTCATTATAGCCTGGGATCTGCTATAACCTCTCGACATGATAATTAGTTTTTTTAAATTACCATTATAATGGTGGATGCAGAAAAGTTTAAACTATAATGGTAAGATGAAATCATGTATAGCTAAGTATACACATGATATAGTAATCAAAAGTACTACATTGTTGGGTCTAGGGAACCCACTATTTCATAAATAATGTCCTAGGAGTACCTGTAGATCAAAAAGGTCATAGACGTTCCTGACTATGATGATAATCAAAATGTGTTAAACAACTATTCTTAAATATATGTTCTATAGACTGATGATATCATTTTAGGGAAACAAGTGATATAGGATATCATGGGTTAAGAATCATAGGACTTTGAGGTAGCTTATTATAGTGTACACACTTGGTAATATCAAGTGTAGAATATTATGAGAAGGAGACCTGCTAGTAGGAAATAAACTTTTATATGTGTCATTGGATCTTCCTAACTGTGAATGTGTGTATTGATCCTTAGACTTTAAGATTATTATTAATTAGTATTAAAAGATACATTATTTTATGAATTTATGTAAACTATGACAATAGATGTTCATGGAGAGGTAGGATATGTTGGGTGCATCACGAGTAATATTTTAATGAATAAAGCGAGAAAGGATTTGTCTCTTCTATTCTTTAATAGAAGTTAATATCTCATGACCTTTAATGGAAATGATATATCTAAAATAAATCCATTTCTATGGTGTTTTATAGAAATGTTCAATTTATAAGGATTCAAAGAAAGAGTCATCAAACATATAGTTTGATTGCACCGACATGCAACCTTCTCGATTAGAGATATCATGATAAAGGGATTATATAACATAATAAGCATCTGTATGAGGTATTATGTCATTGTGGCATTAAATTCTTTCTCGATGGGTGTGTTGGTGTGTTTCTAGATTCCAACTAAGGACTTTAGGTTTTTTCGACTAATGCTACTGAGAAAAAGGCTTAGAGGGTCACCCACTAAGTGAATCCAGAATCTCAGTTAAATAATAATAATATTATTTATTATTTAAAAAGTTTGATAAATATTATTTCCACATGTGGTTTAATAATTATTCATGTTTTCTTGATCACAATTATTCCTTCACTAGTTATTTGAGAGAATATAATGTGAGTAAAATATTTAATAAATATTTATTTTCTATTTAGTGAGTATAATATTTATTTATTGGAAAATAATGTGGGGATATTTATTTAGTAAATAAATAGTCATTATTAGAGTCTTGATAAATATTATGGAGGAATGACAGATCGAGTTTAATGGTCTTGTGAGAAATAATGAATAATGAATATTATTTGGTTAAATAATATTTAATTACATTCCGATGTTAAGAGCTTGTCAAGAAATAATAACAAAAATAATAATAATATTTTTTTACATGCAGTTCTCTAGATATTAAATAGATAATAAAGGACCCTTGTACAATTATTTTATTTTAACACTAGTAATATATTAATCAAATTATATTATTTTCTAATTGATCCAATTCATTTATGTTATTGAGAAAAATAGATTCAGAAAATCCTCTCAAGCCCTAGAGAGATCCCTTCTCGAAGAATTCTCCCAACAGTGGATAGTTATCTTCATCCAACTTCCCACTCTCATGTAAAGAGAGATCAAGGAAAATGATTTTCAAGCGGTTCTCAACATGATCAAAGTTGGACAACGCAATCAATATGATCTATTGTGTTAACACTCGAAGATTCCTACGACGATGTTTAGAGATTTGTGGAGCATGTGTGGTTCATTTCTTGATAAAATATACTTTTGATTCCTATAATGCAACGATGGTACAATGCATATCTGTTTTTAGATTGATTAATTAATAAATAATTCCACATATGTAATTATTTCGTTAATTAAATTGACTATAATTAATACATGATTATTCTCTCTCTAGTTTTGACATTATAAACCTTGTCTATATTATTTGATTCAATTCCATAGATCATCACATTTATCATTGCTTAAATCTCAGACTGATCATTGATCAAGGAAAAATGAAAAGTTTGGAACAAACCATCACATTGTTCTATTATTCCCAAAACCTACAGAGGAGTCATGGTATTCCTAGAATCACCATGGATTCCTCATTTCTACTAACACGAACTATTATACTGCTCTCATACCATCAAATCATATTGTTTTTTGAAACATGAGATGTTTACGGAACACCTAACCTCATAGCACCACAACAATAACACTGAAGATGTCCAATCTAGTTATAATTATGTCAAGATCTTGGTGGTGTCTTACAATATTGTCTCACATGATCCAAAGAACCACACTGAAATAATCAAGGCGTACCCTTTAGTTTAGGAGGATGGTTCACTAATCGAACCATATGATTCTGATTCATACCACTACCTTTGAATTAGGTTTCCCTCTTATGTTTTCCCAATATTAGAGTTCCCACCATTTACCATAGGTATCAACATGTTTCCTCCACCCATAGTTATTGATATGTCTATTTCTTACACTGCCATTATATTCAACATATCCGTATTATCAATTATACAAAGTATAACAATATTTGACAAAAAATTGGGCCTCAATACTGATTAAAAAACATGTTACTTTGAAGATGCATTGGTAGTGACTTTAGGTGAAATGCATAATATGTTCATAAATTTACCTAAATACTCTACCAATGGGATATTTTCCTTTTTTGGATGAAAAATCATATTCCTCTCACAATTCTATATGTGTAAATATTGAATTGTCTATTATACAATTCTTCAAAATCTTTTTATTCAATAACTTGGTCTAATTTTTTGTGAAATGCTAAATCCCACCACTTGCATGCCAAATCATCCAACATGTACATTTCCAATTTCATTTTCATATTAGCTGGTGTTATAAGAAAATTGAGGATTTGAATCATCCTATTTGGCTACGCCTCTTTATTTTCTAGCTCCAAATAACCCCAAAAAAAAGATGGATTCTACTTTTGGAACAGAAAAAAATGATCCACTTCCCTTGGTCCATCCCTTTTGGTCCCTCTTTTAAAAGTCAAAAAATATTGGATAATACTCTAAACCAGCTACTATTTCACCTGTGTCTCAAGTGAAACCACATTTTCAGCATCCTCTTCCAGTTGGTTTCTTCTATTCCTTACCCGTTCCATTTCTATAATAATAATGAAACAAATTTTACTTCATCACACATTTCTCACAACAATAGTTTCTTAATTTCAATAATTTTCCTCTTTAAAATATTTTTTCAAAACTCCACCTTTATTTTGAAAATCCAACCATTTACAAAGTACCACTACTCTTATAATGACCATACTTTTTATTACCAAAATATTAAATCATTTTAAAGATAAACAATATAAAATTATTACTCAAATAGTATCCAATGGTTTATTGTCTTGTGAACATTAATACCATAAAAAAATTTATATAATAAAAAATAGAAATTTATTTAATCCCTTCTCCTGTATCTTCTTATTGGCCCTCATGTTCTCATTAGTATAAGTATTCACCTGTGAATATATATAAAAAGGAGGGG
Organism: Viscum album; assembly: GCA_963277665.1. Classification (NCBI taxonomy): domain Eukaryota; kingdom Viridiplantae; phylum Streptophyta; class Magnoliopsida; order Santalales; family Viscaceae; genus Viscum; species Viscum album. The sequence continues at coordinate 1,485,991,551 of OY728128.1, forward strand.
CAAGATAATAGCCTAGTAAGAGGATGAATATGAGTCATGAAACATGGATGAACATCATCATCTTCATTATAGTATAAGAAAAGGATAATAATCACAATTATGAGAGGTTACATTAGATAAAGGCATGGAATGTGGAAATGCATAAAAAAATATCATGTATCATTTTTCAAATACCACACACAGTTGTAAACAAAGCTAGCATCATGTTATTTCATAATTCACTTTATCTCATGAGAATCATCACATTACCCAATGCATTGGAGTGATATATAATTCTGGGTGCACGCATCACATCATAACATTTAAATGCGCTATATAATTCCTGACACAACCATCAAACCATAAAATTTACATTATCATGCATGCCACATAGAACATATATCAGTATTGGAAATAAAATAAACCATAGAAAGGAATGAGTTTCATTTTATAAAGCATACATTCATAAAATTTGGATTTCCCAAGATAAGAAGGGAATAAGATTCTTGGATTCAATCTTGAATGAATAATAAACAATGTCATGAAAAGTAAAAGATGTGTTTTTTTGAAATAAGAGTTATCGAGAAAAAATATTTTTATTTGACATGAAAACATATTGGAAACATTTATTACACCAAAAAATTAAGGGGAAAGATAATGAAATTATATTTTATAAAAATTAAAGGAACATCCATATGGAAAATGGAGTGAAAGAGGGAAAATTCAAAGAAAGAGAGCTGGGTTCGATAATTCCCCTTACTTTATGTCCGAATTATTTCTTCACTTAATTAATTAACAAATCAAGAACCTTTTATAAATTCATTTGATTAATTATATTTTTATAATGTTCATTTGTGGAATTTTTTTTGAATTATAGAGTTTAATTTTTTCATTCTGGAGTGTTAATTTTCTTGGTTTTCATGATCGATTTTCTTGTATATAAGTATAAAAGTTCATGTACAATTAGAATAATTCTATAGAATTGAAATTATAAGTTATTAATGATTATACATAAGTTTTTATGGTTATATATATCATTTGGTTATGTTTTATGAAGATGAATCAATAAATTATACATTAGTGATAATCGTTTAGATTATTCTGACAGGTTTTTATCACAACAAACATGTTTTGTTTTATCATATAGTATTATGCATATATGATATTTCTAGAACATAAAAAAGGGTTATAAAATTCAATTTTCAATCATTTTTACCATTAAAATGGTTTTATGGACATCCATAAAGGGGTAAATGGAAAATGAAAACATGTCATCCTTGAAGGTGATAAATCAACACCATACGGACAATGCTTTCATTTTAAGAATAAAAGGGAAAGGAGAAGGTGTTTAATGATGGATTATTTCATTAGCATAATAACATTTCCATATATTTATAGTAATGAGGTTATCATTCCATTTTATGAGGGGAGGTGAGGAGAGAATAAGAAAATAAAATAACATGGAGTGAAATTAAATGAAAAGAAATAGAATTTTATCTCTTGAATCCTTATCCTTGAGAATGTCCTTTGAGAAAATGGTTTGGTCTTTTGATGAGACCAAGAGCTCATGGACATAGGAGATGGAATTTATAAGATTATTGAGAAGAATATAGAAAATGATCAATGCTTGGAAGGTGCAAGGAGAGGTGGTGGTGAGGGGTGGTACTTATAGGGGAGGAGAGGGGTGTTTTCTCACTATTTTATTCATTAGTTTATTATTTTAGCCCAAGACTATGAATAGTTTGAGAATTATCACTAAAAAAATTAAAATAATTAAGGTGATTTTGAGATTTTGGTGATTCTATTATAGATTACCCAAGGAATAGTGTATTTAACTGGTAATGTATATATACTATAAATTACTATATTCTAATATTCAACAAAAATTCATGTTTTTCATAAAAATAAAAAAAATTCACCTTAATAATTTTCTAATAAATAGAAATTAATAAAAAACTCCATTTTATGAAAATAATTTTCTATGTATTGGAAATTTAATTTTTAATTAAATTCATCATTAACATGGAATGTACAGATTTTATAATTATATCTGATTTTCTAACACGGTGAAAAATTAAATAAGGTCTCATAAAATTATCTAATAATCATAAGAAAAAACATTAATTTATTAATAAATTTTATAAAATTAATTTTTTTGAATTTTTTTCTTTGTAATCATTATATTAATTTTAAAATTGTAATTAAATATGTTTGACTTGCAAAAATACCAAAACTTAATTAATATTTTCTAAAACATTTATTTGATTATACTGTGATATAATTATATCAGATTAAAATTTATAATATTATTAAATTTTATTTATACTTTCATGGGTGAGGTTACTATTCTATTATACGGTTTACTATTCGTAAAGTTCATATTACAATTACAAAGGTCAAGTTACTATTCCATTGGTATAGGTTCTTTAACTTCTATAAATACCGCTTATACCATTCATTCTTAATTTATAATGTTTTTATTATGATCTCAATGTGATTTTATGTGGTTTATAATATATGAAAAAGTTATAAGAAGGGATTTTCCATTGATAAAAATTTGGGTCGTTACATTCTTCCCCCCTTATGAACTTTTATTCTCAAAATTTTGTTTTACATCCTATGTTGGAAAAAGGTGAGGGTACTTCTCATTCATCACTTCCTATAGTTATTGTAATGCCTCTACATACTTATGGTTTCACCATAGTACTTTGACCAGGTGAGTAGTCTTGTTGCATAGAAATTTATCTTTATGGTACAAGATCTTCACAAGATTCTCTTCATAAGAGAGATCACTTTCCAACTATGTCATCTATGAATTTAGTACATGTGATGGATATTGTATTTACTTCCTAAATAGGGATACATGGAATACATCATGTACTTGAGACATGGTAGATGGAAGTTCCAGTTGGTAGGCCACAACTCTAACTTTATCATGAATATCGAAGGGATTGATGTACCTGGGAATTAGCTTTCCCTTATTTCCAGATCTCTTGATCGTATTCTATGAAAATATGTAAAGGAATAGAATGTCTCCAAACATAAACTCAAGGTCACATAGATGATTGTCTACATAGCTCCTATGTTGACTTTGGGATGCATTTATGTGATGCTGAATGGTTTTCACATTTTCAACAATTTCATCAACTATTTCTGGTTCTAACAGCTTACATTGAACTACTTCACCTTAGCACATCACTGTTCTTCATCTTTTCCCACAAAGGGATTCATATGGACTATTTGGATACTCAAGTGGAAAATGTTATTGTAAGAAAACTCAACTATAGGTAGATGTTGGTCACATCATCCCTTGATGTTTATAGAACATTCCCTCAACATGTATTCCATTTATTGCATACTTCATTCTTATTGTCCATCAGTTTGAGGATGATAAGTTATAATGAAGTTCATCTCAGTTTTTAGACCATGTTGGAGACTTCTTATGAACTTGGAGGTGAATTTCAGATTTTGATTGGATATAATAGATAGTGGTACTCCATGCATCCATACCACTTATCTGATGTATATCCATGCAATTTGATCTAATGAGAAGTACTATCTAATTTAAATAATGTGAGATGTCTTTTTAATATGATCCATAAAAACCTAAAAAGAATTGTTTCCTCTGGATATCTTTGGAAGTCCCCTGAAAAATTCCATGGTGATTTTTCCCATATCCATGCTAGTATGGGTAATGGTTTAATCATACCCTATGACTTTTGTCTTTATTTATTCACTTTCTGACATACCATTCACTTTTATGTATATTCATTGATATCCATTTTCATATTTTCCCACAAATATTTCTTCGAGTGATCTCAATACAAATTGTTTCTCCCTAGGTGAATAGAGAAAGTTGAGCTATGTGCACCATTCAAAAGCTCCTTCTTTATCATTGAATCAAATGGTACATATAATCACGACCCAAATCATATGACTCCTTCCTCATAAATTTTAAACTCTTTGTATTTCCCCTTCCTCATATATTCCATCTTCTTATAAATTTCCACATCATTTCATTGAGAACCCTTTGTTTTATCCTAGAGGGATGGTTGAGAAATAATTTGAGAAAGGATTGATGATGTTATATCCTTAATTATTCCCATGTCAATCATTTTCAAATATAAGAATATTTTATCCTATTAAATTATCATCATTGATAATGTTTCATGATTTTTTCTACATAGAGAATCCAACACTTTATTCCCATTACCAGGATGGTTGTGGATTGAGCAGTTATAATTCATGATGAACTCTAATCATATTCACTGGTGCATATTAATCTATTTTTTTGTGAATATTTATTTGATTATATTATGATCATTAAATATTTCACACTTATCCCCTTGATATAATGCCACCCGAATTTCGAAACAGAGATCACAAATTCCAACTCCAAATTATGCGTAGGATAGTTTTTCTCATGAATTTTTAACCAACTTGAAGTATAGGTTATTGATTTACCATTTATCATTAATATAGATCATAATCCATTTTCAAGCATCACTGCATATTAAAAATAGTTCAACACTTGATAGAAGTGTGATTAATTTCATGGTGATAAGCCTACTTTTTAACTGTTTGTGGTAGTCATCACATTTACTAATCTATACAAACATTCCCCCTAATGAGTCATCTAGGTTTGTAGATTTTAAAATTGTGACAAGGTCTTCCCTAATCATCGAATATACTCATCTAGACCTAGGAAACTATGGATCTCCATTACAGATGTTAGCATGGGCCACTCCTGGATTAACATATTCTTAGAAGGGTCCATAAGATATTAATTTTCTAGTGATAAAATTCCCTAAGAATAATACTTCCTCCATCTTGAAATCAAATTTATTATACATTTCATAATGTTTTTACCTTCACAAATTATTTATCATTGTATTAAAATGATCCGCACGATCCTAATTTATCTTGGATTATATCAAAATCAAATCAATAAAGAATACCAAAAATTTTCCTAAGTAACCTCTAAAGATACTATTCATTAAGTCTATGAATATTGTTGAAGAATTAGTGAGTACAAAGGGAATCACTATGAACTCATAGTGTTTATACCTCATTTGAAATTCAGTCTTTAGAATATCTTCCTTTATCACATTTAATTAGTGATATCCCGACTGAAGTTCCACCTTAGAGAAATAATTGGAACAACATAGTTGATAGAACAATTCATCCAACCATGTAAGGGGATAATTATTTTTCATCTTGATTTTATTAAGCTCAAAATAATCAATATAAAGTTATATCGATCTTTTCATATTTATTCCAGAAGAGAACTGGTCTGCCCCTTGGTGAAGCACTTGGGAATATAAAGCTCTTTTCTAGATTCTCCTGTAACTACTTCTTAAGTTCATCCAACTTAATGTGGGACATTCTATAAGGTGTCTTTGATATAGGCAATTATCCAAGAATAATTTCATTTGAGAACTCAACCTCTCGATCTGGAATAATACTCGACAATTTTTTGTGGAACACATCTATGTATTCCCTCACAATGGGAATGTCTTTGATCATAATCCTCTATTTTTTCTTAATCTTTTTAGCCATATATGCTTGCTCATAAGTCAATAATATCCATAGTCAACATGATGTGTTAGAATAAGATTCATCTTACTCTTTACACTTTTATGTAATTGGATTATGCTTCAATATGTGTAGAGTGATATCCCTTTCCTGATATTTGATGTTCTATTTACATAAAGATAGCCAATACATGCCAGAAATAGAATAAAAAATACACCTAAGGAAGTATGATGAGATTTTCTAAAAGGTTTAATTCAAAAAAATTAACTGAAGAGGAGTTATATAATTTGTATGAAATAATTTATCAATTTTCTATTCTCATAAATAACTCAAACTCCATATTTTTATGCTTTGTTTGAGTAGTTATACTAAACTTGAATGATATGAAAGAATACATAGAACCCGAATAAAATAGTATATTCATTGTTCTTGAATGAATAACCATCATACCTATAACCACATAATTGTCAGGATCCACCTTAGTAGTAGTTATGAAATAAACCTTCCCTTGATCATTTTTATTTGGGGGTTGGTGGCACTGATTACCCTTAAGGACTCATGGTTTAGTAAATTATATTACATAGTTCCCTTTCTCCCTACAATTGTAGCATTGAACCATAGGTGGTTCTCTCTTTTCCTCCAACACATTATCCTTCTTTATCATGACTTTTCAACATTTAAGAGCTTGGTGGACTTCCCTCCCACACTTATATCATTTTCATGTACATTTGAGGCAATTAACATGATTATTTCTACCAAATTCTTGACATATGGGTTGTTGATATTTATTTCCACCCTTCTCATTAGATCCTCCATCTTGAAACTCTATCTTTCATTTCTTATCACTATATTCGTCAGCCCATTACCAAAACTCCATATCCACTTATAGAGAACATTGAAAATATTCATCATAACTCCCAATGTCAGGAATTTCTAGATCCTTTTAAAGGTTTGTTTTTTAATACAAAAAAAATCTATCAATTTTTCTATAATTACTGAAAACAAAACCAGAAGCATACCTTTTAATCCTTTTGAAAATTTCTTTGTACACTATGAGAAATTCCCCTTCCTTTTTCTTCAGCTCTATAAACTCTATCTCCATATTTGTATTGAGATTTAGAGGAAATTGTTTTTTACGAAATAGTGTATTAAATTCTTCCCACTCCATCTCTTCAATTTGTTCTTCGACTTGGTGTTCTTAATCAACGACCACCATTGGTGAGCCTCTCAATCTAGATGATAAATGGGTAGAGTCATCTTCTCCATCTCATAAAAGTGAAGTATTGGAAAGATATTATCCATTGAGTTGACCCCCTATTCTAAGACTAGTGGATAAGAGGATCCAATAAATTTCAGTGGTTGTTGTCGTATAAAAGACTCGGTAGATAGTTTCTCCCACTTAGGTGAGCAAGTATCTTACAAATTATTCAGGTTATTATTCATTGCCTAAGACCGCTAGGAAATAATCACCATGAAATTTTGAACCCCACATCCCAAATCCTTGGGGATGTCATTTGGAACATCACTGCATTGTCCCTGATATGGTTTGTTGGCAAGGTTTATCATGGATCCCACTATTTTCTAAAATATAAAGGGTTAGAACAAATAATTAGTCAACAAGCCATGAATAAATAATTTATCCCTTTATTCAATTAACTGTAAAGGAATATCTTGTGGGATCCCTATGATTAATATTTTTCTAAAACGAATCTTATTTGGGGCTTACTTATACTTAGAATATTTCTAGGTTTTTCACTACGGTTCTCTGATCCTAATTCCCAAATTAACTAAACCGTGCTCTGATACCAACTACAGTGACAGTACTTTTCCTTACTAAACTATTATATCATTTTAAAGATAAACAACATAAAATTGTTACACAAAAAGGATCCAAAGTTTTAGTGTATTAGGAAAATTATGACCACAAAAAAAATTTACATAATAAACATAAACATTTATTTAATTCCTTATTCTCAAGATTCTCATTATACCTCGTGTTCTCCTTAGTAAAATTATACACTTGAGGATATATATCAAAATATGGGGTGAGATAAAAGTCCAATAAGTGGATAAATAAGTGACATGAAACATGGGTAAGAATAATCATCATTAAAATAATATAAGCAATGGATCATAATCATAATAACGAGAGTACATATTATATAATGTCACGAAATGTAGAAATTCATAAAAATGAAAAATCATGTCTTAGTAGTCAAATACTACACATAGTTATGAACAAATCCTGCATCATGTTCATGAATAATTAATTTATCTTATGAAAATCATCACATTATCTAATTAATTTGATCACTATTAATTCTAGGTTCACTCATCACATTATAACATTTACATGTGCTACATAATTTCAGCCAGACCCATCACATCGTAACATTTACATTATCAAGTATAGCACATGAAAATTATATTAATATTGGACATAAAATAACCCATGGAAAGTAATTAGTTTAATTTAATAAATCATATTTTCATAAACTTGGGAGTTACCAAGATTAAAAGGTAATAAGATTCTTGGTATCAATCTTGATTGAAGAAGAAACAATCTCATGAGATGTAAAAGATGTGTTTTTTTGAAAGAAGAGTTATTTTGAAAAAATATGATCATTTATCATAAAACCATATTGGAAACATGTATATCCCAGAAAATAAAAGGTAAGGATGTATAAATTATCTTTAATAAACATTAAAGGAACATTGATACTAAAAATGGAGGGAATTAGGGAAAACCTGAAGAAAGAGAATTGAGTTTGTGAATTCACCTTACCTTATATTCAAATGATTTATTCACATTAATATCATATAAAATAAAATAAAATTCATTATTTAACAAATAAAAAACATTTTATACATGAATTTTTTTCATTATAATTTTATTATGTTCATTTATGAGATTTTTGATGAGTTATAGAGTTTAATTTCATCATTCAGGAGTGTTTTTTTCTTAGTTATCATGATCTGTTCACTTTTATATAAGTATGGAAATTCATTGTACAATAGGAGTAATTATACAGAATTGAAATTATAAGTATTTAATGATAATAATTAAGTTTAAATGGTTATATATATATATCATTTTTATATGGTATAGGGATGAATCATTAGATAATACATTATTTATAATCGTTTAGACTATTACGACAATTGTTTGATCATAATGAACTCGTTTTGTTTTTTCATTTAGCATTATGTAAATATGTTAACTATGGACCATAAAAATGGTTATAATATACAATTTATAATTTTTTATCCATTAAAATTGTTTCATGACCAGCCTTAAAGGAGGTAAGGTAAAATGAAAACATGTTGTCCATGATGGAGATAAATCACCTTGTCACAGATGATTCTTTTATTTTAAGAATAAAAGAGAGAGGAGAAGGGTTTGATGATGGATTATTATATTAGAATACTATAATAAAATTATATATAAATAAATGGGGTTATCATTCCATTTGGATGAGGGGAGGTGAGGAGAGATTAAGAAAACAAAAGCAACTTGAAAATAAATTAAAATAAAAGAAAGAGGATTTTTCCTCTTGAATCCATCTCCTTGAGAACCTCCTTTGGGAAAAGGGGTTGGTATTATGATGAGACCAGAAGATATTGGATGTGGGGTAGGGGAATAATAAGATAATTTGGTTGATTTTGTACATGTTTTAGATATTGGAAGGCATGAGGATAAGATGGGGTGAGGGGTGGTATATATAGGGGTAGAGATATGTGTTTCCTCATTATTTTATTTATTAGTTTATTATTTTGGCTTAAAACTGTGAATAGTTTGATAATTATCAATAAATATGTTAAAATATTGAAGGGTAGTATAAGGCCCTGACCTTAAACCTTACTTAATATTGAATTAACTGAATAATTCAAATTAAGGATCTTTTCAGGTTTAGAGTTTTAGAGAATTAGATCATAACTATTACATCTCAAAAGATTACAAAGTAGAAACTTCTACTAAGCTTCCATAAAATAAAAAATCTTAAAAAGAAAAATATCTAGTTCCGTGTTTTTGATAGCATGACTTTCCCTTGATCCCATCCTTGACCCTATTCCACATTAAGTCCTGGGAAAAACATTTCAAAAAAACTTAGGGTGAGCATAAAAAGCTCAGTAAGGGATACACAAAGAATGAAAACTGTTAGTTTTTCAAAACAACAAGTAAACCATATATACTTTATCAAAGTAATAATTTTCACCTTTATGAAGTAGTAAAAATGATTCACTGAATAAAATATCATTACTTAACCTTTTGTAACCAAAAGGTTACCATAGAACCCTTATAAAGATCACATAACATATAAAGGTAACTTGGGACATAAACATACATAAATGGAATAACCATACGGTTGACATCCACACATATCACTTAATGGAATAGCCATAGGGAAGATTTCCATACCCAATGCATTGGAGGTTATAACGTAACCACCCATCCTGGTATTCACGTCACCACCCGTCATATGGTTTATCACGTAACCACCCGTCAAATGTCAAAGTACCATTATAAAATCATAAGACATAAAACAAATATAATGGAAAGAAAACATTTCCACAATTTGATCACAATATATCACTTAAATATATTGACATAACAAATCCATTATAAAAACAATTTTAAATACCAAAATACATAAAAGATTATATGGAATTTATTTTATTTTAAAAACATTACGGCTTGTTGAGGAAGCCAAAGACCAAATAATACTCGCAGCAGCGAAAAATGTCGTTGTCACCACGTACGTTAAAAGAAACATTCCTTTTTGTCTATTAGTAAAACTCTTCATAGAAAAAGATTCATTTTGTATAAAAGTAAAAGTCAATGGAGTTTATAAACCATATAGAAGAAAGCCTTGTATTAGAACAAAATATTTTCTCAATGAAAGGAGATTGAGACAAAGTCCCTTACCTCGTGTCCGACGTGACTCGATTGCTCTTTAATCTCCTGAATAATAAACTATTGTTAATTTCTACTTGCTTAAGAACGTTTTTAAAGCTGACTATTCCTTTTATATCAATTATTTCCATGTTATAAGTATTATGTAATCATTTAAGTTAGTAATTTTTGTTTTTTCGATATTTGGTTCTTAAGTCGAAAGTGGACTTCTTACAATTACATGTTGTTCATGTGGTCAAAAGTTCATTATATCCAGAATGATATTAATGATTTGGATATCATATATATTATATATATCCAGCATATAAATTTATTTATAATATTACATAATCATTTATAGGTAATAAATAAAATGCACCGTTCATGGAGACGGTAAACAGTACGTACGCATGAACGCTACTTTCATCTCTATGTCATATTAATGGAATTAAAACTAAATGAGAGATATGTATATTTTAATTTCGAGAATTATATTAATCATTTATATGTAACATAAATCATATATATACATTATATATATGTATGTATAATAGTACATTACATTAGGGGATAAGAAATGAAATGCACCGTTCATGGAGACAGTAAGCCGTACGTACGCATGAACGCTACTTTCATTTCTATCTCATACTTTAATGGAAAGAAATAATAATGATATAAAGGTATATTATAATTCCATTATAAAATCATATATAATAACTTTAAATCTATCCTTTATACATCCAACATATGGCATTAATGAATCAAATCACTTTGAGGGGGTGGTAGTCCGCACTTCCTAAAATGAAGATATCGCGTATACCCATAATGGAAACCATATAGGTATTCAATAAATGAAAAATACATAAGCTTAAGGAAAATATAAACATATTATATATCATATATAAATATATAGAGACATATTAATGGCCACCTTTGAAGGTGTTGGAATAATATTGAACAATCATCGTTTCGTGAGGCAGAAATTCGCCATCCACAGAAACAGAATGTTATTTAACCATTAGATGTAGGTGTGTGTATGTGTAGCTCAAATTCTTCTTATAAAAACATACTAGTATATTGAAGATACTGGAGTTGTTACAAAATAAAGGAATAAAAAGAGTTTAGAGGGTTGGAGAAGCAAAATAAAACAAAAGAACACAAGAGAAAACACTACCTTTAAAACGAGTAAATCTTTTTGATTTGAGCTCAAAGGCTCCCTTGGGAAGACTTATGCCCAAAGTGAGGCTTCTAGGAGTAATATAGGGATGTGGAGAGAAAAAAAGAGCACATATTGGCCGAACCAATGTCTTGAGAGGTGTGGGTAAGGAGGTAGAGGTGGGGGCCTTTTATAAGAGGAGAGGAGGGGCACTCTTGGAAAGTTATAAAAGTTTAGTTTATTATAAAATGATTTTCGGATTTTAAAGGTCCCAAATTGATATAATTCGAGGATAAGGTGATAAGGGTTCTAAATCCAGCCATGAAATAGGTTTTTTACATGTGTAGGTCTTAGATTTCACATTATCTTGTCATTTTATTTAAATCGTTAAATAATGAGGTAATCGCTGCATCATCATGGTGTCATAAATAATTTAATTTTTTTAATGTCTAAAAATTATAAAAAAAATATCATGATGTATAAAATCCTTTTATCTTTATAATGAATTTTTATAGTAAAAAATACGACTTGTATAACCCCATTTAAAAATTGTTTTAGTAAAACAACTTATGTTTGTGACATTTTGATTTTAACTTTAAATAAAAAGTTATTAATGTCATTTTCCTACCAAAGTGGCTCCATGGGGTCCCCAATTTGACCCATGGACTATCTTGGTCGGCCATGAAACATCCAATAAGGGTAGGAAATGTGTCAAGTTCATTTAATATTATTAAAACATTATTTTTACCTTAAACTACACTAACTACCTCTAATCGCGATTAATAAACATAAAAGTTACTATTCACCAAAAAATTATTTTAATCCCATTGAACCACATTTTACTTCCTAATGAAAACCATGTATGTTGGATTTTTTAAATTCAAAACACAAAGGTGGTAAAATTTCATTTAAACGAAAAATCAGTTTTTAAGTACCACTTAGTGGTTTCACTATTCATCAAAAATTGAAGTTTTTCAGAAATATACTAAAAATTCCCCCTAAGCTATATTTGATATTCCGAATTAAAAAATGAAGTCTAGTTTACAAAATTCAAAACATATAAGTTGAATTAATTAATTTAATAATTAAATCCCACTGTCAGGGCAAATAGCAGGTTTTTTATGAAACAATAAGTATCAAAAGATTGACACTAGTTTAAGTCTGATTTCAAAGTGAAATTAATTCCAACGACCACTATTGGATTAAATGGTAAAAATATATTCTAATTTCACTTTAAAACGAATTCAAATGATAATCTAATCATATAAATAAATTAGATTAAAAAGAGGTTTTGAATTAAAATACAACATTTTTCACTCTACATTAAAAAATGAACTTTATCAGAAAAGTACCAAAAATTTACACAAAGTAAATTTTGATGTCCGGATTCTAAAAAAGAGTTGTATTTGGTGAAATAGAATGTATACGAGTGACCAAAACTATATTTAATGACGATTCTCCATCAAAAGGCGATAAGTGAAACTTTAGTGAAAATTAGGGTATAAATGCCTAAAATTGAATTATTTTTGTATTTTAAGCCTTTATATTTTATTGGATAAATGTAAAAACATTTTAAAAAACATATATAATCATATTTTAGTTATTTCTATCCATTCCCTCCAAAACAACGACTATGTGTTAACTATCATTTAAAATAATATTATTTTATTACTAGTGTGCAACGTAAGATTTCAATGAAACCCTTTGTTGCGTATTTGGTACGCTATCGAACACAACAACCCCTTTAAAGTAAAATTAATATTTAATTCGTAAATATTAATAAATATGAAAATGCTTTATTCTTTATTTACCTGGGATGTTACTTCCTTCCCCCTTTTGGGAATTGCGTCCTCGCAATTTTATTCACTTATCAAAATAAGTGGGGGTATTTACCCCTCATAGCATTTTAAGATTCCCACGTTGCCTCTTCAACCATATGGTTTTTCCACAAAACCTTTTACTGGTGAATTACCTTATTTCGCAACACTTGCTCTCTTCGGTCAAGAATCTAGACTGGTTGTTCTTCATAAGAGAGATTCTCTTCCAACTGAACTACCTCTGGGCTCAAAACATGAGATGGATCTGGAATATACTTTCTCAACATTGAAACATGAAAAACATTGTGTACCTGAGATAAACTCGGAGGTAAAGCCACTCGGCAAGCAACCGATCCAACTTTCTCCAGAATTTCATATGGTCCAATGAACCTTGGACTCAACTTTCCTTTCTTACCAAATCGCATCACACTTTTCCCTAGTGAGACTTTGAGAAAAATATGATCACCTACCTCAAAAGATAGAACCTTCCTCTGGTTATTCGCATAACTTTTCTGTCTGCTATGAGCTGTTCTCATGTGTTTCTGAATCAACTGAACTTTTTCTGCCATCTCTTCTACCAATTCTGGTCCCATCAGCTTCCTTTCACCTACTTCATCCCAAAAAGCTGGAGTTCGACACCGCTTCCCATATAATGCCTCAAAATGTGCCATCTGTATACTAGAATGAAAACTGTTATTATAAGAAATCACAACTAAAGAAAGTTGTTGGTCCCAACTTCCCTAATAATCCATAGAGAAAGCTCGTAGCATATCCTCCAAGGTCTGAATTGTTCGTTCTGACTGCCCATATGATTGCGGATGAAAAGCTGTACTTAAATTTAATTCAGTACCCAATGACTTCTGAAGGCCTTTCCAAAAGTTAGAAGTAAACCTGGGATCACGATCAGATACAATGGAGAGGGGAACTCCATGCAACCTGACTATCTGTTTAAGATAAAATCGAGAAAGTTGATCTAGATAGAATGTATCTCAAATAAGAAGGAAATGATCAGATTTAGTCAATCGATCAACAATAACTGAGATTGCATTATTACCTCGAGATGTCCTCGGTAATCCCACAACAATGTCCATGGATACATTTTCCCATTTCCACTCTGGCACCGGTAAAGGATGAAACATCCCTTTCGGTAACTGTCGCTCTGCTTTAACCTGCTGACAAGTGAAACACTTCACAGTAAAATCAGCAATATATCTTTTCATTCCATCCCACCAGTAAAACTCCCGAAGATCTCTATACATCTTAGTACTTCCTGGATGAACTAAAAACGGAGAACTATGAGCTTCACATAACAACTCTCTCTTCAACTCTGAATCACAAGGAACACACAATCTCTTCCCAAAACTCAAAACACAATTGTTATCAATGTTGAATTCAGGAAACTTACCCTTCTGAACCAGCTCTACCTTTTTCTGCAATTCACTGTCTTTCTTCTGTGCTTGCTTAATTCTTTCTGATAGAGAAGATTTCACTGATACCTGAAACAAAACAGAAGGACATCCTGCACCAACAACTTCTATGCCAAAGTTCATCAAATCCTTAACCAACGGATCTCGTTCCAAACGTAGCATGGTTAATGAAGCAATACTTTTTCTACTCAAAGCATCAGCCACTTTATTTTCTTTTTCCGGATGGTAATGAATTGTACAATCATAATCCTTGATTAATTCCAGCCATCTCCTCTGTCTCATGTTCAACTATTTCTGAGTGAATATATACTTTAAACTTTTGTGATCAGTATATATTTCACACTTTACTCCATACAAATGGTGCCTCCAAATTTTTAGAGCGAAAACAATAGCAGCTAATTCCATGTCATGAGTAGGGTAATTTACCTCATGAGTTTTCAACTAACGTGAAACATATGCAATTACCTGATCATTCTACATAAGGACTCAACCAAGTCCTTTCAATGAAGCATCACTATAGATAACAAACTCACCATTCTTGGAAGGAAGTGCCAAAACTGGAGCATTCACCAATCTTCTTTTTAACTCTTGAAAACAATCATCACATTCTTTCGTCCAGATAAACATAACACCCTTCTGAGTTAGCTTAGTCATTGGACTAGATAATCGTGAAAATTTTTCAACAAACCTTCGGTAGTAACCTTCCAAACCAAGAAAACTACGGATCTCTGTTACATTTGTGGGTCTTGGCCATTCTTCAACAACTTTTGTTTTAGCAGGATCAACAATTATGCCATATTTGGAACAATGCGACCAAGGAAAGAAATTTGTTGCAACCAAAACTCACACTTGCTGAATTTCCCATACAATTGCTTTTCTTTTACGGTTTGCAAGATAACCCTTAAAGGACTTTCATGCTACTCTTTAATTTTAGAAAACATCAAAATACCATCAATAAAACAACTAACATTTTTCACCTGAGTCAACTGAGCCATCACTGCAACAAATTGTTTAGTTCTGATTCTAACCATCTCATGATACTGATATGAAAGGTCATTTCCCTCTGTATGCATTCCCAGAAAATATGTTATTTTTCCTCTACGAAAACCCATTCTTAACACAAAAATATCTTAGGATAAGAAACATGGTAATCTTCAAATGCTATATCATTTCAGTCATACCATAAATTAATTTATAATTTAACAATTTTTTAACTCCTAAAGTTGTCTAAACCAACCTCTGATA
The DNA here is from genome assembly GCA_963277665.1 of Viscum album. NCBI lineage: Eukaryota > Viridiplantae > Streptophyta > Magnoliopsida > Santalales > Viscaceae > Viscum > Viscum album. Next base: position 1,486,007,604 of record OY728128.1, read on the forward strand.
CCAACTATAAGGCCCCGACCTTAAACCTTACATAATATTGAATTAAATGAATAATTCACATTGATGATCTTTTCAGGTTTAGAGTTTTAGATAATTAGATCATAACCATTACATCTCAAAAGATTACAAAGTAGACACTTCCACTAAGTTTCCATAAAATAAAAACTATTAAAAAGAAACATGTCTAGTTCCATGTTTTAGATAGCATGACTTTCCCTTGATCACATCCTTGACCCTATTCCACATTAATTCCTGTGAAAGACATTTCAAAAAAACTTGGGGTGAGAATAAAAAGCTCAGTAAGGGATACACAAAGAATGAAAACTGTTATTTTTTCAAAACAACTAGTAAACCATGTATACTTTATCAATGTAATACTTTTCACCTTTATGAAGAAGTAAAAACTCTTCAATGAATAAAAGATCATTACTTACCCTTTTGTAACCAAAAGGTTACTATAAAACTCTTATAAAGATCACATAACATAAGGTAACTTGGGACATAATCATACTTAAATGGAATAACCATACGGTCTACTTCCACACATATCACTTAATGGAATAGCCATACGACCGACTTCCATACCCAATACATTGGAGGTTATAACGTAACCGCCCACCCTGGTATTCATGGCACCACCCGTCATATGGTTTATCATGTAACCACCTGTCAAATGTCCGAGTACCATTATAAAATCATAAGACATAAAACAAATATAATGGAAAGAAAACATTTCCACACTTTGATCACAATATATCACTTAAATATATTAACATAACAAATCCATTATAAAAACCATTTTCAATACCAAAATTCATAAAGGATTATATGGTATTTATTTCATTTTAAAAACATTACGGCTTGTTGAGGAATCCAAAGACCAAATAATACTCGCAGCGGCGGAAAAGGTCGTTGTCACCACGTACGTTAAAAGAAACATTCCTTTTTGTCGATTAGTAAAAAACTTCGTAGAAAAATATTCCTTTTGTATAAAAGTAAATTTCAAAGGGGTTTACACACCATATATAAGAAAGCCTTGTATTATAACAAAATATTCCTCAATGAAAGGAGATTGAGACAAAGTCCCTTACCTCGTGTCCGACGTGACTCGATTTCTCTTTAATCTCATGAATAATAAACTAGTGTTAATTTCTACTTTCTTAAGAACCTTTTTTAAGCTGACTATTCCTTTTATATCAATTATTTCCATGTTATAAGCATTATGTAACCATTTAAGTTAATAATGTTTGTTTTGTCGATATTTGGTTCTTAAGTCGAAAGTGGACTTCTTACAATTACATGTTGTTCGTGTGGTCAAAGGTTCATTATATCCAGAATGATATTCATGATTTGGATATCATATATATCATATATATTCATCATATAAATGTATTTATAATATTACTTAATCCTTTAGAGGTAATAAATGAAATGCACCGTTCATGGAGACGGTAAGCCGTACGTACGCATGAACGCTACATTCATCTCTATGTCATATTAGTGGAATTAAAACTAAATGAGAGATATGTATATTTTAATTCCAGAATTATATTAATCATTTATATGTAACATACATCATATATATCCATTATATATATGTACTTATAATATTACATTACATTTGGGGATAAGAAATGATATACACCGTTCTTGGAGACAGTAAGCCGTACGTACGCATGAACGCTACTTTCATTTCTATATCATACTTTAAGGGAAAGAAATAATAATGATATAAAGGTATATTATAATTCCATTATAACATCATATATAATAACTTTAAATCCATCATTTATACATCCCACATATGGCATTAACGATTCAAATCACTTTGAGGGGGCGGTAGTCCGCACTTCCTAAAATGAAGATATCGCGTATACCCATAATGGAAGCCATAAAGGTATGCCATAAATGAAAAATATAGAAGCTTAAGGAAAATATAAACATATTATATATCATATATAAATATAGTGATATCTTAATGGACACCTTTGAAGGTGTTGGAATAATATTGAACAATCATCGTTCCGTGAGGTAGAAATTCGCTACCCACAGAAACAGTATGTTCTTTAACCATTAGATGTAGGTGTGTGTAAGTGTAGATTGAATTATCCTTATAAAAACATCCTAGTATATTGAAGATACTTGTGTTGTTACAAAATAAAGGAATAAAAAGAGTTTAGAGGGTTGGAGAATTAAAATAAAACAAAAGAACACAAGGGAAAACACTACCTTTAAAACGGGTAACTCTTTTTGATTTGAACTCAAAGGCTTCCTTGGGAAGACTTCTGCCCAAAGTGAGGCTTCTAGGAGTAATAGAAGGATGTGGAGAGACCAAAAGAGCAGAGTTTGGCCGAACCAAAGGCTTGAGAGGTAGAGGTGGGGGCCTTTTATAAGATGAGAGGAGGGGCACTTTTGGAAAGTTATAAAAGTTTACTTTATTATAAAATTATTTTCGGATTTTAAAGGACCAAAATTGATATAATTTTAGGAGAAGGTGATAAGGGTTCGAAATCCACTAATCCAATAGGTTTTTTACATGTGTAGGTCTTATATTTTACATTATCTTTTCATTTTATTTAAATCATTAAATAATGAGGTAATCGCTGCATCATCTTGGTGTCATATATAATTTAATTTATTTAATGTCTAAAAATTATAAAAAAACTATCATGATGTATAAAACCTTTTTATCTTTCTAATTAATATTTATAGTTAAAAATATGACTTTTATAACCCCATTTAAAAATTGTTTTAGTAAAACAACTCATGTTTGTGACATTTTTATTTTATCTTTAAATAAAAAGTTATTAATGTCATTTTCCTACCAAAGTGGCTCCATGGGGCCCCCAAGTTGACCCATGGATTTTCATGGTCGTCCATGACACATAAAAGAAGGGTAGGACATGTTTCAAGTTCATTTAATATTATTAAAACATTATTTTTACCTTAACCTACACTAATTACCTCTAATCGTGATTAATAAACAGAAAAGATACTATTCACCAAAAAATTATTTTAATCCCATTGAACCACATTTTACTTCTTAATGACAACCATGTATGTCAGATTTTTAAAATTTAAAACACAAAGGTGGTAAAATTTCATTTCAACGAAAAATCAGTTTTTTAAGTACCACTTTGTGGTTTCACTATTCATCAAAAATTGAAGTTTCTCAGAAAAATACCAAAAATTCACCCTAATATATATTTGATATTCTGAATTCAAAACTGAAGTCTATTTTACAAAATTCAAAACATATAAGTTGCATTAATTAATTTAATAATTAAATCCCGCAGTTAGAGCAAATAGCGTGTTTTTATGAAACAATAAGTATCTCAAGATTGACAATCGTTTAAGTCTGATTTCAAAGTTAAATTAATTAAAATGACCACTATTGGATTAAATGGTAAAAATATATTCTAATTTCACTTTAAAACCAATTCAAACAATAATATAATCATATAAATAAAATATATTAAATAGAGGTTTTGAATTAAAATACAACATTTTCACTATTCATTAAAAAATGAACCTTATCGGAAAAATACCAAAAATTTACACAATGTAAATTTTGATGTCCCGATTATAAAAAAGTGTAATATTTGGTCCAATAGAATTTATAAGAGTGACCAAAACTATATTTAATGATGGTTCACCATCAAAAGGCGATAAGTGAACCTTTAGTGAAAATTAGGGTATAAATGCCTAAAATTGAATTCTTTTCATATTTTATGCCTTTATCTTTTATTGGATAAATGTAAAAACATTTAAAAAAAACATATATAATAATATTTTAGTTATTTCTATCCATTCCCGCCAAAACAACGGCTATGTGTTAACTACCATTTAAAATAATATTAATTTATTACTAGTGTGCAACACAAGATTTCAATGAAACTCTTTGTTGCGTATCAGGTACGCTATCGAACATAGCAACCTCTTTAAAGTAAAATTAATATTTAATTCTTAAATATTAATAAATATGAAAATGATTTATTCTTTATTTACCTGGGATGTTACAGGTAGTTTGAAATTACAATTCTTACATTAGATTTGACTCAGGGAATAGTGTATTTAACTTGTAATTTATATGTACTATAAATTACCATATTTTTCTACTCACAAAAATTCATGTATTTCAGAAGAATCCCTAAAATTCACCCTAAATTGTTTCAATATGTATAATTAAAAAATTAATTCATTTTTCTGAAAATAATTTTATATGTATGAGAAATTAAATTTTTAATTAAATCATCATTTACTCTGTAAATACATATTTTTAAATTTTAACTAATTTTTTACACATTGAAAAATTAATTAAGCTCCCATAAAATTATCTTAGAGTCATAGAAAAATATTAATTCATAAATACAATTTCGGAAAATAAATTTATTTTTAATCATTATATTAATTATAAAAATTTAATTAAATATTTATGACTTACAAAAATACTAACAATTAACTAAATTTTTTTAATACATATACTTACCTATACTATGAAATAATTATATCATATTATAATTTAAAATACCATAAAATTTTATTTATACTTTTATGGGTGATTTTACCATTATGTTGGTCAGTTTACTATTCATAAGGGTCATATTACAATTATTATGTTCAAGTTACTATACCATTGGTATATGTTCCTTAACTTCTAAAAATACCTCTTATACCATTCATTATTCATGTATATATTTTTTATTTTGTTATAAAATGATTTTATGTGGTTTATACTATAGGAAATAATTATAAGAATGGAATTTTCATTGATAAGTTTTTGATTTGTAACAACAATGCATTTTCAAAATATCACATTTGAAATTTTTTTCCAAATGTTTCAAAAATAAACTCTATGGAACCAAATTATAAATAAATACTCATAATAAAATATTAACTCCTAGAGGTAAGTCATTTCTATCAATTCATGTCATGCTCTTATCATTAGGCATACCCATGACAATGAGATAACAACTTCTTGAAGTGTATCCAAACAGTAATATACCCAACTCACTGGTAACTTGAGGATTAGAATATATAGGTCAGATATGAGTTTTTTCTCTATATTTCCTATTACAATGATCTTATATCCTTTCTACCAATCCAACTTAAGGACTACATAAGAATGAATTTATAACTCCAAAACCATATGAAACATTGTCCCAAAATGAAAGATTAACCATCCAAGACTAATTCCTTTTGTAACATCCCACACCTTCCTACTGGTTTAGGAAGGATGAAGGAAATTACATATCCTTAGGTGACATCCTCAAGATACCAAAGGCTGGAAATAAACTCTAAGGTACTCATAAATAATTGGGGGATGATTTGACATTGAAAATAAAACATCCAAAACTTTATATCCATATCTGAACAACCACTATATGATGAAATAAAATTATGTAATACAATCAAGGTACACTAACAAATCAAAACTAAATCAGAGTACACTATGAAAACCAAAAGCAATATCAGAGTATTAAAAGATGAAAAAACCAAAAAATGCCAATGACTCCAAAGATACAAACTCCACAACTTCCCACAATCCCTAAGATCCACATCCTTGATTCAGACCAAGGAATCACAATTCATCACTAAAAAAATGAGATAATTTGTCTTTACCTAGGTCTTAATAAATAATATCTACAAATAAACCAATATTCCCAAATAGGATGTGAGTATAAAACATAGTAGGTTTTCTCAAATTGACCTCCTAACTCACACTAATGAGATGGATAATGATTGCACATTTATATAAACCAATTTATATAAAAAAAATGAAATTGTTGATATCAAACCAACGCCATTTCTAAACAGACACTTTCCATAGAATGTAACCATACAACTCATTAAACACATTTTTCAAATCCATTTGGCATAAGCCATTCCATTCCACACAACTAAACATACACACACACACACACATTCACTCAATATTAATGTTACCATTGATGATGTAACATCACGTACATACTCTATCCCTTTGGTGGTGGTACTTCACATCCAATATCCATCCCATTCTACTCACGCCCAACAATTTATGCCAGAACCATGCCAAAATAATCATTTCATACCATTTTAATTAATTAATCCTTTTATTGAAAAAACATTCAAACTAATTTTAAATGAAATAAATGAAAAACCATTTTTAAATCATCATTTTAAAACCATGTAATCAATTTCACATTACACAAACAACCAATTACCAAAATTTCACAAAACATCACTAAAGAGGGTTTACATCAAACTTTTCATAACAATTTCATAATTAAATTAGAGAAATTAAATAAATTTGAAATAAATAATTCATGTTCTAATACGAGGAGTCTAGAGTAAAGCCACCAACCTTACAAACCTAGGTGAAAATAAATAAGGGAACAAATTATTCAACAAAAACAGATTGAAACTTCAAAAATACACCTTATATCTTGTTACTTATAATGATCACATACATTTATCCTCAATATTGGATTATAAAAACACATATCTATCCCCAAAATATTATATTAATGAATTCAATAGAGGGACTAAGAAGAAAACCAAGGATATCTACCATGAATGATTACTTACAAAGGAATATGGCCTCCAACACACCAATATTTACCAATAGATCTCTCTTGGATCCAGAAGAATGGACTCCATGTACTTTTGGGGGAAATTAAATTAAGTTAGGTACATATTAAGTGAAAAAGTTATGCATTAAGTGGAAAATCTAAATTAAATCCAATATTTTAATCTAATGGTTAACAGTGCATGATTATGTCAAATGGTTATGAAAATCATGAAAAAACTATGCACTTGACACTGCTTCCAAACATCACATATTTGTACCACATGGTTAGAAAAACTATGTGCCAACCATGATCAACCCATCTATTAAACTTTTCATGGTTTCTATTAGGTGGTTGCATGGTTTGGATAAATCGTGTTTCAACTGTGCACCTGCCCAATGACCTCTGTTTCCCCTTGAACTATTTTCTGGTGGTGTTTCACAGTTTATAATAATCATTATAAAACCTTCAACCTCCACAAAATCCCCAAAACATTCCCAAACCCCTAAAAAAATTCCAAAAAATAACCCCATAAAAATATATGCTTATAATACATAAATAAATGGTCAATTATCTGAAATTTATGTTGCTATAGAGATCATCCTAAGATTCACCAATACTATTATCATCTTTTCTAAATGTATCTTTGAATACAATCATTTTTCACTTAAAAACATGTGTTGAAATTGTTATTCAAAATGTTATCCATATCTTTTTCTTTATAATAATTATACAAGTTAGTATTAAGGCCATAGATATTTCTAGTAAAGGGATAACTTGATTGAATGCCCATGGACGTTTTTATTAAGTTACAACTTCTTGTACTCATCTGGGAGCCCCAATAAAAATATATTTTATAGTGAAAATCAACAAACTCATCGAGAAGAGTTTTGGTAGAGTGGACTAGGGGATTTATATTCCCTAAAAAACTATTAATATCATGTGTAAAATATTTTTTCCATTAAATTTTTATATTTAAATTTCTTATTCATTTTGAAGAAAATAGTTGTACTCAAATTTCTAAAGATGGAGGTTTTCTAGAATGAATTTATCAATTCTCCCCCTATTGAGTTTTTAGTTAGCCATTATATGGGGTAAAAATTTGTATCAAAGCTCATGACACTTGAGTTCAAAATAGTAAAAATTTTAATGGAAAAGATCTATTTTTACTAGATGTTATGGTTGATAATGGAGAATGAATTTAAATGGTTATAGATCCATACTTTGGTGATGAAAAATATAGTTTCTAGAGGGATAAAATTTCTATTTACTTAACGAATATTATCTTGAAATTTTATCTTAAATAAGTAAATCCATCTGAAATTCAAAATAACAATCTTGAAACTTGAGATTCTATAACCAAATTATACTATTATCTAAAATCTAATGCCATGAATCTTATAATCTATATATTTAGACTACATAAGTACAAAAGAGTTTCTCAATGTAAAATGGATCATGAAATGTGGACCACTTTTTTAGTTTCATAAGAAAGTACTGAAAATGTGAAGGATCTCATATTTGATACTACCAAACTCATGTTCAACACATTCATAATGGCCAAAGGAGAGATCATTACTCAATTTAATGGAAAACACACTGATATTGTAAATAACATTGCTTCTCTAGGAGAACCTATCACTGATCCAGGAAAAATAGTAAAAGTTCTCATAGTTTTACCACCCATGTAGAGTGGAATATCAGCCTCCATCAAATAATATAACCAAGTCAATAATTTCATGATAAAATATATCATTGGAGTTGTTATGATATAGGAAGATAAAATAGAAGATGATGTTAGATAATATAAAATGATCAAGAAGGAAAGTGTTTCCTCGAAGGTTTATACTTCAATGATTGACAATTAGAACAATGTCATAAAAATATATAAATCCTATTAAGAAGAAGATTCCTCAAGCTATTCCGGATCAAATGATAAACATTCCCAGTATGCTAAAAAGATCAAAAAATTATATATTAAGAGAAGTGTTTCTAGAAAACACTTCAACAAGTAAATAAATAATGTTGACAACTCTAAAGAGTTAAGATGTTATGAATACAATAATATAGGACACATCAGTCCAAATTTTCTATAGATTAAGGATGATAAAAGGAATGAAAATAAATACTTCAATAATGATGGATATAATAATATATCTATGAAATATATGGAATCCACTTGGAGTGATTATGAATATTCTAGTGAGTTTACATCATCAAAATTAGAAGATAAAGTGATTAATAAAAATTTAAACACATTATTTTTTTATCACTTTTAGTTAAGGACAATTTATACTACTCTTATATGTATGAGCAAGAATAAGAAAATGATAATTGACCATATGAAAAATTAAATGAATATTGTATTACGTTACAGACTAAGTATGAATTATTCAAGAACAAAAACAAAATCACAATAAATCCTAAAATAAAATTTTCAAAAAAGAGGAATACATAAATAATAAAATTTAAAATTTTGAAAATAAATTATAAAAATATACTACCTTATATATTAAAATTTTTTAAAAAATAAAGAACATAAAAAATTAGGATAAAAAAATTAATGATTCTATAAGTGATTTCATTAAAAGTTATGATTATCTAAACAAAATTCATATTCATAATAAACTCAAAAAAGAGAAATCTTGAATTTATAGTCATTATGAAAGCCTAAGATTTACAAGAACTATTTTTTCTTAGTTATAAAAATAAAAACCATTCCAAATTCACCTGTTTTCATAGTAGATAAATAGGAAAATATGATAAAGTATGTTGTTTGAAAAATACTCAATTTTGTGGGATTAAAAGTGAATTTCTTACAAAAGGTTTTTCAAAATATTAAACTAAATTTTTTTCTTGAAAAAAAAAACATATTTGAATGCCTATGTCTCTTACATCTAACATTGTAGGTCCCAAAATATTTTGGTACCAAAGAATTTTATTGTTTTAATTTTCATTTTAAGGAACAAACCACATGAAAATAAGTGAAAAGCTATTTATAGAAAGTGTCTATTAAATAAACATGAGTGAATATTTCTCAAACATTCAATTATTATCCAAGAGTGATGGAGGATACATCCCATTAATGACAATGAAATAATAAATATTATTGGAATTGGATCTATTAGGAATCCTGAAAATATTCTCATCCAAAAATATATTTATATTGAAGGATTTAAGAAAAACCTAATATGTATCTCTCAAAATTCTCATGATGGTTACTCAGTTGATTTTTCCAACAATTCATATTTTGTTTTACAAGATAAATATCTCAATTTAAATCACCTAGAACTGATAATTTCTATACCTATAATCTTAATTCTCTATGTATTTTTTTTTAAAATTCTTGATTTCTCAAATTGATGAATCAAATATTTGTCATAAAATATTTGGACATTATAATGTTCATTATTTGAAAATGTTTTCTATGATGTATTTTATTTTGGACTTTCTTAAACTTAAATTTTATAAAAAGAAACTATGTGATTCATTTTAAATGGGAAAGAAACAGAAGTTTTATTTAAAAATAATTAAATAGGTTCTTATATCTAGACCTCTTGAGCCTATCCATATGTATCTGTTGGACCTACTAGAATTTAATCTATTTATAGTAAATAATTTTTTATATGTTTGTTGGTGATTTTTTATAAAAAACCTTCTATTTATTACACATTTGAACATGATTTATTACATAAATTTTCAATTAATACAACTTTGAGTATCGAGAGGTCTAATGTCTTGGGAAATTAGGAACATTACATAACAACTAAAAACATAAAACCCGTCTTATTTATTGAAAACTTCTTTTACATGACAACAACATTCCTTCATACTTTACATTGCTTGGGATAACCTGAGGACATGTATAAGAAAAGGGTGAGTTATAAATCCTAGTAAGGGAGTAAATAAATAATAACATGAATAATATAGTATATGTTAGTCAATAGGTATATCAATGGAGTAAAATAGAAACATGTTAATAAAGGCATAATATTAGATGATTATCATAACATGGAAATGTGGAAACAACATTTAACATGATACTAGCATGAGACAAGGCTCATTACACATGGATCATTAGTAAACCCTCATTTCACTTGAATTAAAATGAGTAAACCCCCTTTTCACTTGACGTATCATGATACTAATCTTTATCCAATGCATTGGAGCGCTATTAGGGTGCACCATTCTCAATCATTTCATTTCAAGAATAAGTATGCCACATAGATCATAAAATATGGATTAAATAAACATAAAAATTTTTTCCATGATAAAGGGATTTATAATCAATACATGAAATTATATAATAAATAAGTAAATGTGCATAAATATGAATACCCTTGACAGATAAATGTGCATAGTATTCCTTATAAAATGACTTTGGCTTAGAGAATTAAGGTGCAATTTCGGTAGCATAACGACATGACATAATAATTAATAAAAATGGTTGATGAGATAGAAATGGGTATCTCATAATATGAACATTAAATGGATAGTTATGGGTTTATATTGATACATGTCCCAACATATGTAATAGAATTTTGATACCTAAAATAAAATAATTGCTTGAATAAAAATGAGAAGACAGAAATTCCTTACGATATTTCGGCGTGGTAATAGGTGTGCATGGGAGACATTAATGAGAGTTAAATAGGTCTATCATCATTAAAACATAATTATAGAAGTATATGGGAGGTGATAAATCATACCCCGACATTTTTAATTTAAAATAAAATGGAATGACAATATAAAGAAACTTGGACAAAAATGAGAAAGGAAGAAATCCATTACTTGGAAGTGTGATCCAAAGGCTTGGGAGAGGCTTGAGATTGGATTATTGGGAGCTTGGGGAGCCTTGGGAGGATAATTGAGATATGAGGGAAGATTAGGTACGTGCTCCAAAGGTTTTTAGTGAAGTGAAGTGGGAGATTGTGTGGGTTTATTTAGGAAATGAAAGGGAATTTTTATTATTTAGGTTTTGGACACCACACATTAAACTAATGAAAACCAAAAACCAACCCATGGTTTTTCCCATGATTTTTTCCAAATGGGAGTTGAAAAAATTATTTTATAAGGAAAATGGATGAACTTATTAAAATATTAGGCTTGCTTATGTAGAGGTGAGTCACACTCTCAAGGAAATCATTTGAAAGTTAAAATGTATTATATGTTTTGGAGGGTCCACTAAGGCACCATATAATTAATAAAAAAATATAAAATAAAAATATTTTAAAGGTAATATATATATTGGTCAAAAATCAATTTTATCGTATTTTATTACATCACTATTGGGTCATTATGATGTCCTAAACCACATTATATATTTAGATGGTATTTAATTTTTACCCAAACATTCTGTTGTCTTATAAAATTATGAAAAATTCACCATTGGATAATATTTTCATATTGATTCCAAAAAATAATATTCATTTTATCTAAATAATATTCTAAAATGTGAATTTTTACTTTTAAAATAAAATCTATCATTTATAAAAAATTCAGGGGTTTTGACAAAAACAACTTTCAAACCTTAATAAAAATTACAATTATATTCATAAAAACTTATATGATCATTTATATTTAATAAAGATCAATTTAATAGTAATAATTTATTAAAATATTATTTGATTAAAAAATCCATTAATTCATCAAATTTGATATCTTAATTTAATATTAACTAAAAATACAATTTTTCTTTTAAAAACTGTTTACAAAGTAACAATAATAAAATGAACGTATATTCAATATGCAAAAATAATTCACATAATCATAGTGTTAGGTTCTTATTACATAATCCATTAAAACACCCACATAATACCTAAGGGTAAGGTGTGCGATGATGATAGACTTTTGGAGAGGCTCAGATAACATCTCTGTGGTGGTAATCTCTATTAACTTCGACTTCTCCCATAAGTGGTTCCTATTCAAGCTTAACGTGCTGAAGCTCAGATTGGGATTATTCAAAAGAGAATCCTAGTGACACCACCTCCTTTTCGAGCACTGAAAAATAGGCTTCGTATAGAGAAATTATAATAGATGAGGCAATCACTTACATTTTTTTTGAGAAAATTGGATTTTTTAAAGCCCTATATTTATACAAATCATGTGGTCACTGTTCATAATATATATCAGTAATGGTACCAATTCTTAATTGGTATTTTAAAATCCAAAAACATAAAACCAAGGAGGTGCATATGTTATATTACAATTTTACATAATACGACATTTAATTAGATCAAGAGGAATTTAAATTAATAAAATGTTGGGTCATTACAATATTCCCCCATTAAAAAATTTAGCCCTTGAAATTTCATTTTCCAATACTAAAACAAATGAGGGTAACTTTGCTTCATCAATTCCTCTGATGCCCATGTTGATTATTCAAACTTGTGGTTTCCCCACAACACCTTGACGAGGGGAATCTTCTTATTTTGTAGAACATTCTCCATATGATCAATGATATTTACCGACTTCTCTTCATAGGAGAGGTCACTCTCCAATGGTACCACCTCTGGATTGAGTACATGAAATGTGTCATGTATGAACATCCTCAAGAATGATAAATGGAATACATCATGTACTTGAGATAGGTTTGGTGGGAGTGCTAGTAGATAGGCCATTTCTCTAATGTGATCAAGGATCTCAAAAGGGTCTATGTACCTTAGACTAAGCTTTAGCTTCTTCTCAAATATCATAACTCTCTTCAATGGAGATATATAGAGGAATACCATATCTCCAACATCAAACTCTTAGTCTCATCGATGATTATCAACATAGATCTTTTGTCTATTATTAGTATATTTAATGTGCTTCTAGATGGTATTAACCTTATCCACTATTTTTTTGACCATTTCTGGACCTAGGATTTTTCGCTCTCCAACTTCATACCAACATGTTGAAGTTATGCACCTCTTCCCATAAAGGTCTTCATAAAGATCCATTTAGTTTCTTGAGTTTAAACTGTTATTGTAAGAGAAATCAACTAGAGGAAGATGTTGATCCCATCATCCTTTGAAGTCCATTGATCATGCTCTCAACATGTCCTCAATTGTTTGGATATTATGCATTGATTGGCCATCAGTTTGAAGATGAAAAACCAAGATGAAGTCTAGCTCAGTATTCAGAGCATGTTGAAGACTCTTCCAGAACATAGAGGTTAATCTTAGATATCGATCAAATACAATAGATAGTGGTACTCCATGTAGCCTTACCACTTCTAGGATATATATCTGTGCCAATTTATCCAATGAGAAATCCTCTCAAATTGAAATGAAGTGTAATGTATTTGTTAGAAGATCTACAACAACCCAGATAGAATTGTTTTATTTGGATGTCTTCGGATGTTCGGTGACAAAGTCCACAGTGATGTTATCCCATTTCTATGCTGGTATGGGTAATGGTAGCATCATCCCCCTATACTTCTTCCTCTCAGCCTTCTATTTCTAACATTCCAAGCACTTTGATGTATACTGAACGATATCCTTCTTCATGTTATCCCACCAATAATTCTCTTATAGATCACAATACATCATTGTGTTTCCTTGGTGAATAGAAAAATTTCAACTATGAACATTATCCAAATGTTCATTCTTTAACTCTAGATTTGATGGATCACATAGTGTTGTCCCAAATATCACAATTCCTTCTACATTAATATTGAACTCTGAGGATTTCCCTTTTCTCATAGTTTGCACATTCTTCTTAACTCGCACATGATACTTTTGGTAATCTTTATCCTTTCCAAAAGAGATGGTTGAGAAATAATTTGTGAAAGGATTGATGATGTTCCATTATTTATTATTCCCATGTCCATCTTCATCAAATCTAAAAAGATTTGATCCTTTCCAATTCTCATCAATGTTAAAATTGATGGGTCCTTCCTACTTAGAGCATACAGAAACTTGTTCACTTTCCCAGGGTGTTAATTGATTGAGTTGTCATATTCTTTGATCTACTCTAACCATCTTCGATGGCGCACATTGAACTCTTTTTGTGTGAATATATACTTGAGGCTTTTGTGATCCATATACATTTCACACTTCTCCCCAAATAGGTAATTTCTCCAAATTTTTAATGAAAAGATTACTGAAAAAAACTCCAGATCATGTGTTAGATTGTTTTTCTCATGAAATTTTAATTACCTAGAAGAATAGGCAATGACTTTTTCATTTTTTATCCACACAAAACCCATGACCATCTTTGAAGCATCATTGAACACCAAAAAACGTTCTCCACTTGTGGGTAGTGTGAACATGGGTGCAATGATAAGCCTCATTTTTAAATCCATGAATTAATCTTTTCATTCATCATTATAGGAAAACATTACTATATTTTGAGTTATCTTGGTAAGAGGGTTTGAAAATCATGAGAACGTTCATAAAAATTAGTGATAATATCCAGCTAACCCTAGGAAGCTATGGATATCCATCACCGATGTTTGCATCTTCCATCCCTCAATTGTATCAATCTTGGAGGGATCCAAATATACCCCATTTCTTGTGATGATATGACCCAAGAAGGATACTTCCTTTAAACAAAACTCACACTTGCTATAATTTTCAGAGAGATTCTACTTTTTAAAGGTCTCTAGTAGAGTGCTAAAATTCTCCTCATGCTACTATTTGGTTTTGGATTATATTATAATACCATATATAAAGACTACCAAAAATTTGTCGAGGGAATATCTAAAGTATCTATTCATCAAGTCCATGAATATTTATAAAGAATTAGTGGGTCTGAAAGACATTACTATGAATTCATAGTTCCCGTACCTTGTATGTAAAGTAGTCTTGGGGATATCCTCCTTCTTCACCATTAATTGGTAATACCCTGACCACAGATCCATTGTGGAGAAGTATTGTGCTCCACATAGCTGATCGAACAAGTCATCAATTCGTGGAAAAAGATACTTTTTCTTTATTGTTATTTTTTTGAGCACATGATAATTAATGAAAAGGTGTATTGAACCATCCTTCTTCTTGACAAAGAGGACTGGTGAACCCCATAGTGAAGAACTTGGGCACATAAACCCTTTATCCAGATTCTCTTGTACTTGTTTCTTTAGCTCCTCAAGCTCCACAAAAGCCATTCTATATAGAGTATTTGATATTGACAATGACCTAGTTTTAAGATCAATTGATAATTCAACATTTATTCCAGGCGGAAGACCAGACAATTCCTTGATAAACACTTCAACGCTTTCCCTCACAATAGGAATATTCTTGAATGGTGTCTTCCTTAGAATCAATCATCTAAGTAGGATACACATTCTCATAGGGCAGTAATATCCACACATGATATGATGGTCCTAATGAAGATCCATCCTCCTCATTGCACTTGTATAGAATCAGAGGCCGATTCACCATATGAAGAGTGATTTCCCTCTCATGGAAATTTATGTTGGCTCTATATAGGGAAAGCCAATCCATGCCAAGAATTGCATCAAATCACACCAGAGGGAGTATGAAAAGGTTATTTAGGAAGTTTAATTCACAAATTATGATAGTGGAGGAGTTATATTTAGGGGTTGAAATGTTTTCCCCGTTGGCTATTCTACCAAAATTTTGGGATATAAAAGAATGTGTAGAACTAGAATAAAAAAGTATGTAATTTATTATTGAATGAATAACTAGCGTACCTATCACCAATTCATTTTTGGGGGTTTCATTAGCGATAGTGATTGAAAAATCTAACTCTTACTGCCTAGGAGGTTGTTGGTTGCCTTCGAAAACCCTTATCTTAAGGCACTAATTTTCAAAGTATAGTGGTTCATTGCAGTTGAAGAAATGAACATTGTGTTGAGGGTTTAACGGATTTTTCCTCTCCTTTGTCAAATATGTGGGTTTTTCTTGTCAGTAGTTAATGGCCAGGTTTCCTTCTCTTCCACACCTATATCGTTTCCTCATCCTCTTCAAGAAATTTCTAGGGTGCTTCTTTCCGCTCCATTGGAATGTGGGGTGCTGGAATTTCTTAGCCCTGTTGGATTTATCAATAAGACAGCTAGAATTAAAGTGCACCTTATGCTTCTTATCCCCATGATACATTTATGATTCTTCAATATCCATTTCGACCTTGATGGAACATTAGAAAATTTCCTCATGGATCTCAAAGTCACATATCACTAGGGATTTCCATAGGCTTGGGTTTTGCCCAAAAAATATGTGGCAAACCTTTCATACGGGGGTAACGACAAAGATGTAGGTGTATCATGCAAGCCTTGTGAATTTTTACTCATACACTCTGATGGATTCATCATATTTTTTCATTATGTAAAGGAATTCACTTTCAATCTTAATTAGGAGGGTGCACGTAAAATATTTATCAATTTTTTTTCCTAAAATCTTTCCATTCCAATTCCACGTTCTCCTCCTACGAATTCATATTTTTGATTAATGCCTACCATTGATCATCGTTAACATCCATACAATAAGAATCCATAAATACTTTCTCCTATTCATAACATTGAGGTATAGAGAATATTTTTTCAATGGATTTGATCTATTGTTCGACGATTGAGGGATCAGATGATCCATTAAATGTAGAAGGCCTTTGTCTCATCAAGCTCTTGATTGTAGCTTGTTCTTTCTTGGAGGGGGGGGGGGGGTGAACGTTCTACTTGACCAATGTTTTTATTCAAAACATGAATTAACTGAGAGTGTATCATGAAAATTTTTGCAATTCCTACTCCCATCATATTAGGAATCTCATTAGAACAGTCATCACATTGATCTTCACATTGGTTGTTAGACTGATTCCTATTACCAACAATTTGCTGGAATAAAAGGAAATTTAAGGGTAACACATAAAGTGGAATCCAATGATAAAATGGATAACTTTTAAATTAAATTTATTTCCTTAACTTATATATGTTATCCATCATCTACTTCCCAACATATATTCATAGAGGAATTTTTTTAATTACCTTAATAATGGTTAATAATAAGATTGTGAATTTACCATATTAAATCCCTCGGGTGTGTCATAAACAAGAGTGCCAAAAAGCATGTTGTCATGCACCGGTTCCTGTTCGAGTCTAGGTTAATGCGGTGTTTTCATGTTTTACACCTACATATATTTGTTCCAGAGCCACCTCTGCTTGCTCGTATCAAGATAGGGATGTTTTTTCTTGATAAACCGCTTACTTAATACTCACCAAAATTTAGGGATGTATTTATTATACTTAGTCTTAACCCTAAGGATTTCAGTAGGGTTTTCTTATCCTAATAATGAAATAACTAAACCTATCCTCTAATACCAAATATAACAACCTTTCTCTTTATTACACACTTAAACATGATTTATTACGTAAAAATACACTTAATAAGACTATGAGGATCGATAGGTATAGTGTCTTGGGAAATTAAGAACATTACATAAAACTTAAAACATAAAAACCAACATCTTTATTGAAAAATTCTTTTACATGACCACAACATTCCTTCATACACAACATTGCATTGGTTAACCCGAGGACATGAAAAAGAAAATGGTGATCTATAAACCCCAGTAAGGGAGTACACAAGGCATACCATGAAGAATATAGTACATGTTAAGCAATATTCCTATCAATGGATCACAAGAGAAAATGAACATAAATGAATGATATAGCATTATTATCATAACATGGAAATTTGGCAATGACATTTAACATGATATTAGCATGGTCCATGGCTCATTGCACATGGAGTATGAGTAAACCCTCGTTTCTCTTGAATTATCATGATTAAACCATAATTTCACTTAATGTATCATGATACTAACATTTACCCAATGAATTGGAGCACTATCAGGGCACACCCTTCTTAATCATTTCATTTCATGCATAAGTGTGCCACATATATCATACAACATGGATTCATTAAACAAAACCATTTATTCCATGATAAAGGAATTTGGAATTCATAAATTAAAGTCTATAATCAATAAGTAAATGTTCATAGAGGTGAATACACTTGATAGAGAAATGGGCATGGTATTCACTACATAATGACTTTGTCTTGGAGAATCACGGTACAATCTCAGCAGCATAACAGCGTGAAATAAGAATTCATAAAAATGGTTTATGAGAAGGAAATGGGTATCTCATAATATTCACAGGAAATGGAAATTAATGGGGTTATATAGATACATGTCCCAACAGATTTAATGGAATTTTTATGCATAAAATAAAAGAATTTCTTGAATACAAATTAGAGGAGAGAAATTACTTACAAACTTTCGGCATGGTAACAGGTGTGCATGGGAGGCATTAATGATATATAAAGAGGTCTCCCATCATTCAAACATAAGTAGAGAAGTAAAGGGGAAGTTAAAAATCATACCCCTACATTTTTAATTGAAAATAAAAGGGAATAAAAACATAAATAAACTTGGAAAAAAATGAGAAAGAAAGAAATCCCTTACATGGAAGTGTGATCCAAAGGTATAGGAGAGGCTTGAGAGAGGCTTCTTGGGTGCTCGGGGTGCCTTGGGAGCATTATAGAGAGATGCGGGAAGAGTATGTAAGTTATCTAAGTGTTTGGAGATAAGAGAAGTGGGATCTTGGGTGAGTTTGTATAGGAAAAGGGAGGGAATTCTATATTATTTTGGTTTTGAACAACACACATTAAACTAATCAAAACCACATACCATCCCACTATTTTTCCCATCGGTTTCTCCAAAGAGGAGTGGAAAACACTATTATATAATTTTAATGGCCTACAATTTTAAAATATAAGGCTTTCATATGTGTAGATGAGTCACACTCTCAAGAAAATCATTTTAAAAGTTATAATGTTTTATAAGTTTTGGAGGGTCCACTTAGGCACCATAAAATTTATCAAAAAAATATAAAATCACAATATTTTAATTTTAAAACATATATCAATTGATTTTTTATTTATATTATTTTATTACATCACTATTGGGTCATTATTATGTCATAAAACACAATATATATTTAAACTGTATTTATTTTTTACCAAAAAATTTGATTGGATCAGGAAATTATGAAACATTCACTGTTGGATAATTTTGATAGCCTAATTACAAAAATAATATTCATTTTATATAAATAATTTTATAAATATTTGAATTTTTTCTTTTAAAATAAGAACCAACATTTATAAAAGGATCATGGGTTGTGAAAAAAAAAATTTCAAACCTTAATAAAAATAAAAATTGTATTCAAAAAAATTATCTGATCATTTATATTTTATAAAAATTAATTTATTAATAATATTTTTTTAAAATTTTAGTTAATTAAAAAATCCATTAATTAATCAAAATAGAAACTATTTAAAAATTAAAAAAATAAAATTAATTTATATTCTCTATACAAAAATAATGAAAATAATCACAGTGATTGGGTATTGTTACATAACCCCTTAAATCACCTGCATAATTCTTAAGGGTAAGGTGTGCGGTGGTGGAAAAATATTGGGGAGGTTCATATAACATTTCTCGGGTGGTAATCTCTATTAACATCCACTTCTCCCGTAGGCAGTTCAGTTTAATCTTATCCTGTTGATGCTCAGCTTGGGCTTGGTCAAGAGCGAAGCCAAATCACGCTATTTCCTTTATGAGCTTTAACAAATGGGCTTCGTATGGAGAAATTCTACTAGATGAGGCCACCACTTCCTTTTTCTGAGTAAATTGGATTTGTTAAAGCCCTATATTTATACTAATCACGTGGTAACTGTTCAATGACTATATTAGCAACAGTAAAAATTATTAACTATATTTAAAAATCCAACAACATAAAACCACGGAAGTGCATATGTTATATAAAATTTTTACATAATAATATATTTAATTATATCAAGAGGAATTTCAATTAATAAAAGTCTAGGTCGTTAAATTTTTGATAATTTACATAAGTTAAAATTTTAATACATAAAATTGTATCTTTTTTTGTTTGTATAAATTTCTATAATCTTATCAAAATACGAAAGATGAAAAAATTGTGACTTTGAGAAGTGGTCATGGAGGTGAATTTGAGAATCATGAATTTAATTTGTATTTCTCAAAGTAAGAAATTAATCCTACATTCTAACCCCCAGAACACCTCAAAAAATGGTTCTGTTGAAAGCATGAATATTATTTTATAAGAAATATCTAGAATGATACAGTTTGAATATAACATGCCCACTTATTTTTGGGCTGTTGTTTTTAATGAAACATGTTGTGGAATTAAAGGAGTTCTAATAAATAATATTTTCGAGAAAACACCCTATGAGTTATGTAATAATAGAAAAGAAAAGATATTATACATAAAAATGTTTGGATGTAAGGTTTATATCTTGAACACCAAGGATAATATTGGTATGTTTTATTCAAAAGATGATAAAGTTATTTTTCTAGGTTATTATACTACTTCTAAATCTATAGAGTTTTTTTAAAAAATTTATTGATTTTTGATGAATCAAATCATGTGTTGTTTGATGAAATTGATCATTTTTATCACAAAATGACTCAAAATGATGTTCTAAATGATTATCTTGAGAACATGAGACTTGAACCTCTATCGAAAAATAATAAGGATGATGATTTAGAACATATTTTTCATAAACCAACTCTAGTAAGGGTTGTTTCTAGGGAACTAGAAATTTTTTTCCCAGATTATCTAGAAATCTTGAAGACCATGCCTTAGAAACGGTTATAAGAATCCTAGAATAAGGAGTTAAAACTAGAAGAAATGTAGGGAACTGAATATAATTTTCTTCCTTTTTATCTCTGCTAGAACTTAAATCTATAGAATAATATTTATACTATGAATGTTATTTATATATGTAAGATGAATTAAATAATTTCAAAAAAAAATAGTATGGGAATTAGTTTAAATACCCTATTATTATCCTATAATTTGATCACAATGGGTAATTAGAAACAAATAATATGATCATGGTGTAATCAATAGGAACACAGATAGACTATTTTTATAAGGATAAAATCAAGAAGAAGTCATAGATTATGAAGAATCATTTTAAGATATAGCTTGATTAGAAGCAATTATAATTATTCTAGCACATGAACATTATATGAATTTCAAATTATTTTAGATGGATGTAATATCTACTTTTTTTAATGAATTTTAATGGTGGATGTTTATTTAGAAAAACCATCTAGTTTTAAAGACCATAACTTTCAAAATTATTTTTTAAACTTATCGAAGCACTATATGGACTTAAAAAATCCCCAAGAGCATGGTATGAATGATTATGTACTTTTCTTTTATCAAATTTTTTATAGTATTAATTGGAGATCCAATATTATTTAATACAAATTCATCCTTAAATATTTTTTTAGTACAAATATATATTGATGATGTTATTTTTGGTTCAACTAATAAATAATATATATAACGAGTCATCAAAATAGGTGATAAATTAATTTTAAACGATTAATATGGGTGAGTTAAACTACTATCTATGATGGGAAATTTACTAAAAAATATTATTTTAATGTTTTAAATCAAATAAAATACATACATGATTTACTTAGGTTTTTTGTAATTTAAAATGGCAAGAATTATTTAACTCTTATGGGATACAACACTAAAATTCATATGGATGAGTCTAAAAAATTAGTATATATGAATCAATAGAATTATATTGTATCTTACTGAAGGTTTACTAGAAATTATTTTTTATGTCTTTATGTACAATTTCAATCCAATTCTAATGAAAATCATTTAAATGCTGGAAAAATAATTTTAATATATTTAAGACAAACTATGTCTCATTCTCTTATTTTCAAAAAAATATGATTTTAATTTAACTTCATATTTTTTTTAATTTTACCAGACGTAGATTATATAGGAAGTGCACATCAGGAACCTATAATTTTATACTAAAATATCTAGTATATTGATCAAGTAATAATCAACACTCTGTGTCATTATCAACTATTTGAAGAATAATATATTGTAGTAGGATTTTGTTGTGCATGAGTGTTGTGGATGAAGCACATCCAAACTTATTATTTATTTATTTTTAATTTTGTTTTAGTTAAATGTCATAACATTAGTGATATAAACATTTTAAGAAATATAATTAACCATTCAATAATAAATCACATTGATTTACAAAATTATTTCTTAATATATAATGAACAAAAAGAAAATATATCATTGGAATTTATTTTCATATAAGTTCAACTAGATTTAATTTTTAGTAAACCCTTGCTTGCTAATAGATTTGACTTCAATAAATCATAACTGGGATTGACTAATTTTATTTTTTTTAGTTTTTCTTAATAGCATAGTTGTATATTCAAAAAAATATGTTATTTATCATATTTAATTTATCATTTTTCATCACTATTTCAGGATTTAGTCACATTAAATAAGACAAATTATCTTTATTTTATCATTATTACACTTCAAATCATTACGTCACCCCACAATTACATTAAAATAATAAATGCTTGTTTTAACTCTATTTTTGAAACCCTATAAAAACATTAAACCTTAATTTTATCTACTATAAAACCCTTGTTACCCTAATCCTCTAATATATGATTCCATTTGACATTGTAAAACTATGAGAATCGATGTTGCCTCCTTAGGAAGAATGAAACTTCAAATAACTTTACAAAAAGTTCTAAGTTGAAGATCCATAGAAGTCACCTATCTCGATGGATCAAATATATTGTTCAAGAATGTTATAAAAGGTAAGGGATATAAATTTGTTTTTGATAAAAGATGAACCATGTTCATGTTTTAAATGAAGGTTTAAGATTTATATGAGATGGGGTTTTTTATTTTATTAATAATAATGACTTTGTTTTTACATCCATAAACTAAGAAAGTTTCTCGTTAACCTCATTGGTATTAGAAGATGAATTCAAGTTCCATCATAAAGGATATATATATTTTAGTAATTTTTTATGCCATATATGAATTCTGTACACTTGAGATTATGAAATCCCTATTTGGTTCTACTGATGTGGAGAAAAATCTAATGAAGGACCTAGAACTAAAAATAAAATTGTTTATAATGTTTATCCAATCAACCATCACACAACACAATGTTTAATATGATTTTTTTTTTAAATTTACTTTGTCATATTTTTTTTATGATTTAGAATATGGTTAAGTAATCCTAGTATGTTATGTGGTATTTAAAAAATAATTCTTTGAATTTATATTATTTTGGATGGATGTTAACATTAGTTTTTTTTTTAAAATTTGGTATCTTTTGGATGATTATACCAAGAAATATTTTCATGGGTTGAAAAAATTAAGCGTATGTATTTTGAGAAGAATTAGTTTTTGTTGGAATTATTATTTTAATTTTTTGGTTCCAGTATGCTCAGAGGAAAACATCATAATAGACCCAACTTACACTCAGGAGGAGTCATCTCATATTGGTTTTCTAGTGGTGTTGAAGATACTATTGTTGTTACTATTTTATTATAGAGGATAGTTCAATCTATCAATGTAATAGATGTTCACAATAATGATATTATTTTAGAATGAATAAGATGAGTAATATTCATTATTCAATCTATGGGGGTAGATTATACTGAAGTTAGTTCAACCCCTGCTTCAATATCAAAATTGACATAATGTTATCCCAGTTTCTTATGGTAAACAAGATTGTAAAATTCTATTCAAGTAAAGATATCAACTGTGTTGGGTAAAATTACCTTAGACAAAATATATTAATATAGTGGAGAAGTAGAAGAAAAAGAAGAAGGAAATGAAACTCAGTTGTTGAATTAAGAAGTGTAAGATCAGTTTCTAGAGAATCGTCTCAAGACGAGAGACTCAATGTTGATAGAAATTAATAAGTAGATGAAACAATAAACATAGAAGTCTATCAATTCTCTTTCTCTCAAGTTCATGATTAGCATACATGATATATATTCATACATAAAAGTTAAATACAACTTATGAGATATCTAGATAATTTTATTCAAATTTAATATCATAAGTGAAATCATTAAAGCATCGTTTCCCATATATAGAAATAGAAGTAGGACTCTTTGAGATAATTATTTCTCAAGAGATGATTTTAAATAATTGAAGTTATTAGATGATTATGTGGTTTAATATATATTAGTGGAACTCTATATCAAATCCTATAATCAAATGGATATTTTATTAATATGAGAAAGGTATTCTGTGGTGATAGACATAATGAATTATACAATCACCTCAATGCAATGTGACCTACTACCTTAGGAAGTAATTTATTATTTTCAAAGGGATATGATAGATAAATTCAGAAGGATTCATGTGTTTCATAAAAACTATATTGTATCTGTTGATTAGTATATGAAGGAAATCATTTCCCTATTTCAATAAAATGTAGCATAAGTTCAACATTTTACAAAATGATTTATCTTTCATTATCATTGGATTACAGAAGATGGATTTACCCCTGGACAATAATTTTGATATTTTCGAAAATAAATTTTTTGATTTACAACTAATAGTTGTAATAATTTTGAATGTGGAATCATCATAATATAAAGATAAAGAATAAGATGATGCATTTTTTGATACTCAAGAAAGAAAAGTGTTTATAAGAAGAAAAGAAGTTGTTTTAGTTGATCGTTTTGTTGAAATTTTCGATAATTAGTTCGAAATGATAAAGAAGTTGATATTCAATTGTTCCAACAAGGGATACATTTGTAATTTCTCACAACGGATAGGGAATGGATTTAAAACTCTTTTAGAATATTTTAAGGATGACTTTGATAGAACGATCAATGATTGTTTTTATAAATTGTTTTAGATTAGAGGGAGATGTTTTCCATGACCTCCCATTATTAATAATTGATATTATTATTCACAATGGATAAAGGAAATAATTTATCCCATTGATATTTATCAAAGGAAAAATATGAGGTTTATTGAAGAAGTGTCTTTTCCCATACACGATTCTTCTCGTAAACTTACCTAAATACATACATATAACTTTTATACAATGAGAGTTCAAAAATGTACTCTCAAAATCCAATCCACATGTATAAGGATCACTCAGAGTGATCATGTAGGACTTGGAGTATCTTTACTGACACTAGGTGATGTTTTTTGAGAAATAGATGATTCCCCTCTACCATCAACCTCTTTACCCTCTATCCACCCTTTATCTTTAAAAAAACATATAAAAATAAAACTTTCATGTTCTAGAGATGATACACATACAATTTACTATCTTGCATGATGGGTTTCCTGGTAGATGGTCATTTTATAAACATTTGAATCTTGTTTGGTTAAATAGAATTATTTTAACATTTTAATGCTATTTTAAAAACATCTAAATGATTAATTTTCATTATTTTAATGAATTTATTATTAATATTATAGTTTTCATGAATTTGTTCTCAATAATATTTTGTCATATTTTTATTCTTCAATTAGATTTCCAATACTATCAACATGTTTCCATTTTACTCTTAGTATCAATTCTATATTCGTATTTACTAATATATGCTGATTATTTTTTTTAACACAACTTTGTGCCATGTTATGTTCAAAATTAGAATCATTAACTATTTAAAACTATTCATGTGAAATATTAACCATATTTATTTCGATCTACTTATTATTAATATCATGAAAACGTGAAGATAAAATAATGAATATAAAAATCTAAAATTTCAAAATTGATATTTTTGGAGAAGAAAAAAATAACTAAAATATTAAAATATTTAAAGATTTATTCTAGGAAAATAAAAAAGGTAATATAGAGATTCTAAATAAAAATTTATTTTAAAGGGGGAGAATAAAAATAATTAATTCATAATTTAAAATTTTTATCTAATAAGGATAATAATTTATAATTTAAAAGTCTGTTTTAATGCTCAATTTATGATTTTTTTTCTATTTGTGGGTTTTTGTGATCATAAAAAAGTGGGAGCTTGTTTGGCATACTTATATTATTCCTTCATATATCAGTTATTATTTTCTTTCTATGATTTAAAAATTAATTATATTAATTATAATGATTTTTCCATAAGTGTTTCAAATTAAATTTATTACAATAATTTATCTTATACTGATTATATAAGTAATTATATTTCAAAATGTAATTTATTCATTTTAAAATAAATATTTTTATCTCATGAGAATCAAATTTTTTCTTACATCAACTAATAATAATACAAATCCATGTTATAATTTTATCTTACTACATATGATATTATCCTATAGAGAAAATTATTAATTTTTTATATGAACATAATATGATACTTAAAAAAGATTGATGTTTTGAGAAGTGATTATCTTACATAAAGGATATTAATAAAATATTATCTTATTAAGTAAGATGAAATTGTTAAATCTAAGTATCAAAACTTTGTAACATATTTATCTTTCATTGAATATTTATTCTATGTAATGTGGAATTTAGTTTATCTTATGCTTCAAATAAGAAAATATCTCTTTTATCTTATAGAGCCACTCTAAAGTTAATCTTATGAGAACAATACCTCTAGTTGAATATCATATCATGAATTATATATTATGAAGAATTTTATGATTAGTTTTCTATCCTATTGATAAGATATTTCACCCTTTTAAAACATATCAGAAATGGGATCTTCAATTTAGGGAATGACCATCTTGTATAAAGTGTCATGCTTTTAAGAGTGGAATGATCTGAAGAAGAAGATATCTAAAAATTATACTTAGAAGCTTATCCCATTTTTGGAAATAATGTATGAATACCATTAAAGGACAGTCACACAAACATTACAATAGTTTTTAAACTCAAAAGTTATAATTATCTTGCTACTTAAGTTCAAAATTAAAGAGGAGAAATAATTAGAAGAGTTTATTAATTGCATGGAAGAAATGGATAAGAATTAAGGATAGAAAACATGTACATAATAATAATCTAAAAATGATAAAAAATAATAATACATAGACATGATCAAGAATAATAAATATTGATATTCCTACAAGTTAATTAGTTGCATTGAAAATCATCCCAATCTACACCCTGAAGACTATCATCTTTCCATGAAATTTCTCCAGCTACTGTTAGTTGTAACTTACAACTGTGTACTATAATAATTTTTAAAATTTCTATCCATATTTTTTTGTTTACACTCATTATAAGAGTGTGCGATAAAGAATTAAATAGTTCAAAAAAATTTAAATCATGGTTAAATTCCCATGGAACTTTTTATTATGTGATATCGGTATGTAATCATCTAGGAGCCCCCCTAGAAAAGGGATTTTATTACAAAAATCACCAAACTCTTGGAGAAGAGTGTTCATGAAGTGAAATAAGGGATTTCTCCCCACAACACTATAAATATTCTGTATTCAATCTTTTTTCGATTAAATTTTTATATTTCATCTTCCTATTCATTTTAAGGAAAATATTTGAACACACATACCTGAAGAGGAAGCTTTTCTGTAAATAAATTTTTAGAAACTCAATTCACCCCTATTGGGTTTTTAGTTATTCAATCTCTGAGAAACAATTAACAAGGATTTATTTGTTTTCATCCATTTACTATAATAGTGTGAGGTTGATTTGAAATAAATTCGAATTATTTTAAATTTTCTTAAATTTATTAATGTTTATTTTAGTTGAGATGACATAATTCTTGAATATTCATTTTCTTGAGAATTTGATAAATTATTTTACAATGATGTAATTCAATTAGTTGGTTTTGAAGACCTCATAAGTTTATATTTTGGAATAATTACCAAAAAATAGAGAAGAAAATAATTTCATTTTAAAAAATTAACAAACATTATAAGGCTCTCTATGGAGTTGAAAAACAATAAATGGAGGACTTTATTTTTGGTAAACCCAAAAAATTTATAAATAAAATTATATTTTGAATGAATTAATGCCTTATTAAGTAATGTATTTATAGAAAACACACGCACTACTTTGGTTATTTTTTACTAGCATAAAATAAATATTTTCTAATTTAAATGACTATTAAGAATAAAAACCATTTATAATATAGAAGGTATATATTGAAACTTTTTAATAGCTTATATTAAGGGTTATGATATTTTCTAGCTGATATATACAGAAGAAGAGATAGCCTCAACTAGTAGGTTCCTACCTATGAATCCCATTTATCAGATATTCCATGGGAGATGGCATTACTATGTTTTTCGCTTGACTAAGCCTAAGTTCAAATTCGACAACTGGAGAATAAATAAAACCATTTATGTGAGAAGATAAATCTTATCACATTCATGACCCAAACCATGTTCATGGAACCGCCACTACAATTTTCCTCCATCTCACACCATTCCCTAAAGACGTATGTTAGTTCCATTAGGGATTATGTATCTAGACACTTGTAGTATGAATTTTCTTATTTTATTTAAAATAAAATAATTAATATATTTATCCATTTTCTATAATAGTTTATATGAACAATTATATATGAGTTGAATAAAATTCTATTTTAATATTAGGAAAAAAATAATATTTTATGAAAATATATATATTTTAATCGAAGCACACTTTTTGATAAATTCAAGAAATTTGAGATAGGTGTTATTTTTATATAATATTCTTATTAAAAACTATTTATTTATATATAAATGATAATATAATAAATTCCATTGTAACAATTATAAATGATATAAGAGTTTTATTCTTATAAAAATTATTTATCAATAAATTGGGATTTATATTTTAAGGATGAAATTCTAATATTTAGAAAATTATTTTTTTAAAAAATAATATTTTTTAAATCACCCATACATAATTAACCAATTTTGAATATTTCATAATTTATAGTGAAAATATAATTTTTGGGTATAAATTAAATATGGTATAAATTTATGATTTTTATTATGATATCACAATTTCCCAAAAGTAATCTGATATTTTTTTAAAACGAAACCATGAATAAATATATATTTACCCTTCAAAATGATTTGTTTTTGAATTTATATATTTAATTTTATAAACCTTCTATAAATTATCCAAAACCAATATTACATTTTTATATATTAAACTAATTTCTTTATGACCATGATTCACTTCTACATCTCCAGTGGTCTTACTTTAATATAGCAGTTTCTTAGAATCATAAAATATTTAAAACCAATCATCTTTGTTAGAAAGCATTGGAAAAAACTGTGGGATGTTTTTTGGTTATTATTGTTTTATATATAACCCAAAAACTATGTTTAGAAAGTAATAAAAAAATCCTACCTCTTATAGTAGAAATACCCACTAAACCAACCACTCTACTGTATTAAAAACATAGTAAGATAAATGTTTTTATCCCTCTCACTCTATAAATCCTGATCAAGGTGTTCTAAAAATATTAAGAATCTCTTACTATGATTTTAGAATCACTCTCTCAAGGTAATGGATTATCTTCCTTCTTCTCTTTATTTAAGTATTTAATTTTTATTATGAATTTTTAATTTCCAATTGTTTAAATTGAAATATGTGTATACTAACCAATTTATTATCATTATGATTCTAATTTAATGAGAGATAACCTTTCACTATAATTAAAACCTTTCACAAACCATTATATACATCTATTAAAAAACGTAAATTATCTCAAGATTTTCAACGCCCAATATTTTTTGTGGTGAATGACCATCCCAATTTCCACTGAAGGGTGTTAACCTAGATGTACCTATCTTTCATTTATTTTGTAATTACATGTATGTAAAAAAATATCCTTAATTGTTATTTTATATTTTATGGAATTTTTTCTTAATATGTATGAACTACGTGGCATAAAACTTAATATACATGTTATGAATATGGAATGTGGGACCACAATTATATGGCCATCAAATAAAATCTATATTTTCTCATTATATACCATGTAATGTGTATTAGATGTTATTTTGAGCACACTAAACTATGATTTCTTGATAACTATCCTTGAGTTATGCGTATTTTGTTGTATTTTATTTTGTTTTCACATTCCAATGTTTCCATTAAATTCAGGTCGATTATTCTCACCCAATTTATGTCTCCATGATATGACACTTGATTCACATATACTAAATTCATCATGTTAGGATTTGATTATTCCCATATAAGGATATATATTACCCATTTCTAATGTAAGTCCACAGGATATCCTGTGAAATATTTAAAGATCAATGGATTTTTAAGGGTATGTTATGGAGTTTTGATTAATGTCTATGTATCCATATTTCAAGTAAAAGTGTTATATATCTAATTTACCTAATACAAAAGACTTGTCAATATTTAGAGATTTCATTATGCATATATTTATATAATAAATAATGAAAAAATTTATATAAATGATACGTGTTTTGTTAATTTTTATCAAAGGAAGGCCTCGTTATTTTATGGGATTAAGATTAGGATACCTTAATGGAAGCCTTATGAATAAGACTAAAGAAAGAAAAAAATACATATTTTTTTTGTAAATTATAGATTAATTGGTTTCCATGATTCAAAATAACGATCTAGATACAAAATGTATATGTGGATCTAGAATAGTTGTTCCTAAGGGTAATGACCACAAAATTGTCAAATTGGGTATTAAATAATTTTCACCTGGTACACAAAAAATAAGCATTTATACACAAATAGTTTGACTCTTTTGTGGGATATTCTTTACTTAGTATTATTCTTTTTATAAACCATTATGATTAGAGAGAAAAAGCTAAAGAAATTTAATTTTATGAAACAGGTAGTGGTTAACTTGGAATAAAACCTAGAAATTAGTTGGTAAAAGAATGTATGTCAATTATGAGTTATTGCTTCAATATTCATAGTTTCTCTTTTATATGTTTAATAGTTTGAAAATTCTTTTATCTATGTCTATTTTTAATGAAGTAAATGATTATAATATGAATCCAATTGTGAAAGGCTAAATTATCATCCATATATGAATTTGAATTTTCCTACGTGACTAGGATTTGATGCATTATTTCATATCAAAAAAATTTAGAACTATTCATAATCCTTATCAAATCAGTGAAGATGATCTTCAAGTGAAAAATGAGGAAATTAATTAATGCCAAAAATATATCTTTTTCCCTATAGACATTATGGGATAAACTCTTGAATGAACCCTGTAATACTCAATTTAGTGAAATTAATTACCATTATGGACATGTATTGTCTTTTATTTTATAGAGGAATTTTTTTCATAGATAAGGAAATCATCCTTTTAATCACAAAATTACCTTTGTCATTATAATTTTCCAAGATGGGGAATGAATCTCTTTTGGAATCGTCACAATAAGAAACAATATTATTTCCTTATGAGTAAGAGTATCTATCTAAATTGATTTATACTATAGAAAATAACCTCCTAGATGACATTCCCACTTTATGGTAATTTGATGATTTGTTTCATAAGAAAATGAACAATCTCCCTCATAACTTAGAGGCTTATTTCTTAATTGAACTTGTACCCAAATATTTTCTAATATTTATGAATCTATATAGAATTTACACTATTAAACTTGATGATATGAAGAATAAACTACAATATAATCTAATTAAATGGATTATTTGACCAAGCACTTCATCATGGGATGAATATTTTCTTTTTATTAAGGTGAAGGATGGGTCAATGAACCTATGCATTTACTATATTGAGCTCAAATTGATCATGATAAAGAACAAGTATCTTCTGAAATATATTGATTCCTTTTTCAATTTGCTAAATATATCCCAATACTTTTCTAAGGTCAATCTTTGACCAGTATATAATAGAGTAATAGTAAATAAGGAGGCTATCCGTGAGAGTAATTTTCATTCATGGTATATACACTCTGAGTTCATAGTGATAACATTTAAACTCTTTGATTCTATAGATATCTTCATAAAAATAGTGAATATATTATTTAGTCATAACCTACACAATACTTTGGTAGTCTTTATAGATTGTATTCTTATCAATTCCAAATTCAATGAGGAGCATGTAGAGTATTAAAATTATACACTTAATCCCTTGTAAAAATAAATTTTATATTATATGTTAAATAAATTTGAGTTATTTATAAAGAAAGTAACATTCATAGGGAATGTTTTCAAAGATAAAGTTTGATATCTATTGATCCTTATAAAATAAAAGAAATTGGAGGATTTATCTGACTAGTATATGTGATGAAGTTCTATATTTTCCATAAATTAGCAAGGTATTATTGCTGATTTATAAGAAACTTATCACAATTTATAATCACACTATCCAAGATAAATTGGAAGGGAGTGAAGTTTTTCTGTACTGATGAAATTTAGGAGAGTATTAAAGAGTTAATATTGAGGATTATAAGTTCACTTATATCACATTACCCATAAGTGAAGATGGATTTGTGATAATTATAATGATAGAAGAAGGATATTGGGTTATGTACTCATGTGAGAGGATGAAGTGATATCTTTTGCCTTCTAGAAATTAACGATCCAAAAGATGAGTAATATTTTCTCATGAAAATTAATAAATAAATATATTTTAAGGAATCATATTTTTTGAAGAATAATATGACTTTACTAAACAATTAATACTTATTTCATTAAAATTAACCAAACATTTTTTACATAGTAGGAGCTTTTTATATATTTCATAATGTGTTTATTCTTATTCCTATATTCCAATTTAACAAATACTTTATAATAGTTTTATATAAATAATAATATTTTGTGTTTCATTTAAGATTGGTGTTATTTATTGTATATGCTATCAAATATTATGTTCTTCTTTTAAAATATTGAGGTATTACACTCACCCACATCATATGTAATTTAGTGGTTATGAAGATCCCACTTTTCTAGGATACTATAAAGGGAATGATTTCCTATTCCTTTAATGACCATATTGATATAACTATGTAGATTTAGATCTTTGGAGTTGTCCTTGTCCTTAGATTTTAGAATGTTTCCACCCTGGCTCTTACGTAATCCATTTATTTTTATGTATAGTTATTCTAGTATATTGTTTCAACTATTAC
Source organism: Viscum album (assembly GCA_963277665.1). Lineage (NCBI taxonomy): Eukaryota > Viridiplantae > Streptophyta > Magnoliopsida > Santalales > Viscaceae > Viscum > Viscum album. The sequence continues at coordinate 1,486,041,033 of OY728128.1, forward strand.
AATGATATTTTTGTATTGTTTATTTTGAGTTTTACTGTTTAAATTTCTTATATATTATTATTTTGGGGTTGTTTTTTACATCTAAAGTTTTTATTTTTTCAATAGTAAAATCTTCCCCAATGATTTCATAGTCCCTTGGAATTTATTTACAACCTTTGGTGTTTAAGGGATGATAACTATGGATAATGGTATGTTGGATCTTTCCAAGAAAAATTTTTTGTTCAGGCTTTCATAGTAATTCTTGAAACATATATGTAATACTCTTGTCCCTATTATAGTATTTAAACACCATTTCCTAAACTATCACACAATGTGCACTCTAAAGAGCCTTTATTATTGATTATATTTAAATGTTTAAATTCATAATGTTATAATTCTATTTTAACAAAAAAAATTCTTTTTGAATTCACCTTTATTATATTATAATAAGAATAAAATTTGAAATTTTTCTGATAATATTGATTTTTTTGTGAATAATAAAAATACCACTTTTTAAATCCAAGACTTTGAGGGAATATCTTGGATGTCAGAAAAAAATAAAACTAAAAATACACTTTAATAAAAAATATTATTTATAAGTAACATAATATCATATAAATAAATATTTTTAATTTACAATCATATATTTGATATTTTAAAATAAAATTAACATTTTAATGAAAATAATTTTAATGCATTATAAATTTACTATTTTGAAATTAACATATAAAATATTTAGTAAATTAATATTATTAATATTTTTAATTTTTTTTAAATTTTAGGCCCTAATTATATAAAATTATTTATTTTTTTTTCATAAAAAAATGTTAAAATAATAAGTTAAAAACTAGTTACTTCCATAAATTTCAAAATGCTAAAAGTTAAAAATATATTTCCAGAGTTAAAAACATGTCAAAAAAATGATTTAATAACATTATTTTTTACCTAATTCATTTTTTTAGTTTTGGAGACACATTCCTTGAGAGTGAATTCCCTTTATTTATTGGTTATAGATATTTTAAAAAATTTCAACACTTTTAATTTATAAAAGGGGCCTCTCAGCACCCCTTCATCATGACTCAAAAAAATTCAATTTTCTTCTGAAAACCTAGGATTTATCCATCACATTAAATCCAATTTTTATCCCATTTTATATTGGTCACATTATTTTATAAAAATCTATTTTTCCCAAGGGATCCTCTGAGGAAATATCAAAGTGCTATACACGAGTAATAATTTTTTTACAAATATTATTTTCTTAAATCTTAACTTTAAAATTATAATTTTCTCATCCCTATATGGTAAAATAATAATTAGTTATAAAAATAATTTTATTAAGATAAGTGGGAATTTATTCACCACATTTTCCTATTTCTTTAATAAAAACCATAATGTAATTTATTAATATGTGTGGAATACATTGTCCATAAAGAAACATCTTTAATTTTCAATCACCCACCAACAAGGATGGTCCAAAAACGTAAAATAGTAAACAAATTATTATATATATAACATATTATGTTTACCATGTAATAAACTATTTTATTACTTTATTTCATTCTATGGAAAATGAAATCATTATCCACACATATGTATGGACTACTACCTCTATAAAACTGTGTATTCTATTATTTTCAATGAAAGAAATAATAGACTAAATTAGTAATGGATTTAAAGGATGAGTATTATTTTAAGGAAATAATAAGGGTTATAGTAACACAAATTCAATATCTTTTTAATGGTATTATCATTTAAAAAATGATATAAAATTATTCATCTTAAATAAGAATAATAGAAGTAAAACCGTTTCATTCATATTATCTAATTTCTAAATATCTCTTATGTCTTCTTATATTTCTTTAAAATTATAATATATCACAATAATAAACACTAAATTATATAATTATGATTCTATTAAAGTAATTTAGAAATAAACGGCCTCATAATAAATCATTAAATACATGTATGTTCATGTTTTGTTTGATTAAAACACCAACTTTAAAAATCCTATAAATTTATGTCATAAATGGACATGGGAATATATTTACTAATATAATATGAAATAAACATTTAATTAATAATTTTTTTATAGAGGTGAAATCAAAATTTAATTCATTAATTAATAAATCACCCTTTGATCAACAAAAATAAATGAAACATGCCTGTTATTGATTCTATATTAAAGGATAAGGACTAAAGCCCTAATGAATTGAATTTGAAACATAATTAATCATTATAAAAAATCCCTAATTGTAATATTAATTACTTGGAAATAATGAAATTTTTATGAATAATGAATATAGACACTACGATTATGGAACTAGTACAAATTATCAAACTCTAAATAAATGATGTGGGAAATTTAGTAATTTTGTTTACTAGATTTAATATTAAAGAATTCTTATATATGAAGAGTATAAATAAAAACGGACATGTATATGTTTATCAATTAATTTATTATTATACCTATTTTTCTGATAATGGATTTTAAAGTGCATCCATGGGAGTTAGGATAAGTTTTTAGGATTTTCCATCTTAAATTCCTCCATTTGAGGCATGTTATATGTAAAGTGTAGATATGAAATATTATAAAGTGTAGATATGAAATATTCATGATATTATATCACTAAATTCATATTATTCAGGGTAATTTATGTTCACATTCAATCCCATTCCTTCTATATATTTCTTTAATTCTTATGCAAGTCATAAGTGGGTTTTTTTGTTTCAATTTTAATTCATTAGGACTCATAGAACATTCATTATTTATTTACCCTTGTCAAAATTAACATGTAATTTCATACCATTCCATATGTAAACTCTTGATAAATAAAAACATGGCTATCCATATAGTGAATGTATTGGACTTAATCGAGTGATTTCTGGGGTATAGAATTATATATCCCCTTGATATATCGACATGAATCATGAGACAAAAAAGGTTTTGTTTTTATGTATATGTTACCCCTTATTAGTATAGTGTCTGCAACAAGGAATTGAAATCATGTTTTTATGTATTAAATTTTTCATTCCATCATTATGAGATCAATCATGATTGTTATCCATGTTTTCATTTATTACCATTGATATATAATTACCATAGTTTTATTTGATTATGATGATATGAATTTTATTTTTTCCAACCATATCACATATTCCATGTTTTTGTTATAAAATCTGCTATTATATGATACACCTTAATAAGCATCTCAGCTCACCATTTTTTCCCTTTACCTAAGAAACATAGATGATAACTTTGGATATTTTTATGGATATTATGGATTGTATAATAATGTACCTAGAATTTTTTAATGATGTGTTTCATGTTTCCAAATTTAATGTACTTATGAATATAGTATTCTATGAATACTAAGCAATTGGATCCTTCATGAACACTTATCTTCTATAATAATAATGAAATATAACACCCTCCATTGAGTTCTTGGATTCTGAGTATTTATAATTCTTATTATTAAATGTTTAATAGGAACCTTGGTGACTATATTTAGAGGAACATAGTTTAATAGAACAAGTAATATGAAGAAACCTCAATATTTCTAGGTAACACTATAGAAAAAATAATATGATTTGAATTTTACAATTAAATAAGATGTGATAATTATTTTTATGTCATTGTGGATAGATGGTGACTAATGGGAGGAATAAAAACTGTGTCATCACAAGAATTAAATGTGTGGATGTTTCCCATGAGAAGATCAATGAAGATGGAGTTAAGACTAATCAGATGATAACCATATTACGTCAGGTGACAAAGGTTATGACTGATAATACCATCCCCATAGAGTGGTCCTATAATCCATGATATGGTGTAACTATGTTGAATTTATTCATTTGAAAAAAACATCTGTCATTCGGTGGATCTAATAATCTTATAGTATCTGAACAATAGATTAAGTCCCTATATAATTTCATTCATTCATTAGGATATATTGAAAATGAAAAAAATTCATGGTATTATATTATTTGAAGGGACATGTAGACCAATGGTTTTCAAGTATTTAAAACACCTGAGTGGAATATTTTTCAGTATCTATGTATAAATAAGTAATCTTAATAATAGCTGATGCACCCACAATACATAAATTCTTCAATGTTTTTCAAGATCAACTACATGGTCTTCCACCTGACTGAGAAGTGGAATTCTACATTTTACTCATTAATGATGAAAAACCAATATATATTTACCCCTATAGATCAAAATGACTTGTGTTAGTGGTGTTAAATAAATAGCTACATGAGTTTCATGATAATGGATTTATATTCACTAATGATTCATCATGGGGAGACCCTATTTTATTCAATAAAAATAAAGATGGGTCTATAAGATTATGCATTGATTATAATGAGATCAATTCCATTAATATAATTAATTTGTATCATTGAATATACATTGATGACTTATTTGATCAACTGAAATAATCAAAAATTTTTCAAAGAATGGTCATCACTCAAGTTATCATCAGTTAAGGGGGGAGAAGGACGATATAATGAAGATGGAATTTTGGACAAGGTATGGAAATAAGGAGTTTTCTATAATTCTTATTTGGATGTTTAATACATCTTCTGTCTTAAATGGTATTATGAATAGAGAATTTAAGGATTATTTTTAGAACATTGATATGGTATTCAATGAGTAAATCATTATATAGTCAAATAGATAAACATATATTTAGAGTAATTTGAAAATAATTCTTTACAACAGAAAAAATAATAATTTAAAAGAGAAATATAGTAAGTGTAAAATTTGGATCAATTATATTTATTTTCATAGATATATTATCTCCATGGAAGTAGAATATATTAATAAATTAAGTGAAGAGGTATACAAATAATGGCCTACACCGAAAAATGTAAATGAGATTCATAGTTTCCTTGGTTTAGATGGTTATTATTAGTGGTTAGTTCAAAAATTTTATTGTTGGGGAAAATAGTTAACCAAGGTAACATGTAAAGGTGTGACATTCATGGTAATATGAGGAATGTTTTGAAGATCTAAAGATAAGACCAAAAAAATCATCAATATTAACTTTAATATTAGTAAAATAATGGAATCATAATCTATAGTTATGAATTGAATAAAATATTGGGTTATTTTGTCACGACCTATCCCCCAGGGCCCGTGCCGTGACTACCCCAAGGCCGCCATCCATTGGCCAGAGGCTGGCGACTAGCACCAAAGGCGTAATTCCCTAAAATTGGGAAGGCATTACCTTTATAACCTATTAACACACACAAGCAAGTACACAGATAGGCGAAACACCAAGTAAACTATATAACAAAAGAGTGCTGAATGAAAAAAAGGGGCTAGAATACAATCCCAACAGTCAAGGTACAAGTACAAAAGAGATGCAATACAACTAAAGAATCAGAAAATATAGCTACTGGATCATCCTCTGAGGTTCCCACATAAAGGGTATGCAAAGATCGCCTTCTCAGCACTCCACATCCATCCGTATCCTCCAGGAACTGACACGCCGTATGGTCCACCTCCGAGTACCATCTAGTCCTGGTACTCTTAGCCGCCGTCAGCTCTGTCCGTCGTCTGTATCCAACATAAGAAGGTGCGGGCATAGCCCGTGCATGGGTGAGTATAACGATACTTAGTAGGGACCCTGAGACCCTCTAGATCTTACAAAATCCATCAAGGATAAACACAAAATATTAAAACAACAGATAACCTTACTTAGTTATATGCCCATATATATACCTAAGTTATCAAGTGATCCATCTCAATCATGAGGAAAACACAGAAAAACTAACTCAGCTCAAATAGGATTTTATTTTAGGGGTAGTATCAAGTAACATCCCCAGCCACATTATCAGAACCTTAGCTGCTGGAGAAATCCTACTCAATAAAGTACAGTGGGCTTGCTGTGACACCAAATGCGCTTCCCACTGACCTTGGACTGCTGAGGTACTCCTCCTGTCGAGTACCATGGGTATGCCACGTCACACAGAGGCGGTCCCCATCATGGGTATGCCACATCACCAAGCGTGCTCCCCCTCATTACCTGCTGAGGTACTCCTCCTGTCGAGTACCGTGGGTCTTCTCTGTCACCAAGCGTGCTCCTCCACTGTGGGTCTACCACGACACCAAGACGCTCCAAACTGGGCTAGTAGAGTCACTCTGAGTCAAATGGTCATCAGTTGTTGGGTCTCAGCAAGCTACTAGGTCTCTGTACTACGCTTGAACGTCTCCAGGAGGATCTTCTACACAAGCTACTGGTCGATACTCAAACTATCAAGAAGTATCATGAAGAAGTTTCTCAAAGGTCTTCCACGTCATAGGGGTCTCAATGCAACAAACAGTGAGCCAATCGGATGCCCAGTCTGTGAGTTATTAGCCTTTTTGTCCTAGGGGCCCAGTTGGATTCGTGCATGATCCAACTTGACCTTATCTCAACTATACCCCAAACTACAGTGGTGTATACTCAAAAAGACCATCATGATCCAAGATTACTAGAACCACTGGCATTTCATCAAACAGACATCTGGTGCCAAAGATATGGAAAAAAGAAAGTAAATGATCATAGTGGGCCCGGGTCCGGTCTGCCCGGTCGGACCGACCCGGTCCGACCCAGTCTGGGCTGACCCGGTCTAGGCCGACCTGGTTCGGGTTGACCCGGCCAGACCTATTGGGTCTGGCCCGGCCCGTTGGGCGGACTAGCTCGTTGGGTTCTTCCCGACCCACTGGGCCCAGCCCAGCAAGCCATGAGGGGCTGCAGAGGGCAGAGATGGCGCGGACTAGCCACGAGTCGATGTGGGGATGGTTCGGAATAGAGGGCTCTACGTGGGAGGCTCGGGAGGCCAGGGCATCATGAGGGGTTTAGGAGGCTTGGGAGGTCGGGGCGCCTCAAGGGGAGTGGGGGGGATTCGAAGGTCGGGGAACCGAGGGGGAACGGGCTGCTCGTGAGGCCGGTGGACGGCGTGAGCCGGGGCGCGGGCGGCTCAGGAGGCCGAAATATAGTGCGAGCCGGGGCGCAGTCAGTTTGGGAGGCTGGGGTGCCGCGAGGGGTGAGAGCAGATCAGGAGGGCCAGCGGCGGTGTGGCCGATCCGGCTGGTGGGAGGCTCGACCAGTGGGTGGCGCGGGGCTAGTTCGGCCAAGAGGCTGGAGCGCTGCTAGGGCGTCGCGGGTCATGGTGGCCGTGGGCAGCGACGCCGTTTACTTCATCACCTTCATCCCCTTACTTCATTCCAAATAACACCATAAAGAAGAATGTCAGAGGGGGTTGGGCCATTTTAGTTTGGCCCACACCCTCCGCGTTTAGAGTGGTAGAAAACGGTTCACAAGTACGAAGCAACGAACATCAACCACGATCTTCTGTAATTTAATCATTCCCAATCCCACACAAGAGAAGAAGGAAGTACCTGGAAAGTGATAAACAAAAATCATTAAACCCCTACGTTGTTCATTGAAATTGGCGCAGGAAGAAGTACCGACGTCGGTTCGCCATAGATGAGGACATCCCACATCAAATGTAGTCCTAAGGAAGAAGGTCGAAGGAGGTAGATGTTCTTAGTTGGTGGAGTGTTATTCGTTGGGAAGCGCATTCTTCGTTGCATACTGCATTCTTAGTTAGAGAGCGTAATCCTCCAAGTGTTGGGCGTCGTGTCAATTTACCAGCGCTTCATCACTTGGTGAAGCCGTCCCAAATCCTCCTCCCAAACTCTATATATATAAGAGAGGGGGGCAGGTAGGTAACAATCATGGAATTTATGATGGTTCATTTATTAGGAACCTTCCTAAATTCCAACAACACTATTACAAAAATTAAAAAGGGGGCAAGCCAATTAATTAACATTGGTATAAATAAATAGGGAAGAAGGTTTGCACAAATTAATGTGGAGGAAGTCAAGAGGCTCCACTACATTAACGAGAGGGGTTGAGAGATTCTCTTAATCAAAGGGGGGGGGGGGGGGTTAGTCCTGGGTGGTCCCCACTAACATAACCCCTAATGGGAGGTTAAGGTATGGTGATCCCCACTTCCAACTCCCACATGGAGGTTTAGTTCCAATGGACACCACCTCCCAACACTAACATGGGTGTTGCAAATAAAAATAAAAAATGACATACACTTTTATTTTTATTTAATTCTAACAAGAAAAACCCAAAAAATAACTTTCACCCTCGACCAACTACCATCGAGGTGAAATTCATGTTAAGAGAATACCGATGCTGTGAGTTCAACGGTGACCTCAGATTTAAATTCCGAGCACCGGTTCAAAAGTTATAAAAACCCTCTCAGACATTTACTGAACGTACCTGAAAAAAAGTTCAGAAATTGATTCTGGGAACTCAGGGCCTCGAAATCACGTGCCGTATATTTTCAAAGACTCAAAAAATCCCCATTTATTTAAAAAAATTACATGGAAATTCTGGGTCTTTACATTCTCCCCACCTCAGGGCTCTACATCCCCATAAGCCACAACACAAACTAGGTAAACAAGTGGGGGTACTGAGCACACATCTGAGTCTCCCACTCCCATGTGCTCTCTTAGAGGTTCCCTATGCTACCAGTGATTGCGCACCAGAGGTATCAACTATCCACAAAGGAACCACTCTTATCGATCCTCAATCTCTACTGGAACCTCTGTAAAAGTCACCATATCATCGACGTCCAGCTCCCCATGGTCGATGATGTGAGAAGGGTCATGCACGTATCTCCTCAACTGGGATACGTGGAAGACATCATGAAATCGGTGCAACTGATGTGGATGATCTAAGCGGTATTCCACCTCTCCAACTCTACTGAGGGCCTAAAAAGGTCCGATGAACCTCGGAGACAACTAACCGCATCGAACAAATCTCTACAACCCTCGTCGAGGTGAGACCCATAGAAAGACGTGGTCTCCATCCTCGAACTCCAGAGGTCTCTGTCTCCTATCGACATATGAATTTTTTATGATATGTGTAGTCTTCATCTGCTCCTAGATGATTTTCACCCTCTCTGTGGTAGCTCATACCATCTCTAGTCCCACTAGTGTTGACTCCCCTAGGTTCGTCCAGCAGAAAGGTGATCTGCAAGGTCGCCCGTACAATTCCTCAAAAGGTGCCATCCCAATGGTGGGGTGATAGATGTTGATTTATGAAAACTCCACCAAAGGTAAGTGATCCTCCCAGCTATGACTGAAGTCACGAACACAAGCACACAACATGTCCTTGAGGGTTTAAATGGTCCGCTCAGGCTAGCCATCTGTCTGAGGATAGAAGGCGGTGATCAAATGAAGCTATTACCAAAAGCCTCTTGCAACCCCTTCCATAACAGGGAAGTAAAACGTGTATCACGATCGGATAAAATTCTCATGGGTACTCCATGTAGCCGCAGAATCTATTGCACAATGAGGCGTACCAAGATCTTACTAAAACCTGCTCTCTGATCAGTAAGAAGTGGACCTACTTGGTGAATCGGTCGATGATCACCCAAATCGAGTCATGAACTTCAGATGGACGTGGAAGTCCAGTCATGAATTCCATGGATATCCCATCCCACTTCCACTCTAGAACCTCTAAAGGCTGAACCAAGCCTACTGGTACCTGATTCTCTTCCTTCACTTGCTGAGAAGTGAGGCCTCAAGAAAAACACCCAGCTACTGCCTTCTTCATTCCCATCCACTAGTGCTATCGTTGGAGGTATTGGTACATCTTCACCACTCCTGGATGTACCGCTAGAGGGTATGTGTTTAACACCCTCAAAACTTCCTCCTAAAGTTACCCTGGTACCATGATACATCCTCTAAGGAGGATGACATGCTCCCCCCTTCGGAAAATCCATCAGGTGCCTCTCCTGTGGATATCTAAGCACGTCATGTCTCGCAATCAGTGTCCCCATGCTGCGCCTCCATGACTTGATAATGAAGCGGGGGAGTTACTATAAGAGAATGTAGAAAAGCTACTTCATCTCTGTCTACAAAGGATATCAGCAAAATGGATAGCTGCTCTATTGCTTCACCTAGAAACTGTATACCAGATCTCCTACTGAGAGAATCTGCAACAACTTTCCCCTTCCCAGGATTATAGACTATCTCGAAGTCAAAGTCCCGAAGGAACTCAAGCCAACGTCACTGTCTTAGGTTCAGGTCCTTCTGAGAGAAGATATACCTGAGACTCTTGTGATCAGAGTACACGGTAAAACGATCTCCCATCAGATAGTGCCGCCAAATCATCAAGGCTAAGACCACTACTGCTAACTTTAGGTCATGGGTAGCGTAGTTCTACTCATGTTGTCTAAGCTGTCGAGACACGTAAGCGATAAATGATCGCTCCTACATTAGGATACATCTGATTCTTGTCCCTGATGCATTGCAGAAGACTACGTACCCTATTCCTTACTCTTGAAGCCTCAAGATGGGGGCACTAGTTAGCCTCTTCCTCAACTCCTGAAATATCTGCTATCATTTCTTCGACCACACAAAGGGTAGCCCCTTCATCATCAAGGCTCATAGTGGTTATGAAACTCTGGAGAAATTTGGCACAAATCTCCGATAATATCCATCCAAACCAAGGAAACTCCGCACCTCTGTCACACTACTGGGCGACTCCCAAGCAAGTACCACCTCAATATTTTCTGGATCTATTGAAACTCCAGCCTCTGATATGACATTACCTAGGAAGTGAACCTCTCAGATCTATAACTGGAACTTCAAGAGTTTACCATAATGATGGTTCTCTCAGAGTGTGTCCAGTACTACCTAAAAATGATAGGCATGCTCATCCTCTATAATCGAGTAGATCAGAATGTCGTCATTGAAGACTACAACAAAGCTATTAAGGTATGGCTGAAAGATCATATTCATGAGCCCCATGAACACTGCTAGAGTGTTGGTTACATCGAATGACATAACCAAGAACTCATAATGGTCGTACCAACACCTGAAGACCGTCTTCTACGCATCCTTGTCTCTTACTCTGAGTTAGTGATAACCTGATATTAGGTCTATCTTCAAGAACCACCATGCACCCTTCAGCTGATCATAGAGGTCATCAATCCTCAGAAGTGGGTACTTTTTCTTCACTATCACCTAGTTCAGGCGACGATAGTCAACACAAAATCTCAAGCTCCAATCTACCTTCTTGTCGAATAGAATCGGGGCTGCCCAAGGTGAAACATTGGGCAAGATGAATCCCTTCCACTGAAAGTACTTTAGCTGTACTCGCAGCTCGCGATGCTCCGTGGGAGTTATCCGATATGCTGGTGTAGATATCGGTGTCGTACCAGGGTATAAGTCAATGTAAAATTCCACCTCTATGTGAGGAGGTAGACCTGAAACATCATCTGGGAAAACATCTGTGTACTGGTACACCACTATAGGATTACTCAGACTCTTCACATAAACAGCTCCGAGGGTAAGGCTAGCCATCTAATGGGTGATCGGCTGTACTCTCCTCTGATAAAGTCCATCCTGTGCTGCGAAGGCTCCCTTCTCACCGGTGAAGGTAAACCTAGTCCCATCTATGAAGACACACCACACTTTGCACCAAATACAATCAATCTCAGCATGGACTGTAGAAAACCAGTCCATACCCAAGATGACATCGTAAGGCCTCTATGCCGCTACTAAGAGATCCCATCCAAAGCTCTTGCCTCCTAGAGTAAGCTCACACTGTCGACACCAATGCGTAATCGTCGAATCTGCTCTTGTATGAGTCTATATCCGTAAGGATCGAGCCAACAGCTCCGTCAAAATCTCTAAGAACCGAACGAAGGAAGTGGTAGGAAAATAGTGTCTAGAACATGTGTCAATAATTACTAAATATATGGTGGAGTAGACACAGATCGTACCTTGAATCATATCCGAAGTGCCATGATCGTATGCCTCAGCTACCTAGAGCTAAGCTCTCCCCTATCCACCTACTCCCTCAGGTTGGGGTTGACCTCCTGGTGGTGGTGGTAATATCTCGAATCATCTCCCACCGCTAGTTGTACGACCATCTCCTCTTCCACGTCCACCTGCTCTATGCGGACCACCTCGATTGAACCTCTGTCTCTACCAGGGAGGTCCTTTTACCGTCTGCTGATCATCCGAATGGTGGGTCAGAGAGTCACGAGGCATCTGACTTAGCCCTCCACATGCATAACAATGCCGGATTCTGGAATGTCTGGGTCTTTCTCTGGTGCCCCACACAATCAATCCCGAGTCATGTGGTCGTCCACCAATAGTTTTGGCCCTCTTGGACCTCTGCGACATCTGTCTGCTTCCAACTGCAGAAGACACTGCTACGTGTCGACTGGTGGTGGATATCGCTACTGGAGAATTCTCATCAAGGAAACTCTCCACTATGAGTGTAGAGACCCGAAATTGACATACATAGGCATTACATTACTTTTACAAAATACTTAAAACATAACAAAAACAAACACAAAAAGACCGTAATAGTTTAGTGTCTTTGGAAACTTCGAACATAATCTTATAATCATGGTGAAAGATCTTCAACATCTCTTATAAGGATCTTCCCCTTTTTTTTTCTTACCTAAAACCTTTCTTTATATCCTGGGGAAAATAAAACATAAAAAGGGTGAGCTCAAATACTCAGTAAGGGTAAATATAGAGAACATAAAACAATCCATAATCATTGAATGAAAAAACATGAACATAAAATCTAAACATCAAAATCTTGAGCAAGGACATATATCTTGGAAGTACGTAAGGAATATATCATAATGGAACATCAATCAAGATAAAATAGCATTGGTAGAAAACATGTAATTATAGAAAACCATTAATCACATGATATGATTTCTATAGTAGCCAAGACATTGCTGCCAAGACCATCTTAGTGGATAAAGTCCCTTTATGAATCAAGTTCACTCCTCGTTCCAGTCCTGTATCACTGAACTAGATTAACTTACTGTTACAACCTTGTCAATATCATGAGATATAAATCTTTACCCAATGAATTGGAGGGATATATAGGTCCTGCTATCTCATAATGAAATCATTCTTACATGTGCCACAACATAAACATAAATCATTCATCATAACCCAAAGAATAAAATGGGTTTCATAAACATCATCCCATCATAACATAATCCATATAAAAAATGGATATCATTTCATCATAAGAAAAGTGAAACCATGTAAATCATAGAGACATTATATTTGAAACATACACATATGAAATAATTTCATCTTAGATGGAAAATGGTTTTGATAAAACACTTGAAATAAATTCTTCAGGAAATATCATTTCTTCTTCAAAATCATTTTCTTTTCACAAAATTCCATAAAATTTTAAATGAAAAGGATTTTTTTGAAAATATTCATGAAATATTGTAGAGTAAGATTCATGAAAATAATTTGTTATAAAACCATAAAAATATGTTCACGCCATATAAGTTAAAAAAATCATTCCTCTCATACTTTTTCTAGAAAAGTCAAAAAGTACCTCGTATGGTAAAAAAAGAAAGATTCCTTACATACCATGTAGTAAAAGTAAAAAATTTGGTAAAAAGGATTTTAAAAATACATGAAACCATTTTTAGAAAATATGTACATGGATGTTAAATATAACCCGAGTAAATTCTTACGAATAAACAATCTCGGATAAAAATGAGATTGGAAAAGTTATCCCTTACCTTATGTCTGATTTGCTTCGTATGTATCCGAAACTCCTGTATAATGATTTAAATTATTCCATTTAATTATTAAAGAATAATATTCATTGTTATGATATCATATATGTTTCACTTATGACTTTTTATTACCCGTTCTTTTGTAAATTCATGTTAAAGCAGCATTTTGGGTAAAATCGTTTCATTTATCATACGTGTTTCGATTTGATATTATTTCTCATATCCTGATTTACATAATTCCAGGATGTAAAACATGATTTATATATAATATTTATTCAGTATATAAATATATATGACAGATAGATAAATGGAATGAAATACACCGTTCATGGAGACAGTAGGCCGTACGTACGCATGAACGCTATTTTCGTTTCCTTATTGAATTGAATGGAATTAAGTAAATGAAACATATATGTACATAAATCCAATATAATTATTATTTAATATCATTCATGATTATTTATTACACATATCCTTTATAATCATACTTTAATGGTTAATCATTGAAAATGAATCTCAACGCGTTCGTTGAGACGGTAGTCCGTACGTACGCACGAGCGATGATATCGTTACCATAATTATTGAATAGAATTGGAGGGAGTGATATAATATATAAGAATCATTATGATGTTATAATAACCATATATAGTTATTATTTACACCATTATACCCATCCAAGTAAGGTGGTGGTGGAAAAACAGATTACACCATGGCGTGGAGACGGTATTCCGTACGTACGCACGCGCAGTGATTTTGTTTTCCATAGGATGGATAGAAAGTGAAATGGGGTTGTTTAATATTTATAATAACACATTAGTATATAAGTAATACTGATGTTATTACTTTATAATGAAACAACTAAAGAATAGGAAGTAGAAGAAGAAATAAACTTGAAAGAGTCGGTAGAAGAGATTACCTCTTCCTCAACACACCTCTTTTAAGCTTCCTATTAAGGCACTAGAGTTGGTCTTTTGAGGAGACCAGAACCTATATAATGTTTCTAGGGAAGTTGAGAAGGGAAATGGGCAGGGGATTGTTGAGCTTTAAGGCTCAAAGTGTTGTGAATATGAGAGAGAGGAGGTGCCCTTATATAGGAGAGGAGAGGGGCACTTTTGGAACCCTTAAAAATATTAATTAATAATAATATAAAACCCCACATAAAAACCTCCCAAAATGACTCAATTCTAAGATGAGATGAGATAGTATTTTAATCTCATCAACCAATAAAATTTAGACATGTTTTATGTTTATTTTAAACCTTATCATTATTTAATATATTTAATTTTATTTGTGGTAATAAGATTCTAAATTTTAAAATGTTATAAATAATTACTAATGTGCTGTTAATTATCCATAATTGGGTACTTTATGAAATTTTAGACCATATAAATTTCAAATTATATTTCTTAAATATTTATGTGATTTTTAAAAAATTTAATAATATTTTATTTTTATAAAATAACAATAGTGTTAATTTGGACACTATTTATTTATTTGAATTTAAATAAAATCCACACAGTGGAAATATTATAACCAAAATTTTTAATATATTCCATACATTTCATATTCTTCTATAAAATTTGTGGAGAACGTTAATTTGTTCATATAATATTCATTTTAATATTTATAAAACCATTTATTTTATATTTCTCTTAATAAAACAATTAATAAATATTTTTTTATAATTCTTTAATATACTTATTAGTTGCATAAAAATTAAAAATAAAATCCTATGATGAATATAAATATAATAAATTTCATAATAATATTTTTACTCGAATTTATCATCTTAAAATCACAACATTTAAATTTTTATATTTATTAAATTTTGAAGGTGAAAACTTTGACATCATTTAAAATAAAATAATATAAGAGACATAATTTCTTTTATAAGGCTTAAAATGGTCAAATATTATACCATTGGATGATTATGGTTTACATGTACATGAACTATAAGTTTTAGTCAGGTGTTTGTGACTTTTAGGGTCACTATTAGTTTAATAGAAACTATATTATTAATTTTTCACTAAATAAACAATTTCTGCATCACTATTGTGTCACCATTAATGAAAATTATATAATCCCTAAAAATTATAAATAAATTCAAATTATTTATATAATTTTATTATATTTGTAGAGACTATTCATGTTCGAAGTTTCATGAAGTTTATCACTAAATTAAAATTATTATACTTATAAGATTTAAGAGAGTGACATGTTGTCACTTTCTTTGGTATTAACAATAATTAAGTTATTTTCATCATCAAAAGTCCATAAAATGAATCTAATCCGAACCATAGGTGATATTGGTCGACTTTTAGTCATCCAATAGAATTTTGTCATGTCTTAGGGTAATTTTATAATCTTAGGTTTACCCCTAATAACCCAATTTACCTTTAACTGCAGTAAATACAAATTACCGTAGTTACTATTCATAATATTTAAAAAATAAAAGTAACCTATTAACATAATTTGGACCCACTTAATTCAAATATGGAATCCATTTTTCAAAATCCAAAACACATAAGTTGCAGTAATTAATTTAAAATTAATCTCATTGTTAAGAAAATGGGTTATAAAAGTTATAACATTGCCAAAGATTGAAATGTTTTTACCTATAAATTCAATGTAAAATTAATGGTAATGAAATAAATTATATTAAATGGTAAAAATATATTCTATTTATACTATACAACCATTAAATATTATAATTTAACCATATAAATTATTGTGACGAGAAAAGTTGTTTATAATTAAAATATAGCGTGTTTGTACTATTCATTAAAATATGAAAGTTATCAGAATAAAATGAAAAATTTATCCAAAGTAAATTTTTATATAATTATTAAAAATAATAATTTTATTTTGTCAAATTGAACTTATAAACATGTCAAAAACTAGATTTAAAGTGTGTGCGCCATCAAAAGGCGACAAAACTGCATTTTTTGAAAAATACTTATTTAACCCAAAAAATTTATTTTTTTCTCATAACATGTTCTAGAAAATGTGTAAGATGAATAATAGTGTTATAAAATTAAAAATTTAGTTAATACTATTCATAATGTCTAGTCCATAATATTATAACAATATATCGTGGTTTAGTGAAACCAGGTATTGCGTACTACACACGCTATCGAGGAAGATTGCGATTGCGTGTAATGCAAGCCAAGTAAGGGATGCATGTAGTGCAAGATCCTTTTGGTGTAGAGTAAAACACAAAACATCTATGAAATTATAAATAATAATTCTCATAAAATCTCAGGTTGTTACATTCTTCCCCCCTTAAAATGAATTTCTCCCTCGAAATTCGTCGTGGTTATAAATAGATTACAACATGAAAGTTTATTTCATAGAAACCCACATTGTAAAAAGGAATACTAAAACATAATTTTAAAAATTAAAGTATGTACCATATCGGTTACCGAAATTAACTCATCAATGGGTTTTCACATAGGAGAACATAGGTGAAAATATTTATATAGAAGAGAAACCTAACCATCAAGTTCTGATGGAGAGTGGTAGAGAACATGGCTATGAAAAATCCAACAATCACAAAGCCATAAATTTGTGATGATCTAAGGTACCCTCTAATTAATTGGATATAAGGGCACTAGGACAAAATTTTTGGTTTTCAGGATCATTTCCCTAAAGCTAAAGAATTTGAATTAGAAGAAAAAATTACTTTATTTCAGTACAATCTCACCATTTTTCGTGCCTTGAAAAATTTCCACTTCATCTCTTAAATAAATGAAGTTGAATTTTTCATTCGTGATGTGTTAGATGATCATGTGATATAATGATGGTTCACTCCATCTGTCTCAAAAAAAAGGTTATCAAAAGTTATAAAATATAAAAAAGTCCATCTATGGTGAGGTTAATCATATATGATTCTAAAAATGGACTTATACTTTATCTATCATATAGCTTAATAAAATAAAACTAGCTTCTACTAACCAGAGACTTCTTGTAGGCCAGTGGTAGGCGATAAAGGCCTATCACACTTCGGTTGTGGGTTCGATTCCTACAGCCTTATCCGACGCGACGGGTTTTCGCCCGTCCTGTAGGTTGTCCCTTTTTCTAAAACTACATTATTATAACATTACTTCAATAATATTGAAAAAATTATATCCTTAAACAATACTATCATATTTCTAACTTAATTCATTCCAATATTTTGGCTTATCCAAAATACATCAGTCTAATCTCATAGTATAAAGAAAATAATTACTTGAAAGGTCACATAACAAGCATGTGGAAACCATAATTTATCCCCCATATATCATAATATATATTTTGTTGTTGGTCACATTCCAAACATGTGAATACCTTAATCATGTAATCTCTTGAAAAATGAATACCCATTGAACTTTAGTAAAAACATGAATGCTGTCAAATGTTAACTCTTTCCACATACCAAAATCCCAAAATTTCTATATAATCAAACCATGATATCCCTTTGTCCTTATATCAGTCATGAGGTCATGAATACTATCAAAAATTTCATTTTCTCCTTATCCCTTCATTATGCACATATCATCCACTTTCAAAAAATATTTCAATCACTTTTCATAGTTACCGGTACCATATAATTATTGAAAACCAATACATAGATATTCCAAAATTCCACGATACCATAAATGAGATTCCATGATACTATTTTAAAATAAAATTACATAAACACTTAATCATTCCACAAAATTATTTTCATACTCAACATCACAAATAGCGATCGCATGTGACTTCCCTTTATCCTTTGACTTAAGAGGTTTCTCACGTTGATCATCATTAACCCTTGGATTAGGGAATTGATTAGCATAATGCCCCATTTACTTGCACTTGAAGCATTGAAGTGTTGGTGGAGAGTTCTCTATAATCATTTCTCTATTCACATCATTAGCTACCTTTTTCCCATTACTTCAACACTCAACTACTCGATGTACTTCTTTTCCATAATCAAAAACTTTTCTAGTACCTTTTAGGAAATCTCCATCATGCTTCTTTCCACACTTTGATCATAAAGAAACATTCATCTTCTTTTCACCATTGTTATAAGATTTCTCCTTGAAATCCATCTTTTTTTTTGTGAAAACCAGGAGATGGATATGTAACACCAACTTATAGTTCTACCTTTATAGCACAACGCACAATTTATTCATAGCTACTAAAGTCTCTTATAGCTAATTTCCTTTTAAGACTTGGTTTTAAGCCATGGATGAATCAATCAACTTTAATTTCAGGTTGGATGATAAAGCCAGATGCATACATTGAAAGCATTGTAAAATTCACTTCGTATATACCAACAGATTCATCATCCTTTTACTTAATTTAATGGAACTCCTTTTCCATCTTTGTACGAATAATATGAGGTAAGTACTTACTCATAAACAATTTCTTGAACTCATCTCACTCCATGTATTTAATTTCATCTTGGGGCCTTGTATTCTTAATTAGAGTCCACCCCTGGTGTGCTTCACCTTCTAAATGGTAAACAAATAAAATGAATTTTTCATGTTCTGAATAGTGATGTATGGAAAATATCATTTAAATGGTACAGATACATAGTTCAGCAACAAGTGGATCAGAAGAACCATTGAAAGAAGGTGGACGTTGCCTCATGAAGGACTCAATAGAATATTGTTCCCTTCCCTGATCATTTGGAAATACATAATGATTCATAGCTTGTGCAAGTATTGTAATAAGATTTTACACTCCATCCCTTATCACATTTGGTTGTTTAGGAGGACAATCATCGCATTGTCCATTACATTGAGCAACACGGTTCTTTTGGGTTCTAGCCATTGTCTAAAACCCAAAAAGAACAGTGTGATAGGCAAAAATCATGCTACAAAACAACATAATAAAGGCAGAGTACCTTCAATATCTAACATCTTAGGTTTAATTATAATACTTTTACCATAATTCTAGGACTATAACCTATACTTATACTTAACCTTAGGGACATCCCTAGACATACGTTAGAAATATATCTAGGGATCTCGCTACAGTTTTTACATCCTAGTTTCCAAAGGTTGACTAAACCAAACCTCTGATACCAACTGTAGAGACCTGAACTTAAGGTAAATAGACATTACATTACTATTTCGGAATACTTAATACATAACAAAATAGACTCCAAAGGACTATAATAGTTTGGTGTCTTTGGAAACTTGGAACGTAATCTTCTAATCATGGTGAAAGATCTTCAACATCTCCCATAAATATCTTCTCCTTTTGTTTTCTTACCTAAAACCATTCTTTATATCCCGGGGAAAAGAATACATAAAAAGTGTGAGATCAAATGCTCAATAAGGGTAAACATATAGAACATAAAACAATCCATAATCATTGAATGCAAAAACATGAACATAAAATCTAAACATCAAAATCTTTAGCAAATACATATATCTTAGAAGTACGTAAGGAATATATCATAATAGAACATAAATCATGATAAAACAGAATGGGAAGAAAACATGTAATTGTGGAAAACCATTAAGCACATGATATGATTTCCATAGTATCTAAGGAATTGCTACCAAGTCCATCTTAGTGAACAAAGTCCATTTTTGAATCGAGTTCACTCGTCGTTCTAGTCCGGTATCACTGAACCAGATTAACATACCGTTCTAGTCATGTCTATATCATGAGATATAAATCTTTACCCAATGCATTGGAGGGAGATATAGGTCCCACCCATCTCATAATTAAATCATTATTACGTGTGCCACAACATAAACATAAATCATTCATCATAACCCAAAGAATAAAATGGGTTTCATAAACATCACCCCATCATGACATAATCCATATAAAACAAATGGATATCATTTCATCATAATAAAAGTGAAACCATGTAAATCATAGAGACATTATACTTGAAACATACTCATATGAAATAATGTCATCTTAGATGGAAAATGGTTTTGATAAAACACTTGAAATGAATTTTTGAATAAAATATCCTTTATTGTTCAAAATCATTTTCTTTTCACAAAATGCCATGAAATTTTAAAAGAAAAGGATTTTGTTGAAAATAGTCATGAAATATTGTCGAGTAATCTTCATGAAAATAATTCATTATAAAACTGTAAAAATATGTTCATGCCGTATAAGTTAAAAAAATATCCATCTCATACTTTTGCCGGAAACGTCAAAAAGTACCTCGTATGGTAAACAGAATAAAGATTCCTTAAATACCATGTAGTAAAAGTAAAAAATGGGTAAAAAGGACTTTAAACATACATGAAACCATTTTTAGAAAATATGGACATGGATGATAAATATAACCCCTGTAAATACTTACGAATAAACAATCTTAGATAAAAACGAGATTGGAAAATCTATCCCTTACCTTATGTCCAATATGATTTGTATATATCATAGCCTCCTCTATAATGATTTAAATAATGTCATTGAATTTTTATAGAATCACATTCATTGTTATGATATCATATATGTTTCACTTATGACTTTATATTACCCGTTCTTTTGTAAATTCATGTTAAAGCAACATTTTGGGTAAAATCGTTTCATTTATCATACGTGTTTCAATTTGATATTATTACTCATATCCTGATTTACATAATTCCAAAATATAAAACATGATTTATATATAATATATTTTCAGTATATAAATATATATGATAGATCGATAAATGGAATGAAATACCCCATTCATGGAGACAGTAGGCCATACATACGCATGAACGCTGTGTTCATTTCCTTATTGAATTGAATGGAATTAAGTAAATGAAAAATATTTGTACATAAATCCAATATCATTATTATGTAATATATTTAACTATTATTGATTAAACATATACTTTATAATCATACTTGAATGGTTAATCATGGAAAATGAATCTCATCGTGTTCGGGGAGACGGTAGTCCGTACGTACGCACGAGCGATAATATCGTTCCCATAATTATTGAATAGAATTGGAGTGAATGATATAATATCTGAGAATTAGTATGATTTTATAATAACCATATATAGTTATTCTGTACACTATTATACCTATCCAAGTAAGGTGGTGGTGGAAAAATAGATTACACCACGATGTGGAGATGATATTCCGTACTTACGCACGCGTGGTGATTTTTTTCCCGTAGGATGGATAGAAGGTGAAATGGGGTTGTTTCATATATATAATAACATATAAGTATATAATTAATACTGATGTTATTAATTTATAATTAAACAACTAAATAATAGGAAGTAAAAGAAGAAATAAACTTGAAAGAATCGGTAGAAGAGATTACCTCTTCCTCAATGCACCTCTTTTATGCTTCCTCTTAAGGCACTAGAGTTGGACATTTGAGGAGACCAGAAACTCTATAATGTTTATAGGGAAGTTTAGAAGTGAAATGGGTAGGGTTTGGCTGATCTTGAAGGCTCAAAGTGTTGTGAAGAGGAGAGGGAGGAGGTGCCCTTATATTGGAGAGGAGAGGGGCACTTTTGGGAACCTTAAAAATATTAATTAATAATAAAATGAAACCCCACATAAAAATCTCCAAAAATGACTCAATTAGAATATGAAATAAGATAGGATTGTAATCTCATCATCCAATAAAAGTTAGACATGTTTTATATTTATTTTAAACCTTATCATTATTTAATCTATTTAATTTTATTTGTGGTAATAAGATTCTAAATTTAAAATTATTATAAATAATTACTTATGTGTTGTTAATTATACATAATTGGATAGTTTATTAAATTTTAGACCATATAAATTTCAAATTATAATTTTTAAATATTTATGTGATTTTTAAACAATTTAATAATATGTTATTTTTATAAAATAGCAATAGTGTTAATTTTGACACTATTCATTTATTTGAATTTAAATAAAATCCAAACAGAGGGAATATTCAAACCAAAATGTTTAATAGATTACTAAAATGTCATATTAATCTATAAAATTTTTTGAGAACATTAATTAGTTCATATAATATTTTTTAAATATTTATAAAACCATTGATTTGATATTTCTCTTAATAAAACAATTACGACATAATTTTTTTATAATTATTTAAAATAATTATTAGTTGTATAAAAATAAAACATAAAATCCTATTATGAAGATAAATATAATAAATTTCATAATATTATTTTTACTCGAATTTATCATCTTAAAATCACAAAATTGAAATTTTTATATTTATTAAAATTTGAAGGTGACAACTTTGACATCATTTAAAATAAAATAATATAAGATTCATAATCACTTTTATAAGGCTCCAAATGGTCAAATATTAGACGATTTAATGATTATGGTTTACATGTACATGAACAATAATTTTTGGTCAGGTTTTTGTGACCTTTATGGTCACTATTTGTTTAATAAAAACTATATTATTGATTTTTCACTAAATAAATAATTTTTGCATCACTATTGTGTCACCATTAATGACAATTATATAATCCCTAAATATTCTAAATAAATCCACATGATGTAGATAATTTTATTGGATTTTTTGATACTATTCATGTTCGAGGTCTCATAAAGTTTATCACTAAAGTAAAATTATTATACTTATAAGATTTAAGAGAGTAACATGTTGTCACTTTCTTTGGTTTTAATAATAATTAAATTATTTTTATGGTCAAAGGTCCATAAAATGAATCTAATACGACCCTTAGGTGATATGGGTCGACTTTTAGTCATCAAATATAATTTTGACATGTGTTAGGGTAATTTTATAATCTTAGGTTTATCCTTAATTACCCGATTTACCTTTAACTACAATAAATAAAAATTACCGTACTTACTATTCATAATATCAAAAAAATAAAAGTAACCTATTAGCATAATTTGGACCCACTAAATTCAAATATGGAATCCATTTTTCAAAATTCAAAACACAAAAGTTGCAGTAATTAATTTAAAATTAATATTGTTGTTAAGAAAATGAGTTAGAAAAGTTAAAAAATTGCCAAAGATTGAAATGTTTTTACCTATGAATTCAATGTAAAATTAATGGTAATGACATAAATTATATTAAATGGTAAAAATATATTCTACCTATACTTTAAAACCATTAAATTTTATAATTTAACCATATACATTATTGCGACGAAAAAAGTTGTTTTTAATTAAAATATAGCGTGTTTTTACTATTCATTAAAATATGAAAGTTATCAGAATAATATGAAAATATTATCCAAAGTAAATTTTTATATCCTGATTCCAAAGAAGAATTTTATTTTTTCAAATTGAACTTATAAACATATCAAAACCTAGATTTAACTTTGGTGCGCCATCAAAAGGTGGCAAAACTGCATTTTTTTAAAAATACTTATTTTACCCGAAAAATTTATTTTGTTCTCATACCGTGTTATAGAAAATTTTTATGATGAATAATAATGTTATAAAATTCAAAATTTAGTTAATAATATTCATAACGGCTAGTCCATAATATTATAACAATATATCATTGTTTAGTGAAACCTGGTATTCCGTACTACACACGCTATCGAGGAAGGTTGCGATTGCGTGTCATGCAAGACAAGTCAGGGATGCATGTAGTGCAAGATACTTTTGGTGTAGCGTACAACAGAAGAAATCAATTAAATTGAAAAGAATAATTCTCATAAAATCTTGTGTTGTTACAATGAGGGCTCTCTCTAACACCCCCGCCTGCGTCGGGATGCTAAGTGAGATCATCTAAGCCCTGATCTCGCACCTGAGCCCCTACTCGAAGGTCTGGGCCCTGAATAATGGGTCCCACACCATATCGATGGAGTACCATGAGAGGTCTGTGAACCTCACTGAGTACTGAGCTACAATCATGCTACCCTGCTGTAGATTAAGTAGCTCCGGAATGCGCACTGCGCGAAGAGTCATTGAGACTATCTCTGCCCGAAACAGGCTCTTGAAGTCTACCCAGAGAAGCGTCACCTCGTCATGAACCTGGACCATCAAGATCCACCATCTTCCTACTGCTGCATATAGTAGGTTGGTAGTAAGGATCACAATGAGGTCTTCTAGTGTCCCTATCAGTTAGAAAACTCTCACTACAACCTCCAGCACATCATCAGCCACCTGTGGGTCTCTCTCTCCCCTGAACATGGGTGGCCTCTAGTGCTGGAACTTGTGCAACGCGCTGAATTGGCGTGCACCGTCTGCTACTGGGGTTGGTGTCATAAGTGGCCCAACGGGTAAGGGTACCCCTGGTGCCTCAGCTGGAAAAGTGCCCTGCGTCGAGGCCTCATTGCTCGGTGGGAAATCAGTGTGTACTACTCTCAGAATTCTATCCGACAGTCTGAGTAGAGGAATCCTGAAAAGAAACAGGTGCACTACGGTTAAAAGTTATACCTGGTGAGCTGACCTGGTTGAGTTGAAATAAAGAATACTTTTGAAAACACACACGCAATCAGTTTTTTCATGCAATGAGTCGAAAATTAGAAGTTAGGGTCATGGTGTATGGATATGTCAGCCACCGCACTAACACTGGACTCCCTGAACTGATAACCACACTCACTACCCTTAACATTATTGCTTCCTAGAAAAGGATGATCAGATTCATAAGTTCTGTGGTAGAACCGACTCCTATGATACCAATTTGTACCGACAAGTCCCCCGGGGCCCGTGTCGTGACTACCCCAATCCCGCCTTCCATAGTCCAGGGGCTAGCGACTAGCACCAAAGGCTTAATTCCCTAAAACTGGGAAGACATTGCCCTTATAACCTGTAAACACACATAAAAGCAAGCACACAAATGTACAAAACACAAAGTAAAATATATAATAGAAGAGTGCTAAAGGAAAAAGGGGCTAGAATACAAGTCCAACAGTAAAGTTACAAGTACAACTGAAATGAAAAACAACTGATGAAAGAGAAAAGACAGAGACTGGATCGTCCTCCACGTTTCCTACCTGAATGGTATGTACAGATCACCTCCTCATCACTTCACGTCCGTCTGTCACCTCTAGGTACCGACACATCGTATGGTCCACCTCCAGGTACCGTCTAGTCCTGGTACTCTCAGACTCCGTCAGCGCTATCCATCGTCCGCATCCAACACAACAAGGTGCGGGCATAGCCCGTGCAGGGGTGGGTATAATGATACTCAGTAGGGACCCTGAGACCCTGTAGGTATCACAAAATCCATCAAGGATGAACAGAAAGTATGAAAACCACAGATAACCATACCTAGGTATATGCCGATACATATACCTAAGTTATCAAGTTATCCATCTTAGTCATGAGGAAAAAACAAAAAAACATAATCATCTCAACCAGGATTTTATTTTAGGGGTAGTATCAAGTAACATCTCCAGTCACATTATCGAAACCTTTGATGTTGGAGAAATCCTACTCAATCGAGTACAGTGGGCCTTCCGCGACACCAAGCGTGCTTTACACTAACCTTGGACTACTGAGGTACTCTTCTTGTTGAGTAACGTGGGTCTTCCACGTCCCACAGAGGCACTCCCCACCGTGGATCTGCTATGTCCCCAAGCACGCTCCCCCTCATAGCCTGATGAGGTACTCCTCTTGTCGAGTACAATGGGTCTACCGCATCACCAAGCACGCTCCTCCACCTTGGGTCTTCCATGACACCAAGATGCTCCCCACTGGGCTAGTCTAGTCACTCCGAGTCAAATGGTCAGCAGTCGTCAGGTCTTAGTCAACTACAAGGTCTCTGCACTACGCTCGCTCGTCTCCGTGAGGATCTGCTCCATGAGCTACTGGTCAATACTCCAACTATCAAGAAGTCATATGAAGAATTATCTCAAAGTTCTGCCATGTCGTAGGGGTCTCAACAAAATATACGAGGCGTCAATAGGACACCATATCTGTGTGTTATTAGCCTTTTAGTTCGAGGGGCCTGGTTGGATTCATGCACGATCCAACCTGATCATATTTCAACTATACCCCAAACTCTAGTGGGGTATACTCAAAGGGACTGTCATGCTCCAAGATTACCAGTGCCTCTAACAGTTCATCAAACAGATGTCCGGTGCCAAAGATATGGCCAAAAGAAAGTAAAGGGCCGTAGTGGGACCGGGTCCAGTCTGACCTGGTCGGACTGACCCGCCCTGACCCAGTCTTGGCAGACCCAGTTTGGGACAACCCGTTGGATTCGGCCCAGCTCACTGGGCCCAACCGAGCAGGCCGCGAGGGGACACAGAGGGCTGAGATGGTGCAGACCGACCGCGAGGGCACGGACCGACCACGAGTCGGCGTGAGGGCGGTTCGGCCCAGAGGGCGCCGCGTGGGCGGCTCAGGAGGCCGATGTGCCGTGATGGGCACAGGTAGCTCGGGAGGCCAGGGAACTACAAGGGGCACAGGGGGCTCGAGATCCGGGGCACTACGGGGGTCTCAGGCGGCTCGGGCGGACGACGGGCGACATGAGCCGGGGCGCAGGCGGCTCGGTAGGCTGGCGGATAGCGCAAGACAAGGTACTCGTGGCTTGGGAGGATGGGGTTCCGTGAGGGGCACGAGTGTCTTAGAAGGTCTAGTGGGGACATAGCTAGTTTGGCAGGCGGGTGGCGTGGCAGTAGGGTGGCACGAGGTCGGTTCGACAGGGAGGTTGGAGTGCCGTGGGGGCGGTGCGGGTCGCGGTGGCTGCGGGTGGCGGCGCCTTTGCCTTCATCGCCTTCATTCATTATGAAGAACACAAAAAATAAGAACAACGGAGGGGGGGGGGGGTCATTTCATTTTAGTTTGGCTCGGACCCTCCACATTTAGAGTGGTAGAAAATAGATCACAAGTACGAAACAAAGAACATCAACCATGATATTCTAAAATTTAATCATTGCCAATCCCGCACAAGAGAAGAAGGGAGTACCTGGAAAGTGATAAACAAAAACCATTAAACCCCTACCTTGTTCGTTGAAGCCGACGCATGATGAATTACGGACGTCGGTTCACTGTAGATGAGGACGTCCCACATCGGATATAGTCTTGAGGAAGAAGGTCGAAGGAGGTCGGCGTTCTTTGTTGGCAGAGAATTCTTCATTGAGGAGTGCGTTCTTTGTTGGAGGACGCGTTATTCATTGGAGAGCATAATCCTACAAGGGTTAGGCATCATGTCACTTTACTAGAGCTTCGTCTCTTGGGGAGGCCATCCCAAATCCTCCTCCCAAGCTCCATATATATAGGAGAGGGGGAAAGGTAGGTAACGATCGTTGGATTTATGAAGATTCATTTATTAAGAACCATCCTAAATTCCTTCGATGCTCTTAATTTAAATTAAAAAGGGGGAAGGCAAATTAATTAATGTTGGAATAAATTTATATGGAGGAAGGTTGGAACAAGTTATTGTGGAGGATTTTGAGAGGCTCATCCACATTAATGAGGGGGTTGAGAGTTTCTCTCAATTAAAGGGGAGTTTCAGTCCCGGGTTGTCCCCACCACCATAACCTCTCATGGGAGGTTAAGGTATGGTGGTCCCCACTTCCAAATCCCACATAGAGGTTTAGATTTGGTGGAACCCACCTCCCAACATCCACATGGGTGTTGCAAATAAAAAAAATGTCATACACTTTTATTTTTGTTTAATTATTACACAAAAAACCCAAAAACTGACTTTCACCCTCGACTAACTGCCATCGAGGTGAAAGTATTCTTAAGAAAATACTAGTGGTGTGATTTCAACGGTGCCCTCAGATTTTAATTCCGAGAACCAGTTCAAAAGTAAGTAAAACCTGCTCGTGCGTTTACTGAACGTACCCAAAAAAAATTCAGAAATTGATTCCGGGAAATCTGGTCCTTGGAATCACACGCCGTAAATTTTCACAGACTCGAAAAATTCCCATTTATTTTAAAAAAATATACATGGAAATTTTGGGTCTTTATAGTTTTTCTTATATAGAATTATAGATTGGAAGATTATGAATCTAGACAAATTAAAATCCATGGATAAAACTATCCAACTCCTGAAAATGATCTAGAAACGAAAAAATTTTCATTCAAAATATGGAGACACTACCTTTATGGTGAAGTATGTGATATATATATAGATGATATGAGTTTTAAGTATATTATCTCTTAAAATAATCACAACTTGTAGAAAATATGATGTTTTGAAGTAATCATGGACCATGATTTTTCGATAAACTCCCACATTAGGATGTTAAACAAGGTGGATGATTCATTGAGTAGGAGGGACTACTGAATTTTGATCAGGATTAGGATTAACAAATATCCTATATATATAAATATAGTCACAATTTATATAGTTATTTTTAGGAAACATGATCCATCATTCCATTCCCAATAAATATAAAAAAATCCTTACTATATATGATAGAGAAGTCCAAACTGGATGATGATGACCAAAAAAGGAAGATTAAATAATCAAATGATGGTTAATTGATAGTATTCATTTGTAGATATATAAAGTTGATGAATGGAAATATTTTATATATTATAGACATAAAAATGAGGAAGAGGGAATTGTAAAATGAGTCATAAAGATCATATTTATCTATACACTCTATAATCACTATGATTTATAGTGATATAAGAGAATTTTTCTAATGGGATGGTATATATTAGAAAATTGCAGACTATGTGTCTATATTTTTATTATTATAGAAGTTAATGTTTGAAAAATAAAATCCTAAATATCCATAAGAAAATATCCAATACCAGTATGTTTTTAGAAAAAAATTATAATAAAATTTTCTATTGTACTTTAAAATAATAAAATGAAGAATGATTCTATATGGGTCATCACTGATCACATTACTAAGTATCATCATTTCATAGTGAGAATAGAATAACTAGCCCTTCATCACCATTCGAATACAAATATAAATAAAATCATAAGACTTCATCAGTTACCACTATCAATTATATTTGATCATGACCCTTAATTCACAATAAAATTTTGGAAGAATCTTTAAAGGGTGATCAAAAATAAGATACATTTAAATTCCTCATATATTCCCTAAAATAATGGGAAGCCTAAAACATATATCAATACAATGGAATACATGATGAGATCATGATGTCCTGACTTAGACGGTATATAAGATCAGTTTAAACCTTTGGTTTAATTTTGATAAAATAATATATTAATTTTAGGATCCAAATGGAACAATAGTATGCATTATTTAGAAATGGGGTATATATTCCAACCAATTGGGAAGAAGTCATAAAATTAATGATTTATGGGCTATATTTTACAGGGTAGATGATTGTTAATGAATAAACTTTTCAACATCACATTAATTTATCCCAGAGTAGTTAAGAGAACAATGTTGATAAAAAAACTAATGAATTTGAATTTTATATAAGGTATTATCTATTCTTGAAAGTTCTCCAATGGAATGGTGTTGAATTATTTTTTAAAAATGGTATTCTATACCTTAGGTACATTGGGGATTTTTATATATATTATTGAATTAGTGATTCAATTTCTGTTTAGCCAAGACTCTTTATCATTATAATGTACATGATGTATTTCATGTTTTTTTAGTAAGAAAATACATTCTAAGAATAATATATGTGCTTACAAATGATTTAATAGAGTTGTATCTAAACATTCCCTATAATGAACTCACTGTCTAGATTCTTAACACCCGAGAGAAAGTATCATGTAATTAAACAACATGATTGGTGAATTTCATTTACAAAAATAACAAACTAAAATAGGAATCCTTAGAGACTAAAGAGGATATTAGGATGGAATAAAAAAAATTTATTAATATGTTATATTTAACAAAATTTCATGGATGATGTTATTGGGGGGGGGGAGAATGTAATACTCGAGACCCTACTATAGTAAGTAAACACCATATCCTAACCTGTCACACAATGTTTCCATTAGAGAGTATTTATTCATGAGCATATTTAAATTATTTATTTATAAATGTTTTATGTTTTTTATAATTATAAAAGTCATTTTTTAATTCTTCATAATGATATTATCATGCGATCAAATTTTCATATTTTTAGGAAAATATTAATTTTTTTGGTGAATAATTTAAATACCATTTTTTAAAAATCAATAATTTATAGGATCGCAAGGATATACGAATAAAATAAAATTATAAATTAATTTATCCTAAAAAAAATATAGAATTTATATGTAAAATTTTACATTTTTACATATTATGTTTTGTTTATAACCTTATATTTTATAATTTATAACTTATGTCACATTTTCATTAAAATTATTTTCCTGAGTTATTCATTTAATATTTTGAAATCAACTTATATAAATTTCTTATTATTAAATGTATTTATAATTTTGAATCATTATGTACAATTTTTTTTAAAAAACCATTTTATTTTTAGTCTCAAATGATAAATTACTATGCTAAAAACCAGTAACTGTGGTAATGTTTAAAATGATAAAAGTGGAAAATTTAATAGTAAAGGGTTGAAAAATGTATAAAATTGGATATTCTAGGATATATTGACCTTATTTATTCCAAATATGGTATTTATGAATTGTGTATCAAAATTCGATGAAGGTTACTTCCCATTATTAAAATGTTATGGGTATTTTAAAAATGCCAATACTTTTTACATAAAAACAGGTCCCCTCTCACCATTCTTTCCATACCACTCCCAAAATTAAGTTATCTCTTATAAAACTACCCCTTTATATTCCACTTTAATCTCATATTATTTGAATTATCTTATGGAAACACAATATTATCATATGCCTGTCATTTCAAAGGTTCACTTAAAGGAATTTGTACAGTTCTCAACATGAGTACACACATTTACTAAACTTATATTCTTTGTGTCTTACATTTAAATTTGTTATTTTATCTTAACTGTGTGGTTACATAATCATTATTCATATACTTAATGATACAATTTTATAGGAATAATCATTAACCACCTAACCCCGTTTCCTTAAAAAAATGAAAATATGATTTGTGTGTATGTGTAGACTACTCTATCCACAAAGAAATGAGTATTGTTTTATTTAAATGAATAACATGGATAAACTAAAAGGGTAACATAGTGATGTATTATGATATATATAAAATTTTTATTTTTCTTATATAATAACCATCATCTCTCTTTTCTTCCATTCTATAGTAAATGAAATCACCAACTCTGTGTACTTGAGAACTGCTACCTCTATAGGAGAATGTATTCTGTTTTTTCATCACTTCCTTTCATAGATGGAAATTATAAGGATTTTAAAGGGAAAATATTTTTTTTTCATTGTTAAGGTGTAATTAATAAAAATGTTATTAACCTATTAGATATATAAAAAATAAACAACTAAAATAAAATTAATCGTCTTAGAAAATCATACTATGAAAATAATCTATTTATACATATTATTTAATATTTTTATATCCTTTAATTCATCTTAAAAATCCTTCCAATTATAATATGTCCCATTAATAAAAACAAAATTTGATCATTATTCCTATATTATAATGATATTATGACTAAACCACCAAATAATCTTTCATAGTGTAAAGGATTGTTTATGATTAGGTCTGTTTAAACACCTACTCGAACAATACTATAAATATATATCAGCTATGAAAATTGGTGCCTAATTATATGTATAATATTATTTAAAAGTGTAAATAATGATTTTTTGTGGTAAAGGAGTGGTTAAATCATTAATTAATTAATTAATTAAGAAAACATGCTTTAATCTTCAAGATTAATTGAATCATGCTTGGTATAGATTTATTCTTCTAGGATAATGAATAAAACACCTGGGAATGAAATTTAAAACATAATAAAATACAATGAATAATCCCTAAAATTAAATATAATTACATATTAATGTTTAAAATTTTAAAAGGAATTAATATAGACACCTCTATTATGAAACTAGTACATAAAATAAAACTATAAACACTCAATGTAGGAAAATATGTAAAATAATAAACAGAAATGCACATATAATATATATATATATATATAATATAAATAAAAAATATGTGTAATATTATGAATTATGTGATTATAAAACTTATTTTTATACAATAGGTAAAAGTATGTTTGTGTAATTCAGGATAAGAGGTAACCACTTTTTCATATCAAATTTCTCTTTTTGAGACATGTTTGTGTTATTCTGTTAATTTTCATTCTATGGTGCATATATTACTTGTTTTAAATGTTGTATAATGAAATTATTTTTATTCAATGTATTTAAATATTTATTTTAATCCCAATAAGTAATGATTATCTTATTGAATTTTTACCCAATCCATAATTGGGGGTTTCCATCATAATTTCATTCTTTTTAGAGTAATTATATATTCCCCACTCATTTAATTTTTTATGGTAAATATATTTCCATGGATGAATTGTTAAAATATTCATAATTAATTTCAATGGATTTAAGTCATTATTGTTATCCCACAGTTATATTATTTTCATGTAAGAGTTACCAAAATTTTTGTAAACCCTAATCATTTCCATGGTAAAAACCATCAGAAGTTTTAGTAAGGTAAAAAAGCATGTAGTTTCCAAGAAAATACATCCATTTCTGGATATTACAATATCGATGCTGTTGTGGTGAATATGCACCCATTGGTAATGTCCCTACAAATGATTGGTTGGGAATTCACTCAATCATTACCCTAATTCAAAATGAGCGGGCATAAGGAAACACCCATAGCTATATATTCCCATGGGATATACATTGTAATAGCTAAATACTATTTATGAACCCTGATGAAGGATTTTCCATTCAATTTCACTAGTATCCTACCACTGAAATCTATTAAAAGATATTGATATCTTACATGGATAATCCAACCAAATTATTGTACCCTCACACCTATATTACACTGATATGGGTACTTCCTAAACCATTAACTATACCCCACTACTTTTATATTTATTAATGAATGTTCACAAAAACATCCACAATTTTATATTGAATAGAAAAGTATTTTTTTGATAATTCTCATTATATGGATAACTATGTTTCTATTCACCCTGATGTTCCATTATTAATGGTATGAAATTGCTTGTTAACTCTTATGGAAAATGAATTAGACGTAATCAATATTTTTGTGGGGCCTAAAATTGTATTTTTCCTCGATGATTTAGTAAGTCTTATGATAAAAAACATATATTCCTTTTGGGTATAACTCTACCTATATCAGTATAATGTCTTGGAATAAGTCCTTGATACCATGTTTTGTGGTATTTCAATAAAAATTCCGTCATTATGAGATCAATGATTATTTATATTCATAATTTCATTAATTTTCATGGAAATTGGAGTCCCTCAGTTTTAGTTGATTATATATTCATATTGTTACTTATTCTTTCTAAATAAATTATTTTGGGTTTATATTATATTATCTTCCATTTTATGATAATACTTTTGGATAAGTTGAGTTCACACATATTTTTTTCTTTCCCCATTAAATATAATGGATAACAATTCATAATTTTCATTGATATTATGGAAGGTATAATGATTTTACCACAATGTGCTAATGTTGTATCTTATGTTTTGCAATGTATTGTATGTATGTATCTAGTCATACAAGGCTACTATGCTATTGGACCATATAGTAACTCATTAATCCTTCAATAATAATGTAATATATCAACCTTCTCCATGTTATAGAGTCTAGTTTCTCATAATAGATATAAAAAAGATTTATATTTTGAAGATAATAAGGAAAATGATCGTGAGACCCTGAAAATGTCATTTAGAAAACCTTTTTTAAAATCATTATATACAGAAAATGTTATTCAAAATTTATAAATCATTTTCATGAATCTGAAATGAAAATAATTTAAGAAAAATTAAATTAAATCTCATTATGGTATCATTAAAATGAAATAAAGGTTATGTAAAAATGTGAAGTGTAAGATAAAAATAATGATCGTGAAAGTGATTTTTTTTAATATTTTAAAATTCATTTTTGGTAATATGAAAAACTAAAATATTAATAAGGATTAAATTTTAAAATATTGAAATATATATATAATGTTTAAAAATTATAATACATATTATTATTTCAAAATATGAATGGAAAAAATTGTTAAAAGAAAGAATATGGACATGGTAGAAAAAGAGATTATCAGAGAGGATATGAACTACGAATAACTCATTATTCTTTTAAAAAACACATTATATATGAGTCATCTTATTGAGAATGCAATTTTCATCACATATAATGTTCAATTACCATATAATAACTTTTTTGTGTGGAAGAAACCAGAAATTCAAGAGAAATGTTCTTGGGAAACCATTACAACTCAATGAAAGGAGATTTGATAAAAAAATATCATACCATTACTACCAACATATATAAAACTTATTTCACCTCCAATCTAGTAAAAAACTATTATAGTGAAATATTTAAAAATATTATTCATTTTTTTTAACTTCTATACTCTCAAATTAAAATATGTTATTATACATTTATTAGTATGTTATTATTAATATTTATCATTAGATGTTATTGATTATGATTGTTCCACACATGATTTGTGATGTCGATAACAATATTCATTATTTGATAAAAATCTAGTCATTAAATTATTTTCTTATCTACATGAATATATATCCCATAATTATTTATAATGTTATATTTTTATTCCAAGAGAGTGTTAGTTATGATTTAAGAAGATAAAAATGTTTAAGATCTTTTTTGGAAAATTTAACTAACAAAATGATAGTTTATGAATAATGATATTAAATATTAATATTACCATTATACAATATTAATAATATAATAAATACTTTTTTTATTCATTATATAAATTCTTAGGAACTTCCCTGAAGGTTGTAGTCCTCGCATAACACGGGTGACATTTTCATTTTTATAATGAGTTTAAAGAAGAAAGATAATAATTCTTTCATTAAAATAATAAAATATTTAAATAATAATGAAATTTATTTCATTATATTAGTATGTATAGAATAGTTTCATAAGATCTTGGATGAAAAATTTTGAGAATAAATTTTTATTGAGTTGTTAATACTCATGTTGAGTGTTTGAAACATCACTTGAAGGGTCCTTTTAAAATGTAGAGATTATGCCACATTATTGAAACCAAGGGATTCAAATCACAGTATAGGTATCTAGGGGAGGTAAAATTGATATATTATAAATGGAATTATTAAGGATTGTTTCTTTAAGTGGGTGTAAGAAAGCTCCATTTACAAGAACAATATAGGTACTTTTTCATGAAAAATAATGTTTGAGGAAGGGTAAAGATATAATGACACGAGAGTAAGTTAATATCAGTGGGGAAAGAACATTGAGTCATTTGGTGTCAAATTAAAACTTAATAAATGTCTTTTGTATGGTATATATTTTATGTAATGTTTTCAAATTTTAATCCACATCAAGTTAACCCTTTTACCCATATTAAACTTGATTAAAACTCATCTGTGGTGATTATTTTGCTGATAAAAATATGATATAACACAAATTTCCAAATTTTGATACTCAAAATAGGAATTTGGAATCAATTTATTAAAATGAAATATCTAATTATGATAAAATTAATATTTAAAAGAAAATTAATTTTATAAACAAAGAACACTTTTTGTATAATTTTTTTTAAATTAAATAATTTTATTACTATTTAAATAAAATTACAAATTAAATTAATTTTAATATAATTTATCTACATAATTTTTCATTTTATTAGATTCATCATTTAAAATTTATCAATTCAGTTTATAAAAATGATTTAGTGTTTATAAAAACGATTCTTGAAAAAATATCAATTTTATGGAGGTAAATATAATTTAAATTGACAAAAAAATATATAGAAAAAGAAAATTTTAATATTAAATTTTTTTGTTCTTATTATTAAAAATAAATAAAAAATACATCTTAATTTGGTATTTTATTTTATAGAGTTTTATTTTAAAGTAACAAACATATCCTTTATTTTTTTGAAAAAAATATATTTTAAGAGTAAAATGGTTTTATTAGTTATCAATTATATACATTTGTGTTAAAAATGTACCTTTTTATTTATTATTATAAATAGAAAATTTAAGGAAATATAAATGATATTTATTTAAAATATATTGCACTAATAATTTCAGGTTTTTATCATCCTAACTTATACTTACATTACCCCTCATGATTTCTATGTACAACCTTAAGTTAAGATAAGAAAAAAATCATCATGGGTAGAGATGTTTCCAAAAAATTCCTCTTAGTGATTTACGTGATCTTCAGTTTATAGATTGATTTTTTTTCTAAATTCACACTTATTGGGGTTATATTTTTTCATTATAGAGGGTAAACTCTATAAAAGTAACCTTGAATCGAAGCACGGGAAAATGATCATCATAAAAATATTTCCACATATTTACTTCATTTATTATACATTCAACATTTATTTAAAAATATATTTTCTTGCATTTATACCAACTTATTCAATGGATATATTTAAAACTATTATTTTAATTAAAATGCGGTTTTTTTATTTTGATGATGTCTCTAAGACTATATATCATCACACTAAAGTATTATAATTTATAGGTTGTTACATTAAATCCCACGTAGAATAATTTCACCTTAAAAATATTATTATTATAATGTAAAAAATGAAGATACTTTTGTCTCTGTAAATTTTTTGGTTTCCACATCTTTTCCTCAAACACATGGTTTTTCTATAATATTTTCACCAAGTGGGTGGTTTTGTTTAGAAGAAACTTATCTATTTAATATAATATATCCAAATGGTTTTCATCATCATAATGATCAGTTTCTAACCACATGACCCACTACAATAGAAATGCCGTTTAGCGACGGTTTACAGAAACCGTTGCCTAATACGACCTCACCAATCTATTCACGGAGGGTTTTTCCGTTTTGCGGCGGTTTAAACAAAATATCAGAGCTGCCTTATTTCGCGGTGGTTTTCCTGAATTTAGTGGAAGTTTTTACAATCCCTGGATATCTATTTATTCACGGCGGTTATAACCACAGCCAATAAACTCAAATTTAGCGGCCGTAAAACCACCTCGAAATCACGGGAACCGCCGAAGAACGAGTCATAAATGATTCGGCTATGTCGCGGTGGTTAAAACTACCGCTAAACGTAAGAAAAAATTTATGTTTAACGGTGGTTTAAACCGCCACCCATATAAATGTCACAGCGGTTAAAACCACCGCTAAAAGCTGCCCTGAAAAAAAAAAATTTTCTACTTTTACTGCACCACTGCCCTGAAAAACAAATCAAACCAGAAATATAAACCAACTGAGATACATTATAGCACTCCTACCATGCATAACCCACATCATGTATCATCCCCACTAGCCCTCCCCCTTCACTATATCACATTCCCACAATCACTTCCTCTATATCAAAAATAACAACATGACAATCAAACACCAAAACATCAATTTCCACACAAAATCATTTGGTAAGAAATTATATATTATTCATATTTAGTTAAAAGGGATTAATTAATTATAATTGATGATAAAATATTATAATTAATAATGTATGATTTCTTTGT
Source organism: Viscum album (assembly GCA_963277665.1). Classification (NCBI taxonomy): domain Eukaryota; kingdom Viridiplantae; phylum Streptophyta; class Magnoliopsida; order Santalales; family Viscaceae; genus Viscum; species Viscum album. The sequence goes on from OY728128.1 coordinate 1,486,079,014, forward strand.
ATGTTATAGGACCTAAGAAAATGGGTGGTGAAATATTGGTCCATGGAACACTTGGGGGTGAGGTCTATCCATGAGCTGTAAAGTGGTGTGTCAATGGAAAGGGGCTTCAAAATGAGTTAGGATCTCTAATGTTCTAGAAATATTGTTTTTATTATTATTTTGTGTGGGTTGAGGTGTGTAAGATTTCCATTGGATTCCATTATCCTTCTAGAAACCCAATTATTATTTTTTGATTAAATGGTTAATTGAAATTAAAATGTTAAGGTTATTTAAGACGATGAGAAAACTAAACTATGTGCTAGGGAAAAAATAGAAGATTGTGTACTGGCCTGATTCCTCCGTCTCGGAAGGATGAGGCATTGAACTTAGAGATCTCAAGTGACTTCCTCACCCCTTCATTGGGGGGGGGGACCTTTTGAGATGTCTTTTCCCTAGAGGATGATCCTTGTATACCTTTTTATGGAGGTGTTTTTTGATATAAGATGACCATCCAATGTGGTCTAGGTAAGACACTTGAGACACCTCCAACAATTAAGTAATGTTTGACTTAGAAACCATGGCCTATCTAGTCTGGAATGTGTCTTGGGTATACCATCAAGTTATGCAATCATTGTAATTGTTTGTATTGACCAAACCCTTTTCCATTAGTTGTGATTTACTCTCGATGGACGAACATAGGATGGACTAGGATTAGTTTTGCTGAGTGGACCATCTAAGTAGAACCTTCTAACTAAGATGGTCTATGATCCATATTCCTGGAAAACCCATTATTTGGTTTCTGCATTGAGGCCGAGATGTTATTTTATATATTGACACTGCTAGAAATTGTGATTTCATCGAATGAAAAGTAATACATTGAGATAGTGGTCCATGAACAAGGATCTCAAGAGAGATTCCTCTACATACATACAGACCTAAAGGACCCATGCGGGTTCCTAGTAGATAGACCAACCCTGAATAGGTGCATGTGTTTCTTTAGAGATGGTTACAGGTGTCACTATAGAACCTGAACCAATGTGGATGTCTGATGGAGCTAAGATGATAATGATGGGAATGGGTGTTCGGCTGACCATGGTTTTATTTATATTTATATTTAGTCTTGATTCATGATATTTAAAAAGATTCATTAGAATCTCTAATTGGGCATGACCCAATTTTCATTACATAGGACACCTGTGAATCACTTGTTGGGATGGATGAGACCCTTTGATTATTATTGTGTTTCTAATCTATTATCATGACATATTTGGGGTGGACACTTAGTGAAACCAGCATCAATCATATATGATAGGTGTATGGGTGAATAACTAATGGTGGTACCTTTTTTTCAAAAAAAAATCCATCGGGTCCTGTGTGCTAGATATATTCTAGTAATTTATATATCTTCTCACTAGAGTGTTAGTTTGGGACATGAGTAGTACATTCTAATAATTTTTCTATATATAACATGATTCTACACATGCATTCATAATCTAGGGTTTATATTGATAACATAAAATTAGATGGTGCTTTATAGCTTTGTAGGGATTATGATAGGTGTGGGTGGACAATTGGAGCATCCATCGGGTCGATAACACCCCTGGTAGCATAATGGATCCAAGGAATGAGTCCCCTATTTATTTTTTGGATTACGTAACCCTATCATAGTGATAAGACATGGGTCCTCCATTCATAGAGTTGGTAACTCTCTCAGTTGATGCACATAATGCACATTGAGGCATAAATAATTCATTGCAGCCAGTAACCCTCTGGAATAACAAAGTATTTAGTGTTTAATGAGTCCATTATTATATATACTATTTAGGGAGTATGTAGAAGTGATTGATGTGTGGTAGTATGGGTGAAAGTTAGGACATGAAAATGTGTGGTGGAAACTACCAATTCAAACACAGGACTAAATGGAATGATTTATACCAGACTCGAGAAATCAAGACATAAAAAAAACATCCGAAATAAATAAAATGCATAAAAAGAAACATGAGAAATTAAGGAAATTTTAGGACATGAAAATGTGTGGTGGAAACTATGTTCCACAAATGTTACATATAAAAACCAAATATTCCCATATTTGTTCAACACATCAACAATACAACTACTCAGGGTCCGATGATGCATCGTTACCCTCTCCACCTTCATCTCCACTTTATGCTATCACCTGTAAGAAAATTATATAGAAAATTAAATACGGTTTCATATTTATATTAAAACATAAAACCAATGAAAGTTATAAAACTAAATTAATTTTATTTTTTGTAATTTACCTTCATTCCCCCAGTCGATGAACTACCACCGGGGGCATATTTTCTCATCTTCTGACGTATTTCAGTCAACTCTTTCTTCAAAGAAAATATCTGATACCTCTGCTAGTGAATTGTGTTTCATAAAGAAACAATATCTTTACTAGCATCTCTGGGTATGGGATGAGTAAAGTCAGGAGTAGATGTAGCTGCCATACCCAATGGCCTGCTAAAAACAACATATGGTATGAGTCCCAAACCCATCCTGCGCACTCTCCCATGATGCTCCTTCCCAAGAACTTTAGTAACCGGGTCTTCATGGGAGACTATGTAGGACTGCACAGGATTTACATCCCATAGTTCTTTAATTTTGACCTATAAATCAAATATCAATATATATTAACACAGTAAAAAATAATAATAAGTTATTATGATAAAAAATTAACTTTATACCCTAACTTCTTTAGCAAGATCATTACTAAAGCTTCCATCTGATATCTTGTGAACATCCAACCACAGTTCAGTTCTGGATGCTTGATGCCCTAAACTCTAGGAGTGCATTAAGCAAAGATAAATCAACAATTAAATATATTAAATAGATAATACTATCTTTTAAATATTTATTCTAATTAAAAGATTACCAATGTCATTCGGCTTCTAGAAAAACTTTTTCAGCTCGCAGTGTGCGGGATGACTTGCTTAGCCTGGTTAGATGCATTCTGTCTTGGGAGATCCTGAAATAAATAAAATTCAATTTAATACTAATGTATTTAATTTCATGTCCTTTTTATATACTAGTATAAATGTAAAATGAGGATAATATAATAATATATATTTCAATACCATCTTCTTCTGATCACGATGTCCACTACTACAAAATGGCTTTTATCAGCGCTAAAAATGACCTTTATCAGCGCTAGAAAAAGCACTGATAAAGCCGGCGAAGATAGGGGGGTCCCCTTTATCAGTGCACCGAAAAGCGCTGATAAAGACCCCTATATTAGTGCTTCCTTTATCAGCACTTTCATTTTAGCACTGATAATGGACCCCTTTTATCAGAGCTTTTTGAAAAGCACTGATAAATGGTAAAAAAATTAAAAAAATTAAAAAAAAATTAGAAAAATTAAAAAATACTTCCAATTGGGGGGGTTTTATAGAACTTTATCCCCCCCCCTTTTACAACGCTTTTCTACCCCTGTACAGTGCCCCACGCACCCCCTTCACCCTTTAACAACGCTTGGTCCCATATTCCCCCATGCGCACGCCCCTACCTCCACCAGGATTTGAACTCGAGACCTCCCCCCTGCGCGCCTAAGCCTTTACCACTACTCTATTTTGATTTGTCTTCCAATTCATGATATATATATATATATATATTTATATATTTAGTTATATTTATTGTATAGTAATATATATTTATATTAATATATATAGTTACATTTTAATATATATATATATATAGTTATATTAAAATATATATAGTTATATTTTAATATATATATATAGTTATATTAATATATATATATATCTAGTTATATTTATTCGTATAGTACTATATATTTATATTAATATATATATATAGTTATATTAACATAGATATAGTTATATTAACATACATATGGTTATATTAAGATATATATATAGTTATATTAATATATATATAGTTATATTAATATATATATAGTGATATTAATATATATATTTATAGTGATATTAATATATATATTTATAGTAATACTAATATATATATATATATATATATATGTAGTTATATTAATATATATATAGTTATTAGATTAAAATATATATAGCTAAATTAATATATATATATATATAGTTAGATTAATATATAGGTATATAAATATTCATATGTTTTTATTTTAAATAAAATGGATATTAGTTATTATTTAGATAAATCTAATATATTTTATATGTAAATATATTTTATTATTTATATTTATAATTAAATTTTTAGGTGTGAATATATAAAAAATATGTATATATTGTTATATATTTCATTATAAATAGCAGTGCATTATAAAAAAGGATGAAATTTCAAAGACATAATATCAATATGAATTTAATACCTTGGAATAAATTCAGTCCCCACCCACAAAAGCCAATAATACCCCCTTAAACGATGCTGAAAATCCACAAAATGTTAAAAAATCGGGGTACCCCGACAAAAAACTCAGTTTTAGAGGCCTTTTGGGCCTCTTTTGGCCTCAACAATCCCATGACTAGGGTCTACCCGGTTCGTATCGACGTAGATCTTGTCTCAGGCTTTGATTTGGTATGTGGTAGAGCTCAAACGGACACCCAGATCAAAAGTTATGGCCGTTTGAAGTTTGAGTTGCGTTTTCAACATATTTTGGATCTTTTTTTAATTTTTTTAATTTTTTAGTCTTCAAATTGTTAATAAATGACTATTACTCCATAATTATTATCAAATTATTAATTAAAAATATTTTTATAATTTTTTTATAAGTCATTTTCACTCAATATCTTATACATTAAGTATATTATAAGTGTAAATGTACATTTATACTTATCTAAAATATATTGAAAAATTATATATTATATTTATATCAATATAACTATATTTATATATTAATATATTAATAATTTTTTTTTAATTTTTTTGAAGTCGACCCTTTATCAGCTCTTTTAAAAAAAGTGCTGATAAAGACCCCCCTTTATCAGCGCTACTAAACAAGTGGTGATAAGGGGGGGGGGGGGGGGGGGGCGCTGCGAAAAACTGTTTTTGTGGTAGTGGTCTGTCAACAAACACTTTCCATTGTTTTTTTGGTACCCCACTGGGTAGCTTCTCATACATTTTCTGTGTGGTCAATAAGGAATTGTTGACATCATACCACAATCTCCATTTTAAATCTTTCCACTTCTTACCTAGATTTATCAACGTCCACTTCCATGCTATCACATCAGCAATGGTAAAGTGGAAGAACATCTGTATACAGAAATTAATTTTGAACATATTAGTAACATGACATTCAATTAAACCATAATGTAATAAATTTACCTTTATTTTAGAATCATAAACTTCATTTTTCTAGCTTGGTGGCATATGTCTCCAATCGTCATATGAAATGGGAAGGGAAACAGGCTCCACTGCTAGCTGGCCTAAAATATAGCCAAGTAACCTCGCGGCGTCAGCCGTATGGACCCCATAAGAATCAAATGGAATGACTATCTTCTCACCAGTCATATTCCAAACATCTGAACTTTTTATTTTTTTCTCCATGGTTTCATTTTTGTCATCTTCAATGAGAAAAAAATCTGTATAAACAAAATGCAATAAATTTATTTAATTAAAATTTGTACCTATGACAATGAAACTCTCGTATACCAAGGATGATCTGGAAGGGGTGTGTCGCTGCCCCACTACTGAGGATCCTGAAGGGGGAGTCGACGACTCACCCTCTAATGGGACATCCACAGATGGTGTGAGAGATGGTGCATGAGAAGATGGTGCAGGAGTGTTGGCAGCTGGTGCCTCAGATATCGTGGGGAGGGAGCCAGATGGATCACCATCTGTTACAGAACTAGATGAAATAGTGTACCGCTTCCTCCTTGGCATTCCTGTCATTCAATAAAAAAAATTAAGTTCAGAATATATATTTCAAAAAAATTATGCAAAAAAAAAATTAAAAATGATAATGGATGCCCAATACTAACATAAAAAATATAACAATGATAATGAATAATTGCATAAATGAAACAAGTTCTTCCTGAAGAAATAAATAATTATACATACAATCATTTTCCCCTTCAATCATGTCGGTTTCTTTATCGATTGCTTCATCCACTTCATCAATCCTTGATAGACTAATATTTGCAATATCATGATGGAAAAATAATCCTGCTTCCTATTGCTAATTAACTTCAATTTCAGAGGTCAAATTTTCCACTTCATCACCCATATCATACAAATCTCTTTGCATTACGTGAGAAACTACACTCCACCCTTCATTGGCAACATCATTCACATAATATACCATTTTTTGCTTACAATGCTAAGATATATGGATCATGCAGTTCACGATCACCAACATCAATCAAGTGAGAGAACTTTACAGAAGTAAATTACAAGGAATCTCTTATAACACCTCTGATAATATTGACCCATTTGAATTTGAATAAAACAACCTAAAAATGCTCGTGGAAGTTTAATTCAATAATATCATGTAGCTTTCCATAGTATCCCACTTCAGAAAATGAAAATATAGCACTATTCTTTGTTTTCAAACCCACTTCTCGATCGACTATACAAAATCTAAAGCCATTCAAATTATAAGCGTCGAACTTTCTAACCTGTTTTAGAGGACCTCTAGCAAGAGACATCAAATATTCTGACACCTCTGCTAGAGTATCAGTATTCAAGATCCAAAAAAAGAAATATACTTTATTATATTTACAAAATGTATGTGTCAATCTAATATTCATATTTATTTAAATATTTATGAACTTACATGCCGTGCAAACCATTCTACAAGCTCTTTATTAACAACTTTCATTATATCTTTATCATTTCGTGTTCGGCCTCTTATTCGTCTCGTTGTTTGTATCCTCAATTTTTCAATAAATGGATTTTCAATTTCACTATTCAGAAACACATATCTATGTGCCTAGAATAATTCCAATTCAGTCAATGTCACATTTGAGGTCCTCCCAACTGATCGGCCAATAGCGGGAAATATTTTTGATTTCTGATGTATTTGAGATTGAGTCTATGTATCGACAACACACACAACTCAATTAAATATTTTCTCAATATCATCCAAGTATGAAGAAAAAAAGGTCAGACAATCCTCAGCCAAATAGCCTTCAGTAATAGAGCCTTCTAGTTGAGCTTTATTTGTCACGTATGATTTCAAATGCCCAAGATATCTGTGAAATAAAATAAACATAATTATGCATTTAATTATGTACCAATTTTTTTTACTTAACTGGAAAACATATAAATAAAGTTCCTCTCAATTGGATACATCCTTTGATAATGAACGGGGGATCTTAATTTAGCTTCCTCAACCAAATGCACAGTTAAATTCATCATTACAGTAAAAAACGACGGAGGAAAGATCATCTCCATTGCAAAAAGGGTCAATACAGACCTCTCTTGGAAGTTGTCAAGAATAAATGGATGTAGATATTTCTCACATAGTTGTCTGAAAAATGTGCAGAACTGGAGTACAACAACAGTAATGTTTTTAGGTAATAATGTACGCAATGCAAATGGTAGTAACTGCTGTAACAAAATATGTGAATCGTGATTTTTCAATCCATGTAAATTATGATTCTTCAAGTCAATACACCTCGAGATGTTACTTGAATACCCATAAGATACCTTAACATTCTTTTACATTCGAAGAAATTTATCTTTATCCCTATTTTTCAATACAAAAATTGTCGGAGGATACTTTTCATTCTCATCTGGCCAGAGATTGCGTTTTATGTTCATTGCTTGTAAGTCTTTACGAGCATTGAGATGATCCTTCGACTTTCCATGCTCATTCAGCAATGTAAATATAAAATTTTCAAAGACATTCTTCTCAATATGAATCTCATCATGATTATGTCACAACAAATTAAATTCCCAATACTGAAGTTTGAAGAATATATTTTTTTCTTCCATTATTGCATTCCGGTTTCGCTTGATGATGCACTTCGGATCCATTTTCCTCCCTCATTCAAACGATGAACCTTCCCAAATTCTGTTTTAATATTTTCAAGCTGTGTCAATATTTTTTAACTAGTTATCAACTTTGGAGGTGGTCTATGATCAATGGAATCATTAAATTTTGATCTGTTCAGCCGAAATCTATGAGAAGCATCGAGAAATCATCGATGAAAAAAGAAGAACCATTTTCTACTGTGAGGTAGCCGTTTGGGCTCAAAATCAAAGTTACAAATGGGAAAAGCCAAACCCGTGTAAGTGTTCTAACTAGATAAATTCCCAAGCCCAGGGAAGTCACTAATGATTCACATTAAAGCAGCATTCATTTAGAACATTGTTTTAGAAGAAGCATCAAATGTCTCAACACCGTTGCTCCATAACTCTGGCAATTCGTCAATCAATGGCTGCAAGTATACATCAATATCATCTCAAGGCATTTGTTTTCCAGGAATAATCATCGAAAGGATAAAAGATTTTTTTTTCATACACATCCAAGGAGGAAGATTATAAGGGATCAAAACAACTGAAAAAATGCTATAACTGGTACTCAAAGTCCCAAATGGGTTGAATCCATCGGCAGCCAATCCCAATCAAACATTCCTAGGATCAGCTGAGAAATCGAGATGTAATGAATCAAATGTCTTCCACGATTGAGAATCTCATGGATGTCTCATTAACCCATCATTGTAATTATCTACAGAATTCCACTTCATGTATTCAGCAGTTTTCGATGACACGAATAATCTTTGCAATCGAGGCTTTAAAGGAATTTAATGAAAAACCTTTGCAGGTGTGTTCCTTTACTTCTTCTCCATGAATTTATGTTCATTCAGACTTCCATAATCACCCTTTGACTGCCATTTAGAAGAAAAACAATTCTTACAATTCTGTCTACTTGAATCCTCTCCCCAATAAAGCATAAAATCATTGTGACACACATGTTTTTTTGTATAATTCAGACCAAGCTTGTTAACAACTTTTTTCCTATCATAAAAATATTCTGGGATTTTTTCTTCAGGAAATGCATCACGAGTCAATTCCAATATCATGGACATTTCATTATTTGTAATTCCACATAGAAATTTGATATGGTATAACTTCAGTAGAAATGAATGCTTTGAATATTTTAAACACCCACTATACATCTCTTGATTTCCATCATCAACTAAATCATGGAACACATTTTCCTTAGAGAATTTTTCTCTTACATTTGGCTCCACAGAATCAAGAGGAGGAACCAATGATATGTTACAATCTTGATCTTCCTGTGTTACAGTCTCCAAAAAATCACTGGTCACGTTGCAATTTTTAGCACCCTCTTCTGGTTGTTCTGATATGTTTTGATGCTGGTAGTGGTGTCTTGTAGTGTCAAATGCATCATATACGAGTTTTTGCACTTCATTTTCCATTGTCGATGAACTTGGGACCTCATTCTGTAGATTAGCATCAATGCTCAATATTTTTGTAACATTTTATTGTCCATCCAAAATCCAACAAAAATATTGAACAGGGAATTTCTTCAGTATTAAATGTTCATAAACCTCATATCTCTTCAACCATGTTCTAAATTTACATTTATGACATGGACGTTTTATTCTCCCTTCAATGGATCGATTAAAAATTTCAAAATCTAAAAACTCATTGAAACCCTTAACATACTGAGGTGTGTTCCTCGGTAATGTGATCCATCTTTTATCCGTGTATATCACAATGTGCCTACACAATAATAAAAATAATTAAAACACATATTTACTAATAAATAGAGAAAAAGATTTATATATACGATAGTGTAACATTATATAAAAATAATATAAGAAAGATGAGCCCATGAGTTAGATATGAACCCTCTAGTGTTTGGGATAGGGGAAGTTTCTTTGGTAAAGAGAAACAGTGTGCTAACAACATGGTAGCTACTTTACCATGAAAACCAAAGAATATTGTTAATTTGGAATAACCCCAACATATGTTCTTTATAGAGTCTTCATATAAAACTATAATATCGAATAAATCTATTATAAATAATGTTTAGGGAAAACCTTATGATTCTTACAAAACTCAACACATTGTATATTTGGAGTGGAAAGAACCACGTGGGGGATAGTCTTGAGGCATGATAAGTGGTGGTGTTCATGGAAATTCATGGTGAAATATTTAATCAATAAATATTAATGAACATTATATAACAACAAAACAATAAAATTATTAGAGGGGGTGACACATATGAGAGGAATAACCTTCTTAATTTCCTAGGTATAAAAATAGAACCTCCAATCAACTTAAAATATATATATTTATGTATATATAATCAAATAAATAAAAAATTTTATACAACTTAAAATCTATATAATAATGAATATAATTCATCAAAAAATTTAACAAAGACCTCTTATGATCTAATATGTCTTCCCAAAGAGTAGCATCTAAAATATCTATTGATTTGTCTAGAAAAACCAATCAAGAACACTATAGAGTGGGTTAACACTTGGGAGTACTCAGTAAGAATATATTTCTAAGTAGTTATATATCCATGAAAGAAATATGTGCCAAAATAGAAATATGTGAAACAACTAAGCAATACTAGAATATGGGTTATGCTAAAAAGAAATGTAACACATTATATATTTTCTATCTTTAACCAAATCACCTGTAAAGGTATTATCATATTAAACCAATGGATTATAAAAAGAAAGTAAGAAATGGGGATTTTGATTTATATGTAATTATAACAATAATGTATAGATTTCATATTGATAACATCATCATCGAATAATTATGCCACTTCACAAAAATTTCCATAATATGGAAACCATCAATATTTTCGACAAAACAGAAAACCAAACTCTTAACACATGTCAATCATCACTGTCAGATCATCATATTAGCTAGAAAATTGGTAATCCCAACTCTCAACCTATGTCAATTATCTCATCATCATCACATCAGTATAACAAGAAAGTCCAACTCTCAACCAGTGTTAACCAACCCAATAACCACTAAATTTCTACATCATTACCTCAATGAAACATGTTATAACCTCGAGCCATCACAACCAAAAACATGACATAGCCTTAAATCCATCACAACCTAGGGAAATGTGTACATGTTATAACTTAATCCATTATAACGCATAATATAAGAATGTATTGTAACCATGAGCCATCACAACCCATGATTATAGTATCAAACAACCACAAACAATTAAGAAGATAGAAAAACAATCACTTAGTAATGAAAACTAACAAACATATATAAAAAATCACATTCAATAAGTAGAAAAACAAATAATCATAAACGAAAACATCTGCATACAATACAATAAATACAACATTACAATTTATTATAAGAAACAATAATAATAAAGAAACAACTAATATAAAACCAAAAAAAATTAGAAATCAAACCCTAGGGTTAGTATAGGTCGCCGGAGAAGCTGGGTCGTCGGGGTCGCGGGGTCTACGGGGTCGCGGGGGGCTGGGTCACTGAGGTCGCAGGGTCGCCGGGGTCGCAATGTCGCCGGGGATGCAGGGTCGCCAGGGTCGCGGGGTGCTGGGGTCATGGGGGAAGCGGGGGGACGGGGGAATCGCAGTCGCTGGGTGAGAAATAGGATGGTCGGGGTGGGGGGGGGGGGGAAGGGTCGGGGCTGTTAATTAAAAAATTGTTTCACAGCGGTTTATTATAAACCACCGTGAAAACTTTTTTAAAAAAGGTTTAGCGGAGGTTCTAGGAACCGCCACTATAAAACCGCCGCTAAACGGAGATTTTGTTGTAGTGACCTTTGTGTTTAGTACATGTAACAAATTATGTATGTATAAACTTAAAGGCGATACATGGAACATATCGTGAAGATTAAAAAGGTTTGTAGAAAGTAAAGGAAGATAACATACTACCCCCCAAGATCAAGGATTTCAGAAGGTCCAATGTATCTTGCAATTCACATTCCCCTATTTAAAAATAGAATAACTTTTTCTTTGGTAATATTCTAAGGAATTATTTATCTCAGACATCAAATTACAAATCTCATTGACGGTTACCTGTGTCATTCTTCTGACAAATTCACATATGTTTAACTTACTACTAAATATTTTGGATATTCTCTATCATCTCCTAATGAAGGTTTAGTTAAAAAAATTTCTATATCTTAAATTTTCCCAAAATATTGTTGTTCTATACCTTTTTCGTTATAGGACCTCACACTACCACCTTTTTATATTAGAATGGACACTGTTATTGTTTGATAACACTACAGGGGAAGCAGTTTATCCAAATATCATATGAAATCTCTATAGAATGACATCAACATATGTTTAATAGTTTTAGTCTTATTTTCTAATTGACCACATGTAAGATAAAGATATGATATATAGAATCATACCTTTTTATCCACATCCTACTAGTAAATTTTCAAAAATCATCTTGGGAAACCAAAGTTATTGATTTGATAAAGTGGAATGTGGTACAACATGCAACCATACCACATCCCTTATATATATAATTATTTTTTCAGGTGATAGTTCTTCTATCAAAGAAATATAATACACTAAAAAATTAAGAAAATATAATATATCCCAAATATTATAATATCCCATATATTTTATAGGGAATTTTATGATGAAATACATAGTGTTGTCATCACATTTCCATATTAGTATTGGTAATGGTTTCATTATTCCCATAGACTTTTGTATTTTAGCCATAAATTTATATTGTTCCATGAATTGGGATACACAATCTATATTCTTCCTCTTGATGATATCCCACATTAAGTTATCCTTGAGATATATATACATTATTTTCTTCTAGGATGGAAAGACAATGATTAGCTATGTACATTATCCAATATAACCTTATTCTTTAATGATATTTATGGAACACATATTCATTTATAAATTCTTATAACTTGATATTTATCAATGTAAAAAATATAAATATCCTATAATATTTTTGATAGCTCCATATCCTAGATATGGTCCTTCTAGATATTTTAATGGATAGATAGTTCATCTAAATTTTAGGATGGATAAAATTTATCCTCTCCACTTTGGATTTCAATTTCTATAATATGGGAATCAATGATTATTTAATATTTTCAAATCATAATTATGGATAAACGGTACGATCATTTTATCTTAGAGAATTATGCACTATGTTTTCCTTCTTGGGGTGGTAATATAATGAGTAATCATAATACTTGTATAACTACAACCATCCCCTTTGGTGTATCTTATGATCCTTTTGGGTGAATATATTCTCTTTTATCCTCTGGTTACTATAGATATCACACTTATCACCATTAGTATAATGAAACCAAATTTTCAATGAAAATACTTTCACTGCTAACACCAGATCATGTGTTATGAAAATTTTCTCACATTCCATTAATTGAAATAAAGCATAATATATTAATATATCAATTAGAATAATTATTCATCCAAAACATTTTCATGAATTATAATTTTATATTTCAAACTCTTCTCCACTATAGGGTAATTTATGTACATGTGTGGGTTCCAATATCTTCTATATTACCTTGAGTATTTCCACATAATATTCAATCCAATGTAAATTTACATAATTTATACATTAAATTGTTATAGGATTGGAAAATCATTTAAAATTTCATATAAATTCCAGATAGTATCTTGCTGAGCAAATATTACTATAGATATATATCATAGTTTTTTGTCTTGGCCAATTTTTAATGAACTATCTCTTTGATGAATCAATATATATTCCATAAATATTGAGCAGATTACCCAAAAAATAAATAATGTATCCAAAATTAACACATGTTTAACAGAGAATAAAATTTATCCTTTTATAGTATCACTAGTACAATCCTCAATTTCTATTAATCTTCATTCATTATATTATAATATTTGAAAATATCATCGATAGATAGTATCAAAAACGTTTCTAGGTGGCCTGAAAATATTATATTCATCAACTACATAATTATTATTGGGGAAATTATGTGTCCATGTGAAATCAATAGTAATTTATAGTGTCCATACCTTATGTGTAATTTTATCATGGGTATATCAATTCTATTTGCACTTAGATTATGATATGTAGATCATAGGTCCACATTTGATAATTATTATCCTCATTTAGGTTGATAAAAAAATTATCAAATGGAGTATATTACACATATTCATTATTGTGATCTTGTTAAAATCTTGATAATCTATGAAAAGACGCTTTGATTTGTCCTTATTCTTGAAAAATATTATTTTTTCTCCCCACATTGAAGAACTAGGACATATAATTCATTTCCAAAAAACACTAAAATATTATTCTTTAATTCATCCAAATTAATAGGGTCCATTCAGTAAGGGACCTTTGATATTGGGATAAAATGATGTTTTAGTTTAATTGAAAACTCAATCTCACTTTTCAGATTAATTAAGATACACTAATCAAGAAACATATCAATAAATATCCAAAATAATTTAATATATTAAATATAGTTTTTTTTCCTGAATATATTGAGTAAAGAATCTAAATTTATATGGTATCAATACCCAAATTGAGGGTTTTAGTTCTAAAGGGAGTTCAAAATCATTATTTCATAAGTATTTGATAATTAAATGAATTAGAATATGAAATATGATTTTCTATTTTGGAAAATTAATATGTGGTAAATGCATATAAGGATAGTCTATTCCTAGAATCATGTAAAATTTATCTAAGGGATTGATAACAAGATCCATATGATCTATCTCCCCAAAACCCTAAATTAGATAAACTTTATATACAAGGAAGGAAATCATTGTCCCACAAGGTGTTTTAATCGATAATTTAATGTCTATGTTTCAAAGTGGTGATCCAATATTCCTAGAAAACATTCATCATATGAATGAATATGGTAAAATATAATTAAATAAGAAATTTATAGTTCTTGACTGAGGAATATGTTTACCTTAACCACAAATTTAGCATGATCTAGCTCTAAAAATGATATTTTATTTCCATTTACACATCCCCTTATTCATGGAGGTTACTGAGGCCTATAGTCTACATTATCCATTGGATTAGGGAATTGATATTTTATAATACCAAAATTCATATATTTTTGTCATTGCTGTGTGGGTGTGGAATTTACTAGTTAATTATTTAACAACATTGATATAATTGGAACGTTCACACCCTCTTAAAAATTGTGTGCCTAATGGCATGACCTATAACTTTTAAAACACACTCTTGAGCCTCTTAAAAAATTTCAAATGTTTTTATTCAATTATTTCTTTCATTTATGAGGGGATGAATTTTATTTCCTCCATAAGTTTTGTTTATTTTAGTTACCATGAAACTCTGTCTTAATTTTCATTTCTCTGGAATAAAGAGAGTACCCTTTATCCATTTAAATCTAATGTGAAAATCAGATAGTCCCTTAATTTTTCTTGTAGTATCTTATAGTAAATTACTTATGAATACTTGGTAACATCGTATGATTTCATTATGTATATTTTCCTTTCAATAATTTTTGAGGATGATATCATTCTTCATACATAATAATACAACGGTTATGATACATTATTAAATTAAACTAATAATTATTAAAATATCATTCAGAAAAGAAATTAAAATATATATATAAATGTATGTGATAAAAAATTTAAAAAATATTAAAATTAAAAAATTGGTATGAAATATTTCTTGAAGCACATAATGTTTATAATGGTTATTTTTTATAAAATATTTTTATCTATATATTTTTATTCCATATCAGAAGATAAATATATATATTTTTATAAATATTATTTGATAAAATTAAATTTATTTTGGATTTTATAATACCAAAATTATATTAGTTTTAATTTTATGGACATCTCTAAAATAGATAATTTTTAGGTGAATAGTGAAAAATCCCAGATTTGGATAATTTTATCACTAATTATGATAATATCATTGCATTATAGTTGATTAAGTAATTTTAAAACCATTTTTATGGATAATATTATACAATTATACATAATATCTCATGATTTTAGACCCCTGATAAAAATTTGTGAACCTAAGAAATAATTTTATAAAAGTTACATTTAGATATATTATAGGGTTTAAATTAAAATTAAATTATATCATAATCAGAATTTTTTTAATATTAAATGGATGAAATTTTTTTATTCAGAACATAAAAATTTTATGGCAAGGTTCCTCTTATAAATTTATTAATAAATTAATTACCATGATTAATATTTAATTATTATTAACTAGTGTTTAAGAGAGTAATCAAATGTTGTATAAATTTTTCTATAATTAAATGGTCTTAGAACATATTGAAAACATTTATTATGTTGAAAGTTATTACCCATAGGTCTTACCAAACTTCCCAAACCTAACTCACCTAAATATATCCCATTTTATTCTTACCCATTACTTACCATTCTTTTCTATGGGAATCCCTTTTTTTCACTTATAATAGGTCACCAATTCCACCCATTCCATTCCTCATCTCCCATTTGAATTTCTTGATTAAACAGATCCAATTGTTTTATTCTATGACCATATTCTTCTAACTATAGACCTTTTTATCCCTTATTAATCATAATCCCTTCATTTCCATGGAGTGTTTCATAGAAAATTTATGTTTCTAATTTGGGTGTTTCTTTATCTTAGTCTTTCTATTTTTTTAAATTTATTACGATATTAAAACCTAATTTTTTTATTATTTATTCTATATAATTTATATACATATATTTAATTAAATTTATTTATTAATAATTATCTATTACCATGCATCCATTATGAATAATATAAGCATCAATAGCGTGTTGTGTGGACTACCCCCTTTATAATGCGATACAGTTCATTTCTAAAATTTACCTATGACAGATGGAATCTGGTATAGATTTTAGGAATAATTATGTTTTCTATATCATGTAATAAATTCTACAATTTTCATCCTTTACATTTACCATCATTCTGTCCATTTGTTATGGAATAAGATCGTTAATCATGCATCACTACGGGCCACCACTTTCATGAATGGTGATTATTATTTAGAATAACCACATAATTGTATGGATATAAAATGGTAATTAATTAACTCATATGATTTTATAAAATTAATAAAAATTATAAATTATAAATTTTCATACACTATTACTCCATCTATTCGTTAAGAAAAGAGTATGTTAGATTTGTGCATGTGCAGACTACCACTTGAAAGAACAATGAATTTCATTTTTCATCGACATAAACTGTTAATGATTCATAGAATGAGATTTATGGATATATATGATATGAATTTTTTTATATTCTTCTATAAATATTATATTAACAATTTTTAATATAAATTTCTTTACTCTTTAGATCATTGTGATAAGAGTTTTCTGTCAGTTTACAACCTATTATATATATTGAATTGTTAAGGAATGTAATGTAATATTGATTACAGGTAATAATATAGTATTTTATATTTTTTAATGTCTGTGGAGGGATAATATTAGTATCTAAACATATTAATAATAAATTATCTCTCTTTATTAAAATTTATTGAAACATTTTTATCTCCCACATCATCTTTATGAGTCGTAACTAAAAATATCATGGGTTTAAAATGGATCATTACAAATAATAATGGGATATAAATTATATACCCATAGTTTTTCTAGGTATTATGAACTTGGTATCATTGATCAAGGATCAACATTAACATTACAAATTATTTTCATGACAATTAAAATTGTAAATAAATAATGCTAAAAATAAGCTATAATGAACCAATATTTTCAATGTAGATAATTTTAAATGAATTATAGAAAATATTAATAGAGATTAATATTTTTAAAAAAATGTGATTATAATATTTATGGTTTTTTATTGGAATTTAGATTGTGATCAACTAAGTACGGAAATACTGTAAGGGCACTATATAAGTTACACATCATTGAGAAAAGTTTTAATGACATGAAACAATCTCTTATTTATATTGTGTATATATTGAACAAGAATATATATTTTTATAATTTTTAATTTAATTAACTTTTTTTATAGAAATATATGAATTTTAATCATCCAATACTTTTTAATTCAAAATTTACTAAATATGTGAGGTTTTCATCTCTAAACTTCCTTATTTGAGACACATGTACTTTCCTGATCCTAATTTTATTTAAATTGATTTTATACCAAAAATTGAATATTTTATATCGTTTATTATCCTTATTCGTAGAATTTTAATGTTAACTTTAATATATACTTCTTTCAAGAAGTTTTTATTAGAATGTTATAAATTAGTATGATATTTTTTCTCAAAATATCTTCATTGATACATGTTTTACTTTATGAACCAATTTAAATTGATATTGTGTATATTTCAACCAATTATTAAGTTATCATAAAATTTATTCTCATTATGGTATTTTAGATTATTTTTTGAGAACTTTCTTATTCATTTTTTTTGTTTTAAGATGTTACCCAAGTCTCAACTGATGTTATTTTTCTTGGATTTTTGAATTTTATTCTTAATATTGATCTTAGAAGTCTCATTTCTCCAACCATGTAATTTAAAATAACATTTTTTTCAATTATATTTTTGATAATTAATACATTTCATAATAATTTATGTCTCTAGAGGATCATGTTCTCTTTCAACATGTGTCACTGAAATGAATTATTCCTAACATTAGTTACAAAATATTTTCTTCCATATACATGTTTTACTTATCGAAATTATATCCTATAATTTTAAAGTAACCATCGTACATATCTTATCCTCTCATCAATGAATGGTTTTATCATATTTATCCTGATGTGGATTTCAAGAAATGTTTTTAAAGGACACTAAACATTTTCTCCATGATTTGTATTCAATAAAGTTTTCTTATAAAGTATTATTTTAAAATGATCCAAAATTACTTCATTCTATTTTTTTAAAATTTATCTTATATCTAAATTTAATTAATTTATTTTTTTTAAAATTATATATTTCAAATTTTTTTGTATGGGTAATTTTTGACCAAAAGGACATCTTTTACATATTTCCATGTGCATGTATCATTTTTACACGTTTTTATTTTTCAGAGAAGATTCCTATATATGATTATATGTTTTGAGAAAACAATAAATTAATATTTTTAGGGTTTTATAAAATCATCCATTTAAAAGAATTAAATGTAAAAGGGAAAATATTTTTTGCTAATAAATCTTACAAATTTAATAATTTATGATATATACCCAATATGTGGTATAATTAAAATAATACAATCAATGTTCTTTATCTTGATCAATTATGAAATTATATTTTAAATTAATGAGATTATTCATCACTACATTTCCTTTCCAAATCATCTACTTATATATTCATGATTTTCTTCCAATTACATTCCTTGATGATTGACATATTTTCAATTATGTTGGATAAAGGGTGATATCCAATATTTGTAATACCTAGATTGATTGGGGAAAATGTTTTATAAATAGTATATATATTTAATATATAGTGAAAATATAATATTTTTAATACTATTCACTAGGTGGTACATAACTAGATTGACGCCTAATGTAAATGAATACCCCTTTATTTTAAATGGGTTATCATTTTATGATTATTGAAAAATAAATGAATTAATTATTTATGTGATTTCATTTGAAAGATATGTAACCTATTTTACTTCCTATGGTTATATATGAAATAATGGATGATTTTCATGGGGAACACATACATATGAACATATTATATGATGGTTGGGTCCAGAATTATATATCCCTTTAATGCATTGGAAAATTTATCCACCTCATTAGATATCATGGTGTGTTTCTAGTGAGCCTAGATAACCATGGTGTTTGTATATTTATCAAATAAAACTATGTAATATTAATGAGATAGTGAGTATTGGTGTATTCTTAATATTTCATGTTTATATTGTTTCTATATTTCAAATTATTTTATGTTCTTATGTTATAATCATTGTTTAATATGTGATAATGTGATGTCATATCTTTATTCCATGACTCCATGGTTATGATCATCCTCATAATGATATCATGTTATGTCTCAAGTATTAAATGTTATGATTTATTATAATGTTATCCCTTACAAAGCATTTTCACTCAACCCTTTATTATGTTTCTATTTCCTCAAGTTATAAATTAAACTTATAATGAATTCAAATACAAGAAGTTAATCTTCTTTGAAGAATTTATTGGTTACATTAATGACTAAGTAAATATTTTTTTCTAATATAGTGGGAAGTAAAGGTATCCATTTGATTATAAAGGCATGGGTTTCATTATTTAGTGATTTTCCTTAATGATCAAAACCTATAAAAAAATTCTACATGATTTTTAAATTATATAAAGATATTGTAATCATAAATTTTTATTAATTTTTTTTATGGTACTAGTTTTTGAAAGTGGATATGTGAGCATGAAACTAGGGGCTCTATAGTTGGTATCAAAAGAGTGTTTATATAGATTTACAGGTTAGTATTTCACTATTTTAGGGTGATTTAATATTTTTAAATAAAATCATGTGCTGATGACTCAAGGATGATCATAGAAAAACCATTTGGTTAAAGTAATCAATATATTATTTTTTTTGGATATTTTTAAAAATTAACATTATTGAAAACCCTGAGAATAAGTGTATATAGAAGATAATATCCTAAAATTCATATATAGAATGGATTTTTTGGTTTTATTAAAAATTACATCAATTTATTTATACTAGAAAGTGGATGTGGTTTTGTAAATATTTATTCTAGGTGTAAAAATACTAAAAATAGTTTGTTGGGCATATCATAGTCATTAATTTTGTATAAGGCAAATGGGCCCTTAATGAAGACCTAACTAGAAACTCTGGGGGGATATTCTTGGTTCAATTCACATTCCCTTTACAATATGCCTAGAATGATTTGATCATATGATTTTATGGAAGTTATCATGATTATAGAACCTAATAGTGAAATGAAAATGGATAACATAGATTTAATCTAAGGGCTCACAAGTTGGATCATGCACATCATTTATGATTTACCTTTCTAAAACTAATTGTTTTCCATTTTTATGTCCATAAGTTTAAGTATTATTTTTCTTAAAATTTATTTTAATACAATGGCAGGAGAAAGATCTAACTAAGATAAAATTGAACGCAATACAAAATGTGGTGATTGTGAATACATTCAATATATTGGGATAAAAAAGGGTTTGGAATATTATTATTATGAAAAATAAACAATCACAAAATATGATTAAATCTATGAACATAGTTGATGTCTAAAACAGACCCAAGAAAATAAGGGCAGATATTAAGGAAAAAATGTCCAATTTTCTAAATTTAATAAATTTGGGAAGAAAAAAAATGTGAGAATGTCTCAATAGAACTAGAAAATTAATTTGGTGTGTAAAATGAGGATATAAAGAATCTAATTTATAATGGAAAATGAAGTAGTCAATTAACTCAATAAAGAAGGTTTTTTTAAATTTTAGTTCTATATAAGATATTAATTTCAATATTTTATTTTAGATTATATTCTATTTCATGTCTATCAACATGAAATTCTTAATTAATGTATTTTTAAAAAACACATGAGGATGAAATTTAATTATGGTGAAGAGAATGCAACATCACAATATTGTAGTTTTCATATTTTCATTTAAATAATTCAGAGTGAAATATCTTTCTTGACATGTACTAAAACAAAGGTCATGATATATTGTTAAATTATATTATTCAGTTTTAAAATATCAATATGATAACATATATGATATCTGTTTTTGGTATAAAATATTAAAACTCATTAATTTTTAATATTGGTATGAAATAATATTAGAAACAATCAATGTAATACCCTTGGTTTGAGGTATGTATCCTTTGTTTATGCATTTTAATGTGTTTAATGTGCATGGGATGAGTTGGGAATAGGTTGGGAGAGTTTGGAATTGTTTTGGATGAGTTTGGAGGCTTTTAATTGGGTGTACGATTTGAGCACGGTTATGGGAAACCACGAGGATGTTCTAGGAAACCGTGTAGGAGGAGACAGTAGGCTTTTCATGGCCTGTGAACTATTTTCCAAACCGTGTGAGGCAACCGTGCGGATCCTTGCTCTCTAGGCAGTAGCGTGGGCACAGTTAGCGCACGGTTTTCCAAACCGTGTGGGATAACCATGCGACCACTTAATGTTGGTGTTTTTAAGTCCGGGCTCCCTCGGGATTGACTTAAAACACTCCAATCTTCCTCCCACTCGAGCCTCACTCTGGATTTCGGGTTCTCAGGGGTTGGAGGGGCACTCCCACATGGGTTGGAGGGATTTTTAAGAGGTTTCTTGGCAGTTTGAAGGTGGTTTCTCCCGGGTAAGTCTCTCCTCTTGGTTTACTTGTGTTTTCCTCTAGATATATATCACTCTCTTTCTTGGTTTTCTAGATCTACACTTGTTTTTTTGTAGATCAAGGGTTGTGGTTTCCTTGGATGTTAATATTAAGGCTTGTGGATGTTAGGGAAATGGATCTAGAGAGGTTTCAGTGGTGCGTTTGCCAGATTTGAGGTGCGGTTGTTCATGGGTCAATTTATTGGGAACCCTAAAGGTAGGTAGCTTCTCTCTCGACTCTAATTGGTTAGAACGAGTGGTTATTTGTTACAATTAATTATTGTGCTGAAAATTATTTGTGATTTGTTATGTGAAATGGGTTCGAAATCCATTTAGGGATTTTAGGGAAAAAAGGGGTTTCAGGGTGAAATGATATTGTCATGGATTTTAAAATGGAGATTTTAAAATGGGTTGTTGATATTGATTTGGAAAAATGGTGGATGAAAAAATGGTTTTCAATAAATATGTTTTTATTAAAATGTGGTTTGGCATGGAAAATGGTTTTCAATAAATGGATGATTTATTGAAGTGGATTGGTATGAAATGGAATTGGTTGATTGCATGTTGTTGTGACATTGGTGGGTTATATTCTTGTTTATGGATTGATGAAAATGTTGTGTCGAAGTGGCGAGAAGTACCACTATAAAAAGGGGATGGATAGTGGATGGAAGGGAAAACATCAAAGGATAAGTGGACAGGAAGAGACACTAGTTGTTAATGGCTGAACGGGGTGGGTGGAAGTCCCACCGTTTTGGTTGTTTTGGGGTGCATGGGTGAACGGGTTGGGAGGAAGTCCCACTATTTGGTTGTTCGTTGTGCATTGAATTGCAAGTTGGAACTTGTTGTGCTAGTGTGTAAATGATGAAATGGCTTGTGGCATGTTTGGTTGGCTTTCCCTTGGTTGCTTGGTTTGGGTGTGGCAGATTAGTAAGGGGATGTTTGGCCTATGGAAATGGTTGTACTTGTGATTATTTTATATAAACTATTTTATATAAATGTGCTAACGGTTTTATCCTAATGGCGTGTGTAAGGAAGTCATTTGGGGAAATCCTACTGAGTTTTAGTACTCACCCCCTGCTTTGGCATGTTGGTGTCTTTGAAGATGTTGTGTACCGTGATGTGGGAAAAGGTAAGGCATCACCCTACTTTAGTGGTGAATTGTGATGTATTGGTGGATCTTGGAGCCTGGAGCTTGGCGTAGAGCTATGGTGGTATCATGGAACATGGTGCTGGTGGTTTGGTCTTCCACGTAGTACATTGATATTGTGTTTGTTTTGGTTTTGGGTTGTATTGTGGTACAACTTGGTTGTATTTTGGGAATGCATGTTTGGAAATTTTATTGACACACATCATATAGTGATTGATATTGGATGGTTTAGATGGTTTTGTCTTAAGGGAAAATCGTTCCCCAATTTGTTCTCGAAGCCCTCGACATTTATTTCCAGCCTTTGGCGCCTTGGGAATGTAACTTAAGGCCAAGTAACCCTCACCACCTCCTCAAGACAATGAGGTAGGGGCGGGGTGTTACAAGTGGTATCAGTTTTTTGGTCCTTATATTTCATGTGAGAGTAGTTGTTCCATTGATTTTGCACATTGGTTTTGGATTTGACATTCGTTGTGGTATATTCCTTGAGTCGGGATGGTAACAAGGCGTAGGGTTGTTGAAACATGGAATTTATAACATAAAAAGACGTAGATAACCCTTTTATGCTAAAATTCAAGTTACCCGGGAGTTGGGTACATAAGTGGTTTGGTGACACTTATAGGCATTGGAGATCTCATTGTCATGGGTGTAGCCAATGAGGTGAGCATGACATGCATGATAGAAATGACCTCCCTCTAGGATACATATTTCATTGTGGTATAATGATTTATGATGTGATACAAATGTGTGAAATTGTAAAGTGAATAAATTGGTATTTTGAAAATGGTTTGGTTTTAAAAATGGTGAATCATGGAAAATATGAACTTGTGGAAATCCTTGGTTGATAGTGTTGTGTAATTTGATTTGCAATGGTATTTTGTGATGTCTACGGAAGTGAGACTCCTGGTTGTTTGTTTCTGTTTATAGAAATGGCACTAGGTAGGCATTGTAGAGACCAACCGGGAAGAGGCTACTGAGAATGTCATAGCACATGAGCCTCAGGTGAACTAGAAGCTAGTGAAAAGCAGATAGAAAACATTCCAAGCAGTGGAATGTGGAAATAATATGGATGAACCAAGGCAGGTGGATCATGTGGTTTAGTTTCAAAAGCATAATCCACCCATCTTCAGGGGTGATTTTGAGTTGGAGAGGGCAGAAGAATGGTTGAATAGAACGAACAAGATCTTCAAGTTCTGAGGAACAACGGTAGAGTTAAAAGTGAAGTTGGCCACGTATATGTTGGAATATCATTCCCGTCAGTGGTGGGGGTTGGTAGTCGAAGAAGGGATGGACCGGGGTATGATGTGGGAAGGCTTTGAAGAATTGTTTGATAAATAATTCTACCCACATACGTTTAGAATTAAGCATATGACTGATTTCATCAGTTTTAAGCAAGAGCTTATGTCCGTGAAGGAGTATGCAAATATGTTTATGAACATAGTGAGGTTTTCACCCAAGGTGGCGGGTAGCATGTCATTGAAATCAAGGATCTTTGAAGAGGGGTTAAGGAAATAAATCCATTCAAAGATAGCAGTACTATGTATAGATGATTACATAGAGATGGTGAATAGAGCCTCGGTGGCTGAGTGTGATCTATTAGGTGCTCCGGGCAGAAGAAGCATGGTGGTACACATGGGGAATAGTGGGAACTCTAATGATGGGTTCAAGCGGAGGAGGGACACTTATTCCCAGGGTGGTAGTATGACATATAATCCGACGACAGGATCGGTGAATCTTCCTCCAAAGCCCTAGAGCAAGATGGGATGTTTTCAATGTGGTTCGACGAGCCACATAAAGCGAGATTGTACGAAACAACCTTGACATGTCATAATTGTAAGCAGATGGGGAATCTACAGCGTTATTATTAGAATTCTACGATGATGGGTGTGCGTGATACTTCTTAGGGATCACAGAAGTTGTATGCTTCGACGGGACGGGGACAACAACATACCCCTCATCAGCAGAGTAAAGTGGGTCATAGTGATTCTCAGAATACCACGACGCCTCACTAGGGCAATAAAGAGAAGAGAATAGCAAGAAAAAATGTGTTTGGAGCCGAACTGGTTGTGGTGGATGATCAGCCAGGACCATCCACGGTACGGGGAACTATTATTTTAAATTATACATTGATTTAAGTTCTATTTGATATGAGTGATTCACACTCTTTTATTTCTACACGTGTGGTTGATTTGATGGGTTTAACGGTAGAAATGATGCCCTCGGTTTGAAAACATCAAACTCCTCTGGGTCGAAGAGAGTGTCGAGACTTCTAGCGTAGAGCATGTTGTATCATTGTGGGCGAGGTGGAGCTAGTGTGGAATTTCTCAATGCTTGAGATGGATGGGTATGATGTAATCTTGGGAATGTATTTTCTCGTGGAATTTAAGGCCCACATTGATTGTGATGCGCAAACAATGGATTTCACGACAGATGATGGTGTTAGCCATCTCTTTATATGATAGAGGAATGAAAGGAAGGGTGTAATGGGTTTTTTTGGAACCAATAGTGGGTACGTTATCGTATTAGTTGGCGGTATTGTCATTAGAATCGGTAGAGGGTGTTGAGAAGAGTGTTCTTCCGAAAATGGTAGATCAGTTCATGGATGTTTTCACTAAATAATTTTCTGGTTTACCTCCCGTAAGATAAGTAGATTTCACGATTGATCTCTTTCTAGGGACCAGTCCTATCTCACTTCCGTCGTATCGGATGGTAGTTGCTGAATTGAGGGAATTGAAAGTCCAGTTGGAAGAGTTATAAAACAAAGGGTTTATCCGGCCTAGCATGTCTCTGTGGGAAGCGCCAGTGTTCTTTGTGAAAAAGGCAGATGGAAATTTGAGACTCTGTGTTGATTATTGTAGACTTAACCAAGTTACGATAAGGAAAAAGTATCCACCTCTAGGAATTGATGAATTGTTCGACTAGTTGAGAGGATCCTAGTGGTTCTCCAAGATCGACCTGAGGTCGGGATATCATCAATTACGGGTGAGGAAGGATGATATTCCTAAAAAAGATTTCAGAAGTAGATATGACCATTATGAATATGTGGTTATGCCCTTTGGTCTAACTAATTCGCCAACAGTGTTCATGGAAATGATGAATCGGGTATTTCAGAGATATCTGGATTCATTTGTGGTGGTGTTTGTAGATGATATTCTAGTGTATTCAAAGACAAGGGTGGAACATGAGAAGCACTTGGCGATAGTGCTGGGGATCTTGAGGGATCATTGGTTGTATGAAAAATTGTCAAAGTGTGACTTTTGGATATAGGAACTTCATTTTCTTTGCCATGTGATTACTAAAATGGGTGTTTTAGTGGATACGGAAAATATAGAGGCTATTATCTCATGGCAATCGCTAACGAATGTGTTTGAGATACAAATTTTCCTTGGTTTAGCTGGGTTTTATCTACGTTTTGATTGTAATTTTTTGTGTTTGGCTTCGCCGATGATAGATTTGACAAGAAAGAATGTTCTATTCCAGTGGAATGAACAATGTCAGTAGTGTTTAGAAGAGCTAAAGGTTCTCCTTACACCAGCAACAATCTTGTTTTTTCCAGCACCAGGAAAAGGGTACATGGTGTATTGTGATGCATCGGGATTAGGGTTGGGGTGCATTCTCATACAAGGGAATCTTGTGGTTGCGTATGGCTCACATAAGTTGAGGGTTCATTATAAGAAATACCCAACTCAAGATTTGGTATTGGCAGTAGTGGAGCATGCTTTGAAAGTGTGGCGTCATTATCTCTTCAGTGAGAAATTAACGGTATATAGATTAGAAGATCTTGAAGCACATTTTCTAACAAAGGGATTTGAACCTGAGGTGAAAGTGATGGATGGAATATCTCCAGATGTTTGATTTTGACTCAATGTACACACTAGGTAAGGGAAATTTGGTGGCAGATTCATTAAGCAAGAAATCATATGATCAGATGGTGAAACAGGTATCGGACCAGTGGCAGTTGATGTCGATTATAGCTGATATGCGGTTAGAATGTGAGGACCAGGGTGATAGAGTGGTCTTATTTCCAGTTTTGTTGACTCCTGACTTGGTTAGACCACATATATCTGATTCTGAGTGTGTGACCATGGAGTCGAGACTCAATGGTGGGGATACCATTGAGGGTAGGCAATTGAATGGAGATTCAGTTTTGTGTTTTCAGAATCGGATGGTAGTACCAGTTGCTTGTTTAGAGGATCTCTTCTGGGAGTACCACCATTCCAGGTGGGCTGTTCATCCTGGAATTTAGAAAATGTATAAAGCGTTGAAAGTGCAGTTATGGGGGATGGTATAAGAAGGAGAGTGGCTTAGTTTGTTTTGAGATGCTTGACTTGTCAGCAGGTCATGGAAGAACTTTAGAGGCCAGCAGGAATGTTGCTGTCTTTACAAATCCTTGTTTGGAAGTGGTAGAAAATAGCGATGGATTTTGTTACAGGTCTCCCAAGAACTGTTAGAAAGCACGATTCCATTTGGGTGATAGTAGATCATCTAACGAAGTCCGCCCATTTCATCCCGATTTTTGAATCTCATATAGTGGAGGATCTGTCCAAAATCTATATCCGTGAGGTGGTAAAGAGGTATAGTGTTCCAGTTTCAATCGTATCCGATAGAGATCCAAGGTTTACATCTCATTTCTGGAAATCCTTACAGCAAGACATTGGAACTAAGTTGACCATGAGTACGCCGTATCACCCTCAGACGGAGGGTTAATCTGAGAGGAAGATACATACTCTGGAGGATATTTTGCGGTCTTTTGTCATGGATTTTGGTGGATCGTAGGAGGAGAACCTATCATTGGTTGAGTTTTCGTACAATAACAGTTATCAGCCATCCATACATATGGTTCCGTTTGAAGCGTTGTATGGGCGGTCGTGTCGTTCTCCACTATGATGGGTGGAAACTGGTGAGTCCTCGACGGTTGGGCCGAGCCTTGTCCAGGAGACTACAAAGAAGATCAAGTTGATCAGAAAAATAATGGTGATAGCTAAGAGTCTTCAGAAATCATATGAGGATCATCGTCGAAGACCATTGTCGTTCGAGGTGAGTGATCATGTTTTCTTTAGGACCTCTCCTAGGTTGGGACATCGTCAGTTTCAGAAGCAGGGAAAGTTATCTCTGAGGTATATTAGACCTATTGAGATTCTTGAGTGGGTTGGTGAGGTAGATTATCATTTGGATTTTCCACCTAGGTTTAGTGCAGTTCACAATGTGTTTCATGTTTCACAATTGAAAAAGTATCAGCCAGATCATGACCATGTGATTCGATGGGATCATGTTGAGCTAGAACCAGATGCTTTGTTGGTGCATGTGCTAGTGCGGGTTGTGGATAGGAAAGAGAAATCCTTTCATGGTAAAAGCATTGATTTAGTTCATGATTTGGGGAAACATGGTCAGATTCAAGAGGAGAATTGGGAGCGGGAGAAATATATGATCGAGCAGTTTCCTGAGCTCTTTCAGCAAAGGGCGGGTTCACTACTTTCCGAGGATGGAAAGTCCAATGGTGAGGAGAATGTAGTACCACCAGTTTGAGGTATGTACTCTTTTTTATGCATTGTTTATTTGTTTAATGTGCATGGGATGAGTTGGGAAGAGGTTGGGAGAGTTTGGAATGGTTTTGGATGAGTTTGGAGGCTTTTAAATGGGTGAATGGTGTGATCACGGTTAAGGGAAACCGTGCGGATGTTCCAAGAAACCGTGAAATAGGAGACAATAGGCTTCCCACGTCCTGCACATAGTTTTCCAAATCATGTGATGCAAATGGGCAGACCCTTTCTCTCTAGGTAGTAGTATGAACACGGTTAGTTCAGGGTTTTCCAAACCGTGCGGGCTAACCGTATGACCACTTAAAGTTTGCGTTTTTAAGTCTGGGCTCCCTCAGGCTTGACCTAAAATAGTCCAATCTTCCTCCGACTCGATCCTCACTCAGGATTTTGGGTTCTTAGGGGTTTTAGGGGCTCTCCCACTAGGTTTGGAAGGATTTTGAAGTGGTTTCTTGGTGGTTTGAAGGTGGTTTCTCCCAGGCAAGTCTCTCCTCTTGGTTTCCTTGTGTTTTCCTCTAGATCTACATCCCTCTCTTTCTTGGTTTTCAAGATCTACACTTGTTTTGTGTAGATATAGGGTTGTGGTTGCCTTGGATGTGAATATTATGGCTTTTGGATGTTAGGGAAAGGGATCTAGATAGGTTTCAGTGGTGAGTTCACCGGATTTGAGGCGCGATTGTTCATGGGTCGATTTCTTGGGAACCCTAATGGTTGGTGGCTTCTCTCTCGACTCCACTTGTTTAGAACTAGTGTTTAATTGTTAAAATTAATTGTTGTACTGAAAATTAATTGTGAATTATTATGTGAAATTGAATGGAAATCCATTTGGGGATTTTGGGGTAAAAAGGGGTTTCATGGTGAAATGCTATTGTTATGGATTTTAAAATTGAAATTTTAAAATGGATTTTTGAGATTGATTTTTGGAAAATGATGGATGAAAAAATGGTTTTCAATAAATTTGTTTTTATTGAAATGTGGTTTGGTAAGGAAAATGGTTTTCAATAAATCGATGATTTATTGAAGTGGATTGGTATGCAATGGAATTGGTTGATTACATGTTGTTGTGACATTGGTGGGTTATATGCTTGTTTATGGATTGATGGGAATGTTGTGTGGAAGTGGTGAGAAGTGCCACTATAAAAAAAGGATGGATAGTGGATGGAAGGGCAACCATCAAAGGATAAGTGGACTGGAAGAGCCACTAGTTGTTAATGGGTGAATGGGTTGGGCAGAATTCCCACCGTTTTGGTTGTTTTTGTGTGCATGGGTGAACGGGTTGGGTGGAAGTCCCACCATTTGGTTGTTCACTATGCATTTCAATGCACTGAAAGTCGGAACTTGTTGTTCTAGTGTGTAAATGATGAAATGTCTTGTTTCATGTTTGGTTGGCTTTCCCTTGGTTGCTTGGTTTGGGTGTGATGGCTTGGTAAGGGAATGTTTGGCTTATGTAAATGTTTGTACTTGTGATTATTTTATATAAACTGTTTTATATAAATGTGCTAACAGTTTTATCCTAGTGGCATCTGTAGGGAAGTCATTTGGGGAAATCCTACTGAGTTTTAGTACTCACCCCATGCTTTGGCATGTTGGTGTCTTTGCAGATGTAGTGTATTGTGATGTGGGAAAAGGCAAGACATCAACCTCCTTTAGTGGTGCAATGTGATGTCTTAGTGGAGCATGGATCTTGGATCTTGGCATAGAGCTGTGGTGGTACCATGGAACGTGGTGCTGGTTGTTTGGTCTTCTGCATAGTACTCTGATATTGTGTTTGTTTTGGTTTTGGGTTGTATTGTGGTAAAACTTGGTTGTCTTTTGAGAATGAATGTTTGGATGTTTTATTGACACACATCATATATTTATTGACAGTGGATGGTTTGGTTGGTTTTTTCTTAAGGGAAAATCATTCCCCAATTTGTTCTCAAAGCCCTTGTCATTTATTTCCAGCATTTGGCGCCTTTGGAACGTCTCTTAAGGCCAAGTAACCCTCACCACCTCCTCAAGCTAGTGAGGTAGGGGTGGGGTGTTACAATCTATGTATTAAAAGGTCACTTTTATATAAAATCTATTAATATTTAAATTTTTAGTTTACATAAAATTTTTAATAGAAATTTTTTTGAATAATTACTAGGTAAAATTTACTTTATTTTTGAATTTATAACCTCAAAATTATCCCAGTATGAATATTCAGTTTTTTTCTCAAATAGTTAATTTTTAGGTGATAGTTAAAAATACATGTTTTGGCTAGTTTTATTACTAATTAAAATATTATCATAATGTAAGAATGAGTTAAGTATTTATGAAATTATTTTTATCTATAATTATATTTAATTATATTAAATTTATAATTTATATAATTCTTTGATTAACATTTTTTAAAATAAGTCATATTTTACAAAAAATGTGGTTTTTTTCTATATTACTGGTTTCAAAACAAAATTAATTATTATCTTCAATAGAAAGTCATTTAGATAGAATTAAGGATAAAATTTGATTCATCTCATAAAAATTTACTGTAAGGAATCCTATTCTATTTGTAATAATAAATTAATTAACATGAATAAAATTTAGTTAAAATTAGTTAGTGTTTAAATGATTAATCTAATGAGGCCTAAATTTTTGTAAGTTTAATTGGAATTTTGGCTATATAGGTCTTAATTTTTATGTTAAAAGTTCTTACCCAAATGTATTATTAACCTCCCATCAACTAACATACATAAATTTCATTCCTTTCAATGTTTTCCCCTTACATATAAGTCCTTTCCATGTATAAACTCTTTATCTTCACTTATAAAACAAGGCCACTTCCACCCATTCTACAACTAACCTCCCAATAAAAATACTTTGTAAAACACTACCAATTTTTCAATCATTGAAAAATATCCCATGAAATTTTACCATTTTACGCTCATAATTATCCTAATCACTTATTTTCAATTGAGTGTTTCAGGGAAAATATAAGTCTCATATATGAGTGTTTCTTCTTCTTATGTTTTTTTTTATTATACTTAACTTAACTAAAAAAATTATTACAATTTATTCAGTATCATTTATATAATTATGTTTCATTATATTCATTTAACAACAAATAACTATCCCTATTCATACAATAAGAAAAATATTACTATAGATCATGTGGTGTTCGGGATACGGCGAACATGAGATGATGCAGTTTGTTTTTAGTCACTTAATATTTGGGACAATATAAATGTTAGGGTTAATGACAAATTTTTATGTTTATATACCTTATATATTTATGAAATAATGACATTTTTCATTTAATATCATTCAGTCCATTTGTTAAAGAATGAGGTTGTTACTCATGTGTATGTCGGGACATCCACCACCATGAAAGACACGTTTTTTTATCATAAACACCTAAAATGTATGGATATAAAAGTGTAATTAAGGAAATAATATTATTTTTAAAATAATTTTATAACTTTTAAATGATAAACTTTCATATACATTCCCTCCATCCATTCATTGAGAAATGGGTTAGTTAATTGTGCATTTGTGAACACTACCACCTCTAAGAATAAAGAATACCATTTTCCATCACAACCCATCACTAATGATTATATGAATGGAAATGATCAAGATATATGATATCAAAAATTTATAATATTCTTTAAATTTTATATTAACAATATATAATATAATGTTATGACTCATTCAATTATTATGACATAGTTTTTCTTTGGTCTGTTTTCCACTGACTTGATTAATTTTGTATTATTTATATGATGAATAATTATAGAATGTTATATATTATTAATTACTTATAATAATATTATATTAAATATTTTTATGTTTTTTGGAGTTATAATATTAATATCTAATCATGTTAATAATATATCATCATTATTCATTAAAATCATCTGAATCAAGTTTGTCCCTGATTTCATTATGAAAAGTTATAATTAAAACATTTAGGGGATGTAAGTTGAACATTATAAATAATCGTGGGATATATATTACATAACCATAGGATATCAATGAATTATGAACCTGATGTTAATTATTATTTAAGAACAATAAAATTTTAAATCATTTTCAAGATAATTAAAAGTTGTAACATATATTATTAACAATAAGTTATAAAGAACCAATATATTCATATAAAATAATTATAACTGATGTATGTAAAAGTTTTATAGAGAAGGATATGTTTTTGAAATTGTTATTTAGTTTATTTAAGGATGTTTTACTTGATTTAAAATTTTAATCAAATAAGTGGGTAAATAAAGTAGGTGTTCTATATCAAATAATATTCACTGAGATGTATTTTAATGTTATATACTAGTTTCTTATTTCGATAGTGTATATACTGATCAATAATTTATTTTGGAATAATAAATATATTAACCCAAGGGATATATAGATAATTATTAATTTCAATATTTCAATTTATTTTGATTCAAAAATTTCTAAATCCATTAGTGTTTCATCTCAAAACATACGTCTTTGATACAATTGTTCTTTTATACCCCAAATTTCATTGAAATTGTTTTTATACTGCTAATTTTATATTTAATATAATTTATTATCCTTATTCATGGAATTTTAAATTATTCAATAAGATTTCATTTTTAAGTTGTTCTTATTATAATGTTCTTAACCTATAAGGGATTATTCTATAAAACTACTTTCATTTAAACAAATTATAATTTATGAACAAATTTACTTTTATATGTTTTATATACTGCCCAATAGTTTAGTTATAATGAAATATATGGAAGTCATTATATTATATTTTCATTTTAAACACCATTATACTTCAATTTATTTTGGGATCAAAATGTTACTCAAGTCATGACTAAATATAGTTTTCTATGATTTAAAAAATTTCTTTTTGAAATTGATCTTAAAAGTCCCATTTCTCCAAAAAAATTTAGTGAAATATGAATGATTTACCTTTAATTTTTGTAAGTTATTCACATTAATTAAAATTTATTTTATTTGGGAAACCACATTTTTAAAAGATGTGACACTAAAAGAAATGATTGAGAACCTAAGAAAATGAATCATTTTCTTCTATATCCAATTTTTTCCTATCAAAATTATTTTCATTGATGTTATAAGTAACATTCATACTTATATTAATCACTTATAAATGAATGTTTATATAATCCAATTCTTGATAGGAATATAATAATTTTTTAATGAAGTTAAAACATTTTCCACATGATTAGTATTGAAGATATCTTCTTCTATTATATTGTTTCATAATGTTCCAAAATTAATTATTTCAAAATTGTTTTAAAAAGTAAATTTTCAATGTCCTTGAATTTATTTTAAAAAAGAGATTATCTTCTAAAATTTTCTTTATTTATCATTTTGAACCAAAAGGGTTCTCCTTTACACATTTTCATATGTATATATATTTTCAACTACTTTTCAATTTTTAAGAGACTTCCTATATATGATTTCATGTTTTCAAGAAATGAATTTTTTTATTGTCTAATAAAATATTTCTTTTTCTATACTTTCAATGGACAATGAAAATTATTATTTTCAATGTTATTATCCAAATTATTCTAAGTGTTCTTCACCTAAATAATATTCTTGATCAAGGGTATTATTGAAATGATACAATACACCTTCTTTATCTATATGGATTATAAAAGTTTTCTTTCACATCAATGGGATGACCCATAACTTATTTTTTATTGCGTAATTAAACAATTGTATATACATGATTTTCTTTTGACGTATTTTTTTAATTAATTGCATGTGTTACATTACCACGATAGAAGGGTGTTAACCTATATTCCCAATACCTTGATAGATTGAGTAAATATTTATCAAAAACATATATTCATTTCCAATATTTTGTAAATAACATTTTCTTATAATATTTGTAGAGTTTTATATACCTAAAATGTTTCCTAATTTCAATAAGATCTAATTTATTTCTTCATGGGTTATCATGTTATGATTATTGATGGATTTATGACTATATTATTTATGGGAATAAATTTGAATGATATGTAACCCAATATTGCCTTATTATGTTCTTCATGATATTATTATTTTTTTATGTGGCACACAAATGTATATACATGTTATCTGATGGGTGGGATTATAATTATATATCCACTAATACATTGGGAAATGTTTCCATTTCATGAGATATCATTTTTCATGGGAAGTGAGGGTAGATAACTATGGTGTGTGGGAAGATACCCTAGAAAAATATTTCATATTAATGATATAGGTATACTTGAAAAATACATATGATGTCATGTTTAGATAGATTCTATGTTTCATATGTTATCATGATCCTATTTCATGATGATTATTTAATCCATTTTCATGTAATAAAATCACATTATTCCATGATTATATGTTAATGATTATCCAAATTATTATATCATGTTATGCCTTATTTTTCTTATGTTATTATTTATTAACATAATTACCTTTCCCAAGTATTTTTCTCCCCAAATTCTTATGTTTACATTTCCCCATGTAATAAAGAAAATTATTAAGTATGATAATCCTATAAGAGTATCGTGAAGGGAGAATTTTAGTAGATGACGAATAATCATTATTGTTTTGTTAGATTTATATATTTTGTGAATGAATGTGTCCTTGGGGTTATAAATACTTGGGTTTTATCTATTATTGTTTCATATAAATTCTCTAATACTCTAAAAAATTCCTTATTTATTAATTTTGAGTGTGATATTTTAATCATAAAAGTGTATCAAAGGATATGTCATATGTAATGTGTTTTCAGAACCAGATCTGGGTGAATGGGATTTGGGGATATTCATATATTGTTTAAGGCCACTATATAATAAATCAATCATATATTCATGGCCAATAATTAAATAAAAGGAATGTGTCATGATCCTGGTAATATTTTCTCCATTGGTACACATTGAATCAATGTTCTTTTTTTATACTATATAAACTCTTACTCAATTTTTTTAAATGGTTTCAAGGAAAATATTAACTGAGATATATTTTTTAGAACTCCACCCATTTCATAGATTCAACCACTTCCTTTATTATTGTATTCTTAATGGGGTCAACCATTGGTAACTCCCGCCTTATAGTGGAATGAAAAAAATTGATCTTTCAATGGATCTTTCAATAGTGGATGGGAAATATATTATGTATTTCATTGATACATTTCTAAATAATTATAGGGAATAAAGAACTAATAACGAAAGTTGTGTGTTGATGGATAAAGAAGTCTGTAGTTCGTTGTTCCTTCTTTGGTTCGTTCAGGAGAAAAACATAGATTTCATTATTATTCGAAGATCTCAAGAGTTGAGTGAACATTTTAATAAAAATTTTCTTCCATATGTAACAAACTAATTCTTTATGATATATTTCCCTTTAAATAAATTTATTTATTTTATATCAAAATTTACGTGAAATATTTTGTATAACAGAATAGTGATATAATATAGAAATAATATTATTTAATGTGACAATTATATACCAGTCATTGGATTGGTTGGTATAAATATGATTTACTAAACTATTAAAAATTATATTTTATACATGTATAAATTCAATTCAATTGTTTTCAACTAATTATAAATGAAAATAAAATCATTTTTAAGTAAAAAATATGTTTTTTTCAGAAATTATGTTTTTATGCGTTATTTGTGTTTTTTTCTTTATAAAATAATTTAATCATTATTTGTGAATGATTATTAAAAAAATTATAGAGTTTAAATTCAATTAAATATTTTAACATTCATGTATTGATGTTTTCTATTATTTTGATAATAATGAATCCCATTTTATGCATAACTTTCATATTTAGAAAAACCATTCTAATTATTGTTTTCACACATCTATAAAAATAAATCTCCCATACTTTTATAAATGTAATATTGAAAAATGGATTATTTACTTTAAACAATGATGTTCAAATTTTTAATGTAGGTATATTTTATTTTTTCCATTTCCAATAATAACAATGGTAAAAATTTTTCACTAATTAAAGTTAAAATAGATAAAATTAGGTTAAAACATTGTGATATGTATTTATAATCACCGTAAAACATGAAATTAACATTTTTGATTAGTTTCGTAAGGACATCATCATATATGTTTTCTTGAAAATAGGGTAACTTAGTTCTATTTTAAAATTATTATTTCCCTTATATTATATTAAGAAGATAATAATTAAAAATTGCCACTCACTTTATATTAATATCTTTTATATGTTTTCAAAGCCATGAAAAGAGGTTATTTATGAATATAGAAGGTTATATTGAACACAACTTTTTTTTGGGTTTAAGTTTTAAAAAATTTAGTGATGATACAATTACCTTAAACTCTTATACAATACTCATACCGTGGTTGTTTATACAATATAAAAATATAGATAATTTAATTTAACAAAAATAATTATATTTTTATATTTTTAAAAAATTATTTTAATCAATTAATTTAAAAGGTAAAAATAAAGTATAAAATATAGTAATGTGTTTATATTTTAATTAAATTGATCTCATGAGGGATTTTAAATAAAATGAATAAAATTACCCGAAAATAAATTTATTGATATTTTATATTAACTAATATTTTATAAAATGATTTAAAAATCACATAGCTATAAAAATATGAAATATGTGATAGTAAGTGGTCTAAAATGTAATCCATGGATAATTTTGAGGCCAATATTTACCTTACATGTAATTTTATGACCCTTAAAGGCTAAAAACATGTTACTATAGTTAAGGGTAAAATGTGTTAATGATGGGGTTATTCTAGAACATAAGGTTTAAAAAGAAACATAAACATGTCTTAATATTATATATGAAGGTATATAAACCTCATAATGTCCTACATTTTAAATAATTTCTATTGTGATACAATTTATATTATTATATATATATTCTATTTATATGATATATGCAATTAAACAATTTCCCTTTCCATAAATTTTAAAATGCACCTTCTCTTTTGCCTTATTAAAAAAATTTGTGCCCTCTATATCATCCCAAAACATTCTTAATAAACATTGATTCCATCCCCTCATCCTAGATAGTTTTTCCTTATTAAAATTGTAATATATCTGATTATCCTATATATTATTTTTAAATATTATATGAAATTATTTCGAGACCAGGTGCTGAGAAATAATGTGATTCTGAGACCTAGTGTGCCCAGAATAAATATATGAAGTATATTAAATATAATATGTGTGCATTATTCTTGATAAAAAGGAATAACTTTTACACCAGTTCTCATATCATAAATTCAAGGAATCATTGCACTTAAAGCAGTGAATTTACCTTAGGTGAGACCGAAAATTAGCCGACATGGGTCAGCTTTGAAAGTTATTATTTCGATGTTGAAGAAAATAAAATAATTTTAAATATTTATTTTTTTAACATTGAGTCAATGCAGCGATGGTAGATTTTAAATAACCTATCAATGAGAATTTACAGGGTTATCCATATAACACTGGAATTCTTTGGAGTCATGGAAAGAAGACTCGTTCGAGAAACCTCTCGACAATGAATGATGATGAATTGACCATTCGGGAATCATAACGCCAACAATGTTAGAGGATATAATCGACGACGACACCACAATACCTCTTCCTCAATGATCAATACTAACTAAATTTAGGGAGTGTGTTTTTTATTTTATTCTTACATTGTTCTTGGATTAAATTTTAAACTTGGATCAAACCATGTATAGGTTGACCTGTGGGTCATTCATTCTTGCGGGAGTGTATGATTTTATGTGTTTTCATTAGGGATTTTATTGATTAAATTTTTTATCCTTCTAATAGGAGTGGATCAAGGCCATAACGAACAACAGATGAGGTTCCTTACATGGTTTGTTTTTATTGCATTCCTTCACCAAACTATTCTCCACGTACTTAGTTCTTCATGAGTATATGAACAAAAGATCATTTTTCACCCATTTCTTGGTAAAAAGATTCAAAATCGTAGATATTACATTGTGATAACCCATTAGAGGTGAGACGACGATGAAAGTGGATGAATTAGCAAAGTTTGAGAGAAATAATCCTTCAAGCATTCTTCATGTGGATAATAAAAATGTTTTTTGGGGATGATTGAAATCATGAATCCTTTTGAAACATCTATAGAATAGAGGGGAGACTTCATATCTTCATTTTCATGGTAAAAAAATAGCTGGATCGAGGATGAGAGGATCAACCAAAGCATCAGATGAAGAACCAGTTATTATGTAAAATCATGAAGAACATGGTGTATATCCCAAAGAACAAGGTGTGTGGGACTGCCTCAGATGTGGCTAGGGTTTTGGGCTACAGAGGATGATGACACGGCACGTGAGACCATTCACACCATGTGTGGGTCTTTATGTGGGACTGAGACTGTATCTCAGATGATACATGAACACCGGGGGAGTACACGGCACGTACTATACCATATGGATAGGCCAGGCCTGTTACGTGGCCTGCCCCATATATCAGTCCATGAGTTGGTAGACACAGGTTGAATTCATGTACATGAACAGGAATAACATATGTGGAGTAGACCCCAGAGTGTAGGACAAGATGTGTTACTCTTCTACACACCGTGTATATCTTTTCAATGTGACATGATCTTTTTGACATGGGCCATTGTACATGAGAAGTACATGGGATCAGTGGACTTGGTATGTTACACTTCTACATGTCATGTACTTTTTTGTATAGGGATTGATCTCTTTGTCCACCATATCTTGGATAGGTTTCATTTTAATTAGTTCCCCTTGAACGTTTCCCTGAAATAGATGTATCATCTCTTATCCACGAGTGTTTGAAATGTTCAACAGGACATTCTGGATAGAGTTAGGAATCCCCTCCAAGAGGCCCAGAGTAGGATCCTCAATCCATTCATGACCCTAAGTTGAGTTAGGTATCGGTGTGAAAAATCATACCAAATTTTTATCCTCTACTTAGAAGGTAAATCCGTTTGAGTTGTGGTATACACCAAGGCTCTAGTACTGATACTCATCTATGTATCGTGATCTTTTCCCACTCATAAGTGAGATCTCCCAGAATGACTATATCATCATCTTTTCTCACTCAGGAGTGAGTTTTACTAGAATGAGTGTGTCGTGATCTTTTCCCACTCAGGAGTGAATTATCCTGGAATGAGTGTATCGTGATATTTTCCCACTCAAGAGTGAGTTCTACTAGAATGAGTGTGTCATGGTTTTTCAGACATAGGAGTGAGTTCTCCCAGAATGATTCTATCTCTATGTATCTCTCTCATGACAATTCCTAAAAAACATTACTTCGCTGACTAATGTTAATAGGGATATCAGGATTAGGAATAAGTTATCCGAGAATAGTGATTTATGAATCATTGGACTGAATCCCTAGAGGGGGTATGCGGTCTTTGTGGTTTGCCTCTAGACCACGGGTCTGGGATTCAGGTATATCTATATATATTCTTGTTATATGATGTAGACATATACTTTTGTAGATATGACAATACATTGCCTTTTTGTATTTCTTTTTGGTCATTAGGGTGTTCTAGTGAGTATTGTTATACTCACCCAAGTACTATCTTTTCCCGCATGTGTCATATCTTGTGAAGACGAGTGAACTTTTGATGGATTCAAGGGTGGACTAGGACCGAAATGATGTTTTTGAGCTTCCCTATAGGCCAAGGTGTTTCTTCAGCATCGAGAAATATTCCCAATACTTTTATTGTTTATAGGTTGGATTTTTTAGTTACATACTCTTTCTTTTGGCAGGCTTGTATTCTAGCCTGTTTACTTTTTTGTACTTTCCATACTGTTGTACTCTATTGGTTGGGTTTAGTTGTATACACTTATTTTAATCACTTAGTGGTTTTTTCTACATTTTATCATTTGTGGGCTTGAATATGTGTACATGTGTACAAGTACATAGGCAAAGCCTCCCATGTTAGTGATATGCTTACTCAGTGCTAGTCACCAGCCCCTAGCCTATTAGAGGTGGGCTTGGGGAGTCATAGTGTGGGCCCCACCAGGATGGGTATTGACATAGTGGTATCAGTTATGGTTGGTTGTATCTTAGAAAAATAATTCTATAATATTTGTTTGTGTAAGTAGTGTTAAGTGAATCTAATTTGGATTTTAGGACAAATACTCTAGTGTTGGTGCGACGACCGACATATCCGTACACCAGGACTCTGATAACCTGCTTTTTGAATCATTGCATGAAAACACTAGTTGTAGGGAAAACAATGGTACTTTCATCATATTGGAATGGGTTGTGGTTCCAAGTACTTCTAGAGTTATCTATCGAGATATAAATAATGATTGTGGTACATCTTGTTTTTGTACTCGATGCCTCCACATTTCATAATAGATAAGATTCATCAACTTGATCATGAGGGTGATCCCTTTATTGATGAGGCTCTGATATAGGGGTGAGTTCCCTAGATTACACCACAAGGTGGTGCACTAGCCATTCCCCCACCTGTAGAGATGCACATGGTACCGTTAGTACTAGCTGATGAGGTGCATAAGATGATTTCAGTTCACTAGTTTCAGTAGCAGGAACCCCTAAGGTTCTGAGTTGATCCCAACATGCAAGAAGTTGAGGAATATCTTGAGGTGGTTCCCAAGTTTCTCATCTAGTCAAGACACCATCAGATCGGATGCTAGTCTTGGAGGCAAACCTTCTTCTGGTTCAGTAAAACGGTGGCGGGGTTTAGTTACATGATATTATGATGAGGTGACCATATCATGTTCGGAGTTTGAGATCTTTTTTAGAGAGGATTTATCACCTTATATGCTACGGGATATGCATATCCATAAGCTTCTATAGCTTTAAAAAGGTGAAAATTTGGTATCTGAATATTCATTACTGTTCACCACTCTCTCTGGGCACTCGATGGATATAGTATAAAATCAATGCAGTAGGTCTTGGACCATCGAGTGACGTCTTCATAAAGACATATTATCCTCTGTTACCCCTATGATCAATCATAATTATGCTGGAGTTTTTGAGAAAGATTTTGTGTTCGAAACATTCTTGGCTAAGCAGATACAATCGATGATTGTCAGAAGTGGGAAATAAGCAGTAGATACTTTGGCAGTATGGATCCAAAACCATCCTCAGAAACCTAGATGTAGAAGACATCATAAGAAGAAAAAATATATTAGAGGATCTGTACTTATGGGATCATAGGGAGGGTCCTTTATTTTCAGAGAGAGGTGATGTTGTGCATGCGATGGTTGGGGACATCTCACTTGAGATTTTCCAAACTGTCATACTGCTAACATGAAGACAATGAGAAGACTACTAATGCAGAGATGACGACAAGAGCATATAGATCTATAGAGAGGCTATGGTGGCTAAGAAACTGGGTGCACAATAGGAGGTTGTCGACGTTTCTACATATTACCACCACTACCCCCAGGTGGTCCATGACAAGCTTAGGGAGCTGGAGGACATAGGTAGGGATAACTATACACGGTCAGGTCTTGTGAGCCAGGATCCCTAGAGATGATTCAAGGTACAATCAATGTCTTTTTCAATTTAAGATTCATTCGAAAGACACATTATTTAGTCATTAATTTCTATCAACATAACTTGTTTAGGACTTAAAGACCCTGATTAACCTATTGACTTGACCCTCATGTGTGGAGAATCTTATTGGAGGAGACCCAATGATCACGTTCTAGTGCCAACAGTGTGACCAGATTCTTGGAGGTGAGTGTCTCAGTTCAGATCTCTTATTAGCATTGTTGAGGCCTTATGATGTCTTTATTGATATGGATTGGTCATCTTCGATCCATACACATATTGAATGTTTTAGGTGAAGTGTACATCGTCTCCATAGTGAAGGAAATGAGGTTTAACATTGTTGGTGAAAAGGAAACCTATGAAGCATAGGATGAACACATGCATAGAAAGGGCATAGATGATGGATCACCAATTGGATAGTTCGACCCTTGGTGTAGTGGATGTTATGAGTTCCCAATTTCCTGCGGTAGTGGAAGAGATTGAGGATATCTTCCCTGAAAATTTCTTAATATTACCTCCTTGCCAAGAGGAAGACTTCCATATTAAATTGCACCTTGGGACGACACTAATTTCCTCACCAGCATATTTGATGGCTCCCACAGAGCTTCATGAGATGAGGGTGCAGTTGGAGGTATTGTAAAGGATGGGATTCATAAGACCCAATATCTCACCCTAGGAAACCCCAATTTCATTTACCAAGAAGTTCTATAGGATATTGTGGTTGTATGTGGATTTACAGTTCTTGAATCAAGTGACCATGTAGAAAAACTATCCACTGCCAATGATAGATGAGCTCTTTGATTAATTAAGCGGAGCACGATGGTTCTTGAAGGTTTACCTTTGATCAGGCTATCACCAGCTGCTAGTAAGGGATAATTATATACTAAATATGTATTTTAAACATCATTACGGTTGCTATGAGTACTTGAAGATGCATTTTAGAATGATGAATTCCCCTGTAGTGTTCATGGGACTCATGAACCAGATCTTCCATCCATACATAGATTGATTCATAGTAGTCCCCCATCAATGATATAATTGTGTACTCAGAGTCCAAGGAGGAGCACACGAGACAATTAAGCATTGTTCAAGACGCACATGGGGAAGAACTAGCTTGATGTGAAATTCTAGATGTGATTGTTTTGAATTTAGGTGGTCCACTTTTTTGGGACATGTTGTCTCATCAGATGGAGTGGTAGTGGACCCAACCACGGTGGAGGA
The DNA here is from genome assembly GCA_963277665.1 of Viscum album. NCBI lineage: Eukaryota > Viridiplantae > Streptophyta > Magnoliopsida > Santalales > Viscaceae > Viscum > Viscum album. Next base: position 1,486,122,637 of record OY728128.1, read on the forward strand.
AGTGTTAGGATGAAATCCACCTAAAAGTATAATAATGGTGTGGATCTTCCATGAGTTGGAAGACTATTACAGGAGATCAATCACTGATTTCTCTAGGATATCAACACTCGTGACAACTTTCACCCAAAAGGGGTAGCCTTTTTGTGGAAGGAAAAGATCCAAAAAGCTTTTCAGTAGTCGGGGATGAGTTTGATGAGCTCCACAATCTTTAGGCTACTAATGTAAGGTCTCGAGTACATAGTTTTATGTTATTCATTAGTAAAGGAGTTGGGTTGTGGCCTGATGCAGAGGAAGGTGGTGGTTGTCTATGGCTCATTCTAGTTGAGACCACATGGGTAGAACTACGTGACCCATGATCTTGAGTTGGCAGCGTTAGTCTTCATGATGAAGGTGTTACGACACTACATGGTGGGTGAGTAGTTTATTGTCAACTATGATTGAGAGATTCTCAGGAATACCATCTATTAGAAGAATTTAGACATGATACATAAGTGATATCTAGATTTCCCCCCATATTATGACTTTAAAAAACATTTATACTCTTGGAAGGAGGAACGTGGTGGTAGATGCTCTCAACAAGATATGGAATTCACATATAAAGAGAGGGGTGATGAATTAGTTTTCCTCATTAAAATTATCCTTCATGGATGGATATGACAAAACATACCTCCAGTTAGTGGTTATCACGACTCCACTCACACAAAAAGTTAAGAAGGAACTACTTGGAGATATAAATTTTGAGACCCCTATGTGCTTAGATATCCACATGAAATTCTACTGATGGATATTCAAAAGGTGGGGATCACATTTTTCTTTTTATAATACACATAGTTGTACTGGTGGCATTGTGGGACGAGGTTCAATAGGAGTTTCATACATCCCCTTTTTGACTATACTTCTGGTCTTGCTAAAAATGTACAAAGAACTTTGACGGCAGTTCTAGTTGCCAGGGATTAAGAATGTAGTAGAATAGTTTTTTTCTTGATGCCTAACATTCGCACAGGTGAAGGTAGAGAACCAATTACCAATGGGTTTGACTCAACCCCTTTAAGTGCTCGATTGGAAGTGGGGTGGGATTATACTGGACTTCATGATCGGTTTACCAAAAATTTCCAAGACACATGATGTTGTCTGGATGATAATTGATCGACTCACCATGTCATAACACTTTTTATCTAATTAAAAACTGAGTTTAGTAGAGATATTGGGATGCCTCTAAGTGCAAGAGATAGTTTAGCTTCACAAAGTGAAATCAATGATTGCTTATTATCATGATGCTATTTCTACAACCAGGTCATGGAAGGGGATTATAGGATATGGTTGGGACTCAGTTACATTGGAGCATAGCATTCTACCCACAAACAGAGGCTATTGAAGTTCACATAAGGGGATAGTGTGTTCTTTTGTGTCTCACCTCAACATGGGTTACAGATATTTGGCCGGGGTGGAAATTTATCTCTGGGTTTATCATCTATTTTCAAGAAACTACCTAGTTTTAGAGAGGTGGATTCCCACCTAACTCAATCTAAAATATTTCTTTGGGTACATGAGGTCTTCCACATGTCATTGTTGAAGAGGTATGTTCCTGACCCATTGCATGTTATCGACTTTGGTGAGCTAGACATCGAAGTTGGAGTGACTTTTGCTGAGTACCAAGTAGAGGATAACGATAGGTAGGAGAGGATCCTTTAAGAGCAAGTGATTTCCATGATTCATGTTTAGAGGTAGAAAGGGAATATCTAGGAGAGAATGTGGCAGTGGGAGGCTCAAATTCAGGTGCGACACCCACGTCTTCTCAATTAACCTTTTATTTTGGATTTTGAGGACGTAAATCCCTAAGGTGGAGATAATTTAATGTCCGGGATTTTATTGTATATAATTTTTTATTATTATATGGAATTATTTTATAATCAGGTGCTAAGAAGACATGATATTCCGAGGTCCAGTGTTCTCAGAATAAATGTTTGAAAAATATTAAGCATGTTAAATAGCACACATTCATGGTATTCCTGATAAAGTTGAATAACTTCAAAATGAGTGCCCGAATAAAACATATGAGGGCATTGTTGCATTAATATAAGTTGATTTACTTTATATGAGTCATAATATTGTTTGGTATGGTTGGCTATGAAAGTTAGTTTTTAGATTCTTAAGAAAATAAAATAAGTTAAAATATTTATTGTATTAATGTTACATAAACATATAGATGGGAGATTTTAAATAATCAATAATAAAAATTTATAGGATTGGCTGCATAACCCTGGAATTATATGGAGGCATGAAGAGGGTACCCCTTGGAGAATCCTCTCAAAACAAACAATGACAAACCAATCATTCTTGAATCGCGATGCCAACAGAGTTAGAGGATCTTATCGACGATGGCACTACAATCCCTCTTCATCAAATATCGATCCTAAATCATGGTAGGGAATGTTTTTTTGATTTTTTTCTTACCATGTTCTTGGATTAAATGAAAAAATGGATTAACCCATGAATAGGTTTACCCGTGGGTCGCTCATTCTTTCAAAAGGGTTTGATTTTGTGGGGTTTTCTATGAGGATTTGATTGATTTGTTTTCTTGATCCATCTAATAAGAGAATATCACGACCATAATGATCAAAGATCATTGTTAGTTCCTCATTTTTTTAATTCTATCCCCAAACCAATTTTCATGTCCTTAATTCTTTGCAGGTATATGAATGAGAGATCATTACGCACCCATTTCATGGCGCACCAATCCAAAATTGGGGATCTGGCATCGTGATGACCTAACGGAGGTGCAATGACGATGTTGGAAGAAGAATTGACATGGTTCTGGAGAAATAATCATTCAATCATTCTTAATGTAGATAATCAAAATGGGTTTCAGGGCCGATAAAAAACCTAAAACCTACCGAAATGTCAATGGAAAGGAGGAGTGACTTCAAATCATCAATTTTGAGGAAAAATAATGGTTTGATCAAGGATGATAGGATCACTGAAGTTCTGAATGAATAAACAATTATTTTGGAAAATTGTGATGAACACAACATATATCCTAAGGAACATGACGTTTGGATTATGCTCAGTGGCAGATAGGATTCTAGGCGACAATGGAGGATGACACGACGTATGACACCTATCACATGGAGTGTGGTTCTTCACATGGGACTCGGCGTGTATCCCGAATGATACATGGACACAAGGTGGAGTACATGACACATACTCCACCACACGGACTGACCGAGCTAGTTATGTGGGTTACCCCATGTACTTGTACACAGGTTGGAAGACACAGGTTTAAGCCATGTATAGGCACAAGGACAACTTACCCGGATTAGCCACTAGATAGTAGGACACAATATGTTACTTTCTATATTCCATTTATATCTTTTCAACCAAACATGCTCTTTTTGACTTGAGCCGTTGTACACAGGAAATACCCTGGGTTAGAGGACACAACGTGTTACAATTCTACACATAGTGTACTTTATTGTACATGGTTTGATATCTTTGTCCACCATATATTTGAAATGTTTAATTTGGGTTAGTTCCCTTTAATCATTCCACTGAAGATCTGGTAGCGTATCATACTCATAGGATTATGAACCCTTAAGTAGGAATTTATAGATAAACATAGGAATCCTCTATGAGTGGCCTAGAGCGCGATCCTTTATCCATTATTGACCCAAGGTAGATTCAGGTATTATTGCGACCAATCACCCCGAACATTGATCCTCGACATAGAAGGTTAATCTAAACGAGTCATTGTATACACCAAGGCCTACACAGTGATCCTCATATATGTATCGTGATATTTTCCCACATAAGAGTGAGTTCTCCTAAGAATGAGTGTATCGTGATCTTTTCCCACTTAGGATTGAGTTATCCTGGAATGAGTGTATCATTATCTTTTCCCACTTAGGGGTGAGTTCCACCAGAATGAGTGTATCATGATCTTTTCCCACTCAAGAGCGAGTTCTCCTCTAATGAGTGTATCATGATCTTCTAGGCACATGGGTGAGTTCTCTCAAAATGTTTCTAGCTCTCTCGCTTTCTCTCAAGGAAATTCCTAAAAAACAGTACTTCTCGAACATACATCATTAGGGTTATCAGAATCAGGAGTGAGTTCTCCTGGATGAGTGTTTCAGGGATCTTCAGACTAAATCCCTCACAAGGGTATACCGTCATTTTGGTTTACCTCTAGACTAAAGGTCTTTGTTTAAAGTATATTTGGATATATTCTTGTGATATAATGTAGACTTATACTTGTGTAGAGATGAATTTACCATGCATTTGTGTATTTCTTTGTGGTTTTTGGTGTTTCCTATGGAGTATTGTTATAATCACCCATGCACATGTGTTTCCCACACTTGTCGTGTCTTTTGTAGTTAATAGGACTTTTGGAGGAGTCCAGGGTGGACTAGTACGAGACCGAGCATTGTGAGATTCCCTACAGGCCGTGGTGTTCCTTCTGTATTGAGAAATAGTCCTAGTACTTTTCTTGTTTATACTTTGGACTTTTTAGTTTCAGAATCTTTATTTTGAAGGGCTTCTATTCTAGCCTAGTTAATTTTCCACACTTTACTTATTGTTGTACTCTATTTTTTGGGTTTAGTTGTTTGTATGAATTTTTTTCCCTTATTGGGGTTTTCTACGTTTCAGCATTTGTGGCTTGGAGATGTGTGTGTGTATACAGGTACTTAGGAAATTTCTCCCATTTTAGTGATATGCCTACTTTGTTCCATTCACTAGCCCCTATCATATTAAATGTGTTCTTGGGGAGTCATGGTGCATGCCCCATCAGGGTGGGTCGTGAAAAAATAACATCCTTTCAAGAAAAAGTTATATGCCAAAGGTATTTTCTCAAAACATATGTAAAATTCTAAACTAAGTAATTTTAAATGTTATTTAATATTTCACAATCTCTAAATCTATGGTATCCATTCTAAAATAATTAATAAAATATATTTAATATAAATAATTTTTTTCTTATGGTAATTGAAAAACCATTATCCACCTCCTTTATATATTATGGTAAATAAAAATGTCATATGTATGTATGTGTGGACAACCACCTCCTCAAAGCCATGCATTTTGTTTTTCAAAAATTATTGACATTATTGGGTATAATAATTTATTTAATAAATATATATTATACTCATGATGTTTTTATATTTTTTTAATGGTGAATTATTATTTAATTTTCGTTTTCCCATTCATTGGAAAGTGGAAACATCACTCATGTATCCATATGGACTACCCTGTTGATGATGTGATATAATTAATATTTCATCACCTATTTATATTCATAGTTAAAATAATGTATATAATGAATAAATATGAAAATAGATAAATTATTTAAATTTTGAATTTTATGGAACCATGATAACTATACAAGTTATAGAACTGTCAAATTGAATCATGTGTGAAAAATGACATAGTTATCACATAGAACAATAATTTCATTAAGGATTTTTTAAAAAACTCCAGATAAGATGTTATATGTAATGTACCATATTTTTATGTGTATTATTTTTAAATATTATAAATAATTAATTCAAAACCACATGTTGAAACTATGTGTGATTACAAGGCCCAGTGTTCCCAAAAAAATGTTTTATTAATATTAAATATATTAAATAGAATCTGTGAACAATTTTTATAGGAAAGTGGAATAAATTCTAAATGAGTTCTCAGATCATAAATCAAAGGGCATCGTTGCATTAATATTATAAATTTTACCCTACGAGCAACCTTATCGCAGTCTACGAAGGTCATCTAAGAAAATTTATTTTTAGAATTTCAATAAATAAAATAAAACAAAAATTTATTTTATTTTAAAATTTCATAACGACGTAGTGAAATTTATTTTAAATTTTCCTATTAAGAAGGGATCCAAGGTAAGGATCATAACCCTAGAATTTTCTGGAGGCTCTAGAGGGAACCCTGAAAAAATATCACAATGGAAAATGATGACAAAGTTTGGATAGTAGATCAACATACACTATTTTTGATGGATATCTTCAAGAACAGTGACATGATGATTGATCCTCTTAAATGAATGATCCAACGCCAATGTAAAGAATGTTTTTTTGATTTCTATTTCCTTGTTCTTAGATTCAAAAACAAATTTGGACCAACCAAAAAATAAGTGGATCTACTATTCACTCATTCTTGTAGGATGGGCTATGATTGCAATTTTTTATCAGGGTTTTGATCACTGAGAATCAATTATGATTTCTTGATCATCCTTAAAGAATGGATTGAGGCTAGAATGATCAATTTATAAGGTTAATTCATTGGGCTTTTTCATTGTGTTTTTATCCCTCGACGTTCCTCACGTTCTTCATGGTTTATAAAGAAATGATCGTTGCACAATCAAATATTTGTGAATCTATTTGAAATTGAAGATCCGGCCTCATAATGACCTAGCGGAGATGTGATGACAAAGAATATGGATGAATTGAAAGGATTTGGGATATATCATTCCTTAGAATATTTTAATATGGGTGATCAGAATCAGTTTTCAGAGCCGATTGAATGCTCGAAACCCACCAATTCAGTGTTGCAATGGCGAGACGTCCTTGTATGTCTAGTTTTAGAGAGAACATGGCATTGTATTACACACCGGAGGATAAAAAAGTGCACGGAAGAAGAACTGCAGTTCAGAAAATTTCTGATGAACACAGAATGTGGTCCGATATACACAACATGTGGCACCCACCAAGTAGGGGATAGGGTTTAGGGAGGTAGTAAAGAGTCACATGACGTGTGACCCCTATCACACAACAGGTGGGACCTTCCCTGAGACTCAGTGCGTATCTAGAGAGATACATATACATGGGGTGGAGTACATGGGTTTCCTACAAGGAACTTACCCAACAACACAGCTTGTCTTGGACTAGTTACATGGGCTACACCATTAACAGGTACATAGGTATGCGAACACAGGTTGACACCGTGTACTAGCACATGGCTAGAGTACATGGGTGGACCTCAGATGGAAGGATACTTCTTGTAAAAATTCTATATAGTGTGCACCCATCTTCTACATGACATGTTTTAAAAAAACAGGCCATTTAACATAGGTCGTACCCATAGTCAAGTGACACAATGTGTGACCCAAATACATGTCATGTATTCCTTTCTAAATGTCATGAATTTCATTTTAACTTAATCCTTGAAAAGTTTCATTATGTTTTGTGCCCTTTACGATTTTCTGTGATGGTTGGTGGGTATCATTTCCTACTCATAGGAGTATAATACCTTTAGAATGAAATTTTGGATAGAGTCATTGGAATCCCCTCTGAGATTCCTGGAGTAGGATCCTATATTCATTCTTCCTTCCATAGGTAGAGTCCATGGTATTGAAGTGACCAAATTCAATGAGAATTCATGCTCTAATTTGTAGGTTAGACTAGATGGAGTTTTATGTATTACCCCATCGCACTAGCAATGATCCTCATCCATTGTATTGTATCTCTCTCTTAAGATATATCAATGTATCTTTCTCACGATGATTCACAACAAACATTACTCATCGAACAAATTTAATTAGTGAAATCAGAATAAAAAATTTCTTCTCCTAGATTAGTGATTCATGTAATCTTCGAGCTAAATCCCTATTGTGGGTATAAGGTGGTTGTGAATTACCTCTAGACTGCATGACTGGGATTGAGTATATCAAGATATTATTATTTAATGTGATATAAACACATAATGTGTAGAGCTGACTATATCTTTCAGTTGTTTGTCACTTTCTGGTTTATGGTGACCTATAGTGTATTGTTATGCTCACCCATTCATGGGATTTTCCCACACATATCATGCCTTTTGTAGAAGAGTGAAATTTTGATGGAGTTCACGGTGGAACATGATGAGATATATCTTTTTGAGTTCAGGTAGACCGAGGTGTTCTTACGACTTCAAGTAGTATTCCCAATACAAATTTTGCATACAGGTTGAAATATTTAGTTTACAGACTCTTTCTTTTAGAGGGATTGTATTATGGACCAATTTACTTTACTTTACTTCTGGTCATACTCTATTAGTTTGTATAGTGTTATGCATGCATTTGTTTCTTAGTGGATTTTATATTTGTATATTTTTGGGCTTGGAGATGTGTGAATGCGTATAGGTACATACACAATGCCTCCCATGTTATTGATATGCCTACTTTGGGCTAGTAAATATCCCATAGCAATTGGAGGTAGGCTCGAGGAGTCTCAGAATGGGCCCCACTAGGACAAGCCAGGATATAGTGGTATCAATGGTGGTCGGTCTACCTTAGGACTAGGAGTTTGTGAGACTGGTTTGGGGAAATAGTATTAAGTGTTTTGAGTTTGTCTTTCAGGCCATGGACTCCAGTGTTGGTGCAGGCGGCCGACATATCCATACACCAAGACTATGATAACCTAGTTTTTAATTAGGTACATGAGAACACTAGTTTTAGGGAAAATAATGGTGCATCCATCATATAGGAATGGGTTGTGGTTATATTTCATTCTTGAGGTATCTCTCCAGATATACTCATTTACCATGGTACAACTTGTTTTCTTACAGGATTCCTATAAGTTGCATACCTGCTAGGATTTTGCAGCTCGGTCATGAGGATGAAACCCTTAGTGATGAGGCTTTGATACATGGACAAGTTCCCCAGATGTCACTTGTAGGTGGTGCACAAGCCATACTACCACATGTAGAGCAGTATGTCGTACCCAAACTACCAACAGACAATGTGTGTAGGATGAGTTCACTTCATGAGTTCCAATGATAGAGACCCCTTAGTGTCTGAGGTGGGCTCCAACCTTTGGCAATTGATAACCAGCTTGAGGTAGTGAATAGAGTTTTCTGTCTAGTTAGGACACTAGTAGATTATATGGTGGTCCTGACAGTGAGCCTTTTATATCGATCAGTAGAGTGATGGTATAGTTTTTCTATCCAAACTAACTATAAGGAAACTATTTCATGGGTAGATTTCGAGCATTTATTTAGAGAAGAGTTATCACTAGTTACGCTGAGAGTTGTGTGTATGCAGAAGCTTCATCAAATCCAGCAGGTTACCATGACCATGGTTGACTATTCATCAAAATTCACTAAAAATTCTAGGTACTCGATGAATATGGTTATAGATTAGAACTTTAGGTATCAGGACATCATGTGAGGTATTTTTAGAGACATATGAGATAGCGGTATCCCTCTATGAATTTTGACATATATTGGGGTACTTGAGAGAGGCTTGGTGGTCGAAAGTTTCTTTGATGAGTAGATACAGCTGGTGGTAGTCAGTAGAGGACCAGCAAGTGTAGAGACCTCAATAACTGGGAGATAACGTCAGTCTTAGAGACCAGAAATGGGAGAAATTTTAGGAGGAGATCCCATGATATATTATCTATGGTTCATGGATCTGAGAGAGGATCTAGTAATCATAGGGAGAGGTTATGATACACATGTGATGGAAGGGTATATCTCGCTTGAGATTGTATAACCCATTGAGCTACTGATAGGGAAACATTGGATGAACCAACGAGATAGAGACAATGACTAGAGCAGGATGATCCTCCATGAGGAAGATGGGACATATGATTAGGGATTTATGTAGGAGGTGGTCTAGGTTTCAACCTGTAACTACCACCACTTTTATAAGGTCTATTCCAGGATTAGGAAGCTGGAGGAAAGGGGCAGGGACAACAACATGTGGTTGGGCGTATGTCCCAGGGGATCCTGGAATGATTCGATGTATGATCTGTGTCTTTTCAACAATATCTTCAGTACTTATAGACATAGGTTCTTTCCCTTCTTTTCTTGAAACATATCTTGTTCGAGACCTAGAGATTCCAGTTGAACCGTTGACTTGACCCTTACACTTGGAGACACCCACTGAAAAAGAATCCATGAACACACATATATTCCAATAGTGTGACCTGACCCTTGGAGATTAGAGTATCAGTGGTAACCTCTTGGTGATATCTTTGAGGCCTAAAGATTCTATTCTTGGTATGGATTGGTTATCCATAGTCCATTATCATATTGAATGTTTTAGACAAAGGGTATGGCGTGTCTGCAATAATAGAATGAGGTTTTTCTTCTCATCTCGGGATGTATTTTGATACAGAATTCTATCTCCCGATGGGGAGGTAAAACTAGAAAATATTTAGTAAATACATCTTTGTTCATAAAACTATTATGAATATAAAGGACATGAAAGAAAAACAATTTCAACCATAAAGGATATAAGGTCATCTTTGCTATAAATATATATTATTAACCATTTGAACTACCAAAGAGATAAAATGGTAATAATATATAAAGAATAATTGAAAAACAAAAGGATATGAAACTAGCTGGATTTCAAAGGGAAATATACCTCAAATTTTCCTAATAGTAAATTTAGCATAGAAAATCTTGAAAATAAATTAGATTGTAAGATAAACCCTTTCCAATTTGGTAATCTATAAATAAAAACCCACATGAATGATAGAACGATAGATGGATTTATAAATCCCCATTATTTTTATGATAATAACCACATACAACATGAATTGATATTACCACCATCATGACAATTCTTCTCCTTGATGATTAATGTAGAAGTTTATTTTTTTTTAAATTTAAGAGAAAATTATTTTTTCAATATTTTGGTAATTTTTAGTTAAAATGTTTTCAAAGGAAAATGATTTTTTAACAAGTTTTCCAAGATATATCTGATTTATCTTTTAAAGGTATTTTCATCTATGTAATCATAATTTATGGTTTTTTTATATTTTTTGGATATGGCCAAATTATACCAGCATTATTATTTTTTATGATGGTTTAATATTGTGAAAATGTGATATTTTAGAAACCCATTATTTTAAACAAGAAATTAAATGATGATATGATAAATGTTTTATCATAATTAAATATATATAAGTATTGTTTTCATTATGTGATGGGTGTTATTGGAATTATAAATAACACCAATGAGTTATTTAATTCCATATATATCATTAAAAAATATAGAAAATGATTTTATGGGATCCATCCTATATTGGAAATTGGCTACGATGATTAATCTATTTTGATATAGGAAAGATGATGTGATGCCTGATATACTATTATATAAGAAAAATTTGTTCATGGATGATCCCATATGATATAACAGTCTCATTAGGTAACCATGAAATATTATATGGTTTCTATGCCTATGATTAATCCCCACTCATATGACATGTTGATATGGTTATGATTTAACCTCATGGATCATGACTGATTTTTTGATGATTCCTTAATATTATGACAATTTAATGTTTTATTCGAAGATAAATATTATGATATATTATTTTTTGTGTATGGTTTTCTATTTTTATCCATACATCCTCATACACATATAATCATTGTATTATTACATGTGATCATTTATTAGAGTCTCCCATGTTTACCCTTACTTATAATTTGAGTTCATCCCATCTTACGTTTTAATTTTTCCTATAGTTATAAGGATGGGTACTATGTAAGATGATTCTAGAAGGGTACCTTATGTAAATATAGATTTCAAATATGATGAATATTAATTATAAATAATATTTTAATAAATCTATTTTGAAATTAAATTAAACCATTATGGTTCCCGCACATGTCTATTTGGGTGATATATTGAATCATTATTTAAAATATGTGATATCTATGTATGTTTTTCTTGGGTCACCATAGTTATTATTATAAAATGGTTTGGTTATTTTTGAAGATTATTATTATAGAAAATTGATGGAAAACCTAGGAATAATCCTAAGTATATGTGAATTTCATAGAAAAATTTCCCTTTCAGAATACTTCAAGATGATTTGGTTTTTGAAGAAATGTACTTAGTGAAAATAACCCTGGAAAGAGTTTTTCAAGTATATCTCATCCATCATTCTGTAGAATGATTAATGTGTCCATACTAAAGTTATAGTTCAACACACAAAGGGAATATTATTGGCTGAATTAACATTTTATATTATAACTATTATGATGGATTTGAGTAAATATTAACCTTTGATGGACTAGGTTAAACCCAATATTTCATATAATGATAAAATGTGTTATGATTTAGATATCATATATTTGATTTTTATGATTATATTATTTATTACTCTAACAATTGTAAAATTTTTCTTAGAATTTTATTTTGAGTTTTATTTAATGAATAGAAAGATATCAGATAATTATAATAATTAATTTTATGGAAGAATGAATTATTTTCCCTAAAAAATTAAATTATATGTGATATGGGAAAATTAATCTTATTACCCTTCCCATACAACTTTTCTATAAATGAATCATTACAATATTCCAAAAAATCAATGAAAGAAAAAATGTACTACTGAATATTTCTTGGGAAACATACAAATTATTTTATCTTTTCTTTTGATTCACTAGTGGTTGAGTTATGGATTAGTGTGACTGATAAGATGTATTCTATTTTCAAGTGCTCATAACATGAGTAATTTTTAATAATTGAATATCATTTTGAAGGTTAATAAGATCAATGGAAGAATATTATTTAGAATTTGTTATATTGGGGATAAAGTGACTCCTAAAAATTGTATGAGTATTTGGGGATGTTTTTAGTAATTTCTTTTCGCATATTCTATATAAAAAATAGTTATCTAAGTACTTGAGATTAAACATATGGATAATGAATCCATTAGTACCTATGAGAAAAATATTACATGACTAGCTACATATTCTTTTGTTTTAATTGTCATCCTTGAAATAAAAACTGATCAATGGTTTGGTGGCATAAATAAAGTATTAAAAATTTTTTAGTTATAATATTATTGAGTATCTATAAAGGAATTTATCTATGTTCTATAAAGGTAGAAATTGAAATTTGATATTCCCATCATTCCCATGGTTTTGATAAGATAGTATAGATAGAGTCTATTGAAAACATGAATAAATCATAAGATAGAATGAAATATTAGTCACATAAATTCTGAAAATGATGGAAGAAACTTCAATGGAATTTATTTAATAAAACCAAGATGTTCTCTAAATGTGGATATCTAGGTCATAATTCCCATGAATGTAGAATGGTTATAATGAGTCTGGTTGATACAATGGATGATTTAAAGATGCCAAAAAATTCACCCCACACACATAAGCATAAAAAGTAAATATTATGGGTATTATTTTAACCTTTATATGAATATAATGGCCTTAACGATGAATAAAATCAAAATACACATAAAACTTATCAAAAATGGAAATATCACGTGATAAAAATTATCAATGTGGGATATTATAATTACACAGTGAAAGGTTCACTTGTCAACCACTATATAAATGATAATTTATTAATTTAATACGAATATACCCATTCATTGATATATAAGGTATTTTCTAAAGGTATTATATCTCCACCTCAATGATTATATATAGAGTTAGTGGTAAAAAATAATAATGATACAATGATATCATCTCATGTCTATAGTTCCTCTATGATTAATGTTTATGGGAATGAACATCCTTATAGTCTTAAGAAACTCCCTCTAGTTGAATTTGATGTTTTTATAGGCAATGATAGGATTTATTTATACAGATCCCATATTAATTTTAATGGAATGGAAGTAAAATTTCATATTCTAAATGAACTTATAATTGTTTATCAATGTGAGGATGAAGAAAAACTTCCATAGGAAATTAATCAAACATATAGGTAATAATTTATATATATAATGATTATCTATATTAAATAGTTTTGGAGAAACTCATCCTAGAGGATATGAAAATTATAGAGGAGTTTTTTATGACTTTCTAGAAGAGTTTCCAAGTATTCCTCCAAATTATGAAGTTGAGTTTCCAATAAAACTCTTGTATTGTGATATTCCCATTTCAAAGTTCCCATAAAGAATTTATATAATTGAGTTATATTAATTTAAAAATAAACTCTAGTAGAATCATGATAAGGGATTCATACACCACGGTGCATCATCTTGGGGTGCACTTGTTCTTTTTATTATGAATAAATATGATCCATTAAAGATTTTAATTGATGATCATAAAACATACAGGAACACTATAATGAAGAATAATATTATACCCTACATCAATTATTAGTATTCTCAATTATAAATATCTTAGTAATTTTAAAAGATTCACCATTTTTATAGATATCATCATTTTAGGTTTAATATGGAGGGTATACCCAATATATACTTCTGTATGAAGAATGTTGATAAAAAATTTATAGTGATCCCATTGGGACATATTAATTCCCCTATTATCTTTATGTATTTAATTAATATTGTCATTAGAGATTACCATGATCAGTTCATAGTAGTCATTATTGATAATATTTTTACATATTCAAAAAGAAACAATGGAAATGGAGATCATTTGATAATAGTGTTGATGACCCAGGGGACTGATAATTTTTATGCCAAATTTATGAATTTTGAATTTTATATTCATAATTATTCATTATTTAGTACTATAATGTCATCTAAAGGGATATCGAGGAATCCTTCATTGACAATAGTTTTTGAGAAATTTCCTAGAAGAATAATGTTATATGAGATGTGTATATTTCTTTGGAAGGATGGATATTATCAATGCATTATGATATTTTTATCCTAAACATATAATAAACTCACCAAGTTGACTTGGAAAGGGATTATGTTCTTGTAAAAAAATGAATGTAAAGATAATTTCAAAAATCTGAAGAGAAGGTTGGTTAGTTCACCCTCAACCTTATAGTAGATAAGGGTTTTAGATCTATAATGATGCATCACCGATGATTTTAGGATTCTTCCCCATCTATAATGATACGGTGATAGCATATTACTCTGCAAATTTGAAAATACATGATAGAAATTAGAATACTCAAGATTTAGAGATGGAAACAATAATTTTTTCATTGAAGATATAGATGAATTATATTTATAATGAATGGTGTGACATATATAAGGATATTAAATTATTGAATTATTTATTAAAATTGGATATGTTTAATACATTCTAGATTATATTTTTTGAGATGATTAATTATTATGAATACTTAATACATTACTATCTTAGTAAGGCGTATAATGTGGTTGATGTTATAAGTTGAAAGACCATACTAGTCTAGCCATGACAAGGATTGAAAGAGATCCAATACTTAATGATATTTAGATTATGGAAGTTGAAATATGATGGAATGGGGATATATCTAATCATTCTCATATCTAGATTTAGTAATTAGTTCATATGATTATTAAGGAGGTGAAAAAGAAGATTTTGAACTACATAAGAATTTTTGGAATGTTCCTTAGATCAACCATTACAGTGGTGAAATGATATGGTTAAAGAACATAGTATGTTTCTTATCAATAATAGAACTGAATATAGAGATGTTGGATGAATGTCACAATTTTTAGTTCTTTATTAATCCTATAAGTATGAATATGTATATAGATATTATAAAATATTTTCTGTGGAACACCAAGAAGAATAATATTGTAGATTATGTATCGTGATTCCCGGTATGTCGGAATGATAATTCTGGGAGATTTAATTCTAAGTGGATGTTATAACCACGAACCATAACAGGATGAAAATGTGAATAATTTACCATTTATCATAAAAATATCGGAAAAATCTATGGGGATCAATTTTATTTGGGCTATAGTGGATTGCTTTATCAAATTGGCATATTTTATTGTTATTAAGGAGAATTTCTCCACTATTTAACATAGTTGATTATACATTAAAGAGGTTGAAAGGTTTCATTGTGTGCCATTATCAATCATATATGATTGGTATTTAAGGAATACCTTCATATTTTTCATAAGAAACTAGTTGGATTTAGATATATATTGAATTTTAGTATTTTACATCATCTTGTAATAAATTCAGTTTTTTTGATTTGATCCTTTAAATTTTTATAAACATATATCTATATTTTTTTTAGAGTGGGAACCCTATTTGGGTGTTGCCATTTTAACTCCCCGACCCTAGTTACCTAGAGTCGGTGCATTATTACAAAACATTGGCATGATCACAATAAAGATCAAATCCCGAAAGACCGATTGGTTTAGTAGCCTTTGAAACACTAGATATATTCATAACATTTTATATTACATCATAAAGTGAAAAACTACTACAACAACGTATTGTCTCCATAGTCCAGACTATTATCCGCTCATAATATCCCTGTAGGTCATTCATAATTTACTTCTTCACATGCTGGAAAAAATAAAACATAGAAAAGGGGTGAGATGAAATGCCCAGTAAGGATAACAATATAGCTGAAACTTTCATAAATAAGAATAAACATTTAAGGCAATGTATAAATAAAACAAAATCCTTTTAAAAATGAACTTCAACATAGTATGGAAAAAATAAAATGAAATGATTCCATTTACTTATTCACATGGATATTCTAATAATCTAATAATCACATGCAATATCAATAACCACTTTCATAATGATGGAATGCATAATGCCAGACTATCATAATCACATAGCCAAGGCCTCGTGCCAAGACTACAAATAAGATTTTGTCAAGGCCTTATGCCAAGACACTAGTTTGTCTCATGAGACCTACCTATGCATCTAGGAGCTATAGCGGGCTCCACCCGTCACATATTAAGTCCAATGCATTCCCATATGAAAAGGTTTAAACATAACATAAACATTCGTATTAAAACTAGCATAAAAATTGTAAATACTTCATCCATAAACCATGAATGTTATAAAAATAACACATCCACAGTAAAACATATCAAAAAACCTTCAATACAATATAGAAGTTTTGTTTCATAATAAATCAACTTCAAATAAGCGTAAAATCCATCAAAGGATGTTGACATAGATGAAACCAAAACTCTATTTAGAGAAATATCTCTTTCTATTATGAAATAATTTAAGAGTCATATATTTATAAAATAAAAAATTTTAATTGAAAATATTCTTATAAGATTGTAAGGGAAGCTTCGATGATTTTATAACGGTGGAAAATAGCCGCACCTGCCGTATAAATTAAAAAAAACATTGTTACCTTAATTTTGTCGAAACGGTTAAAAAGAACTTTGTTTGGAAAACGACGGAATTATTCCTTTATAAACGTCTTATAAAAAGTCAAAAAGGGTATAAATGACTTTAACCCATATTCTATTAAATAGTAAAAATGTTTTGAAATTCATTTTTAAGAAACTTGGATGTGGATGATAAAGAGATCCCTGTAGATTATTACGTATAAACAACCTCGGATAATGAAGAGATTGCGAAATAAACCCTTACCTTGTAGTTTTCCTTGGTTGAGGTAGGTTAAACTCCTGTATAATGGTGAAATAATTGTTATTAAATTATTCAAGAATAATATACATTAATATGATATCATATATGATCTTTTAACATTTCTTTATTAATAATATCTTAGTATTATCGTTGTTTCGGGTGTTAACTTACTGATTTTCTTTTATATGTTTTGTTATGTAAGCCGTGTTTTTCATGGATTGGTTGTATATTAATCATATAAATATTGATAGAAAGTCCTTAGATACTATTATTAATCATCAAATGAGAATTATACTTGAATGGATACGATGGAGAATGAATCTTATCACGTTCGTGGAGACGGTAGTCCATACGTACGCACGAGTGAAAATATCATTCTTTTGATATTAAAATAACATATAATTGGATGTTATATAATATATACAGAATAATTATCATGTTATATTTATTATTTACATGAATTACACATCATTATTATACCAATCCAAATAATAATTTATTGAATAACAATTACACCACAACGTGGAGGCGGTAAGCAGTACGTACGCACGTATGGTGACATGTCATTCAAAGGATGGATATAATACTGAATATGGTTGTACAATATTTATAATAATATTATAATATATAGGAGATACTGGATTAATTATTTTAGAATGGTAATAACAAAGAAGGAAGAAGTGGAAGAAGAAAGGAACTTGGAAAAGGGTGGTGAAATCATTACCTCTTCTTCGGGTTATTCCTTTTTATTTGATCAAACGGGCTCTTAGGTTGGCTTTTTGACTAAAATAAGGACTCTAGGATGTAGTGAGGGAAGTTGAGAGAGTATTTGAGATTATTTTGGATGATCCAAAAGGCTTTGAAGTTGTGAGTTAATTAGAAGGGAGAGTGCCCTTTTATAAGAGGGGTGAGGGGCACCTTTGGAAAACCTAGAAATATTATTATATAATAAATTAGAATTCGGTTTCTAATGGCTCAAAAGTTAATTATTTAAAGTTTAAGGTGTGTATGGGTCTAAAAACACTCAATAAATAGGATTTAGACAGGTTTGGGTCATTATATTTACCTTATCTTTTAGTTTTAACTCTTAGTTAATTAGTTTGACACTTACCATGTCACTTTGTATTTTTATATTATATAGTTAATAAACATACTATATACCTCCAAGAGACCCCAAAGTGGTCCATTAATGATACACCTAACATGATATAAGTCTCTTGGAAGAACCTTATTTTTTTAGGAATTTAATATCAATTAATAATATAATATTGGTTTAAAAAACTCTTTTATGTCAATTTTGACACAATTTGGAAAATTGATTTTTTTGAAAATCATAACAGAATTATTAGTTCGATAAAATTAAATTAAATCAATCCTAATATGTCCTATTATCCTATAAAATTATTTTAATTCATTAAAAGTCTCAAATTATATTTATTTGGGTATTTATAATATCGATTATTTTAATTTTTCACTATTATGGTAATTACTGCATTAACATTGTGTCATAAATAAATTAAATTATTTAATATCTAAAAAATATAAATAAACTATAATTATGTAGGAAATCTTTTTATCTTTCTAATTAATATTTACAATCGAATTTATCTTCTGTATAACCCTATATTAAAAATGTTTTAGTAAATAAACATTTATTTTAACTCTTTTAACTCTTCTTTGAATTAAATAATAATAAATGTCCTAATCTAATCCAAGTGGACCTAAATGATAATATTTTATTCCTAAGGTTGTTTTTGGTCTAGATACACTTGTCTAATAGAATTAGGACATGTGTTAGGGTAATATTAATATCATTTTTACCCTTAATTACCCTATTTACTTTTAACCGTGGTAAATAAAAGTAAGAAGTTACTATTCACCAAAAATTATTTTCATCTCATTGAACCACATTTTAATCCTTGATATTAACTATGTCTCTCGGATTTTCAAAATTCCAATCACAAAAGCGGTAAAACTATGTTTTATGAAAAATTTAGTTTTTTAACTACCACTTAGTGGTTTCACTATTCATAAAAATTGGAAGTTCTCAGAAAAATACCAAAAATTCAACATAGGATAATTTCGATATTCTGAATCCAAAAATGAAGTCCATTTTGAAATATTAAATATATATAATTTCAAAAAGTAGGTATTACTATTCATAACGGCTAGTTTGATCGGTTGTGGTGTGTGTTAGAACTCGATGTTGTGTACAACACACGTTATTACATTATTCAAAGGGAAACATACCGTAGAGGCTTGGGGTGTTACATTCTCCCCCCTTCAAATAATTTCATCCTCGAAATTTATAGAATACTACCATATGGAAATACTCGGGTGGTTCTTCAGCATAAGTTCCTCGGGTTCCCACGTTGCCTCTTCCATCTTATGGTTTCTCCACAAGACTTTTACCAGACGCGTCGTCCGGTTTCTCAGTACTTGTTCTCTCGTATCAAGAATCTTAACGGGCTCTTCGCAATAAGACAGAACAGGTTCCGGTTCTAATTACTCATAGGTGAGTACATGCATTGGGTCAGGCATGTATTTCATCAATAGAGATACGTGGAACACATCGTGACCTTTGGAGAGACTTTGGCAGCATTACCAATCGGTAATCTACAACCCCAATTCATTCAAGAATTTCGAAAGGTCTGATGTACCTGGGACTCAATTTACCTTTCTTACCAAAACGTATGACTCCCTTCCATGGAGATACCTTCAGGAAAACATGATCACCAACTTGAAATTCCAAATCCTTCCTTCAATTATCGGCATAGCTCTTCTGCCTACTTTGATCTGCTTTGATGTGATTTTGGCGTACCTTCACCTTTTCCATCATTTCTTCCACCAGTTCTGGGCCTACAAGTTTTCTTTCACCAACTTCACCCCAACAGGTTGGTGTGTGAAATCCCTTTCCATATAACGCTTCATATGGTGCCATATTAATACTCGAATGGAAGCTATTGTTATAGGAAAATTCTACCAGAGGTAAATATTGATCCCACATACCCTGAAAGTCAAGTGAGCAGGATCTCAACATGTCTTCTAAGGTTTAAATAGTTCGTTCTGATTGTCCATCTGTTTGAGGGTGGTAGACATTGCTCAAATGTAGTTCAGTATCCAAGGATTTCTGAAGACTTTTCCAGAATCTTGATGTAAAATGGGGATCACGATCAGAAAAAATCGATAGGGGTACCCCATGAAGTCTCACAACTTCATCAATGTATAGTCTTGCTAGACGTTCCAGTGGTGGATCTTCTCTTATAGCAAGAAAATGTGCAGACTTGGTAAGACGATCAACAATAAACCATGTTGCATTGTTCCTTCTAGGAGTCTTTGGTATCCCCATGACAAATTCCATCGTAATATTGTCCCATTTCCACTCCGGTATAGGAAGAGGTTGCAATACTCCACCAGGCTATTGCCTTCCAGCTTTCACTTGTTGACAAACCATACATCTTGACACAAAATCAGCAATCTCCCTCTTCATGTTGTCCCACCAAAAGTGTTCCTTCAAATCTCTATACATTTTGGTGCTCCTAGGGTGTATAGAGAAATTGGAACTATGAGCATCATCCAACAATTCCATTTTTAGATCAGGTATATTGGGAACACAAAGTCTCTTCCCGAATTTATAAATTCCTTCTTCATACATAAAGTCTCTTAATCTCCCATCATTTACAGCTTTAATCCTCTTTTGAAATTCTTCATCATCGGTCTGAGAACTCTTAATCCTTTCTAGTAAAGATGGTTTGGCAACCATTTGAAAAAGCATTGATGTTTCACCTTCCCTCGTTATTCCCATGTCCATCTTCACTAGATCCATGAAAATTGGATCCCTTTAAATTCTCATATTGTTAAAAACTCCATGATCTTTTCTGCTCAAAGCATCTGTGACCTTGTTTGCTTTCCCCAGGTGGTATTGTATCGTACAATCATAATACTTGAGTAATTAAAGCCATCTCTTTTGCCTCATGTTGAGTTATTTTTTGTGAGAAAATATACTTCAAACTCTTTTGATCAGTATAAATATCACATTTTTCACCATAGAGGTAGTGCCTCCAAATCTTCAAAGCAATGATCACAACTGCTAACTCAAGATCATGAGTAGGATAGTTTTGCTCATGAATTTTCAACTGTCGTGATGCATAGGCAATAACCCTATCATTCTGCATAAGGATGCAACCATGTCCTTTCTTCGATGCATCACTATAAATAACGAATCCATCATTCCCTTATGGTAGAGTCAATAAAGGAGCATTGACTAATATTCTCTTCAGTTCTTCGAAACATTCTTCACACCCTTTTGTCCAATCAAATTTAACCCCTTTACGTGTGAGCTTCGTTAATGGGTTTGCCAATCGGGAAAAATTCTGGACGAAACGTCGATAATAACCTGCCAAACCAATAACACTACGTACCTCAGTTATACTCGTAGGTGCTGGCAATTATTGGATTGGCTTGGTCTTAGAAGGATTAATAGAGATTCCATCTTTAGAGAAAATATGGCCAAGAAAAGAAATCTCATGAATCCAGAATTCACACATGCTAAACTTCTTATATAATTCGTGTCTTCTCAGAGTCTTCAGGATAATGCGCAAGTGACTTTCATGATCTTCGTAGATTTTAGAGTATACCAAGATATCATCAATAAATACCACCAAAAATTCATCGAGATATTCCTTGAAAACTCTATTCATCAGATCCATGAATACAGAGGGTGAATTAGTCAATCCAAAAGGCATTACTGTAAACTCGTAATGCCCGTACCTAGTTCGAAATGTTGTCTTCGGAATGTCTTCCTTCTTCACACACAACTAATGGTATCCAGATCGAAGGTCAATATTTGAAAAGTGTTGACCTCCATGCAGTTGGTCAAATAAATCATCAATGCGAGGTAGGGGATACTTTTTCTTTATTTTTATGGCATTAATCTCTCCATATTCGATACATAACCTCATAGATCCATCTTTCTTTTTAAAAAAAGAACAGGGGATCCCCATAGAGAAACACTAGGGCGAATAAATCCCTTATTACTCAATTCCTCTAGTTATTTCCTTAGTTCAACTAATTCTACAGTGTCCATTCTATAAGGGGTCTTCGATATAGGCCTTGATCCAGGAATTAAATCAATGGAAAACTCAACTTCTCGTTCTGGAGGATGTCCAGATAAATCTTCCGGAAACACATCTACATACTCTTTAACAACATGTACATCATATATTTGAACATTCCTTTCCTCACCCACTATAATTTCATCCTCTTACTCCCCAATAATTGAATTTAATTGAGCTACTGGGGGTGGATCTAGATAAGAATTAGGTGGTGATGATTCTGATATATAGATAAGGTGTTCCTTATCATCATCATCAAAAATCGTAAACTACTTCTTCTTAAAATAAATCTTCGCATCAAAGTACGAAATCCAATCCATACCAAGGATTATATCAAACTCAATCATAGGTATGACGATGAGATCAGCAGATAAAGAACATTTATGTGCTCTAATGGGGACTGATTCACAAAACTTTGTTGCAATGATACTTCCCTTAAGAGTTTTAACTGACAACTCCCTTGTTAAATCAAATTGGAAATATCTAATTTTCTTAGAAAATTGGGAAGATATGAAATAATGTGATGATCCAGAATCAAATAATGCATTTGATATACTTGAGGAAACCATTAAATTACCTATCACCACGTCTTTCAGAGCTTCTACCTCACCAGTAGAGATAGCATAAGCTTGGCCTTGATCCCTTGGCCTTTTCTGAGGTAAGTTTCCCTGAAGATTAGGATATTCATTTGCATAATGTCCCATCTCCCTGCAATTGTAGCATTGAACATTGGTAGCTTCCTTCTTCCCTTTGCAATCACGAGCTTGGTGGCTTTTTTTCACCACATTTGTAACAAATGACCATTCCCTTCAAGCAAGTACCAGGGTGTTTCTTCCCACATTTACCACAGGATGGATATTCAAACATTCCCTTCTTCCCCTTATTTCTATTCCTAGATTGATCAGCAGATCTCTTCTTCTCTTTATTTTCTTTAAAGTCATAAGACTTTGAGAATTACTTTTCTGTTTTGATAGCACATGAGACAATGTATTTATACGACGAGAAGGATTGTGACAGTAATGCTTGCCGGAGAAATGGTTTTAACCTATCAAAGAAACGATCAATATTACTTCTTGGGTTACGTATATAATCTCCAACATACCTTTCTAACCTTGTAAAGTTAGACTCATACTTTGCAACATTCTCATCCTCCTTTTGTCTCAGACTCACAAATTGCCTTTCCATATCTGCTCGATGGTCCCGAGGAAAGTATTTTTCTAAAAAAAGATCTTTGAACTCCTCCATTACATATTTTATACTTCATCATGTTCCTTAATGTTTTGAATCAATGAACACCATTTATCAGCATCTCCGGTGAGGCGGTAAACTGCTACGATAACGTTTTGCCTTTCACTACTCCCCAAAGCCTGAAATATTTTCTCTAGAGAATTTATCCATTGCTCAGGTAATAATGGATTTGTACTCCCATTTAACGTTGGTGGTTGTTGCCTCATAAAGTGATATAACATTGATCCTCCATGCTACGGATCAGGGTGCTCTATACGGGTAAGGTTATTATTCATAACCTGAGTGAGTTGTCCCAGTATGGTGATTAGCTTATCGGCACCAGTTGCATCACCAGCTCCACTATAATTATCTTGACCAGGAGGGCAATCCCTACATAGAGTGCGTGCATTGATACAGTTTCTATTTCTTCCACTAGGCGCCATTTCTAAATAATGGCATAAACTTGATCAGTTTATAAATCGAAATACATAATCCCATACTTATAAAACACTTCACATAAATTGAACTATTTATGGATATAATCCATAATCATAAAAATCTTTTATTTGAGGAATTATATACTCATAAAACCTTCATAATAATTTTTAAAGAAAATGAGAGTTATCCTAAGCATATCCCCCAGGAGTGTCGTAACCAAGAGTGCAGCAAGACCCGTTGTTGTGCACCAGTTCCCGTTCGAGTCTAGCTCAAAGCAGTGTTTTCGGGTTTTACCCCTAGGTACATCTGTGCCAGAGCCGCCTCTACCTACTCGTATCTAGACAGGGATGTATTTCTCAGAAAACTCACAAAATCTATACAATACCAAAATTCTAGGAAGTTCCTCTATACTAATCCTCAAAGTCCATTTTAGGTCTATGTTCTCTAATAAGAGTTTATCTAAATCTATATTCCAAGTTTTGTACTAAAATTCCTCCGATACCAACTGTAACGCCCCAACCCCAGTTACCCAGAGTCGGTGCATTATTACATAACATTGTCATGATCACAAGAAAGATCAAATCTTGAAAGATTGATTGGTTTAGTAGCCTTGGAAACACTAGATATATTCATAATGTTTTACATTACATCGTAAAGTGAAAAACTACTACAACAACATATTGTCTCCATAATCCACACTATTATCCCCTCATAATATCCCTGTAGGTCATTCATAATTTACTTCTTCACATCCTGGGAATAATAAAACATAGAAATGGGGTGAGCTCAAATGCCCAGTAAGGATAACAATATAGCGGAAACTTTCATAAATAAGAATAAACATTTAAGGAAATGTATATCTAAAACAAAATCCTTTTAAACTTGAACATCAACATAGTATGGAAAAACAAAGAAATAATGCCATTTAATTATTCACATGGATATTCTACTAATCTAATAATCACATGCAATATCAAAAACCACTTTCATAATGATGGAATGCATAATGCCAGACTATCATAACCACATAGCCAAGGCCTCGTGCCAAGACTACAAATAAGATTTTGTCAAGGCCTTCTGCCAAAACACTAGTTTTTCTCATGAGACCTACTGATGCATAGAGGATCTGTAAGGGGCTCCACCTGTCACATATTAAGTCCAATGCATTCCCATATGAAAAGGTTTAACCATAACATAAACATTCGTATTAAAACTAGCATACGAAATGTAAATACTTCATCCATAAACGATGAATGGTATAAAAATAACACATCCACAGTCAAACATATCACAAAACCTTCAATACAATATAGAAGTTTTGTTTCATAATAAATCAACTTCAAATAAGCATAAAATCCATCAAAGGATGTTGACATAGATGAAATCAAAACTCTTTTTAGAGAAATATATCTTTCTATTTTGAAATCATTTAAGAGTCATATATTTATAAAATAAAACATTTTATTTGAAAATATTCTTATAAGCTTGTAAGGTAAGCTTTGACGATTTTATAACGGCGGAAAATAGCCGCACCCACCATATAAGTTTAAAAAAACATTCTTACCTTAATTTTGTTGAAAAGGTTAAAAAGCACCTTGTTTGGAAAACGACGAAAATATTCCTTTATAAACCTCTTATAAAAAGTCAAAAAAGGGTATAAATTACTTTAAACCACATTCTAGTAAATAGTAAAAATGTTTTGAAATTCATTTTTAAGAAACATGGATGTGGATGATAAAGAGATCCCAGTAGATTATTACGTATAAACAACCTCAGATAATGAAGAGATTGCAGAATAAACCCTTACCTTGTGCTTTTCCTTGGTTGGGGTAGGTTAACCTTATGTATAATGGTGAAATAATTTTTATTAAATTATTCAAGAATCATATACATTAATATGATATCATATATGATCTTTTAACATTGCTTTGTTAATAATATCTTAGTATTATCGTTGTTTTGGGTGTTAACTTACTCATTTTCTTTTATATATTTTGTTACATATGCCATGTCTTTCATGGATAGTTTGTATCAAAATCATATCCAGAATTATATAAAGTCCTTCGATACTATTATTAATCATCAAATGAGAATTATACTTGAATGGATACGATGGAGAATGAATCTTATCACGTTCGTGGAGATGGTAGTCCGTATGTACGCACGAGCAACAATATCATTCTTTTTATATTAAAATAATATATAATTGGATGGTATATCATATATACAGAATAATTATCATTTTATATTTATTATTTATGTGAATTACACATCATTATTATACCAATCCAAATAATAATTTATTGAATAACAATTACACCACAACGTGGAGACGGTAAGCCATACGTAAGCACGTATGGTGACATGTCATTCAAAGGATGGATATAATACTGAATATGGTTGTACCATATTTATAATAATATTACAGTATATAGGAGATAATTGATTCATTATTTTATAATGGTAATAACAAAGAAGGAAGAAGTGGAAGAAGAAAGGAACTTGGAAAAAGGTGGTGAAATCATTACCTCTTCTTCGGGTTCTTCCTTTTGATTTGATCAAAAGGTCTCTTAGGTTGGCTTTCTGATTAAAGGAAGTCCTCTAGGATGTATTTAGGGAAGTTTATAGAGTATTTGGGAAGAGGTTGGATGAACCAAAAGGATTTTATGGTGTGAGTTAATGAGAAGTGAGAGTGCCCTTTTATAAGAGGGGTGAGGGGCACCTTTAGAAAAGCTAAAAATATTATTTTATAATAAATTCATATTCAGTTTCTAATGGCTCCAAAGTTTATTATTTAAAGGTTAAGGTGGGTATGGGTCGAAAACCACTCAACCAATAGGATTTAGATAGGTTTGGGTCATTATATTAACCTTATCTTTTAGTTTTAACTCTTAGTTAATTAGTTTGACACTTACCATATCACTTTGTATTTTTATATTATATAGTTAATAAACTTACTATATACCTCCAAGAGACCCCCAAGTAGTCCATTAATGATACACCTATAATTATATAAGTCTCTTGACAGAACCTTAAATTTTTAGGAATTTAATATCAATTAATAATATAATATTTGTTTTAAAAACTCTTTTATGTCAATTTTGACACTATTTGGAAAATTGACTTTTGTGAAAATCATAATAGAATTATTAGTTCTAAAAAAGTTTATTTAATCAATCCTAATATGTCATATTATCCTATAAAATTGGTTTAATTCATTAAAAGTTTCAAATTATATTTATTTGGGTATTTATAATACCAATTATTTTAATTTTTCACTATTATGGTAATTACTGCATCAACATTGTGTCATAAATAAATTAAATTTTTTAATATATAAAAATTATATATAAAATATAATTATTTATTAAATCTTTTTATATTTCTAATGAATATTTACAATAGAATTTATCTTATGTATAACCCTATATTAAAAATGTTTTAGTAAATTAACATTGATTTTAACTCTTTTAACTCTTCTTTGAATTAAATAATAATAAATGTCCTAATCTAATCCAAGTGGACCTAAATGATAATATTTTATTCATAAGGTTGTTTTTGTCGAGATAAACTTGTCCAATAGATTTAGGATATGTGTTAGGGTAATATTAATATCATTTTTACCCTTAATTCCCTTATTTTCTTTTAACCGTAGTAAATAAAAGTAAAAAGTTACTATTCACCAAAAATTATTTTCATCTCATTGAACCACATTTTACTCCTTGATATTATCTGTGTCTCTCGAATTTTTAAAATTCCATTCACAGAAGTGGTAAAATTAAGTTTTATGAAAAATTCTGTTTTTTCACTACCACTTAGTGGTTTCACTATTCATAAAAATTGGAAGTTCTCAGAAAAATACCAAAAATTCATCTTAGGATAATTTCGATATTATGAATCTAAAAATGAAGTCCATTTTAAAATATAAAATATATATAATTTCAAAAAGTAGGTATTACTATTCATAACGGCTAGTTTTATCAGTTGTGGTGTGTGTTAGAACTCGATGTTGCGTACAACACATGCTATTACATTATTCAAAGGGAAACGTACCGTAGAAGCTTGGGGTGTTAGAGCCATACTATGGAATTGATATATTAAAAAAATAAATATATAAATTGAATCATGATAATGAATATTTTTATATTAAATGGGGTTCCCTTTGATTGGGACATTAGATGGGAAATCTAAGACAATCATAGTTTTTTGGAATGTGATATTTACCATAGAAACAAAATAAATTCAGTCATCATCAGAAATTTATTATAAGGTGACCATTATCAAGTTCATTAAATAAATTAAATTATTTAACTAATTTATTTAATTAAATGAAGAAACCATAAACCTCATTTATTTAATTCATATTATGAAAAATACTCAAGGTTATCTTCATAAGCCTGAGATATTAGAGGATCCATGGTGGGGATTTTGTGGATGGATGAAAATAAATCGTGGAGTTGTACTCATTATTCAAGGGATTCATCTTCACCCATGAATATCTTGGATATCACCAATGATAAAAACATAAACCATTCTTCATCAGCGTTGGATATAAAGTCAATGTAGGGAGTAATATTTCAGATATATTCATCCTTGTTTTATTATATAATCATGGATTGATTATCTTATTTTTTCAGGATTTACACACTTCGCATAGACCCAATTATTTATGTATTTTTTATTTCATGATTTAAACATCTTGATTACCAATTACTTTATCCATATATATAATTCAACCCAAACAATGTCCAAAATATTCTATAACATTTTTGTTTCATAATATTCACCCACCGTTCTTTTGACATTTATCATTGGTGTTTACTTTAGACAATGATTCAACAAATACATGATATAAAATCCTAAAACTATAAAACATTGGTGCTTTATATTGATACTAATGGATTGAAATCCTGATCAATAGAAATAAAATGGTTTAATATGGTATAATAGGAGATTAAAGATACATCATGGGTGGATTGACTGTTCTGTATATGTGGGTTTCAGAGTTCACCATAGTGACTTGAAGGGATGGAATACTGAGTAGATAGGTTGTACAGAATCCAAACAACTATGATATATTCAGAGCGGTCAGGACAATATTTGAGCACCTTAGTGGTATTTAAAAAAATTATATAATGCTGTTACAACAAAGGAATGTTGAACATAGCTGAATATCTAGAAAATCCAGAAAAACATAGTTTGTAGTTAAGGACTACATACTGTGTAGTTTCCTTGCGGTGAAATCCATGGGCTATTGAAGAGTAAATTTCAAACATCATGTATGAAACTTATAAACCATGTGACCTGATAGTATAATAACATTGTGTACCATAATATTACATGGGCATTGACCTATCCCAGTACACAGGCATGCCTAAATGTATTGGTATAACTATAGTACATAGTAACAACTATGTATTGAGACATGGATAGAGTACCTTGACTCTTCCAATGTACATGGGCATGGGATAATAAACATTATAATGTGAATAATTCATTGTAAGTCTATGGGAAGCATAGATACACTATTTATTTCCTACACACACCCTATAATTTTATCAAAAACAACCACATTGTGTATCACCAACTTTAAGAATCATATTTGGTTTCACTGGTATGTTTTCCTGAGTGTTTTTTGTGAATGATGTGACTCTGGCCTTCATATTAGAATTTTAGATATGACATGAGGTGTTATGATTGGGATTATTCTTGTAATTATTCTTAGTTAGTGACAACAATCAACTTTGATAATCAAACTTTTACTAGGATCAGAACCCCATATCACACTAGGGTGTGAGACTATCATTCTCATTGAATATGTAGATTTGGAATTCCCCCATATTATGGAATTTACATGTCCTCTATCTATATAGTTTTACCCAATATCTAAGCACCAATATGGAACAGGTCTTCCATCATATCTTGTACGCCCTCAATTACAGTGCATAGTGGCAAGTTGGGGTCTTTCCACATGAATTATTTTGCGGTTACATGTGATGATGGCAATGAAAGGTAGTCTTTCCTCCTGGTGGGTGTTTTTATTTGATATTATTGTGAAGAATGTATTTTGAACTTATGTAAATGGTGTCAAAGTCTGTAGAGTGCATCTTTTAGGCCAAGGAAGCCAATTTTGGTGTGTAAGCTGGCATATTTATTCACCAAGACTTTGACTACCTTCATGTTGACCTGATATAGAAAAGAAATCGTTTTTGGGATACCAATGGTAGTGAATATTATTATATGAGATAGTTTTAATTTCATGAAATTATTTAGTTAACTCCCAAGATATGGTCTTTGACCATGGTACACCTTGATAACTATAACATCCTAAGAAATGAGAGAAATAGTCTTTTTTCATATTTATTAATATTTATGAATTAAATAGTAATTTTAAATTAAAATTTACACTATGAACAATAGTGTAAACTTCATGCCAAATTGTATTTCTTTGACGTCTTGGGTTGCACACAATACTGAGATACACCAAACAATAATATACTATTAATATTATTATTTAATGTGGTTATTTTGTGACCTTTTAATGTCGCAACTATTTTAAATAAATTTTTATTCAATTTAATGATTTTTATATGAAAATATAAAAATATTTTTTGAAAGAGAAATATCAAAATTTACTTTTGATGAATTTTGGGTATTTTTCTGAGAACCATCATGTTTTAATGAATAATGAATAATACCTTATTTTTGATAAAAACTATGTTTTTTATCCAATTTATTTATATAGTTAAATTATGTTTTAATTATTATTAAAGTATAAATATATTAATTTAAATCATTTAAAACAATTTAGTTCATTATAAGGAATTTGACATTGGATTTATATATAATAACATAGTAAACTTATGAACATTTTTTCTTTAAAAACCTACTTTGTTATCCTGTTAGCGGGATTAATTATAAAATAATTTCAGCAAATTCTATGATTGAAATTTAGAATAGTGGATTAAATATTTTTAATAATGTTAATTTATAATGTCTAATTAGATCAAATTATTTTCAGACCATAATTATTAGTGAAATGAATTCTTATTAATTACAGTGATTAAGGAAAAATGAGCTTATGTTAAAGACTAAACTTAGAAAATAATGTGTACAAATGACCATAAAATTGTATAAAAATGATTTTTCGGAGATATTTCAACCATGAAATTTTTAATTATATATAATGGTATATTTTTACCCATTTGGGGATAAGTAAAACTTGGGGAGCACTCAATTATTTTCTAGAATACCCAATGTGTCCTTTTCCCCACTTATAAAAGGCCTCCTCTGCTCCCCACTTATTCAAACCTATCAAGAACTTTTGGATCTTCCAAAAACTAATAAAATAATCCCCTGATATTGTTACAATTACGCATAGATTTTGTTACAAAACCAACCAAGGAATCCATTTTGTGAAAACCAAAAAGAGTTACCTGAAACAAGATGTAACAATCTTCAATGTGATTTTGAGTTTTGATTCTTTATCCACCACTAAATTTCTTATTATGCCATGATTGTATAAAAAATCCATTTCCTCTATATACTAAGATGATGCAATGTTAATGGTTTTACCTAGACCGACACACACATCCATCAAATGGGTAACAAAATTACAATTCTTGTATAACGAATTACAACCTTACAAAATGATGTCGTTTATTTTTTCCTTTACCACCTCTCATGGCCGACCATTATGATTGACACATATTTTTATAGTATATATAGAAATATTTTTTATATTTATTTTTTACTCATACTAGTTTATTTTTTATAAAACAAATACCTTCTCACATTCCATTTTGTGTAAATATTATAACATTTTTTTTGTTGATGTGTGGACTATAGCCTCCTCAAAGTGCTATGATATGTTCACACATAACATTAATTGTATTATGTATAGTTTTAATTAAACATATGTGACATACATAACATATATATGATATTCATTAAATAATTAAATTTATGGAAATATATTATATAATTTTCTTTGTTACCATTTCACACACTGAAAAAGTTATAACGTCGCTCGTGGACGTGTAGACTACCACCTCCTCGGCATGATGTGATTCCTTTTACAAGTAAATACTTATCTATATAAATATATATGATTAATAAACATTTTATTTATGAAATAATTATAATTCTATAATGATAAATGTTACTTACCTCCTTTCCATAATGGTTATTGAAATATGAAATCACTACTCATGCTTACATATGACCTACCATCTCCCAGATTGTAACGTTGGTTTATTTTTAATAACTAATTTTCATGATTGGTTTTAAGTGTATAGTTGATGTATAAATATGATAATTAATTCATTATTATTATTATGTTTTTCTTATATAATGACCCCTTTGATCATATTTGACCTACCAACGCAGTTTCTTACACAGAAACAGAACGTGGCCAAAACACCCAACATAAGATTAATTATTTATGTAGTTGTTTAAAAAATTTTAATAAGTAAAATAAAATTAATTGTAAACATGAAAAAGTTTTTGAAGAAAGTAAATAAATAACATAAGTTTATTATTCAAGAAGATAAATAAAAATGTGACATGTTTAACCTAAGGTAAGGGATTTCATCTCAATCTTCTTTCATTGAAGAATTTATTGTTGATATGAACCATTATTCAATTATAAGGTGTATATACATCCCTTTTGATATTATATATCTATATTTTATCTACTATCATGTTATTTAATGATTTTTTAATTGTTAATATTTCTTGGGGATTAGGATTTAAATGTTAAAAGTGGTATTGGACACTTTAAATGTTTAAAGATTCAATTTTCAATTCTTTTATCCATGCTAATGTTGTTGATATTATTTTTAATGTTTATTTATATAAATATAAAAGGGTTAGGAAGGAAATTTTATTTCACTCTAAATTTCAATCAAATTTCTTCAGAAAGAAATATTTTTACATTTTTTATATAAAACTATTTGACAAACACCAAAAGTAATGTACTATTCTTATCATACACGATGAAAATGAATTTTTTGAACCCATGGACATTATTTTATTTTTGGATTCCTTTGAAATATTCCATGTTTTCTGAAATTAAATAACTTTCCCCCCTTTTTTGGGTATTTTGGTATTGAATTTTTTTTTCAAAAGAAAGGAATATTTTTTATTAAAAATGGAATTATTGAAACCAAATGGAATTTTAATATCTAAAATTGATTTTCGTATGAGTTGAAAAGAATTTTTAAAATATAGAAATGTTTTATTTCATGTTGTGGTTCTCATATATTAGAAATGATGGGTGTGCTCAGATAACATCGGGTGAGCCTGTTATATCTTAAATTATGGGTGCACCAATATACCACTCCAATGTAATGAATAATGATTATATTCTTTAAATAATTATATTAGATGTTGGTTGTATGGTTAGTCCAACCAGTAAGGGTTTTGTAATGGTACAATGTGATGATGTACCAAGGAACCTAGATCACAGAGACTTGGGTTTTGACCTGTAAGACTTCATAATATTCCTAATAATATGTTTGAATCCGAGAACTAAGTTAGTGATTATCTGTAAGGGAATGTATCCATGTGGATCGACCCTTCACATGTTTTGAAGACCAAGGCGCTCAGAGAAGGCTCTGAGGATGTATAGAGTAGTTCGTTCATGAATAGGCTCAGAGGAAGTCTAGAGGAGTTCAGTCATGAGAAGATGGAAATAGGGGGGAAACATGACTTGACCATGTGTTATACAATGTATACCATTCGAGTTTCAAAAAAATAAAACGAAGCACTAAGGCAATGCATTATTTGGCGTAAGTAACCTCGAGGTGGTACATGATGTGACAAAGAGGTACACATAGTGTACTGCCCTATCATTGGGTGTTTTAAAGACAGAAAACCACTTGGGTTTTCAAACCCTATGGCTTGATCGCATCCTATCTCAACTCCAGATGACCCAGATACCTCTCTCTTAAACATTTGGGGATTCCTTAGTACTGAATCAAATCCCATCTACCTTTACATGATCCTTCTTCAATTAGAGGTATGATCTACCTCCGTTATTCGGTTTTATTCGATCTATATTATCCCATTTCCCCTTGCCATTCTATGGAGTTTTATCTCCATGGTTATAAGGGAGTGTCTTTTTTTTATTGGTGATGTGGTTGTGCTACGACATCCTTGGGTGGATGTAGTTGTTGTGGAGAAGGAGATCGTGATCCGTTTCTTTGATCCATTCAAAAGATAAGAATGCCAAAAACCTTTTTAGGTTGGGGATTCAATGATACTATATTTTTATTATGTGAAATTATAGAATTCTAATGATTTATCCCTTTAGATTGCATTGGAATTGACCTAATTAAATAGTTGAACCATATTAAAAGAATTGGTTTGATTTCATGTTGTCTCTTTTCACCATAATAATGATTTTCTTCTTGATTTTCTATATAATGTGACATCTATGATTTTATTGTTAGCATATTGTTCTTGATGAAATTGGTAGAGAAAGTAAAGATGGAATTAGTTGATAATTAATTTCATAAATATAAAGAGGAATATAAATTAATTTGGTTGTTATTATAATTTGATGTTAATCTAATTAATGAAAATTTGAATGTATATTCTAGTTGGTTGTTAAACATGATGTATGTTGGTGCTTGTTATTTATAGGTATTTCAAATTAATTGTTTAATTTATTTATGGTAGTTATGATATCTTTCTATCTATGTTTCCCATAGTTGGAACCTACTAATAATGAATCGGTTAATTCAAGATCAATTAACGAAATGGATGTTTGATAAAAGATAATTCCTAGTAGGGTTTTGAGATACCCACTTTCTTGTAAAGGTTAAAGAGACTTATACTTAGAGCTGTGAGAGATTATTTCTTAGGAAGGAATAATGTCATGTTTTGGGCCAATATCCCAATTTCCTTGTTGTTTCTTACTGCATGTGATATGATTGATCTTGGATGAATGTTGTGATATGTGGGGGTAGAGAGGCCCATTTTTTGTGGCAACAGTTGTTGCCTACAGTGGAAAGGTGCATTAGTTTATGAATGTGGGTGTCTGGTAGGACACCATAAATGATGAAACAGGTTGGATTTGAATGCTTGCATGTTTTCCTAATATTGTTGTTTGTTTATCTAATTTACATTACCCACTACCCAAGGAAACTGGTATTTCTTACCCTCATTCCAAAATGGGTGAAGATACATGGGTTATGTCATGTGTTTTCCATGTTTAGATTCTTGAGGGAGGATGGGTATATGCTCTTGATATCGATGGAAAAGACTCAATGTTTAGTTCACCTACTCACAGTGTTGATCCCCTTGTGTTTGGTAGCTTAGAATGTTTTTCTATAATTCATGGGAATATGTAACTCAAATAATAATATTATGAAATGACTAAATAAATGATGATAACCCATGGGATTAGATCTTGTTGGGATGAAATACTGAGGTAATATTTCTAAGAAGCTGTGGACTTGGATTAGTTATTCCTAGAGGGAATGAAACTTTGGTGTGATGATAATTAAATATAATGTGTAATTATTAATGGTCAATTAATATTTAATGAATTAATTAATGTAATGTGAAACTAATAAAAAGGGAATGAAAAATGTAATAAAGCTCTTTAAATGACATTGTGGTTATATGATACCTAGTCTTAGTAGTGGAAGTTAGGAGTCCGAGAAACGTTATATACAGTTGAGTATAAGACTAGTTTATGCCCATAGTGTGGTTGTGATCCATAGTATATCATGTAATTTTTGTGTTTCTATACACTACTTCACCTCGTTATTTAGGTAAACTGATGCCCTATGGATTCTGCACCCATGGGGGTGTTTTCCTCAAAATCATGGTGGGAGGATGGATGAATGACTTCACCCTTTGGCCCTAATCTCTTCTCTTGATAGTTACCTGTGCTGTTATGCATCGTGGTTTGTTTTCACCATATATGTGTGTAGATAGACATAATGGCTTGTGGTTATTTTACCCAAATATATTATGGATATAGTTTCATTTTTTCTACTATAGGTATAACATGTATAGGATGTGGTGGCTTGAGGACACTACTAGAAATTTACTCTATAAAAACAATTTGGAACCATGACTATAAGCCCAAAAACTAGAGCTAGTATTGGCATGGCTATAGCAATGTAGCCACAATTTTCAACCCTAGTATAATCCTAAGCCACACAGGGCCTATAACCATGGTTTAAAACTATGGCTAGAGGGATGAATCATTGGTTAAAATAATGGATACATGCCTTCCCATTTCATAACCCCCCACACCCCTTGAATCCCCATGCAATTCCCTCCTCCACACCCCCACCGACAACCCCCTGGACAGCCCCGCTGCACCCCCTCCCACAGACCCATCTAACACCCACTACACACCCCCACTCACCACCTGGATAGACCCCCTCCCTATACATACCCCATTTGCCCCCTTGAAACCATCCCTCAATAGACCTCTTTGCCCCTACACACCACTCCTGGAAACCCCCTTATAGAAACCCCACTCTGCCACCATGACACCCCCTCCTTGACACCCCATGGACAACCCCTCCCTCTTGAACACCCCCACCACTCCCCCTGTAGCCCCTCCATTCCCCCTACAAAGCCCCCTCCACTCCCCCTAGATATACCTACTTCTTGGACAGACCCCACCCCTCCTTGGGAAGACCCCTTGCAGACCCCCCTTGCACCCCTCCTACCTTCAGACCCACCTTTCACCCCCCTACACACCCCCACTCTCCCCCTAGATAGACCCCCCCAGGATAGACCCCCTATAGACCACCCTTCCACCACTCCCCAATGAAGGCCCCCCCCTGGAACCACCCTGGAACCCCCTACACACCCCCACTCTCCCCTACCGAACCCCCTTACACCCCTCCCTCTTGGACACCCACACCCACCTAGAAACCCCCTCTTTCTTAGACACCCCGTAGATTTCCCCTGACCCCCGTCCTGGAGAACCCCCTCTCTTGGACACCCCCTCTCACCTGGAAAACCTCTCCCTATTGAAAACCCTCTGGACAGACCCATCCTAGACCCCCTCTTGTTTGGAAACCCCCTCCCACCTAGACACCCCCTCCATCTACTTCATAGCCCCCCTCTACCCCCTGAAGAACTGACGGGTGTATTTCATGGGGTTGGATTCTATGAGGTGAAACCCATATTGAAATATTTTTTCAAAATCTAGTTACCAGGTCGATAGACCGTTGGAAGATCATTCTCAGTTGAAAATTAATACGGTTATGAGCACAATGATGTTTATTCAGGATTCATGAAAATATTAATATGGTGGAGAGAACCATAAGCTTTAGAATGAATTAGTTGAAGACATCGAAGAGTGTCCATATATATGGGTGTGGTGAGATCCATCTTGGGGTTAGCGTTTTTAGTGAGTGAGTGGATTGACCTCAGTTCAAGCCATGAAATTCCCAAGGGTTGGAATTCATGTTGTGAAACTCTCTATCTCATGGACACCCCCTATTTGACACCCCCCTCCTAGACATCATCTGAGACACACCCTTCCCTCCCCCTTTCACCCCCTAACCCCTCTCCCTTGCACAACCCCTTCCCCCCTCACACTACCCCCTCCATCCTAGACACCCCTGGAGACCCAAAACCTCATTCCTGGACACCTCCCTCCTAGACAGAACCCCCTCCTAGACACCCCCACCCTCCCTTTGGGAACCCCCCCACTTGGACACCCCTCACTATCCCTCCTAGACCCCCTTTTGGACACCTCCCCACTTCTAGACACCCTCCTGCAATAGCATATGCATTCTAGAAAAAAATAGGTCGCCTTCGTATTCAAATCCTATCCTTCCATAAAAGAACAAAATTACTTCAGAAATGAGAGGAATCCTTAGGGTGGAACACCCAACTCATCACTAGCCCATGTTGGGTCCCAGTGGTTTATGAAATGTTAGAATGGTATCATTTTAGTATGAGTCCTAGGTATGTAGTTTAGAGTTTATGTTTATGTTAGGATTGGTTTGGGAATCTGAAGGGAATGGTGTTAAGTGGTTAATTATTAGAATATCAGACCAGAGGACCCAATAATGGTTTGATGACCAATGTATCCATTCACACCCCCTACCCGCTACCCTCAGCACCGCCCTTTCCCACCCACCTACACACCCCCTCCCCCTGCTCCCAGCACACCCCCTACCCCTTCCCCCACCTGCACACCCCCTCCCCCTAACCATCCCATGGACCCCATACACCCTACCCCTTCTCATTGAAAAATAACACATCACACCACACTTCCCCTTCCTATACACACCCCTACCCCCTACCCCCTACACACCCCATTCACCACCTCTACACCCTATTCACCCCCTGCACACCCCACTACACACCCCATTCACCCCCCTACACACCCCCTAGACACCCCAGGCACCCTCCACTACCCTTTCAAAAGAACACATCACACTTGTGAAATAATTAGAACCTATGTGGAAGGTTCCCTGCATGTTTTTCAAAATAGGATAGATAAAAGATTAAGATAGATGGATAAAATCCTTTTTCAGGATATGTATGTGTTATATATTCTGATTAATAATATGAAGTTCAACCTACGATGGTAAATTATTTTTTTCATTGATCACTTCTGAAAAGGGAAAGCTAATATGAATTATTATCCTTATGGTAGGCAGATCATACTAGTTTTAATGAAGATAAAAGTTGATTTGAATGAGGGAGAGGCAATGAGATTCCATAAGAGTAATACCCTATATTCAATTCTATTGAAGAACATTGGGTACATCAAGGATAAAAAATAAAATTTCTTGAAGCTAGTTTGATGGGAAGTAGTGGATCAAAATTGAATTATGAATCCTTAATGATTCAATCCCTATATTGTGACTTTTTCACACCACTCCTTATACAATATTTCAAGAGGAATATTATTGGTGAGTACCATGATATCAAATAAGATGTTAGCAATCTTGGTATTGGAACTAATAGGTCCTTAAATTCTAGTAGTGGTCTTTTATGATGAATTTAATGGTAAGTTGAATTAAATCAGGAATGTCTCTAAGTATGATCAAAGTGTGGTTTTTAAAACTCGTTTTCTAGTCCCTGTAAACTACTAGAATTTGTTAACATCTTTGAACAAGATCTATAAATAAGTTAATGGTCTATATTCATATTATTTCTTGAAAAAGGTAGT
Source organism: Viscum album (assembly GCA_963277665.1). Classification (NCBI taxonomy): domain Eukaryota; kingdom Viridiplantae; phylum Streptophyta; class Magnoliopsida; order Santalales; family Viscaceae; genus Viscum; species Viscum album. The sequence goes on from OY728128.1 coordinate 1,486,161,808, forward strand.
GGTTATTAGAAAAACATTGTTTAAAACAATAATGAAATTATGGGAACAAGTTTTTTTAAAAACAAAACTCAAGAAACTATAGAATTCAAATTATCGGTTTTGGCAGAGGGAACCTAACTAAACCTCAAGGCACATTCTTTTTGATAAAGAAGACTCGAATCTTCGTTTTTTCTGCTTGCACGCATATGAAAATTCACATATATATAAGGAAAAGTATCCCTTATGTACATATTTTCATGGAAAAGTATGCACAAGGTGGTCCTTATATATATGTTTATACTTTCATATACACTATTACCCTTTCAGATGGATGCATTTTTCATATCTATATATAAGCACACCTAGACCCAATATATATATTAATTCATCAATGAGTGAATATATATAACAGGGGATCTTATATATGTATATATGAAAACCTATGAATACACATGTAATACTTCATCAATGAAGACTCGAATCCACCTCAACAAAATCCAAAACGCACTACACAATTTTTTGGAACCCAAAAATAAAAAAAAATCCATAATTAAAATTGGTCCACAGAATAAAAATGGAATAAACCATACCCAAATATGATACTAAACTCAGTGTCTTAGAAAGTGGTGGATAAAACCAACCTCATCATAAGTAACCACATCTAATAAAATAATGGGAAATGAAATGAGATATAACAACCTCTTATATATATGTGATGATAAATACATGAATCCATAACCAATAATGAAAAAATAATATCCAGATTGATATGTACATCCCAATAATAAATAACATGATCATTAATAAATATTTTTATTTTTAAAACAGCACCTTCTATTTCCTATTCAAAAATCAAAAATCACAAAAATATGAGAATAAAGTAAACTTCCATAATATCTTAAATAAAAGAAATAGGGATTAGACGTTGTTCTTAACCTAGAAAATCCATTCCTTGAATTTATAAAATACCTAAAAAACTTCATACCTATATCCTTTTTGATTTTATAGATTAAAACCTCATTTTTTGCATGGTATTATTCTATAATTCACCATTATTCTTAGTTTATATAATTCTATCAATTTTATAAATTAGATAATTTTAATTCTTTTATTCTTACTCAATCTTCTTAGATTTTTAAACCATTTTTTAAATATTAGTAGACAATATTTTGGTGTATGGTCTTCCTTCTTCTTGATTCTGTATTCCTTATTTGTAGAAACTATTTTTGAAAATGTGATAATTGGTTTTTTACTTTTATCTATCAAAAATTATTATTGTTATGGAATCTATGTCATATATTCTTAACAATTGTGACTACTTGGTTTCCCTTCTACACACACATTCAACAGCCTTTATAGAACCCATTTTAGGCTCTATTTAAAACTTCACACTATAATTTTCAACCAATATCCCACTAAAATATCAAATATTGATACTTAGCCCAACACATTGACCTGAATGACAACATAGAAATACAAAAGCTCTAAATAGCCTATTTACTAATATAAACTCCTCATAATTAACTGAACATAATGACAATATCAACCACATTAGTAAATCAATAATTTTGGTGTGGTCTTGGAACCAAATATGGTTCATCCATCATCAATATATTGAATGATAATAAATTCATCCATTTAATGTCTAAGTTCATAAATTTCACAACCTTGATAATGATCACTATACCTTGATACAGATTTCACTCAGAAGAGACGAGTATGAATCTCCCCACTATAGTATTACTGATACCATTATCAATATTACATACACATGTCTAGTGCCTCATATCACATTATGATCACTATAGAGGATCCTTGACCAATAATCTGAACAAAATATCTTCATTTAAAAATGATTATCTTTCAAACATTCATTATATCCAAGAAAAATATTAAATTAAAATATATTAGATTGAGAAAATAAAATTATAGAAAAAAATAACTTTAGGAGTACCTAAAAAATCATGGTACTAAAATCCCATTCACCTTTTATGTCATATCCCAATATAATAATCTCTACTGAAACCCACATATCAACAGATACATGAAACCTATTTTTTCCTATACTGATTCTATGGTAATTCACACACATTCTTAATACATTAGATATAGACCAAGGTTCATTTATTTTTCTAATATTGAGTTGAGATATTATTCATTCAATTTACTCTCTCACACTCATATTGAGGCTCACCAACAAACCTTCATTCCTACCTGGTTTCCATCCTTCTCCATGCACCTTATTATTCAATGGATGTATCTACATAGATTTCTCAGTCTTTCTTGAAAATATCCTAGTAGGTTTCTAGATAAAAGGAAGCTACTCATACCCATAATGATTACATAATAACATTTAAAATATAAATTTCACTTATGAATAAATTTCATTTTAAGGATGACATGAAATTAATAAACCTTTCAAATTTAGTGGCATAATTCCTTACTGATTCCCATAATGATATAGCTCCATGAATTCCCAAAAATGATATTATTCTGTAAATAAACCACAACCTCTCATAGAAGAAGTAATGAAACTTGATCCATAGGACCTCCTCATTAATTATTTTAAGATCAAATGTATTTATCCATTCTAATTCATCTTCTTTGAATTTAGAAACTTTTAGTTTTACCCACGTATCTTATAGAGTACCGGTCCATTCAAATAAAAACTAAAATTTATTCAACATATTCTAAACATACTACAATTCAATGTCACTATTGAAAATTGGATACTGCAACTCCTGGAAGTCATGGATAACTTAGAAAAACATTATATTTCCTTTTCGAAGGCCTTGGGCATTGAATCAAAGTAGTTTTAAAATAATATGAGGGAAAAAAAACTTGAGAATCTTTCCCATTAGAATATAATTCCAACCAAATTAAATATTTTTTGATGAATTTTGACTCAACATCATCTGGTAATAACAACATTACTAATTAGAAACCCATCCTGCCATAATCCTAAGCATGCATTATTAACACAAAATCATGGAAGTAACTTTAATAATTAATAACAAAATATCACTTCCAAAACACCAAACCCTATGGTTTATAATAATAATATAAGTGTTACTCTCCTACATACCAAGAATAACAACCAAAACCCACACATTCACCCCTATGATATGAAACCATCCACCCCTTAACTAAAATAACAAGAAACTTCCTAATAAAAATACACAATCAAATCAACAAGAAATAAAAAAATTTATCTATATCAATAGTTTTACATCAAAACATCAAGAAAAAACCCAAAAAGAACCCCAACTTGAGGGATTTCCAACAACCCAATTCTCCAAAGACAAATCCAAACCATACTCTATACATAGCCATCATACTCCAAACTAATATGAATCTAATATCATAAAAAACTGAATAATGGTTTTTATATACCATTTAAACAGGATTAAGATATCATAAATCAAACAAAAACATATGAAAACCCACTATTTTAGATTCTATTAATTAATACACAGTCAATAGGTTATTCTAGAAAACACCAATTCTTATATTATTGATGTTTTAATTAATCAAAAAACATTCAAATTAATTTTCAAAAAACATAACCACAAATATTTTTTTCTCAAACCCACTTTCTAAACACACATTAATTTTTTTAAAAAAAATTTCATTGAAAATTAGTCATAAACATAAAAAAAAAATCCCGATATTTCAAGTACAATTCATGAAATTTGATTCCATTTCCACCCCATTCCAATAGTCAAACAAAAAATAACAGCATCAACCAACAAATAATACTTGAATAAATATATTAATGATAAAAGTGTAAATATATAATGGAAAACTACACGCTTGGTGACTTTGGTTTCCACCATACAGGTGTTCTAGTTGCATTCAACTAGTTTACATCCTAGTATCCAACCAATTCAAAATTTATCTAATAAATCCCCCAATGAGTAAAAAACCAAAAAAATGTTTTGATAACATTTTTTAAATCTTGGGCATGGTCTTATCCAAACTATGGTCATATCAAAGATGCTATAATACCTATGATGTACCTCCCCATATGGAATAATATTTAAACTATTGGTGAGAGTACATAATCAACATGGTGAGACTATAATACCAGTATCATCACATAAAATAATGTATAAATAACTAAATAGACACAAAACATTTTATTAAGTTCAAGGAATTACAATTAAAGTAAACCAATAATAATAAAAATACATATTTAATTCATGAACAAAATGGGATCATATCAAAACATACATATATACATCAAGAGGACCACAAACTAGGTTGATCAAGTCAAAAATAGAAAAAATAAAAAATAACTATTGGAGATATGACTAAAAAAACAAGTCCCTCCCTGGTCTAGTCTCCCAATACTCATCCATCACCTTTGACTAGGTCTCCTGTATAACCTATTACCCAAAATAAAATCATAAACTCTACACCCACACCAAGGTTCCAATATAAGGTATAAGAAATACATATCAGTATGGAACATCCATTTGGGTTCCTCCTATATATCATAATATTTCATATGATCATGCATGAAAAATAAAAATCAGGATAAAAAATATACACGAAATCATATCTGTCCATCATGTGATAACTATGCCAACCTAAAACTGAAACTCACCTGATTTTAATAACACAAATGTGTCTAGTTTTTCATCCATCATTTTATATTTTAAACCACATAAAATCCCATAAAAACATAAATTATAACCATTGGAGAAAATACACATGAGTGAAATTTGAGGGGTTAAAACCATAAATACCTTGGGTGGGTAATCAAAAGGTCTTACCAACCAAGGAGGAGGATGATACCCAGGAGTTGTGGTATCCATGTTGGGGGGACACCAGAGGAGGAGGTGGGGTTGTTGTCTCTAAGCAGTGTCGGAGGGGTGTCATCTTTGGGTGGCAGCATTGGGGGAGGAATCTGTGGTGAGAAGGACACTGTGAACACCATGACAGAGGTTGGTGGTTTAGATATGAGGTTCGTGGAGAGAGAGGTCGATTATGATGTGATAGAGGGGATTGATTGGAAGCGTCGGGAGGAAGGCGACACGATGATAGAGGTTGATGGTTTGGAGAGAAGGGCCGCTGATTGGGGAAGGAGGAGAGCTCAATGCATATAAAAAATGCAGATCTCTAGCCATGAATGTCTAATTGAATCATGGATATAAACAAGATATAGCCACAAACCTATAAAACTATGGATATAGGTCCCTGGATATAGCCTAAATTTCTAGTAGTGGGATCCTAACTCAGCGTATGAGTTGTGATGGCTTGAGGAATAATACCCGATGTATGATACACGTTATGCAGGGTGTGGTGGCTCCCAAAAACTACCTGGTTACTTTTGGTTGTCTGGATGGTGTGGTGCTTCACCCCGATGTTTGTGGTCATGTTTTGTGGTTCATGAGTTGCATATGGTAGTTCTCGTCCAGGTGTCTTTGGGTTGACCTTTTTTAGAGAGATATGGCTTAGGGCGTGCGATGTGGGGGAAATTAGGAAAACATATGGGGAAGTGGTAGTGGGGTACCCTTGATATTATTTATTATATTATATAATCTTGTATGGGATACAAGGTGATAGTATACATGGTCAGGTTGTGAACTTAGTATACATGTTTATTTGATGAGTTAGTTTCACTTGTTGTTCACTGTGCTTTAGCATGCATTCTTTACTTTTGCAAGAGAAGATCTAGGATGGATCCTACTGAGTATACTATTATACTCACCTTATATATATAACTATTTTTCAGGTCACATGGAGAAGGTTATAAACTAGGCTAGTTACTACTATATTGAGGTTGCGAGAGCTATTCGGTCTTTGTGGTCATTATTGTTTCTACTTTCCTTTTGGTACTTATAGTTTTATGTTTCAATTGTAGTAGTTCTTGCATGACATTACATATGTGTATTTGGGTTATTATTTATATTTTAGTCTAAGTTGGAGTTGGTTGGTGTCTATCTTATCTCTCTCTTTTGTATGTGTTCTCCTAGAGGTTAATGTCTCCCATTTGTTTGTTTACTATTGCCTTAGTGCTGGTCAGAAACCTGTAGCCTACTGGAGGCGGGAATCGAGGGTCACTATCTCCCTTCTCATAATGACAACCAAGGAGGGGTACACCTTGTGGGTACAGAGTCATGAGAAAGTGGTATCAGAGATCGGGTTGAGGGATAGGATGGAGTTTCGTGTTTGGCACAAGTGAGGTTGTATGGGTTGGTAGGGAAACAGTGTTAGTTAAGTCTAGAAAGTGATGTAAACACTGGAGACTGGCTGAGACATAGGTGTTTAGGCCCCCCTATGATCTGATGTACAGACCTTTAAGTTTACAATGGTGAATAAATAAGGTGATATTGGTTGCATGGTAGATACCTAGGAAAGTATCATGCATCATTCTTCTATGTTCGTGTATTTTAATGAGTAGACCTTGGGATAGGTTTATCTAAAACTAATAAATGAAAAATGCTAATTAATTAATGATGAGTGTTCCACATTACAAGTTTATGAGCCCTAACTCTTATTTATTTTGCAGGTATGGCTTCAGGTCAATGTTCTAATTAGGTTTACATAGAAGATGTCTAGCAGGCTGTTCCAGCAGATCGCCGCAGGGTAGATGTTAATGAAGAAAAAACGTGGAAGAGGTAATTTTGAGAGTTTTAGAGCCATAGTATATATAATTACAAGGGATCCTTTTTAGATGCAGTCAAAGAATAATGGTTATAGGTGGTTGAGACAACCTTCAGTTCAATCCATGCTCGGAAGGAGAAATAGGTGTCTTTGGTTTTGAAGATGTTTCATGGGGAAATGATGTAGTGGTGGTTCTTGTTCCTCAGGGATTACAAGGAGTCATCGATCTTGTGGAAGGAGTTCCAAGAAAAGTTCAGAGTCTAGTTTCATTCTTCAACCATGATGGTGTCCAGTCCTCAAAAGCTACTTAACCTTCGATTTGGGAGCTCTAGTGTGCGAGAGTTTGGAATCATTTTAGGAGCCTTTAACGATATACTTTGAACCTTTTTCCAGATGAGGAGTCTAGGGAAAGGCAATTCAAGGAGTCTTTGCATCTAGAGATCCATTTCCAGATTACCACATTTATGCTGAAGACATATCTTGAGGTTCTGGTGAGAGCAATGTTCATTGAGAGGACATTGGCCATAACTGGATTGTCATGAGAGGAGAGTCATCATGATTCCTCATGAAAAAAAGTTGTGGTCCGAGGTTCCCAGGTTTTAGGGCAGAAGAGTTTCTATTTGTCAGGGGGTAGGTCCCACCCCTCAACATCTTGTTTCTCTGGGGGAAGCAGCTCTCAAGCCTATACCAAGGGATCAAGATCTTGTTTTTATTAAAGATATTGATTTCATTAGTAGCAAGAGTGCCCAACCTTTCAGAGCAGTCGTTGTGCACCAGGTGTTCTACTCCAAGTTCCTCCATTAAGGCAGTTCTAGCTGAGCCATCAGTAGTAGGTTTCCCCAGCTTTGGATAAGTAGAGAGCAGATGGGGTAGGTAGATGACAGCCCAATGATTCTCCCCTTCCTCATAGAGTAGAGCGTGTCCATGGTGGTGATCATCATCATGGTTAGAGAGGCCATAGAGTAGGTCATGGTCAGCTTCATGCTTTAGCATTTCCAGCGCTAGGTGAGATAGGCATCGTTCGAGGTACCTTTTTCTTGTTTTATACTTGGTTGTATGCCTTGTTAGATTCAGGAGCAACACACTCCTTCATATCACCTACCCATATCTATTCTTTTCGGACTTGAGGTAGAAAAGATTCTAGTGACCTTGGCTTTGACTACACTTGTTGGAGATCGAGATGACTTATTTAAAGTATGTAGAGATTGTGATCTAGTGTCGGGGAATTACCGCTCTTGGGGAGATTTCATATGTTTACGGATACAAACATTAAATGTAATCCTTAGCATGGATTGATTGTATTCAGGGATGGATATATTATATTTCTTCAGGAGGCAGGTGGGGTTCTTCGATACTAATGGAAATCCATCGGTGTTTGTTGTCGAGCGAGACCCTAAGATGGGCCAAAGGTGTGTTTCGTCCTTGTCCTCCTTAATGTATAAGCTGATACTGAGTTATTTAGAGGATCATTAGTTAGAAATTCTTAGGGTCATAGAAGAGTACCCTGATGCCTTTCTAGAAAATTTTGTAGAGTTACCCCCTTAATGAGAGATCATTTTTGGGATTGGGCTACAACTAAGAGTGACTCCTATCCTTATGTCTCCATATAAGATGGCCCCTTCTGAGTTACGGGTGCTGCGTATACAACTTGATAGTATGTTACAATACAGTTTTGGTCTGCCGAGTGTGTTACCAATGTGAGGAACCATTTTTGTTCTTGAAGAAGGATAATGGAAGTTTCGGTTGTATATCGATTATCGTCGCAAAAATAAAGTGACAATGAAGAATCACTATCCTCTTCTAAAGATTGATGATTTATTCGATCAATGGAAGGGTTCAAGTTTGTTCTCAGAGATGGACTTTTGGTCATGATAAAATCATATGCGTGTGAAGGATGAGGATTTACCAAAGACTTCTTTTCATTGTATTCATTGGAATTACGAGTCCGTTGTAATTTTTTTTGGTGTGGTGAATGATACAACTATGTTAATGGGATTGATTAACACTATGTTCCATGCATTCCTAGATAAGTTCATGGTGGTTTTCATTGATGAAATCCTTGTGGACTCCATGTCTAATGGGGAGCATGTAGAGCATCTACATGTCGTTTTGTGAGATCTTAATCAACAATAGCTATTTGGGAAGTTGTTGAAGTGTGGGTTTTGGGATTTAGAAGTTCATTTCTTGGGGAATGATGTATCCAAAGAGGGAGTAACTATGGATCCATCAAAGATAAAAGTGGTTGTGTCTTGGGCATCGTTCAAAATAGTAATAGAGATTTGAATTTTCCTTGGTCTTACAATATACAACAGGAGGTTTGTAGCTAATTCTTCTCAGGTTACAAACCCTTTGAAATCATTGACAAGGAAGGATCATCTATTCATATGGAATGATCAGTGTTAGGAATATTTGGAGTATCTAATGGAGAATTTGGTATGTTCTCTAGTTCATTATCTTCTAGTAGAGGGAGTTCAGTTTGATGTTTTCTACGATGCTTCACTTCTAGGGTTAGGTTGCATTCTGATACATCAAATATCAGTTGTTTCATATGGATCCTAGTTTTTTTGTGCCCAGTTACATAACTATGCCACCCATTATCTTGAGTTAGTCGCTGCAGTGTTTTCTCTAAAGTTTTGGAGAAATTACCTCATTGGTGAGAGATTTGTGGTCTTAAACGACCGTAAGAGCCTGAGTTCTTTTTTTCTACTAACGTGACTTGAACATACAGCAGCATTAGTGGACGGAGTTCTTATAGGAATACAACTTCAAAATATCATATACACCTTGAAAGGGGAATTTGGTAGCTGATGTGCTGAGTAGGATGTCATGGAGTGATGTAGTGCATGAATCTGGTGATTTCGGGTGAGTGATGAAAGAACATTCAGCAATACACCATGATATGGGAGATGTTGGGGGAAGGGGTTGTCTTTTTCAGATTATGGTATGGTCATCTCTAGTGCAGCATATGGAAGCTCCACCATTGGGGGATATATAGGTGGAGGACTGGAGAGAAGAAATGGTTTTTTGTGAGGCCCCTGATGGTTGTTCTGAGGACGAACAACACTAAGTGTTGTATCAAGGAAATTTTTTTGTTTCATTAGTGATGCATGAGATAGTTCTCATAGGGTTATATAGTCCACCATTATCTGTTCATCATGTAATGAAAAAGAAGTAGTGATCCTTGAGGAGTTAGTTTTGGTGGTAAGGGCTGAAGCGTGATGTTTTGGAGTTTATTTCTCAATGTTTGGTCTGCCAGAAGGTGACGGTCAAACACCGTGTCCCCTTTGGTTTTATCCATCCATTAGATATTCCTAAGTGGAAGTGGGATGGAATCTCAATGGAATTTTATTTTAGTTTACCTTGAGCTAAGGGAATCCATGATTCTATTTGGGTGGTAGTGAATCATTTAAAAAAATCATCCCACTTCATAGAAATCAAGAAATCAAGCTCAGTGGATGTTTTTTCGAGGCAGTATCTAGAGGAGGTGGTGAGACTCCACAGAGTCCTGAGGATGATCATTTCCAATTGAAATCAGTTTTTTAACTCTAGGGTGTGAAGAGGTCTCTAGCATGATTTTGGTTCTTATATATTACTTAGAACAGTTTTTCATCCACATACAGATATCCAGATAGAGCAGACCATCCAAACTCTTGAAGACATGTTGCGCCCTTGTGTCTTAGATTTTAGAGTTTCATGGATGAGGCACTTACCCTTGGTGGAGTTCACATACAACAATATTTATCACTCCACCATCGATATGGTGCAATTTGAATCCTTGTATGGATGACCTTTTCATTATCCATTGTGCTGGACTAGGGTTGAAGAGTCATCAATTCTCATACTAGAAGTAGTGAAAAATACGACAGAGATGTTTCAAATGATTCGTGAGAGGTTGAAGGTCATGTAGGATCCTTAAAAATCATATGCCGATCAAAGGATGATACCTTTGGAGTTTGATATTGGGGATCACGTGTTTGTAATGGTGACTCCCCATCATGTGTAGTGAATGTTTGGTCCAGGGAGTAGGCTATCTCCCCAGTTTGTTGGGCCTTTTGAGGTGTTGTCTCATGTTGGACCCATGGCATATCAAGTAGCACTTCCCCCGTAGATGAGGCAATTATATGATGTTTTTCATGTTTCAAAACTCCGTCATTATCTTCAAGATGAATCTCTAGTCATTGATTAGGGTGATATCAACATTGAAGATGATGCGACCTTTGAGGAGTGGCCTATAAAGATCCATGAATGCCAGGAGAAGGTGTTGCGTAGATGTTCTATTCCCCTGTTTTGTGTCTTGTGGAAACACAATGGTGTGATGGAGATTAAATGGGAACGTGAGTTGAAAATAAATGTTCAGTTCCCTAGTTGTTTGATGTTTAACTCTTTTCCTATAAGGATGTTTTCTTTGTATTTATTGAACTTTTGTGTTTATGAGATGTTTTTCTTTTGTTTATGGTTGTGTCTTGCTCTCTTTGGGAGGTATCTCCCCCAAGAGAGAATTTAGGCGATGGTTGTGGTTGTTGCAAGTTGTTTCATTGTTCTTTTGATGTGGTTGAGCTCCTATGTTAGAATGATCCTTGAGAGGTATCTCGCAGTGTAGTTTTTAAAATAACCCATATTCGGTATCTTCTCTAGGTTGGTTTTGGATTCTCCTGGAAGATAATGTTTTGAGTGGTATCTAAGGTGAGGGACCAAATCCATGTAGATCGACCGTTGGTGTGTTTTACAATACTGAGTTGCTCAGAGATGGATTGGAGGAAGTCTAGAGGAGTTCGGTCATCAGAATCTAGAAACAGGGGGCTACACGATGTGACCAAGGGGGTACACAACATGTACAATTCAGTTTTTAGAAATATAAAACAAAGTGCTGAGTCGACACATTTTTTGGCGTAAGTCGACTTGAGGCAGTGCATAACCTGATGAGGAGGTACATGTCTTGTACTGGCCCACCAATGGGTGATTTAAAGACACCCATCTACTTAGAGTTTTGAGACCATATGGCTTGAGTTATCCTTCTCTCAACTCCAGATGACCCCGAAGTCTCTGTCATCAATGTTTGGGGATTCCTTCATCCTTGATAGGTTCCCCACTACCTTTATTCGATATGTCATCAATCCGAGGAAATATCTACCCCATTTTTTTAGTTTTCTTTGATTCATCTTCTCCCATTTTTTCTTTACATGATATAGATTTTGATATCCATGGTTATAAGGGAGTTTCTTTTGGCTATTGTTTATGCGGCTGTGTCGTGACATCCTCAGGTGGATGCAGTTGTTGCGGGGAAGGTGATCATCATTAATTTCTTTGATCCGTTCTTGAGTAAATAATGAAGAAAACAATTTGAGTTCGGGGATTATTTGATTCTATATTTTTATTATGCACAATCATAGAGGTAGAATGATTTATCCCTTTGGATCACAATTGAATTAAACTAATTAAACACTTGAACCAGATTAAAATAATTGGTTTGATCGCTTGTTGTTTCTTTTCACCGAAATAAAAGTCTGCCTCTTGATTTTTTTAATAGTTTGATATCTTTGATTTTCTTATTTAGCATGTGTTTCTTGATGAAATTCGTAAAGAAATTAAATCCAAAATTAAATTATAATTAATTGGCTAATGATAAAGAGGCGTATAAATGAGTCCTGTTGTTATTGTAATTTTATGTTAATCAAATTGATCCAAATATGCATGTCTATTCTAGTTGGTTGTTAAACCTGAAGCATGTTGGTAAATTTTTTTACAGGAATATCAAATTAATTGTGTAATTAATTTTTGGTAGGTATGATAGCTTGTTGTTTAGGTTTCCCATAGTTGGAACCCACTATTAATGAATCAGTTAATTCAAGATGGATTAAAGAACAAGTTTTTTAATAAGAGATAATTCCTGGTAGGGTTTTGAGTTACCCTATTTCTTGTAAATTAAAAATATTATTATTCTTGGATATGTGATAGCTCATTTCTTTTGAAGGAAAAATGCCTTGTTTAGGGCCAAGATCCCAGTTTCCTTATTATTTCCCACTGCTTGTGATGTGATTGATCCTGGATCAATTTTATGAGATGTGGGGGTAGGTAGTCCTAGTGGTTGTGGTATCAGTTGATTCCTAGCATGGAAAAGTACATAAGTTTATTTATTTGGGTGTAGAGGAGGATGCCATAATTGATTAAAAGAGTTAGATGTGATTGATTGGATGTCTGTATAATCTTTGTGGTTGTTTATATGCTTTAATTTTCCCACTACTCAAGGAATATGCTCTTACATACCCTCCTTCCAAAAGGAGTGAAGATACGTAGGGTATGCTACGTGCTTTCTGTGTTTACCATATCAAGGGAGGATGGATCTACAATCCAACTATAAGTGGAAATGAGATGATGATTAGTTCACCTACTCACCATGTTAATCCCCTTGCGTTTGGAATCATTGAATGTTTTTCTAGAATTCCTAGGAATATAGGAAGGTAATAATTATGTTAATAAATGATTGAATAAATGATGTTAACCTATGGGGTTGGAGATTTTTGGGGTGAAATTATGAGGTAATATTTCTGATAAGATGTGGTGTAACATTCCAAGTAAGTAATGAAAAAGAGATATTTCTATCTATGTCTATTAATGAATTAGATAGTGTTTTAGAGGCTTAAAATGAGAATAAATCTAATCTTAAGCATGGAATACACTAATATTTTTAAAAGATAGTTTTACTGCCTTTTGATGGAAAAACAGTTTTAAATCAAACTTTTGATAATTTTATGAGCTCTATTTGTCAAAATAAACTTATTATTTATGATTGGGACATTGAAATTTACTTTGGATAATTTTTTGGTATTTTTCTGACAATGTTCATTTTTTAATGAATAGTGAAAAATACTACATTTTACATCAAAAATGCTTTTTCATCTAATTTAATTATATGGTTATATTATCTTTTAATTGGTTTTAAAGTGTAAATAGAATATATTTTTACCATTTAATCCAATAGTGGTCGTTGGAATTAATTTCACTTTGAAGTTATACATAATCTAGTGTCAATCTTTTGATACCTATTGTTTCATAAAAACACGCTATTTGCTCTGACAGTAGGAATTAATTATTAAATTAATTAATGTAACTTATATGTTTTGAATATTGTAAAATAGACAGAATTTTTCAATTCGGAATATCAAATATAGCTTAGGGTGAAGTTTTGGTATTTTTCTGAAAAAAATTAATTTTTGAGGAATAGTGAAACCACTAAGTGGAACTTAAAAAAACTGATTTTTCGTTTAAATGAAATTTTACCACCTCTGTGTTTTGAATTTCAAAAATCCGACATAAATGGTTGTCATTAAGAAGTAAAATGTTGTTCAATGGGATTAAAATAACTTTTTGGTGAATAGTATCTTTTAAGTTTTTAATCGCGATTAGAGGTAGTTAGTGTAATTTAAGGTAAGAATAATGTTTTAATAATATTAAATGAACATGAAACATGTCCTAACTTTATTGGATGTGTCATGGACGACCAAGAAAATCCATGGGTCAACTTCGGGACCCCATGGAGCCACTTTGGAAGGAAATTGACATTAAAATCTTTTTATTTAATGTTAAATTAAAAATGACACAAACATGAGTTGTTTTACTATAACAATTTTCACATGGGGTTATAGAAGTACGATTTTTGACTATAAGTAGTCATTGGAAAGTTGAAAATTTTTACTACATCATAGTATTTTTTTTATAATTTTTATACATTAAATAAATTAAATTATTTATGACATCATGGTAATGCATCGATTACCTCATTATTTAATGATTTAAATAAAATGAAACGATAATGTAAAATATAAGACTTAAACTTGTCAAAAACCTCTTGGATTGGTATATTTAGAACTCTTATAACCTTATCCTTGAATTATATCAATGTGGGACCTTTTAAATCTGAAACGCATTTTAAAATAAAGTAACATTTCTTTACTTTCCAAGAGTGCCCCTCCTATCCTCTTATAAAAGGCCCCCACCTCTACCACCTTATCCACACTTCCAAAGCCTTTGGCTAAGACAACCCTGGCCCATTTTGTCTCTCCACATCCCTATCTAACTCTTAGAATCCTCACTTTGGGGATAAGTCTTCCCAAGGAAGCCTTTGAGCTCAAATCAAAAAGAGTTAACCGATTTAAAGGTAGTGTCTTCTCTTGCGTTCTTATGTTTTATTTTTCTTCTCCAACCCCCTAAAATCTTTTTATTCCTTTATTTTGTAACAAAACCAGTATCTCTAATATACTGGGATGTTGTTATAAGAATTATTAGAGCTACACTTACACACACCTACATCTAATGGTTAAAGAACATACTGTTTCCGTGGATGGCGAATTTCTGCCTCACGAAACGATGATTGTTCAATATTCTTTTAACACCTTAAAAGGTAACCATTAAGATGAAAATATATTTATATATGATATATAATATGTTTATGTTTTACTTAAGATTATTTATTTTTCATTTATGGCATACCTTTATGGTTTCCATTATGGGTAAACGCTATATCTTCATTTTAGGAAGTGCGGACTACCGCCCCCTCAAAGTGATTTGATTCGTTAATACCATATGTGGTATATATAAAGAATAGATTGAATGATATTATATATGATAGAATATTATAATTATAATACTATTATGTATCATTATGTTTTAATTCCATTAAATATGAAATAGAAATGGAAGTAGCGTTCATGCGTACGTATGGCTTACCATCTCCATGAACGGTGCATTTCATTTATTACCTATAAATGGTATGTGATATTATAAATGCATGTATATACTGGATATATATGATATATAAGATATCTACATCATGAGTATAACTCTGGATATAATGGATACATGAACAACTTGTAATTATAAATAGCATATTTTTGACTCAAGTACCAATGATCATTAAAACAACCTTTATTAACTTAAATAATTACATAGTGTTCATGACATGGTAATAAGTGATATTAAAGGAACAATGAACTTGAAAATGTTTCTTAAGCAAGTAGAAATTAACTCAAGTTTATTATTCAGGACATTAAAGAACGATCGAGTCAATTTGGACCCAAGGTATGGGACTTCGTCTCAATCTCCTTTCATTGAGGCATATTTTGTTTTATGCACAACCTTCATTTATATGGTGTATAAACCCCTTTGACTTTTACATTTATCCAAAAGGAATTTTTTTATACGAAGCATTTTACTAAACGACAAAAGGGAATGTTTTTTTCATACGTGTGCGGTGACAACGACTTCTCCGCCGCCATGACCATTATTTTAGTTTCATCTTCCTCTATAAGACATAACTTTTTTTAAAAGAAAAATAAATACCATGTTTTAATTTTCTTTTATTTTGGTATTGAAAATGGTTTTGATAATTTTTTTATTATATCAATGTGTTATTGATATCTTGTGATTGAAATGTGGAAATTTTATGTTTCTTTTATGCATGTTTTATGTGATATGATTATGTTATGGTTCTTGGGAATTTTTTATGAAGACGGGTGGTTCCGTGATGAACTAAGGGTGGGTGACCCCGATATAGCCCTCCAATGCATTGGGTAACGCGATGGAGTTAAACGTTAAGGTTTCTCTGAAGAGATTTAGGGAATATACTGTGATGGGTATTTCAAATGTAACCAAGAGGGTTACTCCCTATGTAAGAATTTTATGAATGGATCAAGTTACAATTATGTATTATGATTTCTATGATTTATTCATGATTTGATGAGGTATGTTAAAGTGCTTATGTTTTATGGGTAAAATATGATTTGATTCTTATGTATATATGTACTCATGTTTCCTTTCCATATTTTTATATCCCTTACTGAGCTTTTTATGCTCATCCCAAGTTTTTGAAATGTTTTTCACAGGTCAAGGGAAAGGTACATGATATGATGATAGTGTCAAGGAAGTGTCAAGAAAGAATCCATGTTTTATTTTAAATAGGTTTCCGTTGATGGGAAAATAAAAACTATCTTTGATGTAACCACTTTGTATAAATGTGGAATGTAATGCATGTTTTATGATCTAATTCACTAAAAATAAAACTAAAAAGATCCTCAATGTGTAATCTTGTAATAAATCAAGATTAAGTAATGTTTAAGGTTGGGGCCTTATAGTTTTCATCAGAGGTTGGTTTAGATTACTTTAGAGGTTATAATTCTATTAAATGATTATCCAAAAATACTTTTGTATGGTAAAATTTAAATGATATAGCATTTGAAGATTACCATGTTGCATAATCTAAGACATGTTTGTTCAGAATGGTTTTCCGCAGAGGAAATAGGGAAACGGTGCTAGGAAGGCATACAGTAGGAAATAGCCTTCCGAATCAGCATCCTGAGATGGTCGGAATTGGAACTGAACATTTTGTTACAGTAATGGCGCAGTTGACTCAAGCGATAAATGGCGGCGGTATCCATGCATGAGATCAGCCAGATCAACCGTAGAGGAACATGTCAGTGGTTGAACATTTCATGAGGCCACATCCCCCATCATTCAGAGGATCATCTGACCCTGTGCTATATGAAGGGTGGATTAAAGCACTGGAGAAGATTTTCGATGTCATGGTGTGTTCAGACAATCAAAAGGTTAGTCTTGCTATTTACCGTTTAGAGGTTGAGGCAGATCAGTGGTGGTCGATGGTTAAAAATATCAGGGATGCTGATGATATTGATGCTCTCGACTGGGATGAATTCAAAGGTATGTTTCTTGAGAAGTATTTTCCTAAGGCTGGTCGACTTAGGATGGAAAAACAATTCTTGGAATTGAGGCAAGGGGAAGACTCAGTGACTGCCTATGAAGAATGGTTCACTCGATTGGCAAGGTTTGCTCCAAATTTTATCCAAGACTTGATAGTAAAATCAATCGTTTTTACTCAGGATTAAAGACAAAATATCAAAGGGCATTGGATTCTCATGAGTTTAAAAGTTATGAAAAGCTTGTTCGATGTGCTGAGAAGGTGGAAATGGAGTTTGCCGATTATCAAGTGTTCTATAACAACCAGCAGAAGAAGAGACTGAGGTGGCAGGAGAAAGGAAAGAATTCTTCAAAAAGGTCTAACGGTAAGAAAACTAAGTTTCATGTTTGTGATAAATATGTTAAAAGTCATACTGGGGAATGTCTTCTAAATTCTAGAAAGTGCTACCGATGTGGTAAGATGGGACATAAGGCTCATCATTGCACTGAAAAAGATCAAGGTGATGGTAAGTCCAAATTTGATTTAAAGTTAGTGAAATGTTTTAAGTGAAATGAGATGGGTCACTATGAAAACGAGTGTCCTACAAAGATCTTGAGTGATGGGAAGCGGTTATACTACAAGAAGAAAGGGGTGGTGAAATCCTTTGCAACTACTTCAGCAGATGTTGGGCCATCAAATGAAGTGGTATCGGGTAGTTTGTTTGTTTTTTAGATTATGCCAGTGTGTTGTTTGATTTGGGGTCTACACATTCTTTCAACTCTGAAAACTTTTCTAGTAAAATGGGAATACCATCTCAAGAAATGACTCCTAAACTTGTGGTAAAAAAACATGAGGGAAATGTTTAGGAAAAAAGAATTTATAAGAATATTCCTATCCTTATCCGTGGAAAGAACCTACTTGCAAACCTAATTGTTCTACCTCTAGTAGAGTTAGATGTTATCCTGGGTATGGATTGGCTCTCTGTTTACCATGTTATGATTTACTGTAGAGCTAAAGAAGTTTCATTTTAGAAATACTTTCAGTTTGTGTACAAGAATGGACCCTTACTATTGATAACTTATCAAGAGGCTGAGAAACTTGTAAAAGATGGAAATGAATGTTACCTTGCACATATCATTGAAAACAAAGGAACTGTTCAGATTAATGATGTTCCAGTGGTAAATGAGTATCCTGATGTTTTTCCTGTTGAGTTTCCGGGAATAATACCAAATCGGGAAGTTGAGTTTACTATTGTCTTAGTTCCTGATGTTAAGGTAATTTCGAAACCCACTTATCGAATGGCTCAAATTCAACTTTTATAGTTGAAGGAGAAATTGCAAGATTTATTAGAGAAAGGTTTCATTCGACCTAGAACATCACCATGGGGTGCTCCTGTTTTATTTGTTAAAAACAAAGATGGTTCAATGAGACTTTGCATTGATTATAGAGCCTTGAATAACATCACTGTTAAGAACAAATATCATTTTCCTTATATCGATGATTTGTTTGATCAGCTCCAGGGAGCTTAGTATATTTCAAAGATTGACCTGGGATCAGGGTACCATCAGCTAAAGGTAAAGGAAGAAGTTGTTCCGAAGACTGCGTTTTGTACAAGATATGGCCATTATGAATTTTTAGTAATGCCTTTTAGGTAACCAATGCACCTGCTGTATTCATTGACTTAATGAAAAGAATTTTCCATGAGTTCTTGGATAAGTTTGTGGTTGTTTTCATTGATGATATTTTGGTGTTTTCTAAAAGTAAAGAGGAACATGAAAGACATTTAAGGGTTATTTTTCAAACCTTAAAGGAAAAGAAATTATATGGGAAATTCAGAAAGTGTGAGTTTTGTTTGCAGAAAATTTCTTTCCTTGGACATATTGTTTCTAAATATGGGATAACTGTTGATCCTTCAAAAACAATGGTTGTTGAAGAATGGCCAAGACCTACAAATGTAACTGAGATTTTTAGTTTCCTTGGTTTGGAGGGCTATTACCGAAGGTTTTTTAGAAATTTTTCACGGTTATCTAGTCCAATGACTAAGCTAACTCAGAAGGGTGTTAAGTTTATCTGGACAAAAGAATGTGATGATTGTTTTTAGGAATTGAAAAGAATATTGGTGAATGCTCCAGTTTTGGTACTACCTGGAAGGAATGAGGAGTTTGTTATCTACAGTGATGCTTCATTGAAAGGAATTGGTTGTGTCCTAATGCAGAATGATCAGGTAATTGCTTATGCTTCACAACAGTTGAAAACTCATGAGGTAAATTACCCTACACATGATTTGGAATTAGCTTCTGTTGTTTTCACTTTAAAAATTTGGAGGCATCATTTGTATGAAGTAAAGTGTGAAATATATACCGATCAAAACGTTTAAAGTATATATTCACTTAGAAAGGATTGAACATGAGACAGAGGAGATGGCTAGAATTAATCAAGGATTATAATTGTACAATTAATTACCATCAGGTAAAAGAAAATAAAGTGGCTGATGCTTTAAGTCAAAAAAGTAATGCTTCATTAACAATGTTTCATTTGGAATGATATCCTTTGGTTAAGGATTTGATGAACTTTGGCATAGAAGTTGTTGGTGCAGGATGTCCTTCTGTTTTGTTTTAGGTATCAGTGAAAATCTTCTCTATCAGATAGAATCAAGCAAGCACAGAATCAAGATAGTGAGTTGCAGAAAAAGGTAGAACTGGTTCATAAGGGTAAGTTTTCTGAATTTATCATTGATAATGATTGTGTTTTGCGATTTGGGAAGAGATTGTGTGTGCCTTGTGATTCACAGTTGAAGAGAGAGTTGTTATGTAAAGCTCATAGTTCTCCGTTTCCAGTTCATCCTGGCAGTACTAAGATGTACAGAGATCTGCGGGAGTATTACAGGTGGGATGAAATGAAAAGAGATATTGCTGATTTTACAGTGAAGTGTTTGACTTTTCAATAGGTTAAAGCAAAGTGACAATTACTTTTAGGGATGCTTCAGCCTTTACCAGTACCAGAATGGAAATGGGAGAATATATCCTTGGACTTCGTTGTGGGATTGCTGAAGACACCTCGAGGTAATAATGCAATCTGGGTTATTGTTGATCGCTTGACTAAATATGCTCATTTCTTTACTGTACGAGATATGTTTTCCCTAGATCAACTTTCCCGTTTGTATCTTAAAGAGATAGTCAGGTTACATGGAGTTCCTCTCTCCATTGTTTCTGACCATGATCCCAGGTTCACTTATAACTTTTGGAAAGGCCTTCAGCAGTCGTTGGGTACTGAATTAAATTTTAGTATAGCTTTTCATCCTCAGTTAGATGGATAGTCAGAATGAACAATTCAGACTTTGGAAGATATGCTACATACTTGTTCGATGGATTATTAGGGATGTTGGGACCAACATCTTTCTTTGGTTGAGTTTTCTTATAATAACAGTTTTCATTCTAGTATACATATCGCACCATTTGAGGCATTATATGGGAAGCTGTGTCGAACTCCAGCTTTTTGGGATGAAGTAGTTGAAAGGAAGCTGATGGGACCAGAATTGGTTGAAGATTTGGTAGAAAAAGTTCAGCTGATACAGAAACACATGAGAACATCTCAGAGCAGGAAAAAGAGTTATGCGGATAACCAGAGGAAGGATCTATCTTTTGAGGTAGGTGATCATGTCTTTCTCAAAGTCTCACCATGGAAAAGTGTGATGCAATTTGGTAAGAATGGAAAGCTGAGTCCAAGGTTCATTGGACCATATGAAATTCTGGAGAGAGTTGGATCAGTTGCTTACCGAGTGGCTTTACCTCTGAGTTTATCTCATGTACACAATGTTTTTCATGTTTCGATGTTGAGAAAGTACATTCCAGATCCATCTCATGTTTTGAGTCCATAGGTAGTTCAGTTGGAAGAGAATCTATATTATGAGGAACAACCGTTCCAGATTCTTGACCACAGGGAGCAAGGGTTGTGGAATAAGTTTATTTATCAGGTAAAGGTTTTGTGGAAAAACCACATTAGTGAAGTGGCAACATGGGAATCTGAAAATGCAATGAGGTCTAAATACCCCCACCTATTCGATAAGTAAATAAAATGCGGGGACACAATTTTCTAAAGGGGGGAAGGATGTAACATCCCAAGTAAGTAATGAATAATAGATATTTTTATCTATGTCTATTAATGAATTATATAGTTTTTTAGTGGCTTAAAATGATAATAAATCCAATCTTAAACATGGAATACACTAATATTTTTAAAAGATTGTTTTACTATCTTTTGATGCCAAAACATTTTTAAATCAAACTTTTGACAATTTTATAAGCTCTATTAGTCAAATTAACTTATTCTTTATGATTGGGACATTTAAATTTACTTTGGATAATTTTTGTGGTATTTTTCTGACAATATTCATTTTTTAATGAATAGTGAAAAATACTACATTTTACATCAAAAATGCTTTTCATCTAATTTAATTATATGGTTAGATTATCTATTAATTGGTTTTAAAGGGTAAATATAATATATTTTTACCATTTAATCCAATAGTGGTCGTTGGAATTAATTTCACTTTAAAGTTGGACTTAATCTAGTGTCAATCTTTTGATACATATTGTTTCATAAAAACATTCTATTTGCTCTGACAGTGGGAATTAATTATTAAATTAACTAATGTAACTTATATGTTTTTAATTTTGTAAAATATAAATCATTTTTGAATTCAGGATATCAAATATAACTTAGGGTGATGTTTTGGTATTTTTCTGAAAAACTTCAATTTTTGATGAATAGTGAAACCGCTAAGTGGTACTTAAAAAAATAGATTTTTTGTTTAAATTAAATTTCACCAACTCTGTGTTTTGAATTTCAAAAATCCGACATACATGGTTGTCATTAAGAATTAAAATGTGGTTCAATGAGATTAAAATAATTTTTTGGTGAATAGTACCTTTTAAGTTTTTAATCACGATTATAGGTAATTAGTGTAATTTAAGGTAAGAATAATGTTTTAATAATATGAAATGAACTTGACCCATGTCCTACCCTTATTGGATATGTCATGTCCGAACATGAAAATCCATGGGTCAACTTGGGGGCCCCATGGAGCCACTTTGGAAGGAAAATGACATTAATATCTTTTTATTTAATGTTAAAGTAAAAATGACACAAACATGAGATGTTTTAATAAAACAATTTTTACATGGGGTTATACAAGTCAGATATTTGACTATAAATAGTCATTGGAAAGATAAAAATATTTCCTATATCATAGTAGTTTTTTTATAATTTTTAGACATTGAATAAATTAAATTATTTATGACATCATGGTGATGCATCGATTACATCATTATTTAACGATTTAAATAAAATGAAAAGATAATGTAAAATCTAAGACCTAAACTTTTCAAAAACTATTGGATGGGTATATTTCGAACCCTTATCACCTTATTATTTAATTATATCAATGTGGGACCTTTTAAATCTGAAACTCATTTTAAAATAATGTAACATTTCTTTACTTTCCAAGATTGCCCCTCCTCGCCTCTTATAAAAGCCCCCCATCTCTACCACCTTACCCACACATCCAAAGCCTTTGGCTCAGCCAAAACCTACCCATTTTGTCTCTCCACATCCCTCTATAACTCTTATAAGCCTCAATTTGGGAATAAGTCTTCCCAATGAAGCCTTTTATCTCAAATCAAAAAGAGTTACCGGATTTAAAGGTAGTGTCTTCTCTTGTGTTCTTATGTTTTATATTGCTTCTCCAACCCCATAAAATCTTTTTATTTCATTATTTTGTAACAAAACCAGTATCATTAATATACTGGGATGTTTTTATAAGAAGTATTCAAGCTACACTTACACACACCTACATCTAATGGTTAAAGAACATACTATTTCTGTGGATGGTGAATTTCTGCCTCACGAAACGATGATTGTTCAATATTATTTTAACACCTTAAAAGGTGTATATTAAGATGAAAATATATTTATATATGATATATAATATGTTTATGTATTACTTAAGCTTATTTATTTTTCATTTATGGAATAACATTATGGTTTCCATTATGGGTAAACGCGATATCTTCATTTTAGGAAGTGTGGACTACCGCCCCCTCAAAGTGATTTGATTCGTTAATACCATATGTGGTATGTATAAAGGATAGATTGAATTATATTATATATGATAAAATACTAGAATTATAATAATATTACGTATAATTATTTTTTAATTCCATTAAATAGGAAATACAAATGGAAGTAGCATTCATGCGTACGTGCGCCTTACCGTCTCCATGAACGGTGCATTTCATTTCTTAACGCTAAATGTTATGTAATATTATAAATGCATGTATATACTGGATATATATGATATATATGATATCTAAATCATGAGTATAACTCTGGATATAATGTATACATGAACAACTTGTAATTCTAAAGAGCATATTTTTGACTCAAGTACCAATGATCGTTAAAACGACCGTTATTAACTTAAATAATGACATAGTGTTCATGACATGGTAATAAGTGATATAAAAGTAATAATGAACTTGAAAAAGTTTCTTAAGAAAGTATAAATTAACTCAAGTTTATTATTCAGGACATTAAAGAACGATTGAGTCAAGTCGGACCCGAGGTATGGGACTTCGTCTCAATATCCTTTCATTGAGGCATATTTTGTTTTATAAAAAATCTTCTTATATATGGTGTATAAACCCCTTTTACTTTTACATTTATCCAAAAGGAATCTTTTTTATACGAAGAGTTTTACTAAATGAAAAATGGAATGTTTTTGTCGTACGTATGCGGCGACAACGACTTCTCTGCCGCCGTGACCATTATTTGAGTTTCGGCTTCCTCTACAAGCCATAACTTTTTTTAAAAGAAAAAAATACCATGTTTTACCTTTATTTTATTTTGGAATTGAAAATGGTTTTGATAATGTTTTTATTATATCAATGTGTTATTGATTTCTTATGATTGAAATGTGGAAATGTTATGTTTCCTTTATGCATGTTTTATATGATATGATTATGTTATGGTTCTTGGGCATTGTTTATGAAGACGGGTGGTTCCGTGATAAACTAAGGGCGGGTGAGCCTGATATAGATCTCCAATACATTGGCTAACATGAAGGAGTTAAAAATTAAGGTATCTCTGAAGAGATTTAGGGAATATACTTTGATGGGTATTCCAAACGTAACCAAGAGGGTTACTCCGTACATAAGAATGTTATGAATGCCTCAAGTTACCTTTATGTCTTATTATTTCTATAATTTATTCATGATTTTACGAGGTATGTTAAAGTGATAATGTTTTATGGGTAAAGTATGATTTCATTCTTATGTATATATGTACTCATGTTTCCTTTCCATATTTTTATATCCCTTATTGAGGTTTTTATTCTCATCCCATGTTTTTGAAATGTTTTTCACAGGTCAAGGGAAAGGTACATGATATGATGATAGTGTCAAGGAAGTGTCAAGAAAGAATCCATGTTTTATTTTAAATAGGTTTCCGTTGATGGGAAAAATGAATAATATCTTTTATGTAACCACTTTGTTTAAATGTGGAATGTAATGCATGTTTTGTGATCTAATTATCTAAAACTCTAAACCTGAAAAGATCCTCAATGTGTAATCTTGTAATAACTCATGATTAAGTAATGTTTAAGGATGGGGACTTATATGTGGTCTTAGTCTGGTTATGCCTAGAGGGCATGAAACTTTGTTGGGATGCTAACAAAATATAATATGGAATTGTTAATGGTAATTTAATATTTAAAGAATTATTTAACATAAAGTGAAACTGATAAAAAGGGAATAAAGTATTATATTAAACATAATTAAATGGTTGTGTGCTTATAGGATACCTAGTCTTAGAAGTGGAACCTGGGACTCTGATAGACATCATCTTCAGTTGAGTCTTTGACTAGGTTATTCCCACCACTTGTTTGTGAGCTATAGTATATCATGTACATTATGTGTTATTATATTCTACTCCATCCTGTCAGTTAGGGAAACTGAAACCCTCATGATTATAAGCCCTGGTGGGGGGGGGGGGTGTATTTTTTCCAATATCTTGTTGGGAAGATGGATGGATAACTTTCCCATTTGGCCCCACTCTCTTCTCTTGGAAGTTACTTGTGATGGTATGCACACTGGGCAGTTTTCCCCGTATATGTGTATAGAGGGATGTAATAGATTGTGGTTATTTTACACACATATATTCTAGATATTTTTTCCTTGGTGATACCATTGGTATAATTAGTATAGGCAGTGGTGTCTTGGGGATCCTTACTCGGCATATGGGTTGTGATGGCTTGAGGCATAAAACCTGATGTATGGTACAAGTTATGCAAGCTGTGGTGGCTCTGGGAAACTACCTAGTTACATTTGGATGTGTGGATGGTGTGGTTCTTTTCCCAGGTGTCTTTGAGAATGTTTTCTATTGAACAAGTTTCATATGGTAGTGCTCTCCCAGGTGCCTTCAGGCCGGTGTTTTTAAAGAGAGATGGCTTATGACATGCGATGTTGGGAAAAATGGAAAACCAGTGGGGAAGTGGTAGTGGGGTACCCTTGATATTCCATATTATATTATTTACTCTTGTATGAAATACTTGGTGAGAGTATACATGGTGAGGCTATGAAATTAGTATACCTATTTAGACGATGAGTAATTTTCACTTGTAGTTCACTGTGCTTTTGCATTAATTCTTTACTTTTTTATGAGAGTCTCTATGGAGGATCCTAATTAATATACTATTATACCCAACCTATATATATATATATAACTGTTTTTAGGTTACTTGAAGCAGTTTGGATATTAATCTGGTTACTACTAGCTTGGGTTTGCAGGATCTGTTCAGGCTTTGTGGTCACAACTATTTTTACTTTTCTTTTGGTACTTACAATTCTCTGTTTCAGTTGTAGTTGATCTTACATGACATTATATATGTGTACTTGGTTTTTCTTATATATTTTAGTGTGATTTGAAGTTGGTTTGTGGTTATACTATCTCCCTATTTTGTATGTGTTCTATTAGAGGGTAATGCCTCCCATTTGTGTGTTTACTATATCCTCGGTGCTAGTCGCCAAACTAGAGCCTACTGGAGGCAGCACTCGAGGTTCACTATCTACCTTATCCCATTAATAGCCCAGGAGGGGTACATTATGTGGGGAGGTGGTCGAGACATTATCTATTGAAAGAGGATAAAATTCAATGTTAATATATATAATATTCTTGTTCTTCATTATCCACAAACACTATTTTAGTGCATTTTACACTTTGAACATAATTTCACATCATGATTACAATTATTTCTTAAAATGCACTATTGCATGGTACATTTTTGAACACCTCATAAAACAAAAAATTATCTTGATTTTATTTTTATTTAAATTATCCATTTATATAAGGAACAATTCCTCCTTTTTGAGAACTTAGAGATTCCCATTTTAAGATCACCATTGTGGGCCTTGAAGCAAGTACATTCTGGGTGAAGTGAACTCGACAAAATCCCAATAAGAGTAGTGTATATTCCCATATCAAAGACTAATTATTATAAAATTTAAATGGAGATATAATAAATCACAAGGAAAATTTAATTCAATAATTTAAAAATCTAATTTGAATTTTTGAATAACGGTTTAGGTGGCCAAAGTTGAAGATTAAATTCTTGGGCCAGATTCTACGGTCCAAAAAAACATCCCACTATTTCAATCATATCTAGAAAAAAAATATTTTTGGGATGTAATTTTATAGACTATAAGGGGGCATACTTATATCCATTTTTTTCTTCTATGTACCACACAAATTTAGCCATATAGAACATCATTTAGGAACATCTTTTGGGTGGGTGCAACCTGGATTCCTTTTCAGGTCAAGGGTAGAAAAGTCCAAATTCTACAACTTTCCACCACCCTAGGAATTCCATACTGAAGTGGGAAGACATGGAATTTCGAGGGATCGACCTATTCCTATTAAAATGACTATTTAAGGTAGTGGTTTTGAAAGAGTTAAGAATTTTATCTACTTGGTTTCATTGTAATGTTATGCTTCTTCTTTGTGTTTGTCATCACATTTTGTTCTCATGTAAGTTGTTCAAATTACAATAGTTTCATAATGTAATTTATTTGAAATATCTTATTATGTTATTATTATTATCACATTTATATTTTCTCTTTATTGTGTACAATTATTCACAAAAACCTTGCAAAATTATTCACACCAAACCCTGTGAAATTTTTCACACGACGATGGATTAATTGTTTTTTTTATTGTATCTCTCTTCTTTAATTCCTCCCTTAGGAGTCCACTTCCCACTTCCATAGAAATAATAGAATTATGGAAGGGCTAACCATTTTATTTTTTGATCTAAGGGAGTAGAAATAGGATTCATTTTATGATATTTATTACTCAATAAAAATTTAGTAATTTCTCTTATTTGATTTTTTATTCAAGGATCTTTTCTCTTACTCTTCTTTATTTAATTTTATCATTACCCCATTCATGTTATAATAATATCCTTTAACTAGAAGTTATCGTGAATAATATCCTCCAAGTTTATAGTTTATTATCATTTTTATTTGATGTTTTTAAACAAGTAAGTGACGACGTTACATTGATTTCATTGAATGAATCTTTCTTGAGTTAATGAAATTTAAATATTCCAAAAAACATTCATCTAATCTAACCTCAAGAGATAACAAAGGATAAATCATTCCCTTTATTTGAATTCACATGGATAATTAGTTATCTATTAATCCAATCAAAATATACCCTAATGTTTTTCACATCATATCCAAAAAAATTCCATAGAATGTATGTGTTTTTAGGTTTCTTCTAAGGTATATGAGGATTCAACAACCCAAGCTACACTAAAAGAGACCACTTATCCATTAAAGAATAGTTAAATTTGGGTTAGACCAAACTTTGGAGTCATTTCTAGGTACCTAATTAATTTATCTTAGATACTAGCATCCTTTTTTGAACCCAAATACTCAATTCTCACCCTTATATCTCTCTTATAATTACCCCTTTCTATTTGTGTGTGTCTTGAGAATCTAGAATCCAAATTTTAGTCTTCTCTAATAAAGTATCTTAAAAATTAAAATTTCAATACCCCATTATAGAATAAAATAGATAATCAATATTGGGAGGCCCCTAAATTTGTAAATTTCTTTTATCACCCCTTGATTGCTTACCACACACCTGGTGACATGTACACACACTTGGATGATGAATATTCAACGGATAAATTTCCATCACTCTCAAATATTTTTGAAGAGATCAATATTATGGAATTAAAATATGTAAAAAATATTATCTAGACTAATCCATAAAAACTTCTTGAAAAAATGTGTGAAAAAAATAGATAAAATGAATTTAAAAGATTCATCATTCTGATTAGAACTACAATGAATTAAAACTTTTATAGAACCATTTACCACTCTGATTGTCCTTTCCTCCTAACTAATAGGATAATATTTTCTCCCAGAAACCAGTCATGAAATTATCAATGAACCAAAATTTTGACTTCAGATATATAAATAATATCAAGGCATTGTTGAAGGGTCTTTAAATCAAGAGTAAATTGATTTTTTGGAATCAAAAGAGGTGACTTTGTTGTCATGGATTGAGTCTCCTAATTATAACTCCATTGATGATTTTTCAAAAACACAAATCACTAAACCATCTAGATAAATCACAAAAATTGAGTCTATACCCATTTTTAACACCTATCTTTCAAATTTCATTGTTGAATCTTCTATTTTAATGTAACCAATTCAATTGAGGAAATTTAAAAATGAAACTAATTTTGATTCAAATTATTGACCTTTTTCTAATGTATTAGCCAACCCAATCCTAAAATCATGGTCGGACCTTATTATTCCAAGTATTACATAATATTTGATAAAAAAATTAAATTTTCATTTCACCCTCTCTCAATGCTAATGGTAAAAAAATTATCCTTGATGTGTTAATCATGATTAGAAAAGCAATTGGATGGACCCTTTTAAATATTCATGGAATTATCCTTTTCACTAGGAACTATATGATTTCTCCTAAATAAATTTAAAAACCTTCCTACCAACCCCAATTGATAATAAATCATGAAATAATGTAATTGGTGAAAATTTTAATCATTAAGATGATAAAAGTTGGTACTGGGTAAGTTGGAGGGTCCATGTTGAGCTAACAACTTTAAAATAATCGGTTTTTGGGAGGCAACCCATCATTAACATGAATTATATTTTATCTTATTATTTTTTTCCTTTTTTTATTGTTGTGTTTAAAAAATAAATTTCAAAAAAATAAAAAAATCCTTTCAACTCGTTTTTTATAATTTAAATTTTTTGTTGTTTCTTATTTTATTTAGTGTATTTCAAATTTGTTGTTCTTATATGTAATATATATTTTATTTTGTGTGCATAAATATTGTTTTATTTTTATATTTAAAAAATAGTAAAAGAAAAAGAGAATATATAAATATATATTTGTTCAAAAGGCCACACTGTAGGTCCTGGGGACAACTCCATCATGTTTGGCTAAGTTGTGGGGCTTGAACTTATGACCGAAAAGAGATAGGGTTGTGTTCCTTCCCCTTACCTACACCCTATAGTGTTTATTTCTTCCACCATTTATATATTTATAAATATATTAGATAATTTTTCTATATTTATTTTTGGTATATATATTTATATAGATATATGTATATTTGTTTTTGATTTTATCTCTTTTGTACCTCGGAGTCTGTGTTCGATATGTAAAATTTAATAGGTATGTTTTTTATCCATTCCTTTTGACTTTTTTTAGTTAAGGAAACATCAAGGGGTTTCCATTTTGTTATAATTTTTTTAGTGTATAAGATTACGAGCTGACCTAGATTGATGGACTTTTAGGAAAATCAAAGGTTCACAAACAAAAACAATCATCTTTGATGAGGCTTCTCTGAGTAAATAGAGATCAATGGAGTAATCAGGAGTGTTATAACTAATATAATCTACCTCTAACTCTTATAAAGTTTATTTTCTTAAAACACTATGGATGGTTTTATTTTTATTGTGGGGATGTGAGATAAAAAATTTCTTTTGTGTGCATAAAAAAATTAAAAAATTAAAAAAAATGTTTAAATAAAATATGCGGTGAAGGAAAAATTCCTTTAAACTTTAAAATGATAATATAAATTTCCCAAACTGAAATTTAATCTAAAATAACATTGCATACCTTGATTCTGATTTTAATTTACTTTTATGTTCATGAGTATATATTTTTGAATGTTCGGTTGTCTGATGTGATTTTTCACTTTTTATATTTTTTTCCATTAAAAAAACAGAATTCATGACCTTTGGATTGTGGGGTATTAGTAAAATTTAATGGGGTCCCATAATAAATGGCATAGGTTTGGTGATCATTCTAATTTTAACACGAGTTAGAAAATTATTAAAAAATTAAAACAGAAAAATAAAATATATATATATATATATTCAATTCTGTGTATAGAAATAGATTGACCTAATGTGTGGGT
Source organism: Viscum album (assembly GCA_963277665.1). NCBI lineage: Eukaryota > Viridiplantae > Streptophyta > Magnoliopsida > Santalales > Viscaceae > Viscum > Viscum album. The sequence goes on from OY728128.1 coordinate 1,486,192,602, forward strand.
TTCAGCACTTAGGGATCATGGATCAATAGTTTTCTACCCAGAGTTGGGGATTTTATCTCTTTTTGTGGTAATTTGAATTTTTTGATTGAGTTGACTCAAGATGATGATCGAGTATGTGAACTTCACTCAGTGCCCTAAGGTCTTTCAGCCTAGGAGTCATCAAAAAAGTCTCTCTACATTGGTTGACTCGATTAAGTACAATTTTAATTTCCATGGGAAATTTTCAAAAAAAAAATCATATTAATATTAAAATGTTATTCCCCTTAGAACTTCCACATTTACCCCTATAAAAATGATCACCCAATGTCTATTGTGATACACAAAACATCATCATTCATAATTAAGATTAGATAAAATGTGGTGATGAATTTATACAATGGAATGGGATTGGTCCTAGGATAATTCTTGATACCTATATTATTTTAAATTATTTTTATGGGTTTTATAATTTTTTGTTATGAGGTCTTTGGGTGAAAATTCTATATTAAAATTTTTTGGGGAAAGGGAATTCGAATTTCATATTTTTGAGATAAATTTTTATCAGGACAAGAAAAACTCAAGTTTGGGGGTATTATTATCCACTGAAAGATTCTAATATTCATTGTTAATATCTATAATATTCATTTGATACATTATACATAATCAAAATTTTTGTTTATTTTACACTTTGAACATCATTTCACATCATGATTGCAATTTTTTCATAAAATTAAGTATTGCATGGTACATATTTGAACACATCATAAAATAGAAAATTTTATTTATTTTATTTTCAAATTTTATTTCATGGTATCCCATTATATAAGGAATAATAAATCCTTTTGTAGAACATGGAAATTCCCATTGTAAGACCACGAAATTGGGCCTTGAACCAAGTACATTCTCGACGAAGTGAACTGGGAAATTGCCCAATAATAGTACTGTATAGGATGATATCTAAGCACAATGATTCGAAAAACTGAAATAGAGATATAATAGATCATGGGGAACATTTCATTCAGTAGTCAAAAAATATAATTCAAATGCTTGAATGATGTAGGTAGCCCAATTTGAAGATGAAAATCTCGGCCCGATGTTGAGGCCCAGAAAAACATAACACTACTTGAATCATAAATAAAAAAATTAATTTAGGGTGAAATTTAAAGAATATAAGGGGAAATCCATATATTTATTTTTTTCTTCTATGCCCCACCCAAATTGGGCCATCTAGAAGCTCTTTTGGACACCTATGTTTGGTGGTTGCAAGATGGATGCCATTTTAGGTCATGGGTGGGAAATTCCAAATTCCACGAACTTTACACCACACTAGGCCTACCATACTACAGTGGGAAGAAATTGAATGTTGGGGAATCTACCCATGCATCTTGAAATGACTATTTAAGGTAGTTATGGTGAAGGATTTAAGGATATTTTGTTCTTGGTTTCATTGTAATGTTATGATGCCACTTTGTGTTTGTAATCACATTTATTTGTCATGTAATTTGTCCAATTCACCTTAGATTATTAATAAAAGTTCTTCATATTCTCTTATTATTTTATTATTTTAATCACGTTGATTCCAATTCCTCATGGTGTGAAAATATTCACAATAGAACTTGTGAAATTATTCAAATAATGGTGGAGTAATTATTTTTTATTATTTTTCTCTTCTTTAGTTCCTCCCTCATGAGTGTACTTCCCACTTCCAATGATAGAATATCATCAATGGAGGTATAAAATCTTATTGGTTGATCCAAGGGAGTATAAAGGGGTTGTATTGGATGTTATTTTTTACTAAATAATAATTTATCTATTTCTCTTATTTGAGTTTTTCATTCATGGATATTTTATCTTCCTCGTCCTTTTGGAATTTTATAACTGCACTTTTCAAGTGATAATAAGATACTTTTACTAAGAGTTATCATGAATATGATATTCCAATTTTATATGTGATTATAATGGGTATGTGACGGTGTTAATCTAGTAAGTGATAAGGTTACATTGATTTTATTGAATAAATTTTTCTCAAGTTAATGAAATTTAAATATTCGAAAAATAAATTTATCCAGTACATCCCCAAGAGACAACCTAGGATCAAATGATTCACTTAATTGAAAATCACTTACATCTTTAGTTTTATAGTAATGCAACAACAAATAAACCCCAATTTTGTCCAGTTAATTGAAAAAAACCCATAGAATGTACGTTTCTATAGGTTTATTCATAGGTGTCTGAGGATTCGACAACCCAAGCTACACTACAAGAGACCACTTAACCAAACAAACATGTGTAACTTTAGGTGATACCACTAAATAAAGAGTTCCAAGGCACAGGGTTCCTCAAAGAGTTGATAGTAAAAATTTTAAATATATTTTATCACCCATGTGTAGTTTCTTTAGAAACAAAAAATAACACCGAATTGGAGTCTCATATCAGAATTATGAGACCACAATTGCATTCAGAATGTCATGCTAACCCTAATCATGACATAAACTTTCTTAGAATCTGATGTTTGGTTGGAGGTGTGTTGATGAAGCGAATGTTGGTGGGGAGTTAAATGGGAGGATTTATTTAATAAGACTTAATTCAATCCCCTCCCCTTACCCATTTGGTTCACAGACCCTCTCTTATTCCCTGTCAAGTGAAGGATGACCTGATGAGAAAATTAATGAAATAAAGTGCCATCAATCTCCAATCTTGACAGTGATCAGTACCAGATTGTGGAGTAGTAGCATCAAATAACTATTTCAACCCCAAAGCTTCATAGTTTTTCCACGAGGTATTTTTTTGAGTTTAAGGACTTGATCCCCTTTTTTATGCATGGTTTTAAGGTTTTATGTCCCATAGATTCTTATTGGGGACCCCTTGAAGGTAGATCTATGAGTTTTGGGGAAATAGGGGTGGCTTGGCCATCTCAAAATGATTTTTCAATTAATTTTTCCATCTACACGGTGTGTAGACCAAAGGAACATTCCATGTGTTCTTCCCATTCAGGTAAGATGAGTTTTTGGGACTACATGCCATGTACCAGAGTTACACACTATGTATCGGAGTAACATGCTTTGTACGAGAGTTACATACCATATAGTGACTCCATGTAATGTGGAATGAGGACATGGAAATGGAATCCATATGGAATAAATGGGTAAGAGACATGACCAAGGGATAATTTATCTTGGAAACACCATGAACCATGGGGTACATGCCCTGTGGATGACATAATTGGATGATCCGTGTGAGTGGAATACACAGCTGGGGCCTAGGTCTGGTGAGACATTCCATGTACCTCCCCTAAATGACATGTGGTACCATATTCCCAGCTAATTCATGTTGTTAGAGGAGACATATAGGTGTTCCGGTGGGGGTTACAAGCCCACTAGATCCCCTTACATGATATGTAGTCTCCTGAGTTTCTTCCATTAGTGTCTCCTCCTCTGGGGAATGGATTCCGGAAAATGAGTAGCCAATACAGAGAATTTTTCCAAATAGAACATGATGGTGGCCATATATTGGGCTTAGGATATTTGAGGTGAGGTGATGTTGTTGGTATCTTAGTTTAGTGATGTTTGGACTAGAAACGATTGAGTGAGAACACATGGTTTAACCATATGAGGGTTTTCTTCACAATATATAGTCAGTACAAGATTGGGATCCCCTCAATAGGATGAGCATGGATAGAGTTTTAGTATCCCTTTGGAGATTCCTAGGTGGGATCCTCTATCATATCATTAGAGTTTTTGTATCCCTAAGTAGAGTTTGGGGTGGGATCCTTTAGTGTATTGTTTGCCTAGATCTGGTTCTTAGTATTTCCATGACCAACTCTAAATGGGTAGCGATCCATTAACTAGAAGGAAAAACTTTTAGTGATTGAGGTATCATTGGGTATACTATCCCCCACGTAGCAGGAGATGATAGTAGGGTTGTGAAATCATCGATTATATGATCTCATACTCAGTGGATAGTTTATGCAGGTTTTTTGGTATCATCGGGTGTACAATCCCCTACTTCATGAGTTATACTAGATGATTTCTATGGAATATTTGTGACCTACTCGGCATGGGAGACGATCCTTTATCTGAGTGATCTCTTAGATATCATATTGGGTTGTGGTATCCCCTAGCAGATCTTGGGAGTGATCCCCCATCTGAGTGAGATTTTTGGGTTACTGAATTTGGTTGTGGTATTTCCTAGCAGATCCTAGGAGTGATCATATAATGACCCAATCATAATGTAAATATAAATTACATCACTTTTTATAAATACTTAAAACATTAAAAAATAGACCCTTAAAGATTTTATTAGTCTATTTACTTTGGAATCATGGAAAGATAGACACTGATACATAAGTGATCTATATTATCTCCCACTAGGTTGTTCTTGACTAAAACCATTCTTAGACACATCAAACATAATACTTATCTTTATAACCTCAGGAAGAAAACATAAAATGGGTGAGATTAGATTCATATTAAGGGTACACAAGAGAGACATATAAGAATAATCATGGACATAAGGTTATGAGAACGTGATTATAACATTAGAATATCATAACCTATATATATCGAATATCCTAAACATAAATCCTGGAATAATGATTGGATGCCCATAAGATATGAATCATTAGGAAATAAAGAACATAATCCATGAAAACATAAAATAGGAATAAATCATTCAATTATGGTAGACCCATAAGAATATATATAATGATTAATAATAGTAGTTATAGAATTACTATCGAGGCCATATTAGAATAAAAAGTCCTTTACTATATTGGGTTCACTCAACATTTGAGCCTAATATTACGGGACCATGTTCACTCCTCATTCTAGCTATGTAATACTAATCCTAGTTAACTACTCATTCCAACCATGTCTATATCATTTGATATAAATTATAACCTAATTCATTGGTGGGAGATATAGGTCCCAACCATCCTATAATGAAACCATATGTACATGTGCCACAAGATTATAAAAAATCATATAATAACCCATGAAATGAAATGGGTTTTTAAACATGTAATCATATCTTAACCTATGGAAAAGATACATGTTTTATAATCATTTAATCAAAGAATAACTCATGAATATAATAGGGTTTCATAAGTATATAACCCATGAAAGAGAAAAAGATTTCAAAAACATCAGAACCTAAAAATTAAACCATTAAAATAAATAATGTGAATGGAAACACTGATTCCATTACCTCTAAATGATTGAGTAACACCAACCGATGTTAAATTTGATGGGAAATAATTTTGAAACATCATTTCAAAACATTTCATGAGGTAATTATCCATTCTACTTTGAAAATTCTTCTTAAAATATAAAACCCTTTGAAAATAATTTTCATGAAAAGAATCCTGAAAACATAAAAAGGATGAATTGAAAAGATATTTAAATCCTTTATTCGTTGAAAATTTGTAAAGGATCGTGAAAAACTTTTGAAAGCTATTTTTCTTGAAATATCATAAAAGATATAAGAAAACCTGTTGAAATACAATTTCCATGAAAAATAATTTGAAAAATTATAACGAAGTTTTGAAAATTAATTGAAAATCATTTCATTGAAAATCACTTTAAAATTTTTTTTCTTAAAAATTAATCTTTTAAACATGAAAATTATGCTTTAAAGAAACGAAGATGGGTAAATCTGTACTTTCTATATGTGAAAAAAAACATTTCATTTACATGGTAAACAGTTTAAAAAAATCTTTTATTACAAAGATAAAATAATATTCATTTGAAAAAATTTGTACAATACAAAAAGGTAAAAATGTATTTTAATTATAAGAGTATATTGGTATAATATTCTTGGAATCCCTTTTTGGAAGTCATAGTTTTGACGGAATGCATATTTCTAAGCAAAGAGAGGCAAGGTCATATTTTCTTAAATTTTTTTCATAATTATATTAAGTTAAAAAGAGTGAAAAATGGTATTTATACCTTAATAAATCAATAATAACTATAAGGGAATAAAATCAATAAGTGTTTTTTAAATAAGGATCATCTGATTTAATCAATAAAAATGTGATCATATATAATCTTGATAAACAGTGAGATTGTTTTAGTAAACTCATACCACTTGGTAATGTTGAATCATACTCCCCATGTAAGAAAATGAAATTAAATTTAGCTTAAAAATATCATGAAAATAAGTATGTTCATGTTATAACATGTCAAAGGCAGTTTATACACCTCATATAAAAATATATGTGTATAACATGACATGTTTCTCAAAGAATAAAAATTGAGAAAAAATTACATTACCGATTTCATAACATTTGAAAAATAATCCCCATGAAAGAAATATCAAAACACTGTTTCGTAAAAAAAAATATTTTAGTATAACAGTCATATAATACATTGAAGAGAAGTATATATACACCACAAAATAAGTTAATGGTGAATAAGGCATGTAAATCACAAAATTAAAGAGTGAGATGAAATTATCTTACCTTGTGTCTTGAATATCGTTGTACTCATAAAAAACTCATCCATAATAAGTATAAGTTTATTATAAATCTATAAAAGGTACATAATATTATATATAATAACTTATATGGTTTTATTTTGACTTTATATTACCCGTTTTTTAACAATTCTATGTTAAGGTTTCACTTCGGGTAATATCAGCTTTATTCTCAACATGTGTCTTAATTTATTATATCTTTTATGCTTATACATATATCATGATTTAAAGAATGGAAAAATGGTTTAAATATCATTTATATTCATTATATGTGTATTATAATAAACTATATAATATATAAGTATGAAATAGAATACATCATTCATAGAGACGGTAGGCCGTACACACAGATGAACGTTGTTTCCATTTTATTATCAAATTGATATAATGATATTAAATGACATATGTGTATATATATCATTATTATTTTATAATTATTATATCGTATATGTCATATAATTTCAATGAAACAACCTTTAATAATATTCATGTAGTGTTTAAACAAATCACTTAGCATTGAGGTGGTGGTAGTCCACATTTCCTCAAATGAAATTATTACATATACACAAAATGTAATGTATTAAGATATTTGTTGTAAAAGGATTTAATAAGCTTAAATAAATAATAAATATAATATATAAAATATATTAACATATTTTCCATCATAATATCCACCATGAGAGGTGGTAATGAAGAAAATGAACAATCATCATTTTGTGAGCCCGTAGTTCTCCATACACGTAAACAGTATGTTCATTACCCATTATATGGATGTGTGTGTATGTGTAGGTTGATCCCTTATAATAATATAATCCTAGTATATTTAGGTTACTAGTTTTGTTATAAAATCATGTAATAATATGTGTTTAGGGGTGGATAATTGAAATAAAATAAAATAACTTGAGGAAGAATGTTAACTCTTATTCAGGTAACTCTTTTTGGTTTGCAGAAAAGGGACTACTTGGATTTATTTATCCCCAAGTGAAATATTATATTAGTAAGTGAGGTTTTTTGGGGAGATATTTTAGAATATATTGGACAAACTTATGTGGATATAGATTTTTGAAGAATTGGGAGGATGGGAGTCTTTTTATAGTGGAAGTGGAGTCGCACACTTGTAATATTTTGGAAAATAGAATCCACGCCTACATTTTTTATTTAAGATGGATCCAATAATGGTCCAATTTTGAGAAAAGTAAGAATGGGTTTGAAATATTACCACCAAATGGATTTTGTAATAGTTTATAAGTTATTTTGTCCCTTAAGATCATGGTTTAGTCCCTTATTAAGGTAAATTTAATCTTAATCATTATAATTAATTATAATTAATTTCACCAATTTTTTATTCAAAAAACTAAGTTGAACTTGTTAAAAATTATAAATTATGATGATTAAAAATATGGTATCCATTTTTAAAAATAAAAAACACATAATTGGCAGAAAATAATTTAAATATAATCGTGGAGACACGATGAAAATGCAGGGTTTTCAAATAAAAATGTTCAAACATTTTCTATTTTTTTATTGTCAATTTCAATGTGAAAATAATTCCAATGACCTAAATTGGATTTATTGATAAAAATTAAATCTATGTATACTTTAAAAATAACTTAAAATATAATTTAAATATATAAATAAATTATATTAAAAAGACGTTTTGAGTTAAATTTTAGTATTTTTCATTATTCATTAAGAACCGAAACTTCACAGAAAAATAAAAAATAGTCCCTAATCAAATTTTTATGTTTCTATATCGAAAATAAATTTTATTTTTACATATAAAAGTTAGAAAATTTATTTTTAAAATAGTTTCAACATCAAATGGTGGTTAAAGTACCTTATTAAAAGTATAGGTTTTTTATGAGTAAAATTAGGTTTGTTCTTATCTTATGCCGATAAAATTTATATGGATGAATTTAAAAAATAATCTATTGATTATATAATATATAAATTACATTAATATCACTAACTAATTGAAATTAATTTAATTTTTTAAAATAAAATATCATTGTGAGCATAAAAATAGTTTTCTATAAAAATATTCAATTTATATTAAGCTAGTTCATCATTACTAATGAATTCATTTTATATTTGTTTATAAGGTTGGTTTTCCTAAGTTAGTTATTACTATTAATAACTTCTAACTTAATGGATGAGTTATGTATTAATATATTGAATAATAATTTTCTATAATATATTATTGTTTGGTAAAACTCAGTCTTGAATTTTACGCAAGCCATCATGTATAGTTAGTCTTGAGGGTAACAAATGATAACCTTAGTGTTTTGTATACAGAAATATGACCTTTTATATTGCATACAGTGCAAAATTAACTTGAAAATTCATATAAATCAATGAAAAAATAGTCCTTTAATATATATAAAATAACTATTTTTAGAGTTGTGTGAAATGAAAAGTATTAAAATGAATAAATTAATTTTTAAAATAATCACAAATCTCATGGTGTTACAGATCCCCATTACTAGGAGTTGTGATTTATGGTTTTTAGAATGAGTTCGTAGTGTCCCCTAATAGTTCTCGGAAGGGATCCACTTCTTAAGGTTTGAGCCCTTGTGTTGTTTCAGTAGGGTTTATAGCACCCCCCATCTTGGATGGTTACGATCCCCTTTCCGAGTATCAATATCCACCATGTTTCTTTATGGTGTTCTTGGTGGAGATATCCAAAGAGAATATTATCTCAGATATATGCCCCTTGGGATGTAAGTGTTGTGCCATAAAATTTTTGTTACTCAACGTGGTGTATCTCTCAGACGTGCCATCAGGGATGACTGGGTTGTACTTGAGGGAGTGTACCTCTTGGATGAGTGTCATCTAGGATGAAATATCTCATGGAGTGTGTGATCCTAGATGAGTGTTTCCTTCAAGACTCAAGTAGTAACCTATCGCTGGCCATGAGATGGTAATCTCAGAAGGCTTGGAGTCTATGATAAGTATATATGGGTAATTTTATAGGGTTTTCCTTATGGTGTTGTAATATATTGGTTAACACACCATGTGGTTTGCACTGACTAGCCATGTTAGTTGGGGATGGTCTTGAGATGGAGTTTCTATCTTGTTCAGGATACCTCTGGGTGGGTTGAGTGGAATGTTGCCATTAAATTTCTCCCTTTTCTTTTTAGTTTTTGGGGATCCTACTGAGTATCATTGTACTCACCCGTTCATGGTATTTTCCCACAATTTTTGAGTCTTATTCTGACTACAGACCTTTTAATATCATCCTAAGAGGACTCAGAGCAGGAAAATCTTATTAAGGTTGACTGACAGAGGTATTTAATGTAACTTTTTCTAGGAGATTTCCGATGGGTTCATTTGACAATGATCCCCTCCTAATGAGCAGGATGTATTATTTTATAATTTTGTTTTTATGGAAATTTTTCCCTTTTTGTACTTATGTTTTACTCTGGTTGGGATAGATGTATGATTGCATTTAATTTTCAGTTTTTATATATCTATGAACTATTTCATTTATGTGTATAAGGGTGTGTGCATATAGGTACCTTAAGCTATGCCCTCCCATGAATGAGATATCATACACAACATTAGACTCCCCCTAGACTATGGAGGTAGGCTTAGGGAGTCACAGATCGATACCCATTGGGTCAGTTCATGAAAGAGTGGCATCAGGGCAAGGTTTCATTTTGGGATTGTATTGTCATGTGTTTAGTTTGGGTTGCATAGAAATAATATTAGGATTTTATTATTTCATATTTTAATCTTGGGACTCTTGTTTTGGTGAAACATTTGATGTATCCATTCACTAGGACTCTAATAACGAACATTTTTGACTTGGTACATTGGGACACTGGTCATAGGGAAATAAATGGTACATGCATCATATAGGAATCTACTTTTGGTTTTTGCTGTCTTTATTGAGTAATCTCCCCAGATATAATCATTGAACATGGTGTGCCTTAATTTTAATTTAGGATTATTCAATGATGAAATTTGGATAGGGTTTCATGGTAGGATTGTGGTGACAATATGCCCCGATGTGAGGCTTTAGTGTTGGTTACTAGTTATGAGGGAGGACCTCTGAGTGATCTATCTGTTGAGACACCACCTATTGAGTATAATATCATGCATTAATTTCACTATGAGGATGAACATAGGTTGATTTAATTTCATGATTTCTAACCATAGTGACCTCTAATGTTTACGGTTGATCTAGATCCCCAGGCAGCGGATGACTGGCTCGAGGTAGTCACACATATTTTCTGCCTTGTGAGGACACCTCCCGATCAGTTGGTGGTCCTAGAAGAAATTATTTTGCATGGTTCAGATATGTGATGAAAAATTATAGTAACTAAATCCCTTGATGAGGTTATTCTCACTTGGGTTGAGTTTTAATATATCTCCAAGGAGGAGTTCTATATGGCCATACTAAGGTCGGTGCATATCCAGGATCTTCTATAGCGTTAGTAGGATAACAAGACTATGATAGAGTACTAAGTGAGGTTTACAGACCTATAAAATTACTTCATATATATGGATTGTGATCCTTTATTAATAGAATGGGAAATTAAGAAGGGTTTTAACTTGGATATCTGGGAATCAGTGGCGCTGCTGTGAATTCCTACCAATGCTGGAGTGCTGGAGTGGGCCCTGGTGGTGGAGGGATTTCTAGTTGACAATACTCTAACCATTAGTGATGGGTAAACAAGATATGGGACCTCTATAGATGGTTAAATTTTTAGTATAAGACAATAGGCCCAGACATCTTGGTATTCATGATGCATTAGGAGGTTATCCCATGATAGAGGGTCTAAGGTGTAGGGCTTCCATGCTGGTTTTTGTTTTCCACCAGAGAGAGAGTTTTACACTTTTTATGGTTAGGGAAAACATTATAAAGATTTTATGACCCTTCATTTCAGTAATAGGGATTCATTCAATGAAAATCCTTGGGAAAGGTAACGTTTTGAGTATAGAGGTCTGTAGTGTAGCAGGTATTGTGGTGGAATGGGTGGATTAGAAAGAGGTGGAAAATGGTATGCATTTCCACCGTCACCCCTAGGTGGTATATGCTAGTATCAGGGAACTAAAGGATGAGGGATAAGTAATATTTATTCTATATAGGCCTTTGAACCATAATCTCAGAGGGATAGAGGTATGATCTATGTCTTTTCTATGTTCTACAGTAGTACTTATAGAAACTATTGTGAGGAACTCTTTTATTTCTACTTCTTTCTTGAGGTTTGTTTTGAGTGATTTGAGGCATTAGTAAGTCCCCATTTTAGTATTTCTTGACTTATATTTAATTTATGATGAATAGTTATCCATTACCCACCAAGATATATTTTTAGATGTGATTTAAAACCATGAAGGAGAGTCAGTGCTGCCTAAAGAGGTTAGTGTTGAGGTCTGCTGGATATGTTCTTTAAACATGTGTGTTCAGGATAGGGTTATGAATTCGAGGTTTGAGTGAAGGGAATGGTAAGACCTAGAGTATGTGCTTGAGTATCCTGGTTTGTTCATTAGTACCCTTAAATTTTTAGCTTCACTTTTTTATGCAAGATGCTTTATGTGTTCGTGGTTCAGTTTGAAATGGATTTAGACTTGTGAGGATGTGGGATGTTTTCCCCGCTAATATGAATTCAAATGACATGATGAAAAACCATGAGGATGAGTCAGTTCCACCAAAAGACGACAGTATCAAGGTGTGTTCGGTGATTTCCTTTGAATTGTGTGTTCAGAGTATGGTTTTGTTGGTTTATTAATTTGCTTAGTGATGTGGTGTTCTGCTAGACACTATATCTACAGATGGACCAGATGTTTGGGGTTTCCCACATTTCATAGCTGAGGAGACATGTACCTACTTTATATCATGATTTCAACCTGGATGAGCTGTACTTTGGTGTATTGAGCATTTAAGTTCCCCTAAGTGCATACCCATAAGAATTATGGGAACCCTTGATGACCTTTGCGGTGGTATTAGTGAAGTTTCTAGCGTGTGTTTCCCAGTTAAGAGTTCATTTTCATTCTATATACCTAGGTTTTATATTTTTTGGGGGGAAAGTATTTAATATGGGGAGGATGTAGTGACTCATGTTTTTACCTATATGACTTTGGAATATTCTTAAGAATATTTCTGAAGCTAGCTGCTGAGTCGGTATGGAGTTACAAGGCCTAGAGAGAATCGATGCAATGATTATAAAGATACTAAATATATTTTATCACCCATACATAATTTCTATGTAAATTTGGAATAAAACCCAATTGGAGACTCGTATCAGAATTTTGAGATTGAAATTGAGTTTAAAACTTTTTGTTTACCCTTGGTATGGCATAAAATTTTCGGCGTGGTGTGTTTGGTTGGAGGTGATTTATCAGAGAATGTGTTGGAGAGGAGTTAAATGAATGGATTTATTTTTAAAAAAATAAATTAATCCCCTCCCAACCTTTGGTGTGCACAATAGGTGCCTCCTCCCATCCCCCCTTAGAGTGACAGATGAACTAAGGCAAGTATAGTTGAAACAAGGTGTTGTTGATCTCTGATCTTGATGACGATCACTCATAGATTGTGTATCAGTAGCTTCATAGCTTATTTTGGACCCCAAGGCATCATTGTTTCACCATAATGTAGGTGGTTTGAGTTTTAATTCCTAAACCCATTGTCTTTTCATCATTTTAAGGTCGTAGAGCCTTTGGATGATTTTTAGGGACCACTTGAGGGTTAATCAATGTGTTATAGAAAAAAGGGTGTTCCAGGATTCTCATAGGTATTTTATGATGGATTTTTCCATCAACATGGTTTATAGACTAGAGGGAAACATTGTGTTTCCTTGTCGTTCAGGGGAAGATGAGTTCTGAGGACTATATGCTATGTACCTAAGTTAAACGACCTATAGTGACCCCATGTAATGTGGCCTGAGGAAAAGGCTAGGTAATCTGTGTGTAATACACAATCAATAGACACAACCAAGGGGATTTTTATCAAGGGAACACCATGTACAATGGGGTACATGGAATGTGGATGAATCTATTGTCTAATCTATGTGAAGGGAATACACAGTCAGAGCCCGGGAGAGGTGAGACACGCCATGTACCACTAGTACATTCCGTATTGTACCCCATGCCCAGCCAATTCATGTGGTTAGAGGATAGAACCAGGTGTTCATTCAGGGGTTACAAAACTTGTAAACCCCATTACACACCATGTATTCTCTTTTTGGTGGAGTTTGACCTTTCATATCTCCTTCTTTGGGGCTCAGATTCAGGCCTACAGGTAGCCTATCTGAAGTGGGTTTCCACATTCAATGCAATGGTAGCCATGGTTTAGGCCTAGAATATTTGAGGTGAGGTGTTTTTCTAAGTATCCTGGTTTAATGAATTTTATTCCAATTGTAATTGAGTGAGATCCCTTGGTTCATCCATATGAGAATTTTTGTGTAATTACTTCCTTGAAATATGATTGTGATCCCCTATTTAGGAAGAAAATGTATAGATTTCTTGTATCCCTATAGAGAGTCTAGGGTGGGATCATCTATATTAAAATTAGAGTTTTTATATCCATAAGGATATTTTGTATGGGTATCCTCTAGAATATCATATCCCTTGGTCGGGTTCTTTGTATTATTGTGACAAACTCTAAATGGGTAGAGATCCCCTATCTAGCAGGACATCCCTATAGGGGTTGAGGTAAAATTGGGTATATGATCACCTATTTAGAGGGATATGATTGTAGGGTTGAAACATCATTGGTTATACAATCCCCTACTCATAGGATGATTCATCTCAGTTTTGTGGAATTTTTTGGAGTATGATATCATACTTTCCATGTTATACCCAATGAGGTTTGTGGAATCATCCTGACCAACCCTATTCAAATGACGATCCTCTGTTTGAGTGATATGATCTCCAGGATGTTAATTTTTTTTTGGTTTCCCCCAAAATATCCTGGGAGTGATCCAATTGTTGAGTGAGATCTTTGGGTTACCAGATTGGCATGTGGTATCCCATAATAGATCTCAGGAGTGAACCCCGATCTGAGGAGTTATGGTTCATGGTTTTTGAGACAGGGATCATTGTGTCCACCTGTGGTTCCTAGGAGGGATCCACTATCCATGTTTTGTGACCTTGTGTGGTTCCAGTAATATATTTTCCACCCCATCAAATATGGTTGAGATCCACTATCTGTGCATCGAGATCCACAGAGTATTATCAAGGAGTTCTTTGTGGAGATATCTGAAGAGTGTATTCTATCATATGTATTTTTCTAAAGAAGGCAGCTTTCATCCATTAGCTCTATGTTACCTCATGAAGGGTATCAATTAAATGATCAATTTTGGATGGATGGGTTGTACTTAATGAAGCATGTCTCTCAGATGTATGCCATCTAGGATGATAGAGCTCATGAAGTGTGTGGTATGGGATGTGTGTTTCCTTCAATCCTTGAGTAGTAACTGATCACTGGATATGAGGTTGGAACCTCATAAGGTTTGGAGTCTGAGATAATTATATTTGGTTTCTTTTGGTTTATCCTTGGGGTGTTTTCATATCATGGTTGACACACCATGTGGGTTGGGATAAAATGTCATGTTACCCAAGGATGGTTTGATTTGGATTTTCTCTCTCATATGAGTTATATCTGGTTTCATTGAGAAGACTGTTTCCTTTCATTTTCTCCGTTTTATTTTGGTGTTTTGGGTTTCCTACTGAGTATCTTTATACTCCTCCCTACATGGGATTTTTCAATATATGTTTTGTCTTATGTACACCAAAAATCCTTTGAGAGATTCCTAGGGGGACCTAGAGTAGGTAGATCATACTGAGGTAGACCTACTAGGGGGTTTACTAGAGCATGGTTGAGGATCCTTTTGGTGGGTGAATTTAATAGTGATCCACTTCTTCTAAAATGGTTGCATGATTTTACAATGTTATTTTGATAGAAAGGTATTTTTAATTTTTTTGGATATTCTAAACTATGGTTGGGAAAGATATGTGTATGCATTTAATTTTCAATTTTTATATATCTATACAATATTTCATGGATTTTTATGTGGTTTGATGCGTACATATACCTTAGGCTACAGACTTTCATCTGTGGGATATCCTACTCGTCCCTAGATACCAGCCCCTGGCCAATAGAGGTGGGCTCAAGGTGTCATTGTTCAAGCCCTGTTGGGTTGATTCGTAACATAAATGAATTTTTTTTATGTTTTATAATGAATATTCATGGAAATAACTTGTTTTAAAAAGTTAAAATAAATGATATTTCTTAACTAATTATATTTCCCTTTTGGGGTAAAATGTTTTGATTTGTTGATAGGGGGTTTCATGAGTTATAATGTTTATAAATAGACTAAAAGTTTCCTTATTTGTATATCTATTATTGATGGTTTTATGATCATCCCATGTTTTTAATTATTTTTCACATAATTTAATAATTTTTAAGGGATTGGAAGAGTCCAATCCATATTTCATGAAAATTTTACATAAAATAGATCATGCTTTATCTTTAAAAGTTTTTATATGGTGTAAAAATGGATACAGATCAAAAGTGACCATTTTTTATTTTATGGTTTTGTTATGTATGAGTTATGAGATAATTTTATTAAAATATAAACATGAAATAATCCTCAATGTGAAAGAAATTAATTTCCTGAATAAAACTCGACATTATGTAATGCTTTTTGTTGGGTCCTTATAGTTGGTATTAGTGTTTGGTTTATATATCTATAGAGGTTAGGAAAATGTTAATAACTTTCCTTATAAATATTTTTCATTATGGTCAAGTCAAAATGTTATTGAATTTGAAGATTACCATGTTGATTCATCTAAAATATTTCAGTTCAGAATGGTTTTCCATAGAGGGACTATGGAATCCATAGTGGTAAGGAACTAAGAAGAAAATATCATTTAAAATCAACATTTTATGATGGTTGGAATAAAAAAGAGAAATTTATTGTAGAAATTGATCAGCTGACTCAGATAATAAATGGTGGTGGTATCCATGATATAGAGGAACCAATTATACCCCAAAGGAAAAGGTATTTTTAAAAGCATTTCATGAGGAAACATCCCCTATAATTATGTGGATCATCTACCCTAGTGGTTTCCTAAGGATGGATCAATGCTCTGTAATTAATATCTGATGTCATAGGATGTACCGAACATAAAAATGAAACACTTTCCATTTTTTGTTTTGATGTTGAAGTTGATCAATGATGTTATTTGGTTAAGGATACCATGGATGAATATCTTCTTGATTCCATGGAATGGGAAACATTGAAGGATCTTTTCCTTGAAAAATATCTCCTAATGGTTGTTCAACTTCAAATAGGGGAAAAAATTCATAACTAAGGCAAAAAGATGAATATTCCATAGCTACATATGAAGAAAACATCATAATATTGGTTATGTATGTGCCAGGTTTTATTCAGTACACTGATATAAAAATTAATCCTTTTTTACTCTGGATTGAAACTAAGTCTATGTAGAGTGTTCGATGCATAATAATTTAAAATCTAAGATAATGTTTTTATTTGTGACGATAAGGTTGAGTCGATGTTTTCTAAATGTTATCTGCCTCATGATGATAAAAGTAAGAATATTTCAGGATTGTATCTGATGAGGAAACATGCAATAATGAAATCTGGAGGTAAGAAAATGAAGTTCTAATCATGTAGTAAGTGTGGTAAAAAGCACATCAGAGAATGTATTATAAAGATAGGGAAGTGTTACAGATTTGGAATGTTTGTACACAAGGCCCATGAATGCAAGGAAAATAATCCCAAGAAATCAAAGAATGTTCGAAATAAAATCCATTAAATGGTATGATGTTTCAGCTACAATTAAAAGGGTCATTATGATAATTTATGGCAGATATTAGTCACATAGAATGAAAATATTCATGATTAGAAATATAAATCTGTATCAAATTTATTTTCTACTACTGTAGTTGATGTTGGGATATCAAATGAAGTGTTGATAGACATGTTACATGTGTTTTTAAATTATACCAATACTTTGTTCTACTCTGGATCTTTTAATTCGTTCAATTTTTAGAATTTAGAAAGTAGACCGAGATTATCACATCATAAAATTAAGATAGAAAATTCGGTAAAAACTCACAGTGGAAGTTTTAAAGAAACCAATATTTATAAAAATCTTCCTATTGTCATAAATGGAATGTCCTTTCCTAAAAATATTGTTGAAATGTCCATACAAGAGTTTTATATCATTCTGGGTATATATTGTATTTCTGTTGACTATTATAAGATATATTACTATTCTAGAAATGTTGGGTTCAATTATTTCATGCCTTTAATAAATTAATAAGAAGAGAATAAATTTATTAAGGATGAAAATGAGAGTTACTTATCTCATATTGTTTAAAACAAAAAATGATCAAATTAGTGATGTGCCAGTAGTAAATGAATACATGGATGTTTTTATGGACGATTTATTAGTTTTATTCATGGTCAAGAGGTTTACTTTACTATTTACATAGTATCTGATGGTAATACCATTTCTAAACCCCCTTATGGAATGGATCAGGAGGAAATTTTAGAGTGGAAAAATAAATTTCATGAGTTATTAGCTAAAGATTTCATCCAACCTAGCACTTCACCATGTTGTGATCCTATTATGTTTTTTAAAGAGAAATATGGATCAATGAGACTTTAAAATTTTATTTGATCATTTAATAACATATATATTAATAAAATGTATCCTTTTCCACATATCGATGATTTGTTGGATCAAATCCAGGGTGCACAATATTTTTCTAAGGTTGACCTAAGGTTAGGGTTCCTTCATTTAAATGTGAAAGAAGATGAAATTCTAAACATTGAGTTTTAAACTAGATACAGCCACTAGGAGTTTGTAGTTATTCTATTCCAGTCATTAAATACACATATTGTATTCATGGATCTTGTGAATATAATTTTTTCATGAGTTCTTAGATATGTTTTTGGTTTTTTTACTGGCGATATTTTAGTATTTGATAAATTTCAAGAGGAAAATGAACATAATCAAATAATAGTTTTACAAACTGTAACACCCCAAGCTTCTACGGTACGTTTCCCTTCGAATAATGCGATAACGTGTGTTGTACGCAACCTCGAGTTCTAACACACCACAACTAATTAAACTAGCCATTGTGAATAGTAATACCTAATTTTTGAAATCATATATATTTTATATTTCAAAATGGACTTCATTTTTGGATTCGGAATATCGAAATTAGCCTAGGGTGAAATTTTGGTACATTTCGGATAACTTTCATATTTTGATGAATAGTGAAAATTACTAAATTTTAATTAAAAACAACTTTTTTAATCAAAATAATTAATAGTGATAAATTATGAATTTGAGTGGTTTTAAAGTATATTTAGAATATATTTTTACCATTTAATATAATGTTGGTCATTGGACATAATTTTACAATTAAACCGAACATAAACAAGTGTCAATCTTTTGATAGTTATTATCTCTTAAAAACACGCTTTTTGTTTTGACAGCGGGAATTAATTTTAAATTAATTTCTGCCACTTCTGTGTTTAGAATTTAGGAAAATGGATTCCATATTTGGAATCAGGATGTTCAAATTGTGTAAATAGGTAACTTTTATTTTTAGACATTTTGAATAATTACTGCGGTAAATATTTTATTTACCATGGTTAAAGGTAAATCTGGTAAATAAGGGTTACAAAAATAATATTATAATAATACTAAATTACCCTAAAACGTGTCCTAACCTTATTGGTGAACACATACCCGACCATGGGCATCTTTGGGTCAATTTGGGGACCACTTGGAGCCACTTGTATGTGGTAGGGACACATTATATTAATAAAGTTAAAATAAAAATAAAAATGGCATAAGCTTACATCTTTTAGAAGAACAATTTTTACATAGGTTTATACATGTTGGATTTTCGATTATAAATATTCATTAGAAATCTAAAAAGATTTCCTACATGATGATATTTTATTTATAATTTTTAGACATCAAATAAGTTAAATTATTAATGACACAATAATGATGCAATGTTTACCTCATTAATAAATCATTTAAATAAATAAGATTATAATGATTAAAATATTATCTAAAACCTGTCCAATTCTTATTGGTTGATGTTATTTAGAATATGAGTCATCTTATCTTCGACCTCAATGATTTTTGGACCATTATAAACCGAATACAAATATATTATAAAGTAATACTTTCACACTTTCCTAAAGAGCCCCTCCTCTCCCTTATAAAAGGAGACCACTTCTACTCATTTCTTCACACCTCTCAAGCCACTTGGCTTGTCCAAACTCTGCCCATCTAAGCTCCCCACATCCCTCTCCTCCTCCTTGAAGCTTCCCCTTAGGCAGAAAGCATTTCAAGAAGTCCTTTGGTTCCAACCAAAGTGAGTTACCTAAATTAAAGGTAACGATTTCTCTTAAATTATTTTCATTTATTTTGCTTCTCCAACCCCAAAACTCTTTTTATTTCCCTTCTTTTGTAACAACAACAGTATCCTCAATATACTAGGATGTTGTTATAAGAAGTATTCAAACTACACATACACACAACTCCATCTAATGGATGATGAACATAATGTTTCTGTGGATGGCAAATTAACACCTCACGAAACGATGATTGTTCAAATACATCTTACCGCCTCTCATGGTGGCCATTATGATGGCACTAAAATTAAATATGATATTAATGATATATATTTTATATATAAGCTCCTGTAATTCCATTTTATTTCATACCATTATTCGTTTCATGTTGTATATACATACGATAATTTCATTTGAGGAAGTGCGGACTACCGCGCCCTTAAAATGATATGACTCGTTCATACCACACATGGAACGTATAAAGGATGGTGTTAATAAACTTAAGTAACATATATAAAATATTATATTATACTGGAATATTAATATACCTATGTATCATTTGGATTCGATTCTGTTAAAATAAAAATTAAATGGAAATAGCGTTCGTGCGTACGTACGGACTACCGTCTCCACGAACGCGATGAGATTCATTCTCCATCGTATCCATTCAAGTATAATTATCATTTAATGATTTAAAAATGATGTTTAAGGACTTTATATCATTCTGGATATGAATAAGATACAACAAACATGACTTATGTAACAAAACATAAAAAGAAAATGAGTAAGTTAACACACGAAACGACGATAATACTAAGATATTATTATCAAATCAATATTAAAAGATCATATATGATATCATATTAATGTATATGATTCTTGTATAATTTAGTAACAATTATTTCACTATTATACAGGAGGTTAACCTACCCCAACCAAGGAAAAGTACAAGGTAAGGGTTATTTCACAATCTCTTCATTATCCGAGGTTGTATATACGTAATAATCTACTGGGATCTCTTTATCATCCACATCCATGTTTTCTTCGAAATGTATTTCAAAACATTTTTACTATTTACAATAATATGGGTTAAAGTCATTTATACCCTTGTTTGACTTTTTATAAGAGGTTTATAAAGGAATCTTTCCGTCCTTTTCAAAACAAGGTCCTTTTTAACCTTTTCGACAAAATTGAAGTAAGAATGTTTTTTTAACTTATACGGTGGGTGCGGTTATTTTCCGCCATTATAAATCATCGAAGCTTTCCTTACAAGCTTATAAGAATATTTTCAAAGAAAATGTCTTATTTTATATGGATCTTAAATGATTTCAAAATTAAAGGAGATATTTCTTTAAAAAGAATTTTGATTTCATCTATGTCAACATCCTTTGATGGATTTTAAGATTATTTGAAGTTGATTTATTATGATACAAAACTTTTATATTGTATTGAAGGTTTTGTGATATGTTTGACTGTGGATGTGCTATTTTTATACCATTCATAGTTTATGGTGAAATTATTGACATTTCGTATGCTAGTTTTAATACGAATGTTTATGTTATGTTTAAACCTTTTTCATATGGGAATGCATTGGACTTATTAAGTGACGGGTGGAGCCCGCTATAGCTCCTCGATGCATCGGTAGGTCTCATGAGACAAACTAGTGTCTTGGCACAAGGCCTTGACAAAATCTTATTTGTAGTCTTAGCACGAGGCCTTGGCTATGTGGTTATGATAGTCTGGCATTATGCATTCCATAATTATGAAAGTGGTTATTGATATTGCATGTGATTATTCGATTAGTAGAATATCCATGTGAACAAGTAAATGGCATTATTTCAATTTACTTTTGCCATACTATGTTGAAGTTCAATTTTAAAAGGCTTTTGTTTTAGTAATTCATTGCCTTAAATGTTTATGCTTATTTTGAATGTTCCGCTATATTGTTATCCTTACTGGGCATTTGAGCTCACCCCTTTTCTATTTTTATTTTTCCCAGGATGTGAAGAAGTAAGTTATGAATGACCTGCAGGGATTTTATGAGGGGTTAATAGTGTGGATTGTGGAAACATTATGTTGTTGTATTAGTTTTTCATTTTATGATGTAATGTAAAACTTATGAATATATCTAGTGTTTCCAAGGCTACTAAACCAATCGGTCTTTCGAGATTTGATCTTTCTTGTGATTATGCCAATGTTATGTAATAATGCACCGACTCTGGGTAGCTGGGGTCGGGGCGTTACAGTTGGTATCAGAGGAAGTTTAGTACAAACCTTGGAAGCTAGATTTAGATAAACTCTGATTAGAGCACGTAGACTTAAGATGAACTTTGAGGATTAGTATAGAAGAACTTCCTAGAATTTTGGTATTGTAGAGATTTTGTGAGTTTTCCGAGCAATACATCCCTGTCTGGATACGAGCAGGTAGAGGCGGCTCTGGCACAGATGTACCTAGGGGTAAAACCCGAAAACACCGCTTTGATCTAGACTCGAACGGGAACTGGCGCACGACAACGGGCCTTGCTGCACTCTTGGTTACGACACTCCCGGGGGATATGCTTAGGATAACTCTCATTTTCTTTACAAATCATTATGAAGGGTTTATGAGTATATACTTCCTCAAAGAAAACATTTTTATGATTATGGATTATATCCATAAATAGTTCAATTTATGTTAAGTGTTTTATAAGTATGGGATTATGTATTTTGATTCATAAACTGATCTAGTTTATGCCATTGTTTAGAAATGGCGCCTAGTGGAAGAAATGGAAACTGTATCAATGCACGTACTCCATGTAGGGATTTCCCTCCTGCTCAAGATAATTATAGTGGGGCTGGTGATGCAACTGGTGCTGATCAGCTAATCACCGTACTGGGACAACTTACTCAGGTTATGGATAATAACCTTACCCGTATGGAGCACCCTGATCCGTAGCGTGGAGGATCAATGTTAGATCGATTCATGAGACAACAACCACCAACGTTCAATGGGAGTACAAATCCCTCAGTAGCTGAGCAATGGATATTTTACCTAGAGAAAATATTTCAGGCTTTGGGGAGTAGTGAAAGGGAAAAAGTTACCATGGCAGTTTACCGCCTCACTGGAGATGCTGATCAATGGTGGTCATTGATTCAAAACATGAAGGAAGATGATGAAGTATCAAACATGGAATGGAGGGAGTTCAAAGATCTGTTTTTAGAAAAATACTTTCCTCGCGACCATCGAGCAGATATGGAAAGGCAATTTCTGAGTCTGAGACAAAAGGAGGATGAGAATGTCACCAAGTATGAGGCTAACTTTACAAGGTTAGCGAGGTATGCTGGAGATTATATTCGCAACCCAAGAAGTAAGATTGATCATTTCTTTGATGGGTTAAAACCATTTCTCCGTAGAGCATTAGTCTCAGAATCCTTTTCGTCGTACGAAGACATTGTCTCATGTGCTATCAAGACCGAAAAAGAATTCTCTAAGTCTTATGACTTTAAAGCGAAGCAAGAGAAGAAGAGACCTGCTGATCAATCTGGGAATGGAAATAAGGGGAAGAAGGGAAAGGTTGAATATCCATCTTGTGGTAAATGCGGGAAGAAACATCCTGGTGCTTGCCTGAAGGGAATGGGAGTCTGTTACAAGTGTGGTGAAAAAGGCCACCAAGCTCATGATTGCAAGGGGAAGAAGGAAGCTACCAATGTTCAGTGCTACAATTGCAGGGAGATGGGGCATTATGCAAATGCATGTCCTAAGCGTCAGGAGAACTTACCTCAGAAAAGGCCAAGGGATCAAGGCCAGGCTTATGCTATCACTACTGCTGAGGTAGAAGCTCCGAAAGACGTGGTGGCAGGTAATTTAATGGTTTCCTCAAGTTTAGCAAATGCATTATTTGATTCTGGATCATCGCATTGTTTCATATATTCCCAGTTTGCTACGAAAATTAGATATTTCCAATTTGATTTAATAAGGGAGTTGTCAGTTAAAACTCCTAAGGGAAGTATCGTTGCAACAAAGTTTTGTGAATCAGTCCCCATTAGAGCACATAAATTTTCTTTATCTGCTGATCTCATCGTCATACCTATGATTGAGTTTGATATAATCCTCAGTATGGACTGGCTTTCGGACTATTATGCGAAGATTTATTGTAAGAAGAAAGAGGTTACGATTCTTGATGATAATGATAAGGAACACCTTATTTTTAGAGCAGAATCGTCACCACCTAATTCTTATTTAGATCCACCCCCAGTAGCTCAACTTAATTCAATTATTGGGGAGGAAGAGAATGACATAACTGTCAGTGAGGAAAGGAATGTTCAAATAGAGGATGTACCTGTTGTGAAAGAGTTTGTAGATGTATTTCCGGAAGATTTACCTGGACATCCTCCAGAACGAGAAGTAGAGTTTTCCATTGATTTGATTCCTGGATCAAGGCCTATATCGAAGACCCCTTATAGAATGGCCACTGTAGAGTTAGTAGAACTAAAGAAACAACTAGAGGAATTGAGTAATAAGGGATTTATTCGCCCTAGTGTTTCTCCATGGGGAGCCGCTGTTCTTTTTGTTAAAAAGAAAGATGGATCTATGAGGTTATGTATCGACTACAGGGAGATCAATGCTATAACGATAAAGAAGAAGTATCCCCTACCTCGAATTGATGATTTATTTGACCAACTGCATGGAGCTCAATACTTTTCAAAGATTGACCTTCGATCTGGATACCATCAGTTGTGCGTAAAGAAGGAAGACATTCCGAAGACAGCATTTCGAACCAGGTACGGGCATTACGAGTTTACTGTAATGCCGTTTGGATTGACTAATGCACCCTCTGTATTCATGGATCTGATGAATAGAGTTTTCAAGGAGTATCTCGATGAATTTGTGGTGGTATTTATTGATGATATCTTGGTATACTCCAAAACCTACGAAGATCATGAAAATCACTTGCGCATTATCTTGAAGACTCTGAGGAGGCATGAATTATATGGAAAGTTTAGCAAGTGTGAATTCTGGCTTCAGGAGATTTCTTTTCTTCGCCATATTGTCTCTAAAGATGGAATCTCTGTTGATCCTTCTAAGACCAAAGCAATCCAAGAATGGCCAGCACCTACGAGTATAACTGAGGTACGCAGTTTTATTGGTTTGGCAGGTTATTATCGACGTTTCGTCCAGAATTTTGCCCGATTGGCTAACCCATTAACGAAGCTCACACGTAAAGGGGTTAAATTTGTTTGGACAAAAGAGTGTGAAGAATGTTTCGAAGAACTGAAGAGAAGATTAGTCAATGCTCCTATATTGACTCTACCATCGGGGAATGATGGGTTCGTTATTTATAGTGATGCATCAAAGAAAGGACTTGGTTGTGTCCTTATGCAGAATGATAGAGTTATTGCCTATGCATCACGACAGTTGAAAATTCATGAACAAAACTATCCTACTCATGATCTTGAGTTAGCAGCTGTGATCTTTGCTTTGAAGATATGAAGGCACTACCTCTATGGTGAAAAATGTGAGATTTATACTGTTCACAAGAGTTTGAAGTATATTTTCTCACAAAAAGAACTCAACATGAGGCAAAGGAGATGGCTTGAATTACTCAAGGATTATGATTGCACGATACACTACCACCCGGGGAAAGCAAACAAAGTAGCAGATGCTTTGAGCAGAAAAGACCATGGAGTTCTGAACATGATGAGAATTGAAAGGGATCCAATTTTCATGGATCTAGAGAAGATGGACAAGGGAATAACCACGGAAGGTGAAACATCAATGCTTTTTCAAATGGTTGCCAAACCATCTTTACTAGAAAGGATTAAGAGTTCTCAGGCCGATGATGAAGAATTCCAAAAGAAGATTAAAGCTGTGAGTGATGGGAGATTAAGAGACTTTGTGTATGAAGATGGAATTTTGAAATTCGGGAAGAGACTTTGTGTTCCCAATATACCTGATCTAAAAAGGGAATTGCTGGATGATGCTCATAGTTCCAATTTCTCTATACACCCTGGGAGCACCAAAATGTATAGAGATTTGAAGGGACATTTTTGGTGGGACAACATGAAGAGGGAGATTGCTGATTTTGTGTCAAGATGTATGGTTTGTCAACAAGTAAAAGCTAGAAGGCAACAGCCTGGAGGAGTCATGCAACCTCTTCCCATACCGGAGTGGAAATGGGACAATATTACGATGGACTTTGTCATGGGGCTACCAAAGACTCCTAGAAGGAACGATGCAATATGGGTTATTGTTGATCGTCTTACCAAGTCAGCACATTTTCTTTCTATAAGAGAAGATCTACCCCTGGAATGTCTAGCAAGACTATATATTAATGAAGTTGTAAGACTTCATGGAGTACCCCTATCGATTGTTTCTGATCGTGATCCCCGTTTTACTTCAAGATTCTGGAAAAGTCTTCAGAAATCCCTGGATACTGAACTTCATTTGAGCACTGCTTACCACCCTCAGACAGATGGACAATCAGAACTGACTATTCAGACCTTAGAAGACATGTTGAGATCTTGCTCACTTGATTTTCAGGGTATGTGGGATCAATATTTACCTCTGGTAGAATTTTCCTATAACAATAGCTTCCATTCAAGTATACAGATGGAACCATATGAAGCATTATACGGAAAGAGATGTCATACACCAACCTGTTGGGATGACGTTGGTGAAAGAAAACTTGTAGGCCCAGAACTGGTGGAGGAAACGGTGGAAAAGGTGAAGGTAATCCAAAATCACATCAAAGCAGCTCAAAGTAGGCAGAAGAGCTATGCCGATAATCGAAGGAAGGATTTGGAATTTCAAGTCGGTGATCATGTTTTCCTGAAGGTATCTCCGTGGAAGGGAGTCATACGTTTTGGTAAGAAAGGTAAATTGAGTCCCAGGTACATCGGACCTTTCGAAATTCTAGAACGAATTGGGGCTGTAGCTTACCGATTGGCAATGCCGCCAAGTCTCTCCAAAGTTCACGATGTGTTCCACGTATCTCTGTTGAGAAAATACATGCCTGACCCAACGCATGTACTCACCTATGAGGAATTAGAACTGGAACCCGATCTGTCTTATTGCGAAGAGCCCGTTAGGATTCTTGATACAAGAGAACAAGTGCTGAGAAACCGGACGACGCGTCTGGTAAAAGTTTTGTGGAGAAATCATAAGATGGAAGAGGCAACGTGGGAACCCGAGGAACTTATGATGAAGAACCACCCAAGTCTTTTTATGCAGTAATACCCTAGAAATTGCGAGGACGCAATTATTTTAAGGAGGGGAGAATGTAACACCCCAAGCTTCTACGGTACGTTTCCCTTCAAATAATGCGATAGCGTGTGTTGTACGCAACCTCGAGTTCTAACACACCACAACTAATTAAACTAGGCGTTGTGAATAGTAATACCTAATTTTTGAAATCATATATATTTTATATTTCAAAATGGACTTCATTTTTGGATTCGGAATATCGAAATTAGCCTAGGGTGAAATTTTGGTACATTTCGGATAACTTTCATATTTTGATGAATAGTGAAAATTACTAAATTTTAATTAAAAACAACTTTTTTAATCAAAATAATTAATAGTGATAAATTATGAATTTGAGTGGTTTTAAAGTAAATTTAGAATATATTTTTACCATTTAATATAATGTTGGTCATTAGACATAATTTTACAATTAAACCGAACATAAACAAGTGTCAATATTTTGATAGTTATTATCTCTTAAAAACACGCTTTTTGTTTTGACAGCGGGAATTAATTTTAAATTAATTTCTGCCACTTCTGTGTTTAGAATTTAGGAAAATGGATTCCATATTTGGAATCAGGATGTTCAAATTGTGTAAATAGGTAACTTTTATTTTTAGACATTTTGAATAATTACTGCGGTAAATATTTTATTTACCATGGTTAAAGGTAAATCCGGTAAATAAGGGTTAAAAAAATAATATTATAATAATACTAAATTACCCTAAAACGTGTCCTAACCTTATTGGTGAACACATACCCGACCATGGGCATCCTAGGGTCAATTTGGGGACCACTTGGATCCACTTGTATGTGGTAGGGACACATTATATTAATAAAGTTAAAATAAAAATAAAAATGGCATAAGCTTACATCTTTTAGAAGAACAATTTTTACATAGGTTTATACATGTTGGATTTTCGATTATAAATATTCATTAGAAAGATAAAAATATTTCCTACATGATGATATTTTATTTATAATTTTTAGACATCAAATAAGTTAAATTATTAATGACACAATAATGATGCAATGTTTACCTCATTAATAAATCATTTAAATAAATAAGATTATAATGATTAAAATATTATCTAAAACCTGTCCAATTCTTATTGGTTGATGTTATTTAGAATATGAGTCATCTTATCTTCGACCTCAATGATTTTTGGACCATTATAAACCGAATACAAATATATTATAAAATAATACTTTCACACTTTCCTAAAGAGCCCCTCCTCTCCCTTATAAAAGGAGACCACTTCTACTCATTTCTTCACACCTCTCAAGCCACTTGGCTCGTCCAAACTCTGCCCAACTAAGCTCCCCACATCCCTCTCCTCCTCTTTGAAGCTTCCCCTTAGGCAGAAAGCATTTCAAGAAGTCCTTTGGTTCCAACCAAAGTGAGTTACCTAAATTAAAGGTAACGATTTCTCTTAAATTATTTTCATTTATTTTGCTTCTCCAACCCCAAAACTCTTTTTATTTCCCTTCTTTTGTAACAAAACCAGTATCCTCAATATACTAGGATGTTGTTATAAGAATTATTCAAACTACACATACACACAACTCCATCTAATGGATGATGAACATAATGTTTCTGTGGATGGAAAATTAACGCCTCACGAAATGATGATTGTTCAAATACATCTTACCGCCTCTCATGGTGGCCATTATGATGGCACTAAAATTAAATATGATATTAATGATATATATTTTATATATAAGCTCCTGTAATTCCATTTTATTTCATACCATTATTCGTTTCATGTTGTATATACATACGATAATTTCATTTGAGGAAGTGCGGACTACCGCCCCCTTAAAATGATATGACTCGTTCATACCACACATGGAACGTATAAAGGATGGTGTTAATAAACTTAAGTAACATATATAAAATATTATATTATACTGGAATAGTAATATACCTATGTATCATTTGGATTCGATTCTGTTAAAATAAAAATTAAATGGAAATAGCGTTCGTGCGTATGTACGGACTACCGTCTCCACGAACGCGATGAGATTCATTCTCCATCGTATCCATTCAAGTATAATTATCATTTAATGATTTAAAAATGATGTTTAAGGACTTGATATCATTCTGGATATGAATAAGATACAACAAACATGACTTATGTAACAAAACATAAAAAGAAGATGAGTAAGTTAACACACGAAACGGCGATAATACTAAGATATTATTATCAAATCAATATTAAAAGATCATATATGATATCATATTAATGTATATGATTCTTGTATAATTTAGTAACAATTATTTCACTATTATACAGGAGGTTAACCTACCCCAACCAAGGAAAAGTACAAGGTAAGGGTTATTTCACAATCTCTTCATTATCCGAGGTTGTATATACGTAATAATCTGCTGGGATCTCTTTATCATCCACATCCATGTTTTCTTCGAAATGTATTTCAAAACATTTTTACTATTTACAATAATATGGGTTAAAGTCATTTATACCCTTGTTTGACTTTTTATAAGAGGTTTATAAAGGAATCTTTCCGTCCTTTTCAAAACAAGGTCCTTTTTAACCTTTTCGAAAAAATTGAAGTAAGAATGTTTTTTTAACTTATACGGTGGGTGCGGTTATTTTCCGCCGTTATAAATCATCGAAGATTTCCTTACAAGCTTATAAGAATATTTTCAAAGAAAATGTCTTATTTTATATGGATCTTAAATGATTTCAAAATTAAAGGAGATATTTCTTTAAAAAGAATTTTGATTTCATCTATGTCAACATCCTTTGATGGATTTTAAGATTATTTGAAGTTGATTTATTATGATACAAAACTTTTATATTGTATTGAAGGTTTTGTGATATGTTTGACTATGGATGTGCTATTTTTATACCATTCATAGTTTATGGTGAAATTATTGACATTTCGTATGCTAGTTTTAATACGAATGTTTATGTTATGTTTAAACCTTTTTCATATGGGAATGCATTGGACTTATTAAGTGACGGGTGGAGCCCGCTATAGCTCCTCGATGCATCGGTAGGTCTCATGAGACAAACTAGTGTCTTGGGACAAGGCCTTGACAAAATCTTATTTGTAGTCTTGGCACGAGGCCTTGGCTATGTGGTTATGATAGTCTGGCATTATGCATTCCATAATTATGAAAGTGGTTATTGATATTGCATGTGATTATTCGATTAGTAGAATATCCATGTGAACAAGTAAATGGCATTATTTCAATTTACTTTTGCCATACTATGTTGAAGTTCAATTTTAAAAGGCTTTTGTTTTAGTAATTCATTGCCTTAAATGTTTATGCTTATTTTGAATGTTCCGCTATATTGTTATCCTTACTGGGCATTTGAGCTCACCCCTTTTCTATGTTTTATTTTTCCCAGGATGTGAAGAAGTAAGTTATGAATGACCTGCAGGGATTTTATGAGGGGTTAATAGTGTGGATTGTGGAAACATTATGTTGTTGTATTAGTTTTTCATTTTATGATGTAATGTAAAACTTATGAATATATCTAGTGTTTCCAAGGCTACTAAACCAATCGGTCTTTCGAGATTTGATCTTTCTTGTGATCATGCCAATGTTATGTAATAATGCACCGACTCTGGGTAGCTGGGGTCGGGGCGTTACACAAACCATAAGAGAAAATAGAATTTATGGGATGTTTAGAATTTTTGAATTTGGACTGAAAAATAATTCATTACTTTGTCAAAATGATTCTAAATATAACATAACTATTGATCCTTCTAAAAATAATGTTTTTTAAGAATGGTAAAGACACAAAAATATCATTAAGATTCATAGTTTTCTTGTATTATCGGGCTACTACCAGGGGCTTGTTGAAAAAATTTCATGGTTCTCTAGCCCACCTACTAAGTTAACTCAAAAAGGATTTAATTTCATCTAGACAAAAGAACATGATCGTTGTTTTCATGACCTAAAAAATAAGATTGGTGAATGCTGTAATGACCCAAACTTCTATCAATGAAAAATTACTCATGATATAATTAAATGTGTTATTATGTGAAATGGTTATATAACATATGAACATCTTTGGTTTTATGATTTTGTTTTTTTAAATTACTGTTAAGAATTGTGACCATTGCTAATATAGCCGCTGAACAGTGATCAAATGATTAGTATAAATAGAGAGCTTTAAAAAATCCAATTTAATAAGAAAAAGGAAGTGATGTCCTCATCTAGTAGACATGCCTCGTACAAAGACCATTTGTCAGATCTTGGAAAGGAGGTGGCATCATTCAGCTTCTCTCTTGAACAATCCCAAGATGAGCTTTAATACGTTAAGTTTGAGCAGAACCACTTATGGGAGAAGTTAAAGTTGATAGAGATTACCACTAAAGTGATGTTATACATGTCACCCAAGAGTCTATCATCATCGCACACCATACCCTTCAGTCTTATGCAGGTGTTATAAGTAGTTATGTAACAAGACCTTATCACTATGATTATGTGCATTATTTTTGTATATAATAAATAATATAGATTCATTTTATTATTGATATGTTTTAAATAATTTTTAAATCACAAATAATATTTTAAGTTAATATTCAACTAAAGAATAAATTTTGATAAATTAATAGATTTTTAATAAAATATTATTTTAATAAAATATTATTATTAGTAAATTACTATTTATTATGTATAAATGATAACAAAATTTTTATGAATTCAAATGTAATATTTGTTAAGGTTTGAATGCTGTTTATGTCAAAACCCGTGTTTTTTTCAATAAATGCCGGTTTTTGTTTTAAAATTGAAAATTCACATATTTATAAAATTATTTAGATAAAATTAATATTATTTTTGGAATTAGTACATTGAAATTATCCAACGGTGAATTTTTCATAATTTTCAGATACAATCGAATATTTGAGTAAATATTAAATACCGTTTAAATATATAATGTATTTTATGTCATCATAATGATCCAATAGTGATTTAATAAAATACTATAAACATTATTCTCGGCCAATATGTGTTTTACTATTAATATAATGTGATTTTAGGTTTTTTTGATTAATTTTATAAATCATTAGTGGACTCTTCATGACTTATGAAACATTTGATCTTTTTAAATAGATTTCCTTGAGTGTGTGACACACCTCCACAAAAGCTACCCTATTATTTTACATGGATAGGCCATTGACCTTATAAAATATTGTTTTCCACTACTCTTTGGATGAAACCATGTGCAAAAAACATGGGATGTATTGTGGTTTTGATTAGTTTAATGTGTGGTGTCCCAAACCTAAATAATAAAGGATTATATTTCCTTTCCTATATCAACCCACCCAAGATCCCACTTCCACCTCACTCAAAGCCATTGGATATTAAAAAAATCCTTCCCTCATATCTCCAGAATCATCCCGAGGCACCCCAAGCTCCTAATAAGTCTTTCTCAAGCCCCTTCTAAGCCTTTGGTATCACACTTCCATGTAAGGGATTCTCACTTTTCTTATTTATGTACAAATTTTATTATATTGTTATTCCCTTTTATTTTCAATTATAACTGTTGGGGTATGAATTTTCACCTCCCCAATACTTCCTTCTTAATGTTCAACAAAATAGAGACCCCCATTATCTCTCATTAATCCCTTCCATGTACACCCATTACCATGCCAAAATTTCGTAAGGAATTTCTCTCTCCGCATTTACATTCAAGAAATTCTTTTGTATTATGTATCTAAATTCCATTACATTTGTTGGGAAATATATCTATATGACCCTCTTACTATCCATTTCATGTACATACATTGTGACACCCAGTTTTCTCTCATCAACCATTTTAATGAATTCTTATGTCATGCCGATATGCTGGCGAAATTGCACTGCAATTTTCCAAGCCAAAGTCATTGTGTAGTGAATACCATGCCCATTTCTCTATCAAGGTTATTTACCTTTATAAACATTTAATTATATATTATATAGTTCCATATAATAATTTCAAATTCTTTTATCGTGGAATAAATTCTTATGTTTAAGGAATCCTTGTTGTATGATCCATGTGGAACACTTATGCATGAAAAGAAATATTTAAGAAGGGTGTGCCATGATAGCCCACCAATGCATTGGGTAAAGTATAGTGTCCTGATATGTCATGTGAAATGAGTGTTGACTCATGATAATTAATGTGAAACAATGGTTTTCTTGTGATTCTTGTGTAATGAGGGTTTACTCATGCTCCATGTGCAATGAGCCTTGGCGCATGCTAATATCATGTTAAATGTTGTTTCCGTAACTCCATGTTATGATTATCATGATTTATCATGACATTATGTTAATTTTTATCATATTGTCCATTGATATTCCATTTTTCTAACATGGATTTTATTCCTCATTTTATTCCATGCTTATTCCCTTATTGGTATTTATAGATCACAATTTTCTTATGCATGTGCTCAGGTTTTCACCTGAAATTCTAAGTATGAGGGAATGTAATGGTCATGTAAAGGAAGTTTTCAGTAAGATGTTAAATTTTATGTTTTAATTTTTTATGTAATTTTCCTACGCCAAAATTAAACTATACCTCTGGATCTTCTGTGTTGTATCAAGTGAAAGATTTATGTAATAAATTATGTTAAGTGGGTAATAAAATCTGGGTTGATATAGTTAGTATCAGAGGAAAGGTTTAGTTATTTTTGGAATTAGGATTACAAAACACTAGTGAAATACTTAAAGATAATAAAAAGTATAATAAAAAAATCCCTAAGTCTTGTTGAGTACTGAGTAAGTGGTTTATCATGAAAATACATCCCTGTCAGGATACGAGCAGGTAGAGGCGGCTCTAACACAGATGTACCTAGGAGTGAAAACTCTGAAAAGGAATTTTGTGCTTGTCCCAATGTATCCTAGTACACAACAATGAACATTACTTCACTCTTGGTTACAAAAATCCCAAGGGATATTATTTGGTAAATTCAAAGGCTGAATATCAACTATAATTTAGGGAATTAAAAAATTCCTCTAAGAATACATGTTATAAAGAAGATCATGGATATAATAGATTGAAGCATATAGATTCAAAATTTAAGGAAATAAAAGTAATTTATAAGTCATCCATTTTTATCTTTGGATTACCATTTATGTGTTACCCTTAACTTTACTTCTATTCCAGCAAATGGCCAGTAATAGGAGAACTCAGGCTAACAATTGATGTGAAGATCAATGCGATGAATATTCTAAGGAGACCCCCAATCCAATGGGAGTGGGAATCGCGAAATCTATCAAGATACACTCTCAGTTAACTCAAGCATTGTATTGAAACATGGGTCAAGAGGAACTTTCAACCCCCCTACGAAATAAAAAGTCGTTATTGAGAACTTCACGAGACAAAGGATTCCTAATTTTAATGTATAATCCGATCCCTCAATTACCAAACAATAGATCAACTCCATTGAAAAGATATTCTCCAGCCTTCAATATTCTATAGAGAAGAAAGTTATCCCGGCTGCATATCGTATAGAGGGTGAAGCTAATCAATGGTGGTCATTGATAAAAAATATGAAGCCTAAGGAGGAGATCAAGGAATTGGAATGGAATGATTTCCAGAAGATATGTTTTGATAAATATTTTCCGTGCACCCTCTGGATTAGGATGGAAAGGGACATTCTTTCCCACATGAGAGAAGACAATAAATCTATCAGAGAGTATGAGGAAAACAACACAATACATTCACGATATGACATAGGATTTGTTGTTTCCCTCGAATGCAAGGCCGATTGCTTCTTTGGTGGGATGAAACCTAGCCGGCAAAAAGCTATGGCGATTCGTGACTTCAAGATCTTTGAGAAAATTGTTCGATATGCCCTCAAGGTCGAAATGGAGATTGGAGAATCTCATGGGTATCATAGGGATAATAAGTGTAAGGTGGACATCAATTCTGGCTCTTCGATGGATAAATCAAATAGTGCTAAGAAGATCTATAACACCACTTTCCAATGGTGTGAAAAAACACCATGTAAATTGTTTGAGGGGGATGTGGAAATACTTTAGGTTTGGAAGAGAATGACACCTAGCTCTTAACTGTTGACAAGAAAAACCCACAGCTATGGTAGAAGATAGGAACAATCCATTCAACTCTCAATTAATTGTTCAACGCTTCAACAACAAATAACTATAACAACTTGAAAATTAGTACCCCAATCCAAGGGTTTTTGGAGGCAACCAACAACCTCCAAGGCAGCAAGGGAAAGATTTTCCGTCACTATTGGCGAAGTGAACCCTGAAAATGAAAGGTAAGCTAGTTATTCATTCAAGAACAGTGAACAATCTTTTTTATTCTATTTCTATGCATTATTTTATATCTCGAAAGTTTAGTAGAATAATCCCAAGACCATCAAAAATCATGGAAGTAAAGATGTAAGTGAGTACGACAAATGGGGAAATCATTTCAACCCATGAATTTAGATCCCCCTAGTCATAATCTATGGATTGGCCTTTTCTAAGAATCTTTTCATACTCCAATTAGTGAAATTTGATGCAATTATTGGCATGGGTTGGCTT
Source organism: Viscum album (assembly GCA_963277665.1). NCBI lineage: Eukaryota > Viridiplantae > Streptophyta > Magnoliopsida > Santalales > Viscaceae > Viscum > Viscum album. The sequence continues at coordinate 1,486,228,150 of OY728128.1, forward strand.
TCCCTATATAAATACAACATGAAATTCTGTGAGAGGGAAATCACTATCAATGTGGAGAATCATCCTCTGATTCGGTACAAGTTCAAGGAGGAAGATGAATCTTTTTTAGATCCATCATCTCAATCATGGATATTACTTCCCTATGATGACACGTATCAAGATCATATGATTGTGTCTAATGAGGAAACCATCTTTGAAGACATGTCTATTGTGAGGGAATTCGCTGAAGTGTTTCCAGAGGAATTTCATGTTCTTCCTCCTAGAAGATATGATGAATTCTCAATTGATCTTATACCTGGGGAATTACCATAATCCAAGAATCCATATAGAATGTAAGTTGTGGATCTTTAGGAGTTAAATAAAAAACTATAGGAGAATTTGGATAAAGGGTTTATACACCCAAGTGCTTCACCATGGGGTGCATTATTCCTCTTTGTCAAAAATAGGGATGGGTCAATGTGCCTTTGCATTGATTATCGTGAGCTCAAAAAAATCATGATAAAGAACAAGTATCATATTCCACAAATTGATGACTTTTTTGATCGGCTGCATGGAGCACAATATTTCTTAAAGGTATATTTGAGGTCAGGATATTATCAAATATGGGTGAAGAAGGAAGATATTCCCAAGAATACTTTTTGTTCAAGATACAGGCACTATGAATTCATAGTAATTCCTTTCAAACTCCCTAATTCTCCATAAATCATCATGGAATTGATGAATATATACTTTAGAGATTACCTTGACAAATTTGTGGTAGTCATTATAGATGTTATTCTAATATACTAAGAAACCACAGAGGATCATGAGGAGAATCTAAGAACTATACTGGAGATCTTGCGGAAGGACAAGCTCTATAAAAAGTACAACATGTGTGAGTTATGGTAGAAGGTGGTCTCATTATTGGGTCATATCATCACAAGAAATAGGATATCTATGGATCTTACAAAGATATCTAAAATTGAGGGATGGCTGAGGCCAACATCGGTAACAGATATCTGAAGCATCTTGGGGTTAGCTGGATATTATCTCCAATTTTTTATAAATTTATCCAGATTTTCAAACCCTTTAAACAAGCTAACTTAGAAGGGATTATGATTTTTTTGGAGTGATGAATGTGAAGAAAACATCAAGGAGTTTAAAAGAAGTCTTATCAATATGCTTGTTCTCACATTAACCATGAGTGAAGAACTTTTTTTGGTATTTAGTGATGCTTCGAAGAAGGTCCTAGGTTGTGTGTTGATGAAGAATGATAAAGTGATAACCTATACCTCATGGAAGCTGAAAATCCATGGGAAAAACTATCCCATGCATGATGTGGAGTTGGCGGCTATGATCTTTCCGTTGAAAATATGGAGGTGTTATCTCTATGGGGAGAAGTGTGAGATATATACTGATCACAAGAGTCTCAAGTATATATTCCCACGAAAATAGCTTAATATGCACCAACGAAGATGAATACATCTCATCAAGGATTATGACTGCTTAATCAATTACCACCCTTGGAAAGCTAAAACATGGAATATTCTCTATATATAAATGATCCAACGATTATATAATTGATGATAATTGATAAAGATCCAATCTTTTTATATTTTTATATGATAAACATGGGAATTGTTAAGGTAGGAACATCATCAATCCTTTCTCAAATGATTTTCTACCACCCCTCTTGGAGAAAATAATGGATGCTCAAAGAAAGGATGTGGAAATTTTGAAAAGGGTGGAAGATATCAGAAATGGGGAATATGCATAGTTCATGGTTGACAAGGATGGAATTGTGATATTTGGGTAAAGATCATGTGTACCATCTGATCCAAAGATAAAGAAGGAGCTTCTGAATGACACACATAGCTCAACATTCTCTATTCACCTGGGGAGCACAAAGATGTATCAAGATCTCCAATAAAGATTTTGTTGGGATAATAAGAAAAGGATGATTGATGAATATACATCAAAGTTCTTGGTTTGTTAGTAATTGAAGGATGAGAGGAAAAAGTCTACGGGGATAATGTAACCAATACCTATACCAACATGGAAGTGGTAGAACATTACCATGGAATTTGTCACTGGACTTCAAAGTACATTTAGAGGAAGCAATTATATATGGGTTGTTGTGTATCATCATATGAAGTCCACTCACTTTATTGAAATTCGAGAGGACTTATCATTGGATCAACTTGCAAGTATTTATGTCAAATAAGTGGTAAGGCTGAATGGAGTACCACTATTTATTGTATCTGATCATGATCTGAGATTCACCTTGAAGTTCTAGAAAAGTCTCCAACATTCTATAAGCACTAAATTGAACTTTAGTATGTCCAATCATCTTCAAACTAATGGACAATATGAGATAACTATTCAAACACTCGAAGATATGTTATGATCATGTTTTATGGACATCAAAAGAGGATGAGACCATCATATTAAACTAGTTGAATTCTCTTACAATAACTATTTCCACTCGAGAATTTAAATGAATCCATAAGAAGACCTTTATGGGAAAAGGTGTGTTGGGATGAAGTCAGCGAGCTTAAGTTTCTAGGACCTGAAATGGTTGGAGAAATAATGGAGAAGGTGAAAACCATTTACCAACATATCATGGTAGCCCAAAGTCGACAGAAGAGTTATGAAAATAACTGTCAATGAGACCTTGATTTCAAAGTTGGAGACATGGTGTTTTATGAGTATCTCCATGGAATAAGGTCAGGAGATTTGGAAAGAAGGGAATGTTAAGTCCTAGATATATCATCCCCTTTAATATTTTTGATCATGATTGGGTTGTGGCCTATCAAATAGAACTTCCACCTACCATGGTCAAATTACATGATTTATTTAATGTATCCCTATTATGAAAGTACATTCCAAACCCTTCACATGTACTCTCTTCATAGGTAGTACAAGTAGATTATGATCATTCTTACGAGGAGTAACCAGTGAAGATATTAGATCATAGAGAAAACTTTATATGAAATAAGAAAATACCCCTTATAATGTTGTTAGGAAAAAACCACAAGTTTGAAGAAGCAATGTGGGAATCAGAATTAGTGATGAAGAGGAGTTACCAACATCTGTTTTAGTGAGGGAAAAGGAAATTTCAATGGTGAAATTTATTATGGGGGGGAGATTGTAACAACCCAAACTTCTATCAATGAAAAATTCCTCTTGATCCAATTAAATTATTTATTTTGTGAAATAGTTATATAACATATGAAGTTATTTGGTTTTATGATTTTTGATTTTTTAAATACCATTAATAATTTTTGCTGCTATTAATATTGTTGTTGAATAGTGATAACATGATTAGTATAAATATAGGGCTTTAAGAAATCCAATTTACTCAGACAAATGAAGTGATGGCCTCATCTAGTAGACTGTCCCCGTACGAAGCTCATTTTTTGGACCTCATAAAGGAGGTGGCATCATTGTTATTTTCTCTTGACGAAGCCCTAGTCGAGCTTGAATACATTAAGCTTGAGCGGAACCACCTATGGGAGATGTGGAAGTTGATAGAGATTACCACTCGAGTGATGTTATCCGAGGCACCACAAGAGTCTGTCTCCATCCCACACCTTACCCTTCAGTATTTTGAGGATTTTATAAGGGGTTGTGTAACCATACCTTATCACTATGATTATGTGCATAATTTTTGTATATAATGACGAATATACATTTATTTTATAATTGTTACATTGTAAATAGTTTTTAAAGAACAAATAGTATTTTTTGTTAATATTCCACTAAGGAATATATTTTGATAAATTAATGGATTTTTGAATTAAATAATATTTTAATAAAATATTATTATTATTAAATTACTTTTTATTAAGTATAAATTATCTCATAATTTTTATGAATACCACATTAATTTCTATTAAGGTTTGAAAGCTGTTTTTGTCAAAACCATTGTTTTGTTGAAAAATGCCAGTTTTAATTTTAAAAGTGAAAATTCACATATTTAGAAAATTATTTAGACAAAATGAATATTATTTATGAAATTAGGATGTCAAAATTATCCAATGGTGAATTTTTCATAGTTTTCTGAGATAGTCGAATTTTTGGGTTAAAATTTAATACCGTTTAAATATATAATATGTTTTATGACATCATAATGATTTAATATTGATGTAATAAAATAAAATAGAAATTATTCATTAAAATTATTTGTTTTAAAATTTAAAATAATGTGATTTTAGGTTATTTTGATTTATTTTAAAATGATTTAGTGGACCCTTCAGGAATTATAAAACATTATTAGCTTTTTAAATTGATTTCCTTGAGAGTGTGACTCACCTCCACATGAGGAACCCTAATATTTTAAGAGGTTAGGAAACTTTTCTTATAAAATATTGTTTTCCACTCCCATTTGGTAGAAACCATGGGAAAAAACCATAGTCTGGTTTGTGGTTTTGATTAGTTTAATGTGTGGTGTCCCAAACCTAAATAATAAAGAATTTCCTTTCCTTTCCTATATATATCCTCCCAAGATCTCAATTCCTCCTCACTAGAAGCCTTTGGAGTTAGACCAAACCCTTAAATCCTCTCTCTATAATCCTCCCAAAGTGCCCCAAGATCCCAAGAAGTCTCTTTGAAGCCCCTCCCAATCCTTTGGGATCACACTTCCATGTAAGGGATTCTCACTTTCCTTATTTATGTCCAAGTTTCCTTATATTGTTTTGACCTTTTATTTTCAATTTTAAATGTTAGGGTATGATTTCTCACCTCCCCCATACATTCCCATTCTTTTTTTAACAATGAGATATCCCCCTTCTCTCCCATTAATGCCTCCCATGTACAACTGTTACCATGCTAAAATTCCATAATGAAATTTCTCTCTCCTCATTTACATTCAAGCAATTCTTTTGTATTACGTGTTTAAGTTCCATTAAATTTTATGTAAAATGTATCTTTATAACCCTCATAACTATCCATTTCATTTAAATATGACTAGATGACCATTTATATCTCATCAACCATTTTTATGAATTCTTATGTCACACTGATATGCTGCCGAAATTGCATCGTAATTTTCCAAGACAAAGTCATTATGTAGTGAATACCATGACCATTTCTCTATCAAGGGTATTAAACTTTATGCACATTTACTTATTGATTATAGAGTTAAATTTACTAATTCCACATTATTTTATAGTAGAATAAATTATTATGTTTAATGAATCCATGTTGTATGATCCATGTGGCACAGTTATGCATGAAATGAGATGTTTAAGAAGGGTGCGCCCTAATAGCGTCTCAATGCATTTAGTAAAGTATAGTATCATGATATGTCATGTGAAATGATTATTTAATCATTATAATTCATGTTAAATGATGTTTTACTCAATATTTACCTGTAATGAGGGTTTACTCATGCTCCATATGCAATGAGTCTTGGCTCATGCTAATATCTTCTTAAATGTTGTTGCCACATATCCATGTTCTGATTATCAAGATTTATCATGATTGTATGTTCATGTTTATTTTGTGCTCCATTGATATGCATATTTTCTAACATTTAATGTATTGCTCATGTTATTCTATGTTTATTCCCTTACTGGTCTTTATAACTCACCTTTTTTATACATGTCCTCAGGTTATCCCATGCAATACTAAGTATGAGGGAATGTAGTGGTAATGTAAAGAATGTTTTCAATAATATGTTGCATTTTATTTTTGAAGTTGTTATGTAATGTTTCTAACAACCAAATACAGTAGACCTCTAAATCCTTTATTTTTTATCAAGAGGAGGTTTTATGTAATAAACTATGTTAACTATGTAATAAAAGCTGGGTTTTTATAAATGCTACTATTTTGTCCTTGCCTTAGAGAAATGGTGAGTTAATCATATGAAGTGATGCTTCATTTTAAGAACATGGTTTTGTTTTATTGATGAATGATCATGTAATTTATTATTAATAATATCAATTGAAACATCATGAGCTTAATTACAAAACAAATGATTTTGAAATAGAAGTTATTGTTTTTTCTTTAAAAATTCTGACTCTTCATTTGCATGGAGTAAAGTGTGAAATAAATAATGAGAAATAAATTTCAAAGTATATATCCACTTATAAAGAATTAAAAATGGAGCATAGAACATGTCCATAACTAATCTAGGATTGTGATTGAATGAATCATTATCATTCTAAAAAGAAAAAAATGTGGATGATGTTTTAAGTCAAAAAATCAATGATTTTTAACCATTTTATGTTTGGAACATTACCATTGGGTTAACGATTTGATGAATTTTAGCCTAAAAGTTGTGGATGTAAGGACATAATATTTTTTATTTTAGGTTTCAGTGTAGTCGAATTTTTTAGAATGAAATAAGATAGCTTAGTATGGGGATAAATCTTTTTCTGAAAATGTAGAATCTATTAATATTGGTAGGTGACATGATTTTAAAATCGATGAAGAATGTGTTTTACGATTTTGGAAAAGATTATTTGTTCCTTGAGATTCGAAGTTGGGGAAGGGTTGTTGAATGAAGCAAATATATCTCCATTTACTGTTCATACAAGAAATACTAACATCTATAGGGACATTAAAGATTTTTACTGGCGGGATGGAATTGAAAGATACATTTCTTACTATACCATGAATTGTTTGACTTTACATGAGGTTAATCTAGAAATACAGTTACTAAAGAGGATTATTCAACCATTTATAGTTCCATTGTGGAAATGGGAAGACATATGAATGTATTTCATGGTGGGATTTCAATAGAATTCTCAAGGTAAAAATTTAATTTTTGTTATTTTTAATTTATTTAAAAAATAAGAACATTTTCTCCATATTCAAGATACAATGTATTTATAGTATCCTTCTAGACTGTATCTAAAAGATATTATCAGATTACCTGGAGTGACTCTCTATTGTATTGAAATATGATCCCAATTTCAAACCCAATTTTTGGAATGGACTTCTAAATATGTTGGTTACTTAAATAAATTTTAATATACCTTTACATCCTCAATTTTATGGATAGTATTAGTAGGCTATTTAGACATTGGAGGAAATTCTTTGTTATTTATAAATGTATTGTAATGGAAGTTGAGATATACATATTTTTTTGGATGATTTTTTATATTATAATAGTTTTTATTCTAGTATTTAGATGGAATCATTTGAGTAATTATTTTGGAAGTGGTTACATGCATCAACATTTTGGGATGATATATGAGAAATTAAGTTGATGGGACCCAAGTTGGCTGAGGAAAGGTTTATAGATGTTTAGTTGATTTAGCAACAAATTAAGGAAACTAAGTGTAGGAAGAATAGTTATACTGATAACCTAAAGAAATATATTTCTTTTGAGGTAGGTGATCATATATTTTTAAATGTTTCTCCAGGGAAAAGTGAGATTTATTTTGGAAAGAAGGGGTTGATGAGTCCAAGGTTCATTAGACCATATGAAATCTAAGAGAAAGTGGATCAGTTTCCTACCAAGTTCCCTTACCCTTGATTTTATCCTATTTAAAAAATGTATTTCATGTATCAATGATTAGGATTTTTGTACCAAATTTATCTCATGTTTTATTCCCTACAGTAGTTTAGGTTCAAAATAATATTTCTTATCTGGAACAATCAGTTTATGTTATTGACCCCAGAGAACAATTGTTGTGGAATAATGATATTTATCAGGTTAAAATTAAATAGAAAAACCATATAGTTAAATTGTAAACATGGGAATTCGAAAATTATACAATGGAAAAATATCCCCACTTATTTTATAAGTCCATAAAATTTCACGGACATAATTTCTAAAAGGGTGGAAGGATGTAACATCCAAGGTAATGATAGAATAAGTATTCTTCTTATTTATTAATATTTTTTAATTAAATATAAATTTTACATTAAAATTGATGATATGTACAATATATTAAATGAAACAAAACAATAATATTATCCAAATTCTTATGTTTCACAAAATATTGAGTTATACCAAACAATAATATACTAATAATATTATTATTTACAATGAACATTTTTCTTCCTTTTAATAGAGAAACTATTTTAAATAATTTTTTTTGTAATTTTTTTAATTTTTATTTGATAAATAGGATTATTTTATGAAAAAATATTTAAATTTACTTTCAGTGAATTTATGATATTTTTCTGGAAAATTTCATATTTTGATGAATAGCGAATAATATTTCATTTTAGTTCAAAACTACTTTTTCACCCAATTTATTTATTTAGTAAAATTATGTTTTAAATTTTTTTAATGTATAATTAGATAAATTTTATATCAGTTAAACAAATCTACGTCAATATAAGTATTCTCAAATTGAATTTAGATATAAAAACATAGAAAACCTTTGAATATTTTTACATTAAAAACCAACTTTTTCATTATATATATGGGATTAATTTAAAATTAATTTCTTATAATTGTGTTCTTGTAATTTGGGGAAGTGTATTCAATATTTGAATCAATATTATTGTTAATGTATAATAATTTCAAATTTGTTTTTAATAAAATTCTTAGTGAATGTAATTAAAATTAGTTACAAAGATTAAAAGAAGAAGTGCTTAATTATTTACTATTATTGGAAAATAATGTGTAAAATTTACCATGCACTTGTATAAAAATTATTTTATGGATATATTTTGACAATTAAACCTATAAGGACCTATAATGGTTGATTTATAACCCTTGGGGGACAAGTAAAACGTGGGGAGAACTGAATGATTTTCATGAATACCAAATGTGTCCTTTTCCCCACTTACTAAAGGCCTCCGATCCTCCATAATTATTCAAATGTATCAAGACCATTTGGATCATCCAACACCTGAACAGATAATCTCACAACATCCATACATTTACCCTGTAGTCCTCACATTGGTCATTAATCCAACCAAGGAATCCCTTTGGTACAAACCAAAAGGAGTTACCCGAAAAAGTGGTAACATTATTCAAAGTGCATTTGAGTTTTGTTTCATTATACACCCCTTAATTTATTTTTATTCCTTGATAATATGAATAAATCTATATCCTCAATATAATGACAATTTTTTATTCTGAGGGGTCTACCTTCACCTTGAAACACTTCCATCAAATGGGTAACAAAATTATTGTTCGTGTAGGATGAATTACAGCCTCGCAAAACAATGTCATTCATTTTTTCCTTTACTAACAATAATGGTTTGGAATTATGAAAAAAATGTTTTTATAATATATATATATATGATATTTTTTTCATAGTTTGGGGTTTTTTATATAACACATACCTTCATGATTTTCATTTTCTGTAAATACGATAACATCTTCTGTGGACGTGTGGACTACCGCCTTCTCACATAAAATGGAATACATTAAGGTTGGGTTTAGTTAATAATATTTTAATTTCATAATATATATATGATAGTCATGATATAATTATCTTTATGTAAATATAATATATCATTTTCTTTTTTACACTTTTAGATAATGAAAATGTGATAACATCATTTGTGGACGTGTGGACTACTGCCACCTAGATGTGATGTGATTCCATTTACATCAAAAGAATTGTATATATAAGAATATATGATTAAATAAAATGATATTTATGATATAATTATCATTATATAAAGATAAATTTTACATACCTTCTTTCTACAATTATCGTTGAAAAATGGGATTGTTACTCATGTGGATGTATGACCTACCATCTCCATGATTGTCATGTTGATTCATTTTTGATAACCATATTTCATGATTGGTTATAAAAGAATAATTGATTTATAAATATAATAATTGAATAATTATTATTATTTTGGATATTTTTATATGATGACCCCTTTGACCATACTTGATCTACCAAAGTCATTTTTGACACATAAACATAATGTGGTCAAAACACCAAATATAAGCTTAATTGTTTATGTAGTTGTTTACAAACACGTAATAAGTGAAATAAAAGTAATTATAAACTTGTAAAAGGATATTAAGAAAGTATATAATTATTATAACTTTATTATTTAGTAATGTAAAAAAACAAGTGAAAAGTGATACTGAAGGCAATGTATTCTGTCTCAATGTCCTTTCATTGAGAAATTTCAGGATGATATACACATTTATTCTTTTTATAATTTGTACATATGGACCATTTTAAAATATATATCCATATTTCATCAATTATCATGTTATTTAATGTTGTCTTAAATGTTAATCGTTCATGGGGATTATGAATTAAATGTTAAAAGTGGTATGATACACTTTAGATGCATAAAATTCAATTTTCAAATATTTTATCCAAATTAATATTATTGATATTATTTTACATATTTATTTATATTAATAAAAAGGTTTATAGAATTAATTTTATTTCTATTTTTAATTTCGTCAAAATTATTTCAGAAAGGAATCTTTTTACGTGTTTTATGCGTAACGATTTGACAAATGACAAAAGAAATGTATAATTCTTAAAATATACAACAACAATGAATATTTAATTACCATTTCCATTATTTTATTTTGGACTTCCTTTGTTAGCTTACATGTTTTATTAAATGAAATATCTTCTTTCCTTTTTTTGGGTATTTTGGTGTTGAAAATGGTTTTCCAAAAGAACGGTGTATTTGGTATTAAAAATGATCTTTTTATAGAAAATTGTATTTCAATATCTGAAGGTGGTTTTCATATGTGTTCAGAAGATTTTTTTAAATATTAAAATGTGAAGTGCCCAGATCAGTGTGAATCACTGAGAGGGGGAGGGGGTGAATCAGTGATCCCTTAAAACTTTTTACTAATTGATTCTTATCAATTAAACCACTATGGCTTGTTAAGGCCTCGATCCACTCTTCTTATGTCTCTCAACCTTTCCCGGATAATGCAGTAATGAAAAGGCACAGGACACAAGGATTTACAAGGTTCGGCACCAAAGGCCTACATCCTTGCCATGCTCTCTCAGCATGGATTCTCCCATTATAACTTGTTAGAATTACAATGGTCGATACAGAGTCCCACTGTATCTCTCCTGAGTCCCACAGGAGGGTCTTTATACTGCATTCCTCAGTGTTACCAGAGTCCCACTGGCCTGCTCCAGAATCCCACTGAAGACTTCTTCTCCCTGTGTCCCACAGGGTCTTCTCTTGGCTCCTCGAGTCACACGAGTAGCTCTTCTCCACTTTAAGGTCTTCAAGTAACTTCAGCAGCTTGGGATAAAGGCTGCTGGCCTTGCTCTTCTCTTCTGATCACTTGTGGTTGATCAGGGCTTCTCGTCTAGCTCAGGCTTTATCTCCTTCTTCAGGATGACCTGGCTTCTCTCTTCAACTACTGAATGCTCAGACAACTGATATCTTTATCTTCGGTCTGGTCCAGTCTCACTCACTTCAACTTCATGCACTGAGTGCATGGCAGCTCTTCATCCTCATGCACGGATAGCATGGCCTTCTCAATTCTTCAAGAACCTCCTGGTCTTGGACAACTCAAATGCACACCACTGATTTAACTTTCTTCACGTGTTCACGTGCATGCATGCATGCATGCACTCCTCCTGTCCTCTTCTTGGTGCAGTAGACCCACAAAGGGTGTAGTCACTTTAAGCACACACCTTCACTGAACTTCACACACTTTATCCAATTTGTTTACACACATAAAAGTGTATTATACATTAGTGTGAGTCTTCCACTTCTTTCTTCTTCTAAGTGTGTTTACTTTTAGTGCACACACCTAGGTTCGGCCTTGTTCTTGTTTAGCACACACAATTTATTCTTTTAGTCTTCTTTGCACACAAGGCTTTGCCCTTCACTTCTTCTTGCACACACAACCCGTAGCCTTTCTTCTTCACTTTGCACACACACAAAATGTGTGGTCTTCACATGGTTCACACACAACTTGTTCTTCGTTTTGCACAAGCCATTGCCCGTAGGTGTTCTTGTCTTCTTGGCACACAAGCACAAAGGTTCGGCCTTCTCAAAGTTCACACACGAGGCACTGCCTCGGCCTTCCACTTCTTGTGCACACACTGCCCGAACTCCACCTTCAAAGTAGGCGCGCAAGGGGTGCGGCCTTCCTCTCTTCACAGCCGCACAGAGTGCACTGGCTGCGGGCGCAAAGGTGCTACTGCCGCGCAAGCGCACAAGGCCACAAGGGCGCGAAAGGTGTCAAGCACCTCAGCCACGCAAGCTCCTCCTGTCGCGCAAGTTTGCGGGCAGTGAGGGCTCCTTCTGCCGCGCGAGTACGCGGGTAGGGACCTCCTTCAGAGCCTCGGGTGGCTCTGGAACTTCAGCCGCGCAAGGGTGTTGCGCGGGGCTTCAGCTTCGCGAGGCACAAGGTGCACTCACGGTTCTCCGGATCTTCAACAAAGAATCAGCAAGCACTCCAAGTGATCGGGATCTCTTTTTATAGGCGAGGAGAGCCTCGGTTCATCCGCGTGTTAAATCTTGAATCACCGAAGATTTCGGATCTTCAAAATCTTTCCAAGTTTTTGCGTTTTCTCTTCGGTGCACGCGGTTTCTTTTATTTATTATCTTCTTCACATGCATGCGACTTAGAACGAATGCACGACCTTCGTTTTGGCTTATGCATGCAAAGCATGCTCTCCACGTGGCCTCGGTACCTTCGGTTGCTTCGGCCGAACTTCAAATTCCCCATCCAACGTTTGCATGCATATTTTATTGCATGTATATGTTCAGTAGGGCCAGACGATCACAATGGAGGTCTTACTTTGATCGGAGGTGGCCGGAATCTCGAATGCTGTCGTCGGGTGGCCTCTGGTTCAGCGGGAGACGTCGGGTGGCTTCGGGGTGGCTCGACGAAGGAGATGAGCCGGGAGCTGTTGGATCGGGCGATCGAAATACATCTGACGGCCTGGATCAGATCGCCTCGCCGTGGATCAGATGTGCGGCCGAGATCTGGCGCGCGATCGATCGTGTGTCCAGGATCGCTCCCACGGAAAAATTCCACGTCCCACATCGAAACAGGCTCCTGTTTTTCCGCGGTTTATCAAAGATGCGCTCCCTTCCACCGCTCAATTGAACTTCTTCCCTCCCGGTGCCGCCCCGCACCGGGTTCTCTCTGCGGGCGCGCTCTGCGCCCACCTTGCTCCCTGCGGGCGCGCCACTGGCGCCCACTATGCATCCTCCGGGCGCGCTCTGGCGCCCATGCTGCGCAGGCCTGATCCCCTGCGTGGCCCCGGCTTACACACGGCCGCGGCCTCTCAGGCTGGCCCCATGGGATCCCCTTGGGCGTGGTGACCTATCCCCACATGTGCCTTGGGTTGAACCCTTAAGGCTGGCTTGAGATGGCTAATTTTTTTGCAAGTAATAGAACAAGTACTTTGTTAAAAACAAAGTAACCAAGTTCAAATGCCACTTCAACCTTCTTCATTTTTCTTCTTCATTACAATTCCTCCATCCTCCTCACATATACTCAGTACATAAGAAGTGGAATTCCCGAAGGGTCTTCTTCATCAACCGAGCTCCTAAATCAAACACATTCTTCAAAGAACTTCATTGATCTAATCAGAGATCAAGTTGGATCATCTTCATGTTCACATGCACTAAGTGATAGTGCATGGTCTTCATTAATGCACATCATCCACTTAGTAGTTGTGGATGGAACTCCTTTCAACTCCTCATGCATTGTGAAGACAATGCATGGTCTTCAATCAATGTTGTGACTTTGTATCATCAGGATACAAGTTCTATGAACTTAAAGAGCAGCTCAGCAATCGTCAGATTTTCTTAGAGAATGTTTCAACCATCATCTCCTATGTCACTTAGTGAATCTCCTAAGTGACATGCATCTTAGTACAATGGCCATTCTCTCATCATCACCAACACCATCACAACCTTTGTCATTCACATCTTGACATTCCTTGACTTCCATTCATTCCAAGACAACTTCATGCCTCATTGAAAACAAATGCAACACAGTGCACTTCAATCTCCCCCTTTTTATTTGTTGGCAATACACTAGAGCACATATGAATGGGTCAATATGTGTGCCAATATTTCTCCCCCTTATTGGCAATCAAATGAAAAGGTGTGGTGTGGTTCTCTTTCAAAAATCTCTTCCTCCCTTTGAAAAGTATTTTCTTGAAAAACACTGAGAGAGGGATGATGTCACAAGTTCTCTTTAGCAAAGAACCTTTAGTAAATCAACTCTAAGTCTACTTGGGATAACCCGGTGTAGAAAACAAGAGTGATGTAACCAAGGAATTTTCAATGCTGTCCACATTTCACTATACATGTGAGATCATGCTTCAGGGGTTTGAATTTTTTCAGATATAACAATGAATTGCTAAATCCTGCACATACGTCACAAAACTCATTAGAAAGTTCAGGTGCAAAGATAAAGCTCCCCCTTTCATCTACTTTCTCAAGATGATATTAATTTCAGAACATCATCTTCTTCAGATTGGCTCCCCCTTAAGGGGTGCACTCCATTCAATCCAAACCATCCTCCAGCTGAGAATGATCATCATCTTCATTTCCCTGCAATGTTAGCACATGTATATACAAGTGAATAGGGAATAAGATGGAACCTCCTTGGTTCATCAATGTGAACAACAAGGTTGAGAAGATTCTCTCAACCGAGATGTCCCATTTTCACCAGTCTTCACACTTGCACATTTGATCTTCATTGATGATTGTGCTGGTGTGGTTCTCAAAACATCTTCATGTGAAACCTTCTTCTTCCCTTTTGCTTTAGCAATTGCCAGAGCTTCATCTTCAACTCTTTGTAGTTCTCTGGCAAGTTGCAACTGATGTGGCCATATGACAAGTAAATCATTTGGAAGAGTGGCCCCAGTTCTGGAAGTTCCACATGGTTCCTTAGATGCTGTCAAGCTACCTTTCTTAGGCAACTTGTTTTCAATCAATCCCTTCTTCTTCTTCTGGATTGATTGTCTTTTTGAGTCCAGTCTGCTTCTATTTAATTTCATGGCTTCTTTACAAAGATCCATGATATGTCCTTTCTTCCCACAGTAGAAGCATATTTTCTTGGTTGTCCTTCTAGATGACTCACCCTTCTTGGATTTAGACTCCAAGGACTTCTCTTCCTTTTTCAACATCTTCTTGGGAGCTTTTTCAGCTTTCTTCTTCTTGCTTCCCAAGGATTCCTTTTTAGCCAGGTTCAGTGATCTTCTCTTCTTTTCATCTTTGGATATAGTTGGATATTGACATGTATCATTTTGACCACTTTTTCAAACATCCCAGATGTTGTCAAGCAATCCAAATCAGTTAGCAGTAAACAGATGTCTCTGGACCTGTGGATGATGCTTCTTTTCTTATGGCTTTCTCCCCCTAGGCATGGGCTTCCTTTGTGCTTTGACATTTAGTGGATTGTACCAACAATCCTTTGCACAATGCCCATACTTGTTACAACACCAACATTGACCCACAAATCTTGACCTCTTGATTCCTTCTGATTGTAGGGTACTTGTCTTGAATTGTTGTGCTGCTTCAGGAGAGATTTCTTCCTTCATTGTCTTCATCCATACATGTTTGGAATTATCCTTCCATCCTGTACTTTTTGTGGAAACACTATTAGAAGCATTAGTACAAGATGGGATGGATGGTACCTTCCTTTTAGAAGATGTTGCACCATCATTAGAGGATGTCTTTCTCTTAGAATCATCCTGCTCAATGCACACTTGTGTAGCAACATTTCTTCTATCAGCTGACTGGGAGGATTCAGCTTTAGGTGATTGCAGATTTTTCAATATCACCTCCAATTCTAAGCATTTCATATTGAGGGAGTTCTTCTCATCCTCAATAGTTCTTAGCCTTCCTTCCCATTTCTCTTCCAGCTGCTTCATCTGGTCATCATGCACCTTCTTCATTTCTTGTAATGAATTGTCAAGCTCCTTCACCCTGTTTACTTTGTCTTCAAGTTGAGCATCTCTGACATTAATTGAAACATTGTGCCTCTTTTCCAGTGCATGGAAAACTTCTTTGACCACAGTCTTAAAGAATTCTTTCTCAGAAAGGCTTCTTTGCAATTCTTCAGTAGTGTCTTCATATCTTTCATTGCAAAGAGATACTGTCTCATCTTTAGCCTTCACCAGCTTTCTGAGAGTGTTGGTTATGCCAACCCTTTTTTCCAATTGGACTTCCAGAGAATTGGCTTCATCTTCTAGCTGTAATTTTTCCTCTTGAAGATCAAGGAGGCCTGTAGCTATACACATTGCAACTTCCTTGGGGACTCTCTTCTGAAGATATTTGATTGAATTTAGAAGATCATTGTTTCTTCCATCTTCATCACAGTTAGAGCAGGCTTCATCAGAAGAATGATAAAAGGAATTGTCATCTGATGTGACTTTCACATTTCTTTCCATAGAAGGAGTTTCTCTGATTGCACCAGCCTTCTTCTTCATCTTCTTCGCCTGTTTCTTCATTCTGTTTTTCAGAGTCTTGGCAGATATCTCCATTTGAGGCTGGTCGCTCGTTTCCTCAAATCTGCACTTCATAAATACTCCCTTGGATCTTTTAGAGGTAACCTTCGCTCTGATACCAATTGAAGTGCCCAGATCAGTGTGAATCACTGAGAGGGGGAGGGGGTGAATCAGTGATCCCTTAAAACTTTTTACTAATTGATTCTTATCAATTAAACCTCTATGGCTTCTTAAGGCCTCGATCCACTCTTCTTATGTCTCTCAACCTTTCCCGGATAATGCAGTAATGAAAAGGCACAGGACACAAGGATTTACAAGGTTCGGCACCAAAGGCCTACATCCTTGCCATGCTCTCTCAGCATGGATTCTCCCATTATAACTTGTTAGAATTACAATGGTCGATACAGAGTCCCACTGTATCTCTCCTGAGTCCCACAGGAGGGTCTTTATACTACGTCCCACAGTGTTACCAGAGTCCCACTGGCCTGATCCAGAATCCCACTGAAGACTTCTTCTCCCTGAGTCCCACAGGGTCTTCTCTTGGCTCCTCGAGTCACACGAGTAGCTCTTCTCCACTTTAAGGTCTTCAAGTAACTTCAGCAGCCTGGGATAAAGGCTGCTGGCCTTGCTCTTCTCTTCTGATCACTTGTGGTTGATCAGGGATTCTCGTCTAGCTCAGGCTTTATCTCCTTCTTCAGGATGACCTGGCTTCTCTCTTCAACTACTGAATGCTCAGACAACTGATATCTTTATCTTCGGTCTGGTCCAGTCTCACTCACTTCAACTTCATGCACTGAGTGCATGGCATCTCTTCATCCTCATGCATGGATAGCATGGCCTTCTCAATTCTTCAAGAACCTCCTGGTCTTGGACAACTCAAATGCACACCACTGATTTAACTTTCTTCACGTGTGCACGTGCATGCATGCATGCATGCACTCCTCCTGTCCTCTTCTTGGTGCAGTAGACCCACAAAGGGTGTTGTCACTTTAAGCACACACCTTCACTGAACTTCACAGACTTTATCCAATTTGTTTACACACTTAAAAGTGTATTATACATTAGTGTGAGTCTTCCACTTCTTTCTTCTTCTAAGTGTGTTTACTTTTAGTGCACACACCTAGGTTCGGCCTTGTTCTTGTTTAGCACACACAATTTATTCTTTTAGTCTTCTTTGCACACAAGGCGTTGCCCTTCACTTCTTCTTGCACACACATCCCGTAGCCTTTCTTCTTCACTTTGCACACACACAAAATGTGTGGTCTTCACTTGGTTCACACACAACTTGTTCTTCGTTTTGCACAAGCCACTGCCCGTAGGTGTTCTTGTCTTCTTGGCACACAATCACAAAGGTTAGGCCTTCTCAAAGTTCACACACGAGGCACTGCCTCGGCCTTCCACTTCTTGTGCACACACTGCCCGAACTCCACCTTCAAAATAGGCGCGCAAGGGGTGCGGCCTTCCTCTCTTCACAGCCGCACAGAGTGCACTGGCTGCGGGCGCACAGGTGCTACTGCCGCGCAAGCGCACAAGGACACAAGGGCGCGAAAGGTGTCAAGCACCTCAGCCACGCAAGCTCCTCCTGCCGCGCAAGATTGCGGGCAGTTAGGGCTCCTTCTGCCGCGCGAGTACGTGGGTAGGGACCTCCTTCAGAGCCTCGGGTGGCTCTGGAACTTCAGCCGCGCAAGGGTGTTGCGCGGGGCTTCAGCTTCGCGAGGCACAAGGTGCACTCACGGTTCTCCAGATCTTCAACAAAGAATCAGCAAGCACTCCAAGTGCTCGGGATCTCTTTTTATAGGCGAGGAGAGCCTCGGTTCATCCGCGTGTTAAATCTTGAATCACCGAAGATTTCGGATCTTCAAAATCTTTCCATGTTTTTGCGTTTTCTCTTCGGTGCACGCGGGTTCTTTTATTTATTATCTTCTTCACATGCATGCGATTTAGAACGCATGCACGGACTTCGTTTTGGCTTATGCATGCAAAGCATGCTCTCCACGTGGCCTCGGCACCTTCGGTTGCTTCGGCCGAACTTCAAATTCCCCATCCAACGTTTGCATTCATATTTTATTGCATGTATATGTTCAGTAGGGCCAGACGATCACAATGGAGGTCTTACTTTGATCGGAGGTGGCCGGAATCTCGAATGTCGTCGTCGGGTGGCCTCTGGTTCAGCGGGAGACGTCGGGTGGCTTCGGGGTGGCTCGACGAAGGAGATGAGCCGGGAGCCGTTGGATCGGGCGATCGAAATACATCTGACGGCCTGGATCAGATCGCCTCGCCGCGGATCATATGTGCGGCCGAGATCTGGCGCAAGATCGATCGTGCGGCCAGGATCGCTCCCGCGGAAAAATTCCGCATCCCATATCGAAACGGGCTCCTGTTTTTCCACGGTTTATCAAAGATGCGCTCCCTTCCACCGCTCAATTGAACTTCTCCCCTCCCGGTGCCGCCCCGCACCGGGTTCTCTCTGCGGGCGCGCTCTGCGCCCACCTTGCTCCCTGCGGGCGCGCCACTGGCGCCCACTATGCATCCTCCGGGCGTGCTCTGGCGCCCATGCTGCGCAGGCCTGATCCCCTGCATGGCCCCGGCTTACACACGGCTGCGGCCTCTCGGGCTGGCCCCATGGGATCCCCTTGGGCGTGGTGACCTAGTCCCACATGTGCCTTGGGTTGAACCCTTAAGGCTGGCTTGAGATGGCTAATTTTTTTGCAAGTAATAGAACAAGTACTTTGATAAAAACAAAGTAACCAAGTTCAAATGCCACTTCAACCTTCTTCATTTTTCTTCTTCATTACAATTCCTCCATCCTCCTCACATATACTCAGTACATAGAATGTGGAATTCCCGAAGGGTCTTCTTCATCAACCGAGCTCCTAAATCAAACATATTCTTCAAAGAACTTCATTGATCTAATCAGAGATCAAGTTGGATCATCTTCATGTTCACATGCACTAAGTGATAGTGCATGGTCTTCATTAATGCACATCATCCACTTAGTAGTTGTGGATGGAACTCCTTTCAACTCCTCATGCATTGTGAAGACAATGCATGGTCTTCAATCAATGTTGTGACTTTGTATCATCAGGATACAAGTTCTATGAACTTAAAGAGCAGCTCAGCAATCGTCAGATTTTCATAGAGAATGTTTCAACCATCATCTCCTATGTCACTTAGTGAATCTCCTAAGTGACATGCATCTTAGTACAATGGCCATTCTCTCGTCATCACCAACACCATCACAACCTTTGTCATTCACATCTTGACATTCCTTGACTTCCATTCATTCCAAGACAACTTCATGCCTCATTGACAACAAATGCAACACAGTGCACTTCAAAATGTTATTTTTCATGTTGTGGTTCATAAAATTATAAATAATTAGTTCACCCAGATATCGTTGGGTGAACACGTTATAGCTTTAATGATCGGTGTGCCCAGATAGCACTCCAATTCATTAGGTTACAATTATATTCAATTGAGAATTATTTTAGATGTTTGTTATATAGTTTTTACAATTTATAAGGGTTCTATAAGGGCTATGTAAGGGTTCAATGTGAGGACGTACCACGAAAACCACATGAAGTTTCTATTTTTTCTAATGATTTTTCATGGAAACCATTTTATTCAAAAGTTAAAATAAATGACATTTATTAATGAAAAATGATATTTTTGTTTTTTGGTAAAATGTTTTGTTTTCAAGAAAGGGGTTTTCATGATTTTTAATGTTTATCAATGGACTAATGGTTTCCTACTTTTTATATCCATTAATAAGAATTTTTACGATTATCCTACATTTCTAAATATTTTTTCACAAGATTTAATGAAGATTAAGGGATTAGAAGAGGCCAAGTAGATTTTAATAAAGTGTTTACATAACGAGAGAATTATTTATCCTTAAAAGTTTTTATATGGTGGAAAAATGGATACTAAGAGAATGTTTAAACTTTTTATTTTATGGTTTCATTATTTAAGGTTTATACCATAATTATCTAAAGCTTTAAATCTAAAAAGATCCTCAATGTGAGAGAAAGTAATTTATGGATTCAAAACTCAAAATTTTGTAATGCTTATGGATGTGGCCTTATAATAACATTCCAGATTAATATACAATGATTGACTTCTAGTATTTCTAGAAACATTATTGATGATGAAAAATTGAATGATGAGGCTTCTGATTAGGGACCCACTCAAGAGGTGTTTCCTCCTGGAAGGAGTAGAGCAGTGATACCACTTATTAAGTAGTGATGGGATCTAAATCTAGTGTATTAGGTGGATGAATGGATATATATAGTGTAGTTGATAAGTCTAGATGGTAATGATGAAGAAATTCATAGTATTATCATGTTATGAGGGTTCTAGTAACAATGAACTCTTAGGTTTCATGGTGAGCCAGACCCTTAGGTAGTGGATGAATTTCTTGATATTTTTATTGGTTTTTATGCTTCCAGAACCTCAATGATTTGACGGTTCCTATTATAAAAATATTCTTCTACATAGAGTACTAGAGTGATGGTATGGTCTTCTCATATAGATCCATGATGAGGTGACCATATCCTTGGATAGATACAAGCATCACTTTAGAGAGAAGTACATTCCACCAACCCCGTGGTTAATCATGGTTTAGTTAGAGATGATATTTTGAACTTTTTTAATTGTGTGAGGACTTTACTAGTTATTTTTTTTCTAAAATATTTTCTTATTCAGAGAAATTAATTATGTTGATGGATCTATATGTGGCCATTGTGGCTACAAGCATACAAGGGAGAGGTACACTTCCCCCACATAGATGTAACCTCTTTTAAATCCACTGAAAGTTGTGTGGTTGAGTCGATCGAACCTAATGTGAATAGTTTCTATGTGTGGTGGATGATCTAATTTTAATTTTATATACAACGTTTATTTTTTTGAAGATATTTTCTTATAAGACCTCATAGTCATTACGATGAAACTATATGAAATTATCTCGGATGTGGACTAGTTGTACACAATTCATTACAAGATATAATTACATAACAAAAGATTTAGTTTAATTTTTAATGATGTTATTAAAATATATTTTTTGGGTGAGAGAGATATTTGGGATGAGTGAGTGGGCCTTGGGAGTAGGAAACAAAAAACCATCACTCATCTTCTGATGTGCCTGGATAATAGTGAAATGGCACCTTTGGAACTCTAGTATCCTAATTTTTTTGAGGATTTTATGGATATATTTGCAGAATATATTCTAGGAATACATTTAGGGTGTGAGATTTACTTTGTCATCATGTTTCTCCATTATAATACACTGATATATTTTATGGTAAAATAGAAGTCCCCCACCAAGCTCTAAGATATGTGATAGTAGTTTCTTGATATTTTAGTGAAAGGTTCTTTCAAACATTGTATGTCCACTTAAGTAGCTCCATTTTATTTTCAAAAAATGAGTTCATTATTTTAAGGCTTTATATTTCTTCTCATCACTTCATTCAGGTTAATATATAAAAAAATAACACATTATCACAGTTTTGATGACCTCTTCAGCCAGTTCAAATGTTCAATTTAGTTCCCAAAGATTGATACCTGGTCTTACTAACAACAGTTGAGGGTTATTAAGTATTATATTAAGAATATGGAATTTTATTGTCACTATATAAACTATGAGTATTTGATGATGCCTTATAGTGAAAATAATTCCTCTTATTTATTCATCGTTGTTAGGAGTTGGATATACGAACCACACATGATTTAATTTCTAGTTTTTATCAATAATTAAATTCTTTTATACTCTGTTTTGGAGGAGGAATATGAGGATCATTTGAGGATATTTCTAGAACAACTATTAAACATAATAATTATTGAAGTATATCAAAGTGTATTTTTCCTGATTTTTGAGGTTCACATTTAAGGGAATTCCATCTCTGTGGGTGTTTTAGCTATAGAACCATTGATGATTGATGAAATGAATTCTTGGGAATCCACCCAAGAGTATGTCAATGGTTTGGATTTAACTATTTTGGATGATATAGTGAACACGGATTATAAAAAATGGATATTTCTTCTTTTTTAGATGAATATTCATTAAACTACACAAAACCATTCCCTATAAAAATAATTGTTTAGTTCCATTGGAAATATAGAACAAAATATTCTAATATGATGAAATATCATGATAATTTCTCATATAGAACATCCCCATTAGTACTTTTCACAAACATACCCTACTTAAAATCATTATTCATCACCTGGGAAAAGTTATCATAATAAAGGGTGAGCTTAAATTCTCATTAAGGGTAAACACGAATTCCAGTTAAGAATGAAATGATAATAATGTTATGAAAACATAAACCTAAAATTAGAAAACTGTGCCCCTCATATTTAAGATCATAAAATTTAATCATGGAATATTGATTATCATTTATTAAGATGTAAATCATAAAAAACAAATAACATGAGCCATGAGATAACAACATTGGTATAACAAATTGATTTTTGGAATACAAATAAGCATAGAAAATAATATGTAATGGATTACCACCATGTAATTCATAACATGTTAGGCATGTTCTGACTAAATATGTACGTAGTTTGGTCTTGGTCTAACCACCCGTTTAACCTTTTTATGCTTTGGATGACCACCTGGGTACCCTCTAAGCTCATAGAGAATTTATCTTTACCCAATGAATTAGAGTGAGATATAGGTCCCACCCATCAAATAATGAACACCATATTTATGTTTTATAAAAGATCATAAAAATTTATCATATCATAATCCATGAATGGGGTAACATAAATAGTTAATCATATCATAACATGGAGAAAAGATTTGGGTTTCATAATCATTTTATAATAGCATTACCCAGGAAAAGAAGTAGGTTTCATAAGAATTCTATCATCATATAATATGTGGAAGAGAAATGGGATTTATAAAATTATTTTAAGTATCATCATAATCCATTTAAATAAATAATATAAATGGTATCCCTGGTTCATATCTTCAATATATAATATGTTTCCTCAAATAATATCATTTTAGATGAAAAATAATTTTCAATGACAACTAGGAACATTTCTTGAGAAAAATATAATTTCTTTGAAAATAAATTTTTATAAAAAAATTACTAAATTTTTTTTCTTTGAATATAAATATCAAAACATAAAAATGAATATTCAATTAAATTATTGTTCATGATGACCGGAAATTCTGTTCATGTCATACAAGTAAAAAACAAGGATTCCTTTAAAATTTGTAATTAATAGAAAAAACTGTTAAGAAAACGATATGAATATTAATTTTAATACATTTAAAAAAAATTCAAACATTGGTTGTTTTTCATAAAAAATGATAGGGGAGTAATAAATCATTTTTAAATACAATTTTTAAAAAACATGGTTTTGAAAGAAAAATATTTTCGATTGAAGAGAGAAATAATGTAAGATTTTTTATATCATTTTCATAACTCTAATAAGTACTAAAGAGTGTAAAAATGGTAAAGTTAATTTAATATATCTTGAATAAGAAAAGGATAAGAAATTTAATGATAATTATTGAGAGATGTATCATAAGATTCCAACATTGGAGACTTAATCATAAACAATCATGATAAATGATGATAGTGTAACATAAAATTTCTACCACATCAGTAACATTGAATCATAAGAACATGAAGGAATAAAATAAAATGGAAAATAAATTTTAATGTGTATAAATAAAATCTTTATATTACATTTTAGTGGGGTTGTATATAAACCTCATGAGATAGTATATGCTTTTAATATAATTTATGTCTCAAAGAAAGAAAATAAGAAAAAAATACCTTACCACATTGGATTCATTTTTAATTATAAATACCATGAAATAAATGTCCAAAATGGATATTTAAATAATAATAATTTTATTTATAAGTGTTATAAAATACATTCATGGCCAGTATACACAACACATATAAGAAAGTGGTGCTGAATATAACTTTTTTCTCAGTAAAGTAATAAGTGAGACAAAAATCCCTTACTACTGGAGTAAATTTTGAATCATAATCTCCCATGAAATAATAAAATCAATGGAAAAATTAATCATCATGAAATTTGGTATATTTATGATATATCATGTAATAGGGAAGTATACACAACAAAAAAATAAATAAGTGGTGAGCATGAAATACATCTATTAGAAAAAATGTTATATTAGAAATCCACATACATAATGTCTTGAATTTTTTTATACTAATTAAAACCTCATGTATAATATATATATGTTTATTATAAATATATTAATAAATAATATTTATATATACCATATTAAATAATATTTTTATGACCTTTTGTTACCCATTTATTAAAAATTCCATTTTAATGTTATGTTTCGAAAATAATCTCTTAGTTTTTCTTATATGTTTTGACTTGTGATTTTTTGGTCCTATTAATTATATTATTATTTCAAAAAATCTATAATATAAACCCTTATATTAATATAATATATATTTTTTATATATTTATATAGAGTAATCTATATAATTTATTGATAGAAAATGAAATACACTGTTAATGGAGATGGTAGGTCGACAATATGCATGAACGTTGGTTCCATTTTATTTTATTATTGAAAGAAATAATTATAATTGATATATATATATAATAATTCCAGAATCGTATTTATTTCATAGATATCACATATTTTTATTAGACACATACTTTATAGATTCTATGTAAAGAATGAATGAATCACACCGCTTCGTTAGGTGATAGTCTGCCGTACAGACAAATGATTTTTTTATACATGCACCAAATTGAAAGAATGAAGTAATGATTGATATAAAAATTAAATAAGAATAATAATGTAACATCCCAATCTGGTTCAACTATAAGATGGTTTCCGGACCAGTGGGTTACATGATCTCAAGCGCATCTCCCCAAATACCAGAGTCTACTGACTAGCAGCGAGGGCTTTTTTGTGTCCAAGGGGGAGACTATGACCTCATAGGTAATATTTATTATCACAGTGGAAGTAAAAAAATTAATAATAAATAGTGGAAGCATATAAATGAATAAACTACAGAAGAAGAAATATAAATAATCCAACTGAATAAATCTCAATTTCAAAAGCAAACAAAATAATGTCATGCCAGGATGTATTTCTAAATTGAAAACAAGAAAAACAAAAACAAAAGAATAATATCAACTAAAAAGAAAAGACACAAAGAATCTTTTTCATTATGATTAATGCTAAGTCCTCTGCCATTGTGTCCATCCTATGTGGCATGAAACAATCAAGCATCGGGAGCAGCATACTTTCCTTTTTCAATACCCGCAAGAATGTAATTTGATGTGGTGTCAAAAAATGCTCGAGCAGGGTGAGATATGAAATCCCAGTAGGTCGAAACCCATGATTTCTAAACCATTCCATTTCATGAAATGATAAAATTAAGTGTTCCATTATATAATAATTTCAAATCATTAATTAAGTGTAATGGAATAAATAACTCAGCCCGGGTTCCAAGCGGTACCTGTGCCTAATCACTTTCTTCCACCTGATCCAGATGTCTGAAAAGAGTACCTATAAACAGAATGCACATACACACACATATATATACAACCTGGAAAGGAAAGGTAAAACAAGGGAGAGGCATACCCCAAGCTTGTGCCTTAACTTGGGGTCTAAGTCAAGTGTCAACCAGGTGTGCTTCAACATACCAAAATAATATTGCAAATCTCAAGAGGCTCAAACGACATTAATATAATGATTTAGTGAATAATTTTTAAGGTTAAATTGGAGAGTTAGAGTCTGAGCACGTCCTGAAGGTATCGATAAGGAACATACATCAACTTAATCAATACCACTGAGCATGTCCAAGGTATTCTTTCGAAATACCAAGTGTCACTCGAGGCATGGCATTGCCTTGAGTCCATCCCGATCTCGGAAAAAGGGTTCGAGCACCATCTGAGGTTGTCATAGACACATTGCCAATGGATCAATCCTGATGTTCTCTTTTAGAACCAGTATCACTCATAAGTATTAGAATGACAGGGGAAGTCTCGATCTAGCAAAGCCAATGAAACCAACCCCCGACACATAGAGGTAACCAGTTAGGAATGGAGGGTCAAACCATGGACCTTAATAATAGAACCATCTTTTTCCCAAACCTGAATTTAATTAATGTTTTCACAGTAGAAGATATGACATCAACATGTGCAGTTGCAGCTTGAAACTAAACAGGCACACTCATGCATCACAAAGTGCAAATTAACTATTTGAGCATAGAAATCTTATCAAGGAAATGTACCACATCCACATAAGAAGATAAAATGCACGTTTAAAAAAATAATTATACTATCAGAACCAACTAAAAATGATCCAAAAATTTCAATGTTCAAAATTAATGTAAATTAATTATTTAAATTAAACATCACATAGTGAAAAATTAACTATTTCAACACAAAAATATTAACAAGTCAAAGTATCGCATCAACATAAGTAGATAATTGAACTTTTAAATAAATAAATAAATTACCATAACCAATGACTAAATTTTTAACAATTTCAAAGTTCATATTTAATCTAAATTAATTATCTGAATTAAAAATCAGATAGTACTGACTGACTGAAAATTATTTTTTTATTAAGGAAAACACTTTAATGGGAAAAGTGAGAAACCAAAGGGTCCAAAAAAACACCCAAAAACACCAAACAGAAAAGGACTGAAAGAAATAGGATCACCTAATTCAAGACACAACAATAAACACCGTCCCCATGCAGGACACTCGGCAATCCCATGCAAGCATGGTCCCTCATGATGTTGCCATCCCTCCAAATCAGCCGTATCCC
Source organism: Viscum album (assembly GCA_963277665.1). Classification (NCBI taxonomy): domain Eukaryota; kingdom Viridiplantae; phylum Streptophyta; class Magnoliopsida; order Santalales; family Viscaceae; genus Viscum; species Viscum album. The sequence continues at coordinate 1,486,255,276 of OY728128.1, forward strand.
AAATGGCCTGCGGAAGTGGTGGCAGATTGCTCCAACCCAACGAAAATGTCCACACTAGACTTCCCAAATCAGACCGGTGGCGAAGCCTCATAAGAAAAGGAAAAATTACCAAAACATAGCCTTAGCCTATTACTTCTTACCTCTCTGTTATGATTCCCTTTCATTAGACATACCTTAGCATCATGATCTTCCCCAATAATATCTTCCAAACGGTCCGCCATTTTTTCCCATGTTTGGATATATTCATCTTTGCTGATTTTTCGATCATTGAAGCCTCTCATTAATATCAGATCTTGTTTGTCAATACACTTAGCCTGCTCATTGTTGACCTCCACTATAATAGCTCTTCCCATCATGTTAGCCACTTCATGTGGAATTTCAACAAAGAAAAAATATTCTACCATGTCCTCCTCGGAACAAATGATGGGTTCCTTAATGTTTTTTACCTTTTCAATAGGTCTTCCCATTTCATTGGTTTTTCCCTTAACTGAAACCTGAGAATCCTCCTCCACTGCGTTGGGCAATAACACCGGTACCTTCTTCGCAGAGCGGGTCTCCAGAGGAGGGGGAAACGAGGAGTAATCCTTCTTCCTCTTCATCTTTTAAAACTCATGTTTCACTTTGGAGTTGATACCTCTTCAACCGAGGGATCCAGTTTGCCTAGGTTGGCTTCCTCCAAGCCAACCTCATCTCCCTCACCTGGTGCAATGAGATCCAAAAGAATATTATCCTCTAACAGGCCTTCAAATCTGTTACATAGGGGAACTTGCGGCTGAAACAAGCCCAGACCCCTGCTCTCCTCCATAATTTGTAGCTCCCTTCTAGAGGTAGACCCACTACCACCCGGGTTCTTCGTCGGAGTACCCAAACCATCCTCCTTGACAAACACAATTTGACCATCTGCCTCAGTCTGGTTGTCCTGTGAGAGGCCATGCCCCATTAAATGTTGATGCCTACACGTTTCCACTGAAGTCACCTCGCAGTTTGCATAATAAAATTGCTCTTTAGACCTTCCCTTGTTGAAAACTGTTTGAGAAGCATCTGCATGTTTTTCCTGTCCAGACCTGCCAATTGCATTTTCAGTCGGAACAGAAACAGACAGCGCATGAGGGTTTTTCGACATCTCCTAAAGACTCGCACCTGTAGACGTTGAGCCTGGGCCAACTAACAGAACACCTTCTTCTTCTACCTCTTGGACCGCACCAACAATCTGGACCCCGCGGGCAAGGCCAGAGTCACTGCCTTCAGGGGTTCTGTTGAGGGTCTCTTCACCAGAAACTTACACCAACGAATTCCCCGCCAAGTGGTTCTCCGAGTTGCTGCAAACATCAGCCCTCACATTCCCAGAGATTCTACAATCATCCTTGCTTGTAATCCTCTGGGAGTTAACATCCCTTGCCATCCTTCTGCAATTCTCCAGCGGATGGCCTAGCTATTTTCAATACGAACAAAAATTAGGCCAAGATTCATAAAAAACCAATTGTTTACACCGGAACTCTTCACCGATGGTGATCCAAACGAAGTCCAACGGCGCCTTTGAGACATCCACCTCCACACACAATCTAGGATTAACCAGGTGGCAGACAGCCGTGGTCCGGCTATCGGAACAGAGAAATCTCTCCAGTAGGTTCTCAAGCATTCTAACAATTGATGGATTTCGAAAAGTTAAAGGGAGATTTGGAAGACTAACCCAAATATCCATGGAAGGTTAATCACACCGCATATGGAAATCGTACGACCACCGAAACAGATAGAACCACGATCCATTGCAGATGCAAGGGGCACTCGACCAGGCCCTAATCCAGTCTTCTTCTGAAGCAAATTGAATTGAGATTTTACTATTTTCTAACAATCCTACAGTTTCTCTCCCTTGCAAACCCCAAGAACCGAAGACAAATAGATCAAACATATCAACCGAGGGTCTTCTCTTCCAAAAACGGGAAACCAGTCGGCATGACCAAAGGGTGTCGGACCATGTTGCAACAATTTAAAAAAATTTATTCAATATCAATAGGGTTACAAAAACTAGGCATAACAAATAAATTTAAAACTTTGGTTGAATTTTCAAAAAGCCGTTAGGCACCAACTAATGGCACAACGACACGTTTTTATTAGTCGCAATGAAATAGAGGGAAAGAGACTAGATGCCCTACCTTATCCTCATAGGTGGTCCTATGATTCATGGTAGACATTGATTTGATCTAAAAAAGAAGAAAACATATAATTTTAGAAAAACCCCAGAATAGGGTAAAATTATTCCGCGATGAACAACATGTAGAATACTCAATGAAATCCTATGATTCCAAATGAATTAGTATTACCCTAAAGTTTATTTCACACCTGACTATGAAGAAAATGGATGATGAATAGAGGTGTGGCGGTCTTCTGAAAAGAAGTATGGTAGTGCACCACCTAGGGAAAGGGGAGGCGTGACGTGAGGGAGAGGGAGGAGAGGAGAAGAGAAAAAAAAGGAAAAGAAAGAAATAAAAAGAAAAAAGAGAGAACAAAGGGAAATAAATAAATAAATAAATCCAAATAAAATCGTGAAAGAAAAGAAAAAATTAATTAAAATGGGTTTCCCCATTTTAATTATTTTTAATTTCTCTTCAACAGGTTCTATTTTATAATTTATTTTTATCTCTCATTAAATTCCATTAATTTTGTTTAACCATTTTTAATTACTTTTAATCTGAACGTTGCGCTATGGTGCAATGAATTTTTTTTAAATAAATCACAAAAAATTATTTAATTAACTTACTAGCTATTCGGGACCCACAACAGGGTGCATAAACGTGCCCCTTGGGTCACATTAAGAATTTATGCAACAAAACTAAAATGTTTCGCACCTTCATTAAAGTTGAGACGTTAAAATAACTATTTTTTAATATAACTAATTTATAAAACCATTAATAATTTAAATAAAAAAATTTACTTAAAAATCGATAGCACTTATTAAATTAATACATATTGCACATTTTTATTAAATTATAACAATTAATATTATCAAATTTATTACATTTCTAAATTATTATTTATACCGCGGCACAAGTTATTAATTGTTAAATCACGTTTTTATTTTTTTATCATCAACAAAAATAATAAAATAAATAATAAAATTATTATTATTATTTCTAACTATCTAAAAAAATTTATAAACCAAATAAATTATCTTTGGGTGCGATATGACCAAACGTACGACGCTCATAAAAGTTATACCCTACCTACGGTAAATCCCAATTTCCGGAACTATTGGTGGTCTCAAATGTTTTATTTGACACACTGTTTGTGAGAAAATAATTATTTATTATATAAAAAAATTAATAATTAATTAATTAAAAATAAGGATTTTATTATCATGTACGAGGGTGCCAAACACCTTATGTTAATCAAGGTTATACCCTAACTAGGGTAAAATCAACAATCCATACCTAATAATGGTCTCAGATTTCTCATATGGTGCACCGTCTGAGAGTTATTTAATTTTTTTGAAAGAAAACACACACACATATGAGTAAAATAAATTTAATATTTTTCGTCAATCAACGTCGAGAGCCTACATGTTTTGAGTACCCTCCCGGACTCATTGTTTGACTCTGTAAATATTTCATAGAATATTTAAAGGTTCTAAGAAATACTTTTACCCTTCATTTAATTTATTTCAATTTTAATTTTAATATAATTAATTTAATAAAGTTTATTTAAAAGACACATCATAGTGGCAACTATCAGAAATACAAAGTTATGACAAGAGAGTTTAAAAATAACCTTACCATTCAATGGAAAAAAATTTATTTCCTGCTCTTTTTCATCTGGTTCAAAACATAGAATGTTACAGACTTCCCACCTTAGAACATCTAATCCCTAAGAAGCCTTCAAGAATAAGATAACTCTCACCGGATATACAGCGGTCATGAATTCTCACACAAAAGGTCATGTTGCATTTCTAAAAGCCCAACACACATTCAAAAATTGGTTAGACAAGTGGCACCTAAGATATTCAGATCTATGCCAAACCTTATTTTCCAACTGAAACATCTAGACAATACCTATCCAAACATGTTCAGCTAGAGACATGACCTTGTCATCATCTAATTAACTTATGGCCAAAGTTACTTCAAAACATAGGTTTTAAAGTTAGAAATAGTAAAATTCTAAGTAACAGAACCTTCCAACATCATAATTTATTTAAAGGTGCACCCTTAAAATTCTAGAAACGCTTCACACATGATTTCTGAAATAGATAAGTTGGTTGATTCCCATTGACCAAATATCCCATGTCATGCCAGCTTTTCCTGAAAGTCCTTGACCACCCCAAACAACACTGGTCTCACCTGATGACATGCCAGAAAATGTTCATTCACTGACTGTTCTATTGAATAAGAGAGATAACTAGTCAAGCCACTCCAATCAACTATTTAAGAAGATGTCCAACTTAGATGGACATGGTTTTATGAACTGAACTACGATGTATTCTTTAAATATATCTCTAATTTACTGCGAAAATGTCCACCAAAGTTCATATCAAACCTCTGGTGACATTCCTTGATTTACGCATTACCGAGCTCAAAAAACATGTCTGGGGTAAACTCATATTGACAAAACATGAATATAAGGAACTTACATAAGTTAGTCCATACACAATGTTTACGAGTGAGAAATTGGTAGAAGGAAAATATGCCCATATAAAAACAATGACCGAGCCCAGAGTGGCATCGACCTAGCGGTCAAGTTAGAAGAAATAGCTGGTGTTCAAGAGTTCGTCTAATGAATTCCCACACAGAAATCTATGGGTCACTCAAGACTAACCAATGCCTTGATAAGAACAATGAGTTAGTGTGAAACACTAAGAAAACAACCCTAAACAAGCCCCAAAAAATTTACAGTTTTAGCATGGCATAAGACCGATTCTCTCTTAGTGCATCAAGGATTAAGGCAAGATATGGGACATTATCATCACTTAAGGAAGAGTACACTAAGATTATTTGGAGATTACCATAAGGATATCATTTAAACAATTGGCATGAAATCCCAACCTAACTGGATGGTGTGTCAAAGCACATGAGTCTCTGGAAGTCATCCTGAGCATTATGATCGACTTGATTCTTTTAACACAGAAGTCATTGTACTACAGAGATGACCTGAAACATATTTAACAATGTAAGACATGATGATTACACTAAACTAAACCAATTTTTAACAACATTAAGCACTCAAAGGTACTGCATATGTGAACGCATACTTCCCTGAGGTGAGACAGAAGCAAGATGACTTTTAACTCAAATAATGACGTACCAAATCATCCATCATCGTGGATAAGAGAGATTGAAATGACCTATGAAGAAAAAAACCATTCCTAAGGCATGCCTGACCTGATGGAAATGAGAATTACCCGATGCTCAAGCCCAAAAAAAGTCAAGGGAAACATGACCACCCATCTGAACAGGGGTGTAATTTTAAGCAAGGTGGTATGACTAGAGACAATGACATGAAAAATGATCTATTCCAAATAAAATCAAGGAGAAACTCAAACTACCCTTATAAGAGGGTTTTAAATAGAGTACAATGCTACAGGTTTCATATCTAATACCTTTTTATTTAATAAAATTTAATCTTTAATCATCAAAATATTTAATCAAAACATTAATTACCATTTTTCAAAACAAAACACAAGGTTCTTGATATTAACCAATGCCTCAAAGGAAAAAACAAGAAAGCATTATAAAACTCCATTTTGAAAAATTTACAATAATTGACATCTCATCCTTAATTAGGAAATCTATCACATAAATTTCTTTTAAGTAGATAAGGCAACATACAAGGGTCCCACTAAGCCAACCTACGTTCATTATAATGAAACCCAAAAACAGTTGTTTAATTGTTAAGAGTCACAATAACCATACCGAGTTATCTCATAAGGAACATGAATCAACTTGACTACTTAGTCCTAGTTGTGCCTTTAGGTAGTTAACTACTCATTTAATATTATAACATGATCAATCACATATCTACCTAGATATATCAGTGACTTTAAACCTAATAAGAAACTATACACTTTATAGTTTTTAGACTTTGGCTCCCATTCAAAAGCAACCAATAAATTTTAGCAAAGCAACTAATTACAAAAAAAACAAGCTAACAGGTCACTTAAAGAAGCTAATAGCAAGAGACATGTTGTAATCACATAAGGATAACATTTTTAAACACAGAGACATGATAATAAGAATAGAATCATGATACAAAGAAAACATATTATTAAATAGACAATATGGAAAAAATATAGAATGCTAAATATATCAACGAAACATGGTATAACAAAAGGCATGTTAAATAATCATGAGAAATGGAATACATTCAAGGCACCCAATTATAATCAACATGCAGCCTAAAATGCAACTACATGGCATGCCATTATGCATGGAATGTGAATTCCTATGTGCCTATTATGATGCATGTAATGCTTCATCCTTACCTTAATAGTCCAAGGGTAAAATATCATAAATTACATAAATTCATAAGAAAAATAAGTTACACAAATCACTCAAGGTGAAATCATATCAATTGTTACATCAAAAAATATGAACAACAATCCCACCACTGGAAACATGGTCATTTCTCGTATGCGTGGTGATCAGTCCCAGGCACGACTATTAACCAAGCACCAACACATTCTTAGTATCCTGTCTACCAAACCAATATAGTAAGATAAAGAAAAATTCCACCTTTTACACCACTTTGTAATGTCCCGACCCGGCTCATCAATAATATGGTGGTCGGACCAGTGGGTTACCTGACCTCAAGCGCATCACCCCAAATACTAGAGGCTGCCGACTAGTAGTGATGGATTTTTGTGTCCAAGGGGGAGACTATGCCATCATAAGTAATAAGTATTATCATAAAGGAAGTAAAAAACAATTAATAACAAATAAAGAAATAATATAAACAAATAAACTATAGTATAAGAAATATAAGTAATCCAACTGAATAAAACTCATGTTCAGATGTTCACAAAACAATGTCACTCCATGATGTCTTTATAAACTAAAATCATGTAAAACCGAAACCCAAGAATACTATCAAATAAAAAGAAAAGACAGAAAGAAACATATACAGCATGATAAAGGCTCAGTCTGCTACCCTAGTTTCCATCCTAACCAGCATGAAATAATCAAGCATCAGGAGCATCACACCTCCCTTTTTGAATACCTGCAGGCTTGTAATCTACTCGGGTATCAACGATTCCTGAGCAGGGTGTGAGATGAGATACCAGTATTACAACACCCAAGGTTTCTAAACCATTCCATTTCTTGCAATTATAAAATTCAGTGTGCCATTATATAACAATTTCAGATAATTAATTAAGTGTAATGGAATAAATAACTCATCCCGGATTCCAACCAGTACCTGTGCATAATCACCTACATCAGACTATGATGGAAGTCTGAAAAGAGTACCTATAAGTAGAATGAACATACACACACATATATATAAAACCTGGAAAAGAAAGGTAAATCAAGGGATAAGAATACCCAAAGCTTCTGCTTTAACTTGGGGTCTAAGTTAAGTGTCAACAAGGTGTGCTTCAACATACCCGAAGAATGTTGAAAATCTCAAGAGACTCAAGTGTTATTAATATAAATCTATAGTGCATCATTTTTAAGGATCTAGTTTAGAGTTGGAGTTTGAGCCCATCATGAAGGTATCACTGCGGAACATTTTCCAAATTATCCAACACCACTGAGCCTGTCCAAGGCAATCTATCGAAAGACCAAGTGTCGCTTGAGGCATGACTTTAACCTGAGTCTGTCCCGATCTCACAAAAAGGGGTCGAGCACCATCTGATGCTGGATTAACCACATTTCCAACGAATCCATCCCAATGGGCCCTTTTGGAACCAGTATCAACCATAGGTATTAGAAAGCCCGTGGATGTCTCAGTCTGGCAAAGCCAAAGACCCCGCCCCCGACACATAGAGGTAACTAGTCCGGAACGAAGGGTCTAAGTGTGGCCCTTAATATAGGACCACCTTCTTTCCCCACCCATAATTTAATTAATGTTTTCACAGTTTTAGATTTTACATCAACATATGTAGTTGCATCTTAAAACTAAACAGGCACACTCATGCATCACATAGTGCATATTAACTTTTTCTGCCTAGAAATCATAACAAGGCAATGTACTACATGAACATAAGCAAATAAAATTTTAAAAAAATAAATAAATTAGTAAAAACAACTACCAAATATCCAACAATTTTAAGGTTCATAATTAATCAAAATTAATTATTTAAGTTAAACATCACATTGTGCAAAATTTATTATATCAGTATAATAATCATAACAAGTCAAAGTACTGTATCAACAGAATTGAATAAATGAACTTTTAAAAAAATAAATAAAATAGCACAACCAACTACCAAATATCCAAAAATTTCAATTTTAATAATTAATCTAAATTAATTATCTAAATTAAACACTATGTAGTGAAAAATTATCTATTTCTGCATAATAATCTTAATAAGGAAAATTACCGAATCAACATAAGTAGATAAATAAAATTTTAAATAAATAAATAAATTAGCACAACCAAATATCAAAGATACAACAATTTTAAAGTTCATAATTAATCTAACTCAATTATTTAAATTAAACATCACATAAATAGGCTACAACACACATGCAGTTAATTAAATTTAGAACCCAGCTAATAGAAAGTATACCGGCCACGCTGGCATGCCCAAGAGCTGTCTGATGATGTTGAAAAAATTAAAAAAAATTAATTCATGATCAATAGGGCTGCAAAAACTTGGAGAAACAAATAAATTAATGAATTTGGGTGATTTTTCACAAAGCCAGTAGGCACCGACTAATGGCACAATGCTGTATTTTTATAAATCACAACGAAAAGGAGAGAAAGAGAGTCGACACCCAACCTTATAGTCATAAATAATCATATAATCTACGGTAGGCTTTGATTTGACCTAAAATTAATGAAAACTGTTGATTTTAGAAAAAACACAAAATATGGTAAAATCCTTCTGCGAAAAACTACGCTCAGGATACTAATGAAATCCTACGATTCCAAATGTGAAAGGTTAGCATTTACCTATGGCCTATATCACACCTGATAGTGAATAAAATTGATAGAAGATAGAGGATAGGTTGCCTTCCAAAGGAGAAGCAAGGTGGTGCTTCACCTAGGGAGAGGGGAGGTGTGACGTGATGGTGATGGAGGAGAGGAGGAGAGAAAAAAGGAAAAGAAATAAAGAAAAATAAAGGAGATAAAAAAGGGAATTAAATAAATAAATCAAAATAAAATCGAGGGAAAAATGAAACAATTAATTAAAATGGGTTTACCCCATTTTAATTATTTTTAATTTCGCTCCAACAGCATCTATTTTATTATTTATTTTTATCTCTCATTAAATTATATTAATTTTATTTAATCATTTTTAATTATTTTTAAACCGAACACTATGATATGGGGTGATGTAACTTTTTTACATAAAACCAGAACTATTATTTAATTAATTTAAAAGCTACACAGGACCCGTAACAGGGTATGGAAGCACAACCCCTGGGTCACATTATGAATTTTTACAACAACACTAAAATGGGACGCACCTTTAATTAAGTCGAGAAGTTAAAATAATTAAAATTATTATTATTTAATATAACTCATTAATGAAACCATTTATAATTTAAAAACAACAAACATTTAAAAACCGATAGCACTTATTAAATTAATATAGATTGCAAATTTTTATTTAATTAGAAAAATTAATATTATCAAATTTATTACATTTCTCATTTCTTATTTATACCGCAACACAATTTATTAATTGTGAAAGAAATTTTTTATTTTTTTATCATCAACAGAATAAAATTATTAATAATAAAATTATTATAATTATTTATAACTGTCCAAAAAAATATTTATAATCCAAATAAATTATCTGTGGGTGCGATATAACCAAACGTCTGACCCTCGTAATGGTTATACCCTGCCTAGGGTAAACCACACATCCTAAAACTATTGATGGTCTTAGATTTTTCATTATATGCACTATTTTGGAGAAAATAATTATTTATTATATGAAAAATGGAATAATTAATTAATTAAAAATAAAGATGGTAGTATAATGCACGAGGGTTCCAAACACCAAATGAGAAACCGGGTTATACCCTATGTATGGTAAACCTGGAGTTTCAGACATAACAGTGGTATCATATTTCTCATACGACCCAATGTTTGAGAGTTATTTAATTTTTTTAAAAGAAAACACATATGTGTATGAATAGAATCAATATGATATTTTTATTCAATCAACACCGAGAGTCTACGGGTCTCGAAACCCCGTACTAAGTCATTGTATAACTATGGAATAATTTAATAGAATATTTAATTGTTCTGAGAAAGACTTTTACCATTCATTTAATTTCATTCCATTTTAATTTTTATTTAATTAATTTAATAAAATTTATTTAAAAGACACATCACAGTGTCCACTATTAGAAATAAAAAGTTCTATCGCTGGTTTTTAAAATCGACCAGCCCTGTTAACTATTTTTTTATTTCTTATACTTCTTCATCTGGTTCAAAACATGGAACATTACAAATAATATCATTAATATAATATATATCATATATAAAATTTATTTCCATAATTATTCACAACCATTAAAGGTGTTAATGGAAAAAAGAATGAAATTGGTTTTTAATTCCATAGTCTTCCGTTCAAAGAAACAAAAATTTTGCAACACAATTGATTGAAGTGGGTGTAGTTTTAAGTTATAAACTTAACATACATACATATAATTATGTTAAATTTATTAAATAAATTTTATAGTCATTATAAAAAAATAATTTAATGGTTTTGAGGAAGAAATAAATGAAAATCGTTCATTGATGAACGTCACATCCTCTTAAATTGTCTTCCTTAGGTATTCTATAAAAGCTTTCATTGGTTGGTTTTATGTCCAAAATAAAGCTTATAGGATAAGGGGATTGAATTTGGGAGTTTATTAGGTCAATAATTGGCTGATACAATGATTTTTTAAGGTGTGAGTAAGAGGGGAGAGGGGGTGGGATTTTATAAGTGAGTTGAGTAGAAAACTTATATAAATTTTTTAAAGAGAGAATTCCATCCATGTTTCTCATTTGTCAAAAGGGTCCAAAATGGACCATTTTAGAACATAATTAGTTTAATAGTTGAAATATTCCCATAAAATGATTTTCAGAAAACTGGATTAGTTTTTTAAACCTATATTTTCAGTTTAACCCCACCGATAAACCCATTATTTTCTTTAACCGTGCGAATTAATTTTTAATGAATTCACTAATAATTTTAGGAAAAAATTTAAATGGAATTTTTAAAAAGTATAAAATATTTTGAATCCATATATGGATAACATTTTTTTAATTCCAATCACAGAAGCATCATAAAAGAATTTAAAATTAATCATGTATTTTGTTTGGGAAAGTTGGGTTTTAAAGAGAAAATGATCAAAAAATTTCTTAGTTTTTATATTAAATTTTTATATTAAATTTATTATTATGAACTCAATTAGATTAATAGATATATAATAGAACTAAATATAATTTTAAATAAAATTAAAATATAATCCATCAATCTAAATAAATTATACTAAAAGGAAGCTTTCAGTTGAAATTAAGTATTTTTATTTGAATATAAAAAGATTTAATCTTTTCAAAAAAGGGAAAAAAATTCACCATAATTTAATTTTGACATTAAAATTTAAAAAATATATATACTTTTTTCAAATAAATATTATAAAACGTTCAAAAATTCTATTTAAAATAGGTATGCAATAAAAATGCAATAAAACTATTTTTTAAAATAATAAAATTTTTTATTATAAAATTAGATTTATTATTATCTCTTATATAGAAAAAATATAAGATGAATGCTAAACATTTTATTGAATATATAATATATTAATATAATTAAAATAATTAAACAACATATATTTGGTTATTTTATTGATATAAAACAAACGTGTGCACATAAAAATAGATTTTTATTTGAAAAAAGATTTTCATTTATTTTCAAAAGGGTTTCATTTTAATTTCTAATTAACTGGTCATCAAATAATTATATAAACATGTGTAAAAAATATTTTCATAATTAAATTAATTATATTCATATTCTATATTCCAATTACTAGTTTATAACTATCACTTTAAATAATAATATTTAAATAATTTTTCATGTTTAGTTTAAAATCTTTATTGCATGTAACATAAGATAAATTTGAAATTGTGTATAACACAATCCAAACTCTGTACTATGTGTACCATAAGATAAAATTAGTGTTTCACATAATTAAATGTATCAAAAATATTAAACATATCTGAAAATTTATATAATTATCAAAATCTCAGTGTGTTACATTTAACGCTCAAAAAAATGAATTTTTCCCTTCAAATTACTCTTGGTAAAAGAATGATTATAAATTTAACATTTATTAATATAAACAAACATAATAAAAATGAATAATAAAACTATCTTTAAAAATTTAATTAATATTTTCCATATAAGAGAACCAAAGTAGGAAATGAAGATTTTAACATGGAAGAATTTCCTAAATAATTATGTAGTGTATAAAAAATCACTCATCATAAGAAACTTTTTGATCTTAATAAGTTTATTTACAATAAACCATAACCCAAATAGGCATAAAATGGTAATTTTTATGATTTAAAATGATGATTACATGATTTTTTTTCAAGATGCTTTTCTGAAATTTTATTAATTTTCACAAGAAGGAATACTCACTACTGGAAAATGGGGCTATCCCCATGAAGCTATACACATGGTTTATATAAACCATATGTATAGATTGGATGGAATATATATATATAATAATTTATTTTGTAACATTTTGGTATATACTTACTATCCAAATAAGTTTTCAAAAATCATTCGTAGAGACTTAGATAAACCATCAGTGTTTGAAAAAAAATTGGGAATAATTCCCACATATCCCCTTAGACTCCCACCTTCTCCCATAAATCAATCCTTATATCCAGGCCTTTAGTTGATACATATTCTCCCCTCACCATAATGATGATGGGTGAATCTCCTCTTATATCTTTCTCTCTTAATTCAGTGATTTTTTTTGATTTTGATATTCATAGAAATCATAATAGTGAGTTCTGAATCCATTTTCTCTTATGATGAATTTTTTTTCATTTTTATATATGTTTGAAATCCTAAATAGGAAATATTTAGTTCAATAATATTTTGGATTATTTGTAATAAGTATATTTGTGGGTGAGCTTTTATTTGAGGCATTTTGGTGTAATGATAGTAATTTGGATGAGCCTTTAGTATTTCCTTGTTTTATATTTTGGATCTAGTTGATGGTTATATTATGGTAAGTGAAAAATATTATATTTGTTTTACCTCATTGGTTGATATTAGATTGTCTTTTATGTGAGGTTTATTGGTTATTGGATGTGATAAGGTATGCGGTTCTGATGGGTATGAATGAGTTAGGGACTTATGTACACATCTAGGTAACTAGTGTAGATGACCATTATGTAGATTCTTCAATGGGATACTCCATCCCTTATTCATATTCTTTTCCATTATTTATATACCATTACATAGGATTCTAATAAATCTTACATATCCTATATAACCTTCATCAAGGGTCAACGAAATTCATGAAACATATTGATAAAAGAACTCATCACCTCAAAAGTCCTATAATATTTATATATGTTGGATATTTAAGGCTCTACCTTAATATATATATGCATATTCCATTTGAATTTACTTGAAAAATATCATTTTGAAAAAACTTAATTCAACACCAATTGAAACTTCAACTACTAGAACACTTTCATATATAATATAAATTCATCCTTTTATTTTTTAAAGAGTGAATTCACCAAAATGAAATGATATTCCCACAATTCCTCTATGAATACGGAGTTGGAGTTTATGCAGGGAACAATGGTCAAAGTTAACAATGTAAATGTTTCCAATATTTTACTCAAAATTCATAAATCATATTGTAAATTTATTAGTTAAATATTCATATTATTTTAAATAAAATATCATAAAAACTATTGATATATAAATATTAATGTAAATGGGTGAGGAAAACAACACTTGAAGATATAGTTTAAACTTTTGGAAATCCGTTTATCACAATTTCTCAACAATGACTTATTCTTTCAAGTGAGGATAAGTATATTTTATGAGAAAATATTTATCCGCCCTAATTTTTGAACCTCTAGAAAAAAATTGTTGATACCACTGTATGAGTATAATTATTTTCCCATTTAGCTTTTGAGTATCCGATAAAACAATTAGATGATAACAACATGTTAGTTTTTAATAAATCACATCAATGGATTTCCAAATAGTCTAATAATATTAGTATAACTAGAAATTTTATTTTTAACTCGAATCACACTAAAATAAAATTAAAATATAATGTATCTTTAATATTTATTTAGATTCATATATATTTTATATTGTAGCATTAAATTAAAAATATTATACACTAAACTCATGATTTGTGAAATTTCATAATTAACTATAAATTTCATTTCATCACTCACTCTTTTATTTTTAATATTACTTTTAATGAACACAAGGTGAATACACCCCCTGGATTGTATCTAACCCTTCATAACACATCACTAATGTTTTCATATTTAATAATATAGTAAAAGGGTATAGTGGTACCTATGTCATCCTCATGTTAATAATTGTAGTTTTTTGATGAACTAACTATTTTATTCAACTCTTCCTCCAATCCTTTCTAGTGGTTAATTTTTTAATTTTTTTTATGATTCCATTTTAGATGTTCTCCATAAAATTATTTATCTATATTAGAATGGGTTACTTCACTATTATGAAACTAATCCCATTAATAATTTTCTTTTATTTTGATACATTTTTCTTTCAGCCTTCAACATGTTTCAACTGATAATTGAAGGATATTCCACCAAATTTTACCATTTTACTTGTCGAGTGATATGTGAGATCATTAAGGCATACATTTTTATTGTCTTCTCCTTTGATATCTATAAGATTCACTTAAAAATTATTCTTCTCTTAGTGACTCCTTATTTAAGTTTACTTCTTTTATAATTTACACACTCTATGTGCATGTAGACTTAATTAACATTGAATTTAGTAGTTAAAAGTTACTTTTTGAGTTAGTGGATAATAATTGGATATTATTATGTCTTATGTATTGATAAAATAGTTACATTTTTTTCTAATTACAATTGAGTAATTTTTTATAACAAATTTTGTATTATATATCGTATATCCTACAACTTCATGTTTCTATCTCCATATTTAAATTTTTGATATTATTTTATTATAAATAAAAGTTTTTATGATTTTAGTATTACATTATTGTTTATATAAATATCAAGTATGGTATAATCTCCATGAAATTATTATACCAAGTTTTTATGGTTTTGATATTGGCTGACCCATTTTTGACATTCTCTTGTAAATGTTTCTATCATAAAGACAGGGTGTATTTGAATTGATTAATGTCATATTCAAAACATGTAATATTTAATAAATTTATTTCACAAATAAATGTATTTAATTAGATTTTGTGATAGTTTCTTACCATTCTATGTCTTTTACTTTATTTGGTTTGTTATTGGTTGACATCACTTATAGCATATTTTGTCTTCCTTTTTCTTTATTTTTCTAGCTACTTGTATAATTTGAGAACATTCATATAAAAATTTATTTTAATGAGATTTTAAATTTTGGTTTACATTACTAATTTGAAAAAAACTTTTTCCCCTATAATATAATGGATAGAATATATATGTTTCATACTAATCATATTTTAATCGAGTTTCAAAATAATATATATATATATATTTAAAATTTTAATTTAATAATTCTTTAGTTGAAGTTCATACACAGTTTCACAATTATAATTATGTGGGAATACCTTGGTTATGTCAGGAAAAAATTAGCTTCCACATAATGAAAAGATAGATTTCAAGAAAACTATTATGTTTGGTATCATAATGGATAGTTGAAATAGTCTTCTACTATTCATGAATGGAAAGAAAAATGTGGTATGAAGAATTTGATATTTAATGAGTTTCTATTTTTTTATTATAATGAGACAGTTAGTATGCCAGTGTAAGAATATAATGATATAAATACACAAGAGGAAAACACTGAAGGTGATGATGTTGATAGAGTGAAAAAAATAATGGCCTATACTAGAACGTCTGTATATCAAGAATGTAATAGAAAGAATTTTTTTGAATTTTTAATGTAGTTATATCATAGAAAAACCATATATGGAATTTATAATACCTCTATTTATTATATTCTTACATTTTTGAAGGACATTCTTCTTGATGGTGCAGATATTCCCTAAAATATTTATAAGGAATTGAATTTAACAATGAATCTTGAAATTTCTACTAATAAAATCCAAGATGGTATTAAAGACTATAGTTTATTTTGGGAGGAACAAATGACCTTTTGTGACTATAAATAATGTGTCAAATCTTGATTAATGGAAAAAAAAGATAGAACACTATCTTGTGTTACACATAATGTCATGTGTCACATTCCATTGATTCCCAAGATTCAAAATCTATTCATTCATGTAGAAAGGTGGGACAATACTTGATGGAATGGTGCTGAGAGAATTAAAGATAATGATGATTTGGTTCATCATGCAGTGGATTTGTGTGGTGGGTATTTGATGTATAACATCCTGACTTTGTAGTTTAGGTGTGTAATGTCAGTTTTGGTCTATCCTATGATGATTTTAATTAGGGGTGAATAATTTTAAAATTCACTAGATCTTGGATGTGGAATTGGATCATATTTTTAGGGATGATATGTTTTCTTATTAGAGTGGTTGTAAAAAACCATGTCTTAGTAAATTAGAGTAAATGGAGAATACAATCTAACCTAAAAAGGCCAAACCAAAATGAAAAAAATAACTTAACATAAAAATACTTAACCCAAAATAAACAACATGATATAACACAAAATAAACCAAATAAACTAAACCAAAGTAGGCTAATTGTTATAAACAAAAAATGAACAAATGTCCAAATGAACTAACCAAAAATTACATAAACCTAAAATAAACATAATAACCTAACCCAAAATATTCCAAATGACATACCTCAAATATGAGATTACCCAAAGATGAACCAAATGAAGAAAATCTAAAATTATTCTATTGAAATAACCCATGATTAATCAAACAACCTAACCAAAAAATAATCTAAATAATCTATCGTAATGGAAAATAAATAACCTAACCGAAAAGGAACTAATTGAAATGCACAAAATTGAAAAAAATAATCATATAACCCAATCCAAAAAAATAAAAAATAAATAAATGAACAAAATGTACCAAATAATGTGACCAAAAATATAAATAACCCAAAAATAAACCAAATAAACTGACCAAAAATAGACCAAATAAACTATCATAAGAAGGAGATAACCCAAAACTGAACAAAATAACATAACCTAAAAATTATGAACCCAAAATTACATATCCCAAAATAAACCAAATTAACCAACCCCTAGTAAACCAATTATTCTATCCAAAAATTGAATAAATGACAATATAAAATGACTAAAAAATACATAACCCCTGAAATGAACCAATTGACATAAAACAAAATTAACCATATGACTTAAATCAAATATGACATGACCCAAAGTTGAACCCAATGATCAAACACAAAATTTATCCAATTTACATGAACCAAGATGAATAAAATACCCTAAAAAAATATACCAAATAACCAAAACCAAATAAAAGAAAATAACCTATACCAAAATAAACTAATTAAGCTAACTAAAAAATGATCACTTCATCAAAGAATGTAATCTAAAACAAAAAAATGACTAAATGACGAAAATGAACAAAAAAGATGTATCCCGAAAATGGAATAAACCACAAATAAACCAAATGACCTAACCCAAAATAAACCAAATTACCTAACAAAATATAGAGATAACCCAAAAATAAAGAAAATAACCTAACCTAAAAATACGTAACCCAAAATGAACAAAATGATCTAAACGGAAATAAACCAAATAACCAAAACATTAGCAAACAAATTTTTCAAAAAAATGCTAATGAATAATAAACTAACCAAAAATCATATAACCCTTAAATGAACCAATTGAGGTAATTAAAAAATAAAACAAATGACCTTATTGAGATACGAGATAACTGAAAGATGAACTGAATGACCACAACTAAAATTAATCCATTTACATAACCTATGATGAAGAAAATATCCTAACCAAAAATGAACTAGATAACCTAAACCAAGGGAAAATAAATAAACTAACCCCAAAATAACTAATTAATATAACAAAAAAAGAACAATTGATCAAATGACCTAATCCCAAATGATGTAATGAACAAGAGACCAAAATGAACAAACTGACATATCCCAAAAAAGAACAAACCCAAAAATAATTAGAATTTCCTAAATTAGAAGAAATAAAATTACATAATAAAAAAAAGTGATATCCCAAAAGTGAAAAAAATAACATAACCTAAAAATTATAAAAATAAAAATAAACAAAATGACATAACATAAAACAAACCCAATAACAAAAACCCAAGTAAACAAATTGTTTTAACCAAAAAGTAGAAAAATGTACAAATGAAGTAACCAAAAATTAAATAACCCTAAAATTAACTAAATGACATAACCCAAAATAAACTTAATGAACTAACATAAATATGACATAACACAAAGATGAACCAAATGAACATACCCCAAATGACTTAAACCAAAGTGAATTTGTTTTCCAGAATAAGGCAAATTATATAAATCAAAAAATTTTTAACCCAAAAAGTGAAGAAAATGGACTAACCCAAATAAACCAAAATTAAATACCAAAAAATGAGCCAATTTTATCTATTAAAATGACCAAATGGACAAATATGTAGAAATATATAATCCAAGAATGAGACAAATGACATATCTCATTAATGAAAGAATCAACCTCACCCAAAATGAATCAAATGACCAAAACACAAAATATTAAAAATACTCTAACAAAATGAGAAACTGAACAAATGAACAAATGACCAAATGGCCAAATTACCAATCAACCTCCCCAAAAAATGAACTTAATGAACAAATGATCCAAATTAAAAAGTGACCAAATAACCAAATAACATATCAAAAATATAATTGGACACAAATGAACATATATGTGGAATCTATATCACACCAATCGTTAGCATGCTAATAGTATTTATTTATTATTCTATGCAACTAGTATTAAATTTTTAATTAAATGTGTATTTAAATTCTTCTTCATTTTATAAACTTCCTCAATAGAAAATTTTAAATTCATTCTCATTTTACCAATTTTATATTATTCAAAAATGTAGTGTTATACTAATCAATGTCATTTACAACAAGATACATGAGAATATAAGGTTTTGTGCCTCATGATTTTTGTCTCATGAAGGTGGAAAAGGATGGAAGTTATATAAATCCACAGGAAAAAGATAATATTTTTAGTGTGTGTATTAATAATTCATATTCTTATATGAAATTCACAATTACATATATTTTTTATATTTTAAAAAGTGTTCCATGGAGTCCCTTGATGAGAAAGAAAAAAAAAATCAGGTGAAATAATAATTTCTTAATAGTACTAGGTGAGGAGAACCAAGGGAGATTCCAATGTAAACCAAAGTAAAACATCATCCCCAATAGTTATTTTCCTTAATCCGAAAATTCTCAATACTCTCGCACCAATAAGCTAAAAAATGTTAATGTCAAAGAAATCCATGCCAAAATGGCTATTCAAGAGCACGAAAGAAGTTAACTAGTCATCTAAAAGTTCATAAAATATATATAGGTTATATTTACATCACTTACATAAGAGTATTATAATGTTTTTCACTCATTTATGGAAATAATGTACTGTATATATGATTCACTGAGTGATTTCAACAAGGTTCATAGTGTCGATTGAGGTGATGATGCTGATGGTGGTGGTGGTGATGATAATGATGATAATAGTGATCCAAATGTTGATGTTTCTGATGGTTTTTAGGAGGATGTTGCTTATTATGATTATTATAATGAGGATGATGGTAATTTATGATAAATTTAACCCCCTCAATTTTTTTAGCAGTAAAGATTAATATGGAAGATGATTAATAACTTGAATTGATTGATTTGGTGGATGTATATTTACATTATAGTGCTATAAATTATTTCAAAAACTATTAAAAGAAGTTAGTTTAATGATAAATATAAAATGTATTTATTTTATTGAAAATGTACCATGGTTTTTATTTTGTTTAAATGTTATGGAATTGTTTTTGCGATTTGGCAGGATGGTATGCTGCTACTTGTTAGGGATAGGTAGATATACCACTAGTTCATTGAATTGTTCGTATAAACCGTGTGGGGGAACAAATAAATCAAAGGTTATTATAACCATTGGTATAGATATATACCCCTGTTTTTCATTAAACTATGGGTATTATGAATACATCATTGGCTATACTCACGATTTCTATTGAAATTGTGGGTACAACACTATACCAATGGCTTAAGAACCCACCGTTTTATGAACTATGGTTATATCCTATACCCCCAGTTTTTTGGGCTATACTAATTGTTAAAAGACATGGGTATATGGTATGTTTCCATTAGATACTTAGTTTATTTCATTCCATTTCAAATGCACAATCTCACCCTTTGGTTGTGCCTTGATCAATTTCAACTTCATCTCTTACTCCAAGAAATAAAGGTGAATCTTTTATTCCTAGAGCACTAATACTTCATCAGAACCAAAAATAGAATGATAATTAATTATATTGTTATTAATACTCACAAAAAATGGTTATTATATGTTATTAATTTTGAATAAATCATCATATGGCAATATTATACATTAATATCGAAAACCAAATTTGAAGTTTAACTGAAACCATTCCATAAATGAATAACCTCGCAACCCTTATACGACAACATTTTTTATTACAAAAATAAATCTGATTTATTACATAAAACCTTCACTTGATACAACATGTAAGATCAAGAGGTCCAGTGCCTTTGGGACTTAGGAGCATTACATAACAACTTAAAGCATGAAATACAACATCTTTATTGAAAAATTCCTATACATGACCACTACATTCCCTCATACTTAGCATTTAATGGGATAACATGAGAACATGCATATGAAAAGGGTGAGCTATAAAGCCCAGTAAGGTAATAATCATGGAATAGCATGGGGAATAAAATAAATGTTAAATAATATGCATATCAATAGAGAGCAAGAGAAGCATAAACATAAAGGCATGATAAAGCATGACAATCATAACAAGGAAATGTGGCAACAAAACTTAACATGGAATTAGCATGAGCCAAGGCTCATTGCACATAGAGCATGAGTAAATCCTCATTGCATATGAAGCATTATTAATTCCTAGTTTCAATTGAATTATCATGATTCAACACCCATTTCACATGATGTATCATGATACTGTACTTTATCCAATGCATTGGAGTGCTATAAGGGCACACCCTTCTTAAACATTTCATTTCATGCATAAGTGTGCCACATGGATCATGAAACATTGAATCATTCAAAATAATTATTTATTCCATGATAAAATAATGTGGAATACATTCATGAAAATATTTAAACAAAATAGAAATGTTTATAAAGGTGAATACCCATGATAGGTAAATGTAAATGGTATTCACTACACAATTAATTTGTCTTGGAAAAACGCAGTGCAATTTTGGCAGCATAACGGCGTGACATAAGAATTAATAAAATTGGTTGATGAGAGAGAAAGGGGTGTCTCATAATATTTACATGACATGGACATTAAGGGGGGTGTCATTTAGATAAATTTCCAACAAATTTAATGTAATTTAGATTCTTGATTCAAAATAACTGCTTGAATGTAAATGAGGAGAGGGAAATTGCATTCGGAATTTTGACATAGTAACAGGTGTACAGTGGAGGCATTTAATGATATAGAAAGGTGTCTCCCATCATTCAGACATAAATAGGGCAGTATAGGGGAGGTGTGAAACCATACCCCAACATTTATAATTAAAATTAAAATGACATAACAACTTAATGAAAATTGGAAAAAATGAGAAAGGAAGAAAAAACCCATACATCGAAGTGTGCATCAAAAGGCTTGGGAGAGGCTTGAGAGAGGCTTCGTGGGAGCTTGTGGAACCTTGGGAGGATTCTAGGGAGAGTATTTAAGAGGTTGGATGGGAAAAAAATGATTTGAGTGAGGAGAAAGTGGGATCTTGGGTGGGTTTATATAGGAAAGGTGAGGGAATTCTTTATTATTTTGGGTTAGGACACCTCACATTAATCTAATTCAAACCACAAACCGGACCATGGTTTTTACCATTGGTTTTTTACAAAGGGGAGTGGGAAAAAGTATTTTATAAGGAAAAATTCGTAAATTCTTAAAATAATGAGATTGCTTTTGTAGAGGTGAGTCACACTCCCAAGGAAAACAATTTAAAAAGACGTGATGTTTAATAAGACTTGAAGGGTCCATTAATTCTTTGTAAAATAAGACAACAAAACCCAAAATCACATTATTTTAGTGGTAAAACATATATTGGCCTAACATAATATAGAGACACAAGCATAAAGTACATGGAAATTACAATACTTTTTTGTAATACTTAATACATAATAAAAACAGACACCCGAGGGCCGTAATAGTTTAGTGTCTTTAGAAACTTGGAACACAGTCTTCTAATCGTGGTGAAAGATCTTCAACATATCCCATAAAGATATTTCCCTTTTGTTTTCTTACATAAAACCTTTATTTATATCCTGGTGAAAAGAAAACATAAAAAGGGTGAGCTCAAATGCTCAGTTAGGGTAAGAATGGAGAAAATAAAACAAAGCATATACATTTGAAATGAAAAACATGAACAAAATGTTTAGACCTCAAAATTTTGAGTTGTGAAATAAATCTTGGAAGTATGTTAGGCATCGATTATAAAACACATTAATCATGATAAAATAGTAAGGTAATAAAACATGTAATTGTGTAAAACTAATAAGAACATGTTATGATTTCCATAGTAGCCAAGGGATTGCTGCTAAGACCATCATAGTGGACAATGTCAATTACTGAACAGGGTTTACCTGTCATTCCATCCCTGTATTACTGAACTAGATTCACATTCCATTTCAGCCATGTCTATCTTAAGAGATATAAATTATTACCCAATTAATTGGAGGGAGATATATGTCCCAACCATCAAATAAAGAAATCATTCTTACTTGTGCCACAAAATAAACATAAATCATTCATCATTACCCAAAGAATAAAATGGGTTTCATACACATCATCCCATCGAAACTTAATCCATATAAAACAAATGGATATCATTTCATCATAAGAATAATAAAACCATGTAAATAATAGATTCATTATATTTGAAACATAAACATTATAAATACTGTCATCTTAGATGGAAAATAGTTTTGACAAGACACTTAAAATGAATTCTTGAGGAAAATAACTTTTCTTTTTCAAAAACATTTGCTTTTCAAAAAAATATATTCTATTTTAAAAGAAAAGTATTTTTTTGAAAATAATCAATGAATATTATAGAGTAATATTCATGAAAAGTAGGATTTATGAAACCGTAAAAATCCGTTCATGCCGTATAAGTAAAAAAAAATATTCTCCTCGTACTTTTGCTGGAAAAGTCAAAAAGTTCCTCGTATGGTAAACAAAAGAAAGATTCCTTCCATAACACAATGTATAAGTCAAAGTGGGGTAAACATGACTTTAAAAATACATGGAAGAATATTAAAAACTTTATGAAAAACATTTTTTATGTACATGGATGAAAAATATAACCCTAGTAAATACTTATATATAAGTAATCTCGGATAAAAATGAGATTTTCCAAATTATCCCTTACCTTATGTACAATTTCTTCCGTATGATTCCGAGACTCTTTTATTGTTGGTTTAAAAATATTATTAACTTCTAATAGAACCATAATAATATTTATGATATCATATTATGATTCACTTATGAATTTATATTACTCGTTCATTTGACAATTCCACATTAAAGTAGTGGTTTGGGTAAAATCGTATCATTTATCGCGTGTGATTGGACTTGTTGTTCTTGATTTTATTATTACTTATATCATGATACAATTACTTCAAGAATTTATAAAATGATTTATATATCATATTTATTCAGGATATATATGTATATAAATGATAGTTAAATGAAATGAAAGACACCATTCATGGAGACGGTAGACCATACATACGCATGAACGCTATTTTCATTTCCTTATTGAATTGAACGGAAGTAAGTAAATGAAATATATATATATATAAATAAATCCACTAAAATTATTATATAATACATTTCATCATTATTTATTATATATATAATTTATAATCATTCTAGAATGGTTAACTTGGAGAATGAATCTCATCACGTCGTGGAGACGGTAATTCGTACATACGCACGAGCAACGATATCGTTCCCATAATTGTTGAATGGTATTGGAGTGGATGATATAATATATCAGAATCATTATGATGTTATTAAAACCATATATATTTATTCTTTACACCATTATACCCATAAAAGTACGGTGGTGGTGGAAAAACAGATTACACCACGACGTGGAGACGATATTTCATACGTACGCACACGCGGTGATTTTGTTTTCCGTAAGATGGATAGAAGGTGAAATAATGTTGTTTAATATTTATAATAACATATATGTATATTATTTATACTGATTTTATTACTTTATAATGAAACAAATAAAGAATAGTAAGTATAAGAATAATGAAATTTGAAAGAATCGGTAGAAGAGATTACCTCTTCTTCGACGCACCTCTTCTAAACCTCCTCTTAGGGCACTAAAGTTGGTCTTTTGAGAAGACCAGGACCTCTAGAATGTTTCTAGGGAAGTGGATAAGATAAATAGGTAGGTTTTGTCTGAGCTTTAAGGATAAAAGTTGTGTGAGGAGGAGAGAGAGGAGGTGCCCTTTTATAAGAGAAGAGAGGGGCACTTTTGGAAACCTCTAAAATATTAATTTATAATAAACTCAAAATCCACATAAAAACAAAAAAATGACTCCAATATGAATATTAGATTACATAGGGATCTAATATCATCAAACAATAAGATTTATACATGTTGGTAATTTATTTTAAATCTTATCAGCTTGATTTATCCTTATTTAATCTATTTAAGTTTATTTGTGGTAATAATATTCAAAATTTCAAATTGTTATAAATAATAACTTATGTCTTGTGAATTGTCTATAATTGGATAATTTATTTCATTTTAGACCATATAAATGTCAATTTAAATTTTTTAAATATTTTTGTTATTTTTAAACAATTTAATAATATGTTATTTTTATAAAATATCAATAGTGTCAATTTTGACACTATTAATTTATTTGAATTTAAATAAAATCCAAATAGAGGATATATTCGAAAAAAATGTTTAATAGATTTATAACATGTCATATTAATATAGAAAATTTGTGGAGAACGTTAATTAGTTCATATAATATTTATTTTAATATTTATAAAACCATTTATATGATATTTCTCTGAATAAAACAAGTACTATATCATTATTGTATAATCATTTAATATACTTTTTATTGGCATAAAAATTAAAACTAAAATTATATGATAAATAGAAATATAATAAAATTCATAATAATATTTTTACTCAAATTTATCATCTTAAAATCACAACATTTGAATTGTTATATTTATTAAATTATGAAGTTGACATATTTGACATAATTTAAAATAAAATAATATAAATGTCGTAATCTATTTTATAAGGCTCAAAATGGTCCAAAAATATACCCTTGTATGATCATGGTATAGATATACTCGACCAATAATTCTTAGTCAAGTTTCGAGTCATTTTGATAGGTATTATTATTTTAATAAAAACTATATCATTGATTTTTCACTAAAAAATAATTTCTACATCATTAATGTAAAAGCTATTAATGTAATTAAACATTTTAAAAAAATTTAAAATAAATTACCATGATAAATTAAAAAAAATTATATTTAAAATGAGTATTTATAATCAAATTTATATTCTGTATAACCTTATATTAAAAAGAATCTAATTATTAAAGTTTGAGTGAGACATATTTTACACTCCGTTAAATAAAATAAATAAAAGGTCTTAATCAAATAAAAGTGGGTTCCATTAGATTCCATTTCGACCCAATTATGATTTATGTCAATTTATACTCATCCAATTATATTAAGACATGTGTTAGGGTAATTTTATAATATTATATTTACCCTTAATTACCCGATTTACCTTCAACTATGGTAAATAAAATTTATCTTAGTTACTATTCATAACACCTAAAAATAAAAAGTAGCTTATTAAAATAATTTGGACCTACTGATTACAAATATGAAATCCATTATTTTAATTTCGAAACACAGAAGTTTCATAAATTAATTTAAAATTAATCCCATTGTTAAAAAATGAGTTTTAAAAGTTAAAACATTACAAAAGATTGAAATGATTTTACTTACGAATTCAATGTAAAATAAATTCTAATGACATACATTACATTAAATGGTAAAAATATATTCTATTTATACTTTTTAACCATTAAATATTATAATTTATCCATATAAATTATTATGATGAAAAAAGTTGTTTTTAAATAAAATTTAGCGTACTTTTACTATTCATCAAAATGAGAAACTTATTTGAAAAATATCAAAATTTTATCCAAAGTAAATTTTTATATCCTAATTCAAAAGAATAATTTGATTTTTTTCAAATTTAACTTATAAAAATGTCAAAAACTAGATTTAAAGTGGGTGCGTCATCAAGAGGTGGCAAAACTACATTTTTTTTTGAAAAAAACTTATTTTACCTAAAAAATTTATTATGTTCTCATACCATGTTCTATAAAATGTGTAAGATGAATTATAATGTCATTAAATTAAAAATTTAGTTACTAATATTCATAACGTCTAATTCATAACAATATTATAACAATATATCGTTGTTTAGTGAAACTCAGTATTGCGTACAACAAACGCTATTGAGTAAGGTTTCTATTGTGTGAAACACAAGCCAAGAATAGTTTTTTTGTATAATACAAGTTAATATGGTGGTGCGTATATCACAAGAAAATTTTGGTGTGGTGTACAACACAAGACATCAATGAAAATAAAATAATATTTTTCATACAATCTCGGGGTGTTACATTCTACCCCCCTTAAAATGAATTTCGCCTTCGAAATTCTTCAGGGTTATAAATGGTTTAATACATTAATGATTCTTTCATAGAAACCCACATTGTAAAAAGGAATACTAAAACTTAATTTTCAAAAAAAATTATAAAATTTAAAGGTTACCCAAATTAACTCATCACTGGGTTTCCACATAGGAGAACATAGGTGAAAATTTGGACATGGAAAAGGAATCAAACCATCATGTTCTGATGGAGAGTGGTGGGGAACATGGCTATGAAAAAAAAATCACAAATCCATAAATTTGTGATGATCTAAGGTACCATATGATTAATCAGATATGAGGACAATAAGACAGAATTTTTGGTTTTCAAGATCATTTCCCTAATGTTAAATAATTTTTAAATTAAAAGAAATACTTACTTGATTTTGGTACAATCTCAATGTTTTTAGTCCATTGGACAATTTCTACTTCATCTATTAAATAAATAATGTGGATTTTTTTTCCGTGAAGTGTTAGCAAATCATGCGATAGAATGATAGGTCATTCCATCTATCTCAAAAAGCAGGTTAGCAATAGTTATATACATAAGTCCATATATGGTGTGATTAATCATATATGGTTCCAAAAATGGACTTATACTTCATCTATCATACCACTTAATAAAATAAAACTTATTTCTAATTACCCGGAACATCCTGTCGGCCAGTGGTAGGTGATAAAGGCCTATCACACGTTGGTTGTGGGTTCGATTCCCGTAACCTTGCCCAACACAACGGGTTGTCGCCCGTCCTACGAGTTGTCTTTTTTCTAAGACTATACTATTATAACATTCATGAAATAATATTAAAAAAAATTTTCTAGCCTTGAACAATATTATCTTATGTCCAACATAATCTATTCCAATATTTAGGCTTATCCAAAATACTTTTGTCCAATCTAATATTATGATGAAAATGATTACCAGAGAGGTCATATAAGAATGTGAATACCATCATTTACCCCCATATATCATAAGACATATCGTGTTGATCATATTCAAAAAATGTGAATACCTTAATCATGTATTCTTGAAACATGAATTGCCATATAACCTTAGTGAAAACACGAATTCTGTCAAATTTTAACTCTTTCCATATACCAAAATCCCAAAAATTTTATATACTCAAATCATGATGTCACTTTGTCCTTATATCAGTCATGAGAATGTTAATACTATCATTTTCATTGTATCCCTTCATTATGCTCATATCATCTTCTTTCCAAAAATAACTGAATAACAATTCATGGTTACTAGTACAATTCAACATATAATTTTAAATACGTTAGGAAATACAATAGTGTAACAATACATAGATATGTCTTTATTCTATAGTACCATTACCTATACAACATAACTCTTGATAAACATAAATCATTCCACTACCTTCTTAAACCATTGACCGAGATTCAACAATTTTTTCATCTCAAATATCATTTGTAGTCTCTTCATTATCATCAATAGAAATACTACCCATACGACCATGATGATTCTCTTCATGAGACTTTCCCTTATTGAACTGGTTTTCATAATGCTCGTACATTCCACATTTAAAACATTTTATCATTGTTGATGTCTTAGAAAAACCATTATTCTTGTCCATGGTGTTAACTAAACCTTTTCATTACAATTACTGGCTTTGAGTCCTTCTTCTGCACACCCAAAGCATCTTCTAGTTCCATTGAAATATTCTCCCAGATTCCTCTTCACAAATGATTTACATGAGGGAAATTTAACTTTCTTTCCTCTATGATCATCATGAAACTTCATCTTTCTCTTATTAGCTGATTCAGGAAACTTACCAAAGTTGAGATTATTGATCATATTATGAGTTTTTTTATTTGGCATAATAATGATATTTGTACTTCCAAATCCCATTTCATTTGGTTACTCATGAGGAATATCATTCCATTGTCCATCATATCCTCCATTATCATGAATCTTTTTGTTTCTAGCCATTTTCTAAAACCTAAAAAGAATAGTGTGAGGGGAAAAATCATACTTTGAAAATAACATAATAAATGGGGAGTACCTTAAATATCTAACATCTTAGGTTTAATTCTATGATCATTACCATAATTATAGAACTATAACCTATACTTATACTGAACCTTAGGGACATCCCTAGACATACCTTATAAATATCTCCAAGGATCTCTATTATGTTTTCGCATCATAGTTTCCAAAGGTTAACTAAACCTTCCCACTGATACCAACTGTAGAGACCCAAGATTGACGTACATGGACTTTACATTACATTTGGTGAATACTTAATACATAATAAAAATAGACACCAAGGTACCGTAATAGTTTAGTGTCTTTGGAAACATGGAACACAGTTTTCTAATCTTGGTAAAAGATATTCAACATCTCCCATGAAGATATTTCCCTTCGGTTTTCTTACCTAAATATATTATATATATATTGGGGAAAAAGCTTAAAAATGGTGAGCTCAAATTCTCATTAAGGGTTAGCATGGAGAAAATAAAACAAACCATATACATTTGAACTTAAAAACATTAATATAATGCTTAGACCTCAAAATTTTGAGCTGTGAAATAAATCTTGCCAGTACATAAGGAATAGATCTAAAAAACATTAATCATGATAAAATTTTAAGGGAATAAAACATGTAATTGTATAAAACTATTAAAAACTTATTATGAATTCCATAGTAGCCAATGTATTGCTGCCAAGACCATCATAGTGGACAATGGCCATTACTGAACCGGGTTTACTTGCCGTTCCAGCCCTGTATTACTGAACTAGATTCACTTGCTGTTCCAGCCATGTCTTTCTCATCATAAATAAATCATTACCTAATGAATTGGAGGCAGATATAGGTCCCACACATCTCATAATGAAATCAGTATTACTTGTTCCACAAAATAAACATGAATCATTCATCATAACCCAAAGAATAAAATGGGTTTCATAAACATCATCCCATTATAACATAATGCATATAAAACAAATGGATATAATTTAATCATATGAAGAATCAAACCATGTAAATAATAGAGAAAATATACTTGAAACATAAACATGCTAAATAATTTCATCTTATATGGAAAATAGTTTTGACAAAACCCTTAAAATGAATTCTTCAGGAAAATATCCTTGCTTTTCCAAAATCATTTTCTTTTGAAAAAATTCAATTAAATTTTAAAAGAAAAGTATTTTTATGAAAATAATCATGAAATATTGTAGAGGAATATTCATGAAAATTAGGAGTTATGAAACCATAAAAATCCATTCATGCCGTATAAGTTAAATAAACATTCTCCTCGTACTTTTCCTAGAAAAGTAAAAAAGTTCCTCGAATGGTAATCAAAAGAAATATTCCTTACATAAAACATTATAAAAGTAAAAGAGGGGTAAACATGAATTTAAACATAAATGGAAGAATATTAAACACTATACCTAAAACATTTTTTTATGTACATGGATGAAAAATATAACCCCCGTAAATACTTACGTATATGAAATCTCAGATAAAAATGAGATTTGAAAAATTATCCCTTACCTTATGTCCAATTTCTTTTGTATGTTTCCGAGACTATTGTATAGTGGGTTTAAACATATTATTTACTTGTAATAGAAAAATAATAATATTTATGATATCATATATGATTCAGTTATGACTTTATATTACCCGTGAATTTTACAATTCCACGTTAAAGCAGTGGTTTGGGTAAAATCGTATCATTTATCATAAGTGTTTGAAATTTTTGTTCTTGATTTTATTATTACTTATATCATGATATAATTACTTACAGAATGTATAACATGATTTATATATCATATATATTTAGGATATATATGTATATAATAGATAGATAAATGAAATTAAATACACCATTCATGGAGACGGTAGACCGTACGTACACATGAATGCTATTTTCATTTCCTTACTGAATTGAATGGAAGTAAGTAGATGACATATATGTATATATATATTAATAAATACAGTATCATTATTATTTAATAAATTTATTCATTATTTATTATATATATACTTTATAATCATTCTGGAATGGTTGACATGGTGAATGAATCTCATCGTGTCATGGATACGGTAATCCGTACGTACGTACGAGCGATGATATTGTTCCAATAATTACTGAATGGTACATGAGTGGATGATATAATATATTATAATCAGTATGATTTTATAAAAACCATATATAGTTATTTTTTACACCATTATACCCATCCAAGTAAGGTGGTGGTGGAAAACAGATTACACCACGGCGTGGAGACAGTATTCTGTAGGTACACACGCGCGGTGATTTTGTTTTCCATAGGATGGATAGAAGGTGAAATGAGGTTGTTTCATATTTATAATAAACTATACGAATATTATTTATACTTATGATATTACTTTATAATGAAAAAACTAAAGAGGAAGTAGAATAATAACGAAACTTGAAAGAATCGATAGAAGAGATTACCTCTTCTTCGACGCGCCTCTTCTAAACCTCCTCTTAGGGTATTAAATTGGGTCTTTTGAGAAGACAAGGACCACTAGTATGTTTATAGGGAAGTGGAGAAGAGAAATATTAAGGGTTTTTCTGATCTTGAAGGCTCAAAGTGGTGTGAGGAGGAGATGGAGGAGGTGCCATTTTATAAGAGAAGAGAGCGGCACATTTGGAAACCTCTAAAATATTAATTTATAATAAACTCAAACCCCACTTATAAACCTCAAAAAATGACTCCAATATGAATATTAGATGATATTGGTTTTTTAATATCATTAATCAATAAGATTTAGACATGTCGGTAATTTATTTTAAACCATATCAACTTGATTTATCCTTATTTAATATATTTAATTTTATTTGTGGAAATAATATTCAAAATTTTAAATTGTTATATATAATTACTTATGTGTTTTAAATTTTCCATAATTGTATACTTTATGACATTTTATACCATATAAATTCTAATTTATAATTTTTAAATATTTTTGTGATTTTTAATCAATTTAATAATATGTTATTTTGATAAAATAACAATAGTGTTAATTTTGAAAGTATTCATTTATTTGAATTTAAATGAAATCTAAACAGAGTATATATTAGTAAAAAAATGTTTAATAAATTCCTAACATGTCATATTAATCTATAAATTTTTTTTAGAACATTTATTAGTTCATATAATATTTTTTTAAATATTTATAAAACCATTTATTTGATATTTCTCTTAATAAAACAAATACTGCATCCTTTTTGTATAATCATTTAATATATTTATTAGTTGAATAAAAACTAAAAATAAAATCCTATGATGAAGATAAATACAATAAATTTCATAATAATTTTTTTACTTGAATTTATCATCTTAAAATGACAACATTTAAATTGTTATATTTATTAAATTATGAAGGTGACATCTTTGACATCATTTAAAATAAAATAATATAAATGTCATAATCAGTTTTATAAGGCTAAAAATTGCCCAAAAATATACCCTTGTATTATTAGGGTATATATATACTCTACCAATAATGTTTGGTCCAGTTTCTGGTCATTTAGATAGGTATTATTATTTTAATTAAAACTATATTATTGTTTCTTCACTAAATAAATAATTTCGACATCATTTATGTATAAGATATTAAGGTAATTAAAAATTTCTTAAAATTGAAAAAAAAAATTCCATGATAAAAAAAATTTTATATTTCAAATGAGTATTTAAAATTGAATGTATATTCTGTATAACCTTATATTAAAAATAATCTAATTATTAATGTTTGAGTGAGACATATTTCACTTTCCTTTAAATAAAATAAATAAAAGGTCTTAATCAAATAAAAGTGGGTTCCATTAGATTCCATTTAGACCCAAGTATTATTTAGGGAAATATATAATCATCCAATTATATTAAGACAAGTTTTAGGGTAATTCTATAATATTATATGTACCCTTTATTACCCGATTTACCTTCAACTATGGTAAATAAAATTTACCTTAGTTACTATTAATAACAACTAAAAATAAAAAGTAGCTTATTATAATAATTTTGACCTACTAATTCCAAATATGGAATCCATTATTTCAAATTTGAAACATAGAAGATGCAGAAATAAATTTAAAATTAATCCTATTGTTAAGAAAACGAGTTTTAAAAGTTAAAACATTGCAAAAGATTGAAATGATTTTACCTATGAATTCAATGTTAAATCAATGCTAATGACATAAATTATATTAAATGGTAAAAATATATTCTATTTATACTTTAAAACCATTAAATATTGCAATTAAACCATATAAATTATTACGATGAATTTTTTTTAAAATTAAAATTTAGTGTATTTTTTTCTATTCATCAAAATAAGAAACTTATCAGAAAAATATAAAAAATTTATCCAAAGTAAATATTTATATCCTTATTCAAAAGAATAATTTTATTTTGTCATATTGAACTTATAAACATGTCAAAAACTAGATTAAAAGTGGGTGCAACATCAAAAGGTGACAAAACTGTATTTTTTAAAAATACTTATTTTACCTGAAAAATTAATTTTGTTCTCATACCATGTTCTATAAAATATTTAGGATGAATTATAATCTAATAAAATAAAAAATGTAGTTACTAATATTAATAACGGATAATTCATAATAATATTATAATAAAATATCCTTTTCTAGTGAAATTTAGTATTGCGTACAACACACGCTATTGAGGAAGGTTGCTCTTGCGTGCAACACAAGCCAAGAATATTGTTTGCCTATAAAACAAGCAAATACAGTGTTGCGTATAGCACAAGCTAATTTTGGTGTGGCGTATAACAAAATACATCAATGAAATTAAAAGAATATTTTTCATAAAATCTCAGGGTGTAACACATAAGGCTTATAGTATTTTATTATATCACTATTGGGTCATTATTATGTCATAAAGCACATTATATATTTAAACAGAATTTAATTTTTACCCATAAATTTGATTGTCTCAGAAAATTATGAAAAAATCACCATTGGATAATTTCAAAGTCTTGATTCCAAAAATAATATTTATTTTATCTAAATAATTTTTTAAATATTTTAATTTTTACTTGTAAAATAAAAACTGACATTTATAAAAAATTCCCGTGTTTGGACAAAAATGGATTTTGAATATTGATAAAAATTAAAATTGAATTAATAAAATTTTACAATCATTTATATATAATAAAAATTAATTTAATAATAATAATATTTTATTAAAATATTATTTAATAAAAATATCCATTAATTCATCAAAATAGATTTTCTTAGTTCAATATTAACTAAAAACACTATTTGAGCTTTAAAACTATATACAAGGTGACAAAAATAACATGAAAATATATTCATTATTATATAAATAAAATTTATATAATAATAGTGTTAAGGCCTTGTTACATAATTTCTTATAACACACACATAATACCGAAGAGTAAGGTGTGCGATGGTGACAGACTCTTAGGGTGGCTTATATAACATTTCTCGCTTGGTAATCTCTATCAACTTCCACTTCTCTCATAGGCGGTCCCACTCAAGCTTAACCTATTGATGCTCAGCTTGGTCTTGTTCAAGAGCAATTCCCAATGATTCTACCTCTTTTCCAAGCTCTGAAAAATGGGCTTCGTATGGGGCATGTCTACTGGATGAGGAAATCGCTTCCTTTGTCTACGTAAATCGGATTCATTAAAGCCATATATTTATACTAATCATGTGATCACTGTTCAACAACTATATTAGCAACAGTCACAATTTTTAACATAAAACCAAATAAGATGAAATAAACATTTTACATAAAGAGACATTTAAGTAGATCAAGAGTGATTTCAATTAATGAATGTTTGGGTCATTA
The DNA here is from genome assembly GCA_963277665.1 of Viscum album. Taxonomy (NCBI): domain Eukaryota; kingdom Viridiplantae; phylum Streptophyta; class Magnoliopsida; order Santalales; family Viscaceae; genus Viscum; species Viscum album. The sequence goes on from OY728128.1 coordinate 1,486,290,449, forward strand.
AAATCTTCCCCCATTAAGAAATTTCTCCCTTGAAAATTCTTTTTCCCACACTAAAAAAAGCGGGTAACTCTACTTCATCACTTCCTCTGATTCCCACGTCAATTGTTCAAACTTGTGGTTTCTCCACAACACCATGATGAGGGGCATTTTCTTATTTTGAAGAATTGTTTCTCTATGGTCTAATATCTAAACTAGTTTTTCTTCATAAGATAGATCATCATCTAACTATACCACCTCTAAAGAGTGTAATGAAGAGGGTCCGGTATGTATTTCCTTAAGAGGGATACATGAAAGAGATCATGTACTTTGGCCATGGTAGGTGGAAGTGCTATTCAATTGGCCACAACCCCATCATGATCAAAAATCTCAAAGGGGCCGATGTACCTTGGACTTAAATTCCCTTTCATTCCAAAACTCATGACCTTCTTCCAGAGAGATATGTGTAGAGAAACCATGTCTCCAACTTTAAACTCAAGGACTCATTTAAGGTTATCTGCATAACTCTTCTGTCGACTGTAGACTGCCTTGATATGCTGCTGAATGGTTTTCACCTTCACCACCATTTCTTACACCATTTCTTGTCCAAGAAACTAATGCTCACCAACCTCATCCCAACATGCCGGTGTTCTGCACCTTTTACCATAAAGGGCTTCCAATGGTTCCATTTGGATGCTCGAGTAGAAACTTTTATTATAAGAGAACTCAACCAGAGGAAGATGTTGATCCCATAACCCTTTGATGTCCATTGAGAAATCTCTCAACATGTCCTCTAGTATTTGGATAGTCTGCTTGGTTTGATCATCAGTTTGAGGATGATAATCCATACTGAAGTTCAGTTCAGTATTTAGAGCATGTTGAAGACTCTTTTAAAACATAGAGGAGAATCTTGGATGTCGATCAGACACAAAAGATAATGGAACCCCATGTAGCGTTTACACTTCCCTGATATATATCTCTGCCAGTTGATCCAATGAGAAATCATCCCGAATAGAAATGAAGTGTGGAGACTTTGTAAGACGATCCACAATAACCGATATTGCATTATTTCTTTGGATGACTTCGGAAGTCCTGTGACAAAGTCCATGGTGATGTTATCCCATTTTCATTCTTGTATGGGCAATGGTTGCTTCATTTACTTAGTCTTATGCCTCTCTGCCATCACTTGATGACACACCAAGAACATTGATGTATATTCAGTGATATTCTTCCTCATATTATCCCACCAATAATTCTCTCAGAAATCTCGATACAGCTTTGTGTTTCTTGGGTGAATTGAGAAATTTGAACTATGCGCATCATCCAAAAGTTCATTCTTCAGCCCTGGACTTGATGGAACACATAGTCTTTTCCCAAATCTCACAATTCCTTCTTCACTAACATTAAACTCCATGGATTTCCCTTTTCTGATAGCTTCCAATTTTTCCTGAATTACTACATCACCCTTTTGAGCATCCTTTAGCCTTTCGAAAAGTGATGGTTGAGCAATAATTTGTGAAAGGATTGATGATGTTCCCTTCTTTATGATTCCCATATCCATCCTCATCAAATCTAAGATGATTGGATCCTTTTCAATTCTCATCAATGATAGAATTGTTGGGTCCTTTCTACATAGAGCATCTGCCACCTTGTTTGCATTCCCAGTGTGGTAATGGATTGATAAGTCATATTATTTGATCAGCTCTAACGATCTTCGTTGGTGCGTATTCAACTCTTTTTGTGTGAACATATACTTGAGGATTTTTTGGTCCGTATATATTTCAAAATTCTCCCCAAAGATATAATGCCGCCAAATTTTCAATGCGAAGATCACTGCAACCAGCTATAGGTCTTTTGTTGGATTGTTATATTAATGAAATTTCAATTGCCTTGAAGCATAGGAAATTAATTTGTCATTTTGCATCGAGACACATCCTAGGCCCTTCTTCAAATCATTACTAAATACCACAAAAGGTTCTCCACCTATGGGTAAAGTGAGCATGGGCACATTGATAAGACTCCTTTTTAACTCCTTAAAGCTTTCTTCACCTTCACAACTCCAAGAAAACATTACTCCCTTACGAGTTAGCTTGGTAAAAGGGTTGGACAATTGTGATAAATTTATCAAAAATCATAAACAATATCTAGCTAAACCTAAGAAGCTACGGATATCTATTACCTATTTTGGCCTTGACCATCCCTCAATTGCATCTTTTTTAGAGGGATCCACAGATATCCCATTGCTTGTGATGATATGTCCCGAGAATAATACGTCCTTCAACCAGAACTCACACTTGCTGTACTTGGAATAGATTTTATCCTTCTCCAAGATCTCTATAATAGTTCTTAGATGCTCCTCATGATCCTCCTTGGTGTTGGAGTATATCATAATATGATCTATAAAGACTACAACAAATTTGTCTAGGTAATCTCTAAAGACTCTATTCATCATGTACATGAAGATTTATGGAGCATTAGTGAGTATGAAAGGCATTAATATGAAATTGTAGTTCCTGTATCTTGTAAGAAAAGTAGTCTTGGGGATATCTTCCTTCCTTACCCATAATTGAAAATATCCTGACCAAAAATCCACGTTGGAGAAGTATTGTGCTCCACATTGCTGATCAAACAAGTCATCAATTCATGGGAGAGGATACTTGATCTTTATTGTGATTCTGTTGAGATCACAATAATCGATGTAAAGGCACATTGACCCGTCCTTCTTCTTGACGAAGAGGACAGGTGCACCCCATGGTGAAGCACTTGGGCGTATCAACCCTTTATCTAGATTCTCTTGTAGTTGTTTCTTCAGCACTTTAAGCTCCACAACAGCCATTCTATATGAATTTTTGGATATTGAAAATGGCCCTGGAATAAGTTCAATTGAGAATAAAACATATCTTCTAGGAGAAAGACCAGACAATTCCTCGGGAATCACTTTAGAGAATTCCCTCAGAATATGCAAGTCTTTAAGGATTGTTTCTACCTTGGACTCAATCATGTGAGCCAGATACGCGTTCTCATAAGGCATTAATATCCACTCTTGAGATGGTGGAGATAAAGAAGATTCATCTTCATTTTTTCACTTGTAAAGAAACGGGGGTTTATTCTCCACATGGAGAGTGATTTCCCTCTCATGGAAATTTTTGTTGTCTCTATATAAGAAAAGCCAATGCATGGAAATAATTTCCTCAAATTCCACCAAAGGGAGTCTGACGAGGTTCTCTTGGAAATTTAATCCCCAGATTAAGACAGGGGATGAGTTATATTCATGGGATACAATAATCGCCCTATTTTTCGTACTCACCGACATATTCACTTCCATGATTCGTGGTGATGATGGTATTATTCTACAAAACTTTCAAGATATAAAAGAATGAGTAGAACCTGAATCAAAAATATGTTTTCTATTATTGAATGAATAACTATCGTACCTATCACCACTTCATTGTCAGGGTTCACTTCGGCAGTAGTGATGGAAAAAACTCACTCTTGCTTCCTTGGAGGTTGTTGGTTTCCTCAAAAAACCCTTAACATAGGGCACTGATTTGCAAGATTCCCTAGTTCTTTGAAGTTGTAGAAATGAACCACGCGTTGAGGTTCAAATGGAGCATTCCTATCCTCTATCGCAGTCGCGGGTCTTTCTTGCTGACAGTTTATAGCTAGGTACCCTTCTCTTCCACACCTAAATCAATTTATGGTACTCTTTATGCAATTTCAAGGGTGCTTTTTTCCACACCTTTGGCATGTAGGGTGATGGATCTTTTTAGCACCATTGGATTTATCCATTGGACCATCGACATTGATGTCCACCGTATACATATTATCCCCATGAAACCTCTGAGATTCTATATTATGCATTTCTACCATGAGGGCACATCAGACAATTTCCTCATAGCCGTTGAAGTCATATATTTCTAGTGCTTTCCGTAGGCACTGTTTCATCCCACTAAAGAAGTGGCCAACCTTGCATTCGGGGGTAAAGACATTGCTTGAAGCGTATCGTGCACGCCATGTGAAGTTTTCCTCGTACGCTCCAACAGATTCGTCATCTTTTTTCTTGAGGGAAAGGAATTCCCTTTCCATTTTATTCGGGAGGGTGTGTGGAAAAAATTTATTAAAAAACAAATTCCAGAAAACCTTCCATTCCAATTCCTCGATCTCCTCCTCAAGCTTCATATTTTTGATCAACAACCACCATTGATCAACTTCACCCTCCATACAATAAGCAGCCAAGAGAACCTTCTCTTGTTTAGAACATTGATGGATGGATAAGATATTTTCAATGGAGATGTCCATTATTCAGTGATTGATGGATCAGATGATCCATTAAAAGTAGGAGGCCTTTGTCTCATGATGCTCTCGATAGAGACTAGATATTTCTTATGGGGGGTTGAAATTTCATCTTGACCCATGTTTCTATTAAATTATTGAGTTAGCTGAGATAGCAGGGTGACAAAGTTTGTGATTCCTGCTCCCATTGGATTGGGCATCACATTAGTACATTCATCACATTGATCTTCACATCGGTTGGCTAGAATAAAAGGAAAGTTAGCGGTAACACATAAAGGGTAATACAAGGACAAAACTGATGACTTATAAATAACTTTTATTTGCTTGACATCTGAATCTACTGGCTTCAGTCTATGTTATCCATGATCTACTTTCTAACATATCTTCTTAGGGCATTTTTTATCCCTTAATAATGGTTCATACTAATATTGTGAATTTACCAAAGAATATCCCTTGGGTGTTTTGTAACCAAGAGGGTATCAAGGCCCATTCTCGTGCACCAGTTCTCGTTTGTGTCTAGCTCAAAGCGGTGTTTTCAGGTTTTACCCCTAGGATACATCTGTGCCAGAGCCGCCTCTACCTTATCGTATCCATACAGGGATGTATTTTCTTGATAAAACACTTACTCAATACCCACCCAAACATAGGGATGTTTTTATTATACTTAGTCTTGTCTCTAACACTTTACTATGGTTTTCTAATACTAATCCAAAAAATAACTAAACCTATCCTCTGATACCAACAATGACAACCTCGCTTTTATTACAAACCTAAACATGATTTATTACATAAAACCTTCACTTGATGCAACATGGAAGATCGAGAGGTATAGTTTTTTTGGGGATTAGGAAGATTACATAGCAACTTAAAGCATGAAATACAATATCTCTATTGAAAAATTCCTTGACATGACCACTATATTCCCTCATACTTAGCATTGCATGGGATAACCTGAGGACATGCGTAAGAAAAGGGTGAGCTATAAAGCCCAGTAAGGGAATAATAAAGAAATAAAATGAGGAATACAATACATGTTAAACAGTAGGAAAATCAATAGAGAATAGGAGAAGCATAAACATAAAGTCTTGATAAAGCATGACAATCATAACATGGAAATGTGGAAACAACACTTAACATGGAATTAGCATGAGCCAAGGCTCATTGCAAATGGAGCATGAGTAAATCCTCATTGCACATGTAGCATGAGTAAAACCTCATTACATTTGAATTAGAATGAGTCAACACCCATTTCACATGATTTATCATGATACTATACTTTATCTAATTCATTAGATCACTATAAGGGTGCACCCTTTTTAAACATTTCATTTCATGCATAAGTGTGGCACATGGATCATAAAACATTTACTCATTCAACATAATTATTTATTCCATGATAAAATAATGTGGAATATATACTTGAGACTATTTAAAAAATATGTAAATGTGTATAAAGGTGAATACCCATGATAGATAAATTGAAATGGTATTCACTACATAATGACTTTTTCTTGGAAAAACACGGTGCAATTTTGGCAGCATAACGGTGTGACATAAGAATTAATAAAAATGGTTGATTAGAGAGAAAGGGGTGTCTCATCATATTTACATGACATAGAAATTAATGGGGGTCATTTAGATACATTTCAAATAAATGTAATGGAATTTATATTCATGATACTAACTAATTGCTTGAATGTAAATGAGGAGAGGGAATTTTTTTGGAATTTTGACATAGTAACGCGTGTACATGGGAGGAATTTAATGAGAGGGAAAGGGGTCTCCCATCATTAAAACATAAAGAGGGAAGTATATGGGAGGTGTGAAACCATAACCCAACATTTATAATTGAAATTAAAAGGGCATAACAACTTAAAGAATGTTGGACAAAAATGAGAAAGGAAGCAGAAACCCTTACATGGAAGTGTGCTTCCAAAGGCTTGAGAAAGGCTTGAGAGAGGCTTCTTTGGAGCTTGGGGAACCTTTGGAGGATTCTAGGGATAGTAGAGAAAAGTTAAATAAAAAGTATTTTAGTGAGGATAAAGTGGGATATTGGGTGGGTTTATATAGGAAAGGTGAGGGTATTCTTTATTATTTAGGGTTGGGTCACCTCACATTAAACTAATTCAAAACAAAACCAGCCCATGGAATTTTCCCATGGTTTCTGCCAAAGGGGATTGGAAGACAATATATTATATGGCCAATGTACGAAATTCTTAAAATAATGGGTTTTCTTATGTAGAGGTGAGTCACACTCCCAAGGAAAACAATTTAAGAAGACAAGATGTTTAATAATCCTTGAAGGGTCCATTAATGCTTTGTAAAATAAGTCAAACAAACCCAAAATCACAATATTTTAATGTTAAGACATATATTGGCCGATCATAAGGCTTATAGTATTTTATTACATCACTATTGGGTCATTATGATGTCATAAAACACATTATATATTTAAACTGTATTTAATTTTCACACAAAAATTTGACTGTCTCAGAAAATTATTTAACATTCACCGTTGGATAATTTTGATATCCTGATTCAAAAAATAATAGTTATTTTATCTAAATAGTTTTCAAAATATCTTAATTTTCACTTTTAAAATAAAAACCGACATTTTTTGAAAATTCTCAAGTTTGGACAAAAATGGCTTTCTAACCTTAATAAAAATTACAATTGCATTCATAAAATTATACGATAATATATATTTAATAAAAATTAATTTAATAATAATAATAATATTTAATTTAAATATTATTTAATATAAAAATCCATTAATTCATCAAAATAGATTTCTTAGTTGAATATTAACTAAAAACACTATTCTAGCTTTAAAACTATTTACAAGGTAACAAAAATAACATGAAAATATATTCATTATTATATAAAAAATGTACATAACCATAGTGTTAAGGTCTTGTTACAAAACCCCTTATAACACCCGCATAAGACCGAAGAGTAAGATGTGTGACAGTGACAGACTCTTGGGGTGGGTCAGATAACATTACTCGGGTGGTAATCTCTATCAACTTTCACTTCTCTCATAGGCGGTCCAGATCAAGCTTAACCTGTTGAAGCTCAGATTGGGGTTGGTCAAGAGTGAAGTCCAATGAAACCACTTATTTTACAAGCTCCAACATATGGGCTTCGTATGGGGGCATGTCTACTGGATGAGGCCATTGCTTCCTTTGTCTGAGTAAATCGGATTCGATAAAGCCCTATATTTATACTAATCATGTGATCAGTATTTAATGACTATATTAGTAGCAATAAAAATTCGTAACATAAAACCAAAGATGTTGACATAAAAATTTTACATAAAGAAACATTTAATGAGATCAAGAGGTATTTCCATTAATGAATGGTTGGGTCGTTACACCTTATGAAATTCCAAATTTATTAAAAAGGGTTACTAAATTCATCAAAATCAACATAACATTAATACCCCAGATATCATAAAGTTTCTCTTGATTGTCACATGCCAAACCTATTAATACATTCATTATGTGTTTTCTTGAAACATGGTAGTACGATGATTTATTGTAAATAAATATTTTAAACAAACCTGATTATTAATTCATTAAATAAATTATAGACCATTGGATCTATTACTAAAATAAATAAATTATATAAACTACATTAATAATAGCATAAAACACTCTATCAATAAATCCTTAATAAGTTCCAAGGTCATAGATACTATTGAATTTAATCTATCCAAATCAAAAATCTCATTATCCCAAAATAATTTTCTCTACATCAAGAACATATTAAGGGTTATATTACTTTTAATCATGTGTTTTCCATGAATATTTCCTTTACATGAAATTACATTTCAAGGTCATCATCATATTTAATGATATTATTTTAAACCCTTTATAAAAAACTTATACAGAAAAATACTTATATATTTCATAATTCTTGATTCAAAATACATAGAAACTTATATACATAAACATCAATGATTTTCATGTAATAGGTTCTTACTCAGTCTAGAGGTTAATTCCTATGTTATGGCATTGAGTTAGATAATTCCCATGTTGCACACATATAATACATTGAACTCATCAACATTTTTTCACTCTAAAACTATATTTCAAAAAAATATAACATATTATAGTCAATTTTAGATATTAATCCATGTTCTTATTCCCAAATTCTTAACATGTATAAAGAGAAATATTGTTTACTATGTGTTCATTACAACATTATCTTTTTTAAAAGTTCATATTCCTGTTATTTTATTCTTTAGGATTCTTAGAAAAGATCACATTTTTATCCATATATCAAGATATTTGATTAGGAATAATAACAATATCTATATCACTAGTCATAATACAATTTGGTTTCCCATATTTGGAATATTAATCATTATATTCAATGTTAATATGATTGCATATGGTTCCAACCATCAACTAAAACCAAAAAGCATAGAGTAAGTAACCATAATCATAATTGGGAACCACATAATCATGAAAAATCACTTATAGGATGACTAAATCGTGAAACCTTCATTAATATATTTCACCTTTGGTTGTTCCAAAGTTATTCATAGTTATCTTCTATTTAAATCATTAATTATGGTTTCAAAGAGTTTTTGGATTCCCAAATAACATCTGATTTTTTATCCAGAAAGGGATGTATTGTTAGGAAGCCACTCAATATATCCTTTACCAAAATTCAATGATGTTTTCCTATACTTTTAGTCATCCTTAGACTTACATTTGAATATATAAATAAACATATCCTTATAAATATCCCGAGGTATCTCACTAAATTTTACTCATCCCTATTTATTATGTTTAACTAAACCTTTATAAGATATCAAATACAGAGTACGAGTCTTCTCATACATTGATATTACATACTTTTATATTACTATTATTTACATTATAAAAACACATTCCTAAATACAGTAATTGTTTAGAGACTTTGGAAACATGGAACAGAATATTCTAATGTCATGAAATATCTTCATTATTTCCCAAAATGATCTTCTCTGCAAGTACTATTCATATACATACCCTATTTAAAACCACTCTTCATAATGTATGGAAAGGAGACATAATAAATTGTGAGATAAAATTCTCATTAAGGGTAAACAATGAATATTAATAAGTATAACATGTCCATAATGGTTTGAGAACATGATCATAGTATTAGAAAACCATGCCCTACATAACAAAGATCATAAATATAAATCATTGAATTATTATTGGAAGTTACTAGGAAAACCATATCCTGTATAATAAAGATCATAACATAAATCATAGAATAATTATTGGTAGTTACCAAGAAATGAATCATATGTAAATCAAATGACATGAGTCTTGGGTGATGAAAATTTGAATAAGACAAGGATTTGTCGAATACATATCAGAATAGAAAATATTATGTCACTAATTTCCACTAAGATATTTATAAGATGTTTGGATTGGGATGACCACCCACATACCTACTTTAGGCTTGGGCTGACCACCTATGTAAACTCATTATAAGGAATGGTCTGATTACCTTTGTAACCCATGATCTCATAATTATTTTATTTTTACTGAATACATTTAATTGAGATATAGGTTTCACCTATCACATAATGAAAATAGTTTTTATTTATTCCATAAGATCATAAAAATTCATGATATAATTACCCATGAAATAGGCAAAATAGACATTTTAACAAATCCTAACGTTTGGAGAAGTGATATGATTCATAATAACATCATCATTGAATAAGCCATGTAAATAAGTGGGTTTCATAACAATTTTCTTATGGTATAAATAGTACCGGGTTCAATTACATCCACCATAGTAGAACACAACACAATGAAAACAATTACAGTAAATCACAGGCCCAGGGTCTTGACCCCATGACCTTCTCATGGTGTAAATAGTAAAAGATAAATAGGATTCATAAAAATATTGATATCATAAACATAAAATATTCCAGGAATGAATAAAAATTATATCCTTTGATAATATCCCTAGAAAATCAAAATTCTCCTCAAGTGATTTCATGTCATATGGAAATTAATTTTGAAAGAATACTAGGTAAAATTATTAAGGAAATTTTAATTTATTTTAATATAACTTTTTTAATGCATAAAAAATTTTGAAATCTTTTTTATTTGAATTCTAACATAAAAATTATAAATAAATCTTAAAATGAGTGATTGTTCATGATGTGTGAAAATTACTTTCATGTTGTACATTTAAAGAAAATTCTTTTAACATTTTTAGTAAATTCCAAAAGAACATTGTTTGGAAAATTACGTGAATATTCCTATCAAAATTTTCAGTAAAATGTTAAAAAATTGCCACAAATGAATTTTAAAAATCATAATAGAATAATTAAAAAAATTAAATACAATTTTTTAGAAATCATGTCTCTAAAATACAAGATATTCCCAATCGAAGAGATATATAAAGTCATATTTTATTTAAAACATTTTTTTAATTGACATAAGTACAAAAGAGTTGAAAAATGGAAACACTAAATGAAGATATCAAGAATAACCAGATGAGAATAAATTTCATGATATTCTTGTAGAGTTATATCTTTAGATTTCAACATTATAGATTTAATCATAAATAAACCCGATAAATGATAATATTATATGACAAAAATTCTACCACTTTGGTAACATTAAATGAATATCCCTATAAAAAAATAAAATAAAATTGAACATAAAATATCATGAGTATAATTAAATTCATGATATTACATTTTAAGGTGAATTTATATAGACCTCATGAGAAAATATGTGTTCATAACACAACATTCATTTCAAAGAAAGAAATTTTAGACAAAAATAACTTATAACTTTTGGTAACTTTCATTTCCATAAACCCCATGAAAGAGAGATCATGAAACAGATTTGTAAAAAACTATAATTTTATTAACAATCATAATAAAATATATTCATGGATATTATATACACCATATAGCAAAAACATGTGGTAAATACAGTATGTGTCTTAGAAAAGAAAAAATTGACACCTAAATTCGACACTAGTGGAGTAACTTTTGATTCTTAATCCTAATTAATGAATAACATAATTGTAAAAATAAATAATTTTGTAATGAGTTATATTGATGATACATAATGTAGTGAACTGACCCTATTAATCCCATATTCGACGCATACTACCATTACAGTTGAATAAGATAAAATAAAATCACTTCCTAAAGGAATGAATAGTTTAGTTGTCTTGGTAAATAGATACATATATGATTCTTTAATATCATTGAATAAATAAATCAAAACATAATTTTTTTCTTTCATTTTTCTAGATTAACATTATTCTATATAGTTTATTATTGTATATCTATAATAATAAGCTTCATGGAATCTTAGGGAAGGGGAAAAATTATGAGTGAGCACAAATGCTCAGTAAGGGTTAAGTAAAATGGATACTATCATGAATAAATCATAATAATAAAATCGGTAAGGTAAATAACTAAACACACATTCCATTTAAATAACTTGACTACATTAACAGATAAATAATAATAAATTTGGAATGGTAAATAATTAAAAACTCATTCCGTTTAGAAAATAAATGATAATAAAATATATCTAGAGAGAATATCATAGTGAAAATCTCATAGATAGTAATAATTTAATATTGAATGAACAAAATTCTTAATTAACAGATGTCATGTTTCCTTGGAACATGATATCTTTACCATCAATAAATATCCTCAATACAATTTATAATAAACTATGTAAAACCTTATTCCCAAGGCTATCGAAATAATTCATCCCATGAGACAATTGATACATAGAGGTAATTACATTAATTGGTCCCCCAACCTATGTATTTCAAATCAAAAATCATTCCTCATATATCTAATAATTGATTTGATACATAATCAATTTTCTTTATAAAATATCTTTATTGAGGAGAAAATATATAATTAACAATATTTCCCAAAATAATAAAATAACTATAAAATAATCACCGTATGTAAAAATTTAGTAAGGCTTATGAAATAATAATATCCATGATAAATTATATTAAAATTTAATGAAAATTTAATGTTTAATGACCACATTAAATTGAATGAATGAAGGGTAAGTTAATGAATATAAAAATTACTCAAGAAAGTGAATGTCAAAACTATCATAATTTAATATAATCATAATCGATGAATATGGATAATAAGGATACTATAAATAAGACATATAACCATTTAGGTAAGAATAAATTTTGATTTCATTAATGAAATAAAAATATCATTAAAAACATTCTGGGGGAAAATATCATTTTCTTTCTGAAAATTACGTTTTTAAACATATTTTTTTAAAATACCTTTTTTTGAAAATAATATTTAAATATTCTTTAATAATATCATTGTAAAAATGAAAAGTAATATTCAAAGAAATTACTATGATTAATTTATTACATGACATATATGGTATAAAAAAGAGTTCTTTATCATTGTAAAAGGGTTAGAAAAGTGAATTGTTCATAAAATTAAAAGAACATTCATTTCATGAAATTTTATAAAAAATCAAAATGGATAAAAATTAATTTCATAAATATTTTTTAAATGGTTAAAAAAAATTGAAAATGATTTTTGAAAACATGGTTTTTTAAGATAAATAAAACTTTTTTACTGAAGAGGGAAATGATATCAGTTTTTCTTAACGACCATTTATAAAACATTTTAGGTACCGAAGAGTAGAAAAATAGTATTATCAATCCAAAGGATGATGAAAAAATAAAATAAAATAAAATTTATTTTTTTATTAAATAATTATCACATATTCTCTTTTAATTGAAATGTAATTATACGCAATCCCAAATAAAATGAGACTGTGAAGGAAACCCTTAAAATGATTATGACGTTTAAGAAAGAATAAACTGATAAATCAGTTAGGTTTTTCAGTTTTCAATGCATATAAAATAAGTGGAAACAATACAATATATTTTAAAATTTCATTACACACATAATTTTATAAAATAAATGACAATGAGGATGCAATATAACCCAATGAAAAGAAACTGGGTTATAAAATTCATTGTCACTTAGTAACTCATATTTAAAATAACTGTATATTAAATATTTAAAATTGAAACTAAAAATTCCATTAATAATGATATTTTCATGATATTACATTTCAATTTGTTTTATATTCCCCATATACTATTAATTAGGTTCATAATATTACAATATTCATAAACGAAATGAAACTGAGATGGATTCTTTTAGAAAGTATAGTATTTAACATACTATATAGTGGTTGTAAACATGTTAATAACTTATAAAATAACCAAATTAATATTTATTATTTCATATATGATTATCTTATAACATATTATCTCATATTTGTTAATAATGTTCCATTATATTCATTTATTCGGGTTTTAGTTAAATTGTTTTTGGAATATGTTTTGACTAGTTATTTTTTGAGTTCCTCTTATTTAGATAATTATTAATCATCCTCATAATGTAATGGATTAAGTGAATATTATATATATTCAATATATATATATATATATGTATTTATATCAATTCATAAAATTCAGTTATAGGAAATGAAAGACACTGTTCATGGAGATAGTATGTCGTATGTACACATGAACGTTGCCCCCACTTTCTTGTCGTATTGAATGAAATAAAAGTAAATGATATATATACTTATTAATATTAGAGTATCATTATTATTTAATATATATATCACATATTTTTATTAAATCCATCCTTAATACATTCCATGTAGATCGTGAAAGAATCACATTGCTTTTTGAGGTAGAAGTTCTCCATACACACAAGTGATGATATCATATTAAGAAAAAATGCATATCATGATGTTATGTGTGATATAAAAATTTAAAAATTATCATATTATTCTAAAATATTATAAATATCAGATATAAAAATTAAATAAATTATTATTCCGATCATTGAAAGGTGGTAGTGGAAAAATGAACAACATCCGTTCATGATGCATTAATCCACCATACAGACAAATGATGAGTTCATAACTGATTTGTAATATCCCGGTTCCAAGTGCCACACAATGGGTGCCCCGAACCCGGTTTTCAATGTGACCTCAAGAACATTTACCCAAACTCCAGAGGCTGCCGACTAGCAGTGAGGGCCCAGGTCTGATAGTGGGGAAACTATGCCCTCATTTGTCAAAGTGCAGCACAGCGGAATACCAATAAAACATACAACGAACAGCGGAAGCAATAAATGATACACAATTGAAATAAACAACAGCATTGGATATAATGAATAGTATATAAATAATGATGCTACATGTCTCAAGTTCTAAGAAAACATCCAGAACATGTTATACATCAATCAAGTACACCCAAAAGAAGAGTACAACAAAACAAATAAAAGCAGCTGGCATCAGCAACGCGAGCCTAGGATCGGTCCCATGCCCTCCTACTCCTTAGAAACAGTCAAGTAACTGTATAAGGACTCTTTCCCCTATCAACACCTATAGAAACATAATCAGTTTGGGCCGAAAAGAGTGACCCAAACAGGGTGTGAGAAATAAATTCCCAGTAGGCACCCACCAAAGGCCCGTGCCCAACTGCGTGTATGCATGAAATGACAGTGTGCAGTAGTAAAGTGAAATAAAGTAAGCAGTACTCAAAAGTTACTAATTAACAGTTATATTTCAATTTTATTATCCATTTAATCAATTAAATTTAAAATACCACCACAGTGAATATTCTAAATAACCAGCTAATGTCCTCAGACACGTAAGCTCTTACCCTTAGGTAAAGAGTATCCAACACAAGAATCTGCCCTCAGGAATAACAAAGTTTTCCCTCAGGCGTAGGTAGTGTCACCCTCAGGAATAGAATATATCGCCCTCATGCACGAATGAAGTTGCCCTCAGGCTGAAATAACTACTGCCCAAAGGCTAAATAGTGTAGTGCCCACAGGCTAATCACAACAACTCCCTCAGGCTAAATAGGTAACCAGGATATAACCAATATGTAAATAAGTAGTAAGCAAGAAATTCCTTTCAAGGAAATTCTACAATCACTACTTTTATGGCATACCCTCAGGTATCCTGGTTAAATGGCTAAACAGTGGAACACACCCACGAGGTGGTTCCGGATCTGAGAAACAATACCATCTAGTATTTTATGATCATAATTAAAAACCTAATCAATTCTAGGTGTTTAATATAGAAATGGCCTCAGCCACATGACACCCCAACGTGGATTCGTGGCACAAAAACGCACAAAAAAAATGACAGTTGGAAAAATTAACACCAAGCCACCTACCATAAACGCCAACGAATGTTATAATCGAACACCGACTCTAGAAACGCCTAAAAATGGCATAGATTTGACAAAGAAATTTTTTTCCTAACCTCAAATAAATCTTATTAGGAGAATAATTGGTAATAAGAAATCAAGGAGATGGAAGCCCTTACTCGTGTAGTTCCAATGAGATCATTCGAGGCGGAAACAGATTCCAGACGAACACTCGACAGATCTTCAAAGGTTTGGACTCTTCCTTTGGCTCCAAAATGGCTCAAATGCCTCCTCTTCCAAATGAGTAGGCTACTACATGTTTTAAGCCGGAAAAACAAAGTACACGGCGTGTACTTCCGAGTACATGGCGTGTAATTCCCAAATTTTAAACTGTTCCTCTAGCGGCTTCCCACCAGTGCAGCACTGTGCATCTATCGACATGAGTACACTGCATGTACTCATGAGTACACAGCGTGTACTACTGCCCAGCAGGCGGCTGCTCCACCACCTTACTATTTTGGCCTACCGACTGACTATGCGGCGTATAAAAGACCACTAAATAGCGTGTAGTTGGTTCCTACTCCCTTTATCACTGACATGGCTACACTCCATGTGTAATCATTGAAACACGACCAAAAGTACACGGGGTTTGGAAAAAGTACACGGCGTGTAGTTCCAAAATTTAGGATTTTCCCTAATTTCCATATTTTATTAAAAACACTTAGGGAAAAGGAGAAAAGAATAAGCTCGTACCTCAGAGATAAGAACCGGGTTCTTACAAACATCCCCCCTTATAGCAATTCGTCCCCAAATTGCCCTTCTAAGGTTGGAGAAAATATAGCCGTGAACAACTCCAGACACTATGCACGTACATTGGTATCCCGCTCCTAGGTTTCGTCCTGCACTCGGCCATGCTGCAAAGCACCCGTATGAGAGGAACTGACCGGTCTCAGAGAACCTTCGTGCCCCTCTCAATGATACGAATTAGATGCTCCTCAAAGGATGCATCTGCCTCCAGCTCAACCTCCTCGGGCTGAAAGATGTGAGACGGTTCTGAATGATAGCGAAGCAACTAAGATACGTGGAAGACGTCGTTCATGGCTCGGTACCGCTGCGGTAACCGCAACCGATAAGAAACCAGCCCGACTCTCTCTAGAATCTCAAATGGCCCCACATACTGTGGTAAAAGTTTACCCTTCCTCCTGATCCGCTTGAGTCCCAGCGTCGGCGAAACATGCAAGAAAACCTGATCCCCGACCACGAACTCCATAGGTCATCTGTGACGATCACCATATGACTTCTCTCGAGACTGTGCAGTAGCCATCCGCTTCTGAATCAACTAGACTTGCTCAGATATCTCTTGCACGAGCTATGGCCCCTGTAATGCTACCCCACCTGCCACTATCTAGCACAGGGGTTAATGGCATGGGCCTACCGTATAAGGCCTCGTATGGTGCCATCTCAATAGTCGCCTAGAAGATATTGTTATAGGAAAACTTGAATAAGGGTATATGCTTCCTCCAAGAGCCCCCAATGTCAAGGACGCATGCGTGCAGCATGTCCTCTAGCACCTGTATCGTACGCTCTGACTGGACATCGGTATGAGGGTGGTAAGCTATGCTCAGAAGCACCTGTGTACCCAGTGCCCTCTAGAAACTCTTCTAGAAACGAGATGTGAAGTGGGCGTCCCTATCAGAAACGATAGAATGAGAGACCCCATGAAGATGTACTATCTCTCGGATATACAGCCTTTCGAGCTTGTCAAAACCAAAGGACTCCTTGATCGGCAAGAAGTGACCAACCTTCGTGAGTCTGTCTACAACAACCCACACAGCATCATTGCCATGAGGTGACCTTGGAAATCCAGTCACTAAATCCATCATGACATCGTCCCACTTCCACTCCAGAATGGGTAACTGCTGTAATAGCCCAGCTGGTCTTTGACGCTCCACCTTCACCAGCTGACAGGTGGAACACCTCGTAACAAAACCAGCTTCTATCTCTTCATACACGACCACCAGTACTGACATCTCAAATCGCGGTACATCTTGGTAACCCTGGGATGAGCTGCCCAAGTTGAAGCACGAAACTTTCTCATAATCTCCTTGCATATATCCCATGGAACCCATACCTGTCCATGGAAACACAAAACCTCATCATCGCCTATCTCCCAACCAGGAGAAGGGTCCCCACCTGCCACTGACTCCAGTAGAATTAGGACTTCTGGATCAAAAATCAATCTCATACTTACTCTATATAAGAGAGTAAAAGTCACAGCTAAAGATGAAAGATAAGTCTTCCCCTGACTATCGTGAACCTCCAGATGCATCTCAAAGAACAAATCCATGAACTGCCACTCACCACTGGCCTCCTGCACTGCCTGTATCTGAGTCTTCTTGCTCAGTGCATCAGCTACTGCATTACCTTTACCAGGTGTATAGGCAAGCTCAAAATCGAAGGACTGTATGTATTAGACCCACCTCCGCTGCCTCAGATTCAAGTCAACCTGAGTAAAGATATACTTGAGGCTTTTTTGGTCGGTGAAACCCACTAAATGCTCCCCCAATAGATAATGTCTCCAACAGCACAACACATGTACCACTACAGCTAACTCGAGATCATGTGTCGGGTAATTCCTCTCATGTGCCCTCAACTGCCGAGACCCGTACACAACAAATCGGTCACCCTGAATCAACACTTCTCCCAGGCCAATACCTGATGTGTCACAGTAAACTATATAGCTCTTCCCCTGTTCTGGGAGTATCTAGATCGGTGCTGATGTCAACCTTCCCTTCACATCCTAAAAAGCTGCCTCACAAGCTTCCAAACAAACGAACTTCACACCCTTCTTAGTCAGACCTATCAGCGGTGATGCTAAGTGGGAGAAGTCCTGTATTAAACGTCTGTAGTAACCAGCCATCCCCAAGAAACAATGTATCTCAAACACTTTTTTAGGCTGCTCCCAGAAAACCACTGCTCTCACCTTCTCTAGGTCTACTGAAACTCTTGCCTCAGAGATGATATGTCCCAGGAAGTGAATCTGGTCTATCCAAAAGTGGAATTTTGAGAGATTATCATATAGCCGATGCTCCCTCAATGTAATCAATACGATCTCAAGATGGGTGGCATGGTCGTGTTGACTGTCAGAGTACACCAAGATGTCGTCCCCGAATACTACAACAAAAGAATAAAGATACGGATGGAACACATGATTAATCAGAGCCATGAAAACTTCTGGCACATTCGTGAGTCCGAATGGTATAACCGTATACTCATATAGACTATACCTACTCCTGAAAGTTGTGAGAGCTATATCAGATGGTCTCACGCGCATCTTATGATTTCCTGATCTCAGGTCAGTCTTCGAGAACAGTCGTTCTTCATGAAGCTGATCAAAAATATAATCAATCCTCGGTAAGGGATATCGATTCTTAATAGTCAACTGGTTCAACTTATGAAAATCCATGCAAAATCTGAGTGTAAGATCCAACTTCTTCACAAAGAGGACCGTCGAACCCCACGGAGAAGTACTGGGACATATAATTCCCTTTTCCTGCAACTCTTCCAACTTCCTCTTGAGCTCGTGAAACATAGGTGTATCCATCATATATGGAGGAATTGACACTGGTGATACTCTTGGCACAAGCTCAATGAGGAAATCCACCTCTCTCCGGAGGTAGACCTGAAAATTCATCCAGGAAGACATCCCTGAAACGATCAACAATAGGAGGGAAATTCACCTAACAAGTCCCCTGATCATCCAGATATAAGCTCAGAATCTGGGTCATGACTCCACCTCTCCCACGATGCTCTGGTCTAGCTCAACTCGCCTAAACATCCCATTCGCCCTTGTATAGAAACACTTTGCCCTCTGGTGATGTGAAACGCACCCTACGACAATAGATGTCTACAAAAGCCCGAAAGGGAACTAACCAGTCAATCCCAAGAATGACACCATAGCTTATCATCTTTAAGACATAGAGGTCCCAAAGGAAGTGACACCCACTAACCTCAAGGGGGAACTCCTTGAACTGGCGCACACCAGCTGTCCTAGTCCCCAAAGGAGTGTCTAGAATAATGATATCAGAATAAGTAGAAACACAGATCCCAAGGATCTCCAAAATTGGAACAGATATAAAACTATGTGTAGCACTCGTATCGAAATGTACTGAAGATAAGAAAAAAGCTACTAGAATAGTACCACTGACTATAGAAGGTCCGAGATCCTGCTCATGATGGGTCTGTTGCACCGCATATGTCTTCTCAGTGCCGCGACCCTGCAACAAAGCCTGGATAACCTGAGTTGTCCCGCCTTGCTGCCTCTAAGATCCTGGTGTTTGGCTACTACGACCACGACCACCATCTCTGCCTACACGCCCGGATGCATTCCAGTTCCCCGACTGGTATGAAGCCACTGGTCCTACTCCCTCACGCAGAGTCTGCACAGAACCCCTCTCACTAGCCACCAGTAGAAACACCCTACAAAAGCATTGCATATGACCCATCTTTCCTCAAGCTCGACACTCAACTGGGTCTCGTGGAAACTGTGGCCTCTTGTGCCCCTCTCTACCACACTGGAAGCACATAACCTGGCCACCTGAAACATTCTTCTGACTGGAACTGCCGCACTGAGAGAAGTCTGCATGTCTCTTCCTCTTGCCAACAGAAAAAGTACACATAACTGGTGCTGAACTACCCTGGCCCACACCACTAGATTCTCAAAGGTTCCTCTCTGTGATCAGCACCTGGTTCACAATATCGTGTATAGTAGGAAACCAAAAGATGTTCACCAGTGCCTGAATGTCATACCGAAGAACATCCACAAAATGACTGGCTCTCAATGTCTCTTCACCCACCAGCACGGGTGAAGAGCGCTGAAGCTCTGTAAAACGAGCAGAATAGTACATCACTGACATAGCGCCCTACTGCAGATTCATGAACTCTCGAGCTCTATCTTCTCTTAGCATCTCCGAGAAGAAAATATCATAGAAGATTTCATGAAAGTCTTCCCACGCCATGTCCCTGTGATGCTCTGACTGGGTGGTAACATCCCACCACCTCTTGGTGGAATCACGTAGCATGTATGTCGCGAGCTTGACCCTCCACCCTGGACGCGTCTCAAGATGCTCGAAAATAGTCTTCATCGAACCCATCCAAGACTCCGTAGCCTATGGTCCGCCATACCCTAAGAACTTAGGTGGATGCTGCTGCTGGAAGATATGTGTCAGCTCGTCCATAGATGTGGCAGCCTGCGGTGCTCCCTGAAAGGTCTGCATGAACCGCAATAAGCCTTCATGGAACTGCGCCTCCACGCCTGTGTCCGGTATAGCAGCTGGTGCCACATCTGGCTCTGCTGGAGGATCAACTGGTAGCCCATGGCCCACCATCTCAAGAGTATTCTCATTGTCACTCTCCTGGTGAAAAATGCGCGGTCGTCTAGGCGGCATGACAATACAAGGTCAAAAAACTGCCTTAGAACAAGATTACCAAAGAACGAAGATGAAGAAACCCATAAGGGAACAAGAGGAATATAGAATTAAAAATTTTCAAATCAATACTACAAAACATGTATACTGACTACACGACGTGTACTTGACTTCCCTTCCGCTACCCAGGTCCTTCTGCACGATTAAACCATACGACTCCCGTTTGAACAAAAACTACACGGTGTGTATTTCATATACACAACGTGTATGGTGTTATTTCCAACTGCCCGTGTCATCTGTGACATAGCCGACTTCTCAGAATGACACTACACAGCGTGTTACACCCGCACATGGCGTTTCAACAACCTCGTTTCCCCATCACATGGCTAAGTCCACACGGTCTGTTCTCAGACAAGACTACACGACGTGTTCCAAAGGTACACGACATGTTCAAGGAGATGTGACACCGACCCGTGTTGATAGTTACACGGCTGAGTCCCTATGTCACACTACATGGTGTGTACATTATTAACATTTCATGTTCTGTGAAGGATTTCACCAACTCGTGTTGTTAGTTACACGACCGGTCTCCAGGTTAAAACTACACGGCGTTTATATCTGGTACACGACACGTTTTACCCAATCTCCTCCCTACCCAGTGTCACCGCCCACATGGTTTATGACACGAGAAGAGACTACACGACGTGTACTCAGAGTACACCACGTGTACATAGAATGTTCATTTTTCTTCCTGAACAGAAGGACATACACGACGTGTGTAAAAATACTACACGACGTTTATACTGGGTTTCCAGACAGTATGTCTCAGAAACTTTCCCGGAACCCAGAAAATACCGAAAACCAACACCAAAATGTCAAATTCTGACACGTGAGGGCCCATACTCGCCACGAATCAATGTTGGACATCATATTTGTTTTATAAAGAATAAAAAATCAATGATTTAACAAATGCCGGTCAATGGGGGCCCATACTCCCCATAAACTGATGTTTGACGTCCATTCAATAAATAGGCTTACACAAAATACCCTATCAAACAACAAGTATTTATCAAGAAGCTATCACAACAGCATGCTTTTCTAGCATAACTACTATCACAACAGCATGCAATTTCTAATGCACCTACATGGCATGGAACTATGAATGGTATGTGATTTCTAGAATGTGCCTAAATTATGCATGAGATGGCATACCCTCATCTCATCGGGTTGAAACTAAATAAAACCCACAAATAAAATATCACAGCATAATCACAAGTGCATCACCCAACGATGAAAACATATCAACTATAAAATTTTCAAAATCATAAAAATTGAAGAATACTAGGTAGACAGGCTTTTCCCTTTACATGGGTTAGCTACGCCTGGGCACAACTTATTGCCAACTACCATTCATCCTATCCCTGACTAAGGCTCCAAATAGTAAGTCAAAGAAATGAACCCCTCTGATACCACTTTGTAACATCCCGGTTCTGGGTGCCATTCAACGGGTGCCCCGAACCCTGTTCGCCACATGACCTCAAGCGCATTTCCCCAAACCCCAGAAGCTGACGACTAGAAGCGAGGGCCCAGGTCTGATAGTGGGGAAACTATGCCCTCATTTGTCAAAGTGCTGCATAGTGGAATACAAATAAAACATACAACAAATAGCGGAAGTAATAAATCATACACAACTGAAATAAAAAATAGCCATGAATATAACCAACAATAGATAAATAATGATGCTACATGTCTCAAGTTTTATGAAAATAGCTAGAACATTCTATACATCAATCCAATACACCCAAAAGCAGAGTACAACAAAACAAAGCAAAACAGATGGCAGCAGCATTGCGAGCCTGGGCTCGATCCCATGCCATCCTACTCCTCAGCAACAGTCAAGTACCAGTATAGGGACTCTTTCCTCTATCCACACCTATAGAAATGTAATCTGTTTGGGCCGAAAAGCGTGACCCAAACATGGTCTGAGAAATAAATTCCCAGTAGGCACCCACCAAAGGCCCGTGCCAAACTACGTGTAAGCATGCAACGACAGTGTGCAGTAGTAAAATGAAATAAAGTAAGCAGTACTCAAAAGTAACTAATTACCAGTTATATTGCCATTTTATTATCCATTTAATCGATTAAATTTAAAATACCACCACAAAGAATATTCTAAATAACCAGCTAATGTCCTCAGACACGTAAGCTCTTACCCTTAGGTAAAGAGTATCCAACACAAGAATCTTCCCTCAGGCATAAAAGATTTTTCCCTCAGGCGTAGGTAGTGTCGCCCTCAGGCACAGAGTCTATCACCCTCAGGCACGAAAGAAGTTTCCCTCAGGCTGAAATAACTACTGCCCACAGGCTAAATAGTGAAGTGCCCACAAGCTAATCACAACAACGCCCTTAGGCTAAATAGGTAACTGGGCCATGCCCAACGTGTAATTAAGCAGTAAACAAGAAATTTCTATAAAGGAAATTCTACAGTCACTACTTTTACGGCATACTTTCGGGTATCCAGGCCAAATGGATAAACATTGGAACACACGCACGGGGTGGTTCCAGATCCAATCAATGATCCCAACCTGCATTTTAAGATCATAATTAAAAATCTAATCAATTATAGGTGTTTAATATAGCAACGAACTCAGCCACAAGACACCCCAAAATGGGTTCGTGGCACAAAAATGCACAAAACACACGATAATTGGAAAACTTAACACCAAGCCACCTACCTTAAACACCAAAGAACGTTATACCCAAACGCCGACTCCAGAAACACCTAAGAACGAAATAGATCTGATAAAGACCAAAACTCTCTTAACCTAAAATATCTCTTATTAGGAGAATAATTGGTAAGAAGTAGTCAAGGAGATGGAAGCCCTTACCCGTGTAGTTCCAACGAGATCGCCTGAGGTAGAAACCGATTCCAGAAAGACACTCGACGGATATTCAATGGTTCGGCCTCCTCCTTTGGCTCCAAAATAGCTCAAATGCATCCTCTGCCAAATAAGGTGGCTACTGCCTGTTTTAAGCGGAAAAAACAATGTACACGACGTGTACTTCTGTGTATGCGATGTGTACTTTCCAAATTTTAAACTGTTCCTCTGGCGGCTTCTCGCCAGCGCGGTACTGTGCATCCGTCAACATGAGTACGCGACAAGTACTCCTTAGTACACAGTGTGTACTGCCGCCCAGCTGGCGGCTGCTCCACTGCCTTACTATTTTGGCATGCCGACTGACTACACAACATGTAAAGGACCACTACTAGGTGCGTAGTCTGTTCCTACACCCTTTGTCACCGACATGACTACACGCCCTGTGTACTCATTCCAACACGGCCAAAAGTACATGGCGTGTGGAAAAAGTACACGGTATGTAGTTCCAAAATTTAGGATTTTTCAAGATTTTCCATATTTTATTAAAAACACTTAAGGAAAATAGAAAAGAAGAAGCCCGTACCTCAGAGATAAGAACCAGGTTCTTACACTATTTGATGGAAGAATGTCAATTTTTTTGGTATTATCCCAAAAATAAAAAAAATAATTATATTTTTATACTCTTTTTATTATATAATCCAATTATAATAAGAATTTATTATAGTGGATAAGGAAAGGAAAAAATCATCTAGAAGAACATTACCTCTTTTTTGGGTATCCCCTATGTGTTTTCACTAATTCCTTCCTATGTATGATTTTTCCCAATATATATCTTATAGGATAAGTATAGAGAATATTTTCAGTTATTTTGAAAGTAATTTTTCCACCCAATTTGGTTTTAAGGTGTTAATAGTGGGGGAGAGGGGGTATCCTTTTATACGTTAGGTGACTCGCACTTATGCAAAATTTAAAAGAGTGAATTATACCAATGATTTTCAGGTAATTTGGCTCCAATAATTAAGAAAATTAACTAGTATAAGGAATAAGGTCAAAATATTTCCATAAATTAGGTATTGTATAAGTTTTTTGGACATTTTGAACCTTCAGTATAAAATTTAGTCCCTCAATAAACTCGTTTTTCTCTTAAGAACTATAATTAATATTATCTTTTTTCACTAAGCAATTGGGTAAAAAATAAGTTAAATTTTTATAAATTATAAATTATTCTTAATCCAAATATGGATTATTTTTTTGAAATTCAATTCCCAAAATTGGTAGGAATTAATTCCATGTTAACCCTATAGACGGGTTGAGATAGAATGCTTTTAAAGTGAAAATGTAAAAAACGTCTGCTATGTTTTTATAACTAAATTGAATATAATATTTATTAAAATCACCTAAATTGGGTTAATATGTGAATATTTGATATAGTTTAACTTTATATGAATTTAAAAAATACAATTTAACCTTGTAAATTATTTAGATGAAGAAACAATTTTCAATTAAAATTCAATATTTTTCATAATTCTTCCAAAAATGAAACCTCTTAGAAATTTTTTTTTCTTTTGATAATTTTGAAATTAAAATATTAAAAATAGTTTTTTTTTCAATTAAAATTTATATAACTTTGAATTTTTTTTAAACAAGTTTTCATATAGCATATGACAAATACTCCTTAAAAAAATTCTTCTTTTTGTGAGTAAAATTTGATTTCTTTTCATCTTATATCTATGAAATATATTTGATTAATATAATTTTTATTGTTTATATAATATATATAATTTATTTTTAGAATCCATTAATTGTAATTTATTATGATAAAACACATTTGGGTGTATAAAAATAGATTTTCTAAAAACATTTTCTTTATATTAAATTAGTTTTTATTTTTATTTCTAATTATTCTATAACCGATGGATTAATTTTATATTATTTATACCATACATTTTCATAATTTATCTAATCTTATCCATAACAACCAATTTTACATCAAGGAGATTATTATAATTCTAACTAATAATATTAATATTATTCAGTAAAACTCAGTCTTACATGTGGCACAAGTCATTGAAAAAAGTCACTGTTACATATAATGTAAGATGAAATTAGTGTTAAATGAATTGAAACCTATATAATATAATGAAATTATTAAATATATCCATTGGTATCTGGATATTATCTTCCATTCAACAATTGGAGTTAAGTTTCATACAAGCTATCAAATATGATATTAATATTTTAAAAATTGAGGGTGTCACATTCTCTCCACCTTAAATAAATTGAATCCTCTTAATTTAAACATTATCCTGGTAATTTAGGGTATAATATTTTTGAAATTATTTTTTTTAAAAAACAACATCGTAAAAGGGTTAGTAAAATATCCTCTTAATAAGAGATAAATGGATATACAATGGTTATATGGAATAACATATAACATAGATTCTATATATAATAAAATTAGTGAAATGTAAAGTCATGAACATGGATGAAAAAAATAGTTATAAAGTTTTTTTGAGGTTATTGATCACAAAATGAATTGATCAAAATAATGTTAAGGGCCTAAACCTTAAATCTTTGATGTTCTGAAGTAAAATTTGATTCACTTTATTTGAACATAATATGATAAAATTTATTGTTTCAATATAATTATCCTAAATTCTTGGAATTCATTATAATGAAATAAAATTACATGATATATTTTTATAAGATAAATTTTATCCGTTGGTTATACTTATATTGAATTTCTAACAAATGGATACAATTTTTTTATCCATAAAGAACTAAATTTTACTTTTAATGAAAAGTAAGATGCATAAAATATGTATTTACTTATATCCCTAACTTATTTTAAAAAACTAATTTGGTTAGAACCATTTATCCAATATAATAAATTGGCCTCTGAACCACAAAAGTAACACTATTGGTTCATCATTAAAATTTATTCATAAAATTGTTTAACTAAAAACGATGACATATTATCCATGAAATTGCGTAAAAAAATGGTAGGTACTAAAAACTTGTCATCATTCATTCATCATATCATGTCTTGTGGCCTTTTCAAATATGTTATTTTTTTACATGGCACAAATTTTTTTCCTTATTCTATGATATATTAATAAAATTCCATAAAATGAATATGAGGAAAATCCTTAAAATTTAATAGTTAAATAACCTTTTTACTAATGCTTTCATTACATCCCCAATACATGAATACTTTATTCATTCTATTTAAAAATTGGACCTTACATGGTCTAGAGTTTATCATTTATAAGTGCGAACTAACTTGTGCAATTCCAAGTTCTTCTAAAAGTTTTTATACAAAATATAAATTTATCCTTAGGGTGAAATGTTTTCCTTATACCATACACCACATTTTCCCTTGGAAAATTGTTTCATTATGCCCTTTCCTTCAGTACATAAAGCATCTTCTTAATCATTATTGACAATTTCTTGGGTGTCTCTAACCACATTTCCTGTTTGATGGAAATTGATCATTATTTTCTCCACGGTTTCCACTACTTGAGATCTTAGAAAAATACATTATTCTATTATTTGGTGAGTCTAGGAGCTAGTTATGGTATATGTTTTTAATTATATTTCACAAAAACTGATTAGGAATATAAATTATCTTTCACTCATATCAAAAAAATATTTTGTTTCTCACTCTAAGAAATTTTTGATGAATTTTCAGTAATAACATAGTTCATTCGGGTTCTATCCATTGAACAAATCCAAAAAATCATTTAATAAGAATCGATAATCATAGAGATAAAATGGTAACATCATCTATATGATTTCTACAAAATGACACATTTTTTTTCAATCTACAAAACCTTCGGTTTAACCTAGGTTATTCCCTGTAATCATCTTTTCAACTCATTAATATTTGTTAATAAAGAAAATGTGAATTATCCTAAGAATATTTCATTGGAGTGACAAAACAAATTCACAATAAGTCCCATTGTTGTGTACTTGGTTACACTCAATTCAAGATCGACACAACCTTTTAAGAGTTATTACCCTAGGTATATCTTTTCCAGAACCATGTCCACTTATAGTATCGAGAAAGAGTTATATTTATATACAGACCCACATAATCTCTTCCGTAAAAATGATTTATAATTATATTCTTTAGTTATCCTAAAATTATATCATATGTTTTTTTCTCTAATATATGTTTTCTTAAATCTAGTTAAAAGGTCTCTAATAAAAATGATCTAATTCTAACTATATCAACCTCAGCCCAATAAGCTTGAATATTGTTATTAATACCATTACATTGGTATAAGATATTATGGAATCACATCTTAAAGCACCAAATAGTTTAGAAGTCTTAGTAAAATATATACAGTCATGAGGCTTATACTAAAATTGAATATATAAATTAAAAACTATTTTTTCACTTTTATTTTTGAAGAATAACTTTATTCCATATAGAATATCCTTAAATATCAGTCATATTAAACATAATTGAATCTTTGGGAGAGGAAAAAAATAAGGGTGATCTGAAATGATCAGTAAGGGTTATATATAATGGAAAGTATCATGAATGAATAAGAATAATCCACATGGAAATGTGAATAACTAAACACACATTCAATTCAAATAGCTTGAATACATAAGTATATAAGTCATAATACATTTAAATGAAAATATCTAAATAAGTATGATATTTATTATTTTATTATATTTATTCAATTTTTAATTTTTTTTTTAATTTTTTTCATTCATAGTGAATTTGAAACATAATTCTTGCATTCGTATGAGATATCATCCCTATAATGTGATGTAAATAATTTTTCATCACTTTTTCATATTAAATATTATAAAATTTTATATAACTATTAAATAATATAATCAATACATGAATAAAATTCTATAGATGAAAGAAACATGATTATAATAAGGTGACAGAGACTATCAAACTCAAAACAGAGATGAAAAATGAAACATTAATCATCCAAAATATTTATTTTAATAAATATCTGTTAATAAAAATATGAAAATATGATATAAATAAGTCATAAATGGAATTATAAGTATTATTACATATTTTGAATAATTTTTTAATAAATTTATACTTATTTTTTAAAAGGTTCAAACCTGTATGAAAATAACTAAGCTTGAGTTAATTGTTTCTCATCACAATATTATTTTTTGGAGACATATTACATATTCACCCCTGCTTTATTCTGTGTGATGTATATAAATTCCAAGAATATTTTCTCTGACTTCACTCAATGAGATTATATTTATTTACAAATACATATTTTATTCTCTTACTCATTTAGTTGTCATTAAGAGATTACAGAAGAGGTATGAGTTTGTGTTACAATATCAATTTTCTAAGATTATTTATAATAAATTTTGTTTAATTTGAATTTAGTTGATAGTAATTTGTAAAAACCATATATTATTTTCTAATGCATTTATTCCATTATTATTTATTTAATAGTTAAATTTTTATCTCCCTCTAACTTATAATGACCATGAAAATATTTTCATATGAAAATCGACTATATTTCATATATGGTTGATAATTCTTTTTTCCATTTTAATGATCCTGGAATTTTTTTTGAAATTTAATACATATAATTAAAATGTTACAAGTGGTTATTTTTTAGTAACTCTTAATTAATTTAATTTATTTTAAACGAATCTTTCAAAATGATATCTAAATAATCCATTATGATATGTTTTTAAAATGTGTGAAACATATGTTTTATTTTATTGTGTATGACATGAATAGATTTTTATACCATCATGATATTTATTTTATTAAAAGATTTATTCGAATATATCCCTTTTTATTTTAAATGAAAAGGATTTCATCAATACTCTGGAATGTTTTATTTATCATTTTATCGATGGAGAAATATATTCTATCATATTTTTATATAATGGTTCACATGATATTTTAAAATTCCTTTTCATATATATCAATATAATTTAATAATTATTATAATTTTATAGGGATATTTTCCAATGACACCATAATTCTCCATTATATGAAAGGGTTTTTTGATTATTAGATGTTTGTGAATCCCCTTTATTTTCAATGGGATATGTTATAATGATATGATGAATGTTTCAAGATATTATTCCCAGTATATGTATAGTTTTAATTATGTAATAGGTTAGATAATAAATATGTATCACTATAATGTATGGAATAAATCCTTATATATCTTCATATAATTATGTTAAATATTTTATTTGGTTTATCCACTATAAGAAAAAGGAAAGGATGATGGACCCACTATGATATGGTAAATAGAAAGTGATTCCAAATCTACAATGATATATAAAAGAAGTATTGATTCATAAAAAATATATGATATTATGGTCTTTGTTAACATAGTTTGTATGATTATGATGATTCGACACTCTTGTAATGCAGTGATATAAAAATGATTTAAACTCATGGATCATGATTAAATTTTGACGATTCCTCAATCATGTGACATACGGATGTGTAATGCCACAACTCCTATTTATTTTATATTAAATTATCATGTATTATTTTATATTTATTTCAATATGTTCTCATACCATTATTCTCATTATATGCTTACATATGATTTTTGATTTATATATTACACATTTACTGTTATTGAGAATTTGAACTCACCCATTAATTTTTAATAATGTTCCTCAGGTTTTGAAGAGGTGTACTAAGTATGTCGAGTCTACAAGAATACCTTTTGTAAATAATTATTTTACAGATGATGATTATTGTACATATATAAGAATTTTTTTATATAGTCTCAAAGTATACAAAAACTTTATAGTTGGATGGAATGTTTATTTGGGAGAATATTTAAATTTCATAAAAAAGATGTAATATCATTGCATATTAATATTTTGTTACCTTATCTAGGACATATATAATTAGTTTAATCATTGGGATAAGATCTATGTTTTCAATTATATCAATTTTTAACTTGATTCATTTTTGTCCAATATTTATTTGAATAAGGGAAATTTGATGAAAATAATTAATATAATTGTAAAAGGGTAACATAAGAATAAATAATAAAAAACATATGAATGACATATATATACAATATTATGAATATATAGGTCTCAATCATGGTTATCTATGGTCAAATTCAAATTATTTTCTCTAACATAAATACATATGAATCCATCATAGAGGTTTATAATGTGTTTGAATCACCAAATAATATTCTATAAGAATTCTATATAACGTTTGATGTTAATATCAACTTTGTTTCACTAATATAAGATCAATTTAATACCCAATATTCCTCTTTCAATTTTGTTACCCTAGGTGCATATATTTCAAATCCTATATCCACATGTTTTCATCATAATATGAATTTCATTTGTAGGTTTCCATAAACACTATGATTTACTAAATATTTATTATTTCTTCCCATATTTAAGAGTATCAGTAGGGGTTTCAAAAATTTCTCCTCATCCTAATATAAACAAATTACAAAACTAATCCACTAAAATAACACAACACATCTCTTCTACCCATTGAGATTGTAATAACTAGAGATCAGAGATCTTTTAAAATACAAACTATGTTCTATAACTTTTGTCAGATGATACACACAATGTAAAAAATATATATTAATAATTCAATATTGATATATATATATATATAAAACTCTAAGATGGTTGACTCTTATGGCTATTTCTTTAGAGGATGAATAATTAATATCTTTTAATATTGAAAGGATTTCAATAAAATCCATTATATTACTATTTTACCTTATTTCAAAAACTGAATTTAAAAGTAATAAAATGTACAATTAATAAAATAGAAATCATTTTTAGATCTACTTATGAAAATTTAAAAATATTTATTTCATCAATTTTCTTGAAAATATTGATTTTTTAATCAAAAATATGGTTTTCCATATATTATAACCTAGGATGCATATCCTAGAAGTTTATAAATTTTTTTATGAAATAATATATATATATTTAATGAAAAAAAATCATTCATTTTAAATTGATATTTTATTTTATAAATATAATTTAAAATATTTTTAATTATAAATAAACAAAATTTAGTTTAATAAAATGTGGTTTTGGAATTATGATTGAATAATGTAACATTAAGGTGACGTTTTACTATGGAATGACTTGATAGAAAAATATATTTCATTTGATTTATAATTTATCAATTTATTTTACTAGTATCATTAATAATGATAATTTTATCTTGTTTAAAAATTTATAGATGGAAAAAATTATTTTTCTAAATTAAGTTTTTACGCGATTATGTTTGTTTATTTTAAAATTAATATATAAAATATATAAAGATTTTATATGATAAAATGATATTAAAATTTACATTAATAAATTTTAAATTAGTTAATCAGGTGAATTTTATTTTTAGTTTTCAAAATTAATTTTGAATGTCGAAATGTATTTTCTCCCCTTAAAAGTAAAAATGGTTAAAATAGTTTTACTAGATGGAAATAGTAAAAAATGTATCAAAAATAATATATTGAGATGAATATATAGATTATCATGTCCCACAATCCTATTTTTTCCACTTTTCTGTTGTTGAACCCTCAATTGTTTCTTGTAATTTTCGAAAAATGATTTGTGCTTCTGAAATTCCATTATATTGTAATGTAAAAGGATATCACTTCCTAAATTTCAAATATACACATCACTATCAAATTTATCATTAAAACACCACCCTATTACTCTATTTATAAAATTATCTCACAATCATAATTCCCTAGTAACTCTTATATATCATAAAAATAACAATTTTAAAAAGAAATTATAAAAAAATCATGTATCCAATGTGATTAGAATGTGTTCAACTATGTAAGGAAATGAGGTATGAAATTTTCATCTCAATATCTATTTCTTGAGGTATGGTTTTTATTATACACATATTATTATTTATGTATTGTTTATACTACCAATATCATATATTATATCATGACTTAATTAATAATTAAAGGAAACCAATGTTCAATGTCATGGCTATTTTTATTCATGATTTTGGATTTAAACATTGATCAAGATATATGGATTTATTTTCATCTTTCTTCTAGAAATACAGATATCTCAAATGTGATAATGGATGTGGATAAATTTTAATATAATTTATTATAACAAATCTATAATTTTTATCTCCCCTTGATATCCATGGTAAATTTCAGTTTCCCTTTACCCTATATTATATTAGATGTTTTAGAATCTATTATGGGATTTGGATTTTCGACATTGTTATTTCAGAATGTTTGACATGATTTATCTATGATTTCAAAATAAATTATTTTATTGTCAACTCAAAATTTTCTTATGATAAAATTTATATATTTTTGGTTTTCCCAATTTTAATTATAATTTATAAAATTTAATTTATGAAATTATTTTCACATTCCCTTTATAAAAAAGTTATCTCTTTTTTAGGTTCCCATTATTTATAATATTTTTCAAAAGTAAAAGTTTTAAAATTAATTTCACTATACATTTTTTTATATATTTATTTCTTTTTACTTATTCCATTATTATTTATTATTTTTAAATTTATATATTTTCAAGGTATTTTCACTTTTAGTTTTTAAATTGTTTTTCATGTTTCCTTAATTAATTATCCATTTAAAAAGTAAATGTTCTAAAAATATTTTCACGTAATTTTTTTTAATTAATTATGAATTTTTGAACATTCCAATATTTAAGATTATTTTTAAGAGTAAATATATTAGATGTATTTTCACTTACCTTTTTATAAACTCTATTTTAGGTTTTTTATAAAAAATTTCTTTTTAAAATTAATTTTATTTAATATATAATAAATTATCTTTTTGAAGACATTATGTCTTTTTCATGGTTATATTATTAGATATTTTTAAATTAATATTTTTTAAAAAAATTCACTTATTTTTTTTTAAAACAGTATGTAATTTTCAATTACCGATTATTAAATTTTGATTTGAAAGTAGAATATGTAATATTATTTTAACATTCAAATTTTGAATTTATTATATATTTTTCAAGTGAATTTTATTAAATATTAATTTATATGTAAAGTTATTCAATGTATTTTACCATCTCCATTTTGAAACCTTTATATATTATCAAGGATCAATTAGTTAGAAATATATTCTCTATCTCTTTTTAAAAAAAATGTTTTCTGAAAGTAGTTTTTACATGAATGTTTTTAATTTTAATTGATATCATATTTATTTACACTAATATTTAAACAATATGGTTTATATTTAAAGAAGATACATTCAGAAAAACCTTTATGTCATCATGATTTCACTTTTTTTGAAACTTATTGTAATGATTTTTTATTATTTATTTTATTCATGTTATGTTATTTTTTGAACCTTTTAAGTAAACCATTATTTTTTCATGGGGTCATTTGAAGTTTAAGAATGTTTTATTTTATTTTAGAACTCATATGTATGAATGGTAAAGTTTGGGGAACTACTTCATCCTCTGATATAAGGATTCTCCTATAAACATAACATAATCTAGAGTTTTATGTCAGGAATTTATTATCTTACAATTGAGAATCATCTCAGGTTTATATTTTTAGATAATTAATTAATAAATCTTAAATTAAAAATAATATAATACAAATATGGCACTTTTTACCAGTACCTTTTTTTCCACAATAAAAATATTTCAAAAGAAAAAATTACTTCTTTTTATGAAAAATAATCAAAACATTAAACTTGAACAATTAATTTACCATATCCATCCTTAAATCATGTGACTTTTTTTTATAAATATTGTATGATATCATAAATGTCATTAAGAGACATAAAATAAAGAAGGCCTTTAGTCCAATTAAAAACATGAAAACCAATGAAAAAACTTTTCTAAAAACATAACTTTTTACCCATAAAGGTAATGATCATTCATTTAAAATGTTCATTTATATTAAATTTTGAAAAAAATTATATCTATGAAAAATTATAAGTAATAATGTTAAAATAA
This sequence comes from Viscum album, assembly GCA_963277665.1. Lineage (NCBI taxonomy): Eukaryota > Viridiplantae > Streptophyta > Magnoliopsida > Santalales > Viscaceae > Viscum > Viscum album. The sequence goes on from OY728128.1 coordinate 1,486,325,205, forward strand.
TTTACGTCCCTTGGGAAATCATCTCATATAACCCTTACAGAACCCTTACAAATAGGAATAAGAATACGACCATCGTCCAATATAATTCTCTTGAGATCATAATCATTTCCGAATCCAATAGAGCACTATCTAGGTGCACCCATAATATAATATATAATAGGCTCACCTAGTTATATATGGGATAAAACATCATAGAAAATTTAAAAGGAAAATATCATAAATAAAACATTCTAATATTGCAACTTTTCTTTATAATTCTATTGGAAATTTCTTTTAAGCCCCTTTTCATAAGAATTTCATATATCAAAATAACAATTTATTTGACAACCTATTTTTAAAATCAAAATTACAAAGAAAAAAAATATTGTTTTTATTTTACGAAAATGTGAAATATTTTTTTGGAATCCATTGTTCAGATAATGGTAATGGTGGCATGAGAATTCATTATCATTATATACGTTAAAATATAACATTTCATTCTTTATTTGCAGTGTATGGAATAAATTCTAAAAAATAATTAATTTTTTTTAAAAATTGAAATAAAGGAGAAATTTAATTTATAAAAATATCATGTAAATAATAAAATAATTTTTTTAATAGGGACAATGAATAAAAATAATGTTAGAAGGAAAACATTATAAGATATTTTTTTGAAGAAATTGACCGTATCTCTCTAGAAATATTTGAATCAAAATCTCTATTAAAGAATAAAATTAAAAAAACATTAAAAAAATTATAATATATATATTAATTATATTAAATATAAAATGGTATATATATATACACATCATAGAAGAATATTGGTGCATAACATCCAAATTTTCTTCAATGAAAGGAAATTGAGATAAAGTCTTAATCTTTGAGTCTTCCTTGTAGCATAAATTCTTTATCATAATACATAATAAACACTTGTAAATTATTTAAATGAATTTATTTTTTTTAATTTTATTATTCCTTTGATATAAATTATTTTTCTGTTATATAAAATTATATAATCAATTATGTTTACATTACATACTTCAATGATATTTGTCTTATGTAACAAAAATGATATTTATAGGATGGATTTTTTTAAAAGAGAATATTATTAAACATATACTGATGACTAATCATGACATAATTTCATATTCCTACATCAATTATAAAATTTTAAAACCAATCATGACATATTCTTTTGAAAAATGAACTACTTTAAGATCACGGAGACGACATGTCGTACGTATGTAGGAGTAACATTTCCATTTTTAAATGAACATTATAAAAAGAAAAGATACATTATTTTATATTTTAATAATAAAAATAATCTCTTAAATATCATATTATTTCATTAAATATACTTATATATATATATCATATATGTGATTTAGTGATGAAAAAAGGACCACATCTTCTTGTGGAGTCTGTAGTCCACATGTCCACTAATGATGTTATCATTTTACTATGTAAGAAAAAAAATATATTATATTTTAATAATGATAAATACGTGATGAAGAAAATTATTATTTCATTTATATCACTTATATTTATTGACTCAGTATTAATTACCTTCCATGTAATGAGTTGGTGAAAACGAATCACATCGCTGCATGATGCAGTTTGCCAAACACTTGAGCGACGTTAGTGTATCCCCCATGAAATAAAAATTTAGAAAGTATATGTGTTATTATAAGTATAGAAGAATAAATATGTTACAGAAATAATATATATACCTTAAAACATCATTAAAACAAGCCATGATAGTTGGTGATTGAAAAAGAATGACATCGGTTCGTGGGGTGGTAGTCCACCATACACATGAATGATTGTTTTGTATATAATTTGCTGAAAGAGTGTATAGATTTCAATAATTAAATTAAAATAATAAAATATCAGTATATGGGATATAATTTTTTTATTATATATGGATAATTTAAGAGTATTTGAAAGAGGTGTAAGAATAAAAAAAATAAAAATTCTCAATTAAGCATGATACCTATTCTTCAAGTACCCTCTTTAGGTATGATCCAAATGACATAATTTGATGAATTTATGGTAAAAAAAACTAGTACTAGATATTTTATATGGAATTAAAGAAGATATATGGGATGTTCAGGCCTGATATGATGGAATTTTATTATGTGAAGAGGTGGGGAGTGGGGTGGCTTTTTATAAGTGATGTGAGTGACAGAATTTTAAATTTTGAAAAGAAAAAGGTGTACCCAATTTTTTAGCTTGCCTAAAGGTTCAAAACTATCCATTAGTGATCCTTATAAATTATATTTTCTAATTATGGCCATCCAATTCTTTATGAAAATATTTAGATCATTTTGACCCTTAACTTGTTAGTTTAATCCCCAATAAAACCATTTTCACCTTGACCATGATAATTAATTTTTACTCTTTTTAATATTCAATACGGTAAAAAATAAATTTACCAGATTAGATAATATAAATTATAACAATGAAAAATTTGGAATAAATTTTTACAAATTAATATCACAAGTGAAAAAATTTATTTTAAAGGAGAATATATAGATGCGATGAAAAAGCTGCGTTTCAAGAAGTGTATTTTTATTGAGAAAAATATGATTTTATATTAGATTTTTGGATAATAATAATAATAATAATATAGATTTTAATTAATATTTATTTATATATAATTAGTAAATTTCATTTAAAAGATTTAAAATAATTTATTATCTTAATTAATTAAAATAGATCAACATTATGCATTTTAAAATAGTTTTAAGCTAAATTCCATTTTTTAAATCAAAATCAAACTTATATTAAAAAATATATACATTAAAAAAAATGTACATATGTAGATTAAAAATAACTAAATAATAATCATTCCAATACAAAAAATACTAAAAGAAAATGGTACTTTTAAATTACACAATTAATTAAAAATATATTTACTTTCAAAAAATACTGTTATTCTTCATTATTCCCTGAAAAATCTATATTGTTAAAAACATTAAAAATATTACCTAAATTTAATTTTTTTATAAATATTAAAAAAATAAAATTCTTTATTTTAAAATTAAAATTTTATAATTTATAGATTATTCTTTTTAATAAAATATTATAATGAAAGAGTTTATTTAAAACTATTTCATTTTTTATTTCAAAATTTCATAATTTTATGTAATGAATATAAATACTCAATTAATATTAATAAATATGAGAATGATTTATTCTATCCTTAAATGGGTGTTTACATTCATACCCTTTTATAAATTTCATTTTAGAAATTTTAATCCCTAATTAAACATGTGGGGGTATATTTCGCACATATCATTTTCATATAACTTGTTTCCTTTTCAACCATTTGATTTTACCATACAACCATATCAAAGTTAATAAAATTATACCACAACACTTTCCATATGTGGTGAATAATCAAAATAGGATGTTCCATATAATAAGGGTTATTATCTAACTAAACAAATTTAAGGCTCAAAACATGAGATGAATCTATTATATATATATTTAATAATGAGGCATGACATATGTTGTGTACCAGGGATAAAATTAGCTGTAATGTAACTCAATAGAAAAATGATCTATCTTTCTCTAATATTTCATACTATCTAATGTACCAAAGAATTAGTCTACCTTTTTTACTAAAATGATTAAAACTACTCCATTTATACAATTCCTGAAAATCATGATAGCCTTCCTTGAAAAAATTTATTTCCTCCTGTTATCCACATAACTTCTATGAATGTTCTTAGAAATAATCATATATTATTTAATAAACTACACATTCACAACCATTTCCTCTAACAACTATGCCCCCATCCACTTCTTTTCTCCGAATTCTTCTAAAAAACTATTATTCAACACCACCTTTTATATAATTCCTAAAATGGTTCCATTTTTATAATAGTAATAAAAATATTATTATAACAAAACAAATCAAAAGAAATATGACTATCCAAATATCCACAATAATATATTGATTAAGAACTAAGCATATCTTTAATGGTATAAATTATTCTCTATAAATTTTCATCAAATTGATGATGAAAAGATGTATTGAAATTTAATTCATTACCCAATGACTTATAAAGTCCTTTTAAAAAATTATATGTAAAACTATGATCATGGTCTGATACAATGGAGATAATGACTCTATATAACCTTAATAACATTTTTAGATACATTCAAGAATACCGATCCAAATATAGATTCTATATTATGGGAAGCAAATGCACAGATTTAGTTAATCAATAAAAAATAATCCAAATCACATCATTACCTTGATAAATACTTTGAAATCTAACCATGAAATCCATTGATATATTTTCCCATATCCACCTAGATAGTGTAAAATTTTGAATCATTCCACTAGGTAATTGTCATTCAGTTTTTATATAGTCACAAGTAAAATAATTAACCCTAAATTAAAAAATATCTAATTTTATTCCATCCCACCAGTTTTACTCTTGATAGTATCTATACATCTTAGTGTTACCCAGATAAATGAAAAAAGAGAACTTTGATCTTTAATAAACAACACTTTCTTGAAGTGAGATCAAAAGTCAAACCAAATCTTTTTTCCATATCCTAAAACATATAACATCTCATGATTTTATGAAAACAATATTTTTTCAAATTAAATAAATTTTTTGATATAAATTTTTTTGATTAAATGTAATGTATATTTGATAGTGTGAATGACACAAAAAATTGAGTTTATCTCATTCATTATACAACATTTAGTTTCTTGTATATCTAATGTTACCTATAGAACCATGTTTTACCAAACAAAAGTAGAATATTAATTTTTTTATTTAAAAGGATAGTTATCTTATTGCCATTTTAATGGTGCGTATGAATAAGATTGAATAAATTATGAAAATTTATGTATTAAAAATTTTAAATTTAGTTCATTGGTTATTAATTAAATATAAATAAAGATTGAAAACCCGATTGAATATAGAAGAAAATATTTTTATAAAAAAACTATTTAAGGCACAAAATGGTGATTTTTAAAAATAAATTAAATTAATAATAATTATTAACTTATTTTAATTTAATATATGTATATTATAAAATCTATCAAATATTTTTAAATTCCTCCAATAGTTTTTATAGGTAAGAGATAAGAATATATCCAATTTTACACATAAAAATTATATTTTTCTAAAAAGAAGATTTGTTACACTTTTTGAACTAGTATTAAAATTATAATATTCCTTTTATAAGTATGATATTATATAAAATGGATCCCATATTATTAATTATGAGGTCCAAATTTAGTAAATGGGTTACTTTTATTTTTGAATGTTACGAATCGTAACTCGTGTAATTTTTGTTACCATGTTAATGGGTGAATAGTGTAATTAAGATTGAAAATAAAATGATAAAGATTAGTAAGTGACCCTAAACCTTGGAAAATTGTACTTGATGTTTAATTATCAACCATAATCATTAAAGGGTCAAATTTTAGACATTCTTGTTACACATGGATATTATTATTACCTTTAGAGTAATTTATTTAATGAATATTAAAACATGACAGACTCTTGTTTTTAATAAGTATAGTTTTTTTAATATGGATTTTTCTAAGATATAATTTAATATAATTATTAATTGTAAATTTAAAATATTTATATAAAACATTTTAATTTATTTCTAATTGTGAACAATGAAATAATTTTTATAAAATTATACACAATATAAATGTATTAATTATTCAATTAATGGAAATATTGAATAAATAATGTTGAAAATATTAAATATAAGTGATAAGAAAATAATTATTCATCCTAATTTTATTTGGATAATGTTATTTCTAACCTCAAAACCTAATTATTAAAATTGAGTTGTTTAATGGACATTTATTCATGAAAATGACTTATATATTATTTCAAACAAAGGAAGTCAAAAAATGTAATTTTCTTTGTATTTAATATCTCTTATGTGTCCACATTGGAAAAGAGTAGTATTTTAATGAATATGAGTATCCATATAAAATTTAATAAAATTAATTTCATTATAAAAATTTATTTTAATTTATCATAATTATATAATGGCCTTAATTTCTTATACAATAGTGACAAATTATTTTTCCAATTAATAAAAAAAATATAATAAAATTTTTTAAAAATGAAAAATTTGATAAAATATGGGTGTTTTAATGCTACCCAAAAAATTAAGAGATGTATAATACAAATTAAGAAGCTTTGAACACATTAAATTAGAATAAAAATTTTTTTTAGGCATTTTAAGTCCAATTAAATGAAGTGACCAAATTGACAATAATGATATTTTATCAAAATAATATTTTATTAAATTAATTAAAATTCATAAAAAACTTGAAATAATTCAAAAAATTGCAATATATTCAAAAAAAATTCACTTATGGTCCAAAAATAATATAATTAAAAATCATAACCTTTTAATATAGAATTAATGGTTTTTATAATTAATATTATAATTTGTTAAAAAAGGCTTACGTAAAATGATAATGATGAAAATAATAAAAAAACAGGTCAAAATTCATTGGTTTATGAGATTACAACATTATATTATATTAAATTTGAATACATGTCCATTTTTTGGTTTTTATAGAAAATTAATTATTTATATTTTTATATTTTGATAGATTAGAAAATCTCTCCTCACCTCAATTATAAAATGGAACTTCCTCCCTAATTTATTTACACCTCTTTGAGACTTCCAAATTGAAATAACCGTTCCAATTTTTCTTCTCAACATCCTTAGCTAGGTTTTTGATATTTTGGTACTTTCAAAATGCCAACCCTAGATCCCTTTAAAATTTATCTAATGGAAGATGACAGAAGAATAGGTATGGTTCTTTACCGACACTTTAAAGTATATTTCTTATTCTACATCCTCTCTATGTGTTTTTATATGATAAAATAATAACTATACTATCATATATATAATTCAGTACTCTTATTATTATGGGATATCTATATTACTCCTTTTATATATCCAATAAAAAACCACTAAGCATGTGTATGTATGCATTACCGTCACCACACATCAGTGTGATTTGATTTTTCATAACCAATTTATTAGGAAGGATATAATGATATAAATAATTGATATATATGATAATTATGAAATTAGTTTGATTCTTTAAGATTTATATATCTCACACTTCCTGAACCTTTCACTCATGAATAGAATGATACTTTTATTCATGCGTATGTACGACCTACTATCTCTTTGAAGCAATGTGATTCATTTTCCAAGGTCAACATTCATAAATGGATATAATAATGTATATAATGGGTAAATATGTTATTTAAAACAAAAATATAACTTTGGATATTATGGAACTACATAATATTCTCATGAACCAGAACTTTTATTCATAAATATTCATGAGAAAACAAAATAGTTAACTCCCAGAACTGATTATTTTAATAAAAAATTATTTACAAAAGGGTAATGAAATGTTATTTGGGGATCACATATGTTATTATAAAACTTTTTATTATTATATTAAAGACTTTAATAAAACTTATATTTATTATACAGGTGGTTCGAGAATGTTTTTGGTACATTAAAAATTATTGTAAGGGATGTGCATCTCAATTTTATTTTCCATGAGACACATGCCATATTCCTTACATAATTATTTGATGTGGTGTATATACTACCAATGAATGTATTTTATGATTATAATCTATAAATTATTAAAAATTACATATCCATTTGAGTATCTCTCTTTCATTGTGTTTATAGTTAAAAAATTACTTGAGAGGGAAGGGATGATTGAATCAATTTACCTACTTTGAGACATATATTCTGTTATACACCTATTTTATTTCATGAGGTGTATATGCATCAAAATTGACATGTTTTATTATGATTTTATTATTCTAAAGATATTATATGATTCATTTAATTTTATTTTTTCATGGATTTTTTTATTTATATTTGACAAGTGGAAAAGTTTTATCACTCATGAGATAATAATGGGAAACAAGTTCGTAGTATTGATTCACTATAAGAAATGGTGAATTCTAATTCAATAAGAGAAAGAGGTTAATCTTGATTCACTATTGGAAAAAGAGACTAGTCCTAATCCACTATATTCATGGTCTTAGTAGTTAACGACGATATATGAAATGATTTTATACGCATATGTGTCTTGAAATATTCCATTTCTTATGCCAAGATTATTCTCTCATGGATTATGCTATTTTATTTTATTTTTAATAATGTCCTATAAATCTTAAACCTTTTTACCAAGACTTAATATTATGACATTTTATTTGTAAGGTATTTTATTAATATGTTATTATCATGTTCTCAAACCCTTACAATAATGTTATAATTATGTGATCATTGATAGATTCTATTTTAAAAATAACTTTAATAGGCATTTTAGATCACCCATTCATATGATTCCTTTAACCCTAATACAAATAAGTTTTTTATGAATGATATTCAATGATATTCCAAAGGGGATGATATTGTAATCAAATATAATTATTTTTTATATTATATGTTTTAAAATTTATTTTAAATTAAATAATGTATCTGGTTTAATAAGATTACTATAAAATTGATTCTTAAGATGTGATATCTTGTATCTAATACAAATTTAATAAGGTAACCATGAGATCCTGGTTACCATAGTTGGGGCCATTAAGTTTTGTATTAGAGAAATTTTTTAAGAGTCCTTGGGAAATATATTTAGAAAAACCCAGATTATAGAACATAATCCTAATGATATCTTTTAGGATAATATTTTATGAACATCATAATGTTTTTGTTGGAAATAGATTGTTTTTTATATAGAAATATATCCCTGTCTATATAGTAAAATTGGATGTGATTTCGGAATAGTTGTACTGAGGGTTTATAAACCCGAACAAAAAGTATTGATCTATACTCAACCAGTAACTGGTATACAAAAATGGGCCTTATAGCACACTTTTTTTAACACTCAAAGGGGATATGGTTTTTATAATCCAAATTTTATTTATGAACCGGTGTGAAGGATTTTCAAAATATAATATGAAGGATGAAGTAGTTTAATTATAAGTTATCATTGATTAAAAATTTGGTTTCCTGATTTGAAATTAATGTCTAATGATTATGTAGTTTTCCACTATGATTATTATTTCTTACACTATGTTTATTTGGCTTTTATAAAATTTATGGATTAAGGAGGAATTATATTAATGGTGAATGTTATAGAAAATGGAATGATATTACTCATGATAATCCAAATTATATAGGTGTCGAATGTCAAAATTGTTTTGTTATGTATAATCATAAATCTCATAATATGATCAGTAATATCAACATTGGTTTGTTTCTTGACCCACCTAATTAGATAGAGATGGATTTCCATAGTGACCATTGAGTAAATAAAGTACAATTACACTCAAGTAAATAATGTTGGAAGAGGTATCAAAGAGAATGTTTCAACAGAATTAGAAGAAGATTTGGTTGTGTAAAAGAAGGACACAATGAAAATAATTTAAATGTAAATATAAAAGGATCTATTAATTCAATGGAAAATAATAATAATATTCATAAATAATCATTGAAAATTATTACTTTTACATGTGGAATGTATGGGAATTATGATAATTGATTCCCTAAGGGAAAATCTTGTTGAGGTAATAAGAATGGTTTTATGAGTAATGGTTATAATACTGATGATGAAGATACTACGAAGGACATATGAGATGAAATAATTATTAAGGAATAAAATGATGATTCATAGTTAATGGTTTAATAAAGTAGATAAATGTTTGAGTGTTTATGTTGTGAAATTCATAAATAATATTGTAAATGCACTTTAAGGTTTTATTAAATAATGAAACATTTAAGGATTGTTCAACTATAGTTTTTACTTAAGTATTTGAAAGAAGATATTGAACGGTATTCGTAATGATGACATGTGATTTTTGGGGTATGGTGATGTTCTTGAAAAACTAATGATTAATTTAAATATTACCCTTAATATGTGTATGCTGATGTTAAAATATTGACACAATTCTATTTTTTTATTTTAAAATAAATGTGATAGTATTGAGGACCTTGGAACTGATTAGTTATATGATGATAAGATGGTTTATGATACCACCGATTGTGTTTACAGAATTTTTGGATTTATTATATGAGGAAAAAGTTAAATTTTTAAAGCATGCATGTTTTCATAGTGGTTTGACAGTAATTTAGGGTATTTCCATTTTTCAATAGAATAATTGATAATGGTATTCACATGTTTTGTGTCAGAAAATTAAGAGCTAAATCAAATTGTTTTTGGATTAATGATTAGTTGATTTTGTAAATTTAGTGACCTTATTTCGAATGTTATGGGTTTTAGTCTTTCCAAAAATTCATAAGAGTAACCATTTAGGAAATGGTATTAGTTTAACTTTGGATAAGGTTTTAGAGATTAATGTATTACTTCACCATATGAATATTTATGAGTATTGGAAATCCTGTGCTAAACAATTTCTTATGATAATATCTTGAGATAGTTGGAATGACTTTTAATCACATTATAGATGTTATGATCAATAAGTTCATCCAAAATTATAATTTTGTATACATTTCTTGGAGTAAGAGATAAAGAAAAAATTGATCATTCCCCAAATAAGGTCGGATATTGTACTTTTGAAATCATGTAGGTATGTATTCTGAAATGATTTTGAAATAAAACATTATCCTATTATCATGATTTAAAATGATATTAATGAATTATTGTAGACATATTTGGACTATTATTTTTGTGCATTAATATTTTCTTGACTATTTTTTCTATCACCCACTATTATTTCTTGGGGATTATTTTTCATTTTCAAATCCATCAATTAATTTTCAACAAATGTTTTCCCTATATAGAAGCATAGTTATGTGTTACTTCATGTAACCATTATATTTAAAACATTAACTTATAATGGGAAGTTAAATTATTTGTTTGTATGAATTTAGTTTCTATTAATGAATTATAAATTTTTAGAACATTTATGATCGAGATGAATTTCACGGGGAAATTTCATTTTAATGGGGAATAATGTTACAAACCAAGATTTTATGAACTATTTTTTTAATTTAATAAAAAAAAATTTTAACTGCAATTTCATGCAATCTAAATTGTATTAGATGGAATTAATGATATATAATACAAAATTTATATTATGTTTCAGGAAACATCGTGTTTCTTAGATATTATTTGTTACACAGAAAACCAAATTTTACGGAACGACCATAGAATATTATTTTTATTAATTAATAGGATAGTTAACACCTAGATATTTGAATGGAGGGTATGAGAATTATTACCTAAATTATGAAAATGTTTGGTTTAAAAATTTATAAAATTAGTTTATTGGTCCCCAATTAAATACAATTGAAAATAAAAAAACAATTGATTGTGAAGGAAATGTTTTTATGAAAAAGTATTTTATGTGGACAAAGGGGTTTTTTAATAAATTAAATTAGTTGATACTATAAAATGATTTCAATTATATATATATATAATAATAAATCTATTTTTTTCAATTAATCTAATATTTTATTTAGGAATGATATGGGAAGAAATCCATTTTTATGATTAAAAATAGTAATTTTCTAAAAAACTATTTAGTCACACATTGTGTACATAAATTAAATTTAATTGTCTAAATTTATAAGGATTAAATTAGATAAAATGGTTTAAAAATTTGGAATCAAAATTTATAAATTTATAAAATATGATACATTAATTTCTAGACATTATGTATGGTAACATTGGTAATTTATGTTTGCATAGTAAATTGTAAATTTGGAAATTAAGGGTAAAAATAAAATGTTAAGGACTATGAAATGAGCATAACACTTGATTATTATATTTTATTATTAATTTTAGATAATAAGAATCCCAGGGTTCTGTTTTTTACCTTTTGGAGCCACAAGAATAATATTATATCATTTATAGTATTTTCCTTAATGAAAATTCAAGCATATCACACTCTAGTTTTTATTAATTATACTTCATTTAATATTGTATTTTATTTTGGATATGTTTATATATAAATATTATTTTTAAATATAAAATATTTTTCAACATCATGATAATTTTTATTAATTTTTTTGATAAGAAATAATTACCTTAAATGCTTACACAATGATGACGTAATAATTATTCAACTAATGGAAGTATCAAATAAATATTATTAAAAAAATTAATACTAATTGATAAGGAAATAGTGATCAATAAAAATTGTTATTGAATGTATTTAGTTATACCTTTGACAAATATTTTCTCAAATTGAGTTGTTTAATTTGAACTTGTCTATGAGAATTAATTATATATTATTTAAATAAAATAAAGTGAAAAAATGTCATATTATTTTACATCATTATCTATTATATACACTTATATAATAATAAGTTTGATATTAATATATATAAGTGTACATATTACATTAATTGTTTTTTCATGGGTGAAATTTATTTTAATTTTTTGTAATTATATAACGGAATAAATTTCTTATGCAACAGTTGCATAAGATTTTAAATTTAATAAAATAATAGAGTAAATGATTTTATAAATGATAGATTGATGTAATTTGAGTTATTTAATATGAAACATGAAATTACATGTAATATTAGGGATTTTTAACACATTATATTATAATTAACACATTTTATTTATATATTTTAGGCCACATTAAATGAACAGGGAGAAAATTGACAATAATGATATTCTATCATAATAATATTTTATCCAATTATTTAAAATTAATAAAATATTTAAATTATAATAGATTGTAATTATATGGTCCAAAAATTAATGTATTTTTCACTTATTTTTCAATAGGATCCTTATAAATAAAAATTATAACCTCTTAATATTGATGTTTCTACCACTATAAAAATTATAAGTGGTTAACTAAGGGTTAATAAAAATGATATGGTTGGAAATAATACCAAAATGTGTATAAATTCTATTTGATAATGAGATTACAGTAATATATTACATTAAACATGAATATATGTTCATTTAGTTTTAATTGGATATATAATTAATTTATTGTAATTTAACCCTTTGGTATATTCCAAGAGTTCCCTTTATATCATTGATAAAAGGACATGTCCCCTCTAATATATTTACACCAATTTGATCCTTATAGATTGAGAAAACCCAACCCATTTATCCTCTAAAAATACATATATATGTTATTCAGGTTATTTTCCTTCCAAAATACCAAACCTATATTCATTAATACGATATCTAATGGAAGTTCACTTATGAAGGGGTAGTCTTCAATACCAATGATTTCTAGTATATTTCATATTGTACTTCCTATTAAAGTGTTTCCACTGAAAAAATAATACCACACATATAATATATATTATAAGGTGTTATTATGATTATGGTACAACCATATTACACAATTTATCCATCCTAAAAAAATGAATGTAATGTGAATACATGAGTATGGATTACCATCTCCACCTAGTGGTGTAATTTATTTTTTCATCACCAATGTCCTCCGATGGAAATATTGTTGGAAATATTAGATAAATATAATAATTACTACATTAGTTTTATTCAATAACATTAATATATCACCCACTTCCTAAAAAATTCACTCATTAATACAATTATTCTATTTCTCATGCATATGTACAAACTACCATCTCCATGAAGTGATGTGATTCATTTGACTGACCAATATTTTAAATGGTTATAGTAACGAATATAAAGAGTAAATATGTTCTTTAAAACATATAATACCATTCTTGATATTATGTAACTACATACTATTATCAATAATTATAATTTCATGCAAAAACATTCCTGAGAAAACAAAACAGTTAACACCCATAAATGAGGATTTTAAAAAACAATTTTTAACAAAATGGTGTTCAAACATTATAAGGGGATAATATATGATATTATAAAAATGTGTATGGTTCTTTTATATAGTTATAATAAACTTATATGTTTTATTCCGGATTTGTTTACATTTTTGAAGGATATCAAGACTTATGGTAGGGGATTTCTATCTCACTTTTATTTTTCGTGTGAAGTATTCCATATTCACTACATAGTTCTTCAATGTGATATATATACTACCCATAATAATATTTTAAGATTATTAATCTCAAAATTATGATGAATTACATATCCATTTTATGATATATCTTCTACAGTTTTTTAAGCTTAATATTTAATAAACCGGAAAAGTATTTCTATCTAAATTTAAATTCATTGAGACATATGTTATGTTATTCACCAATTTTATTTTATATTGTTTATATAAAACCTAATTGAAATATAATATTATGAATTTATTTATTCTCATCATTATTTTTGTTTCATTTATTTTTATTCCTTCATTAGTCTTACAAATCACAATTACTAGCTGGTAAATATTTATATCTTTGAGATAATGAAGGAAAAAATTTGATGCAATTGATCCACTATGGGAAATAGGTTCATTACTATCTAATATGGGAATCAAGTATGTACTGATCAAATATGTGAAAATGGGCATGAGTCCTACTCCACTACATTGGTGATATTCGCGGTTAACCTTTTCTTATGAAATTATTTTTTATGCTCAATGTCTCCCTCAATTAAATTTCTTATTCATAGGTTATTCTATCATGGATTATTTTCTTTGACTTATTTATGATTAATATTTAAAAAAAAGGACAAAAAATTCCATGACTTGAGATTACGATAATTGATTTTCAAATTTATGATCCTCAAATGTTTTTATCATAAAATCGTACACTTACACTAATTTTATGATTATATTATCAATGATATATTCTGTTGTACATAGACCCTTACTGGGAATCTGATATTACTCTATCATATGTTTAATTTCCAAAATATACTATGATATGATTTATGATTGATATGTTGGGATGTTATAAAGTTATTTAAGGTTTTTTGAATGAAAATTATATATTTTATTTTTTACAAATGTATTTAAAATTCAAGTATGTATCTATTTTACCCAGATTACTAATTAATTCTATATTTTGAGATGAGATAACTTGTAACTAGTTTTAATTTAATAATGTAACAACCAAAATATGTTTTAATAGAGTTAGGGTGTTTACAAAACACCTTCTAGATAAATATTAAAAGTAGGTAACATAACATTATCAATAGATTATACATTGTTATAAAAAGAAATATCCTTTTTCTGGGTTGGGTTAATTATTTCTCGCAATGATGACTATATTGAAACCTAAAAAAATTGTGGATTTTCCCACATCCATAACTTTTGAGGATCTTTTTCTATTAATTAACCAATTTTTCATTTCATAAATGTCAAATGGTTAATGTATCGTTATTAATTTTACATAGTCCATCATCCACATTGTTTGATTTTCCATGATGGTAATGAATCATGAAATAATAATCTTTGATCTATTCCATACATCTTTCCTATCTCATTTCAACTATTTTAGAGGTAATATATACGTAAAACTATTTTGGTCATTATCTATTTCATACTTTAATCCCCAAAAATTGTTCTGAAATTTTTATTTATTTAAAAACCCATATTAGATAATTCCATATCATTTGTAGGTTAATTTTACTCATGAGGTTTTAACTGATGTGAACCATAATAAATTATATGATCATTCTGCATTTGGACACAACTATGTCATTTCAATGAAGCATCACCATTGACGATAAATTCACTAATTTTGGAAGGAAGGGACAAAACTAGAGAATTACCCAATAATATTTTTTTTATTTTTTTGAAATAATCATTACATTATTTTTATAGATGAATTAACTCCTTTTTCTTTAACTTAGTTATTGGGCTGAAAATTTGAGCAATGTTTTCAACAACCCATGAGTAGTAAACAACTAATCCACTAAAACCATGAATATCTCCTATATGTATGGGTATTTTCCATTCATGAATAATATTTTTTTTTAAAAGGGTCATTCTGTTTTCATAATTAGAAATAATGTGTCAATGTAATTATATTATTTGAAACTAAATTTAAAATACACTAAATTTATAAACAGATTTTATTTTTTAGTGGTTTGAAAAAAAATCTTAGGTGTCATTAATGTTCCTTCTATCTTTCAGAATATATTAAAATGTAATAAATAAAAAAACAACAATATTTTCCATGAACTAATGGAAATATATAATCATAAGGTCTATAAATATAGAATTTTAATTGGAAAACCAAAATAGAATAACTAAAAACTCATAATGCCCATATCTTTATTGAAATAAAACTTCTAGAATATATTCTTCTCTGAAGTTCAACTGATGGTACCCCGAACTGAAATCAACCTTCAAATAATTTTGTGCTCCCAGGTGCTGATTAAAAATATCTTCTATGTGAGGAAAATGATAGTTATTCATAATAATGTTTATATTAAAATATCTATAGTCAATGAAAAATATCAGTTAACCATCGTTATTTTTAATAAATATATTAGAACCACACCATGGTGAAGTGCTATGTCGAATGAATCCTTTAGCTAATAATTTATTCATTTTTTTTCAAATTATAAAGGATCCACTTGATCAATTTGAAACTGGGGTATATAAATAATATTAGTATAAAGAACATAGTCAATAGTAAATTAAATCTCCAGATCAAGAATAACACTAGGTAAATAAGATAGAAAAACATTCACGTATTCCTTCACTAATGGAATATCACTAATTTGAATAGTTTCTTTAGTTTAATTAACATAAGATAGGTAACTCTAACATAATTATTTAGTCAAATTAGCTAATTATTGGTATATTATCAATGTCATGAAACCATTCAATTAATCTTCCTTGGCTCTATAATGAATCTTAGTATGATAAACTAAAATCCAATCCATACGCAAAATGTTATTTTTTTAATATAATATGAATATTTAAAAATTATTATTAAGAAATAAAATCCAACTAATAATAAGAAAAATATTCCAATAAATCATGTTTACATTAATACATGCACCTGATGTTTTCAAAAAAAAATAATACCTCATTTTTATGAGGTGATATTTCCTGTTTACAAGAAAATTTCTCAGAAATAAATGAATTTGTATATCTAGAGTCAAAATGGTGTTGAAATAACTTAAATACCAAATTAACATTCTTTTAATAATTTCATTTGATGTCCCAAAATCAACCCTAGTTGTGGTAAATTATTATTCAAAAACCTTTTTCTCCCAATGTTAATGATTTTTAACATGTGTTACAATATTTATGCATAATTACCCAAATCATTGCAAGTAAAATACCTCAATATTTAATGGATATTGATTAACCCATTATTTAATTATTAGGGACTATATTATTTTTAATGATAGGAAATACTTATAAACTACCCACATTTGTAATACATACCTAATTTTATACGAAATTATCCTCGGTTTTTTTACCACACATTCCACAATACGAGAACATTATTTTATTACCTCCATATTTCTTTGTTTGATATTTCCCCATCGCCTATAATCTTGATAGCTTCCTACATTTTTAATCATGTGGAATATAATTATATAAATATCTATCAATACCTATGCTATACAACTAAAAAAATTTCAAAATGATTTTAAATTCTCATAAGAAAAATATATTTATAGGCATTGATTCAATCTTGAGTCATATATATTAATTTTACTCTCAATTTCATAGACAATATTCAATCTTTACCTGTCTAGTATTGTAAAATGGGCTATATAAATGGACATAAAATCATTATCACTATTATTCAATTATAATAATTGTTTTTTCCTTTCATAGTTGAAAAAAATTAGGGAAATATTTATCATGTAAAATGTCCTTAAATATTTCATATTCCGTGGCATAAATATCATCTTTCTCTCTCGTATTCTCAACCAAATAAAAAAATAGATCAGCTTAACCTTCAAAATGATAAATGTAAAAAGTTACTTATTAACTTTCTAAAAAACCCATGACTTCAAATATAATATCTAGAGAATTGATCCATCATTCAGCTACTACAGTTTCAAATGAGCAGCTAAATGATGGTGGATGTTTCCTCATGATATGATCCACTATAGAATTATTCTATAATGGTAGTCCAATTTTCTCTCTTTCATGGATTCCAGCACTATTTATTTCTTATCTAAACTAATGAAACACTATAATAATATATTATAATCCACTTCCTACCATCCCAGGATTCTGATTTGGAATGAAATTTCAATCTTTATTCATTTCCATTAAAAATTGCTTATTTTCCATATAGAAAAGTCATTTTAAAAAGATATATTTTCAATGAAAAAACACGGTAATCATAAAATGATATATCATTTAACCATAACAATAAATTAAAATATTTTCAGGGTATACTATTAAAATTATACTAACCACTAATGTTATATAAACTATTCTCTAATAAGAACTATAAGGACCCATCCATAAACATTAAAAACAATGAGTTCTGACATAAGAATTTATTTTCTTATATTTGGGGATCATCTCATTGTTAATGTTTTAGAAAATTAGATTATAAATAATACATAAAGAAATTTATAATTAAATGTGGACACTTTTGAACATTATGTATTTTTCCAACATATAAAAATTTTAGAGAAAACCTGATTTCTTTTTATAAAAAATCATCAAACAATTATAAAAAGACACATCCATTCCCATTACCATTCTTAAATACTAGAAAAACATTATAAAATATTTGGATGAGAAAAAATATCAATAAGGAACAGTAAAATAAGAAAACCATTGCCCTATTAAAATACATGAAATCCTATAAAACAGAATTTTAATATAAAACTTTTTCCCCAAAATAGGATAATAATTCTCTTAAAAATATAATTTAGATTAAATTTTTAAAACAAATTATTTCCATCAAAACAAATTATAAATTATAGAAAAATCAAGTAGGTTTTTTGGGACACTATTGTTTATATCCCTTACAGAATACTTATGAAACCCTTAAAAATTGGAATTACAATACGACCAAATAATAATATAATTACAAAAAGAACATAATAATTACCTAATGAGTTAGAAATAAATATCAAGGTGAACCTAACATAAAAAAATATCAAGTACCGTGTTAGTAGTAAAACATTTTATGAATCCAACTTTTCATTATAAAACCCATGAAATAATCTTTTAAAACTATTTTCAATTCAATTTTATATTTAAAAATACCCTTTTATTTTGAAATCCATTTTAAAAATATAATATACCTTGAAAAAGGGAGTGTGTTTTTTTGGTTTAAGATAACATGAATTTTTTTAAAGGAATCTATGTTTGAAATAATAGTTATTAATGTAGCGAAATTCATTATCATCATATATATTAAAATACACCATTCCCTTTGTAATTTGTAATGAATGTATATGATTTTATAAAAAATTTTACATTAAAAATTACATTGATAGAAATAAAATAATTCCCTTTATAAATCTACCATTTCCATGCTAATGTTTTTTTAAAGAAATGTACATGGAAGAAAAAAAGTGTCATAATGAAAACATTAAAAGAATTTTTTTATGAAAGACCCTAACCATATTTTAAATATTTGAATCATAATATTGAAAAAATAATAACACTAAAAAACTTTAAATTCCATGATCATAGAGAAAATCATGATATAAGATGATAGATGGTCTGTATATGATACTCATAAGATAATATAAGTGCCTAACATCAAAATATTACTCAATGAAGGGAAACAGAGATAAATTCTCTTAGCATAAGTCTAAAATGTCTTTTACATTATTTATCTTCATTAAAAATAATAATATTTTAATTATTTAATTTTTTCATATCGTTTTTCAGGTTTATTATTGTAACATCCTGGTTTTGGAAGCCACCGAGAGGCACCCCGTACCCGGTTGGTCACATGGCATCAAGCGCATTTCCCCAAATTCCAGAGGCTGCCGTCTAGCTGAGAGGGCCTAGGGTGTGATAGTGGGGAATGTATTCCCTCATTGACAGATTACACAACAAAAGCAAACAACATATAACAATAGCAGAATCAGTAAATATCCAATAATAGTAAATAGCAGAAACTAAACAGTGATAAACAACTAGAGCACATATATAATTTATGCATGTTACATATGTCTAGGAAAGCATCCAAACAAACCATAATAGTGGAATACAATGTACTAAAACAAATTACAAAGAAAAAGATAAACACCTTCTAAGCGTTACAAGCTTAATATTAGTCCCATGTTATCCATCTCCACAGCAAGTCAAGTACCTAAAGTAGAAGGGTGCTAGACCTTATCTATACCTGCAATAATATAATCTATTTGGGCCTAAAAGCATGACTCAAACAGGGTGTGAGAGTAAATCCTAGTTGGCAACCACCCAAAGATCTGTTCCTAACTTTCAGTGAAGTATGAAAGGTAAATTTACAGAAAGCAGTAAGCATGAAAATACTCAGTAGAAAACTATCCACATTTCAAATATCAAGAAACATCTAACAGGTAGTTAAACACAAATTGTAAACCCTCTGGGAAGTACTCAAAACCATCCCCTCAAGTCTTGCCTAAAATGTACCGACCACCATCTGGGTAGTGCACTCAGCCTAACCCCTCTGGTTTTGTCGTACAAAAATTATATGACTCTCTGAGAAAGCTCACTCGGTCAATTCCCCTTATAGTCTAAGGTAGTCAGAGACTCTCTGGGGAAGCACACAAGGTTAATTCCCCTTATAGTCCCAAGGTCAAGAGACTCTTTGAGGAATCTCACTCAGTCAATTCCTCTTATAGCCCCAGGTCATAAAAAGAATCTATGAGTAAGCTCACTTGGTAAATTCCACCTATAGTCTAGGATTGTTCAAGGTAATTCAAAGTAAAAAAAGACTCTCTGAGGAACCACACTCGGTCTATCCTCTTATAGTCTATAACATCAGGTTCTCACAGCCTCATGTAATTCAACTCATAAAAATTCTATAAGGTGAAAGTAATCCTACAGAACTACTTGGCTAACCAGTCTACAACGTCTCACGTATGTCAAAAAAACAACACTACATCCTATATCCACAAGGCATGGAAAATAGGTAAATGGCCAATATGATAAACAAGACTAAATGGTTGTAACAGAACAAATCATGGGCATAAAATCCAAGAAATAGAAATAAAACTAAAACATATCCAATTTTAACTCTACACAGGAAATCAAGCATGGAAGTAAAACAATCGGGGTAAAACCGTAAACACGCAATACCCCGTTCCAGGGTATTGGTGGTCTTCGCACATAATACTCAAATACATCGACCATTATTTCACAAACCACCTACCTCGGGGTTGAGAGATCAAAATACATGAACCACGAAGCTTGAATCTCCAAGGAACGTTATAGATCATTGAAAATGTCCAACAGGTTCAACCCACGATAACCTAAGAAAGAGAGGAAATCATGGAAAGAAACTTAAGAAGAAGGAAGATCTTACCACAGTGGTTTTAACAAAATCGATGACGGTCGATTCAGAGGACAGACAGAGGCTCAGGGGCTTAGAGATGTTTCGGCACCATACGGTTTCTCTCGGCAGAACGAAACCTAGATGAAGTAGCTTCTAGGGGATAGATGCGACCCCAGTGCATTTAATAAAAAAAGTACCCGGCGTGTACAATTGGAGTACATGGAATGTACTTACTGTTTCTGTAATCTTCTTTAGGCAGCCTCAAAGTCAACCCACCTGACCGAGTATGTGGCCAGAACACGACTAGCACAAAGCCTCCTGCAGCAACAAAGTACACGACATGTACTCATAAAGTACACAATGTGTACATCAAAAATTTCTAGAATCTCCACTTTTCTGAAAAACTATAGAAAAAGGAAAAACATACTGGTAAAGAAGGTCCTGGTTCTTACAAACTCCCCCCCCCTTAATGAAATTAATCCCTAAATTTCCCTAGTGTGGTGTAGAAGAAGAAACCTCGAACAACTCTGGCCACTGAGATCGTACGTCGGCCTCCCTCTCCCAAGTTTTTTCTTGCACACACTCGTGATGCCATAGCACTAGTACCAGAGGAATAGACTGGCCACGAAGAACCTTTGAACTATGATAAAACATTTTTATAGGATGCTTCGAAAATGATGCACCTACATCGAGCTCAACCTCCTCAGGCCGAAAGACATGAGATGGGTCAGGAAAGTAACATTGGAGCTAGGAAACAAAGAACACATTATGCATATCCCGGTACCTCTGAGGTAACTGCCACCGATAGGAAACCGACCCAAATATCTCCAACACCTCAAATGGCCTGACGAACCATAGAAAAAGCATACCCTATCTCATAATCCTCCTACCCCAACCTCGTTGCGACAGGCAGGAAAACCTGATCCCCGACCTCAAACTCCAGAGGTCGTCTCCACTGATCAACATAAGACTTCTGACAAAACTGCGCAGTAGCCATTATTTTCCAAATCAATACTATCTTCTCTGTGGTCTCTTGGAAAAGATGAGATCCCAACATAGATGCCTCTCCTACCTCCAACCAATATACGAGTGATCGGCATGACCTACCGTACAAAGCCTCATAAGGTTTTATATGAATAGTTTCTTGAAAAATATTGTTGTAGGAAAAATTCACAAGAGTTATATGATTCTTCCAAGAACCTCCAAAATCCAGAATGCAAGATCATAGCATATCCTCAAAACATGAATCGTCAGCTTGGAATGGACATATATTTGGGGATGGTATGCTGTACTCAAAAGTACATATGTAACCAAAGCCTTTTGAATCCCCTTCCAGACCCAAAAGTAAAAAATGCATCCCTATCTGATAAAATGTATTGTGTAACTCCTTATAGATGTAAAATCTCTTGGAAGTACATTATTCGCAACTCATAAACACTGAAGGTTTCCTTGATCACCAATAAATGAGCATCCTTTGCAAGTCTGTCAATGAAAACCCAAACAACATCATTCCCTCGAGGCGACCTCGGAAAACCGGTCACGAAGTCCACCGCGACATCTTGACACTTCCACTCTGGAATGGGTAACTGCTGCAAATGACCTGCTAGTCGTCGATGCTCTGCTTTCATCTGCTGAAAAGTGGAACACCTCATGAAAAAACCAGCAACATCTTTCTTCATACCTGGAAACCAATACTGGCAGTGTATATCACAATACATCTTAGTGACGCCAGGATGAACTTCCCCAACAGAGGAATGAAAGTCCCACATTAACTCTTCCCGTATATTTGTTGGTACCCTTACACACCACAGGAAATGCAAGATCTCAACCTCACCTATAGCCCATCTAGGGATAGGGTCCTCTCCTGACACCCTTTACCATAAGACTAGGCCTTCAGAATCTAATTGCTTCCTCCTTCGTACTCGATCAAGAAGGGTAGAGGTAAAAAACTACAGAAGATAGAAAAGTTTCCCCCTATCTTTTTTGCATCTCCAAATGCATCTCAGAAAACAGATCCATAAAATTACTCTCACTAATGGCCTCCTAAATTTCATGAAACTGAGTCCTCTGGCTTAGTGCATCAGCCACAACATTGCCTTTCCCAGGTATGTAGGAAAGCTCGAAATCAAAGGACTGAAGGTACTCAACCAACCTTATCTGCATAAAATTTAAGTCACGCTGAATGAAAATGTACTTGAGTCTTTTTTGGTTAGTGAAAACCACAAAATGATCTCCCAAAAGATATTACCTCAAACAACGTAAGTCATGAACAATGGCTACCTAATCTAGATCATTTGACAGGTATTTCCTCTCCCGTGGCCTCAACTGTTGAGACCCACACACAATGACTCTATCTCCATACATAAGCACAACTCCTAGCCTGATACCTAAATCATCAAAGTAAACAGTATAACTCTTTCCCAACTCTAAAAAAACTAGTATCAATGCTGAATTCAACCTCCCTTTCCACTCATTAAAGGCTGACTTGCAAGATTCTGACCATAAGAACATCACAAAATTCTTAGTCAGACCCATCAGCGGTGCTGCTAAGCATGAAAAGTCATGAATAAAGCATCTATTGTATCCATCCAGCCCTATAAAACTCCACACCTCATGGAAGTTCTTTAGCTGCTCCTTGGAAACTACTGCCCTCACTTTCTCTAGGTCTACTGATACTCATGTCTCTGAGATAACATGACCTAAGAAGTGAATCTGGTCCATCCAAAAATGTCACTTCGAGAGATTAAAATATAGATGATGCTCCCTCAGTGTACTCAAAACGATCTCAAGATGGGTAGCATGGTCATGTCGAGTGTAAGATTACACCAAGATATCATCCACGAAAACCATCATGAAGGAATCCATGTATGGATGGAACACTTGGTTCATCAGTTCCATGAAGATAGCAGGCACGTTCGTTAGACTGAATGGCATAACCATATACCTGTATAGACCATACCTACTCTGGAAGGCTGTGAGAGGTATATCAGATTGTCTAACGTGCAACTGATGATAACCGGACCTTAAGTCAATATTTAAGAATACCCAGGCTCAAAGATGATCGAAAAGATCATCAATCATGGGCGAGGGATATCAGTTCTTGACCATCAACTTGTTCAACATCTGATAATAAACACAAAGCCTAAGGGTACCATCTTCCTTCACAAATATGACAGGAAAACCCCAATGAGAAGTACTCGGTTAGATGAAACCCTTGGCCTAAAACTCCTCCAACTTTTTCTTGAGCTCCTGCAACTCTGGTGTAGCCATCCAGTTATGAGGAATGGACATTAGTGCCAGTCATGGAAAAATTTAAACAGACAATTCTACCTCACGCTCTGGAGGAAAACATGAAAAGTTCTCTTGAAAGACATTTCTGAAACGATCCACCACTGGATGAAAGTATAAATGTGAAGTCCCATAGTCATCCAGATATAGACTCAAAATTTGGGTTGTGACTCCTCCTAAGCCAAGATTCCCTGGACCTGCTCTACTTGCCTGTACATCCCACTCTCCCTTGTGAAGAAATGATCCACCCTCTGGTGATATGAAACTCACCCTACGATGATAGCAATCAATGACTTCCTAAAAGGGAACTAACCATTTCATCATGAGAATGAAAACATAACATGTCATCTCTAGGACATACAGGTCCATTAGAAAGTGACACCCACCATCCTCTAGAGGGAACTCCTTCAACTGACGTACACTAGCCATCCTAGTCCCCAATGGTGTGTCTATTGTCAAGATGTCGGTATAAGAAAAGATGTAAAGACCGAGGCTCTCCAAAAAAGAAACAAATATAAAGCAATGGGAAGCCCCTATATAGAAAAGAGTTGAAGATAAAACTAAGGCTACTAAGATCGTACCTCAAACTATAGAGGGGCCAGGAACCTACTGTTGTTGGGTCTTCTCCACTGCAAAGGTCTGAACTACTCCACGGCCCTATGACCCTGCTTGGCCAGTTTGAGCTGATCCACTCTGCTGTTGCTGGTAGCCGGGTGACTGAACACCACTACCACAACCTCCACCTCGGCCCGAAAGGCCAGAAGAACTCCAGTTCCTAGACAGGTGAAAAACTAGTGATGCTTCTCTTAAACGTGGGGTCATAGAGGAACCCCTGCAACAAGATGAAGGTGAGTGGATCTCACAGAAATGCTAGAGATGACCCATCTTGCCACAAGATTGGCACTCCATAGGGTCTCTCTGGCACTGAGGCCTAGTATGCCTACTCCTCCCGCATTGGTATCATTCTACCTGGCTGCCTGAAGATACATCCCACCTATTCTAATTTCCTCAAGAAGACTCTCTACGGTGCTTCCTGCTGTCAGTTGGGAGAACACTAAATCTGGATGTCGAACCGCCCTAGCTCACTGCTCCAGAATCCCTCATATTTCCCTCATTGATCAGCGGTTGGTTAATGATAGAGGATATCAAAGTACACTTGAAGATGTTAACCTATAATAATATGTCATGCCTCAGACCATCCTCGCATAAGGGACATCTCATCGCCTCCTTGAATCGGCATGGAACGCTGCAGCTCAGTAAAGTGAGAAGAGTACTCCATAACAGAAAGGGTACCATGCTCCAGACTCATAAACTCTCGGGATCGATCAGACCTCAAGGTCTCTGTGTAGAAGTAATAATTGAAGATTCACCGAAAATCATCCAAATTCATACATTGTTGGCTTCTTGACTGTGATATCACCTCCCACCACCTCTTGGAGGAGTCTCAGATCATATAGGTTGTGAGATTCACCCTCTTCTCTAGAGGTATCTCCTGATGCTCCATCATTTTCAGTGTAGCCTCTAACTATGATTATATAGCCTAGGGTCCTCTATCCCCTAAGAAAGTATTAGGATGTTGTTGCTGAAAAACCCATGTCAATTTCGCCATTGATGGGGGTAGGAGGTGGTGCCCCCTGAAAGGTTTGCATCACCCTCATAAAGCCCTCTCTGAACCAAGCATCTTCTCCCATGTCAGGTATAACGGCTGGTGCAAAGGCTGGAACAATAGGAGGATCTGCAGGAAGTCCCTGATCAGCCATATCGACCATATTATCATCATTTGGAAACTGGTGTACAAGCAGAGGATGTCTTAGAGGAATAATTATGAGAGGTCAAACACACACCTTAAATTCGTATTATCAAGGATTGAAAACATAAGAGAACATTAAGGGAAAAAGTGAAAGAAACATTCATGTTTTACAAAACCTGACTACACTGCATGTATAAACACTACAGGACATGTTCTTTTAATCCATTCACATGGGTCTGTACTTCTACCACAACTGGTCATGTAACACACCAAACAAACGATGTCTTGTCCCCACACACGGCGTGTACTTGAACTCTATTCCCCTGCCCGAGTCTCCTTACATGGATAACCCACAAGGTCCTCTTAACACAGGACTACATGACGTGTTTGGTTCGGTCACATCGTGTACTAAGTAGGTTTGAACGATCCATGTTGTTAGTTACAAAACAGACTACATGGCTCTCCTAGATCAAGACTAAATGGCGTGTTCGTTCCAAACACGGCGTGTACCACAAGAACTTCCCCAAACCGTGTTGTTAGTGACATGGACGGGTACCTAGGTTACACTGCACGACATGTGAAATTAGGACACGATGTGTATAGTCAAAGTTTCATCAATCAGTGTCGTTATTCATAGGGGTAGACACACAGTCGTTACAACACAGTGTGTATGTACCGTACACGACATGTTCTTGCATGATTTTTCACAACCCCTTGTCTCTGCGCACTCAGTGAGTGGCACGATTTATATACTACACGACATGTATACATAAAGTACACACCGTGTATTCTGGGTTTTTCTAGACAGCAGTCTCAGAGCCACTTCGAAGCCCAAAAAACAAAGAAAACAAGAATTAAGGTGCAAAATTCCGATCCATGAGGGCCCCTACTCCCTACGAATCAAAGCATGTTATCATATCCATGTAATATTCAATCGAAAAGAGTCCAAGATCCACCAAGTTTCGATTCATGAGGTCCCATAACACCTCAAGAATCAAAATATAGAATTCATTGTGACAAGGCCTTACATATAGGAATTCATATGGAAATCAGGTATTCTATAAAGCATCTATCACAATAGCATGTATATCTACACAAAATCTATCACAATAACATGAAATCACTAATTCACCCTAAATGGCATAACAAAAATGCATGACATGTGATTTCTAGAAAGTGACTATATGATGCATGGGATGACATACCCTCATCTCATCGGGTTGCGATAGAAATAGAAACCCAATAATATAAACAACAATTGTACAAAACATGTGAGTCACCCATTGGTGAAAATCAGATCAACTGTAATCTTGAAAAACCAGAAGAAATTGCAATAAAAGAGGTAGATTGGCTTTTCCTTGTACAAGTGGTAGCTACTCCCAGGCATAACTTATTACCAAGTACCTATTACATAATATCCCTGGCTATAGGATCTAAACAGTAAGTCAAGGGAAAATAATTCCTTTGATATCACTTTGTAACGTCCCGGTTCCGGAATCCACCCAGAGTCACCCTGTACCCGGTTGGTCACATGGCCTCAAGCGCATTTCCCCAAATTCCAGAGGCTGCCAAATAATAGTGAGGGCCTAGGGTGTGATAGTGGGGAAACAATTACTTCATTGGAAGAGTACACAGTGGAAGTAAATAATTGATAACAATAGAGGAAGCAGTAAACATCCCACAATAGTAAATAGTAGAAACTAAACAATGATAAATAATTGAAGCACATATATAATTGATGCATGTTACATATGTCTATGAAAAGATCGAAATAAACCACAATGATGGAATACAATGTACTAAACCTAAGTATAAAGAAAAAGATAAACTACTCCTCATCATCACATGCCTAAGATTGGTCCCATACTCTCCAGCTCCACAGCAAGTCAAGTACCAGAAGTAGAAGGACACTTGCCCTTATCTATACCTGCAACAATATAATCAGTTTTGGCCAGAAAGCATGACCCAAATAGGGTGTGAGACAAAATACTATTAGGAAACCACCCAAAGATCTGTGTCTAATAGTTATTGAATGGGTGTTAGGTAAATGTATGGAAAGCAGTAAAAAGGAAAATACTAAGTAGTAAACAACCCACAGTTCCAATATCAAGTAACAGCTAACAAACAGCTAAACACAAACAGGTAACCCTCTAGGAATTACTCACAGCCATCCCCTCTGGTCCTACCTAACATGTACTAACGACCCTCTGGGTAGTGAACTCTGACTAACCCTTTGGTTTGGTCATACAGAAATTATAAGACTATCTGAGGAAGCTCACTTGGTCAATTCCCTTTATTTTTCTATGGTAGTTAGGGAATCTATGAGGAAAAACAGAAGGTCAATCCCCCTTATAGCCCCATGGTCAAGAGAATATCTGAGGATGCTCAGTCGGTCAATTCCTCTTGCATCCCTAGGTCATACAAAGACTCCATGTGGAAGGTCACTCAGTCAATTCCTCATATAGTCTTGGATGGTTCAAGGTAATTATAAATAAAACAAAGACTCTCTGAGGAAGCTCACTTGGTCTATCCACTTATATTCTATAACTCCAGGTTCTCACATCCCTGTGCATGTCAACACATAGAAATGATATCAGGCTAATTGAAACCTATAGAACTACTTGGATAGACATTCTACAACATCTCACACTTGTCAAAAAAATGGCACTCTATCCTACGACCACAAGGCATAGAAAACAGGTAAATGAAAAATAGGCTAAACAGGACCAAATAGTCATAACAGAACAACGCATTGGAAGAACATCCAAGACATTGAAATCAACCTAAAACATATCCAATTTTACCTCTACACTGGTAAACAAGTATGGCAGGAAAACAACAGGGGTAAAACGGTGAACACGCAATACCCCGTTCAAGGGTATTAGTGGAATTCACAAATAATACTCAATGAATTCGAATGTAAAGGCACAAAACACCTAACTCGGGTTTGGGAGATCTAAATACTTGAACCACGAAGCTTTAATCTCCTTGGAACGTCGTAGATATAAGAAAACCTCCAAAACATTCAACCCATGATAACTTGATAAAGAGGGGAAATAATGGAATGAAACTCAAGAAGAAGGAAGATCTTACCGATGTGGTGCTAAGGAAACAAACAACAGTCAATTTGGAGAATATAAGGAGTCTCAGGGGCTCGGAGAAGTTTCAGTGCCATATAGTTTCTCTCTGCCGAACGTAACCTAGAAGAAGACACTTCTGGGGGTTAGGCGTGAACCCAGTGTGTTTAATAAAAAAAATGATGTACATGACATGTAATTTTGGAGTACGCGACGTGTAATTACTATTTCAATACTCCTCTTTATGTGGCCTCCAAATCACCCCACACAACCTTGTGTGTGGCTAGAACACGGCCAGCACACGGCCTCCTGCGGCAACAAAGTACCCGACATGTACTTAAAAAATTTCTAGAAACTACTGTTTTTTAAAAAAACTCTATAAAAAGGAAAAACATACCTGGGAAGAAGGTTTGGGTTCATAAATTTATTTATGTTTTTTCACTTATTACAATGACATATATAATTATATAATCAATTATGTTTATATATGTTGTTTTTATGATGTCGGGTTTATGTGTCAATATGACTTTGGTAGGTTGGCCATTCGTAAAAGTGTATATTTTTATATATCTGAAAAATATTACTTATTAAATAATTATAACATTCATCCAAAAATTATATTTTTTAAAACTAATAATAATTCACTTTTATCAAATAATTACCTTTGTTATGGTCACCGAGATATCAGGCCATGTGTACTCATTGGTAATGCTTTTAATTTTCAATGATCATTATTAGAAGAAGATGTGTATTATTTTAAATTTATATATTGATAATAATATAAAAAATATAAAATTATTTATTTTTATATACATATATATATAACACCCACGTGATTTAGTAATGAAAACAATAATCACATCGCTTTAGGGAGGCGGCCGTCCACACGTCCATGAACAACAATACCATTTTTAAGTGTAAGAGAGAAAATAAAACATTAATTTTTTATAATAGGAAAATATTTCATGAATATAATTATTATTTCATATATATAACATATATCTATTTTTGTTATCCTTATTAACTTTCTTTATATAGAATTAATAAAAAACTAATCTCATCATTTTGTGATACAGTAGTCCACTATAGATATGAGCGATGTTGTTGTATCCCCTAATGAATGTAAAGTGTAGAGACCCAAATCTTTTTGTACATGAACATTACATTACTTTTACGGAATACTTAATACATAAAAAAACCAACACACAAGGATCATAATAGTTTTGTGTCTTTGGAAACACAGAACAAAATCATCTAATCGTTGTGACAGATCTTCAACATCACCCATAAAGATCTTACCCTTTTGTTTTCTTACTTAAAATGTTTATTTATATCCTGGGGAAAATAAAAAAACATAAAGGGTGAGCTCAAATGCTCATTAAGGGTAAGAATGGAGAGAATAAAACAAACCATATACATTTAGACATAAAAACATGAACATAATGTATAAACATCAAAGTCTTGAGCAATGACATAAAACATGGTAGTAAATAAGAAATAAATCATAATAGAACGTCGATAATGATAAAATAGAATGAGAATAAAACATGTAAATTGTGGAATCCATTAAGATCATGTTATTATTTCCATAGTATCCAAGGCATTTCTGCCAAGACCATCTTAGTGGAAAAAGTCCCTTTCTAAATCGAGTTCATTCCTCGTTCCTATCCTGTATCACTGAACCGGAATTAACTTTCCGTTACAACCATGTCTAACTCATGATATATAAATCTTTACCCAATTCATTGGAGGGAGATATAATTCCAGCCCATATCATAATGAAATCATTCTTTCATGTTCCACAAAATAAACATACATCATTCATAATAACCCAAAGAATAAAATGTGTTCTATAAACATCATCCCATAATAAAATAATACATATAGAAGAAATGGATATCATTTCATCATAAGAAAAATCCAACCATGTAACCAATAGAGACATTATACTTGAAACATAAACATACTAAAAAATGTCATCCTAGATGGAAAATAGTATTTACAAAACACTTGAAATGAATTCTTAATGAAAATATCCTTTCTTCTTCAAAATCATTTTCTTTTCACAAAATGCCATGAAATTTTAAAAGAAAAGGATTTTGTTGAATATAGTTATGAAATATTTTACAGGAATCTTCATTAAAATAAGGCGTTATAAAACTATAAAAATCTGTTCATGCCGTATAAGTTAAAAAAACATTGTCCACGTACTTTTGTTGGAAAAGTCCAAAAGTACCTCATATGGTGAAGAAAAAAGAAAAATTCCATACATACCATGTAGTAAAATTCAAAATGGGTAAAAAGTACTTTAAACATACATAAATTGTTTTTATAAAACAGGGACATGGATGATAAATATAACCCCATTATATACTTACGAATAAATAATATCGTATAAAAACAAGACTGGAAAAGTTATCCCTTACAAAGATCTTTTTGTAAATAAAATAGATCACTTAAGTGTATTCACTATAATTTAAAATAGAAAAATATAAATACATGATAATATATAAAAATACATTTCTTACATTATCAAAGAACGACATAAACAAGAGAGAGAAGATCAACCCAAAGAACGAAAATTGGGTTACGAAGTTCCCTTACCTCGTGTCCGACTTGACTCGATCATTTTTTAATCTCCTGAATAATAAACCAATGTAAATTTTTACTTGATTAAGAACCTTTTAAGGTTTATTATTCATTTTATATCACTTATTACCATGTTATAAACATTATGTAATCATTTAAGTAAATAAATTTCGTTTTGTCGATATAGAGCACTTGAGTAAAAAATGAACACCTTATATTTACAAGTTGACATGTCGTCAATAGTCCATTATATCTAGAATTATATTCATGATTTATATATCATATATAACATATATATCAAGTATATACATGTATTTATAATATTATACAACATTTAGAGGTAAGAAATGAAATGCACCGTTCATGGAGAAGGTAAGTCGTACGTACGCATGGACGCTATTTCATTTCTATTTATTTTTTTAATAGAAACAAAACATAATAAAACATAGTTATATTATAATTCCAGTATAATATAATATATAATATCATTAAAAATATCCTTTATACATCCCACATAAGGTATTAACGAGTCACATCACTTTTAGGGGGCGGTAGTCCGCGCTTCCTCAAATGAGATTATAGTATTTACCCACTATGGAAAACATAAAGGATGGATATAATTGGGAAGTACAGAAGCATAATGAAATCATAAACATAATATATATCACATATAAATACAGTTCCATCATAATGGCCACCATGAGATGTGGTAAGATGTAATTGAACAATCATCGTTTCGTGAGGCGTTAGTTTGCCATCCAGAGAAACATTATGTTCTTCATCCATTAGAAGGAGGTATGTGTAAGTGTATTTATAACACTTATTATAACATCATACCAGTATACTGTGGATACTGGTGTTGATACAAAATAATTAAATAAAAATAGTTTAGGTGTTGGAGAAGTAAAATAAATGAAAATAATTTAGGAGAAATCATTACCTTTTATTTGGGTAACTCCTCTAGTGTGAACCAAAATGACTTCTTGAAGTTCCTTATGCCTAAGTTAAGGCTATTAGGGGGAGGAGAGGGATGTATTTAGATTAATTGGGAAGATTTTGGATGATCCAAATGGCTTTAGAGGTGTGTGTAATTTGTTATAATTGGTATCCATTTATAAGGGGGAGGAGGGGCTCTTTAGGAATGTGTGAAAATATTATTTTATAATATAATGATATTCAGTTTCTAATGGTCCAAAAATAATTACAGACGAATATAAGATGAGTCATGGGAGAAATAATATCATCCAATTAGAGTTGTACATGTTTTGGATAATATTTTCATCATTATAATCTTTTTTACTTAAATCATTAATTAATGAGATAAATATTACATCATTTTGTGTCATAAATAATTTAATTTACATGATGTCTAAAAATTATAAAACAAATACCATGATATAATATATCTTCTTAGATTTCCAATTAATATTTATAGTCGAATGGAGGACTCATATAACACCATATACAAATTAATTACTAAATTATTTTTGATAATGTCAATTTTGTCTTAACTTTAAATTAATTAATCTAATGGTCATTATCACTCCCAAGTGGCTCAATGGGGTCCCAAAATATACCCAAATATGACCATGGTCGTAAATGACTCAACCAATAAGGTTTGGACAAGTTTTATGGTTATTTTAAATTATTATAATATTCTTTTTACCATGACTTACCTTATTTTCCTTTAACCGTGGTAAATAAAAGTCAAAAGTTGCAATTCACCAAAAATTATTTTCATCTTAATGAACCACATTTTAATTATTGATAACAAAAATTTATGTCAGATTTTTTAAATTCAATTCACAGATGTGGTAAAATTTAATGTAAATGAAAAAGTCAGTTTTTTAACTACCACTAAGTGGTTTAACTATTAATCAAAAATTGATGTTTTTCAGAAAAATACCAAAAATTAAGCCTAAGATATATTTGATATTCCGAATTCAAAAATGATGTTTATTTTTCCAATTTCAATACATAGAAGTGGAATTAATTAATTTTAAAATTAATTCCCGTTATCAAAACAAGTAGCGCATTTTTAAGAAACAATAACTATCAAAAGATCGACACTTCTTTATGTCCAATTTCAAAGTGAAATTAAATAAAATGACCAAAATTGGATTAAATAGTAAAAATATATTATTATTAAACTTTAAAATCAATTTTAAAGATAATTTAACCATATAAATTATTGCGATGAAAAAAGTTTTTTAATTAAAATATAGCGTGTTTTTACTATTCATTAAAATATGAATGTTATTAGAATAAAATGAAAAATTTATCCAAAGTAAATTTTTAGATCCTAATTCCAAAGAAGGATTCTATTTTGTCAATTTGAACTTATAAGTATGTCAAAAACTAGATTTAAAGTGGGTGCGCCTTCAAAAGGCGGCAAAACTGCATTTTTTTTTGAAAAATACTTATTTTACCCAAAAAAATTATTTTGTTCTCATAACATGTTCTAGAAAATGTGTAAGGTGAATAATAATTTTATAAAATTAAAAATTTAGTTGATACTATTCATAAAGTCTAGTTCAAAATAATATTATGACCATATATCGTTGTTTTGTGAAACTTGGTATTGCGTACAACACACACTATCGAGGAAGGTTGTGATTACATGTAATGCAATCCAAGTCAGGGTTGCATGTTGTGCAAAACTCTTTCATTGTTTCTTATAAGAGAATCCAACCATATTGAATATATATATCTATATACAGTCAATGTTGCAATGAATAACTACTATCAAATGAACATGAAATTGTGTATAACATGATCCAAGAATAGTGTTGCGTATACTGCAAGCTAATACGATGTTGCGTATAGCGCAAGGTAATCTTGGTGTAGCATACAACAGAAGATATGAAAAAATAATATATCTCATAAAATCTCAGGGTGTTACATTCTACCACCCTTAAAATTAATTTCTCCCTCGAAATTCGTCAGGTTTATAAATGGATTATTACTTGAGAGTTTATTTCATAGAAACCCACATCGTAAAAATGAATAATAAAACTTAATTTTAAAAATGAATTTTATAAACAAAACGGAGACCTAAAGTAACTCATCACTTGGGTTCCCACATAAGAGATAATAGGTGAAAAAATATGGATATGGAAGAGAAATCTAACCAACAAGTTCTGATGGAGAGTGGTAGAGAACATGGCTATGAAAAAGCCAATAATCACAAAGCCATAAATTTTTTATGATATACGGTACCATCTGATTCATCAGATATGAGGGTAATAGGACAAAATTTTTGGTTTTCAAGATCATTTCCCTAATGTTGAATAATTTTTGAATTAAAAGAAATACTTACATGATTTTGGTACAATCTCACTATTGTTCAAGCCGTGAACAATTTCCACTTCATCTCTTAAAGAAATGAAGTTTAATTTGTCATCCGTGAAGTGAAAGCGGATCATGCGATAGAATGATATGTCATTCTATCTATCTCAAATATATGGTTAGAAATAGTTATATACATACATTCATTTATGGTGAGATTAGTCGTATACGGTTCCAAAAATGGACTTATACTTCATCTATCATATAACTTAATAAAATAAAACTAATTTCTACAAACCAGAGATTTCCTATAGGCCAATGGTAGGTGATAAAGGCCTCTCGCACTTCAGTTGTGGGTTCGATTCCCTCAACCTTGTCCGACGCGACAGGTTGTCGCCCGTCCTACAGGTTGTCCCTTTTTCTAAAACTACATTATTATAACATTCCTGAAATAATATTGAAAAAAGTTCGAGACATAAACAATACTATCTTATGTATAACATAATTCATTCCAATATTTAGTCTTATCCAAGATACTTCGGTCTAAGCTCATAGTATAAAGAAAATGATTACCTGAAAGGTCACACAACAAGCACATGAATACCATCATTTATCCTCAATATATCATAAGATATATCTTGTTGGTCACATTACAAACATGTGAATACCTTAATCATGTTTTTTTTTGAAACATGAATTAAAATCGAACCTTAGTGAAAACATGAATTCTGTCAAAAGTTAACTATTTCCACATTCCAAAATCCCAAAATTTCTATATACTCAAACCATGATACCACTTTGTCCATATATCAGTCATGATATCATTACATTATCTCTTTATCAATTCATTATGCACATATCATATTCTTTCCAAAAATATTTGAATAACCTTTCATGGTTACTGGTATAATTCATCATATACTTTCAAAATCTCATGGAAAGACAACAGTGTATCAATCCTTATATTTTTCGTTATTCTATAGTACCATAAATTATTATTGATAAATATACAATCATTCCACTACCTTCTTAAACCACTGATTGAGCTTCATCATTTCTTTAATATGATATATCATTTGTAGTATCTTCATCATCAACCACATAAATACAACCCATATGACCATGCTAACTCTCATCAGGAGATTTTCCCTTAGGGCATTGGATTTCTAAATTCCCATACATTCCACATTTAAAACATTTAATCATTTTTGATGTCTTAGCATTACCATTATCATTTTCCATGGTGTTAACTGAACCTTTTCCTTTGCAATTACTAGCTTTGTGTCCATCCTTTCTACAACCAAAGCATCTTGTAGATCCTTTGAAACATTCTCCTTAATGCCGCTTCCAAAATTATTTACATGAGGGAAATTGAACTTTCTTTCCGCTATGATCTTCATGAAACTCCATCTTTCTTTTATTAGATGAGTCGGGATACTTACCAATGTTGATATTATTGATCATATTTTGAGATTGCTAATTAGGCATAAAAATGATGTTTTGACTTCCAAATCCTGTTTCATTTGGATTCTCATGAAGAATATCATTCTATTGTCCATCATATCCTCTATTAACATGAATCTTCCGGTTTCCAACCATTTTCTAAAACGCAAAAAGAATAGTATGAGAATAAAAAATAATGCTAGGAAAAAAACATAATAAATGGGGAGTACCTTCAATATATAACATCTTAGGTTTAATTCTAAGATCGTTACCATAATTCTAGGACTATAACCTATATGTATACTCAACATTAGGGACATCCCTAGACATACCTTAGAAATATATCTAGGGATCTACTAAAGTTTTTTCATCCTAGTTTCCAAAGGTTAACTAAACCTTTCCTCTAATACCAACTATAAAGACCCAAATCATGGTGTACATGGACATTACATTACTTTTGCGGAATACTTAAAACATAACAAAAACCAACACACAAGGACCGTAATAGTTTAGTGTCTTTGGAAACATGGAAGAAAATCTTATAATCATTGTGATAGATCTTAAACATCTCCCATAAAGATCTTCCCATTTTTTTCTTACCTAAAACTTTTTTTATATCCTGGGGTAAAGAAAACATATAAAGGGTGAGCTTAAATGCTCAGTAAGGGTAATAATGGATAGAATAAAACAAACCATATAAATTTGAAGTTAAAAACATGAATATAATGTTTAAACATCAAAATATTAAGCAATGACAAAAAACAAGGCAGTAAATAAAGAATAGATCATAAATGAACATCAATCATGATAAAATAGAATGGGAATAAAACATTTAAATTTTGGAAACCATTAATCACATCTTATGATTTCCATAGTAGCCAAGGTATTTCTGCGAAGACTATCTTAGTGGAAAAAGTACCTTTCTGAATCGAGTTCACTCCTCGTTCCAGTCCTGTATCACTGAACCGGGTTAAATTTCCGTTCCAGCCATGTCTATATCATGAGATATAAATCTTTACCCAATGCATTGGAGGGAGATATAGGTCCCAACCATCTCATAATTAAATCATTCTTTCGTGTTCCACAAAATAAATATACATTATTAATAATAACCCAACGAATAAAATGGGTTCCATAAACATCATCCCATAATAGCATAATCTATATAAAAGAAATGGATATCATTTAATCATAAAAAAAATCAAAACACATAAACAATAGAGACATTATACCTGAAACATAAACATACTAAATAATTTCATCTTAGATGGAAAATATTTTGATAAAACACTTGAAATGAATTCTTGAGGAAAATATCCTTTCTTCTTAAAAATTATTTTATTTTTACAAAATACCTTGAAAAATTAAAAGCAAAAGATTTTGTTGAAAATAGAAATGAAATATTGTACATGAAGCTTCATGAAAATAAGGTTTTATAAAACAGTAGAAATACATTCATGCCGTATAAGTTAATAAAACATTCTCCACGTACTTTTGACGGAAAAGTCAAAATGTACCTCATATGGTGAAGAAAAAAGAAATATTACTTACCTACCATGTAGTAAAAGTCAAAAATGGGTAAAAAGGACATTAAAAATACATGAAAACATTTTTAGAAAACAGGGACATAGAGGATAAATATAACCCTAGTAAAAACTTATGAATAAACAATCATGGATAAAAACGAGATTGGAAAAGTTATCCCTTATAAGATATTTCTATAAATAAAATAGATCACTTATGTGTATTCACTATAAGGTCACATAAAGAATGTATAAATACGTGATAATATATAAAAATTAATTTCTCACATAATCAAAGAATGACATAAACAAGAGAGAGAATATCAACCCAAAGAAAGAAAATTGGGTTAAGAAGTTCCCTTACCTTGTGTCCGACTTGACTCGATCATTCTATAATCGCATAAACAATAAACCAAAGTTAATTTCTAATTTATTAAGAACATTTTTCAAGTTTATTATTCCTTTTATATCACTTATGACCATGTTATAAACATTATGTAATCATTTATGTTAATAACTTTCATTTTGTCGATATTTGGCACTTCAGTCAAAAATGAACACCTTATATTTATATGTTTTCCATGTGGTCAGTAGTCCATTATATAAAGAATGATATTAATGATTTAGATATCAAATATATCATATATAACCACTATATACATGTATTTATAATATTATATAACATTTATAGGTAAGAAATGAAATGCACCGTTCATGGAGACGGTAAGCCGTACGAACACATGAACGCTACTTTCATTTCTATTTCATATTTTAATGAAAATAAAACATAATGATACATAGGTATATTATAATTACAGTATAATATAATATATAATATCATTAACACTATCCTTTATACACCCCAAATAAGGCATTAACGAGTTGCATCACTTTAAGGGGGATGTAGTCTGCACTTCCTCAAATGAGATTATCGTATTTACCCACTATGGAATCCATAAAGGCGTGGTATAATTGGGAAGTAAAAAAGCATAATTAAATAATAAACATAATATATATAATATATAAATATATTTCCCTTATAATGTCCACCATTAGAGGTGGTAAGATGTAATTGAACAATCATCGTTTCATGAGGCATTAGTTTTCCATCCACAGAAACATTATGTTCATCAGCCATTAGATGGAGGTGTGTGTATGTATAGTTCTAATAAATCTTATAAAAACATCATAGTATACTTTTGATACTTTTTTTGTTACAAAATAAAGAAATAAAAATAGTTTAGGGTTGGAGAATTAAAATAAATGAAAATAATTTAAGAGAAACCGTAATCTTTAATTTTGGTAACTTCTTTGGTTTGAACCAAAATTACTTCTTGAAGTTCCTTCTGCATAAGGTAAGCCTTCTAGGGGAAGGATATGGATGTAGGGAGACTATGTTGGATGATACAAATGGCTTTAGAGGTGTTTAGAATTGGTTATAAGTGGTATCCTTTTATAATGGGGAGGAGGGGCACTTTAGGAAAGTGTGAATGTATTATTTTATAATATAATTATATTCGGTTTATAATGGTCCAAAAATATTTATAGTCGACGATAAGATGATTCAAGGTCTAAATAAAATAATCCAATCAGAATTGAACATGTTTTGGTTAATATTTTAATCATTATAATCTTATTTATTTAAATCATTTATTATTGAGATAAATACTGCATCATTATTATGTCATAAATAATTTAATTTATTTGATGTCTAATAATTACAAAAAAATACCATTATATAGGAAATAGATTTAGATTTCCAAAGAATATTTATAATCGAAAATAGAATTTATATAACACCATATACAAATTAATTATTAAAAGATTTTTGTTAATGTCATTTTTGTCTTCACATTAAATTTATTAATCTAAATTGCCATTATCACTCCCATGTGGCTCAATGGGGTCCCAAAATCAACCCAAAGATTACCATGGTTTTAAATGACTCAACCAATAAGGTTTGTACAAGTTTTAAGGTAATTTTGAAATATTATAATATTCCTTTTACCTTGAATTACCTGATTTACCTTTAACCGCGACAAATAAAAGTCAAAAGTTACAATTCACCAAAAATTATTTTTATCTTAATGAACCACATTTTACTTCTATATAAGAACCATGTATTTCAAATTTTTTAAATTCATTTCATATAAGTGGTAAAATTTCATTTAAATGAAAAAGTCAGTTTTTTTAACTACCACTAAGTGGTTTCACTATTTATCCAAAATTGACGTTTTTCAGAAAAATACCAAAAATTCAGCCTAAGTTATATTTGATATTCCGAATTCAAAAATGATGTATATTTTACCAATTTAAAAACATAGAAGTGAAATTAATTAATTTAAAATTAATTCCCATTATCAAAACATATAGCATGTTTTTAAGAAACAATAACTATCAAAAGATCGACACTTGTTTATATCCAATTTCAAAGTGAAATTAATTGAAATGACGAAAATTGGATTAAATGGTAAAAATATATTCTAATTAAATTTTTAAAAAAATTAAAAATATAGTATAACCATATAAATTATTGCAATGAAAAAAGTTGTTTTTAATTAAAATATAGCGTGTTTTTACTTTTCATTAAAATATTAAAGTTATCGGAATAATATGAAAAATCTATCCAAAGTAAATTTTTATATCTTGATTGCAAGGAAGAATTTTATTTTGCCAAATTGAACTTATAAAAATGTCAAAAACTGGATTTAATGTGGGTGCGCCATCAAAAGGCGACAAAAATGCATTTTTTTGAAAAATACTTATTTTACCTAAAAAATTAGTTTGTTCTCCTAGAATGTTCTAGAAAATGTGTAAGCTGAATAATAATGTTATAAAATTAAAAATTTAGTTGATACTATTCATAACGGCTAGTTCATAATAATATTATAACAATATATCTTTGTTTAGTGAAACTCTATATTGCGTACAACACATGCTATCGAGGAAGGTCGTGATTACGTGTAATGCAAGCCAAGTCAGGGTTGCGTGTTGTGCAATACTCCTTCGTTGTTTCGTATAACAGAATCCAAACATATTGAATATATATATATATCTACTCAATGTTGCATAGAATAACTACTATCAATTGAACATGAAATTTTGTGTAACATGATTGAAGAATAGTGTTGCGTATACTGCAAGCTAATACGGTGTTGCGTATAGCGCAAGGTAATCTTGGTGTAGCATACAACAGAAGATATGAAAAAATAAAATATCTCATAAAATCTCAGGGTGTTATATAATGTATGAAGAAGTATGTGATAACATATTTGTAATATTCTAAATATGTTACAATGATACTATATATCAATTAAATCTATAATTAAAATAACCCATTATATGTGATGATTAAAAATGAATGGTATCAGTTTGTGAGGTGGAAATCCAACAAACACACGAACGCCAATTTCTTATTCCATTTTATGGAAGATGAGATGTATTTAGGTTATGAAATTATAATAGTAATATATTATTAATATAATACTATTAATATTAAATAGTCATAAATTATTTATATTGAAAATAATTCGACGAAGAAGTAAAATAAAAATTCCCGGATAAGTATGATACATTTTCCCTGAAAAACCTCCTTATGTAATCAAAAAAATTCTTATTAGGTTAGTTTTATGAACAAGATAACTGATCTTGGAATAGTATATTAAAGTAATAAATATATTTTCGTTAATCTTGGGTGATCTAAATGGATTTTAAGGGGTGAAGTGGAGAGTAGAGTGAGTGGCCTTTTATAAGTTAAGTGAGAGGAACACTTGTAATTTACGAAAAGAAAAAGTTGTAAATAAAGTTTTTAGAGGCCACAAGGAACCAAAATGGACAATTTTAGATCATTTTACATTATTGGGTATTGATATGTACATCCAATTATTTAAGATATTCTTAGTTTAATTTTTCCCATCTCACTTTATTCTGACCCCTACGTAAAATAAATTTAACCTTTATTACAATATTTATTTGGTAATAATTTCACTATTCATTATAGTCAAAAAATAAGTTAGAATTTTTAGATAATATAGATAATTCTAATCCAAAATATTGAACATGTTTCACAAAATTCAATTGAAATTAATGGAAAAATTGTTTCTAAAACATTACCGTAAACAAGATGAAAAATGTGGATTTCAAGAAGTTTATTTTTCGAGAAAAAAAAGATTTTATATAAAATCTGTGAAAAATAAAAATATTTATGAATTTAAATTAATATTTAATTATATATAATCCTTAAATTTAATTTAAATTATCCAAAATTATGTATTATATTAATTAATTAAAATGGGGAAGCATTATTAATTTTAATGTAGTTATCCGAAACATCATCTTTTTAAACCAAAAAACAAGCGTATAGTAATTTAAAATTTGATGTTGATAAAATGAGGTTAATTATATTAAATATAAAAAATAAAAACATATGTTACATGAAATAATATTAGATAGATAAAGGGTTTTTTAAATTCTATCATTTATCAAAGTGGAAATAATTTTTTATAATGATAGTTTTTTTCTACAATTAACATTCAAATCCATATTTTCGGAAGAAAAAAAAATTCAACCTAAGTAAATTTTTATATATTGATTTAAAAAATAATTTTTATTTTTTATAAATTAAAATTTAATAATTTTGAAATAAATAATTTAGATAAAAACTAAAAAAACACATTAATTAAAATAATTTCTTTTTTGATTTAAAAAATACTGAATATTTTTAAAATTAATTTTAATATATCATTGATAATAATAAACATCAAAACGAAATTTCTATTAATAACTTTTATTTTTAAATATTGTTCATTTTTTAGTACCTTATACCTCATGTGAAAATATTGTTAAGACTTGAAATTTTGTTTATTCATAATTTGAAGT
Source organism: Viscum album (assembly GCA_963277665.1). Taxonomy (NCBI): domain Eukaryota; kingdom Viridiplantae; phylum Streptophyta; class Magnoliopsida; order Santalales; family Viscaceae; genus Viscum; species Viscum album. The sequence continues at coordinate 1,486,368,380 of OY728128.1, forward strand.
GAAAGAATTTTGTTAGTTATCAATATAAAGTGTGTGCATTTTTTTGGTCCCAATATGAATCATGTGTTTTTTATCACAAAAAAAGTAAGGACAACTTGTTTATTCACAAGAGTAAGTTTTGGGACTCTTTTTACACTCAACATGAAGTGGGTATATTTTGTTTGTTCATAACATGATGTGGGGAAATTTTGTTTGTTCAGAATTCTATAATTTCACTATTTTTATGATTATGAATCATTTTTATGTTTTTATCATATTATGACATGTTTTAATGATTGTTACTTATTCTAAATTTATTTCAACCTTTTATGGAATACTTATATATTTTTTATTAATATGTATTTTTTACCTGGGTCATAAATTTTATAATTCCATAATGATATTATAATGAACTTAAGTTTATTAATCAAGTTTTATGATTATCATCCATGTTATTTGTACCATTTATTAATATATATTTTTTTCATTTTCATATTCTCTATCAGGATTATGATCTAATACTTTATGAAAAGTTGTTCCCTTACTGAGGGTTTGAGCACAACCAATTATTATGATTCGAATCCCTTGGTTATTAACATGATTATATCCTATGATATTTCAAGAAAAGGAATAAAGGATAATAAATATAGAGAAACGATCACATGTGTTGTAAAAAATGATGTTTATGTAGCTAATCTCCAAGACACTAAAACTTTCCTTCCTTGGATTGTCTTACAAATTTTGAGATATATAATCAAAATTAAGAAATTATTTTACTATTTTCATTATGTTTTCATGGTTCTATATAGTTGGTATCATGAGAAGGTTTTGTTATTTTATTGATTAGTTTATCCATTTATTTATATTAGTTTAGATAAATTTATAGAAAACCCTAGAGAAAGTTATATTATATTATTGTATATATGGTATAATATCCTGATGTTTTGATTAAATATATATTTTTGGGATCTCAAAGATGTTACATACCAATTGAGATACTACTCTTGCATAAAAAATTTGGAATAATTTTACCAAGGGGTAATAATACAAAAGAGGGTATATTGGGTATTAACATAATCATCCACCATTGCAATAAAAGGGGCCTAACTGCACTACTATTTTAACAATCCCAAGGGATATTCTCTGGTTGATTACATTATCATTATGAGCCACTATAAAGGATTTATTTATATGTAATCATGAAGAATTATGTTGAGATTTTGAGAGAACACTAATTAAAAATTACTAGGTGGAACAAATAGAGTAATATGACTAACTATCTATGCCATAGTTGAAATAACACTATCAAACATTCAAATGAATGTTTTATTGGATAATAGATTTTAATAATTTGATTTAATATTCACATAAACTATTTATTTTGATATTATTATAAAATATTTGTATTTTGTATTTGGTTGAATGATGATCAAGGAAATGAAGCTGTGAATGATATGACCCTAAAAACTTTTAAGAATCAGTTTTGTATATGTACACTATAGGAAAAATGGGTATTTGCGACGAGTTATTTGCGACGGGGATAAATCCCGTCACAAATAGTCCGGTTAAAAACTTATTTGCGACGGGGGAATTTGCCCGTCGCAAATAAGTAGTTATTTGCGACGGGTTAGCTTGCCCCGTCGCAAAAGGACTGGTGCGCTTTGCGCGCCAAATTGCGGGAAAGTTATTTGCGACGGGCGGTTACCGGCCGCTGCAAATAACCGGCGACGGTAAAAGATATTTGCGACGGGAATCTACCCCCATCGCAAATAACCGGCGGTGGTAAAAGCTATTTGCGACGAAAATCTACCCCCGTCGCAAATAGTATGTCAGCAGGTTATTATTCGCGACGAGTCCCGTCGCGAATAATTATTTAACCGTTGACCGTAATAAATGAGGACTAAGGTATTTACGACGGGTACTGTCGCAAATAGACCCATCGCAAATGATCTAACCTATAAATACCCCCCCATCTGTTTTTTTTCATTCATTCTCAAACGCAATCTTCTCCTTCTCTCAAAACTCTATTTTTAGATTTTAGAGGTTCTTAAGTTTAATTATTTTTTCCGGAGTAGATATTGATGTTTTCAACAACGATCAGAGATCAACCTCAGATCAATTTTAAAGGTATTTAGGTTCATTTAAATTTAACATTTATTTTAAATTTTGTATTAGTTTCAATTATTCTTAATTAGTTGTAAATTAATTATGTTTACATTGTTTTGTTACTTAATAAATTTAAATTATTAGTATTCATTGTTCATAGTTAATTGTACATAGGAATAATTAGTAATAATTTCCAATAATTAAGAATAAATGCAAATAATTAGTAATAAATACCAATAATTAGGAATAATTAGTAATAATTACCAATAATTAATAATAATTAGTAATAATTACCAATAATTACCAATAATTAGTAATAATTAGTAATAATTACAAATAATTCGTAATAATTACCAATAATTTGTAAAAATTACCAATAATTAGTAATAATTTCCAATAATTACCGATAATTGGTAATAATTTCCAATAATTACCAATAATTAGTAATAATTTCCAATAATTACCAATAATTAGTAATAATTAGTAATAATTACCAATAATTAGTAATAATTAGTAATAATTAGTGATAATTAGACATAATTCTTAATAATTATCAATAATTAGTAATAATTAATAATAATTAAAAATAATTAGCAATAATTGGTAATAATTACCAAAAATTGGTAATAATTACCAATAATTAGTAATAATTTCAAATAATTATATATAATTAGTAATAATTACCATTAATTATCCATAATTAGTAATAATTACAAATAATTATCAATAATTAGTAATAATTACAAATAATTATCAATAATTAGTAATAATTACCAATAATTATCCATAATTAGTAATAATTACCAATAATTACCAAGAATTACCAATAATTAGTAATAATTAATAATAATTACAAATAATTACAAATAATTATCAATAATTAGTAATAATTAGTAATAATTACCAATAATTAGTAATTATTGGTAATAATTACCAATAATTAGTAATAATTACAAATAATAATCAATAATTAGTAATAATTACAAATAATTACCAATAATTAGTAATAATTACCAATAATTAATAATAATTACCAATAATTACCAATAATTACCAATAATTAGGAATAATTACCAATAATTAGGAATAGTTACCAATAATTAGGAATAATTACAAATAATTAGTAATGATTACCAATAATTACTAATGATTCGTAATGATTATCAATAATTAATAATAATTACCAATAATTACCAATAATTACCATTACTTAGAAATAATTTCCCATAATTATCCATAATTAGTAATAATTACCATTAATTAGTAATAATTGGTAATAATTAGTAATAATTACCAATAATTACCAATAATTACCACTAATTAGAAATAATTAAAAATAATTACCAATAATTAGTAATAATTAGTAATAATTACCAATAATTAGTAATAATTAGTAATAATTACCAATAATTAGTAATAATTAACAATAATTAGTAATAATTACCAATAATTAGTAATAATTACCAATAATTAATAATAATTACCAATAATTACCAATAATTACCAATAATTACCAATAATTACCAATAATTAGGAATAATTACCAATAATTAGGAATAATTACCAATAATTACCAATAATTACCAATAATTAGTAATGATTCGTAATGATTACCAATAATTAGTAATAATTATCAACAATTAGTAAGAATTACTAATAATTAGGAATAATTACCAATAATTAGGAATAATAACATTATTACATTATTAGTATATTTTATTATTAATATTAAAATAATATAATTTTTTATATTATATACAATAATCCTTTCATCTGTGTGTTTTCTGTCTCCACATGTAATATTTTTTTGTGGAGACAGAAAACACACAGATGATAGGAGAATTGTATATAATATAGAAAATTATATTATTTTAATATTAATAATAAAATATACTAATAATGTAATAATGTTATTATTCCTAATTATTGGTAATTATTCCTAATTATTGGTATAATTACCAATAATTAGGAATTATTACCAATAATTAGGAATAATTTCCAATAATTAGGAATAATTACCAATAATTATGAATAATAACATTATTACATTATTAGTATATTTTATTATTAATATTAAAATAATATAATTTTCTATATTATATACAATTCTCCTTTCATCTTTGTGTTTTCTGTCTCCACATGTAATATTTGCATTCTTTTTCAAAATTATCAACCTACTCACTAATGGAGAGGTGAAAGTGAATGCAAATATTACATGTGGAGTCAGAATGTTAAACACACAAATGAAAAAAGAATTGTATATAATATAGAAAATTATATAATTTTAATATTAATAATAAAAAATACTAATAATGTAATAATTTTATTATTATATAATTAATATTTATGAAAAAATAATATTATTACTATGAAAATAATAAAAAATTTATATAATATTAAAATTATCAATATTTATCACAGGTTTTTCTTTATTCTCAACATATTCAATTCTTAAAGGGTCATTTTTTAGGTCTATCTCAATAAAATGTTTGCGTCAGTCATGTATGATGTAAACTCTATAATTATCCTTGCTTGATTGTTTTTTCTAACAAATTATTCAAAAACAGTAATGCTTTTATATTTTATAGAAAAATATTAAACAATGAGGTCATCAACAATCATTATTAGGTGACCGCATATGGAAAAATCAACGTAGAAATCCAAATGGTTCTGGTTTGAATCTAGTATATGTAGAGGGTGTGGAGACTTTTTTATCATTTGCGGCATCAAATCCAGAATTTGTTTCAGAAGGAAAAATAAAATGCCCTTGTAGAAAATGTGCATTGAGAACTTTTGACACATTTGAAAAAGTGGGGGGACATCTCTTGCATTTTGGTTTTCAACCAGATTATGTTTTTTGGTATCAACACGGTGAACGCAGTTCCAGAGCAGGTGATACCAACTTGATTTCAAATCCATATCGGTTTCATGATTTAGTACATGATGTTGCAGGTTCATCTGTTCAACATACAGAAACTCCGGCTGATATAGCTTCAAATCCTATGTTGGCACCGTCTGAATTTTATGAGTTGTTGAGGTCTGCTGAGGATGCATTATATCCTGGCTGCAAGATGAGCAAATTAGAAGCAGTTGAAAAATTTATGGCTATCAAATCAGATAACGGAATGTCAAACACCTGTTTTGACCAGGTATTTTCTTTGCATAAAACACTGTTACCCGAAGGAAATGTTTTTCCTAAAAATTACTATGAGAGTAAGAGGCTGGTTTGAAATTTGGGACTTAATTTTCAGAAGATTCATGCATGTTCAAATGACTGCATTTTATATTCTAGGGAAAATGAGTCGTTGGATAGTTTACCCACATGTGGACAACTGAGATATAAAGAAGGAAATCATGGGAAGTCTGGTTTGATTCCTGTAAAACAGTTGAGATATTTTCCTCTTACATCCAGACTTCACCGTTTATTCATGTCTAAGAATACAGTGACAATGATGTCATTGCATAAAGAGAATATTTCAACCGATAAAAGATTGAATCATCCAGACGATGGTGATTCATGGAAAAATTTTGATTGAGTGCATCCATCCTTTGCTTTAGAAGCTAGAAATGTTCGACTGGGCCTTTCCACTGATGGTTTCCATTCGTTCGGATCTTATGGTAGTAAATATTCATGTTGTCCTGTTTTTTTAACTCCATACAATTTACCTCCATGGATGTTGACGAAGGAGCCATATATCTTTTTGACATTACTAATTCCAGGACATCCGAAGAAAAATATTGATGTTTATTTGAATCCATTGATTGATGAATTGAGTTAATTGTGGAGTACTGGTGTCAGTACATATGATGTTGCAGCGAAAAAGAATTTCATACTGAGAGCAGCATTGATGTGGAAAATTAGTGACTTTCTGGGTTATGGGATGTTATCTGGCTGTAGTACACATGGTCAGAAATCATTTCCTTACTGTATGGGAGAGAACAAAGCATTTATGCTCATTCATGGAAAGAAACCTTGTTATTTTAACTGTCATCGTAGATTTCTTCCAGCTGATCATCCTTTTCGCAGTAACAGATCTCATTTAAGAAAAGGAACCGTTGAAAGGGATGGACCTCCAAAAATGCTATCGGGTTCGGAGTTAAAATCAGTTTTATTTTCATTACCTCCCATCACTTTTTGTCCCACAATAAACCAACAGAAAATTTCTTGTTTTGGGAAAGAACACAATTGGATTAAACGTAGCATATTTTGGGATTTTCCATATTAGTCTGATTTGTTGGTCCGACACATGTTAGATGTCATGCACATTGAGAAGAACTATTTTGATAATTTTTTTTATACAATTTTGGATACGCCATGAAAGAGCAAAGACAATGGAAATGCACATTTAGATCTTTCCCAAATTTGCAGGCATCCAGAATTGGATCTTTTTGAGAATGTCAGAACAGAAAGGTTACTGAAACCAAAAGAATCTTATAAACTGTCTAAAGAAAACCGTTTATTATTTTGTCAGTGGATTGCAGATTTGAGACTTCCAGATGGTTGTGATTCCAATTTGGGTAGATGTGTAAAGAATGGTCATATTACTGGATTAAAAATTCATGATTGTCATGATATAATGGAAAGACTTCTATCCATTGTATTAATAGGACTGTTGAATTCTGTTATTTGGGATTCCATAACAAACATGTGTCATTTTTTTCGGGAAATTTGTGCAGCTACAACAGATTATGATGCTCTATGCAAACTTGAAGAAGATGTTGTTGTAATTATATGTAAACAGAAAAAAATATTTTTTCCGTCTTTCTTTGACTCAATGGAACATTTTATGTTACATTTTCCATATGAAGCCAAATGTGGAGGTCCAGTACAGTTTCAATGGATGTACCCATTTGAAAGATGCATGAAAAAATTGAAAAGAAAAGTACGTAACAAAGAATCTGTTGAAGGATATATTATAGAATCTTATTTGCAAGAGGAAATATCTTTTTTCTGCTCCCATTATTTTGAATCTGAGTTTCCTTCAAAACAAAACCGAATGGGACAGAACGAGAGGAATATTGATAAAATCGACAATCAATTATCTGTTTTCAACCAGCCAGAGCTTGGTTTTGGTGGAGTTTATGAACGCTGGCTTTCAGAGGATAAACATTACAGAGCTCATACGTATGTTTTGCTCAACTATGAAGAGATGACATCAGTTGTACTGTAAGTGTTTATATCACTTATTCTATCATTTATTTTACAGTAAATAACTTTGGTTTTTATAGGTTTTATGATAATCATATCAAGAAAAAAATTCCACAAATTACAGCAGCTGCTCTCGAAGAACACCGACTGAAAAATTTCTCTTAGTGGTTTCAAAAACTGGTATCATAAATTATTTATCTTTTAGAAACTCATTCAATGTATAGTTTACTATATTGATAATTATTTCAAAATTTTCTGGGGTCTCGACATGCTGATAAAATTGACAAACGGCTGTGTATATTGAGTAACCCACCTTCCAAACTTGTTAAAACTTATAATACATATGTGGTGAATGGATTTCGATTTCACACACATGCATATGGGGAATCGAAAAAAAAATAAACAGTGGAGTTAGCTTGAGAGGATCTCATCATCGAGAAAATGAAGTTGACTTTTATGGCATACTTGATGAAATCATTGAACTCTGTTATCTTGGACAACATTACATAACCATGTTCAAATGTCGGTGGTTGGATAAAGAGAGAGGCGTGCCTGTTCATCTGACTCATGGAATCATCGATATTAAATGTAAAATTGTTCTCGCAGTAAATGATCCATTCTTATTGGCTCAACATGCACATCATGTTTATTACGTAAATTACTGTGCTACATCAAGAGACTTGACTGATTGGTGGAGTGTAATAAAAATAAAAATTTGAGACAATCAGTTTAGTAAAAGTGAATGTGCTTTCACTGATGTGCAAAGAATTGATGTTTTTCAAGAGAGTCATCAAAATCAATCTTTTTTACAAAGAGACATGAGTATCGATGAAGACACCCCACATTTAAGATTCAGTGATGACGATGATGTTAATAATGTCACATATGAATTTGAAATGGTAAGACATGAAGCAACTGTAACTCAAATGGATATCGATGATGTTGAGGAGGAATATGAAGATGACATTGACATATATGAAGATGATGATGAAGCTGAAAACTGAGAGAATTCCATGGTAGTTATATACAATCAGAATACATATATATATGTATATATAATAGTAATTATCAATTATTTTCTAACAACATTAACATTTTCTATTTTAGATGGACGGTGAGACATTTCATGAGTTGGCGGATGCTAACCTGCCTTTCGATGCGGATGAGTTGCTGGAAGATGTCCCTCAGCCTGCAGGTGCTCTAGGGAGTACGCGGAGGGGGCACGGTCTTGCACGATTGATGATTCCTTACCCTATCCCCGAGCGACGTCCACGTCTTGGGTTTGATCCACGCACACAGAGGTGTGATAACCTGTGTGATAATATATGGATTTGACTAAGATTTCATTAATCTATTCACATAATAAATGTTTATTATTTTTACAGTTTTCCGCTTATAGCAGTCGGACAGGGTAGCACTATTTTGCGCAACTATTTCTCTCAGCTGTGGACCACATGGGAGTAGATTCCCATTGATGTGCAGTAGGCCATGTTCAGCCATTGGTTGGTACGTACGTAAATAAATAATTTTTATTTTGAAAATTATTTTCTTTTATAACTTGATATTTTAATTTATTTGTAGGGTTTATGGTATCCGATCGAGGATACCATGCATGACGCCATACAAAAGGCATGGGAGGTGGCCATGCATGATCGCTTTCGTCAGTTTTTGCACAATTTAAGAAAAGATGCCATGAAGAAAGAAGGAGTGTCAGATTTTGATGAGTCATGTAGAGCACATCGACCAGAGTACATTTCATCCCATGTATGGGATGGATTATGTGCGCACTGGTTGAGTGGTGCCTTTCAGAGGAGATCATCAGTGGGGAGGCAGAATCGGGGGAGACATGAGGTGACTCATCGAGCTAGGAGTCGTTCTTTCAGTACTCATAGACAACATCTGGTACGTACATTATTTATAAATATTTTATATAACTATAAATATTAACAGTTTATTTTTTATTCTTATAGGCTGTAGAGCACCCCGATATTACCGAGTATGACGTATATCAGAGGATGTATAGTGATCCTGCTACTGGGGAGCTCAGAGGTGATCGTCAGCATCACATCATGGTCAGTATTATTTGTTTTCAAGTGTAAAAATTAACTGCATATAATATATTCACAATTTTAATTTTAAATTGCAACTACAAGAGTCATATGAGGCCTCAGCGTCACAGACACGACCTGAGAGTCAGGCCGAGTCATCAGATCAGACCACTGGCCGTCAGTTTGATGAGGCGGCATGGATGCAGGCTACCCAGTATGCCTTCGAGAAGGGCCGGGTAGTTGGTATTAGCTCTCGACTCACTCCCAGAGATTATTATGGCAGTACTGTGATGTCGGCATCCAGCTCGAGAGGAGCTCATGCATCTTCTTTTGCTACACAGTATGAGGATCAGTTGCGATCTCATTCTGCACTTATAGAGAGTCTCCGACAGGAGTAGGAGCAGATGCGTCATCAGCAGCAGTAGCATGAGGAGGAGCGTCGATGCCAGCAACAGCTGTACGAGGAGCAGATGAGTCGGTGACATGAGTAGCACCAGGAGAAGATGGAGTACATGCGCTGACTCACTCATGCTTTAGGGATGGAGTTTCTTCCACCAGCATCTGCAGATCCCCCCTCCCCCTCCCCCCTTTTTCAGATTAGAGTTTGTTTTTATGTTATAAAGTTTGTTAAATCAAAATATGAATTTTTTTCTATTCATAGTTTCTCTCTCATTATAAATATTAATAATATTGTATTTTGAAATACCAATATTAATATGAATAATAAAATTATTTATATTTTATAATATTAAATTATATATATATATTAAAATTTTATAATATTATAATTTAATTATATTTTTTTGTAATATTTGAATTATTTTAAAATTTGAATATAAAATAATTATATTATTTTTATATTAATTAAAATAACTTATTAATAATTTTTTTATTTATGAATTATAATTTTAATATTATTATATTAATTAAATCATTTATTAATATTCTATTATTTTTTATTTTTGAATTATAATTCTATTATTATTATATAAATTAAAATAATTTATTAATAATTTATTATTTTTATTTGTGAATTATAATTCTATTATTATATTAATTATAATCATTTATTAATATTTTATTATTTGTTATTTTTGAATTATAATTGGATTATTATTATATTAATTAAAATAATTTATTAATAATTTATTTGTTTTATTTTTTTTATAGTATTTGCGACGGGATACTATGCCCGTCGCAAATAGTATTATTTTTATATCCATTAAAATAATTTAATAATAGTTTTTAATTTTTTTGAAAAACATATTTGCGACGGGTCCCATCGCATGTACTATTTGCGACGGGCCCGTCGCAAATACCTGTTGCGATGGGGCCCGTCGCAATTACTATTTTAAAAGTTTTTACAAATATACGGAGTAATATTTGTGATGGGAAGGATACCCGTCACAAATAATATCTTTAGCGACGGGCCCATCACAACTAATTGTTGTTGCGAGGACGTTTTCCGCAACGGGCGATTTGCGACGGGCCCCCGTCGTAGAAGACCATTTGCGACGGGATCCAATCGCAAATGACCCGTCGCAAATACCTGTTTTTCTAGTAGTGGTAGTCTCCTATTATTACCAACGTTTTTGAGGTTTATATCATAATATAAATATAAATGGTGAGTTTTCCATATATATATATACATATATATTATTTTTTCCTTTAGTAAATGATTATAAAAAATTTCAATGAAGGAACTTATTTATGTGGTAAATTCTATCAAATCAATATTTTGCAGACCATAAAGCACATTATATGTTTTATAAATTATGGTACATGCTAAAAAAAGTTAAAAAACTATTAATAATTAAGAATATATAGTTGAAAAGTATCTAATAAATATTAAGATAACAGGACATTAATATTTATTACCTTTAATGGATAAGTAACTAATTTGAGTTAATTTTGAAACATTTTATATTAAAATCCATTTTTTATATTTTTTACTTCATTCAAAATAATAATTTAAAATTTATGAAATTTTAATTTCAAGAAATAAAATCATTTTTGAAATCCTCTTAAGAATATTTACTTAATTTTTTTATTTTAAATTTTCCAAAAATGATTAATTTTTTAAATGAAAATATTGTTTGTATGATTATTTCAATATGTAAGAATATATAAGAAGTTTAAAAAACATTTTAGGTCCTAAAATATATATTTTATGAATAAAATTATGAATTATAATATAATAATTGAGATTATAAATTCTTTTTCAATCATTTTAGGAACTAAATAAAAATTATAGATTATTAAAATTTTATCTATTAGAATGATTTATTTTCAATGTGAGATTCTGTTGTGGATTTCCATTAAATCCACATAGCTTTCATTATAATTATAATAAATCAATTTATATCCAAAAAAATTAGTTACAATAAAAAAATTTAATTATATAAAAATTTAATAATGAAAATTATAATATTTATAATGTTTTTACTTTATGAGGTGTGTTTATTTTAAAATTAAAAAATCAAACATTTAGAAATATAATATGATAATATTAAATAATATTTTAAAATAAAAAGGTTCTTATTATTTAGTGAGAATAATTTTAGTTTAGTTATTGAAACATTCAACTGTAGTTAAAAAATAGATACCCCAATTAAATATAAAAATAGTAAAAAGAGTTTTAAATAGAGGAAGTGACCATAACATGTTAAAAAGAGTTCAAAAATTAGTGCTTGAGATATGTTCCACTTTATCTTGTCCCATATTACACTTTTGGAAATTATTATTATTTGGCCATTTCATTGTTTGATGACATTAATGATAAAGGATGAGCGTTTAGAAAAGATCCCTATTCTATATTATAAAGGCAAATCACTTCCACCATTTCAAATATACACATCACTATTGAATTCCTCCTTAAAAAGTTTCAAATTTACTATCCCAAAAACCCTATCCAACAAACATAATACCCTAGTAACTCATAGATATCCAATGAAATTTAATATTAGGGGAACCTAAATAGAAAAAAGTATCCAATGTGGTTAGAGTTTGATCAACTAACAAAAATACCACTGGTTAAGGGATTTCTATCTCTATTTCCATTCATTGAGAAAATGATTGTCTTATGAACCTATTTTTATTTATGTTGTATATATACTACCTAAATGATATATAATCTAATTAATTATTTATTCATTCATTAAAATATATAAAAAATTTCATGCTAATTACCCATAAAAATTGTTTTCTTCAATGATTGTTAAGTGATATGGATTTATTTTTAACTTATCTAAAAAATAATGATCTATAAAAGTTTATAAAAAATATAAGGAATTTTGTATGTTCACTAATTCTAAAGCCTATATTATTTTCATCTCTTATATATTTCTATGGCAGGTATAAATTTAAATTTACCTTATTTTAAATAATACATTTTAAAATCTTTTTTGTGATGTTGGTTTTCAAAAATGAAACTAAAAAATTCTCGAAAGTGTTTTTAACCATAGAAAATAAAATATCTTATCTACATACCACAATAAATTTTGATAAAATTTATATGTTTTATTGTTTCCATTATTAAAAGAATATGTTAAAGAAAAAATTATCAATGTGTTTTAATTTTTTACATATGGAAAATATTATATCTTTTTCATGTTTACAATATTAATGAGTCTTTTCAAAAAAAATATTTTTATATTTTTTTTAACTTTCCCTTTTTTAAATATTTTTTATGTCCACATTAATAATTTTTTAAAGTAAATATTTTCTATTACTTTTCCCTAACATTTTGGAAAAAGTATGCCTTTTCACATTTATATTATTAAATATTATTTTTAAAATAAAATGTTTTTAAGGTATTTCCGTTTTATTTTTTTGAAAACATATATCATTTTCATGTTTCAATTATTACTAATTTTGATTAAAAGTAATTATTTTTAATGTACCTTCACATAACATTGTAAAAAAATTATTTCTATTTAAATATTCCTTGATGAATGGTTCTTCTAAAAAGAAATTTTTTTTAAATGTATCTTCACTGGACATTTTGAAAAGTTTAAGTCCTTTTTCCAATAATTTTTTTAAATATTCCTTACTAAATATATATTTTTTAAATATTTTCACATACCCTATTTGAAATCATTATGTATTTTTTATGACTTTTTTGTTAATTGTTATTTTAATGTTTAAATAATTTAAATTATATTAACTTTTCATTTATGAAACCATTATATATTTTAAATGAAATTTCATTTATAAATAAGTTTTTCTAAATTATTTTAATTCCCATGATAAATATTATTTTTTGATGTAATTTTTTATTATATGTTCTAAATTATTATTTTAAAAACATTTGTATTTTTACTTTAATTTATCTCCAATGAATTTTACTCATAAGGAAATATTTTTTTCAACCATGATAAGTTATTATGATATTAATTTTTATTGGAAAGCGATAGTTTTGATATTATTTGATATATAAAGTTCATGATATGTGATGTTTTTTAATTTTTTAAGAATCATATTTTTTCCATGGGTCGTTTATTAAGTAATTAAGGTTTGATTGAATTATGGAAGTAATATTTATTAATAGAGAAGTGTGGGTATCTATATCACACATTATTACATTATTTAAGGATTTATACATAATGAGAAAAGGATGTTAATTATGGACATTATTTTTCACAATATGTATTATGGTAAATTAAAATTTTAACAATATGAATCATGTGAATTTTGTTTATTCACTAAAAAAATCAGGGGTATTATATTTCTTCAAAAATAGAAGAGTGGCTATTTTTTTGGCTTACAATATTTTTTGTGGGATGTTTATATATTCACAGTAGGATATGGGGATAGTTTTTTTTGTTAGAACATATGGTAGAGATTTTTTATTTGTTCCCAATTATGTAATTTATCAATGATTATTACTGTTTTATATTTTCATCTTTTTATCATTGTATTCTATAATTTCATGATTCTTCATTATTTTTAATGTATTATACATTTTTTGTCACACTCACTTGTTTTTTGTTTTAGATATGTATTTTTTTCAATGTCTTAACATTTATTTTTCCTTAATGATATTTTTATGATCTTAGGATTCCCAATCATGATTTATGATTTCAATACTTGGTATTTTAATTTTTATTATGTAATTTATTTACTTATAATATTCACCTTCACTTTAATAATCTAATACATTAGGTTATATCTTTATCTTACTAAGAATTTGAGAACACTCCTTTATTATGATGCGAATCCATAGGTTATGAAGTTCATTTTAAAATGTGAGATGTATAAAAAAGGTCAACATTAGAACTATTATGGGAAAATGGTCACAAGTGTAGTTAAATTAAATTTTTATGTAAATAAATTTTTTAGACACTAAAAATTTCATTAGTTGGATTATGTGATTCTTGTGAGATATATAATCAAAATCATGATATTAATATATTATTTATGTTATGTTTAGCCTCGGTAATAATAGGGATATACCTATAAAATCATGAATATAATTTAATAACATTTCCATTATGAAAACCTTACATCCCAAATATACTCACATGTCCCCAAATCCCAAATGTTTTGGGTCATTAGAGATTAACTACCAAAATATATTATTTCATATAATTTCTTTAATATCTACCACAAAATTTTACCCTATGATTTTTTTCTAAATATAATATTTCTAATTGTTTCCTTTTAAAAATAGAAACATAATAATGAGTGAGATAAATCATCTAGTAAATAATATTTTTCACCAGGACATAAAATTATTTGATCTTATTAATATTATAAAACATGAGCATAAAGAAAATATATGATAAAACAATCATAGATAAATATGAATTTTCCACAAGTCTTGATAAAAGATAATGTATTCTCATTTTCTCAAGAATATTCAATGGAATATGTATTATGAAAAATCAAAGAACAAATATGATCCATGGCGTAAAATGAAAGGCATATACTATTGAAATATAACCCAATCACAAGTATATGAATATGTATATAGTGTATTTTGAATTACTTTTAGCTTCTGAAAGTTTATTAGGAATGGAAATTGTTTTCCAATTTAGATTATAAATCAAAACCCATTTCCCATCATACTTCGGGCATCATTGTTGTTTTAAATAGTTGATCAAGCATCACAACTCATTTACCAATATTGATATAGTAACACAACTCATTTCTGTTAGTTATATCATGAGGAATAATTCTTTACCCAATTCATTAGTGGGTAATATTGGAACCACCTATTATAAATTTATAATCCCCTCACTTGTTTTCCATATAAAATCATTCAAAAATAAAATAATGCAATGCCCATGGGAAAATGGGTATAATAATTTTTTCAAATGGAAATAAATAAGATGTAATCATGAATTAGAGTGGTAGATATGAAAATTAAATTAGTGAAAAATATTATTTCATAAGAGAATTTAGATGGCGATTCATGATACAAAACTATAAAATAGATATATATTTTAGAGAAAATGTTGAAAATATATGTGAAACCAGGAAATTATATTTTGGAAAATATATGTTAACATCATAATAAAGATAATATGTCATAAAACATTTAAAAATAATTTATGATAATTTTCCATTAATTAAATTTAAAAAAATAATTTAAAAACCCAAAAATTTATCCTTGAATATAAATAATGTTTGAGTGAAAAATTGTGGACTAAAATGCAAGATATATCATTGTGAGATGAAAAAATATTTTAATATTTTTAAAAACCATTTTTGAGACCCCCTACATTTAAAGGGTAATAATTATTCCATTAGAAATGTGAAAATTTGAAATAATATTCTAAAAATAGATAATACATAAAGTTATTTAAAATGTTAAAATTAATCTATTTTTGGAATTAATGACTATGGAGATTGATTTAAAAGAAGTTATTTTATTTGATATTAATTTTTTAATATGTTATAATTTTATAAGAAATTATTTAAGGAAGAATCATTAATTTAAAATTTTTATTTTGAATAGACTGAAAGATAATATACCATATAATAAAATAGATTTGTGGATGAATGAAATCATAGAAGAATAAAGCAAATGAGGTACCACTATAACTAAAATAAATGAATGTTTTTTAAAATAATAGCTTATAATTATTATTGACTTCAATGTAATAAATTTATTCTTATTTAATTATAAAAATAACCAAATTAATGACTTATATATTTAAAATATTATTATCTATTCTATTTTAATCCATTCAATAATAATCATTAATTTTACATTTACTGGTTACTTGTTTATTGTTTTTCATCTGTGAATTTTAGTGATTATTAATTTTTTTTACACTCCTTGTAAGTTTGATGTCAATCCTTATTCCATGAAAACATTTTCACCATTACTATATTTTTTATGTTACTAGAATGTATATCACATAATGATATGTAATGTTCAAGTTTCATTGTGTACATGTTATAATTATTAATTATTATTATTAAATTGTTTTAGATCATATTCCCAAAATCATTAATGAAGAAAAAGTTATTTTTTAGTAATACTATTAAATAATAATATCTCCATTATAGAACCTTAATAATTCCATAAATACCACTTATAACCATTAATTTGTTTTGATATAGACATATATGTTTAGCGGTGATAGAAAAGGGAATCTCTCAATAATTGAGGTGATATTCCGCAGATAGCATGAGTAACATTTTATTTTTTATTATGGATTAATGGAAGACATATAATTGTTTTATAATAGACACTATATCATTTAATTATACAATTTATAATGGTGTTTTTAAATTACTATTAATTGAATGGGTTTCTTGAGGGTGGATGAGAAAAATATAGAATAGAAAATTATGGAGTGTATAATTCTCACTTAAGTAGTTCTAATATTCTCAATAGATTTCCTTTGGAATTGGATAACATCAGCTAGCACAGTAATAGGGATATAAAGAATGTAAGATGGATTCAGTTTTATATAAATTTTAAAGGACTAGTGTGGCTTAAAGTGGGTGTAATTGACCTCACTTTTTTAGTGAAAAAGAGAGAATATTTCCTGAAAAAGAATGTTTTTTGAAGGGTAAAGATTAAATAAAATGGTATTTATTAATGTTAGGTGAAGTAAAATTTCTTAGAAAAGTGTATATGAAATTAAGACGTAATAATTTTATTATATATGATCTATGCTTCGGGTAAACATAAACAAATTTGAGCAACATCCATTATAACATATTTACCATCATTAACAATGATGAACTATTTAACATTTTAATTATTTTTTCATAAAAATATTTTATGACACATAAGAAAAAAAAATTTATTGGTTGAATTACAATTTCAACAATGTTTAATCTAATTTAATTCTTAAATATAAGAAATAAACCTTTTAAATTAAATCTTATGTTATATCAGGAAAACAATTTTATAGGAAAATGTCTTTTTATTCATTTAGTGTATTTATTTTGACATCATATATACATTACTATATAAATGTATGTTAATATTTTGTTAATGTTTATACACCACATTAGAGCCATATTTTAATAGAGATATATTTATTTTAAAATATTATACAATTTATATAAATACTATTATATGATAAATATTTGTTTTATGGTGGAACTACTGTTTACATTGGTAAATTTCTTATGTTAAAAATGATAGTGAATATATTACAAAATATAAGTCTTCTTTTTAAAAAATTTAAATCATTTTGTTCTTATAAATTTTAAGTATTTGATAATGATTAATTTTATTATAACCACTCATATTGTAAAAATATTTTTTAATAAAATATAGTTTAAAACTAAAATTATTTTATTATTTATTAACTAAATAATGTTTTATTAAATATATCATTTCATTTTAAAAAAATAAAAATGATAAATTATTGAAAATAAAAATAATATATATTTATAATTTTTATATTAATAATGACATGTTTAAACCATCACATCTCATACTTGTAGAACCCTATAAGATTTATTCATAAAATCTTTGGATATGATAAGAAAAGAAGGTATTTATGTGAATCAATTCT
The DNA here is from genome assembly GCA_963277665.1 of Viscum album. Classification (NCBI taxonomy): domain Eukaryota; kingdom Viridiplantae; phylum Streptophyta; class Magnoliopsida; order Santalales; family Viscaceae; genus Viscum; species Viscum album. Next base: position 1,486,386,649 of record OY728128.1, read on the forward strand.
ACTAGCATAGAATTAATAGTAGGTTTTATAATCATTATTTTTTTCCAATTAATTATTTATCTGAAGTTCTATTTGTTGGTGTTCTACCTGTTTTTTAATCTATACAAAACCCAAGGGAATCTACCTACCATCCAGGATTGGAAAAATAATATTTATTATGAAGACATAAACTACCTTATTCTGTTTCTTCTACAATCAATATGTATTTGATATCATGGTTATATCTACTTATATTAACTTCTTATATGTGTGTACTATAATGGACATATTTTAATTTTTAAATTTATTATTTATATTTAATTTCTTAGCTAAACAAGATATAATAATAATAATTATTTATAATTCCCGTAATGTTGAAAAAATCCACACGCTCCTTGATGAATGAGAAATTTAGAGAAGTTTTCATCATGTTATAAGAAAAGTAATAAAAAATAAAAAAAATTAAAACCATATCACACCTTAAATCATCAACAAAACTAAAATGAGGAGTTACCATGGTTCAATGTGGAAATTTTTTCGTAGTTTATATATATCATTAAAAAATGTTGTCTCCATGTTTACCAGGTCGTTGTGGGTATCATAGATCTCTTATGTAATTTTGTTTTGTGGGAAAATATTATGAGATTATTTTTTAATTTGATGATGATAGGTCATTATTCATCATTGATGATACATATATAGAGTCTTAGGAACATAGATACATCAGAGAAATTGTATTTTAAAGTTTAGTGTTTGTTATTTATATATATTATTTTGAAGTTAGGTTATTTCAATTATTATAGTGGTTATATTCATTAAAATATTTTAATCACATTATTTAAATTATTTTAATTTTTTTTATATTCTTAGTGTACTATACTAGAATCAAGTCTATATGATGAGGAAAAAATATTCCACATCCTTTGTAGTATTAATATGTTAATCATTAATGATATAAAAATTTATAAAATTAAATGAAAATATTTCTCATGATATGATGATTTTAATCCTATGGTATGTGAATTTAGAGATTTTACAAAACTCAACCAAGCATTTGTGATGTTTATGAAACCATGAATTCTATCTGTCCATAATTTCATGATTTCTATTGGATTTCTAAAATAGGACTATTTTTTAAAATTTCATATTTGGGATTAAAGGATTGTAAAATTGGTATTTTTCTTGATTGAGATATATATTCTTGACAACAGTAAAATGTGTTGGACACCAGGTATATTATTTGAGGATAATGAAAATATAAATTGAGCAAAACCATATATTTTAGAATTTAGAGTTTTAATAAATCATTATAATATGTTGTGTAAGAACTATTTATGAGAGTCATAACCTGAATGGTCATGTTTTTTTGGAGAATAAAAAATGTGACACGTCCACTAAAAGAGTGTACAATAACATATCCAGTTCACTAATAAGGAGGATCATCATTCATAAAGTGTTATTGGTATATTTTGTAAAGAGATAAGAAATAAATACATATAAAATACAACTCATTTAATAATATTTTATTCAAAGATGGTATATTGGTATAATTTCATATATATTTTTATAATATTTCAGTGGAAAAAAATTTCATATCCCTTTACAATGAGTTGTTCAAATATTTTTGGTAGAGAAAAGAGAAAGTAGAATTTTCATTATGTAACAAAATCATATCTGGATATCATTGATGTAAAGAATGTTGTAAACATACTAATTTTGAGAGAATATTATCCTTATATATCAAGTACGATCATTATTGAGTTTGTATGAAGTACAAATGATAATGGAGTGACCTTTGGGTGATTGTATACGATTAGTAAAAAAATTTGTTAGGGAAGTTACCCTTCTGTTAGAGTATCCTTTTCCATAATTAATATATCAAAAAAAATGGAGCAATGTGTGTGAAATTTGTAACAATTGAACAATATTTTTCATATTCTCCATGGATTTGGAATTTTAAAGGTAAATATCAGAAAATCATTGTGTTTTTTTATTTACATTATACATATACATTATGTCATAGGTGTGGATTTTTATGAGGGATATGGATTCTGATAACTTCCAAATTACATTAAACTAATATTAGATGATAGGTAATGATCATGTTAACAGTTGTAACTGTTCAAAAATATAAATATCTACATCATAAGATACCTCAATACAGATATTATTACCCACTAATAAAAGATTTGTATTATAGGCCATATGATCTATCTTGTGATTTAATTAATCATATCTTTTTTTAATATTATTTTATTTATTAAATTTATTATGAAGGCACCAAATTTTTTTTGTGTTGACTCTAATTTCATAAAATGAGTTATTTATATTTCTCTATAGGTATATGAAAATTATTTACAATTTTGTATTTATTATAAAACTGAGTTATAATGATTTTAAGAAAGAATTACTTATGCAGTGGTAATAAAAATTCAAGAGACTATTTTAACCATTAAGGTATTATAGAATACCATTCATTGTGATTTAGATATTGTGATGTGTGAACATTTAATGGTGATATATGTATACAATATATTAAATAGATGTGTTATGATTTACCCCAAATGAATAAATTTTAAATAAAGTGAATTTGAGTTATTTTTAGGCGATTTTAAAGAAATTATAAATATATCAAATGATAATATATAGATGAATATTAAAAATAAGTTCACATAGAAGATATTTAAGGATATTATGTTTAATATTATTGATTTCATAGATATCCCATAAATACATTTATACATCAAGGGATTTAAAAGGGTCTAGAAATTTTTATTCACACAAACTGATGGATTATAATAATGTTTTTAGTGAAGATGTCTAAAATGCTTCAAGTTTTAATCTAATAGATTTTGTGTGCTTGTATAAATGGAATATAAAATCCTTATAATAAAATTTATAACATTTTAAAATTAAATTTAAGAAGATTCTATGTTTAGAAAGAAATAAAATATAGAAAATAGTAGGCTGAAACATGTGGATATATCCTTGAAATTGTTTTTATAAGAATAGGTGCAATGATTATATAGGTAATGAATTTAAATGGATAAAAAAAAGCATGAAGTTGATGTTAAAATGTCCAGGGGGAAGGAATAAAAATAGAATACAATATTTTTGAAGACGTAGATTGAAGAGCGTTAATGTTTTAGATAATATTTTTCTTCCAAAATGAGAAATATAAATACATAATTAAAGTAATCATTTTAATGAAATTTAAATATAAAAATATTATTATATCTTTAATGAATAAATAAAATTTATACAAATAACATATAGTGGCTTCAACATGTTTCGTTAAAAATAATTCAAATTTGAATGCATTGACGGAAAAATTATTACCTGCAATATTTGGGGATAATTATATTTGAAAAAGAATGAAAAAGAGTTGATACTAACATAGAACCGTTGTACACCCCATGGATGTGTGAATAGAATATTTAATTTTTAATAAAAAAAGAAATTTCACTATAACATCTCAGTTAAGATAATGAATCTTGTTGTATGAATTATGAGGGATTGAATTTTTTATGGTAACCCAAGGTATATGGAATGTTAATATAGAACAATAGATTATGGGAGTACCAAAAGGAGTGTCATTACTCTTATATCAATGGAGATGATTTTCAATAGGATAAATGTTTAATAACATTGAAAATTTTGTTTTATGTTACTATATGAAAAAAATGAATGATGTTAAATGTTTGTGAATTATGAATTTATGGTTTCAATAATAAAACAACTACATTGAAAAAAAGTAAATTAAAGTTTAGGAAGAAAGAGTATGTTATCCCAGCTATACAAAGGGAGGATAAACACTTTCATAAGTACGTACTAAAGGTAAATATCTCAATTATAGTATTACTATAATTAAATGAGGAGAATCATTTTTTATGATATTTAGGATTAATAATTCCCACTATAAGAAAATAAATTAATAGTATATTTATTATAAATAATAGTAAATTTTTAATAGAAAATCATAAAATAATGATATATCAAGAAAATTAAAATTCACTAGTAATATTAGATTTACAATGGAATGTTGGGACATTTTATAAATATAAATGAATATATTTTTAATGTCTAATTTTTTTTATACAGATAATATATTTTAGAGGTGACATTCATATTAGTCTTGTTAAGATGTTATAAGAAATGTGTTATTTCATTAATAAAAACAATATTCCTAAAAGCGATGATTTTTATAATGTACCACATTCCAAATGATTTAGATTGATATAGTTATATTTGATGTGGTATAAGATTAGGGTGACATATGATATATTTGATGAGTGTGTGGAGTGTATAGAATTACATGGAAGGTACGAACTTCATATATGTATTGATAACTTTAGAAAGTATCAGTTGGTATCAAATCCATCTAAAATATATTATATGGTATCATGAATGAGTAGGAGAGTCAAAAATGGTATTAAGAAGAGTTTTAAGAACCCATATATAATTATCCTAAAAATATATAGTTGGTTTTAAAAACATTTAGTTTTTTATCATACAATGGATATGGAATATGAATCCTTGAACATTATTGAAAAAATCAACATTAATGAAGAAATTTATAATTAATTTTCAAGTGTATCTGGTAATATTACCTCATTATCAACATTCTAATTTTTTAAAGAGATGATATACCCCACGATGAAGAGAAATTTTTTATATAATGGTATGAATATTATAATTTAAGTGGGGATTGTATAGATGATTCAACATCTAATTTGTTTATTTCATAGAGTAGATATTTATTATAAGTAGAGAAATAATTTTAGATAGTGGGATAATTCACAAATATTTTTCTCTTATATTAATTAATGTAATTTTCTAATATATTCATGATTTAAATCATTGGTAGTTTTTAAAGGAAGTATAAGAAGTTGTTTCATTCTCGAATATAAGTTAGTTAGTCCAACGAAAATCATTGATTTTTTATATTTTTTTGTATAATGTGTTTTGAATTAGTAAGATTATATGATTGTTGGAAAGATATTTGGAACGTTTTATGTTCACTGAAATAAATTATACTAAAAAATATAATTAATTTAGGAGTAATGAGAAACATGAAAATTGTGAATGGTTTAAAATTATTAGAATAAATAGAACTGTAACCAATAATATGATGTAAACATTAAAGATAATGTCTAAAAATAAATTGCTTACAAATATATTATATGATTTATAGTTTTAATGTTTTTAATATATTGTACTATATTGATGTATAATAAATGTAATCAAGGATCAATTAGAATAAAAATTGGTAACATAGTTCTACATCATTCATGAAATTAGATAGATAATTATAGTGTTTCAAAGTTTACATTTTTCTTAATAAAATATTGACGTATGAGTGTAGAAAATAATTATAATATTAGTGCATTATATTACTATTCTATAAGGATTTTAATTAAGCTGTGAAATAAATTCACATAATTTATATAAATATGAAGAAGATATTTATTTAATTATATTCTAAAAGGGGTTGTTGGGATAGATTGTTAAATAGAGGAGTTAAAAAGCACTATATGTCCACATGATAATGGGGATTTAGTTTTAAATCTTATGGGAGAGAAAAATTATATTAATGAATTAGTTAGGTTATAAAGATGGATTTATAGAGGAATTGAAAAAAAATCTAATAGGGTAGTCTATTATAAAAAAAGGTATTCAGTTTTTCTAGTAATGATTGTTTTTTATGTACATTTCGAATCATTATAGAAGATGATTACAACATAAATTTATTGTTAGGATTATTAAATGTCAATTATTTAAGACCATAGAAACAAATAGACCTTGATAAATAAATGTAACCAAATTTACATATGATTGGAACATATGTTGGTTATAATTCATAGAGTTAATAATTATATTACACATGAGAGATCGTTAGTGTAAGAATTTATGTATCTAGAATGATTATATAGATATAAAGGATATAATGGTCATGGAATATAATAATTAAATTTTTTAGAACTTTTATTAATATTTTGAGAAGGTTAAAGAGATAATAAAGAGATAAAGATAACTATATCATTTAGACAGGTGATCTGGCTAGTTAATGATTTTTGTTATGATCTACTCAGGTGATTTATGAAGTGTTATATAATGTTTATTGATGTTTTATTGGAACTCACTGATATAAAGATTACCAATGTAAATATCAAATGTATAAAAATTATTTGGAATTTATAAATAAAATGATACCAATGTTTGTAATAGAAGAACTAAACAAGGGTTTATAATCTCTATACTAAATTTTTTCATAGAAATGAAAGAAAATTCTAATAGAAAGCAAAAACCTAATGATGAATGTAATAAAACTAAAATTGATAAAATAGATAAACAATTACCATATACTATGGTAGGATTTCTAAAATAATTAGATTAATATTGAAAAAATATATGAAACATGTGTCCTAAATATAAAAAATATATATAGAAAGAAAATATATATTATGAATAATATTATACATGTACAAGTGATTATTTCTATTTCAAAGATTAGTCCAACAAGTACCATTAGTTACCACACCATTCTATCATTTAATTGGACTTTCTATTCAAAAATAAAAGGACTTGTATACCTCATATTATAGTACCTTAATATATATATTATACTGAAATCTGGAACACTTATAACGTATCCCTATTTTTTTTATCAATTTTAGAAATTAATTCTTGTAGAAACATACTTTCAAACAATTTTCTTTTTCACTACTATCTCCCACTGATTATGTATAATTTTTTTGAAATTAATTCCATACAAAAATATGAAATATGTACCTACAAAATTAGGTTCACAAAATAATTTTTAACAATATCTCAAAAACTACTGAAAAAATTATTTTACACATTAGGTTTTTTAATTTTTATGACGCTTATTAGACACCGTTACTAAAGGAGACATTGTAAATATTTCTAAAAACTTTATAAAAAATTATTCATTGTAAATATATAATGGAACTAATTTTTTACGTTGGATATTAATCAACTGACATAATAGATCATATATTACATCCATTTTTTTATATGAGGGATGTGAAAAATGCTTCAGGATGAAGGGTTTTTTTACATTAGTTATTAAATATCTAATTTAAATAATCATATACCACATCTATTTTTATTTTAATTCTGTGAAAAAATATCCTAAATCCTTTTTAACGTCGGTCACTAATTAACCAACATAAAAAAAATCTATTCCACATAGGTTATTTTGAAACCAACATGAAAGGGAGTCCCGATGAATGGTTTTTACATTGGTTATTTTCTAAATGATGTAAAAAAACCATATACCAAGTTAGTTTCATTAAAAGTGATGTAAAAAACAACAAAGGATATTTTTAACAATGATTTTTAAATAACCAATATAAAAACTTTTTTAAAATAATTTATGTTACCCATCCTCTTCACTACCGACTAAACTACAAAAATAAAAAAAACACAAAAAATTAAGAAAAAATAAAAACAAGCATAAAAATTACATATTAATAATTAAAAAATTAAAAAATTAAAAATTAAAAATATAAAATAAAAATAAATAAAAATAAAACCAAAATAACTAGATAATATAGATTTACAATGACAACATTCAAAATTAAAATATTCACTAAAAACAAACTATAACTCTATCAATCTTATAAAATGATTTTCCAATTCCATTTGTATGTGTGTGATATCTTTTGAATAATAAGGGTTAGGGTCATTAAAAAGCTATACATTAAAAGGAAAAAGTTAACTTTTATAATTAATAAAACAAATGAAATATTAAGGAATAGTTTATAAATAAATCTAACTTGGTTGAACTTCGTAACTATTCTGGTTATAATTATTTCATATCTAAATCTTAATACATTATATCCATATTCTTTGAATCCTTTTTTCTGAAAATTCTATTTTAAATGCGGTTTTAAATTAAAAATATCATTTTTATATAATATATCTAAAACATACTAATTATAAATGGAAATCCACCTTACATTAATATATTTGATCTTGGAATTCTGTTTCTTTCTCTTTTTTTGAAATGAAATCCCATACAAAGATAGAAAATAATATTAATGAAATAAATTTAAAATTAATTATAATATAAAATAATATTATGAAATTAAAAATTACTTTTCTAACATGTTCTTAAAATTTTCTCACACATCACTATAGATTGATCTTTTCTAATAACGTGTTTTATCCCTTGAAAAACAAAACCTGACATCCAATGGTCAATTATATAAAAGAAAATCTAATGTTGGTGGTTATTATGTTAAAATATAAATAAAACATTGAGAGATATATGTTTCATGCCTCTCAATATAAGGAAACCTCCAGCATTGTATAATTATATTCCATTCAAATCCTTTATTAAGATAAAATATTATTTCTTCTTCAATCAATGTTTTCAATTATGGTGAAATGAAGTGTTGGTCTATCAATACATATATATCTATCTTTTCATTATCCTCAAAAATTTAATAAATATACTTAGAAATAAACATACATAATTATAAATTTTCCAAAAATTTAAAGCACGGAATGATTTATATTTAGACTTACATGGAAACAAATTGCAACACGTTGATGCCCAAATTATCTCTAATTACAAGCTCCGTGATATAATTGTTCAAAATCCCCTCATTTATTGTACACCGAGATACATGGGATTCCATTTAAAGTGTATAAAAACCCATGAAATTTAAATATCTTGACAATCTATCAAGATTACTAGAATCTGTATTTGAAGCCATATCCATTTGTCTTTGTTGTTGGATATTCAATATTTATATTACTTTAATGTATTTCTATATATAAATAGATATATATATTAAATTGCGAATGATAAAAAAAATTTAATACAAAAAATAAAATAAAATATAAAATATACACATACCTCTATAGTAATATTTTGAAAATGTCTAGATTTCCAAAGTAAAAAGTAGCAGATAATTTGTTCAACTATCCTCACCTCATAAGTAGGTAATGGTACTCCATCTAATATATCTATAATATTATGTACAATGACCCTATAATGATCTATCTCTAACTGTTGATGATGAATGGTATCTCTTATTTAATATATCATCCCATATAAAACTATATGATAGTGAGGATCATCAACATATAACTCTTAGTAACTAAGAAGGTCTGGGGGAGGAGGTGTTATAGTAGGATAGAAATGAGGTATATAGGCAGTGGTGTAGGAGTGGGTGTAAGAGTAGGATTAAAAATGGGGTCTATAGGTGGAGGTGGAAGATAAATAATGGGGTTTGTAGGTAGAGGAGGGGGGGGGGGGGATCTTCTGATAGCGGTGGTGGAGTGGGGGCTATATTATGAAATTTTATGTTCCTGTCTACAAATATTTATTTTATTGATTCTCTGATCTTTTCCTCCATCATCATATTAATATTTTGAACTTAATCTTCCAGATATTCTATATTTTTTATAAAACCCCTATATTGTAATATATGAAAAACGAGGTAACACTTTTCTCACTACTACACCAACTGGGTATCATCATTAATGAACTTGGTGTATATGATTTCCTAGTACCATAGATAAACTATCTTATCTGCCCTCATCTACAAATACCCCCTATGTTCTCGGATCCTCAAGAGAATCCTATTTGAATTATTTGAAAACTTTTGTGATGATTCAAATTATATAAATAGTTTAATTATCTTAAATAAATTAATAAAACAAACATATTATAATTCTCGCATCTAGGACCTTTGATTCTTCTATAATATATTTCTCCTTTGTGATCATTTGAGCCCTCATCTATTTTTCATGTCTACCTAGGGTGGATGGAGGGGAAACCTCCCTAGTTCTTGAAGACCCATCACTTAGTTTTTTGTAAATTTTCACCCATTATTTGTTCTTCCAGTAATGTATACCCTCCCCAGAATAAAATATGAGGGTATAGGTTTCTATATTAGATCTCCTGATGAGATCTCCTTGATTTCAATAAATTAAGAATAAGAAATCCTTGATAAATAATTAATAAGATCATTAATTTAATAAATATTCTTAAAGTATACATTTAACATACAAAAAATGCATCTATTATTCTAACTTCAAAAACTGTTTCCATGTGGATTCATCTATAAAAGGATATATATGACATGGATTGTCATGTTTTCAATTCCAAAAAAAGAACTTAGATGTGAGGGTTGACTTAGATTCACTCTCTATCTAAGAATCCATTAATAAATATTTCCTCTTGACTCTTCCAGTGGTAGGTATATCAAATTTCATTTTATAAGAAGAAGAAAAATATATTATACTATAAACATTTCCTGATTAGTAAAACAATTACAAAATATCACACCAAAATGGTCTCCCACAACTGATATAATGTTCTTTTATCAACACTTATCTAATCATTAATCAAAATGTTGACTTCTCTTTTACCCTGATTTGATATAAAACTCTTTAATTGCTTTGAATTAGTACCTCTTGGAATACCATTGTCATAAAAAATCTACCACTATCCTATAGTTCTTACAATGAACAACTGGTAATTTTGGTAAATGCGTGCTTCCACATTTACTAACCATCGAACTATTCTTTGACTTTGTGGGAGTATATAATGGATGGGGATCTTCAAGAGGAGAATGTACAAGCTCCTCTCTAAAGGTATGATCAGGACATTCATCTCTATAAGTATGTGTTCGATCAGTTGATTGATCTGTCATTATCCTTCAAATAAAAGAAACCAAAATTTAGTACAAAAATATAAAAATTCTACTATTATAATTAAAATTTAAATGAAAAATGAAAAATTATGAAATAAAAATGTAAACTAAAACTTAACACATTAGTATTAATATTTTTATAGTTAACTAAAATGCTAACAATAATGATTTATGAAATTCCATGTAAATGAATGAAGAAAATCTAAAATTGGGGTACGAATATTCAAATTGGTATGACCTAATAAAACATTTTTTACACAAAAAAGAATATTTTTTCAATATAATATTATAAAATATTTTTTTATCTTACATAGTAGATTTCAAATAATTTTAATTCAAAAATATATATTAAAATATAAGTTACGTATTGGTAACCATGGTAAACTAAACTAAACTAAACTAATATAAAAAAATTATGTATTCATTTTAATATGTGTTTTAATATAGGAAAAAATTAAAATATCTAAAAACTTCTTATATTAATAAAAGTAAGTGAGAAATAAACATATGTTACCCATAATATTGGGAATGAACTATTGGATTGTTTTCCCAAATTCCTTTGTTAGGATAGTTACATATGCAAAAAACAATGTCTACATTGTGCTTATCATTTTTATCTATTAATATTTCCATAGAAGTAGGGACATTATATAAATTAGCATCCTCATCAAGTTGATCATCCCCAATATATTGTTTTTTCCCTTGTAAAATAATATGCTGTTGTATATCATATTGATCAAGAACATAGAATTTTTTTACATGTGTTGTCATTATAAAATAATTAGTCTTGTATTCTAATCTATTCATATTAACAAGTGTCCTTTAAAATTCCTCATGTATGAAATTGTTGTTTCTGAAAAAAAATTTCGTCAGACACTAAAACATTAAATTTAATGTAACCAACCTAAAATATTTCTTCAATGCATCCATACTATTAAATTGATGCATAAATTGAGGATTTGACATTAGAACTTGAAAAATGTATTTCTTCTGAAAAAACCAATACACCACTATTCTAAACTGCATTTATGTTGTCATGATATTTTGAATGAAATTTATAGCCATTAATGTTATACAAAGACCATGTTATCACATTTAAACTTAAAGAACCCATTAAATATCTTAATGTCTCTGATGCATTTGATCTAGACAGAATTGTCTTTTTAAAACCATGGAAAAAATGTTTTTTTATACTAATTCAAAATCGATATTTCATTTTTCTTTGGAAGAAATTGTTTCAACTCATTAGTATGAAATGTTTTATATGTTTGATAATCATCTATGTTATTCAATATGTATAAATATACCTTCTTTATTTATTCATCTAACCATTATTTTACTTTCATTCTCGGAATACCATTTCCCCCATTATTAACTCGTTCATGTAGAGATGGTGTATAAACAATGTGCTCTAATGTAGAAAAGTAGCTTGAACAAAACTCTATAAACTCCTCAGAAATATACTTGTAAACATTGGAGGCTTCATGTCAATATGAATTAATAACATACTCCTTCAATATCATCATTTACCTTTCTAAAGTATATATCCAAAATAGATATAATGTTTGACAAATAATTATTTATCAAACAAGATGAACCATTAAATGCACCATTATATCAAAATAATTAGGAGGAAAATACATTTCCAATTGGAAATGTAAAGAAATTTCTTCGTTTTCTAATGCTTTCTAAGCCACTAGATCAATCAGATTATTAAAAATTAAACTGAAAAAATAAAACACATTCATGATAGTCTTTCTAACGTTGATGGGAAATATTCCATGCAATGATACTAGTAGAAGTTGTTGCATCATGATGTAACAATCATGAGATTTCATATATCTCAACTTTAAATCATTCAATGAGATTTTTTTTACATTTGATGAATAACCCTGTGATGCTTTGATATCATGAAGACACTGAAAAAAGATAATTTTCTCTCTCTTGGATAATGTATGAAAATTATTTAGATGAAATGTTCATATTCTATCAGGAGTTGAAGCTAAATCCAAATATATTCCCATTGATAGTAAGTCTAATATTGAATTCAACACATATTTTGTATTTCATTGAATTCCTGACAATTTTCTAATTGAGTAGTCACTTATATTCTTCTCTACATACATGAAATCTATGTTACATTTAATTTCATGATATCTCAAATATGGTATCTAAAATAAATTTACCGTTTCATCCAAATATGTTTATCATTACTAGATTTATGTGTCTCTATAAATGTCCCAACATGGTTTTTCACCATCTCAAAATACTCATTATTGGATAATGGTTTTTTGAAAATATCATATTCTTGTGAACCATTGAATGCTTTTTTATGCTTCTATAAGAGTGATCCATAGGAAACATATTTTGATGACACATGTATACTATTTTCTTCCCATGATGAAATTGACAATATAAAGGCTTTTGTTCGAAAATTTGACTTGATTTATTCCCCTTAACTCTTTATCTAGAAAAATTTCATTTAGATGTGAAGGCATTTCACTACAAAAAATACAGGCAAGGAAAGGGCTCGAGTTTTATCAGCGCTAATCAAAAAGTGCTGATAAAAGGGGGACAATTATCAGTGCTAGAAAAAAGCACTGATCAATCTACCCATTATCAACACCAATATTAGCACTGATAATGTCCACCAATTAACTGTGCAATAAAAAAGAACTTATAAAAAAGAGACTTTATCAGTGTTAGTAATAGTTCTGAAAAAACATTTTAACAGAAAATATTTTTATTTCCAAGAAAAATATTTTAATTATATTGTAAAATAATGGTTATGTGTATACATTAAATAAAAATTTCTTGTTTATTATGTTTATTATTTTTCTTTCATTATTTATTATTTTTTCTTTTAGTTGTGTCTTTGTTATATATTAATTGCACTACATGTTTATAATATTAGTTATAAATACCTTTTAATATATATATAAACACTTATTAAATATATATATTTAAAAAGATTTATGTTTCCAAATGAATGTGTCAATTGATGCATAAGTTCATATTCTCATGAATATATTCATTGTTTACCCTAATGTTGGCTATACGTAGTATAGTATTATACTTGGTGTATTCATTCATTTCCTATATATATAAATCTTTATCTTTTCATAAATACTTAAAACCATGATAAATATATTTAAATAATCAATAAATATATTTATTATGTTTCAAAATTTAAATATTTAGTTGTATATAATTATATAATTTTAAAAATATTATATTTTATTATTATTATCTACATCTAATTAAATAAAAATAAGTTTAAATAATTATAAAATTAAAAAATATTTTTTTAAATGATATTTATATATTTATAAAGTCCTTTTGATTATATTTATTTATAAATAAATGTCTTTAATGAGTCTATTCATAGAAAAATATATATATATATAATTTTTAAATTGAAATTAAAATAAATATATCAATTTATATATATATATATATATTTAATCATTATTTAAATTATTAATATATATATATATATATATAATTTTAACTATAATTTACACAAACAAATATATATATATATATAAAGTATTAAATTATAATAAATATATTAATTATATATATTTATAAAATTATAAATGTAAAAATTATATTGGTTATATTTTTATAATTATGAGTAAATGGTATGTTTTATCTATGCTAATTAAAAAGCACTGATAAAACACACATTTATCAGTGCAGATAAATATAGGCCCTTATCAGTGCTAAAAAACACATATAAAAGCAGGTTTTATCAGTGCTTTCAATTACACCACTGATAAAACATACTTTTATCAACACTTTTTATCTAGAACTGATAAAAGTTTTGCAGTGTATTATAAATAAACCCCAACATTCTCCTCCTTCCTCGCACCCCTCAAGCTCTCGCGTAAGGCGATCCATACTGTCACCGTCTCCTATCCTACCTCACATCTTACCTTTTCTCCTAACTCATCCACCTCCTCTATTACCGACTCCTATGCCACCATGAATCGAGCTTCGGCGCGAAGCTCTCCTCCGTTGCGCCTCTCCTCCCCTGGTGGCTCTCCTCCGTCACATCTCTCCTTCACCATGACTCTCCTCCGCCGTTGCCTCTACTCCACCGCAACTCTCCTCTTTCTTCCCTCTCCAACACCACAAACTCAGCTCCACTTCATACTGAACCACACCTCAACAGTTAGGTTTATGTGCTTTCTGATTGGGTTCACTTATTACAGTTTGATATTGATGGCGTTGTTGTGAATTGTACAGGCTAAACGCCCCGATGAAAATCTTGGTTGTTGGTGGTCCTTTTTTGCGCACTAAATTATAATATGATATATTATATCATTAATTAAGTCCTCATTCATGCTATTTTATGTTATATTTGATGAAATTTACCCTTCGATAGTTTTTATTTATATGTTTTATGACCCATAAGGATTTATTTACAACATCCTTCAAAAAAGTGAAACCTCTCAAAAGTGATACTAAATATGGGGAATTAACTTGATGTTTAATTATAAATAATCATTAATTATATTCTCCTCTAGTTTTATTTGGTTAAATTCAATTTTCCTATAAGATATTTTGAATTGATTGAATTAAAAATATTCAATTCAATGTGGGTTTTCATTAAGGTTATTTCAAAAAATTCAACATTTTTTCCCACACATTAAAAAATAATATTTTTATCATCCACTCCTATTTTTATTAATCTTACTTATTTTTCATGATTATATATTTAAATATTCATTTCTAAATTAAATTTCTTTGAAGTGTTTCCACTTCTATTGTAGAAAACAATATGAATTTTTTATGTTTTTATTATAAAAATTATTTTTAAAAGTAAAAGTCTTAAAAGTTTTCCAACTTCATTTACTAAAAATGTTATACATTTATCAAATTTCTATTATCGATGAATATTTTTAAATGAAAAATTTATCAATGTATTTTTACTTCATTTATTTAGTACACTATGTCTTTTTGAAGTTTGAATTTTTATAGATTCTATTAAAAGTAAACATTTTAAAAGTATTTATACTTCTCATTTTAAAAACCATTTGGTCTATTTAATAACTTTTTATTATGAATAATTTATAATAATTTTTTCAATAGTATTCTATTTCCCTTAAAAAAATTAAATATATATTTCTCTTCTATGTTTTGAAAATTTGTTATAAAAATGTTTTTATTTTTAGTTATATTTATCATCATAGTATATTTTTCCATGTAGTGATATTTTAATCACAATTTATATGTTCTTATGATATGTTTTATTTAGAAAAATTATAAATATAATATTCTTGGATTTCTTATGTTTGTGTTAGGTGATTTTTTATGAATTATTTAGGAAAATATTTATCTTTGCATTTTTGGAATTCATCCCGATCATTATACTTTATCTACCCCATTAATATTCTCTTTTTAATTTACCATAGGTTTCTCCTTCTCCCAATAAATGAAATTAATTTTTCATGAGGATTTAGGGATTTTGGTTTTTGTGTGTTTTATAGGGATGGTGACATTTTGTGTATTGTTTAACATTCTGTTAAAAGTATGTATTTCTTTTCTATTCCTTTATTGTATAATTAATAGAATGTGTATACTTTATAAATTTATTTTCAATTAATGTAGAGTAATGTATGGGTTCTTGTGTAAAATTATAAATTTATTTCTTAAATTCTAGGCTTGGAAGAAGGGGGTTTCACAATTATTTCTTGTACTATTTTTAAATTAGATTAATTCTCATGAAAATAATATTTGAAAAGGTTAATAGGGATATTTAAATGATTTTTATTATAAATTTATGTCTTATGAAATTTTTAGGTTATCAAAGGAATTTTCCATATGCTTGGAGAATGTTTTAGAATAAAAAAGGTATTTTTTAAATGTTCTTACAAAATAATTGAAATGATGAGACTTTAAAGAAGGGGAGTTAGACTCTACATACAAAATTGGTTTTCACGTGATGACCCATTTTTCACTTTAAAAAGTAAATGGTTTATTTCTCATGTGATCCTCAATGATTTACCCTATACGTTTTTCACTAGTTATGGGTTATTGATTATTTATATGATGGATTTATTATGTGAAAAGAGGATGTTATATTTGATGGTGTTGAAGGTGAGGTGTGAGAATTTTTTTTGTAATAATATTGATTTCTTTCTCACCTCCATGGTTGTTTGTTTATGTACCTCGGTTTTTTAGGTGGGAGGTCTTGATTCATGCTACCCTACTTAGTACACACACTTCAATGGTCTCCTTATTGTGTTTAAGATAAGTCTAGTGGGATGGTTCCATTATAATTAGTTAAGTATGGTTTAATTGGGTAGATTGTGATATGGTTGGATGAATCATATATAAGATGCTGGTCCATGTTGTTGTAGTTCCCTTTTAGGATCATCACACACTAGTATCTAGGGTATAACCCATGAAATTTTGTTCCATTATCGGTGGTTCTATATAAAAGATTAAATTATTTTATTGATTAATTCCCCTTATAATTACTTTATTAGTGAAACTATTAATACTGTTTTTATTTACTATTATATTGTTTATAGATCACACAGTTCCCTTCTTCATTTTGACTTTTTTTCTCCACTTGATATGGGTTCTTTATGAGATAATGAATGTTTGATTTTCAAGTGGAATACATATTAATGTTTTTTGAGAAGGGTAGTAACTATATTTCTCACAAATGAATTGGGTAAAATATTATATATCATGATATATAAATGCTATGTGAATAGGTTAGTAAGTATATAGGTTCAAAAAGGGTGAGTGTGATTACATTAAGCTCTAATCATAATAATACATGTGAATATGTTAGCATGTTTTAAGTTCATGGGTAAGTGTGATGGTGTTAATATCTAATCATAAATTTAAATGTGAGTATGGTTTTGGGTAGCCAGTGGGGGGTTCAAAACACCGGAAAAATGAGTTCACCCACAAGTAATGGGTTGGAAAATCCGTAAGGTTAATGAGAGGAACACTGAAAACCAGTGATTAGAGATAGATGGGGGGTTTCATGAGACATATAAGGCATGTATCCATCAATTATTTTCACTTTCTAGATAGTGGTAAGTGATAATATAATCTAGTGATTTTTCTAGTGGTTCACTTTTTAAATGATTCAAGTGTTTTGTAATGTTTCTTAAAAAACTATATTTGTTCAACAAACACTTTTTTGGTTTTAAATTTCTTTAAAATGGTATTAACGAAATTGGGGTTTTGACAAAGGATTTTTGAAAGTAATTGGTTTATTTTAAAAAGAGTTTGTAATTTTAAATAGAAATTTGTGTAAATGGATGTATTTTTAATGGGATTTCAATTTTGATTTTATAAATAGTTTTTAATATAGATTTAAGGTATATAAATTTTTTATCATTGGGTAATTTTTATTTCTACATTTTGTGTATTTATTTTGTTAAATATTAATATCATTGAATCAAATAGTATGAATATGAATAATGAATGGATGGATTCCCATCTTCTGACAAAAGAGTATGAAGATGGAGTGAAGGAGTTCATAAAGTTTCCAAAAGATAATGCATATGATACTTCTCAAATCCTTTGTGTTTGTTTACGATGTTTTTATTCAAGATATGTTAGTCTAGAGGTGTTGGAGGAACACTTGATCTGTCACGTAATAGATTGATGTTATAAAAGTCAGGATAAACATAGAGAAAATTATAATGTAGCTAGTAACTGGGATAATACTGCGTTTTATGGACCGTTTGATTTAATTACAAGTGTATACAATAAAGAAGACTGTATCGAGGACGAGATTACTAATTTTCATGATGATGAAGATCATATTAAGGAAACGATAAAAATAAATGAAGATGAACATTGTGACTGCCCAAAATTGACTGAACAGTTAAAGAATTGTGAAAAGATTCCATTGAATGATGGTTTTCCTAAATATACAGTATTTTCAGCCAATCTGAAGATGTATAATTATAAATAAGGAAACAGATATAGTGACTATAGTATTACGAAATTACCTTATCTCTTGAATGATATGATCCTAGAAGATAATGAGCTCCTAATATGAATATTTGATGCCAAAAGAATGATATTCTTGATGGGTATGATATCTGATAGAATACAAACCTACTCAAAGGATTGCATACTATTTTAAAAATACAACAAATCACTTAGAGAATTCCCAAAGTGTGGTGCTTTGTGATATAAGAAAGGTGAATCTAGTCCTACAAAAGTTTCATGGTACATTCCAATCATTCCAAGGTTTGAGAACCTATATACAAGTGAGGAGACAATATAAAAATTGATGTGGTACTCTGAAATAAGAAATAAAGATAGAAAACAATGGCACCTGATAGACTCTCCTCAATAGAATAGAATTTATCATGAGTATCCTGACATTGGAAATCAGATGAAAACCCATTGTCTTGCGTTATCTACATATGGAGTGAATACCTTTTGTTTTCAAATAATAAATCACATTACATGGTAGATTATGTTGGTAAATTATTACTTTCCATTGTGGTTATGAATGAAATGACAACACATAATGTTATCGTTGCATATATCAAGGTCAATACAACCATGTAATGATATTTATGTTTATTTGGCTCCATTGATCGAATATTTAAAATTATTGTGGGATTCAGGTGTTATGATGTATGATTCTAATATAAATGAATATTTCATATTGAGTTCCATGTTATACTAGATGATAAATGACTTTCATGCTTATGGAAATTTGTCAGGACATAGAATTAAAATAAATAATGTGGGTCCTATAGTCGAACAAGGTACATAATTAATTAAGTTAAAACATTCATTGAAAATTGTGTTTATAAGACATCATGTACTTCTAACCCAACTACATAAGTACCGATCTTGGAAAACAGCATTCGATGGAAGTTCAGAGGAACATACAACACCACCTCCACTAATAGGTGATCAACTATTTGAGAAAGATAAATATGTGGACACTGGTTTTGGTAATCCATTTTAAAAAATCCTTAAAAAATGGTTAGTAAAAGAAATCATTTTTTTGAATTACCATAATGGAATTGACTTTACGTCAGACATTTTCTTGATGTAATGCATGTTGTAAAAAATGTATGTGATAGGGTCATCAATACGTTGATAAATGCACCTGAAAAAAAAACAATAGAATTAAGGCTCAGTTGGACATGGTTGAAATGGGAATACGAGAAGAGTTGGAACCAGTAAAGGGTGAAAACAAATTTTTTCCCTCCTGCTACTTATAATCATTCCAGGAAGGAGAGATATCGGTTGGGAATCTTCTTGAATGACATAAAGGTTCTAGAGGGGAATTCATCAAATAATAAGAACATCATTTCAATGCATTATTTAATGTTAAAAGGTCTGAAGTCACGCGAATGCCATGTTTTGATGAAAGATCTAATTTCTATAGATTTACATTTCATTTTTTCAAATAATTCCTATCGTTCATTAATGAAGCACTATTTCTTATTCAATTCTATATATAGAAAATTCATAGACCCAGTGAAATTGCTGACTATGGAAAGATAAATTTTCATCATAATATGTGAGTTGGAAATTTTTTCCCACTGAATTTTTTTGATTTGATGGTTCATTTGATGGTTCACATAGTGAGAGAGATTTGGCTATGTGGTCATCTGCACTATAGATGGATGTACCCCATTGAATGGTATATGAATATTTTGAAAGGGTATGTCAAAAATTGAAGTATGCCAGAGGTTTGTATTGCGGAGCGATACATTATTGAGGAAGCCATTGAATTCTATATTGAATACCTATCCGGTGTGAAAATAATTGGTCTAATAAAATATCACTACACTAGGTGAATTTCGGGTGAAGGAATTTATGGTATAAAGGCTATCACAATCAATATTTCAGATCATGAGTAGGCCCACCTTTAAATTTTTCATAATTTTTTGGATGTTTACACATAAGTTAAAACCCACAATGAAATTCTTAGGCATATGAATACATAAAGGGCTGAAAAATGTATATAAAATAAACATAATTAACAGTTTATAGTATGGTTTCAAGACCATATTTTAAGGATTCAAAATAAAATACAGACTAAATTTTGGAACAACATTGATGGCTATCCAAAAGACCAGGTGCATTCGTATTATCTTAAAATAATTATGTATTTAATGATTATACATTATATACTAATGAACATAATAAAGATAGTACCAGACAGAATAGTGGAGTTACACTTGTGGCTGTAGTAATTCATGTTTCTAGTTCTAAGGGAAAAAATCCAATTTACATGAATATTTCATACTTTGGCATAATCAAAAAAATATGGGTGTTAGATTATACTAAATTATGAGTGGAAATTTTACAATGAAAGTGGTTCAATAACAGATGAGATATTAAAATAGTTGGGTTGGGATTTGTGAAAGTTGATTTCAGTAAGGAAGGGTACAAATACAAGCCATTTATAATGGAATCACATGCAGTATAAGTATTTTATGTTCTAGATCCCACAAACCAAAACTAGTCAATTGTTCTATTATCGACCAACACCACTGAACAATACGATGAAAATTCAATGGAGGATGACCCTTTCATTGGGTCTTCGCAATAATTTAGTAGTATTCTTAGTGTAGAAGGTGTTTTTTTTGTTATAGGAGACCACAATTAAGGGATTTGGATAGTCAATAGAGGGGTAAAATCCCTTCATCATTAAAAAAAAGAGTTCATTAATCATGTTATATATTTTTTTCTAATATACATTATGTTAATTTATAGAAATATCTATTCACTACTTCTATTATATTATCAAAATAAAATGTTAAACCTATTTTATAGATAATGACTTCTACATGTGATAATGCTCCCAATCCTAATGTATGAAATGTTTCTAAACCTACTGCTTCTCTCAGTGTAGATGAATAACATGTTTCTCAACCTGCTGCCTTATGTTAACATCTTTTCGCTGCTGATTTTATGTTAAGTAATTTAAATGTTAAACTACGGTTGAAGATATTGACTTCATCACGTCATGATGCTCCCAATCTCCAGATACAAAAGGTTTCTTAAATTGCTACTACTCACAGTACGGATGAACAATAGGTTTGTCAAAATATTTCTGGTCCCAGTGTAGAGGTACAACAATGATTTGAACATGATGATTATAACCCTATGGATTTGTATGACCATATGGATGATAATGGATCCGAGGAAATGAATGGAGATGAAACACCGGTGTCACAGAAAAAACAAAAGCACCATATTTTGACGGTATTAGCAAAATTAATTAAGGTTAAAGAGAAATAAATCAAATACGAGATTAAATTGAATAAGCGGGGCCAACATGTTAACCCCATCAAAGCCATGTTCAGTAGTTAAATTAGAATAATCACTCAGAAATGCATGAAGAGAAATGTAAATTATTGCACTATGATTTTGTAACGCCCCGACCCCAGTTACCCAGAGTCGGTGCATTATTACGTAACATTGGAAGGATCACAAAAGATTATGTCTCAAAAGACCGATTAGTTTAGTATCCTTAAAAACACTAGATACATTCATAAGTCTTACATTACATCATAAAGTAAAACAAAACTACAACAACATCTTGTCTTCATATCCCCTCATACTATCCCTACAGGTCACTCATAATATACTTCTTCACATCCTCAAAAAATTAAAACATTGGAAGGGGGTG
Source organism: Viscum album (assembly GCA_963277665.1). Taxonomy (NCBI): domain Eukaryota; kingdom Viridiplantae; phylum Streptophyta; class Magnoliopsida; order Santalales; family Viscaceae; genus Viscum; species Viscum album. The sequence continues at coordinate 1,486,408,972 of OY728128.1, forward strand.
AGCTTAGATTCTCAGTAAGGATAACAATATTGGAGAAGATTTAATTAATAAACATCATCATTTAAGGCAATTTATAACTAAAACAAAAGCCTTTTAAACTTGAAATTCAGCATAATATGGGAAAAATAAAATGAAATAATTCCATTTACTTATTCACATTGATATTATAATAGTCGAATAATCACATGAAATATCAATAACCACTTTCATAATGATGGAATGCATAATGCTAGACTATCATAACCACGTAGCCAAGGCCTCGTGCCAAGACTACAAATAAGATTTTGTCAAGGACTCGTGCCAAGACACTAGTTTGTCTCAAGAGACCTACCGATGCATCGAGGAGCTATAGCGGGCTCCACCCATCACTTATTAAGTCCAATTCATTCCTCATATGAACAGGTTTAATCAAATCACATACCATAACATAATAGTATCACATAAAACATGCATGAAGGAAACATAACATTTCCACATTTAAATCACAAGATATTAATACAACACATTGATATAAAAAAATATTATCAAAACCATTTTCAATACTAAAATGAATGAAAATTAAAACATGGTATTTATTTTTCATTTTAAAAAATGTTATGGCTTGTAGAGGAAGCCAAAACTCAATTAATGGTCACGACGGTGGAGAAGTCGTTGTCACCGCATAGGTATGAAGAAAAAAACATTCCTTTTTGTCATTTAGTAAAACGCTTTGTATAAAAAGATTCCTTTTGAATAAACATATATGTCAAAGCGGTTTGTACACCATATAAAAGAAATTTGTTTATAAAACAAAATATGCCTCAATGAATGGAGATTGAGATAAAGTCCCTTACAATGATCATATTGTAAGTAAAATTTATCTATTATGTGTATTCACTATAAGTACACATAAAGAAAGTAAAAACACAAGATAGGACATAATAATATCATGACATAATTTGAAAGTAGGAGATTAACCCAATGAACGAAAATTGGGTTAAGAAGTTTCCTTACAAAGATCATCTTTTAAATAAAGTAGATCTATTATGTGTATTCAATATAAGTACACATAAATAAAGTACAAATACAATATAGGACATAATAATATGATGACATAATTTGAAAGTAGGAGATTAACCCAAAGAACGAAAATTTAGTTAAGAAGTTCCCTTACAATGATAATCTTGTAATTAAAATAGATCTATTACGTGTCTTCACTATAAGTACACATAATGAAATTACAAATACAAGATAGGACATAATAATATCATGACATAATTTGAATGTAGGAGATTAACCCAAAGAACAAAAATTGGGTTAAGAAGTTCCCTTACAAAGATCATATTGAAAATAAAATAGATCTATTATGTGTATTCACTATAATTACACATAAAGAACGTAAAAATACAATATAGGACATAATAATATCATGACATAATTTGAAATTAGGAGATTAACCCAAAGTACGAAAATTGGGTTAAGAAGTTCCCTTACCTTGTGTCCGACTTAACTCGATTGTTCTTTAACTTCATGAATAATAAACTAGAGTTAATTTATAATTTTTTAAGAACCTTTTTCAAGTTTATTATTCGTTTTATATCCCTTATTACCATGATATGAACATTATGTAATTATTTAAGTTAATAACGGTCGTTTTGTCGATCTTTAGTACTTGAGTCAAAAATAAACTTCTTATAATTACAAGTTGTTCATGTGGTAAAATATCCATTATATCCAGAATTATATTCATGATGTAGATATCATATATATTATACATATCCAGTATATAAATTCATTTGTAATATTACATATCATTTAGATGTTAGAAATGAAATGCACCGTTCATGGAGATGGTAAGCCGTACGTTCGCATGAACGCTACTTTCATTTCTATTTCATATTTAATGGAATGAAATCGTAATGATATAAAGTTTTATTATAATTACAGTATAATATCATATATAATATAATTTACTCCATATTTTATACATCCCACATAAGGAATTAACGATTCAAATCACTTTGAGGGGGCTGTAGTCCGCACTTCCTAAAATGGAATTATAACGTTTACCCATAATAGAAATCATAAAGGTATGACATAAATGAGAAATAAAGAAGGATAAGGAAAAAATAAAAATAATATATATATCATATATGAAAATAGTGTCGTCATAATGGACACCATTAGAGTTGTTAAAAGAAGATTGAGCAATCATCATTTCGTGAGGCAGTAATTCACCACCCATACAAACATTATGTTCTTTAACCATTAGAAGAAGGTGTGTGTAAGTTTAAATAAAATCCTTCTCCTAAAAACATCCTATTATATTGAATATACTAGTTTTGTTTCAAAATAAAGGAATAAAAAGAGCTTAAGGGGTTGGAGAAGCAAAATAAAACAAAATAACATAAGAGAAGACATTACTTTAAAATCGGGTAACTCTTTTTTATTTGAGCCAAAGGCTTCCTTGGGAAGACTTCTGACCAAAGTTAGGTTTCTAGGAGTAAGATAGGGAAGTTGAGAGATTATTTGGGTAGAGTTTGGACGATCCAAATGTCTTTTATGGTGTGAATAAGGTGGTAGAGGTGGGGGCCTTTTATAAGAGGAGAGGAGGGGAACTCTTGGAAAGTCATGAAATGTTACATTATTATGAAATTATTTTCAGAATTTAAAGGTCCAAAAATGATATATTTCGAGGATAAGATGATAAGGGTTCGAAAGATACTCATAAAATATGTTTTTGACAAGTTTAAGTATTATATTTTATATTATCCTTCCATTTTATTAAAATCGTTATTTAATGAGGTAATCACTGCATCATCATGGTGTCATAAAATTTTTAATTTATTTAATGTCTAAAAATTATAAAAAAATTACCATGATGTAGGAAATCTTATTATATTTCTAATTAATATTTTTAGTCTAAATGTTAACTTATATAACCCCATGTCATAAGTTTTTTAGTAAAACAACACATGTTTGTGATAATTTTTTTTACTTTATATAAAAAGTTATTAATGTCATTTTCCTACCCATGTGGCTCCATGGGGTCCCCAAGATTACCTATGGATTGTATTTTCCGGCTATGACTCATCCAATAAGTTTTGGGCAAGTGTCAAGATATTTTTATATTTTTATAATATCATTTTTACTTTAAATTTCACTAATTGCCTTTAATCGCGATTAAGAAAACTTAAAAGTTACTATTCACCAAAAAATTATTTTAATCCCATTGAACCACATTTTAATTCATAATGAAAACCATGTATGTCGGATTTTTGAAAATAAAATCACAGAAGTGGTAATGTTTCATTTACACAAAAAATTAGTTTTTAAACTACCACTTAGTGGTTTCACTATTCATCAAAAATTGATGTTTTTCAGAAAAATACCAAAAATTCACCCTAAGCTATAATTGATATTCTGAATTCAAAAATGGTGTCTATTTTAAGAAATTCTAAATATATAAGTTTCATTAATTAATTTTATAATTAATTCCCATTGTCAAAACAAATAGCGTGTTTTTGAGAAACAATAACAATCAAAAGATTAACAATTGTTTATGTCCAATTTCAAAGTGAAATTAATTCTAATGACCACCATAGGATAAAATGGTAAAATTATATTCTAATTATACTTTAAATCCACTCAATATTATAATTTATCACTATTAATTATTTTTATTAAAAAAGTTGTTTTTAATTAAAATTTAGTAATTTTCACTATTCATCAAATTATAAAAGTTATCCAAAAAGTTCTAAAATTTCACCCTAGGCTAAATTCTATATTCTGAATTAAAAAATGAAGAAAATTTATAAAATTTCAAAAATTAAGTATTACTATTCATAATGGCTACTTTGACTGGTTGTGGTGTGTGTTAGAACTCGAAGTTGCGTACAACACAGGCTACTGTATTATTAAAAGAGAAGCGTGCTATGGAAGCTTACGGTGTTACATTTTCCCCTCAAATAAATTGCATCCTCTCAATTTGAATTTTTTCTTTGAAAATAAAGGTTGAAAATAGAAAATACCTTTATGGAAAACCCACATTAGAAATAGGGTTAATAAAAATATAACTTTAAAAGAAAGAAAGAGAAATACAAAGGTCACCCGAGATAGCCCATACTAGGATTCTATGAAAATATGGATATGGAGGGAAAACAAACCATCAAGGTCTAATGGAGAGTTGTAGAAAACAGGGTTAGGAGAAAGTTAACTACAAGAAAATCACAAACTTGTGATTGGTTAAACGATCATTGATTCCCCAGTAGGAAAATTTAACCAACAATGTTTTTGTTTTAAGTTACCTTTTATAATGTTGAGGAATTTATTTTGGAGATTTACTAAGAACGTAAGGAAATATACATACTTGTCATGTAGACTTTCATTATTTAATAAATTTTTACAAAATACCCATCTTTCACCCAAAAATATAATAGAACTCAAAAATATTATATTTATCCTAATTGTACAAGGTTCCAAATATTAACACATACCATTTAGAGTAGGAAAACTATTTTTTAATAACCAGGGACTTCCTGTAGGCTAGTGGTAGGTAATAAAGGCCTGTCGCACTATGGTTGTTGGTTTGATTCCTGCAGCTTTGTCCGACGTGATGGGTTATCCCCCAACCTGCAAGTTGTCCATTTCCTAAAACTATAGTATTATAATATTGCAAAAATTTTCTTCATAAATGTTTTAACCTTAAAAAATACAATCCATTGTTCAACATAATCCATTCCAACCTTTATAGTTATCCAAAATACCTTTGTCCAGACTTCTCTAAAAGGTCTATCAATTCCAAAATCAATTGTATCATCAGATTCCTTAAACAATGTAAAGATTCTCTTATTGTCACATACACAATTATGACTACCTTCATCATATTAAAACCTTAATGAAAACAACAAGTACTGAAATATAATCGTTATATATATCACATTATCTTATAACCAGAATATAATCCTTGAGTCCAAAAGCACCAATAAATTAATTATTCCACTTCAACAGTAGTAACTGCATAAGATTGTCCTTTATCCCTTGGCCTTTTATGAGGTATGTTTCCCTGACAATTAGGACATTCATTTGAATAAGGCCCCATTTCCCTACAATTGTAGCATTCAACATTGATAGCCTCTTTCTTTCCCTTGCAATCATGATCTTGGTGACCTTTTTCTACACATTTATAACAAACTCCCATTCCTTTTAGGCAAGTACTGGGGTGACTCTTCCCAAAATTATCGCATAATGGAAAATCATTCTTTCCCTTTTTCCCTTTATCTGTCTCTTATTGTACCAGTCTCTTATTCTCTCACTTTACTTTATTGTCATAAAATTTAGAGAATTCCTTTTCTGTCTTGATATCACATGAGACAATATCTTTGTATGACAAGAAATATTGTGAGACTAAGGCTCGACAGAGAAACAGTTTTAACCCATCAAAGAAACGATAAATATTACTTTTGGGGTTATGTATATAATCTACTTCATGCCTTGATAACCTTGTAATGTTAGCCCCATACATTGCGACATTCCCATCCTCCTTTTGTCTTAGACTCAGAAATTGCCTTTCCATATATGCTTGATGGTCATGTGGAAAGTATTTCTCTATGAAAATTTCCTTAAACTCCCTCCATTCCATACATGATACTTCTTCATCTTCCTTTGTGTTTTGAATCAGCAACCACCATTGATCGGCATCTCCAGTGATTCGGTAAACTGCCATGACAACCTTCTCCCTTTCGCTACACACCAAGAATTGGAATATTTTCTCTAAGGAATTTATCCATTGCTCAACTAATAATGGATTTGTACCCCCATTAAATGTTGGAGTTTGTTGCCTCATGAAGTGGTCTAACATTTATCCTCCATGTTGCAGATCAGGGTGCTCCATACGAGTAAGGTTATTATTCATAACCTGAGTGAGTTGTCCCAGTATGGTGATAAGTTGATCAGCACCAGTTGTATCACCAGCTCCACTATAATAATCTTGAACATGAGGGAAATCCCTACATAGAGTGCGTGCATTGATACAATTTCCATTCCTCCCACTAGGCGCCATTTCTAAACAATAGCAGAAACTAGATTAGTTTATGAATCAAAATACATAATTCCATACTTACAGAACACTTAACATAAATTGAACTATAATCATAAAAATGATTTCTTTGAGAAAGTATATACTAATAAACCCTTCATAATGGTTTGTAAAGAAAATGAGAATTATCTTAAGTATATCCCCTGAGAGTGTCATAACCAAGAGTATATCACCACCCATTGTCATGCACCAGTTCCTATTTGAGTCTTGCTCAAAGAGGTGTTTTCAGGTTTTACCCCTAGGTACATCTATGCCAGAGCCACCTCTACCTGCTCGTATCCAGAGAGGGATGTATTGCTTGGGAAACTCACAAAATCTCTGTAATACCAAAATTTGAGGAAGTTCTTCAATACTAATCCTCAAAGTATATTTTAGGGCTATGTGCTATAATCAGATTTTATCTAAATCTAGCTTCCAAGGTTAGTACTAAACTGACTCTGATACCAACTGTAACACCCCGACCCCAGTTACCTAGAGTCGGTGCATTATTGTATAACGTTGGCATGATCACAAAAGATCATGTCTCGAAAGGCCGATTAGTTTAGTATCATAGGAAACACTAGATACATTCATAAGTCTTACATTACATCATAAAGTAAAACTAATCTACAACAACATCTTGTCTTCATATCCCCTCATACTATCTCTGCAGGTCATTCATAATATACTTTTTCACATCCAGGAAAAATTAAAACATTAGAAGGGGTGAGCTCAGATGCTCAGTAAGGATAACAATATAGCGGAAGCTTTCATAAATAAACATTAACATTTAAGGCAATTTATAACTAAAAGAAAATCCTTTTAAAATTGAACTTCAACATAATATGGAAAAAATAAAATAAAATAATCCCATTTACTTATTCACATGGATATTCTACTAGTCGAATAATCAAATGCAATACCAATAACCACTTTCATAATGATATAATGCATAATTCCAGACTATCATAACCACATAGCCAAGGCCTCATGCCAAGAGTAAAAAATAATATTTTGTCAAGGCCTCGTGCCCAGACACTAGTTTGTCTCATGAGACCTGCCAATGCATCAAGGAGCTACAGCGGGCTCCACCCATCACATATTAAGTCCAATGAATTCCTCATATGAACAGGTTTAAACATATCATAAACCATAACATAATCGTTTCACACAAAACATGCATAAAGGAATCATAACATTTCCACATTTCAATCACAAGATATCAATACAACACATTGATATAATAAAAACATTATCACAACCATTTTTAATACCAAAATGAAATAAAAATAAAACATGGTATTTATTTTTCATTTAAAAAAATATAATGGCTTGTAGAGGAAGCTGAAACTCAAATAATGGTCACAACATTGGAGAAGTCATTGTCACTGCATACATATGACAAGAAAAACATTCCTTTTTGTCGTTTAGTAAAACGCTTCGTATAAAAATATTCCTTTTGAATAAACTTAAATGTCAAAGGGGTTTATACACCATATAAAATAAATTAGTGTATAAAAGAAAATTTTCGTCACTGAATGGTGATTGAGACGATGTCCCTTACAATGATCATCTTGTAAATAAAATAGATCTATTATGTGTATTCACTATAAGTACACATAAAGAAAGTATAAATACAAGATAGAACATAATAATATCATGACATAATTTAAAGGTAGGAGATTAACCCAAAGAACGAAAATTGGGTTAAGAGGTTCCCTTACAAATATCATCTTGTAAATAAAATAGATCTTTTATGTGTATTCACTATAAGTATACATAAAGAAAGTACAAATACAAGATAGGACATAATAATATCATGACATAATTTGAAAGTAAGAGATTAACCCAAAGAATGAAAATTGGGTTAAGAAGTTCTCTTACAAAGATCTTCCTGTAAATAAAATAAATCTATTATTTTTGTTCACTATAAGTACACATAAAGAAAGTACAAATACAAGATAGGACATAATAATATCATGACATAATTTGAAAGTAGGAGATTAACCCAAAGAACGAAAATTGGGTAAAGAAGTTCCCTTACAAATATAATCTTGTAAATAAAATAGATCTATCATGTGTATTCACTATAAGGCCACATAAATAAAGTACAAATACAAGATAGGACATAATAATATCATGACATAATTTGAATGTAGGAGATTGACCCAAATAACGAAAATTGGGTTAAGAAGTTCCCTTACCTTGTGTCCGACATGACTCGATCGTTCATTAACCTCCTGAATAATAAACAAGAGTAAATTTCTACTTTATTAAGAACATTTTTCAAGTTAATTATTCCTTTTATATCACTTAATACAATGTTATGAACATTATGTAATTATTAATGTTAATAATGGTCGTTTTGTCGATCTTTGGTACTTGAGTCAAAAATAAACTTATTATAATTACAAGTTGTTCATGTGGTAAAATATCCATTATATACAAAATTATATTCATGATGTAGATATAATATATATTATACATATCCAGTATATAAATTCATTCATAATATTACATATAATTTAGAGGTATGAAATGAAATGAAGCTTTCATGGAGACAGTAAGCCGTATGTACGCATGAACGCTAATTTCATTTCTATTTCATATTTAATGGAATGAAATTGTAATGATATAAAGGTGTATTATAATTCCAGTATAATATCATATATAATATCATTTACTCCATCCTTTATACATACCACATATGGCATTAATGATTCAAATCACTTTGAGGGGGTGGTAGTCTGCACTTCCTAAAATGAAATTATCGTGTTTACCCATAATGGAAATCATAAAGGTATGCCATAAATGAGAAATACAGAATCATAAGGAAAACATAAAAATAATATATATATCATATATGAAAATAATGTCATCATAATTACCACCATGAGAGTTTTTAAAAGAATATTGAACAATCATTGTTTCGTGAGGCAGTAATTCGCCACCCGTAGAAACATTATGTTCTTTAACCATTAGATGAAGGTGTGTGTAAGTTTAAATCAAATAATTCTCCTAAAAACATCCTATTATATTGAATATACTTATGTTGTTACAAAATAAAAGGAAAAAAATAGGTTAAGGGGTTGGAGAAGAAAAATAAACAAAAGAACATAAGAGAAGACATTACCTTAAAATCGGGTAACTCTTTTTGATTTGAGCCAAAGGATTCCTTGGGAAGACTTCTGCCCAAAGGGAGGCTTCTATGAGTAAGAGAGGGAATTTTAGAGATTATTTGGGTAGATGTTGGATGATCCAAAGGGATTTGATGGTGTGAATAAGGTGGTAGATGTGGGGTCCTTTTAAAAGAGGAGAGGGGGGGCACTCTTGGAAAGTCATGAATTGTTACAATATTATGAAATGATTTTCGGATTTTGAAGGTCCCAAAATGATATATTTTGAATATAAGGTGATAAGGGTTATAAATCTACTCATCCAATAGGTTTTTGACATGTTTATGTGTTATATTTTACAATATCCTTCCATTTTATTAAAATCGTTAATTAATGAGGTAATCGCTGCATCATCATGGTGTCATGAAATATTTAATTTATTTAATGTCTAACCTTTATAAAAAAATTACCATGATGTTGTAAATCTCTTTATATTTCCAATGAATATTTATAGTCTAAAATTTAACTTATATAACCCCATGTAATAATTGTTTTAGTAAAACAACACATGTTTGTGACAATTTTATTTTTACTTTAAAAAAAAAGTTATTAATGTCATTTTCTTACCCAATTGGCTCCATGGGGTCCCCAAGTTGACACATGGATTGTCTGGGTCGTCTATGAACCATCCAATAAGTTTAGGACAAGTTTCAAGATATTTTGTTTATTTTTATAATATCATTTTTACCTTAAATTTCACTAATTACCTTTAATCGCGATTAATAAAACTTAAAAGATACTATTCACCAAAAAATTATTTTAATCCCATTTAACCACATTTTAAATTCTAATGAAAACCATGTATGTCAGATTTTTTAAAATCAAATCAAATAAGTCGTAATGATTCGTTTACATGAAAAATTATTTTTTAAACTACCACTTAGTGGTATCACTATTCATAAAAAATTTAGGTTTTTCAGAAAAATACCAAATATTCACCCTAAGCTATAATTGATATTCTGAATTCAAAAATGGTCTCTATTTTACAAAATTCCAAACACATAAGTTTCATAAATAAATTTTATAACTAATTCCCGTTGTCAAAACAAATAGCGTGTTTTCAAGAAACAATATCAATCAAAAGATTGACAATTATTTCTGTCAAATTTCAAAGTGAAATTAATTCTAATGATCACCATTGGATAAAATGGTAAAATTATATTCTAATTATACATTAAAACCACTCAATATTATAATTTATCACTATTTATTATTTTGATTAAAAAAGTTGTTTTTCATTAAAATTTAGTAATTTTCACTTTTCATCAAAATATAAAAGTTATCTGAAAAGTTCCAAAATTTCACCCTAGGCTAAATTAGATATTCTGAATTAAAAAATGAAGTCCATTTTGAAAGATAAAATTTATAAAATTTCAAAAATTTTGTATTAATATTCATAACGGCTACTTTGATTGGTTGTGGTGTGTGTTAGAACTCGAAGTTGCGTACAACATACGCTATTGTATTATTCAAAGAGAAGCGTCCCGTGAATGCTTGGGGTGTTAAAGTTTTGGATGATATTAAGACATTTATGTGGGGATATATTATGGTAAATTATGATATCATTTTTTTAATTTACAAAAAATTAAATAATAAAACATTGACTTACACTTCATCATCACTTACAGAGTGTATTTATAGTAGATGATTCGCACAAAGAATATGTCTTAAAGGTTTTTGGAAGTATTCACCAGGGTTTTCACACACATTTAATGAAATATCATCTTAATGATGTTGCAGGGAAAATAAAACCGCACCCACCTCTTATTTATGCATAGTTGATAACCCAAGTATCAGGGGATGCTTTAACTGGACGTCGTGCAAAGCAGTATTTTTATGTACATTGTGTTTGGTAATAAGTTATTTCATGGTATGTGTATTCATCACTTTGATTGATACTATTTTATTTATGAATATCAACTGAGTTCTGAAAGAAAAAAATGGTCATCAAAACCATCATACCCCTACTATAATGTATGTATGGGGTATGCATTTCTTTAAATAAATTTGCTACGTATTTTAAATATTCAATAATACAATATTGTGACATAAAATAACAAAACAACCTTGTTCTTTTCTTATATGTAGTTTGAAGAGTCCAAATCTAAATCCACTTCCATCCAACTCCATTTACTATGGAAGGAGGAAGATGTATCAAAAGATGAGAAACTAATAGATTAAAACATACAAAAAGTGTGGGAAATACGTTTAAGTATTAAATAATATAAATAATTGTTTAAATAACTATTACATAACAATGATTTCCTATTTTTATATATTTTATATCTTAAATAGTCACAAAAATATACAACACCCACACTTGATGCAGAAATATGTTCAGTGGCCTTGAAGAATCCAAAAAAGTATAATCATGTCAGAGGTGCGGGTTTTGGGGTGACACCCTGAACATATTTTCGAAAAAAACATATAGAGGATAAAACGGAGGAAATGAAAAAGATGGTAGAAAGATAAGATATGTTTGAAGAAGAATTAAAATGACATAGAGAGCTGATCAAAAGTTTTATGGAGGGAGTAAAAAAGAAGAAAAAACACTAGAACAACCTCCACGTGAATATCACACCCCACCCTCACCTGTTTTAAGACGATCCATTCCCCTGAAAATCAATTCTTAACTAAGGTAGTGTATTTTTAAATAATTGTATCTGTGAAATTTGAATCAGATTGAAACTAGACACTGATAAATTATCTATATTGATATTCTAACAGATGAAAATGACTGTGATTTATATCTATCATCACCAACCCATCTCCTTGTAGGGAGGGAAATAATGTTCAATATTCTTAATGATATAACACAAAATAGACCACTTCTGATAGGTCATTTCAGAGTGTCAATTACAATTGCCCAAAAACTGAGGGCCAAGATACCAGATCCAATTGATGATACATATATTCATATGGTCAAACAATATCTTGGAACATTCATTACATGGTCGTCACATCTTGTAAAAAACATGTAGATAATGAGGTATTTATTTCCAATTTAAATTTCAAGATAAACCTTAAACATTTAATGAAATAAGTCTTAATTGATGCATGTTATTATAGATATAAAAAGAGAAGGGGTGAAACGGAAGATCGGTTCAAAAGAATCTCAAGGATCAAACAATCGATCAAAACAATCTACCAAAAGCACTTTAACCCCCCATTATATATCCACATATATTATCATTGAAGGCCCATGTGGATACGAAGTTAAAATATTGTGGTATTAACATAATTTTTTTGGATAAAATATGTATGGAGGGAAAGATCATGACTTCATTGGTGTTGAGAGTGAAACTAAAATCCTTGACTTTAAATTGTTAGGTAGACCAGTTGTAAATTTATACATGAGTTATGTCTTCATGATTTTAATTTATAAATCATGATATATTATGTCAATTATGAATAAATACATTTCATATTTTTTTTCTTCGTATATTTGGAAAATATTGAAGGGATTTCACCCTGAAAATAAATTTTCACTTTTAAGTCCTCACATCACCTCTAAAGAAGAAGAAGACATAAATTCAATGTTTGAGGGTGAAATAGTGGCAGGTCTACTCAAATAATTTAACTTAAAAATTAGGGACGACAAACTATTCTTAATACTATGAATGTAGGGGTAAAAATCTATAATTTGATCATATAAAATAAATATTAATTTCATTAATTACTTACTCTTTTTTGTGTTCTTATGCATCATTCTATGCTCATTACAGTCAATTTTGATACTCCAAAGATTATTTCTCCAGATTCAATGCATGGATATCCAACAAACCAACCACACATGATGGGGTTTTTAAATTTTTAATACACTACATCCGAAATTTTAGAACTGAATGTCCATTTATATAATTTATATTACCTTTTAGTGGGGCTTCCATTATGATAGAGTGGTTCGTGAATATCATATACATCATGGAATGAGGCTAGGGGAAATGAAAAAGAAACATGACAAGTAATAGAACTGTATAAGTATTAGGGAATATATTATAAGATTTCATTATCCAAACAAATATAAAAAAATTACCTATTTTTTCAATGTTTCTACTGTACCCGAAATATAAAAATTGTAATGACTGTTGTTATTATGTTTTAAAATTTATCAAATAGAGCATATTCCATGATCAAACCAACATCCATGAAGAGGTATTTTTGATGATAGTTTTAATTTGATTTAAAATAATTATTAATCCTCTGTGTATTTATATTTTTAATTTCTACCATGATTGCTGAAAATAGTCATATTTACAAGATGATATAGACATTATTAGATAAGAATGGGAAGTATACCTAATGAAAGAATGTACAAATACAGAATGAATATGGAAATATTCTCAAATAATTTTGACATTAATAGTCTTCTCTACCATATCTTTCAATTTTTTGATGGTAATGATGTTTTTTTACAGCCTAAACACCCTGCTGAAAATCATGTCCATTGGTGGTCCTTTTTGTGCATTCAATGAATTTCAAATAGATTAGTTTTTTAATATAAATTAGAGGTCTCCATTTATAGGGTATGTGTGTTGTTGATAGACCACAAAAGAAAACGAGTATCCAGAAGTGTTTTCCCTATCCCTTGAGTTTGTTTTTATTTTTTGATACATAAGAAGCATATGAGCTTACTCCACCCTCCTCATTTTCATCAACTGGAAAGGGTTTTCACAAAAAAACATTGGTTCAATCAGAAACATTGGTATTTCCCCTATTTAGTTGACCTAGTGAAGAACCAACTATGATATATTCATTCAGGGGTCTGGAATATATGACAGTTGGTTATTTACTAGGTCGACTTATGAAATGCTTCATTAAGAGAATGTTATTTCATGTCAACCGTACAAGGATCAATCTGATAGATGATGTGATCAGTAAGACTAAAATTTCATGTTTTCAGTTTGAAATGACATTTTAGTAAAAAAGAAACAAATAAAATAATGGAAATAGAGGAAATTCATGTCGATTGTTTTGATACTTTAGTAAAATGTTATATCAATCATTTGTGATGTGTAAGAATCAACCAAACCTCAATCTCATGCATGATGTCACTGATATGACTCCAAATGTTTCATGTTATTTAAAATTGACATTAATTCAAGGAAAAAAAGACAATTGACATACTATAAACTGAGAAAATGCATTTGGATTTTATTTAAATATTTGGAAAATGATCTATGAGTTAGTTGTGATGTGTAGGAGTTAACCCCACCTATATTTGACGAACACTGTGACCGGTATGACAAAAAGTGTCCACTATGAATTTAAAATTAACATATTTTCTCATAAAATGTCACTTAATGAAAATCAAGAAAATTCACTCTAATTGCATTTAAAATTATGGAAAATGATCTTTCATACCTTTGTGATATGTGTGATGTAGTCTCACATAAAATCAACTTACGATGCGGCTATTATGACACAAATTGCATGTTTTCAATTTGAAATTTCATTTTCGTAAAAAAAATAACATTCTAAAAACTGAGGAAATGATTTTGGATTTTTTTAATACTTTAAAAAATGATATGTCTGTCATTTTTGATGTGTAGGAATCCACCACACCTCAATCAGATATACAATGTCACCGATATGACTCCAAATGCGTTGTTATTTAAAATTAACATTTAATCAGGTGTAAAAAAAACTAACATACTAAAAATAGAGAAAATGAATTAATATTATTTTGATACATTAAAACAATGATACATGAGTCAATTGTGATGTGTAGGAATCGACCTAAACAAAATCCTACAAATATTGTGACTAGTATGACTAAAAGTGTCTGCTATCAGTTTGAAATTTCCTTTTAGCTCAAAATGTGCCACTCATTTAAAACCAAGAAAACACATTCTAATTATCTGCAAAATTAAGGACAACAATTCATATTTCTTTTGTGAAGTGTATGAAGCAATATCTCAACCAAACAACACAATATGTGACCCGTATGATTCAAATTGCGTGTTTTTGATTTGAAATGATAATTTTGTAAAAAAAAACAACTAACATACTGAAAATTGAGAAAACACATTCAGATTATTTTGATAATTTAGGAAAATGATCTGCAATTAATTTGTGACTTGTAAGAATCTAAACCCACCTCAATACGATGCAATGTGTTACTAGTATAACTCCAAATGTGTCATTTTTATTAAAAATTGTTTTTTTAATGTATTATTCATATTAATGATTAACTTATTTATTTATAGTATTACTAAAGTAATATTTTTTTTCTTAAATAGGTGTAACCATCTTCTTTAGTTGGGATGATTTTTTCAGAGACAATTACCATCAGGGGTCATTTGTTTAGAGGGGGCCATAGATTTCAAAAGAGAAAACATTAATGTTTTTCACTATTTGATGGCTAATTGTAAATGTGATTTTATAAAAAATTGTTCAAAATTTATATAGATGTGTTTTTTGTAATATAAATTGAGTGAATATTTTTTTAGTCATGATGTAAATTAAATTTATATTGCATTATTGGCCAAAACACTATGGGAACTGCTTTTTTTCATCATTTTCATCATCTGTGTGGTTCTTTTGTATATACTATAAGTGGTTATTTTTTTAGCAAGTTTTTACTAGTCTGTGAAGGTTATTTTTTCTGGTTTGGGTATTTTGGTATGCTCTTTGGTTGTGGAATATTTTTTGTAGGTTGGATGGGTGTGTTGTTATATAAATAGAACACCTAGGTAGGGATGCCTTTATCAGCACTAATCGAAGCATTGATAATTGAGGACTTTATCAGCGCATCAAATTGCACTGATAAAGGTGGTCCATTATCAGTGATAAAAATATAACTATTTAAAGGGACCCCCTTAATAGGGGCTATATTATATTTTATTTTTTAGCATTGATGAAGTAATTTTTACCACTGATAGAATCCTATTTTGTGGTAGTGATTACAGTGAACACAATCATTGAATTCCATTGAAAATATTCATTTTTATAATAATCAGACACTAGAGTACCTTAATACCATAATATTTTTAAATCATAAATTAATTGTGAAAAGAAAACATAAATATCGTTTTCGGGATTCTTTGGTCTACAGACCATTAACATCATCCTGATATATTTTCGCTTCTTACAAAATACCAGAGATAGGTAGTAAATTACCAATAAAACATGCCCTACAATATTTGTGCCACTATGGTTTAGATGTGGATTCATTCCATACATGCATAGATGTTGTATGATATTTCTAAATTAATTTCTGAATATAATAACCTCATGATAAATTTTCATTCAATGTGGACAATCAGTTATCTATATTTTTCCATCAAATATCCATTCATCAACAAGCCATCTTAAACTTTTGGAATAATGTGAATTAGAAAATAAATGTTTCAAACAAGGAATTATTGGAAGATACCAAAATAACTTCATAGGGGTCTTTGTAACCTCTAAATGAACATATGATTTTTCTTTCTGCTTATATTATGATGTCCCACATTTAGGACACTCTGATAGAAATTCATATTACATCCTATATATCACTTAGTCATTCGGGTAGGGATGTATTATCTAATACCCCAATCCCATCGGGCATAAAATTTTCTTGGACATATAATGTGAGTATGGAAGATAATTTTATTTAGGAATAACGTCTTTCGAAAATTCTAACAACTATGTAAAACTCTTGTCACTCCATCCATGTGTCATCTTTAGGTTAATTAATATTCACACTGATGATAAAACCATAAAATCTATACAGCTAGGATGTAATGGGTTTTCAACATAACCATATCAACTCCAAATAGTAGGTTCTTTCTCAATTATCTCCACAAAAATATCACAAATAATTTCTTAAATATTATTAAAGTTATCATTTTGAAAAGCATCATCATCAGTATATTTTAAATTCCACCAATTTTTACCATGTCAATTCCAAGAGTTGTAACTCATATCAAAACCATGAAAAATTAAATGATATTTAATATCTATAATTTTCAACATATTCATATTTAAAAATTTCATGCATGGACAAACAAGCATGTATTTTTGGATTTTTTTAGAAAATTCCAAAAAATAATTAACTCCTTCCTCATATCCATAACTCATTTGATGAGCCATAATACCAATTTGATTCATTATTTCCTACAAACATCTATTAAAATTATATATCTTGTTAATATAAGAAAATTTTATATTTATCGGATATATTTCATAATTTGAAGGTAACATAATTCTGAAAAAATATTCATGTTTGAAAAACATAATTATAAATTCTACACAATAATATAAGATAAGATTAAATATAAAATATAAATCACAAAAATATATCAATTGAAATAATTTAAAAAATATAATATAGTTAGATAATCCAATTTTATATTTATATGAAATATTCTATAATTTGATAGTAACACAATTTTGAAATATGAAACAAATATATGCATATTTGAAAATTAAAATGATAATTTTTTGAGAAATAATATATAAAAACACTATGTAAAAATAAATCACCAACAACTAGTGTGATGTATTATTAACCCATAAAAAATTGTTTGTGTCAATGTAACTCATGGAAAAATGAATACATAGTAATTAAACCCATCATGTCATATAATTATTCACTCATATTTTATGTCATGCTATAGTTTAAAATATTTCTATGATATTTGGTATATGAATAAAGTCCAAGGGTTACATCATTTTATGGAAAAATTACTATTGTGAAAACCAAATAGTCATTAGAGAATTCTCCCAACTAAAAAATAAAATATTATCTAGAGGTTTTATTTATTTTTTTGGAATAGAAACATTGATAAATGACCTATACCTATGAAATTTAGTCCCTATATAGTGTTTTTTATCGTCCAGATGAGAAAAACTGGCATGTCATTTGGGGGGATTATAGGTAGTTTCAGAACATTAACCCTATTAACAAGCCAAATGAAACAATGTTCTAGGGATTGTATTTTGAGTAAAAATTTTACATGATCTTCAAACTCTCCTGGGCTAACCTTGTAGGAAATAAAGAAAATTTTTCTTCAGAAAATAAAAAATGCATAAATTAAAACAATAAATTTAATTAGATTCATAAAACATGGACTTATAGTGAATACATAGTGTGTAATTAGAATATTAATAATTTCCCACATAAATTCTTACAAGGAATGGACACTTACTTACTTTCTAAATACAGATGCAATGTGATAACATGATCAAATTAAATAATATATTTCAATATTTTAGTAATTGAAATCGAAAAACATATATTTAGTGATTCTGTGAAATAAAACAACCAAAATTGAGGTGTGTGAGGCTTACTTGAGAGTTAAAAGTAAATCAAATAGATACACCGATGTAAAAGATGATGATCTAAGATGAAAAAATGAGGATGGATGCCACATGATCAAAGAATGGATTCTAGAGTTTCCACATGGGAGGGAACCGAGTCGCTGTCACCCAAATAAAAAACACTGTAATGACTGAAAATGAGGCTTCATTAAATGTGTAAATGATTAAAAAATCTTCTATTTATTAACTGATGTGATAAAGTGTTTTTTATTAAATTTATAATGTCAGTTATTATATAAATGATTTGCTAAAATAATTTATGACATCGATTATATAATAACCAGAGTGAAAAAAAACTGTATCTTTATCACATCAGTTATTCTATAACTGATGTAAAAAATGGATTTATCGTGTCATTTATTAAATAACTTATGTGATAATGTGAGATACCCAAATTATCATGCCAATTATAGAATAACCAACATGGTAAATTAGGATTATTCATTTTTAACAACTATTATAATATAACTGATATTATAAATCAATTTACACGACTTTTAACTTTATTTACATATAACAGACGTTAAACTTCCGACATGATAAAAACATTTTGTACTAGTGAAATGTGAAAATTTAACAAGTATTCAACAATATGCACTCTATGTTACTTCCATCAATTATATAATCTTATATCATATGTTGGAACCATGTAACTCTACCATTGTTCTTGTTATTGATTCCCCACAAATGTAAAAAAGTAGTCCCAATATTTATTGCACTACAATCTTTAATAACACATCCTCTAGAATCTTACATCTATTATCCTTTCATACCTATAACACTCTATCATCTTAAAACATTTAGATAATGTGAAAAACTTGTAGATTATGATTTTTCAAGGAGTGAATAATTTGATTCCTCATAAGATGAATCATGATCTATCTATTAAAAATTTATACTATATTTTCATGGATTCTAAAGGTATCTTATGATGAAATCTTTAAAAATAAAATATCTCCCAGTTTTGGTTATTTCCACACACACTGAACACATTGGGTGTATGGATACTACTATTTTATGTATGGATATTCAACTCATATCTATTACTATAAAAGTGAACACATATCAATTCATACATCATCATTCTCCCACATCCCCTCTAAAGAAATTATCTAGAAACCCCTATGACAGATCATCCATGATGAAATGAAGTTATATTTTTTCTAACCCATTAGGACACTAAAGAATAAATTGCAAACATCAATGTGATAATTTATTTCATTTTACAATAACATATATATAACTCTCAATATAAACATATTTTACATGTTAATGTAAACAATTTCATATAAGTGGATTTAACCTAATGGAGGATATGGAACCCATACCATATACTCTTACACACATTGCATATAAAGTTATTTATCCTTGGATCTCTTAAAATTTCTAACTAAGGTAGTTTTTATAATATGTTATTAAATTTTTGTTAATGTTTCCATCACATTATATATATTCTATGAATATAAAAAAAATCCCAAAACATGAAGTACCATATGTTTTAGTACCCCAACATCCATGTTGTTAATATAAGTTCACTGGTAATAAATATATCATTAAATTAAGTGATACACACCTCAATCCGATATATCATCAATCCGTTAAGAAGAATATCATACAAATATTATAGATTAATGAAAAATATCCCATCACTAAACAATATTTAAGAAACATGAATGATCATAATTTCTATAAATGAATGAATTTTTAATCACAAAGGCATTGAAAATCCAATTCAAATTCACAAGTTCATGGTTAAAAAAATAAATAATTTATATGATCTAAATCTATAAGGCTTCATTTCCATTAAAAAATAACTTTGGAAACTCAATGAAAATTTACATTCGTTTCCAACTATCATACCTCAATTATTTTAGATTTGTTCTAATTTTCTATTACACTATGGACATTGATCCAATGAAGGTTCTAAATCAATAGAATTTTTCTTTAGGATTAACATTCACACATTTGTTTTCACAACATATATAAAGGTAAAATTTTATAGTGACCCCCTAGTAGGATTAAATGGTGTATAGATACCATACATATTTATGAAATAGATTACAATTTTAATTATTTGTAATATTTCACTCCAAATTAAGTGAAACCTTCTAATAAATTAATTGGATACCACCCTCTCATATACCATGATATAGTTATGTGATTTTTAGTATGAAATCAAGTGAAATAATTCTATTCCATTCTCACCTAGGTAGGTGATAATATCCTGCCGAAAAATTAGTGACCCCAACGTTGGATGTCCACCATGAATTTCTCCTCTCAATTAAAAATTATATACAATTTATCACCCATAAAATATTTTTAATCAACATGGAAACTCATGTCACATCCCACACACCATTTTTAAAATTATTAGGGAAACTCATATAATCTATTTATTCATTCTATATAATATTCTTATGTAATCAGGATATAATATGCACACCTTCTAAATATTGTAAAATTATACTCAATGGTTAGATAAAAATACAACCCTTTCCCAAAATCAAAAAATGAGTATCCATCCATAAGATAAAAACAACTATGTCTTCTAGAAGTGGACTTTCTAAGGAATCCCTCTCTGATATAGAGTCAAAATAATTCACATTATAAATTTTCAGTTACTAATGTATATTTTGAATCAAAATACTATGAAATTAATTTTTTTTAAAATGAATTTTATTAGTGAAATTCTAATATTATATCATTTGTAATTAACCCTTCCTCCCTTATAGTGATTTTTCCAAATTCCCCAACTTCTTGTAATAATCTTATATCGATTTTGCCTTAACCTAATAACCATAACTCCTCACTATCTCTCTATTATATTTTAACATCATTTGAATTCATCATGAAATGAAATTCCCCTAGAATATAAACTTAATTAAATTCCAATTAATTAAACAGTTTCCTTATATTAATTTTTTTTATTCAAAATAAAATAAAATAATAATCAAGAATTATTTCATACATACCATTAGAATTTACTACCATATAACCCATAACTCACTTGAATATTGAAAAATGATATAAATAACAATAACTATATTTCCATTGTGGAAATGTAAATATATTCCTTAATATTACTCAGAATCAATTTTAGTTCAACGCGATGATATTACCAAGACCATACTTATAAAAACCATTCTCTTTATTACACACATAAACATAATTTATTACATAAATATTCTCTTAAAATGAATATGATTATTGATAGGTCTAGTGTGTTGGAAAATTAGAAACATTACATGACAAAAAAGACATAAAATACCACAATTTTATTGAATACTAGTTTACGTGAACACAACATTTCTTCATACGTAGCATTGAATGGTATAACCTAATAATATACATAAGAAAAGGGTGATCTATAAATCATATTAAGGGAGTAAAAAAGGCATAATATTCAGAATACAATACATTTCCGGAAATCATTATATCAATGGATCATAAGAGAAACATGAACATAAAGTCATGATATAGCTTGACTATCATAACATGGAAATGTGGAAACATCACTTAACATGATATTAGAATGAGAAGAGGCTAATTGAACTAGGATCTTGAGAAAAACCTCATTGCACTTTAATTAGTATGAGTAAACCCTCATTTCACTTGAATTATCATGATACTAATCTTTACCCAATGAATTGGAGCACTATTAGGGCCCACCCTTCTTAATCATTTCATATCATGCATAAGTGTGCCACATGGTTTAGACAACATGGAATAATTTAACACCACCATTTATTCCACAATAATGGATTTTAAAATGAATACATGAAAATTTATAATAAATAAGTAAATGTGAGTAAATATGAATACCCTTGATAAAGAAAATGGTCATGGTATTCACAACAAAATAATTTTGGCTTGGAATATTGCGGTGCAATTCCAACTGCATAACAACGTGACATAAGAATTCATAAAAATGGTTGATGAAAGAGAAAGTGGTGTATAATAATATTTATATGAAATGGACAGTAATGGGGTTATATAGATACATGTACCAATATATTTAATGTAAATTAGATTCATAATACAAAAGAATTTATAGAATGTAAATGAGGAGAGAGAAATCCTTTACAAAATTTTGGCTTGGTAACGAGTGTACATGGGAGGAATTAATGAGAGATAAAGGGGTCTCTCATTATTCAAACACTACTAGGGATGTATTGGGAAGGTTTTAAATCATACCCCAATATTTTTAGTTGAACATACAAGGTTATAGAAACATAAATAAACATGTACACAAATTAGAAAGGAAGAAATCCCTTACTTGGAAGTGTGATCCCAGAGGCTTGGAAAAGGATTGAGAGGGGATTCATGGGATATTGGTGAGCCTTGGGAGGATTATAGAGAGAGTTTGACAGATTTTGGTTGATCTTCAAATGGTTTGAGTGAAGAGGAATGGGAGACTGAGTGGGTTTATATAGGAAAGAAGATGCAATTTTTTATTATTTAGGTTTTGGACACCACACATTAAAATAATCCAAACCACAAACAATCCCATGAGTTTTTCCCATGGTTTTTCCAAATTAGACTGGAAAACATTATTTTATAAGTCAAATTTCCTAAATTAATAAAATATTTGGTTTTCTTATGTAAAGGTGAGTCACGCTCTCAAAAAAATAATTTTATAATGTTAAAAGGTTTTGTAAGTCTTGGAGGGTCCACTAAGGATTTGTAAAATAAATAAAACAAACCAAAAATCACATTATATTAAAGTTAGTCCATATATTTTCCGAAAATATAATTTATTTTATTTTATTACCTCACTATTGGGTCATTATAAGGTCATAAATCACATTATATATTTAAATGGTATTTAATTTTTACCCAACAATTACACTTTCTAAGGAAATTAAGAAAAATTTACCATTGGATAATATCAAAATCTTGATTCCTACAATGATATTCAATTTTTAAACATAATTTTCTAAATTTGAAAATTATTACTTTTAAAATAAAAACCGAAATTTCTCAAAACAATCATGGTGTTTGAAAAAAAACAACATTCAAACCTTAATAAAAATAACAATTGTTTTCATAATAAATTATACGATCATCTATATTTAATATAATGTAATTTAGTAAAAAATATGATATTAGAATATTATTTAATTCAACAATCCATTAATTCATCAAAATAAATTTCTTAATAGAATATTAATAAAAAATACCAGTAGTGTTTTAAAAACTATTTACAAAGTAACAATAATAAAATGAATATATTTTATGTATTCATTAAATAAATAATGCACACAATAATAATGATAGGGTCATGTTACATAACCCCTTATAACACATGCATAATATCATAGGGTAAGGTGTTATATGGTGATAGAATTATGGGGAGGCTCAGATAACATTTCTCGGGTAGTAATCTCTATTAACATACACTTATCTTGTAGGCAGTTCCATTCTAGAATAACATGTTGAATCATGGATTGGGATTGGTTAATAGTGGAGACCAGTGATTAAACCTTTTTTCTGAGCTCTGAAAAATGGGCTTCGTGTGGAGAAATTTTTCTGGATGAGGCCACTGCTTCATTTATCTGAGTAAATTGGATTTGTTAAAGCCTTATATTTACACTAATCATTAGATCCTTATCAAAAGTCTATATTAGAGATGGTAACATTTCGTAGATTTATTTAAAATACAAAAAAATAAAACCAAGGAAGCTCATATGTCTTATATAGACATTTTCCATAGTAATATATTTAATCATATCAAGAGGAATTTTCATTAATTAAAGATTGAGTCGTTACATTATTACCCCATTAAGAAATCACACCTTTGAAATATCCTTTTCCCACACAAAAAAAGTTGAGGGAAAATTTTCTTCATCACTTACTCATATTCCCATGTTTCCTCTTCAATCTTGTGGTTTCCCCACAACACCTTGATGAGGGTCATTGTCTTATTTCGTAGAAATTTTTCCCTATGATCTATGATCTTCATCAGATTTTTTTCATAGTTGAGGAAATTATTAAATAGTGCCATCTATGGATTTATTACATGTGATGGATCAGTTATGCACTTCCTCAAGAGTGATACATGGAATACATCATATACTTGAGATAGGTTCGGTGGGACTCCTAGTCGATTGTCCACTGCTCTAATGCGATCATGGATCTAAAAAGGGATGATGTTCCTTGGAATAATCTTTCCCTCATTCCCAAATATCATAACTCTATTCCACGGTCATATGATGAGGAATACCCAGAATCAAACATCAATCTCTAGGTCTCATCTATGATTATCATCATAACACTTTTGTCAACTTTGAGAAGCATTAACGTGCCACTGGATGGTCTTAACCTTCTCCACCACTTCTTCGACCATTTTTGGAGCAAGGAGTTTTCAATCCCCAACTTCATCCCAACATGCTGGTATTCTGTACCACTCCCCATCAAGGGAATCATAAGGATCCATTTGGATTCATGTGTGGAAACTGTTAATGTAAGAGAACATAACTAGAGGAAACTGTTGATCCCATCCTCCTTTTAAGTCCATTGAGTAAGCTCTTAACATGTCCTCATGTGTTTGGATATTCTACTCTGATAGGAAATTAGTTTGAGGATGATAACCAGTAATGAGGTTCAACTTAGTATTCATAGCATGTGGAAGCCTCTTCCAGAAATTAGAGGTGATTCTTGGATCTAGATCAGACACAAAATATAGTGGTAATCCTTGAAGCCTTACCACTTCATTGTTATATATCTGTGTGAGTTCAGCCAATGAGAAATACTATTGATTTGAAATGAATTGTTCCATCATTGTAAGAAAATCCACAACAAACCAAATAATATTTCATCCTTTGGATGACTCGGATGTCCAGTGACAAAGTCCATGGCGATGTTCTCCCGTTTCTATGCTAGTATGGGTAATAGGTTCATCATCCCCTTAGACTTCTGCCTCTCAACCTTTTCATGATGAAATTAAAGGCACATTGATGTATACTCAGTGATCTCTTTCTTGATTTATCCCACCAATAATTCTCTCAGGTATTTCGATACATCTTTGTGTTTTTTGGGTGAATGGAGAAATTATCACTATGTGCATCATCCAAAAGTTCATTCTTTATCTTCAGATTTTATGGAACACATAGTCTTTTCCAAAATCTCACAATTTATTCTTTATTAACATTGAACTTCGAGAATTTACATTTTATAATACATTCCACTTTCTTCTGAATTCCCACATCATCTTTTTGAGCTTCCTTTAACCATTACAAAAGAGATGGTTGAACAATCTATTGTGAAAGGATTGATGATGTTCCCTTCTTTATGATTCCCAAGTCCATATTCATCAAATCTAAGAAGATTGGATCATTTTCAATTCTCATAAATGATATGACCATTGGGTCCTTTATATGTAGAGAATTCTTCACCTTTATTTATTTCCTACGGTGGTAATGGATTGAGCAGTCATAGTCTTTGATCATCTCTAACCATCTTCATTACCACATGTTTAACTCTTTATGTGGGAATATATATTTGAGCCTTTTGTGATTTGTATATATTTTACACATCCACCCAAAGAGGGAATGTCTCCAAATTTAAAAATAAAATATTACCACATCCAACTCCAGATCATGTTTTGGATATCTTTTCTCATGAACTTTCAATTTCCTTGAATCATAGGTAATGGATTTTTTATTTTTCATTAATAAAGATCCCATGCCCATATTTCAAGCATCAATGAATACCAAAAAAGTTTTCCAATTATGAGTAGTGTGATACTGGGCATAGAGATAATCCTTATTTTCAACTCCATGAAGCTATATTCATATTCATCACTACAAGAAAAATTGACACCCTTCTGGGTTAGCATGGTAAGATGGTTTCAAAATCGTGATAAATTTCTCACAAATCAGTGATAATATCATACTAACCTAAGGATGCTATGAATATTCATCACATATGTCAGCCTCAATCATCCTTTAATTTCAATTATATTATTGGGATCCATAGATATCCCATTTATTGTGATGATATGACCCAAGAATGATACTTCCTTTAACCAGAACATACACTTGCGATACTTTTCATAGAGCTTCCCTTTTACAAGGACTCTAGTAAAATGCTTAGAAGCTCCTCATGCTCGTCCATGGTTTTGGAGTATGTTAGAATATCATCTATAGATACAACCAAAAATTTGTCTAGGTAATATCTAAGGTCTCTATTCATCATGTCCATGATGATTTCTGGGTCATTAGTGAGTTCGAAAGGCATTACTATGAATTCATAATTCCCGTATCTTGTACAAAAATCAGTCTTGAGGATATCCAACTTCTTCATCCATAATTAATACTACCATGACCATAAATCCTCCTTAGATAAGTATTGTTATCCAAGTAGCTAATTGAACAAGTCATCAATTTGTGGTAGATGATACTTTTCCTTTATTGTGATTTTTTGATCTCCCGATAATCAATGCAAAGGTGGAATGAACCATCCTTTATCTTAGCAAAGAGGACTGGTGTACCCCATGGTGAAGCACTTGGGCATATAAACCCTTTATCCAAATTCTCTTATATATGTTTCTTCATCTACTCAAGCTCAAAAATAGACATTATATATAGAGTCTTGGATATTGGGAATGCCATAGGTATATGACCAATTGAGAATTCAACATCTCTTCTTCAAGGAAGACCAAAGAAATCCTCAAGAAACACTTCAGTGAATTACCTAAAAATAAGCATGTATTAAAGGATGGTTTCTTCCTTAGTATCAAACATCATAGAATGATATGCATGCTCATAGGGTAGTAATATCCACACATTAGATGAAAGCGCTAAAAAAGATTGATCATCCTCTTTTCACTTGTACAGAATCAAGAGTCGATTTTCCATTGGAGAGTGATTTCCCTCTCACACCAATTTATGTTGGATCTTTATAAGGAAACAAAATCCATGATAATAATTTACTCAAATTCTACCAAAGGTAGTATGATGAGGTTCTCTTAGAAGTTGTATCCACAAATTATGATAGGGGTGGAGTTATATTCATGGGATAAAATGAATACCCCATTTTCTGTTCTCACCAAAATTTTTAATTCCATGATTTTGGTGGTGTTGGGTTTATTCTACTAAACTTTAGGGATATAAAATAATGCGTATTACAAGAATTGAAAAGTACATTTTCTATTATTTAATTTATAAATGGTGTAACTATAAACACTTCATTTTGGGGTTCACTTCGATGGTAGTGACGGAAAAATCTCTTCCTTGCTACCTTGAAGGTTGTTTGTTGCCTTCGAAAACCCTTGGCTTATGGAACTGGTTTGCATAGTGCCCTAGTTCTTTGCAATTGAATCAATGAACAGTGCGTTGAGTGTCAAACAGAGCATTCCAATCGTCAGTTAGAGTAGCATGTTTTTATTGTTGGTAGTTAATGTCCAAGTTACCTTCTCTTCCATACCTAAAGCATTTCCTTGCCCCCTTCAAAAAACAATTGGGGTGCTTTTTTCTACACCTTCGGAAGACAAGGTGCTACATTTTCTTATCACCATTGGATTTATCCATCAATCATCCAGAATTAAGGTTCACCTTCATCTTCTTATACCCATGATACCCCTGATATTTACCAATCTCTATTTCAACTTTGAGGGCACATAAGACAATTTCCTCATAGCTATCGAACTCATTGATCACAATGGATTTTTCTGGGCTTGGCTTAGCCCACGAAATAAGTGTTCAACCTTGAATTTGTGGGTAACAACAAATGTAAAGGCATATCATGCAAGGCTTGTGATTTTTTTTCTATACGCTCCAATGGATTAAATGTCTTTTAAATTGAGGGAAAGGAAGTCCCTTTCAATCATAAGTCGAAGGGTGTGTGGAATTTGTTTTATCAAAAATCATTTTCTGGAAATCCCTCTATTCCAATGCCTCAAACTCTTCCTTAGGGTTCATATTTTTCATCAATGTACACCATTGATCAGATTCACCCTATATATGATAAGTAGCTATAAGAAACTTCTCTTCTTTGGAACATTATAGGATGGAGAATATCTTTTCAATAGAGTTGATCCATTGTTTCGTGATTAAGGTATTAGATTATCTCTTAAATGTAGGAGGACTTTGTCTCATGAAGCTCTCGATTGTGTCTTGTTCTTTCATTGGGGGGGGGGGGGGGGGTTACAGTTCTTCTTGACCCATGATTCTATTCAAAATATGACTTAACTGAGAGTGTATTGTGATAATGTTTTCAGTTCCCACTCCCATCGGATTGATAATCTCATCAGAACAGTCATCACATTGATCTTTGTATCGGTTGTTAGCCTAAGTCCACCTATTACCATCCACTATATGAAATAAATGGAATTTTAGGGTAAAACATGAAGGGTAATATAAACATAACAAGTGGATAACTTATAAATTACATTTATTTCCATAACTTATGAATTTATAGGATTCAATCTATTTTATCTGGGACATAATTCCCAATATATATTCCTCGTGAAATTTTGTTTTTCCCTTAATAATGGATCATAATAAGCTTATGAATTTACCAAAGCATATCCCCATAGAGTGTAATAACCAAGAGTGAAACAAGGCCCATTTTCATTCACTATTTTCTATTCGAGTCTAGCTCGAAGTGGTGTTTTAGGGTTTTACCCCTAGATAGATTTGTGATAGATCTACATCTACCTTCTTGTATCTAAATATGGATTTATTTTCTTGATAATCAAATTACTTAATAATCAAAAATATTTAGGGATGTTTTAATTATACTTACCCTTATCCCTAAGGAATTCACTAGGGTTTTCAAATCCTAGTCGCAATAATAATTAGACTCATCAACTAATACAAAGTATAATAAAACTTGTATTTTTACACACATAAACATGATTAATTACATAAAATTTCACGAAATACAACTCCGAGGATAAATAGGTCTAGTGTCTTGGGAAATTAGGAAAATCATATGATTACTTATGAAATAAAATACAACAAATTTATTGAAAACGTCATTTACATGGCCACAAAATTCCTTCGTACTTAGCATTGCTTGTGATAACATAAGGACATGCATAAAAATGGGGAGCTATAAATCCCAGTAAGGTAGTAAAAAAGAAATAAAATTAATAATACAATACATTTTAGGTAATAGATATATTAATGGAGAATAATAGAAATATGAATATAAAGTCATGATATAGCTTGATTATCATAATATAGAATGGTGGAAACAACATTTAACATGATATTAGCATGAGATTATGCCCATTGGACATGGATCATGAGAAAACCCTCATTTAACTTGAATTATCAAGATTAAAACATAATTTCACTTAACGTATCATGATACTAATCTTTACCCAATTCATTGGAGCGCTATCAGGGCACACCATTCGTAATCATTTCATTTCATGCATAGGTGCACCACATGGATTATACAAAATGGAATCAATAAACACCATAAATTATTCCATGATAAAGGAATGTGGAATAAATAAATAAATATATATAATAAATAAGTAAATGTGTGTATATTTGAATACCCTTGGTAGAGAAATGGGAATGGTATTCACTACACAATGACTTTGGCATGGAAAATCACGGTGCAATTTCAGCAGCCTAACCATGTGACATAAGAATTCATAAAAATGGTTGATGAGAGAGAAAGGTGTGTATCATAATATTTAAATGAAATAGAAATTATGTTGTTATTATAGATACATGTCCCAACATATGTAATGAAATTTATATTCATAATTCAAAAGAATTGCTTGAATGTAAATGACGAGGGAGATATCCCTTAATGAATTTCGGCATGGTAATAGGTGTAAATGGGAGGAATTAATGAGAGTTAAAGAGGTATATCATCATTAAAATATTAATATCGAAGTATAGGGTATGTGAAAAATCATACCCCAACATTTTCAATTGAAAATAAAAGGGTATAGTAATATAAAGAAACTTGGACAAAAAGAGTAAAAAATTAATCCCTTACTTGGAAATGTGATCCCAACGGCTTGGGAGAGGCTTGAAAGGGGATTATTGAGATTTTGGGGTGCCTTTGGAGGATTATATATAGATGAGGGAAGAATTTGGTCGAGCTTCAAATGGTTTTAGTGAAGAGGATAGGTATATTGAGTGGGATTATATAGGAATGAAGAGGGAATTATTTATTATTTTGGTTTTGGACATCACACATTAAACTAATCAAAAACACAAACCATACCCTGGGTTTTAGCCATGTTTTTACCAATGTTAAGTGAAAAACGTCATATTATAAATAAAAATGGACTAACTTAATAAAATATTTGGATTTTTATGTGGAGGTGAGTTACACTCTCAAGGAAATCAGTTTAAAATGCTTTATAAGTTTAGGTGGGTCCACTAAGGCTTTGTAAAAAAATCAAAAGAAAAATCATAAATCACATTATTTTAATGGCAAAACATATATTGGCCAAAAATTCCATTTATAGTATTTTACTACATAACTATTGGGTCATTATGATGTCATAAAACACATTATATATTTAAACGGTATTGAATATTTACCCAAAAATTGAAATTTCTCAGAAAATTATGAAAAATGAAATGTTGGATAATTTCAACTTACTAATTCCACAAATAATATTAATTTAATATAAATAATTTTCTAAATATGTGAATTTTTACTTTTAAAATAAAATCTATCTTATATCGAAAATTCATTGTTTTTGACAAAAACAGCTTCCAAACCATAATAAAAATTTCAATTGTATTCATAAAAAATAATATGATCATTTATATTTAATAAAAATTAATTCAGTAATAATATTATATTAAAATATTATTTAATTAAAAAATCCACTAATTCAAAAAATTATTTATTAACTGAATATTAAAAAAAACCTATTTCTGCTTTAAAAACTATTTTCAAAGTAAAAATAATAAAATGAATGTATTTTATTTATTATATACTGAAATAATGCACATAATCATAATTCTAGGGTATTGTTACCCAAACCATTATAACACCCGCATAAGAATTAAGGGTAAGGTGTGCGATGGTGACAAACTCTTGGGGATTCTTAGATAACATCACTCGGGTAGTAATCTTTATTAAATTCCACTTCCCCCATTGCCAGTTCAGTTCAAGATTAACGTGTTGAAACTTGGGTTTGTCTTGGTTAAGAGCGAATCCAAATGATGCTACCTCATTTACAACCTCCGAAAATGGGATTCGTATAGAGAAATTCTACTCGATGAGGGCATAACTTTTTTATCTGAGTAAATTGGA
This sequence comes from Viscum album, assembly GCA_963277665.1. Taxonomy (NCBI): domain Eukaryota; kingdom Viridiplantae; phylum Streptophyta; class Magnoliopsida; order Santalales; family Viscaceae; genus Viscum; species Viscum album. Next base: position 1,486,440,754 of record OY728128.1, read on the forward strand.
TTTGTTAAAGCCTCATATTAATACTAATCATGATATCACTGTTCAATTACTATATTATCAATGGTAATATTTAATAACGGTATTTTGAGATCCAAAAACATAAAACCAATGAAGTAAATATGTCATATATAACTATCAAACATAGTAATACATTTAATAAGATCAATAAGAATTTTCATTATTAAAATTTTGGGACATTACATTACATAACAATTTTTTTTTATGAATAAACATTGTATGAGAGACTATTTATATATCACGGTTATCATGTCATACAAAAGGTCATTTTTGGTAATAAAGTCAATCATTTCATACACATTCCTATTACTAATGGTCATCTTTTGGGTTATCATCACACAAACAACCAAATTTTATTTCTTATAGATTCATTCATATTATTTTTTTTTTCTTTTTTTATTGCTCAACTCTATTAAATGGAGGTCTATAATAAATTTGAAATTGATAGTACTCAATTGGTATTATTAATAACACAAAATATGATCCATTAAATTTATAAATTTAGAGGATACCCAATTATAATGGAATCTATCAAGAATAAATAAACTCTACGTGAATCAAAAAAAATATAAATATATTGGGAACTATATAAAGTAATTTTACTCCATTCCCTTTCATATAATTATACTGAACATTAAGATATTATCACCATAATCAGGTTTGAAAAATAGAATCAATATAATTAATATTCTTTATAAATTATCATACTTGAACACCTTGACCTAAAATATGTCATCCAGAATTCTTAAATGATTAAACAATGTCTAAAGAATCCAAATATTATAACACATGATGACACCGTGAAAATTATAGCTTGTTTAGGTTATCAATTATAAATTATAAAAACAACCATACTTATTATGATATGTGTTTTGAAGTTCATGGTCTTCAAAGTGAATGTTTTCATTGAAATAAAAAAATTTATTATTTGTAACAATATAGAAATGATTATATGATATTTATATATTTTTAATATCTAACGCAATTTCAAAAATATAAGTAAATGGTTTGGGAATGTGATTTTGACTGATTCTTTTATGAATTTTATTCGTTTTTAAAACATATAGAACACATGAATAATCATATATAAGATTAGTAACATCTGTAGATAAATTATATACATTAAATAACATAATTATTTTGAAAATAAATATAATATACAAGGGAAAATTTGATAACCTGACTTTAATTTTCATAATGATCATAGAAAATTGAGTTTCATGCGAGGGATGGATTTTAATTTAATCAGTTTTATTAATTTATCAGTTAGAATGATAATTTTCCATTTCATTATGAATAAATATTTATTAATGAGGAAATATATATATAAACCTAATTAGAAGAATTTTATTTTATGTTCATTGTTTTTTAGAGGAATTTTTTAATCTTTCATAAGATTAATTTTTTAGAACAAGTGTAGAGTGTAAGGAGGCCCACATGGAATAGGTTGTGTGCTTCATACATTGCTAAATGTCACATCCTATGGGAACTATCATAGGCTTAAGTCCCACCAGACTCTGACACTATTCATATTATACACATGGTGATTCAAATCCATTTCATAGCTAGGGAATGTGTGGAACAACCCGGCTTGGTAGTGCCCCCAATGGGACCAGGTGTGTCACCCTTACAAACATTTTGATGAATTCCAAAGGGATGGATTCTGAGTCTCCAGGTTCTCATATCCCAACATACTAGGGTTTCCCAGAACCTCCAATCTCCCATCTCATTGCCCTCTCATGGTAAAAGTAATCTGGCATTCCACCTCTTATTTCCTCTCTTATCTTCCCCTTTCTCAAATGTTTTACAACTTTCTCTCTAAACTAACTACATTCTCATCATTTCTAGCATAATTATATTTCTTCTTCTCACCCCTTGGCTTTTACGGTTCTCTAATTCCTTTTTGTGATAATTAAAGCTATTTTCATAATGGATTCATGGGCCCAACAGATGTTCTGTGCTGAAGAGATCCTTGGCCACCCAACCTGCTCCGACCTCAAATGAATACTATCATCTCCTAGTTGGATATGGCACATATATAAATTCCATGTTTTGGAATTTTTGGTTCAGTGTTTAAAGGGCTTCGAAGAGATGCTGGAGTTGGAGGGTTTTCATTTTTTTGGATTAATTTTTATTCCTCCCTTTCTCTATTTCAATGTTTTTTGGGTATTTTTGGTCTCTATTTCTATTATGATGGTTCTATGGATCCTTTTTAGGTTAATAATGGATATTTTAGAGAAGGCCTCTTGGGCTTGAAAACAATTGTGTGATGATTCTCCTTGGCTGCTCAAATTGCTATTACCCCAAGTTTTTATTTGGCACTCCTAGTGAGATATAATATAATGGTAATGATGTGGTTTTGGGATTTATTGTTTAGAGTTCAAAGGTATTCAAGGTGCTGCTGGATTTTCTGTTCTTTGGATTTTTTGGATTTAGTTTTATTTTCTATTTCCTTAGTGCCTTATTATGGTTTTCTGTATAGTGATGTTGGTTTCCATCTTGGATGTCTCAGACCCTAATGATATATCGAATGTCAGATAGTAATGTTAGATTGGTGTTTTTGTTGCGACATGTGGGAAAGGTGGTGGGATGATGTTGTCTATGTATAGAAAGGATGTGTATTCCTTGATTAGATAGTGGGATTTTTGTGATTTATAGTGAGGTTGGATTGGGTTTTGAATAGTTGTGTGATGATAGTATTAACACAGAGTTTTTGTTCCATTTTATTTATTGGCATTTGAATTTTGATTTTTGTCTTTTGTGAGGGTGTGACTTGATAATGAATGGATCTATCAGTTCCCACTTACCATCAAAGTGTATTTTCAATAAAATAAAAATTTTGATTGTGTAGAATATAGTGTTTGGTGAAGGATACACTTTGATTTTATTCATTGAATTAAAAATATATTTTCATGATGCAAATCATATTAGAATATATAGTACTCAAGGATAGACTTTCATTCAAATACTCTAGTGAAAAAATTCAATAATTATTTTAATATATTTAAATTGATTGTTTTGAATCTATGTAGTTAATGTATCATCACTAAATATTTTTATATATGCACTAAGTTTTGTTAATAATATCTACTCTATAGTTAATTATATTGACACAAATAGTGAATTTTTAATGGATTTTTATACCATGACGCATAATCATCATAATTATATTTATATCACAAATAGGAAATTAGTCTATAGCCGTAGTCCAAAAATCATGGCTATAAGGATCAAAACTGTATCTATAAGTTATATCCATAGTTCCAATAGTCTGTGGCACATATTGGAATGACTATAAAAAATAATCTATAACAACACTTCTATTGGGCTGTAGCCATGTTTCCCACCATGGAAATATAACCAATAATCACTATTTTTTAAACAAGGGAATAGACCTATCAGTTTTCCACCATAGATATTGGGCTATTACCATTGTATAAATCATGTATATAGTCTCCATTTCCATGGTGAAAAATGTGTCTTTATCCCCTAAAAATTATTGATATATGGGTAAAATAAATAGGCTCCAGTGGGTTTCAATCTCCATACCTCCACTATGAGTTATTATCTATATTACCACTACACTAAAAAAAACTTATAGTGTATAAATATATATATTATTTATATATATCAATAAAAATGTGGAAATAGGGAAAATAATGTGGAAATGGAAATTCCCGCCACATTCCCATGGGATTTTTTAGCCACGCTTATGTGGGAAACCAATCTGCACATTTTATAGAAAATATGGCCATAGGTAAAGGCTATAGCTACAGTTTTAGATGACTATGGATATATCTGTCAAATAATCTATATAAAACCATATTTTAATAAAAAAATTACTATACACATCCCCTATAGCCATGGTTCTATCAAAATAGTAGTCATTTACCTGACATAAATACCCTTATCCATGGTTTGGGAAAACCGTGGCTATAGGACCATGGATATGGCCTAGTTTTATGTTGTGGAAATGTCCTTGTGAGGGGGAGTCATATAAAAAACTCAAGTTATTTTTTCATTATAATATCTATATTCTAAAAATTAATGTGAAGATGTCTTTAGGAGTCAAAAATTGGAACATTATTATACATTTATCAAAATTATAATAGGATATGGGTGAGGGTTATGTGAAATGTATAAATTAGTCATCACCATTATTCACCCCCAATCAACGTGACATAGGAGTCATATCGTAACACTATGGTACTAATGACAATAACTAGGTTAAAAAAAGAAAGTATAAGGTTCAATTTTGAACACCATATATTCACAACCACCTTAGGATAATTTTTTTATTTGATTAATTAATAAAAAATATAATCAATGGGATAAAATAATAAAATTTATTTATGAAAATATATAAATTTAATGATATTATCTACCTAAACTACCTCAAAAAATAAATAATTTTCTAATTTAACAGCATAGTTATAGTCACTATGTATAAATCAATATGGAATGTGGATGCATGTACCCTCCCCATAAGCGAGAGGCCTCTAACTAGTATTGAGGACCTAAGTCATATAGTCATAAGAGTGTAAATTTAAAAACATACTATACATAATTATTAAATATTAATAGATAAATATTCATGTTATATTATAAACATCCATAACACAGTCATTTAGGTCTAGTTATTTTGGATAGATGGACACACATAAAAAATTGACCATAAGCGAGCAACTACATCTAACATTATGTTCTTATTAACTATAATCTATCATAGCCATACCATTAATAATAAATTTATTCATATATTGGGGAAACGAAAAATAATAAAGGGTGATCTTAAATTCTCACTATGGCTAATGAAAAGACATATCAATATAACATTAGTATATTGATATGAGAACATGAATATAACATATTAAAACTATAAAATACATATCACATATCATAAACATGAGTTAAGATATAAATAATTTTAGTTGATAAGACATGAATATAAATTTAATCAAAAATTATGAACTAGAAAAGTATAACATTAGAATAATACATATTTTTTTTACTTATATATAATCTTATAAAATATTATATCATGGCTACCCACCATGAAATTTATATGACATAAGGAATAGGCTAACCAGCCATGTGATTACTTTGAGTTTGGGATAACCTCTAATGTAGCCTATTTTAGACTTGGGAAAACCTTCCATGTACCTTATTTTCATTTATATAAAACCTTATGTTTACCCTATCCTAGGCTTTTGATAACCTCTCAGGTACCCTTTTCACTCGTATAAAATTAATCATTACCCAAATGCATTGGTGGGAGATATAGATCCCACCCATTAGATAATGAAAATCATATATATGTTTTCCAAAAGATAATAAAATATTAATTATATCATAATGGTATATGTGTATCATATCTCCATTAAATAATAACTAACATTAAATGATTTCATCTTATATAGAAAGTATATTTTATAAAATGTCACATGGAATTTTTCATAAGTATAATATAAAAAAATTGATAGTATCATTTTTAAAATATAAAATTCATAAAATATTTTGGAAATTATTTTCATTAATAATAAACATAAAAATTAATAAATTACCATAAATTCTAGTAATTCTCATGACATCGGGAAAATCTATTCATGGCGTACATGTCAAAAAAATTATATTCACATTTTTAGTAAAATAAATATGGTTATTTTTTGGAAAATTAAATGAATATTAACAATAAAAAATTGTTATAATGTGAAATGTGGGAAAAAATTCATTAAAAATAAATTAAACATTTATACTAACATTTTAATAAAATCTTTAGTAAACAATGTGTTTGAAGAAAAGGGTTTTTGACTAAAAGGAGAAATAATGATATTTTTTATGTAAAAAATTATATTTAACTCTTGGGTACATAAATATAAGAAGATGAAAGAAAAAATGAATTATTAAGATATAAAAAAATGATACTAAAATTCACGGTTATATTGAGATATGGATCATATGATTTTACCATCATAATAATAATCATAAAACGATCCTAATAAATGATGAGACTCTGACCTAAAATCATTACAACATGGATAAGTATTGAATCATAAGAAAAATTAAATATTAATGTAAAATATAATAAAATATATTATTTAAAGAGGTATATTTATTTTATAAAATTAAAAAGGAATGAATATATAGTTTGAAAAATAATTTATGTTTATAATGTATGTTATGTCCCAAAGAAATTAATTTCACAAAAAAATCTTAATAAAAGTCTTAAATTATTTCATACGCATTCTAACGTACCATATAGTAAATTTAAGTTTATTATACAGATAATATATAACCATAATTATATATGTCATATCATATGTGATATAATTATTCTATTTTATTTTTTTAATAACAATTCCTTGTCAAAATTACATTTTAGATAAGAGTGTCTTTATTTTTCATTTATGGTTTGATTCATTATTTTTATCCCCTTAAATTCATAATGGTACCATCATATCTAGAAATATTAGCATGATATAAATATCATATATATTTACTATATTTGTATTTGGATTAATCCATAATAGTTTGATATCGAAATTGAAATATATTGTTCATGAAGATGGGAGGGCATACCTATGAGTGAACATTTATTCCATTTACAAGTGAGAATAATATATAAAAAGATGAATAATATATTACTATTAAAGAATAATTTATTATTTCATGTATAACACATATATTAATTAAACTCACCCTTGTTACTTTCTTTATAATGTGTTAACAAATCACATCGCCTTATAATGGGGAAGTCCACCGTACACGCGAATGTTGTTATCTTATTCCCATGTAATGGAAATTAAAGAGAAACATGTTATATCATAATTAAAGAAGAAAAATAATATCATAAATATAATTATAAAAAATAAATACAACATTATAACGATCTTTGTTAGGTGGTAATTGAAAACAAAAAACATCGGTTTGTGAGGCAGTAGTCTTCCATACATACGAATAATGATTTTGTAACCCATTAGATATAATATGAGATTGATTTAGATTATTACATTGAAATAGTATCATTTCAGTATATTTAAGATTATGAGGTTTTTATATCATCAGGTTTTAATAATAATTTAAGGAGACGGTGGAAGAAATAAAATAAAACTCTTAGTTAAGAGTGTTACCTCTTTTTTAATCAACTTATTTTTATTTGATTTAAAAGGATTATTAAAATGGATTTATGACCTTGATATGGATTATTAAATGATGTAATGGATATAAATATGTGATCTAGGAATGATTTTTCATAAATAATGTGTTTTGGATCTTTGAAGATGAGAGAATAGGGTGTATACATTTATATGTGAGGTGACTGACAGAATTGTATTTTTTGAAAATAAAATGATCACCAAAAATTTATTCATGAAAAAAGGATAAGAAACCATAAATTATAAATAATATTAGATTTTTTTTTGAAATATCTCTATAAAATAGATTTTTGACAAGTTTTTGGGCATATTTAATTGTTATTGTTTTAGTTTAACCCCTAGGGAAATCATTTTTAACATAACCATGATAATTATTATTTTTCTAATATTTTTACTATTCATCATGTTAAAAAATTATTTTACCTAAATTAGATAATATAATACAATATTAATTAGTAATAAATTATCCCAAATTCATTTCACATATGTGGATACATTTAATTTAAAACCAATCTTATAGACATGATGAGAAACAGTTTGCAAAACAAAAAATGTTCAAAAGTTTATAAAGTTAAAATATTAAAATTCAATGTAAAATTGTATAAAAAGAACTATAATTGATTTATAGATATAAAATTCATCTAATTTTAACATTAAAAAATATTAAAACAAATATTTTTTTTAAATTATTTAAAAGAAATGAAAATTCTTTATAAAAACCCAATATTTTTCAAAATTCATCGAAAAAACTAATATTCATATAAATTATAAAAAAATAAACCAATGATAATTTTTACATGATAATATATAAAAATAATATCATTTTTTAAAAATTAATTTTCTTTATGTGAAAAAAATAAAATTAATATTAGTGTGCAAAATGTGATAAATTGTTTTAGAAAAATTGAAATATTTAGGCATAAAATTGTATTTATTCATATCTATTGTCTATAAAAGACCAAATATGAACTTTAAATTTTTTATTGAATATATAATGTATAAATTTAATTAAAATAATTCACTAATACTAATTTTTTAATAATTCTTTTTCCATGCATAGAAATTATTTTTCTAAAAATGATTCCAGTTAAATAAAAATTGTTTTTAATTTCATTTATAATTAATTAGATGACAATGAATATATTATATATAAAATTTTAAACCTTATATTTCTTGAATTTGGTTAATAATTTGCATTCAATCCATTTCCAATTCTATGAGATAACTATAATTTGATATAACACTATTATAATAGTATGTTGTGTTTTTAAAACTCGGTGCAGTGTGTAATGTAGGATAAACTAAATGTTACATGTTTCTTAAGAAAAAAATCAGGTTTTCAAGTAATACAAATATAACTCATATTTCATGTAATTTAAATATCAATTATATTAATTTTTTGAAAAAAATAATATTTCACAAAATATCAGGGTGCTATATTCTACCCCGTTAAAATTAATTTGAACCATGAAATATTTTAGTTTGGTATCTTCATATTGGGATATTTTTCCTCTATTAAATCCTGAGGTTCCCACATTAATTCTTCAAGATTGTTATTTTTTGTCAAAAAAACATTGAATAGATGAGTGGTCTTGTTTCAAAGAACATTATTTTTTATTATACATAATCTCAACTGATTGTTTCATATAAAAAAGATCATGCTAAAACTATAAAATATCTATATTAAGTACATGTGAAGGATCATGTATATAATTTATGTGGAGAGTTATGTGGAAATCATTATGAATCTAAGAAAGTATTAGTAGAAATTCCAAATGATAAGATATGGTCCCAATCTGATTAATAATTCTAAAAGGATCGATAAACCTTGGGAATATTTTTCCCTTATATCTTCGATAGCGAAATTCATAGATCATATTGATGATTATCAGTAAAAAAATTATATTAACTTTGTGATGACCTTATGTGTTTCCAAATGGATATAACCTTCTATACCATCTCATATTATTGCTTAGGTCCCAATATCATTTCTTTCTGCAAATTCATTCCAGTATGTTGGATTTCTATACTTCTTTCCACAAAGGGATTGTTAACGACCAAACTGAATGATCAAAGGAAAGAATTTTTTTATTAAAAAAATATAATAGGGTTTTCATCCCAAACACCATCATAATCCATCAAACACTATCATATCATATCATATAGGGATTTCATTGTTCTCTCATATTGATATTCTATACGAGGATGATTAAAATTACTAAAACTCAACTCCAAATAAAGAGCTTACTAAAGCCTTCACCAAAAAATCACAGTAATATTCAAATCCATATCTATTATAATTGAATTTTGTAATCCATGAATCCTTAGCACATTCATAATTTATATTGTAGTAAGAAGAAAAATATAGAAATATTATCTCATAGAAATGAAGATTATTGAATTTTTAAGGAGAATGACTACAACCCATAATTAACTCAACATAAAATATGATATATTCCCTAATGGTTACCATTTATTTAATAATATATATAAACAGTGTTAATTAATTCCTAAAAAACATATTTACTAAACATATACAATACCAAAGGGTTATATTTCCATATACGTGTCTTATAATATCCTTAATCTAGATAAAGTATAATCACCTAAAACATTAAAAGTTGTGTTAATGACTTCGAACATACATTTAACCATAAAATTATAAACACATTATGGTATCCATAACTCATAATTTTATCACATATGGTATATATGCCCTTACAAAAGATAATTCAAAAAAAATTCATTATACAATCTCATATCTTATAAAAAAATATTTTATTAGAATATCAGGTTAAAAGTTGTGATGAGGGAATATAAAATGTGATTCCATTATACTATAATATATTTAAAGGTATATAATCACATGAAATTTCATTTTTTGATGAAAACTATTATTTTCATAGGGTTTATTCGTATAAAAAAACATTGAATCCCTAAATAGAGGGAAGGATATGTGTTTCCTATTTATCATCACTGACTTAATCCAGTGTTGTAATGGCTAGATTTTTTGAAAGAATAAAATCATAATCAATATTAAAAAATAATTGGTTTGGTGGAATTACAATTCTAATCATAAATTACCCCTCACACACATGCATAAAGTTGGGGGGACTTGAAATCGAGACCTCTTTGACACCCCATAGGGCCTACTACCCCTTAGCTACCCCTATGGGATAAAAAATTATACTCTATTTAATAAATAGGACATAAACCTAATTTTGTATTATTATACATGAAATATATATTTTTTCAATATATTTTATTACATGAATCACCTAAATTATCTTTCGTTACACGCAACCCTGATATTTTTATTTTTGATAGAATATTCAGCACCCAACACCAAACATAAATGACCCATGATATATATTACCATTATAAACTAGCCATTGTATTGGTGAGCATAAAAAGTATTAAATGAATTATTAAATTTCTTTTTAAACATTTATATATAATTAATTCATTGGTGAAAAATTATTTTAAAATGAATATAAAATCTATTTGAAAATAAATGGAAATTTTTTCCAAAAAAAATTATTGCACACTAGTGTGTCTTATACCAATAAATCAGAAAAATAAATCCTATATATTATATTATATAAATATATATATAATATATTAAATTTAATTTTAAAAATTCATTCTATGTGTTTTCTATACATAAGATAAAAATAAATAAAATTTTAGTCATAAAACCGTATTTTTTTAAAATCATTGTTGTCACCTTTTTATGGTGCACATATATTAAAAATAAATTTTTGAAACATATTTAAATTTTATTTTCTTAAAATAAATTCGTTTTTTACAAATTTTACATGTAAATTTACTTTGGGTAAACGTTTGGGATTTTTTGGGAAATATTAATTTTTTAGTGAATAATAAAAAATACAGAGTTTCTAAAAGAGTCAGTTATTTTAATTAAATATGTAATTTAAAAGTATAAAATATATTTTTCATATTTTATTAACTAAAATATTCATTATTTAGTTTTTATTTAACCAATTAATTAGTTTTTAATCATCTTTACATTGGTTTTAATATGAAATAGTTTCTTTGATTAAAGATGGGGTTATATAAGAAGTATTTTAAAATGAATAATTATTTAAAATTGCATTTAATTAAAATATTCCAGATTTGGGAATGTTTTAAATGAAATATATTAGAAATGTTACATTAAATATTAATTTATTTTCATAAAATTATCTTTATTAGTTATATATTTAATATAAAATCTTCTTTACCAAAAAATAGTCTTCTTTAAAACACAATGTCTCGTTGTGACTATGAGATTAATATTGAATTAAAATTTTCTTCTTCTATGAATAAAATTTTTAATAATGGATTCCATATTTGAAATTAGGTTAATTTATAATTTTTATTATATCCAAATTAATTTTTAGACCATATTTATTAGAAAAATTTGTTATAATTAAATACTATGATTAAGGTAAAAATGAACTTACGTAGTGGTTAAACTTTAACCTCAATGGGACAAATGACCTATAGAATAGCCAAGAACTAATTTTATGGAAATATATCAACATTTTTTCAATATATAATATATTTTGGAGAATTATTGGATCCACATGGAAAGGAAAAAACATGTGTGTAAATCCCTATAAGAACACTTTATATGTTTTCCAATCAACTCTCCTTTAAAAGGTCTCCATCTCTCCCCCTCTATTCACACCTATCAAGCCATTTGTATAAGCCAATATATAAAAAAATTACTTATCCATGTACCTATTATCATATTATAATCCTTAGTTTTAGTATAAATATATTCATTTAATTTCTTTTACGCAACGAAAAAGTACTTACTCGAAGAAGAGGAAACAATAATCAACATGAGTTTTTTTATTTATTCATCCACCCATTTGAATTATTATTATAATAATATAATAAAATAAGTATAATTAATATAATTAAATTTAAAAATTTTATGTATATGACCTAAAACTTGAAACCCTTTTGTCAAATGGGTCACTTAATCAACACTCATGTATACAGTAGACTACCACCTCCCGAAATGATGACCTTTATATTTTACAATACAATATATCTTGGTTGGGAATAAGGATGGAAATACTTTTTATATATGATATTTATGATGTTTATAAAATAATTATAACACTAGAATCATTATATCATATATACTATTTTTAAATTCTGTAACATAGGGGATATAATAACGTTCCTCCTATGTATGACAAACTTCTACCTTGCAAATAAATGTGCTGATTTTTTAACTAACACGTTACAAGGAAGGTAATAAGGGTAAATATAATGCACACACACACACATATATTATATAAATAAAATAAATATTATATTAATTAAATAATAATATATTATATTAAATATAATATATCATTTTCTTTATTACCATTTCATACACTTAAAAAGTGTTAATGTCGTTCGTTGACATGTGGACTAGTGCCTCCTCCAAGATATGTGATTACTTTGAAATCTATATAATGATATATAAATTTATATATAATTAAATATAATTGTATTAATTATATAATTATCAATCTATAATGACAAAATATTTCTTACCTTCTTTCAATAATGATCATCAAAAAATGGGAATGTGACTCATGCATACATATGGCCTACAATCTCCAAAATTGTAAATTTAGTTAATTTTACATAACTATAATTAACTATTGGTAATAAAATTATAATTTATTTTTAAATATGATAATTATTTCCTGATTATTATTCTTTACATGTTTAAATAATTACATCATAGACTTTAGTCTACCTACCAATGTCAGTTTTGGCACATAAGCTGAATATGTTCAAAAAATCATGCTTAAACATAATTGATTAATTAGTTATATATAATATTATGATAAGGTAAATAAGAGTAAAAAATATTAAAAAAATTATATATAATGGAAAAAATTAATCCAATTTTATTATTCAGGAAGATAAAAAAATGCGTGAGAGATCAGAGTCATGGTAAGGGTTTTTCTCGCCTCACATTAATTTCTGTGATATATATGAAATATTCTAGAAATATTTATAATGTGTGGATTATATAAATACCATTAATATATATTATTATTTTTATTATTAAATTTATTGTTATTTACATATCTGTTTTATGATCAATAATTCATGCGGTTTATGGTTTTAGTGCTCCCAAATCGGTATGGGATTTTTTTAAAATTCATTGAATTGTTTGTTTTTTTATACACATATAATCATTTATGAGGTGTGTATAAATTGACATTGACATTTTATATCATTAGTATCTTAATTTTAATGATATAATATGTCACAATTTATGTTATTATTTAATGGGTCTTATTATTCAATGTTACCAAAGTTGTATGAGTTTCATCATTTATCGGGATTGTTGGTGATAAATTCTCCAATATTTAAATAATATGATCTAACTATAAAAAATATATAATTACATTTATCATACCTTATTTATTTCAGTATAAAACATGTAATCCCATAAATTTTCTCTCTTTTTGCACAAAAGATTTCAAAATAATTTTCATATAAAGAATTCATCATTCTAATTAGAAATCTGTTTTCTGCTAAAACCTTTTTTTCTATAAATGTTTTGAAAAAAGATATTATCAAATATAAAAGGATACTTTCCTTAAAAAAAATTAAAATATTTTTAAAAAATACTTTATATTTTTCCATGGTTTTTTTAAAATATATTTTTTTTAAAAAACATATTAAAATAAAAGTTTCCTCAAGAATGTTTTTAATAGTATTTCCATTAATAAATGTCAATAAGCATTATTATTACTTATCATCTATATGGGACGTTTTTTTATTGTTAATATTTGATTTATTTATTTAGAAGGATTATTAATGATTTAAATAGATTATTATCGAACCGATTTATTTTTCACAGGTTAATCATGTTTCAATGTGATTTTTATGGAACCTATTTCTTTTCAAGGGGTTAATCATGTTTCAATGAGATTGTTATGGAAACTAGTTATTTTACATAGTTTAATAATGATTCAATGATATTCTTATAGAACCAACCTCTTTTACATTGGATAATATGTATCAATGAAATAGTTATAGAACCTGTTTATTTTCCACGGGTTTATCATGACTCAAAGAGATAGTTATGGAACCCATTTCATTACCAGAAGTTAATTTTGATTTAAATAAATTGTTATGGATCCCCTTTCTTTTCCATTGGTAAAAATGTTTCAAGGATATTGTTATAGAACTTGTTACTTTTCCATGGGTTAATCATCTTCTAAATATAATATTGGTTGTATCAATGAGTTATGATGAAATGAATTTTATATGTTCTTTATTCATGACATGGTTCATGTATATTATAAATATTGGATGAAACTACATAGATTCAAGGAAGCCAATTATATTTAATACGATGGGTCCTCTGAAATGGAAATCAAATTCTTGAATAATAATTATGTTTTACATATAATTATGTTTGATGTTGTACATATGGTTATTCAAATTTTAAAGGGTTCTTTAAGGGTTCTACAAGGGTTATGTAGGGGTTTAATGAGATGATATTACAAGATACAAATAAGTTTTATATATGATTTATATGGGTTTATGATACTTCATTTGATCAAGATTGATATCACATAAAACATGATGGTTTATTTTTACGAATGTTTTCTATTTTAATTCCTTATTAAATGTTTTCATGTTTTATTTTCATGGTTTTGAAGGGTATAGAAATTTTTATGTGATACTCATGCAATTTTATTATTTAATCACACCATTTTTATCTTCTAATTCTAACTAATGAAATTCATATTTTAATTCATACATTTTACCTTAATGATAATTTGAGATCACCCATATTATATTCTATTTTCCTTAGGTTATAGAATATATGGTTGAATGAAAGAAGAATATAATGGATTTCATATGAATGATGATTATATCATAACATGTAATGAAAAGACAGGTTAACTAGGAGAAATTCTGATTTAAAGTAATGTGAAATTTTTATGTAATAGTTTATCCTAATTATATAAATCATTAAACCTAAGAGTCCACTAATGTTGGAATTGATCCAATTTTTCCTTTTGGGGATGTATGGTCTGGATGAAAAATTTAGTTCATAAATATTAGTATCTAATATAGAAATGTAAAAATTGAGATTTTAGCACAATATCTAGGAGTGCGTGTCAAGGGATATTATAGTTGGAATGAAATGATGGTTTATATAGAATTAAGATTCAAATGTTTTCATATAAGGTTATATTAGGAGTTATAGATGAAAACATTTCCATATAAGATTATGATTTATTATAAGTTCATGTATAAAATTTTTTATTTGATGGTTTTAAAAAGAAAATGTTTTTTTTATCAATGAAATTTTTGGAAATATTTATTTTGGGTTGAGGTATTTCTAACAAATAGTATGACCATGAAGTGTTTTTTGGGTGGAATTATATTTCAGGATTAAATAAAAAAGGGTAAAACCTGATTGATGGGTAACAACCCATCGTATTAGACTATGAAGTGGTATTGAACCCATGACCTAAATAAGACTAGGGTTTTGTGCAAACAAATAGCATATTTTATGTCCTTGTTATTAAGTAATTTTTGTAGGTAAATATTTATTTTATATTTCAAACCTCTAGGATTTTATTTGGGGAATAGTGTTTAACTTATATTGGATGAATATATGATGGAATCCTACTAATCTTGGGGTTTAAAACTTAGTCAGGAAATGTTTGAAGAATATTAAGGATATTTATTTTTGGAGGGATGTGGTATGAACTATTGGTATTACTACTGAATTTTGAATATTAACATATCATATGATGGTTTATTCATTTGGGGAATTATTTTAACATTTGATAACCATTTTTGTTTTGGTCATTGTTTAAATACATGGGCAATATATTGTAATTCCATTTATGGTTATGTGGTCATAAAAAATTTATTTTGGTGCTTTAGGCATAGGAAAATTCAACAATAATATTAATCATTTAGAGAAAAAAGGATGTTTTAATAGAGTTTTGATTAATTCAATATATTATATTCATCAAGATGATATATTTCCATATTCTATTAGACAATAAGTAAAGATAAATCCTTAAATATAGGAAAATAATCTTGAAACAAAACTTTTATACAGGTAACTTTATTTTCTATTAAACTATAGTGTGTTTAATCATCATAGTTTTATGGTTTTGAGTAACTTAACATTCCAATAATCATTCCGTTGTTTGTGATAAATGAAATCAATCAATCTATATTTTTATTCATTCTTTTCCACCATTAGCATCTATGTTATTATATTTGGAATCGTTGTTATGTTTTATTCAATATTGAAGTTTGTAATTTCTTTTTTCTATTATTAATAGAATGATTTATTAAACCATTTTATAATGTGGGTTTACAACAAAACAAATTTTAATTCCAAAAAACTTATTACTGAGATAATGATCAAATTTCAAGGATAAAACTTATTAAAGGAGAGGGGAGGGATTTAACAATCTGACTTTTAAAAATGAGAAAATTTTGTGTTATAGAATAAAGGTAAAAAACACTAATTTTACCTTATGATACACAACATTGAGTTTCATCAATATATTTTGTTACACACAACACCCAATTTAGATTTCATTACATGAAACCTTGAGATTTTTTTGATAGCATATTCAACAGAAAACACCAAAATTAATTGACTAATGATATTTTGTACCACTATAAACTAGATAATATAATGTAAATTATGAATAATATTAATTGAATAATTGAAATATGTTTTACATTCATTGGTGACCAATTATTTATAGCTGAAAATAAGTCCCATTTGAAAATAAATGGAATATTTTTAATACAAAACAATTTTATTGCAATCAAGTGTGTTTTATACCTATAAAATAAACAATCACATTTTTTTATTATATTAATGAAATTTATTATTAATATATTCATTCTATTTTTTGACATTTATCCTATTTATTTACCCCAAAAAACCATTTTATTATTCTCAAGTGTGTTTTATAATAATAAATTACAAAAATAACACTTATTGGATTATAATAATGCAATTTTATTTAATATATTCAATATTTTTTTATATTCCTCATAATTTTTATAGATATGTGATAAAAAATCCAATTTTACACATAAAAGTGTATATTTTTAAAAAAATATGTTTTTGCCTTTATAGGGAACACTTATTTAGAAAAAATATTTCAATATTTTATAAATTTTATTTGATTAAATTAAATTAATTTTTGGAATCCTAATATCAAAATTTACTATGATCGAAATTTTAGGATTTTTTAGAAAATATTGATTTTTTAGTGGAATATGAAAAATTAATTTTTTTTTGAAAAAGTAAATTATTTTAATAAATTTAATAATTTATTATTTGAAATTTTCATTAAATATTATTTAAATTAAAATAACAATTATTTATTTATATTTTATCAATGTAATAATTTTTTAATAAACTTTATATTTTCTTTTAATATATGTTTCTTTGTTTAAAGATGTTTTCTTGGAAAAAATGATTCACTATTCATCATGTTTCTCATTTCCAATTAAATTATAAATTATTAAAAGAGAAATTTTTTGAAATACAATTATCTACAAAATATCTATAATTTTCAAACTAGTTTTATAAAATTATTTATATTATTCATATAGTTAATATTGAATCATATTATTTTAAAAAATCATGTTCATAAAAACCAATTTTCACATTACGACTGTGAGATTAATATTTGATTAATATTTTAAACTTATATGTTATTAATTTGAAAAAATGGATTCCATATTTTTTATGTATCATAATTTATGTTTTTTAAGGAGGAAAAAATAATTTTTTCCACATTTATTTCTGAAAATAGTTAAACTTAATTACAAGGATTAAGGTAAAACAGGTTTATTTAGATGATAAAATTTAATCATAAAGAAAAAATGGCCAAGAGACTTATCAATAACCCATTTTATTGATATATTTATACTATAACCCTTAACTGTGTGAGTTTAAAAACTATTGGAGCATCATTTCATTGAAAAAACATGGGTGAAATTCCAACTTTATAAATAGTAAAAGTTTGTCACTCACCTCCCTTATAAAAGGCCTCCACTTATCCTTCTCCCTTAAAACATATGAGTCCCATTTTATTGGAATATATTTACCTAAAACATTTCTCTTATTACCTTTACTCAACCTATAAGCCTTATTTTGGGAATAAATCCAATCAAGGATGAAATTTAGTGAAAACCAAATAGAGTTCCCATAAGAAAAGTTAACATTAATCAACATGAATTTTATTTATTTATTTATAAATCCTCTAATATTATTATAATATAATTATTAAATAATATTGAAAGTATCATAAATATACTAATATAATATTATTATAATTTTATTTTCATAAAAATCACAAAATTCCATCAGTTTGGTTATGAAATCATTATTCATTTGTACAGTTGACTATCGCCTTGTGAACTGATGTCATTCATTTTTACATTACCAAATTTTAATTATGTTAATAATGATGTAAATACTATTTATATATTATATATATGATAATTATAACATAAATATACCTCTAGATTCAATATATCACAAATAGACTTTTTTACATTCCATACCATATGGTGAACGATAACATCTTTCACGTGTACAACAAAGTACATTCTCACGAAGTGACATGAATAATTTTTCACTAATTCATTACTTGGAAGGTAATAAGGGTAAATATAAGGAATATATTTTATATAATTACATAATTAGGATATTCATGTAATAAATATGATTCTTGAAATATAATATATCATATTCATTATTACCTTTTCACACATTAAAAAATGATAACATCGTTCTTGGACGTGTATATGACTAGTTCTTCAAGGATTTGTGATTATTTTAACATA
Organism: Viscum album; assembly: GCA_963277665.1. NCBI lineage: Eukaryota > Viridiplantae > Streptophyta > Magnoliopsida > Santalales > Viscaceae > Viscum > Viscum album. The sequence continues at coordinate 1,486,459,812 of OY728128.1, forward strand.
ATAATAGTGATTTAAATATGTATATATAATTATATATGATCTTTTTCATAATATTTTTATCATTATTGAATGAAATATATTAATATCCATCTTTCCATTAAGGTCATTGAAAAATGAGAACATTAATTATTTGTACATACAACCTACGATCTCTATGATTATAACATTCATTTATTATTCATACACATCATTAATTGTTCTTTTTAAAAGGATAATTTTTTTATAAATATTAATAATTTCTTTTTTATTAATACGAATATGTTAAAATAATGACCAAATTGACTAAAATTGAAATGAAAATGTTTTATTTGACACATAATCCAAATATGGTCCAACATATGAATTAAAATTAACTAATTAAGTTGTTATATATAACATGTTAATGAGGTAAATAAATGTAATAATAAACATGATATTTTTTATTAAGAGGTAAATAATAAACATTGATATATTATTATGGAATATAATGAACAAGCATGATGAATCTGACTCAAGTTAATGGGTTTTCTCATCTCACATTTATTTCAATGATAGATTTTCCTTATTCTCAACTTCTTTTTATGATATGGTGTTTAAAATTCCCATAAATATATTTTATTATTCTTATACCTACTATATGTAAATATCTATTTTAGGATTCTTCATTCATGTGGTCCTTTTGTTTCAATGTTACCAATGTGGTAAGAGATTTTATCACAATTTCCCTTCTTTGTGATGCTGGTTAAGATTTATACCTATATTATTTTATGAAATACATATAATATCACTTTAACATGTTATATCATGAATATATTTATTATCATGGAATTATAAGTATCATTTCATTTTATTATTTAATGGGGTAACAACCTGTTATAGTTTTCATGTATTCTTAAACCCATCATTTTTTCATACTTGGGTTGGGTTTTGTTTAGGGTTTCATTGGGTGATAATTTGGGAGAATCTTTTATGTCATTGGGCTATGCACAGTTTCTTGATGGTATTCCCAAACTGTATACCATGCTTGTGTGAACCCTGAAAATCAAGATAGTGAGGGTTTTCATGGTTGGCGCATAGTTTGAAAAACTGTGTTCCCACCAAGGAGAAACCATAAAATCCTATAGTAGGGGTTGTAAGTATATGGAATATGATTTTTATAACTATAAAGATCTACCCTAATAACAATGTGTATGAAATTTTACTCATCCAAAACTTGTTTAAAAATTTCTTAAACCCATATTTTGACCCCTCCGTAGGCCTAACTCAACATAGAATGTCCCTCTAGGTCATTTGAGAACTCAAGGATCAATTTTTCTCATCTTATCCCCTTAAAAGGAGGATTGAAGTGTGTCTATTTTTTTCCAATCATTTTAAAGTAATATTTAAATTCCCATTTTTTTATCCCACTATCTACTTCTCTACTCCATTGGGTTTAATTGGCCTCCATGTTGTTGAAGGACATAATACCCATTGGATCAGAACTTTACTCTAAGTTTTATCCTCGGATCTTCTTTTCCAATGTTCTTCATTCGATCTTTCCTCTAAGGGATGATTCTTTTATGATCATTTTATCATGATATAGGTGTATATGTTATGATTTTGGTTTTAAATAACCATAAATTTCATGTTTTAAATTTAATTTATTGATTTGAATTTATATTCTATCAATTGGTTTGTTAAAAAAATATCCATTTATTTTGGGGTTTGAATTGGATTTGTATTGAAATTTAAGAAAAACACCCAATTTCATTGAATTGGGGTGTTTTTTGAATTTTTCATGAAATTTTGAAATAAAATTGTGTAATTTAAATTCTTAAATCAAAATTTTGGTGTTTATTTTTGAAATTTATTTCAAATTTATACGTGGGAAAATTGTAAAAATTGTTTTGATAGAATCTCATTGGTTTTTTCCTTGAAAAGGGAAGGATTTGATTAAAATACCATTTTTTGTTTTTAAATGTAAATTATCATATTGAAATGAAAAAATTGGATGAATTTTATTTTTAGAAGTTTCAAAATAAATATCTAATTACTCAATGTTTTTGGAGAACATGAAAGCCTTGGTTGTTAGCGAGTTATTTATGAAAACACTCTTTTGATTCTTTATAATTATAAAAAAATATATGCATCATGTCAGATCCCCTATGGGACGGTGATGAGTTCCCTTTGAACTGTGTTTGATGGATGCATGTACACATATAATCATGATTACTTCTTAGAGTGACTTAGGATCCCATATCTTGGAACTATCTTACCTCTTAGAAGATTTCAGTGTTGATAATTTGATTAAATTTAATATATATTACATTATTTGAAAACTTATTTATGCATTCCTTATGAATTTATATAAGCTGGTTTATATAAAATGATTATTAAGTCATTTGTTTAAAGTATTTCCGTCAATTTAAATGAAAAGCATGATTTTTTATAGAGGAGGAGAGCTTCCATAATCAAACGATGGTTGCAAGGTTTAGGACCAGACAACTATCAGTGGAGGAATTAGACAGGTTTCTCTTTGATTTTTGGGGGCATCAAGATCGGGCGATACTCAGCCTGTTAGATAAGAAGAACTTGATGGTGCGATTTTCATCGATGGAGGACCTTGTTCATTCTTTTTCATTTCCTCTTAGAGAAGTGTAGTGACTATGGTTTCTATCTATCTCGGTGGAGCTATGGTTTCTATCTTAATTGAGACACTCCTACAGTACTGATTTTGGTATTTCTTTCCTCATATGACTCATCCATTTCAGAATCCAGCTATTATACACAAATAGGGAATGTGTTGTGTCAATTTCTCTATGTTGATTCACATACTACAACATTTTTTCATTCGATCAATCCACGAATTTGTGTTGGGGTAGACATGTCGAGAGCACCGGTTGAATATGTGTGTATAGAAGCTGATGAGAAGATCCAGTGTAATTAAATAGTTGAATATGATTAGTGGGTGGATTTCTTCTCTCCATGCCAACAGCTGGGTCATGCGAGCGACACATACAGATGGGGTAGTCACCAGGAGAAAAATTCAGAGCAAGATAGGAAGGAAGCATATGTCATTATATAGTTCAAGCCTTTGTCAAGGCTGGGTGTTGAACGCTTAGTTTCAGGAATATCATATAAGATAAAGGGGGATTTGAGGAGCTAGGATATGGGTAAAACAATGGAATCACTGGTTGAGGAGTCTCAAGCCTAAGGTTGGAATTCACATGTAAAGGAAATACTTCTTTGGATGGAAGGATTGGTGAATGATCCCAAGATCACCATAAATCATAGTGCCTCTAATTTGTGGGTCCCCAAAGATAAATTAGCAGATCAGGGATCAATTTTTGATGGTATACAAACTCATAAATCATTTTTATGAATGGGCACCAAGGTGTTTACATAAGAGCCGACCTATGAAATAGATGTAGGCACTTCAGAAGGTGAGGATTTTGAGGGGGATGTCAGAGCTGGTAAGGTTCACCGGGAGGGGAAGATCCCAAAGAGGAAGAAAGGGAGGGGCTGAAAGGACTACTCCCAATTTACAAAACCAATTGAAACATGGCCATGTAAAAATCAAACTCTTGGAGATGATAGCTTGCATGATATGTCCACTAACCATCCATCAATGTTTGAGGATGTTGCTTATGGAAAAGAGCCCCTTGAAAACCAAGAAAATACGGTGTAGTTTCTTCTTCGGATAGATACTAATATGAACACAAAGTTAATTGGAAGTGAAAAGGGACTCATAGGTAATGAATCTGCACATATGATTGACAATGGGGTAGATTTCTATGGGAATGATAACGAAAATGTTAGTGGTATTGCCAGACCTTCATTTAGTGATATTATTCCAAAAAAGGAAAATAAGATTCTGGAATGTGAAGAAATTATGCCAGCTGCTTCAGGGAGAAAGATGGGGAAGGATTATTCTTACCTTTTGAAACCGATGAATACCCAGTATTCTTCTAATAGGGAAAGAGGGGTTGTCCTCACATTTAAAAAAGATCATGCATACAATTAGCCATTTCCCACATTGCTTTCATTGGAGCAACCGAAGTATACCAATCTGTTGTGGTAGTACAACCCAACATTTGAGTGGGAATCAACCACAGTGGAGGACGATCCCTATGATGGATGTGGTAAAGGCTACGGTTGTTATGATATATAGTTGTTGCTTGTGGTTTGTTTTGGGTTAGGTTCATGGTGTTTGAAGGTGGTATGTTTTGAATTCATGTTTTGTTTATCACATTTCATTAAAATTGTTTGTTGGTTTCTCAATTTTTATCCAAATGTTATTGAAAAATAATAATTTTAATTTTCAAAGATCACAAACTACTTATGGATTTGGTTTTTTGTTAATTATCTTCTTCCCAGTTCGATCAAGGGTAATGTTCCACTTGGAGGTGGTTTTTATTGATAATACTTGGTCCTGTAGAGTTGTTCCTATTGGTACATGGGTTGTTTATCTCATTTTAGGGTACTTCATGTTAGTACATTGGATTTTTTACCAATTTTAATTTTAATACAATTATCCTTATAGATTTTTTCATTTCTGAATACAAAATTTTATCTCTTTCTTATAGTGTATTTGTGGACAATTAATTCCCACATTCATATTCAATGATGTTAGGTGCTTATTTTAAACCTATGAGGATCAGGAATAACCTCCAAGCGATGTCCTTGATATCTCAGTTATCATTGGTACTAGGGTATTCTGGATAGTTTGAGATAAATTGGTATCAAAGGGTGCAGATTAAGCATCTTTCCTTGATGTTAGTATGCATTTGAGTAATATTTTCATGACATTAGAGGTAGTTGTGATTTAGTGAATGAATACCTCTCACTACAATGAGACTTATGTCACCAACGGTGGTTTGAAAATGGATTCAATAGGATTAGTTCTAGTCATTTACCTGCTTTAGATTTGGATAATTTGAAATCCTAATCATTTTCATCAATCTATTATGACTAATTTCCCTTGTTTATCTGTTTGAGTGTTAATATGATGTATTATATGTAATATGTTGATGTGTGTAACATCATTCCTCTGAGAAGACATGTGAATCAGATCCTGTATAAAGCTTATGATGATCCAAAATGAGTAAATCCTATCATAGACTAGATTTTGGTTGTGATGATTGTGCATTCTATCGAAACTATGGCACTGACACCTACAACAGTTCCTATTCAGGTTTTAGCTATTGAATAGATGAGAAATGCTTTCCGAAATATTGAACATGAGTTTCTTTGACAGAATACACCAGCATTCAATGGATATTAATATCCAAAATGGGCTATATATTGGTTAAGGAGGATTGACCATTTGATTGAGTTCTTAGAGACACTTAATGAAATCACAATAAAGTGTGCTACCTTTATTCCAGAGGGACCGAGGAGGAGATGATGGGACATAATGGTGATGGTATAAAATCATGATGTATTAGATTAAAAAGTTTTTAGATATATTTTTACCAACTAGTTCAATACTGAGTCAATGGTTTTGTACAAGGATACATATTTTTTCAAACTCAAGCAGGATGATTGGGCTTTAATGTAATATGAAAATCATTTTGCTGAGATTTTCCAGTTTGTAACATAGATAGTATCAAATGAAAAGATGAAGATACGATGGTTCAAGAGGGAACTTATTTCAAATATTTGTTCTTATGATTTCTTAATGAATATTCCTTATTATACTAATGTGCTGGATAGAGTGTTGATGGTTAAAATGGACCAAGATTATAAGTCATGGTTAACAATAGTCCCTATTTCTCCCAATGTCAGTTTTATGGATTCTTCTAAAGGGTAGATAAAGCATGATTATTCTCATATAGGATATCAACAACATGGTTTTTCTATACCACTAGAAATAACTGGAAGAGGCCCATTTATTTTATACTAATGATTAAATCCAAGGCACTCAAAGAGGGGTTGCACCGAGGCACCCCATATATATGGATCCTATGGATGTTCAGGTAACTTGTAGAAGTTATTCCATGTTTGTTCTATATTATGTAGTATAATTGGATTATAATAACAATCTAAAACTAGGTTCAATTATATGCATCATGAAAAATGTGTTCCATCCACATGCATTTGAAATGAATATTTTTAATGTAGTATAAGAGCCCTTAAAAGATACAGATATCAGCCAAGTGACTCTAAGAGGTACCATCACTATAGCTTCGACATTAATGACTTCATATTCTGATACTATTTCATCTTATTCATTTATATGAAACTATATTTTAAATTTTCTAATTCTTACTATATATTTTTTAACTTATTTGATGGATATTACTACAAACCTCAGAAGAATAGGGAGCTGGGTCCCCGTATCCCCTCTTGTGTTTTATCTTTATCAAAGTTTGAGCTTTCTTGTAATTTTCTATCTCTCAAAATTAATCCAGTTGACATCATTTACTGTAATGATTTTCTCATTTTTAGTAGGCCATAGAAATATTTTTATCTTTGACCTGCCTCCACGAATAAACTTGATGGGGTGTGCAATCTCTTTCAATGAGAATGGGACCCGAGGTCATGTAGATCCAGGAATTATTATACAGATATGGGGAAAGTGATATTGGTGTTTAGTTGTGATTTGTAGTGAGAAAATTATTGTGGTAATATCCCTCTAGTTTTCATTGAGTTTTCTAATGATTTTCCTTTTGACTTATCTTGTTTTCCACTAGTAATGGAGGTACTTTTTTCTATTTACTTAGTGCATGGTACTCAACCAGTGTATATTCATTATTACTTTATGGAACCAAATGAAATGAAATATCTAAATAATATGTTAGATAATATTTTTGAGAAAAGATTCATATACATGAGTTTCTGAACTTGTGCAGTTCCAGTTCTCCTTAATAAGAAAGCTCATGGGTCACTTTTCCATTGTGTTGACTTCAAAAAAATCCATAGATTAATGGTCAATAAAAAAATTCACTACCCTGGATTGATGATTGGTTTGACTAGATAAACTGGGAAAAGAGGCTTAAAAATACTAATCTTTGGTCTGGACAGAATGAGTTTGGGATATAATAATACGAAATTAAAAAACAAGTCTTTCAAAGAAGGTACAACCATTACGAGTACCTATTCATGCAATTTGGTCTAACAAATTCTCATGTAGTAATGAAAATTATTTTCCATGAGTATCTTGATACCCTTATGGTTGTCTTTGTGGATGACATACTGATTTACTCTAATTCATAGGATGCTCATGTAGTTTATTCGATAGTAGTTATGGAATTATTGGAAAGTCAACAATATTATGGGAAGTTATAAAAATGTGATTTCTGGATTTGGAGAGTGATTTTTTGGGACACATGGTGTCAAAAACTCATATATTTGTTATTATTGAGACGTTGAAGGATATTATGACATGGGAACATCCTTGGAATGTTTTTATGATTTGAATATTCTTGGGGTTAGTAGGGTATTACCACTAGTTTGTGAAATATTTATTTATGTTGGCTTCTCTGATGAATTCTCTAACATGGAAGGGAGTGATATTTTTTGGGGATGATAAATGTAACATCCCAAGTAAGTAATGAATAATAGATATTTTTATCTATGTCTATTAATGATAAAGATAGTGTTTTAGAGGCTTAAAATGAAAATAAATACAATCTTATGCATGGAATACACTAATATTCTTAAAGGATTGTTTTAGTGCCTTTTGATGGAAAACCATTTTTGAATCTATATTTTGACAATTTTAGAAACTATGTTTGTCAAAATAAAATTATCCTTTATGATTGGGACATCAAAATTTACCTTGTGTGAATTTTTGGTAATTTTCCGACAATGTTCATTTTTAAATGAATAGTGAAAAATACTGCATTTTACATCAAAACTACTTTTTAATCTAATTTATTTATATGATTAGATTATGTTTTGAATTGGTTTTGAAGTGAAATTAGAATATATTTTTACCATTTTATCCAATGGTGGTCATTGGAATCAATTTCGATTTGAAATTAGACTTAAACTGGTGTCAATCTTTTGATACTTATTGTTTTGTAAAAACACGCTATTTGCTCTGGCAGCGGGAATTAATTATTAAATTAATTAATGTGACTTATATGATTTGAATTTTGTAAAATAGACTTCATTTTTGAATTCGTAATATCAAATATAGCTTAGAGTGAATTTTTGGTAATTTTCTGAAAAACTTCAATTTTGATGAATAGTGAAACCACTAAGTGGTAATCAAGCAAACTGTTTTTTTCAGTTAAATTAAAGTTTACCACTAATGTGTATTGAATTTTGAAAATCCGACATACATGGTTGTCATTAAGAAGTAAAATGTGGTTCAATGAGATTAAAATAATTTTTTGGTGAATAGTAACTTATTAAGTTCTTAATCGCGATTAGTGGTAATTAGGGTAGTTTAATGAATAAATAATGCTTTAATAATATAAAATGACCTAGACACATGTCCCAACCTCATTGGTTGTGTCATGGCCGACCAAGACAAGTCATGGCCTAACTTAGGGACCCCATGTATCCACTTTTGTTGGGAAATAACATAAATTACTTTTTATTAAATGTTAAAGTGAAAATGACACAAACATAATATGTTTTGCGAAAACAATTTTTAAGTGGGGTTATACAAGTCCAAATTTTGATTATAAATATTCAATGGAAAGATAAAAAGATTTCCTACATCATAGTAATTTATTTATAATTTTTAGACATTAAATAAATTTAATTATTTATGACATAATAATGATGCAACGATGACATCATTATTTGACGATTTAAATAAAATGGAAAGATAAAATAAAATCTATGAACTACACATGTCCAAAACCAATTAGATGAATGGATTTCGATGCCTTATCACCTTATCCACGAATTCCATCAATGTGGGACCTTTTAAAACCGAAACACATTTTCAAATAATGTAATGTTTCTTTACTTTCCAAAAGTGCCCCTCCTCTCCCCTTATAAAAGGCCCCCACCTCTACCTCATTTCACACACTCTTCAAGCCATTGGCTCGGCCAACCCCTGCCCATTTGCTCTCTCCACATCCCTCTCCTCATCCTAGAGGATTCCCTTTGGGCAGAATCCTTTCAAAGGAAGCCTTTAGGCTCAAACCAAAAGAAGTTACACTTTTTAAGGTATTTCATTCTCTCATGTTCATTTGTTTTATTTTGCTTCTCCGACCCCCTAAACTCTTTTTATTTACTTCTTTTGTAACAACACCAGTATCTTCAATATACTAGGATGTTGTTATAAGATATATTTGAGCTACACTCTCACACAACTACATCAAATGGTTAAAGAACATACGGTTTCCGTGGATGGCGAAATTCTGCCTCCCGAAACGATGATTGTTCAATACTCATTTAACACCTTAAAAGGTGGCCATTATGATGTCACTATTTTTATATATGATATATTATATGTTTATGTTTTCCTTAAGCTTCTGTTTTTTTCATTTTGGGCATACCTTTATGGTTTCCATTATGGGTAAAACACGATATCTTCATTTTAGGAAGTGCGGACTACCGCCCCCTAAAAGTGATTTGATTCGTTAATACCATATGTGGGATGTGTAAAGGATAAAGTTAATGATATTATATATGTTGTTATACTGGAATTATAATATACTTTTATATCATTATGATTCCATTCCAGAAAATATGAAATAGAAATGGAAGTAGCGTTCATGCGTACGTACGGCTTACCGTCTCCATGAACGATGCATTTCATTTCTTACCTCTAAATGTGATGTAATATTATAAATGAATGTATGTACTGGATATATATGACATATATGATATCTACATAATGAATACCATTCTGGATATAATGAACCTTTGACTAAATTAACAACTTGTAAGTATAAGAAGTCAATTTTTGACTTAAGAACCAAATACCGACAAAATGAACATTATTAACTTAAATGATTACATGATGTTCATAACATGGTATAAAAGGAATAATGAACTTGAAAAAGATTCATAAGCAAGTAGAGATTAACTCAAGTTTATTATTCAGGAGTTTAAAGAACGGTCGGGTCAAGTCGGATACGAGGTATGGGACTTCGTCTCAATCTCCTTTCGTTGAGGCATATTTTATTTTATACACAACTTTCTTTTATACGGTGTATAAACCCCTTTGACTTTTACGTTTACTCAAAAGGAATCTTTTTTATACGAAGCGTTTACTAAACGACAAAAGGGAATGTTTTTGTCGTACGTATGCGGCGACAACGACTTCTCCGCCGTCGTAACCGTTATTCGAGTTTTGGCTTCCTCTACAAGCCATACCTTTTTTTTAAAAGAAAAATAAATACCATGTTTTACTTTGGTATTGAAAATGGTTTTCATAATGTTTTTATTATATCAATGTGTTGTATTGATATCTCGTGATTGAAATGTGGAAATGTTATGTTTCCTTTATGCATGTTTTATGTGATATGATTATGTTATGGTTCTTGGGCATTATTATGAAGACGGGTGGTTCCGTGATAAACTAAGGGCGGGTGAGCCCGTTATAGCTCTCCAATGCATTGGGTAACGCGAAGGAGTGAAACGTTAAGGTTTATCCGAAGAGATTTTAGGGAATATACTGTGATGGGTATTCCAAACGTAACCAAGAGGGTTACCCCCTACGTAAGAATGTTATGAATGCCTCAAGTTACCTTTACGTATTATGATTTATATGATTTATTCATGTTTTTATGAGGTATGTTAAAGTGCCTATGTTTTATGGGTAAAGTATGATTTCATTCTTATGTATATATGAACTCATGTTTCCTTTCCATGTTTTTATAACCCATACTGAGTTTTTACGCTCATCCCAAGTTTTTGAAATGTTTTTCACAGGTCAAGGGAAAGGTACATGATAAGATGATAGAGTCAAGGATGTGTCAAGAAATAATCCATGTTTTATTTTAAATGTGTTTCCATTGATGGGAATGAAGAATACTATCTTTATGTAACCTCTTTGTTTATATGTGGAATGTAATGCAAGTTTTATGATCTAATTCTCTAAAACTCTAAACCCGAAAAGATCCTCAACGTGTAATCTTGTAATAACTCAAGATTAAGTAAGGTTTAAGGCTGGGGCCTTATAGTTGGTATCAAAGGTCGGTTTAGATAACTTTAGGAGTTAGAATTCTATTAAATGATTATCCAAAAATATTTTTTTTTTCTTTTTCGAAATGATATAGCATTTAAAGATTACCATGTTGCTTCATCTAAGACATGTTTGTTCAGAATGGTTTTCCGCAGAGGAAACAGGGAAGCAGTGCTAGAAAGGCATACAGAAGGAAATAACCTTCCGAATCAGCATCCAGAAATGGTCGGAATTGGAACTGAACAGTTTGTTGCAGTAATGGCGCAGTTGACTCAGGCGATAAATGGTGGTGGTATCCATGCACGAGATCAGCCAGATCAGCCGCAGAGGAACATGTCAGTGGTGGAACATTTCATGAGGCAACATCCACCATCATTCAGAGGATCATCTGACCCTGTGCAAGCTGAAGGGTGGATTAAAGCACTGGAGAAGATTTTTGATGTCATGGGGTGTTCGGACAATCAAAAGGTTAGTCTTGCTATTTACCGTTTGGAGGGTGAAGCAGATCAGTGGTGGTCTATGGTTAAAAATATCAGGGAAGCCGATGAGATTGATGCTCTTGACTGGGATGATTTCAAAGGTATGTTTCTTGAGAAGTATTTTCCTAAGGCTGTTCGACTTAGGATGGAAAAGCAATTCTTGGAATTGAGGCAAGAGGAAGACTCAGTGGCTGCCTATGAAGAAAGGTTCACTCGATTGGCAAGGTATGCTCCCAATTTTATCCGGGACCTTGATAGTAAAATCAATCGTTTTTACTCAGGATTAAAGCCAAAGTATCGAAGGGCATTAGCTTCTCGAGAGTTTAAAAGTTATGAAAAGCTTGTTCGATGTGCTGAGAAGGTGGAAATGGAGTTTTCCGATGACCAAGTGTTCTATAACAACCAGCAGAAGAAGAGACCGAGGTGGCAGGAGAAAGGTAAGAATTCTTCAAAGAAGTCTGATGGTAAGAGAACTAAGTTTCCAGTTTGTGATAAATGTGGCAAAAGGCATGCTGGGGAATGTCTTCTGAATTCTGGGAAGTGCTACCGATGTGGTAAGATGGGACATAAGGCTCGTGATTGCACTCAAAAGGATCAAGGTGAAGGTAAAAACAAATTTGATTTACAGTTAGTGAAATGTTTTAAGTGCAATGAGATGGGTCACTATGCAAACGAGTGTCCGACAAGGAGCTTGAGTGATGGGAAGCAGTTAGACTACAAGCAGAAAGGGGTGGTGAAATCCTTTGCAACTACTTCAGCGGATGTCGGGCCATCAAATGAAGTCGTATCAGGTACTTTGTTTGTTTTTTCAGACTATGCCAGTGTGTTGTTTGATTCGGGGTCTACACATTCTTTCATCTCTGAGACCTTTTCTAGTAAAATGGGAATACCATCTCAAGAAATGACTCCTGAACTTTTGGTAAAAACACCTGGGGGAAGTGTCGAGGCAAAAAGAATTTATAAGAATCTTCCTATCCTTATCTGTGGAAAGAACCTACTTGCAAACCTTATTGTTCTACCTCTAGTAGAGTTTGATGTTATCCTGGGTATGGATTGGCTCTCTATTTACCATGCTAAGATTGACTGTAGAGCTAAAGAAGTTTCTTTTCAGAAAGACTTTCAGTTTGTTTACAAGAATGAACCCTTACTTTTGATAACATATGAAGAGGCCGAGAAACTTGTAAAAGATGGAAATGAATGTTACCTTGCACACGTCGTTGAAAATAAAGGAACTGTTCAGATTAATGATGTGCCAGTGGTAAATGAGTATCCTGATGTTTTTCCTGATGAGTTGCCTGGAATAATACCAGATCGGGAAGTTGAGTTTACTGTTGACTTAGTTCCTGATGCTAAGCCAATTTCAAAACCCCCTTATCGAATGGCACAAATTGAACTTTTAGAGTTGAAGGAGCAATTGCAAGATTTATTAGAGAAAGGTTTCATTAGACCTAGCACATCACCATGGGGTGCTCCTGTTTTATTTGTTAAAAAGAAAGATGGTTCTATGAGACTTTGCATTGATTATAGAGCCTTGAATAATATCACTGTTAAGAACAAATATCCTTTGCCTCATATCGATGATTTGTTTGATCAGCTCCAGGGAGCTCAGTTTTTTTCAAAGATTGACTTGAGATCGGGATACCATCAGCTGAAGGTAAAGGAGGCAGATATTCCGAAGACCGCTTTCCGTACGAGATATGGCCATTATGAATTTGTAGTAATGCCTTTTGGGCTAACCAATGCACCTGCTGTATTCATGGACTTAATGAATAGAATTTTCCATGAGTTCTTGGATAAGTTTGTGGTTGTTTTCATTGATGATATTTTGGTGTTTTCTAAAAGTAAAGAGGAGCATGAAAAACATTTAAGGGTTATCTTGCAAACCTTAAAAGAAAAGAAATTGTATGGGAAATTCAGCAAGTGTGAGTTTTGGTTGCAACAAATTGCTTTCCTTGGTCACATTGTTTCTAAAGATGGAATAACTGTTGATCCTGCAAAAACAAAAGTTGTGGAAGAATGGCCAAGACCCACAAATGTAACCGAGATTCGTAGCTTCCTTGGTTTGGCGGGCTATTACCGAAGGTTTGTTAGAAATTTTTCACGGTTATCTAGTCCAATGACTAAGCTAACTCGGAAGGGTGTTAAGTTTATCTGGACAAAAGAATGTGATGATTGTTTTCAGGAATTGAAAAGAAGATTGGTGAATGCTCCAGTTTTGGCACTACCTTCCAGGAATGGTGACTTTGTTATATACAGCGATGCTTCATTGAAAGGACTTGGTTGCGTCCTAATGCAGAATGATCAGGTAATTGCTTATGCTTCACGACAGTTGAAAACTCATGAGGTAAATTACCCTACACATGATTTGGAATTAGCTGCTGTTGTTTTTGCTTTAAAAATTTGGAGGCATCATTTGTATGGAGTAAAGTGTGAAATTTATACCGATCACAAAAGTTTAAAGTATATATTCACTCAGAAAGAGTTAAACATGAGACAAAGGAGATGGCTGGAATTAATCAAGGATTATGATTGTACAATTCATTACCATCCGGGAAAAGCAAATAAAGTGGCTGATGCTTTGAGTCGAAAAAGTAATGCTTCATTAACAATGTTGCGTTTGGAACGTGATCATTTGGTTAACGATTTGATGAAATTTGGCATAGAAGTTGTTGGTGCAGGAAGTCCTTCTGTTTTGTTTCAGGTATCAGTGAGATCTTCTCTATCAGATAGAATCAAGCAAGCACAGAAGCAAGACAGTGAGTTGCAGAAAAGGGTAGAGCTGGTTCAGAAAGGTAAGTTGCCTGAATTCAACATTGATAATGATTGCGTTTTGAGATTTGGGAAGAGATTGTGTGTGCCTTCTGATTCACAGTTGAAGAGAGAGTTGTTATGTGAAGCTCATAGTTCTCCGTTTTCAGTTCATCCGGGCAGTACTAAGATGTATAGAGATCTGCGGGAGTATTACTGGTGGGATGGAATGAAAAGAGATATTGCTGATTTTACTGTGAAGTGTTTGACTTGTCAGCAGGTTAAAGCTGAGCGGCAGTTACCGAAAGGGATGCTTCAGCCTTTACCAGTGCCAGAGTGGAAATGGGAGAATATATCCATGGACTTTGTTGTTGGATTACCGAAGACATCTCGAGGTAATAATGCAATCTGGGTTATTGTTGATCGCTTGACCAAATCTGCTCATTTCCTTGCTATACGAGATACTTTCTCTCTTGATCAACTTTCCCGTTTGTATCTTAAAGAGATAGTCAGGTTACATGGAGTTCCCATCTCCATTGTATCAGATCGTGATCCCAGGTTTACCTCTAACTTTTGGAAAGGCCTTCAGAAGTCGTTGGGTACTGAATTAAATTTTAGTACAGCTTTTCATCCTCAATCAGATGGGCAGTCAGAACGAACAATTCAGACATTGGAGGATATGCTACGAGATTGTTCTATGGATTATCAGGGGAGTTGGGACCAGCATCTTTCTTTGGTTGAGTTTTCATATAATAACAGTTTTCATTCCAGTATACAGATGGCACCATTTCAGGCATTATATGGGAAGCGGTGTCGAACTCCAGCTTTCTGGGATGAAGTGGGTGAAAGAAAGTTGATGGGACCAGAATTGGTAGAAGAGATGGCAGAAAAAGTTCAGCTGATTCAGAAACACATGAGAACAGCTCAGAGCAGGCAGAAGAGTTATGCGGATAACCGGAGGAAGGATCTATCTTTCGAGGTAGGTGATCATGTTTTTCTCAAGGTTTCTCCTTGGAAAAGTGTGATGAGATTTGGTAAGAAAGGAAAGTTGAGTCCAAGGTTCATTGGACCATACGAAGTTCTAGAGAGAGTTGGATCAGTTGCATACCGAGTGGCTTTACCTCCGAGTTTATCTCAGGTACACAATGTTTTTCACGTTTCGATGTTGAGAAAGTATATGCCAGATCCATCTCATGTTTTGAGTCCAGAGGTAGTTCAGCTGGAAGAAAACCTATCTTATGAGGAACAACCGGTCCAGATTCTTGACCACAGGGAGCAAGTGTTACGGAATAAGGTGATTAAGCAGGTAAAGGTTTTGTGGAAAAACCACATGATTGAAGAGGCAACATGGGAATCCGAAAATGCAATGAGGGATAAGTACCCCAATTTATTTGATAAGTAAATAAATTGCGGGGACGCAATTTTCTAAAGGGGGGAAGGATGTAACATCCCAAGTAAGTAATGAATAATAGATATTTTTATCTATGTCTATTAATGATAAAGATAGTGTTTTAGAGGCTTAAAATGAAAATAAATACAATCTTATGCATGGAATACACTAATATTCTTAAAGGATTGTTTTAGTGCCTTTTGATGGAAAACCATTTTTGAATCTATATTTTGACAATTTTAGAAACAATGTTTGTCAAAATAAAATTATCCTTTATGATTGGGACATCAAAATTTACCTTGTGTGAATTTTTGGTAATTTTCCGACAATGTTCATTTTTAAATGAATAGTGAAAAATACTGCATTTTACATCAAAACTACTTTTTAATCTAATTTATTTATATGATTAGATTATGTTTTGAATTGGTTTTGAAGTGAAATTAGAATATATTTTTACCATTTTATCCAATGGTGGTCATTGGAATCAATTTCGATTTGAAATTAGACTTAAACTGGTGTCAATCTTTTGATACTTATTGTTTTGTAAAAACACGCTATTTGCTCTGGCAGCGGGAATTAATTATTAAATTAATTAATGTGACTTATATGATTTGAATTTTGTAAAATAGACTTCATTTTTGAATTCGTAATATCAAATATAGCTTAGAGTGAATTTTTGGTAATTTTCTGAAAAACTTCAATTTTGATGAATAGTGAAACCACTAAGTGGTAATCAAGCAAACTGTTTTTTTCAGTTAAATTAAAGTTTACCACTAATGTGTATTGAATTTTGAAAATCCGACATACATGGTTGTCATTAAGAAGTAAAATGTGGTTCAATGAGATTAAAATAATTTTTTGGTGAATAGTAACTTATTAAGTTCTTAATCGCGATTAGTGGTAATTAGGGTAGTTTAATGAATAAATAATGCTTTAATAATATAAAATGACCTAGACACATGTCCCAAACTCATTGGTTGTGTCATGGCCGACCAAGACAAGTCATGGCCTAACTTGGGGACCCCATGTATCCACTTTTGTTGGGAAATAACATAAATTACTTTTTATTAAATGTTAAAGTGAAAATGACACAAACATAATATGTTTTGCGAAAACAATTTTTAAGTGGGGTTATACAAGTCCAAATTTTGATTATAAATATTCAATGGAAAGCTAAAAAGATTTCCTACATCATAGTAATTTATTTATAATTTTTAGACATTAAATAAATTTAATTATTTATGACATAATAATGATGCAGCGATGACATCATTATTTGACGATTTAAATAAAATGGAAAGATAAAATAAAATCTATGAACTACACATGTCCAAAACCAATTAGATGAATGGATTTAGATGCCTTATCACCTTATCCACGAATTCCATCAATGTGGGACCTTTTAAAACCGAAACACATTTTCAAATAATGTAATGTTTCTTTACTTTCCAAAAGTGCCCCTCCTCTCCCCTTATAAAAGGCCCCCACCTCTACCTCATTTCACACACTCTTCAAGCCATTGGCTCGGCCAACCCCTGCCCATTTGCTCTCTCCACATCCCTCTCCTCATCCTAGAGGATTCCCTTTGGGCAGAATCCTTTCAAAGGAAGCCTTTAGGCTCAAACCAAAAGAAGTTACACTTTTTAAGGTATTTCATTCTCTCATGTTCATTTGTTTTATTTTGCTTCTCCGACCCCCTAAACTCTTTTTATTTACTTCTTTTGTAACAACACCAGTATCTTCAATATACTAGGATGTTGTTATAAGATATATTTGAGCTACACTCTCACACAACTACATCAAATGGTTAAAGAACATACGGTTTCCGTGGATGGCGAAATTCTGCCTCCCGAAACGATGATTGTTCAATACTCATTTAACACCTTCAAAGGTGGCCATTATGATGTCACTATTTTTATATATGATATATTATATGTTTATGTTTTCCTTAAGCTTCTGTTTTTTTCATTTTGGGCATACCTTTATGGTTTCCATTATGGGTAAAACACGATATCTTCATTTTAGGAAGTGCGGACTACCGCCCCCTAAAAGTGATTTGATTCGTTAATACCATATGTGGGATGTGTAAAGGATAAAGTTAATGATATTATATATGTTGTTATACTGGAATTATAATATACTTTTATATCATTATGATTCCATTCCAGAAAATATGAAATAGAAATGGAAGTAGCGTTCATGCGTACGTACGGCTTACCGTCTCCATGAACGATGCATTTCATTTCTTACCTCTAAATGTGATGTAATATTATAAATGAATGTATGTACTGGATATATATGACATATATGATATCTACATAATGAATACCATTCTGGATATAATGAACCTTTGACTAAATTAACAACTTGTAAGTATAAGAAGTCAATTTTTGACTTAAGAACCAAATACCGACAAAATGAACATTATTAACTTAAATGATTACATGATGTTCATAACATGGTATAAAAGGAATAATGAACTTGAAAAAGATTCATAAGCAAGTAGAGATTAACTCAAGTTTATTATTCAGGAGTTTAAAGAACGGTCGGGTCAAGTCGGATACGAGGTATGGGACTTCGTCTCAATCTCCTTTCGTTGAGGCATATTTTATTTTATACACAACTTTCTTTTATACGGTGTATAAACCCCTTTGACTTTTACGTTTACTCAAAAGGAATCTTTTTTATACGAAGCGTTTACTAAACGACAAAAGGGAATGTTTTTGTCGTACGTATGCGGCGACAACGACTTCTCCGCCGTCGTAACCGTTATTCGAGTTTTGGCTTCCTCTACAAGCCATACCTTTTTTTTTTAAAGAAAAATAAATACCATGTTTTACTTTGGTATTGAAAATGGTTTTCATAATGTTTTTATTATATCAATGTGTTGTATTGATATCTCGTGATTGAAATGTGGAAATGTTATGTTTCCTTTATGCATGTTTTATGTGATATGATTATGTTATGGTTCTTGGGCATTATTATGAAGACGGGTGGTTCCGTGATAAACTAAGGGCGGGTGAGCCCGTTATAGCTCTCCAATGCATTGGGTAACACGAAGGAGTGAAACGTTAAGGTTTCTCCGAAGAGATTTTAGGGAATATACTGTGATGGGTATTCCAAACGTAACCAAGAGGGTTACCCCCTACGTAAGAATGTTATGAATGCCTCAAGTTACCTTTACGTATTATGATTTATATGATTTATTCATGTTTTTATGAGGTATGTTAAAGTGCCTATGTTTTATGGGTAAAGTATGATTTCATTCTTATGTATATATGAACTCATGTTTCCTTTCCATGTTTTTATAACCCATACTGAGTTTTTACGCTCATCCCAAGTTTTTGAAATGTTTTTCACAGGTCAAGGGAAAGGTACATGATAAGATGATAGAGTCAAGGATGTGTCAAGAAATAATCCATGTTTTATTTTAAATGTGTTTCCATTGATGGGAATGAAGAATACTATCTTTATGTAACCTCTTTGTTTATATGTGGAATGTAATGCAAGTTTTATGATCTAATTCTCTAAAACTCTAAACCCGAAAAGATCCTCAACGTGTAATCTTGTAATAACTCAAGATTAAGTAAGGTTTAAGGCTGGGGCCTTATAATAAATATCAGGATATTTTTATTAAGAAGAAATGTATTTTGAATACACCACTATTGATGAATAATCTAGAAGTCAGGGATAGCTATGTGGTCTTCTATGATGCATCTATTTTATCTTGGGTTCAATTATTATGTAGGGTGATCATGTTATTGCTTATGGATGTAAACATATTAAGAAAAATTAAAATAATTACGCAACTCATGACCTTAAATATTTCATTGTGATGAATGCACATAAGAGTTGGTGACATTTCCTTTTTATAGAGTGGTTTACCATGTATTTGGACCCCAAGAGAATGAGTTATATATTCCCTAAAAACATTTGGATCTTCATCAGAGTAGATTGGTGGAATAATTGAATTATTTTGAATTTGACATCATATATAACCCAGGTAATGGGATTTTGTTTACAGATACAATGATAAAGAAAAATCAACCCATGATATGAAATAATCATTGAAACAATGGAAATCTTTGTATTTTATTTAATAAATTCGTGTTAGAGTCCACGAATTAGGGGTTGATGATTCCATGGAAAGTGTTCAGTGAAAATACTCTCTTCTTGAAATGGTTTATTAGGAACAATATCTTGATGATGAGTTTTGTACCTAAAGAAACTCTCCTTATGGTGGGGAGACCATTTCTGACTGGTCATTTTCCATGGTGGAAATTATATGATATCTGAATCATTTGGTTATACCACAATCAATATGAAAATATGTGATGAAGGATTTACCTTACTCTCAGTGGGAAGTGCACCTAGGAACCATGATGATGTTCTATGACACGCGATGTAGATTATGGTAGCTTGGTATGATATGAGACATTGTTGATTTTTCCCATTTTTATACATACCAATAATTCAAGAATGATAAATATAAGACTTAATGTTTTTTATCCTATTAAAGTGACCACATGTAAGTGGTATGTGATCTAAATGGGATTTGCGATAGGGTTTCCACATACCTAGAGAAAGGAGAATGTGATATGGGTTGCGATCAGTCGACTAATTAAATCAGATCACATTATTTCCATTTGTGATACAACCAATGTTTAGGAGTGGGGAAATGTTTATGTGAAATATATTATTAGTATTTTTATAGTTCCATTATATATAGTCTCTGATAGGGATCCAGGTTTTACCTATCTCTTTTGGAGAGTCCTTCAGGAGACACTAGGATCTCAGGTTCATTTGAGAAGGGCATACCATTCATAGTTGAATAGACAGATAGAAATGGCTATACAGATTGTTGAGGATATTCTTTTCACCAATATTCTTGACTTTTGTGGAGATTGATATGACTATTTAGGGAGGTTTGAGTTATATTTCTTGAATAGTTACTGGTCTGTGATTAGGATTTATCCATTTGAGGCCTTGTATAAGAGGACATATAAATATAAATAGTGTTTGTTGGAGATTGGTGTATGTTCCTTGGTTTGAGTGAGTTTAGTTCAATAGACAATGAAAAATATTTAGTTGAATCATCAGATAATTTTGAAGACATAGATCTAGTATAGGTATTATGTATATCATATTCATGTTCCATTTTAATTTTTAGTTAGTTATTAGGTGTTCTTTAAAGTTTCAACTCGATTGGGCCACTGACAGTTTTGGAGGAGAGGGATGTTCAGTCCTCGTTTTGTGAGAGCTTTTTAGGTTGTTGAGAAGATGTGGAAAGTTTCTTACCATTTATGACATCCAAAATAGCTGATGTTGATACATAACATGTTCCATGTATCTAAGATATGAATTTATATTTCTGATCCATCTCATATGCTGAGAAAGAGTGATCTTGATATTGAACCATTTTTATCCATGTCTAAGAATTCGGTTAGGATAATTGATTCTAAAACCAAGGTAATTCGTGGGAGGAAGATTCATTTTTTGAGTGATATGAAAGACAAATTCTTATTCTAATGAATGTTTGGAGTGAGAGGCACTGATGAGAGAGTAGTGGACTCAAATTTTTTACATGAAATCTTATTAATAACGATTTTTGGGGTAGGAAGTTTATATAATTTGTAGGTTGTAACATTCTGTAATAGTTTTCAAGTACTCATAAACCCATTTTTTGATAATTATTTGGTTCTGTTTCATTTATGAATGATAAGGGTTAAAATTAGTAATTTCTTCGGTTGTTTATATTTGGGACACAGTTTTCCAAACCGTGCTCCCTACTAGTGATAATTCAAATAGTAAGGGTTTAAACGGTTGTCATGTGGTTTGAAAAAAAAGTTCCCACTAAAAATATTCTATAAAACCCTAGAGTAGGGAATTCATGGTTAGGGTGAATAGTTTATCTAACCAGGCATCACTTCCTATTGAATAATAATTATGTTTTACATATAATTATGTTTGATGTTGTACATACGGTTATTCAAATTTTAAAGGGTTCTGCAAGGGTTATACAAGGGTTATGTAGGGGTTTTATGAGGTGATCTTACAAGATACAAATATTTTTTATCTATGATTTATATGGGTTTATGATACTTCATTTTATCAATATTGATATCACATAAAACCTGATTGGTTATTTATACGAATGTTTTCTATTTTAATGCCTTATTACATATTTTCATGTTTTATGATCAAGGTTTTGAAGGGTATAGAAATTTTTATGTGATACTCATGAAATTTTATTATTTAATCACACCTTTTTTATCTTCTAATTCTCACTAATGAAATTCATATTTTAATTCATACATTTTACCTTAATGATAATTTTAGGTCACCAATATTATATTCTATTTTCCTTAGGTTATAGAATATATGGCTGAATGAAAGAAGCATATAATGGATTTCATATGAATGATGATTATATCATAACATGTAATGAAAAGACAAGTTAACTAGGAGAAATTATAATTTAAAGTAATGTGAAATTTTTATGTAATTGGTTATCCTAATTATAAAAAACATTAAACCTAAGAGTCCATTAATGTTGCAATTGATCCCATGTTTCCTTTTGGGGATGTATGGTCTGGATGAAAAATTTGGTTCATAAATATTAGTATCCAATATAGAAATGTAAAAATTGGGATTTTAGCACAATATTTAGGAGTGCAAGTCAAGGGATATTATAGTTGGAATGAAATGTTGGTTTAGATTGAATTAAGATTCAAAAGTTTTCATATAAGCTTATATTAGGAGTTATAGATGAAAACATTGCCATATAAGATTACGATTTATTATAAGTTCATGTATAAATTTTTTTATTTGATGGTTTTAAAAAGAAAATGTTTTTTTTGTTATCAATGAAATTTTTGGAAATATTTTTTTTGGGTTGAGGTATTTCTAACAAATAGGATGACCATGAAGTGTTTTTTGGGTGGAATTATATTTTAGGATTAAATAAAAAATGGTAAAACCAGTATGTTGGGTCACAACCCATCACATTAGACTAGGAAATGGTGCTTGAACCCATGACCTTAGGAAGACTAGGGTTTTGCGCAAACAACTAGCATAATTTATTTCCTAGTTATAAGTAATTTTTGTAGGTAAGTATTTATTTTATATTGCAAACCTGTAGGATTTTATTTGAGGAATAGTGTTTAAATTATATTGGATGAATATATGATGGAATCCTACTAATCATGGGGTTTAATACTTAGTCAGGAAATGTTTGAAGAATATTAAGGATATTTGTTTTTGGAGGGACACATTATGAACTATTGGTATTACTACTGAATTTTGAAGATTAACGTATCATATGATGGGTTATTCATTTGGGGAATAATTTTAACATTTGATAACCATTTTTGTTTTGGTCATTGTTTAAATACATGGGCAATAGATTGTCATTCCCTTTATGGTTATGTGGTTATAAAAATTTTCTTTATGCCCTTTAGGCATAAGAAAATTCAACAATAATATTAATCATTTAGAGAAAAAAGGACGTTTTAATAGTGTTTGATTAATTTAAGTTATTATAGTCATCAATATGATATATTTCCATATTCTATTAGACTATAAGTAAAGATAACTCCTTAAATATAGGAAAATAATCTTGAAACAAAACTTTTATATAAGTAACTTTATTTTCTATTAAACAATAGTGTGTTTAATCATCATAGTTTTATGGTTTTGAGTAACTTAACATTCCAATGATCATTCAGTTGTTTTTGATAAATGAAATCAATCAATCTATATTGTTATTCATTCTTTTATACCATTAGCATCTATGTTGTTATATTTGGAATTATTGTTATGTTTTATTCAATATTGAAGTTTGTATTTTTTTCTATTATTAATAGAATGATTTATTAAATGATTTTATAATGTGGGTTTACAACAAAACTAATTTTAATTGCCAAAAACATATTACTGAGACAATGATCAAATCTCAAGGATAAAACTTATTAAGGGAGAGGGGAGGGATTTAACAATCTGAGTTTTAAAAATAAGAAATTTTTGTTTTATAGAATAATGGTAAAAAATACTAATTGTACCTTATGATACACAACATAGAGTTTCTTCAATATATTTTTTTACACACAACACCCAATTTAGATTTCATTACATGAAACCTTGAGATTTTTTTGATAGAATATTCAACACAAAACACCAAAATTAATTGACTAATGATATTTTGTACCACTATAAACTAGATAATATAATGTAAATTATGAATAATATTAATTTCATAATTGAAATATGTTTTACATTCATTGGTGACCAATTATTTATAGGTGAAAATAAGTCCCATTTGAAAATAAATGGAATATTGTTTTATAAAAAACAATTTTATTGCAATGAAGTGTGTTTTATACCTATAAAATAAACAATCACAGTTTTTTATTATATTAATGAAATTTATATTTAATATATTCATTCTATTTTTTGACATTTATCCTATTTATTTTCCCCAAAAAACCATTTTATTATTCTCAAGTGTGTTTTATAATAATAAATTAAAAAAATCACACTTATTGGATTATAATAATGCAATTTTTATTTAATATATTCAATATTTTTTTATATTCCTCATAATTTGAATAGATAAGTGATAAAAAATCCATCTTTACACATAAAAGTGTATATTTTTCAAAAAATATTTTTTTTTCTTTTATAGGGAACACTGATTTAGAAAAAATATTTCAGGATTTTATAATTTTTATTTGATTAAATTAAATTATTTTTTGGAATCCTAATATCAAAAATTACTATGATCAAAATTTTATGATTTTATAAATTTTATTCATCATGCTTCTCATTTTTAATTAAATAATAAATTATTAAAATAGAAATTTTTTGAAATAAACTTATCTACTAAATATCTATAATTTTCAAACTAGTTTTATAAAATTATTTGTATTATTCATATAGTTAATATAGAATCATATTTTTCTAAAAAATCATGTTCATAAAAACCAATTGTCACATTACGACTATGAGATTAATATTTGATTAATATTTTAAACTTATATGTAATTAATTTGAAAAAATGGATTCCATATTTTTTATGTATCATAATTTATGTTTTTAAGGAGGAAAAAATAATTTTTTCCAAATTTATTAGTGAAAATAGTTAAACTTAATTACAAG
Source organism: Viscum album (assembly GCA_963277665.1). Taxonomy (NCBI): domain Eukaryota; kingdom Viridiplantae; phylum Streptophyta; class Magnoliopsida; order Santalales; family Viscaceae; genus Viscum; species Viscum album. The sequence goes on from OY728128.1 coordinate 1,486,484,641, forward strand.
GATTAAGGTAAAATGAGTTCATTTGGATGATAAAATTTAATCATAAAGAAAAAATGGCCAAGAGACTTGTCAATAACCCATTTTATTGATATATTTATACTATAACCCTTAACTGTGTGAGTTTAAAAACTATTGGAGCTTCATTTCATTGAAAAAACATGGGTGAAATTACAACTTTCTAAATAGTAAAAGTTTGTCACTCACTTCCCTTATAAAGGTCCTCCACTTATCCTTCTCTCTTAAAACATATGAGTCCCATTTTATTGGAATATATTTACCAAAATCATTTCTCTTATTACCTTTACTAAACCTATAAGCCTTATTTTGGGAATAAATCCAATCAAGGATGGAATTTAGTGAAAACCAAATAGAGTTCCCAGAAGAAACCTTAACATTCATCAACATGAATTTTATTTATTTATTCATAAATCCTAGAATATTATTATAATATAATTATTAAATAATATTAAAAGTATCATAAATATACTAATATCCTATTATTATAATTTTATTTTCAGAAAAATCACACAATTCTATCAATTTGGTGATGAAATCATTATTCATTTGTACAGTAGACTATCACCTTGTGAACTGATGTCATTCATTTTTACATTAACACATTTTAATTATGTTAATAATGATGTAAATACTATTTATATATTATATTTATGATAATTATAACATAACTATACCTCTAGATTCAATATATCACAAATAGACTTTTTTACATTCCATACTATATGGTGAACGATAACATCTTTCACGTGTACAACAAAGTACATTCTCACGAAGTGACGTGAATCATTTTTTCACTAATTCATTACTTGGAAGGTAATAAGGGTAAATATAAGGAATATATTTGAGATAATTATATAATTAGGATATTCATGAAATAATTATGATTCTTTAAATATAATATATCATATTCATTATTACCTTTTCACACATTAAAAAAATGATAACATCGTTCTTGGATGGGTAGATGACTAGTTCTTCAAGGATTTGTGATTATTTTAACATAATAATAATGATTTATATATGTATATATAATTATATATGATCTTTTTCATAATATTTTTATCATTATTGAATGAAATATTTTACTATCCATCTTTCCATAAACATCATTGAAAAATGAGAACATTAATTATTTGTACAAACAACCTACTATCTCTATGATTATAACATTAATTTATTATTCATAAACATAATTAATTGTTTTTTTAAAAGGTTAATTGTCTTATAAATATTAATAATTTCATGTTTATTAATAAGAATATGTTAAAATAATGACCAAATTTACTAAAATTGAACTGAAAATGTTTTATTTGACACATAAGCCAAATATGGTCCAACATATGAATTAAAATTAACTAATTAAATTGTTATATATAGAATGTTAATGAGGTAAATAAATGTAATAATAAACATGATATTTTTTCTTAAGAGGTAAATAATAAACATTAGTATATTATTATGGAATATAATGAACACGCATGACGAATCTGACTCAAGTTAAGGGGTTTTCTCATATCACATTTATTTCAATGAGAGATTTTCCTTATTCTCAACTTCTTTTTATGATATGGTGTTTAAAATTCCCATAAATATATTTTATGATTCTTATACCTACTATATGTAAATATATATTTTAGGATTCTTCTTTCATATGGTCCTTTTGTTTCAATGTTACCAATGTGGTAAGAGATTTTATCAAAATTTCATTTCTTTGTGATGCTGGTTAAGATTTATACCTATATTATTTTATGAAATACATATAATATCACTTTAACATGTTATATCATGAATATATTTATTATCATGGAATTATAATTATCATTTCGTTTTATTATTTAATGGTTTAACAACCTGTTATAGTTTTCATGTACTCTTAAACCCATCATTTTTTCATAATTGGGTTGGGTTTTGTTTAGCGTTTCTTTGGGTGAAAATTTGGGAGAATCTTGTATGTTATTGGGCTATGCACAGTTTGTGGATGGTATTCCCAAAATTCATACCATGCTTGTGTGAACCTTGAAAATCAAGATAGTGAGGGTTTTCATGGTTGGCGCATAGTTTGAAAAATTGTGTTCCCACCAAGGAGAAACCAAAAAATCCTATAGCAGGGGTTGTAAGTATATGGAATATGATTTTTATAACTATGAATATCTACCCTAATAAAAATTTGTATGAAATTTTACTCATCCAAAACTTGTTTAAAAATTTCTTAAACCCATATTTTGTCCCCTCCACAGGCCTAACTCAACATAGAATATCCCTCTAGGTCATTTGAGAACTCAAGGATCAATTTTTCTCATCTTATCCCCTTAAAAGGATGATTTAAGTGTGTCAATTTTTTTCCAATCATTTTAAAGTAATATTTCAATTCCCATTTTCTTTATCCCACTATCTACTTCTCTACTCCCTTGGGTTTAATTGGCCTCCATGTTGTTGAAGGACATAATCCCCATTGGATCAGAACTTTACTCTATGATTTATTCTCGGATCTTTATTTCCAATGTTCTTCATTCGATCTTTCCTCTTATGGATTTTTCTTTTATGATCTTTTGAACATGATATAGGTGGATCTGTTATGATTTTGGTTTTAATTAACCTTAAATTACATGTTTTAAATTAAATTTATTGAATTAAATTTATATTCTATCAATTGGTTTGTTAAAAAAATATCCATTTATTTTGATATTTGAATTGGATTTGTATTGAAATTTAAGAAAAACCCCCAATTCCATTGAATTGGAGTGTTTTTTGAATTTTTCATGAAATTTTGAAATAAAATTGGTGTAATTTAAATTTTTAAATCAAAATTTTGGTGTTTATTTTTGAAATTTATTTCAAATTTATACGTGGGAAAACTGTTAAAATTGTTTTGATAGAATCCCATTGGTTTTGTCCTTGAAAAAGGAAGGATTTTATTAAAATACCATTTTTTGTTTTTAAATGTAAATTGGCATATTAAAATGAAAAAATTTGATGAATTTTATTTTTAGTAGTTTCGAAATAAATATCTAATTACTGAATGTTTTTGGAGAACATGAAAGCCTAGGTTGTTAGAGAGTTATTTATGAAAACACTCTTTTGATTCTTTATAAGTATAAAAAAATATATGCATCATGTCAGATCCCCGATGGGACGGTGATGAGTTCCCTTTGAACTTTGTTTGAGGGATGCATGTACACATATAGTCATGATTAGTTCTTAGAGTGACTAAGGATCCCATATCTTGGAAAAATCTTACCTCTATGAAGATTTTAGTGTTGATAATTTGTTAAATTTAATATATATTACATTATTTGTAAACTTATTTATGCAATATTTATGAATGTATATAAGCTGGTTTTTATAAAATGATTATTAAGTCATTTGTTTAAAGTATTTCAATCAATTTAAATGAAAAGCATGATTTTTTATAGAGGCAGAGAGCTTCCATAATCAAACGATGGTTGCAAGGTTTAGGACCAGACAACTATCAGTGGAAGAATTAGATAAGTTTCTCTTTGAATTTTGGGGGCTTCAAGATCGGGTGATACTCAGCCTGTTAGATAAGAAGAACTTGAAGGTGTGATGTTCTTCGTTGTAGGACCTTGTTCATTCATTGTCATGTTCTCTTGGAGAAGTGCAGTGACTATGGTTTCTTTCTATCTCGGTGGAGCTATGGTTTCTATCTTAATTGAGACTCTCCTACAGTCCCGATTTGGGTATTTCTTTCCTCATATGACTCTTCCATTTCAGATTCCTGCTATTATACACATATAGGGAATGTGTTGTGTCAATTTCTCTATGTTGATTCACATACTACCACATGTTTTCATCCGATCAATCCACAAATTTGTGTTGGGGTATGTGTGTATAGAAGCTGATGAGAAGATCCAGTGTAATTAAATAGTTGTATATGATCAGTGGGTGTATTTCTTCTCTCCATGACAACAGCTAGGTCATGCGAGTGACACATACAGATGGGGTAGTCACCAGGAGAAAAATTAAGATCTAGAGAGGAAGGAAGCAGATGTCATTATATACTTCAAGCCTTTGTCAAGGTAGGGTGTTGAACGCTTAGTTTCAGGAATATCATATAAGATCAAGGGGGATTTGAGGAGATAGGATATGGGTAAAACAATGGAAGCACTGGTTGAGGGGTCTCAAGCATAAGGATGGAATTCACATGTAAAGGAAATAGTTCTTTGGATGGAGGGATTGGTGAATGATCCCAAGATCACCATAAATCACAGTGCCTCTACTTTGTGGGTCCCCAAAGAGAAATTAGCAGATCAGGGATCAATTTTTGATGGTATACAAACTCTTAGCTCATTTTTATGCTTGGGCGCCAAGGTTTTTACACAAGATCCGACTTATGAAATAGATGGAGGAACTTCAGAAGGTGAGGAGTTTGAGGGGGATGTCAGAGCTGGTAAGGTTCACTAGGAGGGGAAGATCCCAAAGAGGAAGAAAGGGAGGGGCTAGAAGAACTACTCCAAATTTACAAAACCAATTGATAAACGACCATGTAAAAATCAAAATCTTGGATATAATAGCTTTCATGATATGTCCACCAACCAGCTATCAATGTTTGAGGATGTTTCTTATGGCAAGGACCCCCTTAAAAACCAAGAAAATTTGGATTAGTTTCTTCTTCGGATAGATACTAATATGAACACAAAGTTAATTGGAAGGGAAAAGGGACTCATGGGTAATGAATCTATACATATGATTGAAAAAGGGGGAGATTCCTCAGGGAATGATAAAGAAAATGTTAGTGGTATTTCCAGACCTTCATTTAGTGATATTATTCCAAAAAGAGAAAATAGAATTCTTGAATGTGAAGAAATTATGCCAGCTGCTTCAGGGAGAAAGATGGGGAAGGATTATTCTTACTTTATGAAACCGATGAAGACCTGGTATTCTTCTAATAGGGAAAGAGGGGTTGTCCTCACATTTAAAAAAGATCATGCAGACAATTAGCCATTTCCCACATTGCTTTCGTTGGAGCAACCAATGTATACCAATCTCTTGTGGTAGTACAACCCAACATCTGAGTGGGAATCAACCACTGTGGAAGATGATCCCTATGATGGATGTGGTAATGGGTATGGTTTTTATGATATATAGTTGTTGCTCATGGTTTTTTTGGGTTAGTTTCATGGTGTTTGAAGGTGGTATGTTTTGAAGTCATGTTTGGTTTATAACATTTCCTTAAAAATGTTTTTTGGTTTCTCAATTTTTATCTAAACGTTATTGAAAAATAATAATTTTAATTTTCAAAGATCACAAACTACTTATGGATTTGGTTTTTTGTAAATTATCCTCTTCCCAGTTCGATCAAGGGTAAAGTTCCACTTGGAGGGGGTTTTTATTGATAATACTTGGTCCTGTAGAGTTGTGTCTATTGGTACATGGGTTGTTTATCTCATTTTAGGGAAATTTGTGTTAGTACTTTGGATTGTTTACCAAATTTAATTTTAATACAATTATCCATATAGATTTTTTCATTTCAGAATACAAAATTTTATCTCTTTCTTATAGTGTATTTGTGGACAATTAATTCTCACATTCATATTCAATGATGTTAGGTGCTTATTTTGAATCTATGAGGATCAGGAATAGCCTCTAAGCTATGTCCTTGATATCTCAGTTATCATTGGTACTAGGGTATTCTGGATAGTTTGAGATAAAGTGGTATCAAAGGGTGAAGATTAAGCGTCTTTCCTTGATGTTAGTATATAGTTGAGTAATATTTTCATGACATAAGTGGTAGTTGTGATTTTGTGAATGAATACCTCTCACTGTAATGAGACTTAAGACACCAAGGGTGGTTTGGAAATGGCTTCAACAGGATTAGTTCTAGTCATTTACCTGCTTTGGATTTGGATAATTTGAAATCCTAATCATTTTTATCAATCTATAATGACTAATTTCCCTTTTTTATCTGTTTGAGTGTTAATATGATGTATTATATGTTATATGTTGATGTGTGTAACATAATTCCTCTGAGAATACATGTGAATCAGATCCTGTATAAAGCTTATGATGAACCTAAATGAGTAAATCCTATCATTGACTAGATTCTGGTTGAGATGATTGTGCATTCTATCGAAAATATGGGACTGACACCTACAACAGTTCATATGCAGGTTTTAGCTATTGAATAGATGAGAAATGTTTTCAGAAATATTGAACATGATTTTCTTTGAATGAATACACCAGCATTCAATGGATCTTAATAAACAAAAGGGGCTATAGATTGGTTAAGGAGGATTGAACATTTGATTGAGTTCACAGAGACACTTAATGAAATCACAACGAAGTGTGCCATCTTTATTCCAGAGGGACCGAGGAGGAGATGATGAGACATAATGGTGATGGTATGAAATCATGAGGTATTAGATTAAAAAGTTTTTAGATATATTTTTACCAACTAGTTCAATACCGAGTCAATGGTTTTGTCCAAGGATACATATTTTTTCAAACTCGAGCAGGACGAATGGGATTTAACGTAATATGAAAATCATTTTGCTAAGATTTTGCAGTTTGCAACTTAGATAGTATCAAATGATAATATGAAGATAAGATGGTTCAAGAGGGAACTTATTTCAAATATTTGTTATTATGATTTCTTAATGAATATTCCTTATTATACTAATGTGCTGGATAGAGTGTTGATGGTTAAAATGGACAAAGATTGTAAGTCATGGTTAACAATAGTCCCTATTTCTACCAATGTCAGTTTTATGGATTACTCTAAAGGGTAGATAAAGCATGATTATTCTCATATAGGATATCAACAACATGGTTTTTCTATACCACTAGAAATAACTGCAAGAGGCCCGTTTATTTTCTACTAATGTCTAAATCCAAGGCACTCAAAGAGGGGTTTCACCGAGGCACCCCATATATATGGATCCTATGGATGTTATGGTAACTTGTAGAAGTTATTCCATGTTTATTCTATATTATGTAGTATAATTGGATCATAAAAACAATCTAAAACTAGGTTCAATTAGATGCATCATGAAAAATGTGTTTCATCCACATGCATTTGAAATAAATATTATTAATGTAGTATAAGAGCCCCTAAAAGATACAGATATCAGCCAAGTGACTCTAAGAGGTACCATCACTATAGATTCAACATTAATGACTTCATATTTTGATACTATTTCATCTTATTAATTTATATGAAACTATATTGAAATATTCTAATTCTTATTATATATTTTTTAACTTATTTGATGGATATTACTACACACCTCAGAAGAATAGGGAGCTGGGTCCACGTAGCCCCTCTTGTGTTTTATCTCTATCAAAGTTTGATCTTTCTTGTAATTTTCTATCTCTCAACATAAAACCACTAGACATTATTTACTATAGAGATTTTCTCATTTTTAGTAAGACATAGATAAATTTTTATCTTTGACCTGCCTCCATGAGTACACATGATGGGGTGTGCAATCTCTTTCTATGAGAATGGGACCTGAGGTCATGTAGATCCGAGAATTCTTATATAGATATGGGGAAAGTGATATTGGTTTTCACTTATGATTTGTAGTGAGAAAATTATTGTGGTAATATCCCTCCAGTTTTCATTCAGTTTTCTAATGTTTGTCCTTCTGACTTATCTTGTTTTCCACTAGTAATGGAGGTACCTTTTCTATTTACTAAGTGCATGGTACTCAACCAGTGTATATTCATTATTACTTTATGGAACCAAATGAAATGAAATAGCTAAATAATATGTTAGATAATATTTTTAAGAAAAGATTCATATACATGAGTGTCTGAACTTGTGCAGTTCCAGTTCTCCTTAATATGAAAGCTCATGGGTCACTTTTCCATTGTGTTGATTTCAAAAAAATCAATAGATTAATGGTCAATAATAAAATTCACTATCATGTATTGATGATTGGTTTGACTAGATATACTGGGAAAAGAGGGTTAAAAATACTAATCTTTGGTCTGGACACAATCAGTTGATGATATAATAATACGAAATTAAAAAACAAGTCTTTCAAAGAAGTTACAACCATTATGAGTACCTATTCACGCAATTTGGTCTAACGAATTCTCATGTAGTAATTAAAATTATTTTCCATGAGTATCTTGATACCCTTATGGTTGTCTTTGTGGATGAAATACTGATTTACTCTAATTCCTAGGATGCTCATGTAGTTTATTTGATAGTAGTTATGGAATTATTGGTTAGTCAATAATATTATGGGAAGTTATAAAAATGTGATTTCTGGATTTGTGGAGTGATTTTTTGGGACACATGGTGTCAAAAACTCGTATATTTGTTATTATTGAGACGTTGAATGATATTATGACATGGGAACATCCTTGGAATGTTTTTATGATTGGAATATTCTTGGGGTTAGCAGGGTATTACCACTAGTTTGTGAAATATTTATCTATGTTGGCCTCTCTGATGAATTCTCTAACATGGAAGGGTGTGATGTTTTTTGGGGATGATAAATATCAGGATTTTTTTATTAAGCGGAAATGTATTTTGAATACTGCATTAGTACTGAATAATCTAGAGGTCGGGGATGGCTATGTGGTCTTCTATGACGCATCTATTTTATCTTGGGTTGAATTATTATGTAGGGTGATCATGTTATTTCTTATGGATGTAAAGATATTAAGAAACATTAAAATAATTTCGCAACTCATGACCTTAAAATTTTGGTTGTGATGCATGCACATAAGAGTTGGTGACATTTCCTTTTTATAGAGTGGTTTACCATGTATTTGGACCCCAAGAGAATGAGTTATATATTCCCTATTAACATTTGGATCTTCTTCAGAGTAGTTGGGTGAAATAATTGAATTATTTTGAATTTGACATCATCTATAACCCAGGTAATGGGATTTCGTTTATAGATAAATTGAGTAAGAAAAATCAACCCATGGTATGAATTAATCATCGAAAGAATGGAAATCTTTGGATCTTATTTAATAAATTGGTATCAGAGTCTAGGAATTAGGAATTGAGGTTTCCATGGAAAGTGTTCAGTCAACATCCTCTCTTCTTGAAATGATCCATTAGGATCAATAGCTTGAGGATGAGTTTGGTACCTAAAGAGACTCTCCTTATGGTGGGGAGACCATTTCTGACTGGTCATTTTCCATGGTGGAAATTATATGATATCTAAATCATTTGGTTATACCACAATCAATATGAAAATATGTGATGAAGGACTTCCATTACTCTCAGTGGGAAGTGCACCTAGGAACCATGATGATGTTCTATGACACGTGATGTAGACTATGGTGGCTTGGTATGATATGAGACATTGTCGATTTTTCCCATTTTTATACATACCCATAATTCAAGAATGATAAATATAAACCTTAATGTTTTTTATCCTGTTAAAGTGACCACATGTAAGTGGTATGAGATCATAACGGGATTTGCGATTGGGTTTCCACATACCCAGAGAAAGGAGAATGTGATATGGGTGGTGATCAGTCGGCTAATTAAATCAGATCACATTATTCCAATTGTGATACAACCAATGTTTAGGAGTGGGGAAATGTTTATGTGAAATATATAATTAGTATTTTTATAGTTCCATTATATATAGTCTCTGATAGGGATCCAAGTTTTACCTATCTCTTTTGGAGAGTCCTTCAGGAGACACTAGGATCTCAGGTCCATTTGAGCAGGGCATACCATTCATAGTTGAATAGACAGATAGAAATGGCTATATAGATTGTTGAGGATATTTTTTTCACCAATATTCTTGTCTTTTGTGGATATTGATATGACTATTTAAGGAGGTTTGAGTTATCTTTCTTGAATAGTTATTGGTCTGTGATTAGGATGTATCCATTTGAGGCCTTGTATAGGAGGACATATAAATATACATAGTGTTTGTTAGAGATCGGTGGATGTTCCTTGGTTTGAGCGAGTTTTGTTCAAGGGACAATGAAAAATATTTAGTTGAATAATCAGATAATTTTGAAGACATAGATCTAGTATAGGTATTATGTATATCATATTCATGTTCCATTTGAATTTTTAGTTAGTTATTAGGTGTTCTTTAAAGTTTCAACTCGATTGGGCCACTGACAGTTTAGGAGGAGAGGGATGTTCAGTCCTCATTTTGTGAGACCTTTTTAGGTTTTTGAGAAGATGTGGAAAGTTTCTTACCATTTAGGATATCCAAAATAGCTGATGTTGATACATAACATGGTCCATGTATCTAAGATATGAATATATATTTCTGATCCATTTCATATGCTGAGCAAGAGTGATCTTGATATTGAACCAGTTTTATCCATGTCTAAGAATCCGGTTAGGATAGTTGATTCTAAAACCAAGGTAATTCATGGGAGGAAGATACATTTTTTGAGGTATATGAAAGAAAAATTCTAATTCTAATGAATGTTTGGAGTGAGAGGCACTGATGAGAGAGTAGTGGACTCAAATTTTTTACATGAAATCTTATTAATAAGGCTTTTTGGGGTAGGAAGTTTATAAAATTTTTAGGTTGTAACATCCTGTAATAGTTTTCAAGTACTCATAAACCCATATGTTGATCATTATTTGGTTCTGTTTCATTTATGCATGATAAGGGTTAAAATTAGTAATTTCTTTGGTTGTGTATATTTGGGACACGATTTTCCAAACCGTGCTCCCTACTAGTGATAATTGAAATAGTAAGGGTTTAAACGGTTGTCATGTGGTTTGAAAAAAAAGTCCCCACTAAAAATATTCTATGAAACCCTAGAGTAGGGAATTCATGGTTAGGGTGAATAGTTTATCTAACCAGGCATCACTTCCTATTGAATAATAATTATGTTTTACATATAATTATGTTTGATGTTGTACATATGGTTATTCAAATTTTAAAGGGTTCTGAAAGGGTTCTACAAGGGTTATGTAGGGGTTTTATGAGATTATCTTACAAGATACAAATATGTTTTATCTATGATTTATATGGGTTTATGATAATTTATTTGATCAAGATTGATATCACATAAAACATGATGGGTTATTTATATGAATGTTTTCTATTTTAATGCCTTATTACAGATTTTCATGTTTTATGATCAATGTTTTGAAGGGTATAGAAATTTTTATGTGATACTCATGCAATTTTATTATTTAATCACACCCTTTTTATCTTCTAATTCTCACTAATGAAATTCATATTTTAATTCATACATTTTACCTTAATGATAATTTGAGGTCAGCCATATTATATTCTATTTTCATTAGGTTATAGAATATATGGCTGAATAAAAGAAGCATATAATGGATTTCATATGAATGATGATTATATCATAACATGTAATGAAAAGACATGTTAACTAGGAGAAATTCTAATTTAAAGTAATGTGAAATTTTTATGTAATAGTTTGTCCTAATTATAAAAAACATTAAACCTAAGAGTCCATTAATGATGCAATTGATCCAATGTTTCCATTTGGGGATGTATGGTATGGATGAAAAATTTGGTTCATAAATATTAGTATCCAATATAGAAATGTAAAAATTGGGATTTTACCACAATATCAAGGAGTGCAAGTCAAGGGATATTATAGATGGAATGAAATGTTGGTTTAGATAGAATTAAGATTCAAAAGTTTTCATATAAGCTTATATTAGGAGTTACAGATGAAAACATTGGCATATAAGATTACGATTTATTATAAGTTCATGTATAAAATTTATTATTTGATGGTTTTAAAAAGAAAATGTTTTTTTTGTTATCAGTGAAATTTTTGGAAATAATTTTTTAGGTTGAGGTATTTCTAACAAATAGGATGACCATGAAGTGTTTTTTGGGTGGAATTATATGTCAGGATTAAATAAAAAAGGGTAAAACCCGTATGATGGGTCACAACCCATCGCATTAGACTATGAAGTGGAGCTTGAACCCATGACCTAAAGAAGACTATGGTTTTGCGCAAACAACCAGCATAATTTATGTCCTAGTTATTAAGTAATTTTTGTAGGTAAATATTTATTTTATATTTCAAACATGTAGGATTTTAATTGGGGAATAGTGTTTAACTTATATTGGATAAATATATGATGGAATCATACAAATCTTGGGGTTTAAAACTTAGTCAGGAAATGTTTTAATAATATTAAGGATATTTATTTTTGGAGGGATGCAGTATGAACTATTGGTATTACTACTGAATTTTTAATATTAATGTATCATATGATGGTTTATTCATTTGGGGAATTATTTTAACATTTGATAAATTTTTTTGTTTTGGTCACTGTTTAAATACATGGGAAATAGATTGTTATTCCCTTTATGGTTATGTGGTCATAATTTTTTTTTGTGCTTTAGGCATAAGAAAATTCAACAATAATATTAATCATTTAGAGTTAAAATGACATTTTAATAGTGTTTGATTAATTTAAGATATTATAGTCATCAAGATGATATATTTACATTTTCTATTAGACTATAAGTAAAGATAACTCCTTAAATCTAGGAAAATAATCTTGAATCAAAAATTTTATACAAGTAACTATATTTTCTATAAAACAATAGTGTGTTTAATCATCATAGTTTTAAGGTTTTGAGTAACTTAACATTCCAATGATCATTCAGTTTTTTGTGATCAATGAAATCAATCAATCTATATTGTTATTCATTCTTTTCCACCATTAGCATCTATGTTATTATATTGGGAATCGTTGTTATGTTTTATTCAATATTGAAGTTTTTAATTTAGTTTTTCTATTATTAATAGAATGATTTATTAAACCATTTTATAATGTGGGTTTACAACAAAACTAATTTTAATTCACAAAAACTTATTACTGAGATAATGATGAAATTTCAAGGATAAAACTTATTAAAGGAGAGGGGAGGGATGTAACAATCCTTTTTTTTAAATGAGAAAATTTTGTGTTATATAATAATGGTAAAATACACAAATTTTACCTTATGATACACAACATGTAGTTTCTTCAATATATTTTGTTACACACAACACCAAATTTAGATTTCATTACATGAAACCTTGAGATTTTTTTGATAGCTTATTCAACACAAAACACCAAAATTAATTGACTAATGATATTTTTTACCACTATAAACTACATAATATAATTTAAATTATGAATAATATTAATTGAATAATTGAAATATGTTTTCCATTTATTGGTGACCAATTATTTATAGCTGAAAATAAATCCCATTGGAAAATAAATGGAATATTTTTTATAAAAAACAATTTTATTGCAATAAAGTGTGTTTTATACCTATAAAATAAACAATCACACTTTTTTATTATATTAATGAAATTTATATTTAATATATTCATTCTATTTTTTGACATTAATCCTATTTTTTTGCCCAAAAAAACTATTTGATTGTCCTCAAGAGTGTTTTATAATAATAAATTAAAAAAATCACACTTATTGGATTATACTAATGCAATTTTTATTTAATATATTCAATATATATTTTTTATAATCCTCATAATTTTTATAGATAAGTGATAAAAAATCCAATTTTACACATAAAAGTGTATATATTTCAAAAAATACTTTTTTGACTTTATAGGGAACACTTATTTAGAAAAAATATTTTAAAATTTTATAAATTTTATTTGATCAAATTAAATTAATTTTCGGAATCCTAGTATCAAAATTTACTATGATCAAAATTTTAGGATATTTCAGAAAATATTTATTTTTTAGTGAAATATGAAAATTTAATTTTTTTTGTGAAAAAGTCAATTATTTAAATAAATTTAGTAATTTATTATTCTAAATTTTCATTAAATATTACTTAAAATAAAATAAAAATTATTTCTTTATATTTTATCCTTGTAATAATTTTTTTAATAAACATTATATTTTCTTTTAATATATGTTTCTTTTTTTAAAGATGTTTTTATGGAAAAATTGGTTTACTATTCATCATGTTTCTCATTTCCAATTAAATTGTAAATTATTAAAATAGAAATTTTTTGAAATAAAAGTATCTACTAAATATCTATAATTTTCAAAGTAGTTTTTTAAAATTATTTATATTTTTTATATAGTTAATATAGAATCATATTTTACTAAAAAATCATATTCATAAAAACCAATTATCATGTTACGACTGTGAGATTAATATTTGATTAATAATTTAAACTTATATGTAATTAATTTGAAAAAAAGGAATCCATATTTTTTATGTATCATAATTTATGTTTTTTAAGGAGCAAAAATAATTTTTTCCAAATTTATTAGTGAAAATAGTTAAACTTAATTACAAGGATTAAGGTAAAACGAGTTTATTTGGATGATAAAATTTAATCTTAAAGAAAAAATGGCAAAGAGACTTGTCAATAACCCATTTTATTGATATATTTAGACTATAACCCTTAACTGTGTGAGTTTAAAAACTATATGAGCTTCATTTCATTGAAAAAACATGGGTGAAATTCCAACTTTCTAAATAGTAAAAGTTTGTCACTCACCTCCCTTATAAATGGCCTCCACTTATCCTTCTCTCTTAAAACATACGAGTCCCATTTTATTGGAATATATTTACCCAAATAATTTCTCTTATTACCTTTACTCAACCTATAAGCCTTATTTTGGGAATAAATCCTATCAAGGATGGAATTTAGTGAAAACCAAATAGAGTTCCCAGAATGAATGTTAACATTAATGAACATGAATTTTATATATTTATTTATAAATTCTATAATATTATTATAATATAATTATTAAATAATATTAAAAGTATCATAAATATACTAATATCCTATTATTATAATTTTATTTTCAGAAAAATCACACAATTCCATCAATTTGGTTATGAAATCATTATTCATTTGTACAGTAGACTATCGCCTTGTGAACTGATGTCATTCATTTTTATATTACCACATTTTAATTATGTTAATAATGATGTAAATACTATTTATATATTATATTTATGATAATTATAACATAACTATACCTCTAGATTCAATATATCACAAACAGACTTTTTTACATTCCATACCATATGGCGAACGATAATATCATTCACGTGTACAACAAAGTACATTCTCACGAAGTGACATGAAGCATTTTTCACTAATTCATTACTTGGAAGGTAATAAGGTTAAATATAAGGAATATATTTTATATAATTACATAATTAGGATATTCATGAAATAATAATGTTTCTTGAAATATAATAAATCATATTCATTATTACCATTTCACACATTAAAAAAGTGATAACATCATTCTTGGATGTGTAGATGACTAGTTCTTCAAGGCTTTGTGATTATTTTAACATAATAATAATGATTTATATATGTATATATAGTTATATATGATCTTTTTCATAATATTTTTGTTATTATTGAATGAAAGATATTACTATCCATCTTTCCATAAAGATCATTGAAAAATCATAACATTAATTATTTGTACATACAACCTACAATCTATATGATTATAAAATTCATTTATTATTCATAAACATCATTAATATTTCTTTTTAAAAGGTTAATTGTTTTATAAATATTGATAATTTCATGTTTATTAATAATAATATGTTAAAATAATGACCAAATTGACTAAAATTGAACTGAAAATGTTTTATTTGACACATAAGCCAAATATGGTCTAACATATGAATTAAAATTAACTAATTAAGTAGTTATATATAACATGTTAATGAGGTAAATATATATAATAATAAACATGATATTTTTTCTTAAGAGGTAAATAATTAACATTAGTATATTATTATGGAATATAATGAACAAGCATGATGAATCTGACTCATGTTAAGGGGTTTTCTCTTCTCAAATTTATTTCAATGAGAGATTTTTCTTATTCTCAACTTCTTTTTATGATATGGTGTTTAAAATTCCCATAAATATATTTTATGATTCTTATACCTACTATATTTAAATATCTATTTTAGGATTCTTCTTTTATGTGGTCCTTTTGTTTCAATGTTACCAATGTGGTAAGAGATTTTATCACAATTTTCCTTCTTTGTGATGCTGGTTAAGATTTATACATATATTACTTTATTAAATACATATAATATCACTTTAACATGTTATACCAGGAATATATTTATTATCATGGAATTATAAGTATCATTTCATTTTATTATTTAATGGGGTAATAACCTGTTATAGTTTTCTTTTACTCTTAAACCCATCATTTTTTCATACTTGGGTTGGGTTTTGTTTAGGGTTTCTTTGGGAGAAAATTCTGGAGAATCTTGTATGTTATTGGGCTATGCACAGTTTGTGGATGGTATTCCCAACTGCATACCATGATTGTGTGAACCCTGAAAATCATGATAGTGAGGGTTTTCATGGTTGGCGCATTGTTTGAAAAACTGTGTTCCCACCATGGAGAAACCATTAAATCCTATAGCAGGGGTTGTAAGTATATGGAATAAGATTTTTATAACTATGATGATCTACCCTAATAACAATTTGTATGATATTTTACTCACCCAAAACTTGTTTAAAAATTTCTTAAACCCATATTTTGACCCCTCCACAGGCCTAACTCAACATAGAATGTCCCTCTAGGTCATTTGAGCTCTCAAGGATCAATTTTTCTTATCTTATCCCCTTAAAAGTAGGATTGAAGTGTGTCGATTTTTTTCCAATCATTTTAATGTAATATTTCAATTCCCATTTTATTTATCCCACTATCTACTTCTCTACTCCCTTGGGTTTAATTGGCCTCCATGTTGTTGAAGGACATAATCCCCATTGGATCAGAACTTTACTCTAAGTTTTATTCTCGGATCTTCATTTACAATGTTCTTCATTGGATCTTCCCTCTTAGGGATGTTTCTTTTATGATCTTTTGATCATGATATAGGTGTATCTGTTATGATTTTGGTTTAAATTAACCTTAAATTACATGTTTTAAATTAAATTTATTCATTTAAAATTATATTCTATAAATTTTTTTGTTAAAAAAATATCCATTTATTTAGGGATTTGAATTGGATTTGTATTGAAATTTAAGAAAAACCCACAATTCCATTGAAATGGGGTGTTTTTTGAATTTTTCATGAAATTTTCAAATAAAATTGTGTAATTTAATTTTTTAAATCTAATTTTTTTTGTTTATTTTTAAAATTTATTTCAAATTTATACGTGGGAAAATTGTTAAAATTGTTTTGATAGAATCCCATTGGTTTTGTCCTTGAAAAAGGAAGGATTTGATTAAAATACCATTTTTTGTTTTTAAATGTAAATTGGCATATTAAAATGAAAAAATTGGATGAATTTTATTTTTATAAGATTCGAAATAAATATCTAATTACTGAATGGTTTTGGAGAACATGAAAGCCTAGGTTGTTAGCGATTTATTTATGAAAACACTCTTTTGATTCTTTATAAGTATAACAAAATATATGCATCATGTCAGATCCCTGATGGGACGATGATGAGTTACTTTTGAACTGTGTTTGAGGGATACATGTACACATATAATCACGATTACTTCTTAGAGTGACTGAGGATCCCATAACGTGGAACTATCTTACCTCTTATAAGATTACAGTGTTGATAATTTGTTTAAATTTAATATATATTCCATTATTTGTAAACTTATTTATGCATTCCTTATGAATTTATATAAGATGGTTTATATAAAATGATTATTAAGTCATTTGTTTAAAGTATTTTAATCAATTTAAATGAAAAGAGTGATTTTTTATAGAGGTAGAGAGCTTGCATAATCAAACGATGGTTTCAAGGTTTAGGACCAGACAACTATCAGTTGAAGAATTAGACAGGTTTCTCTTTAATTTTTGGGGGCTTCAATATCGAGCGATACTCAGCCTATTAGAGAAGAAGAACTTGATGGTGTGATGTTCTTCGATGGAGGACCTTGTTCATTCTTTGTCATGTTCTCTTAGAGAAGTGCAGTGAATATGGTTTCTTCTCTCCATGCCAACAGCTGGGTCATGTGAGCGACACATACAGATGGGGTATTCACCAGGAGAAAAATTCAGAGCTAGAGAGGAAGGAAGTAGATGTCATTATATAGTTCAAGCCTTTGTCAAGGCAGGGTGTTGAACGCTTAGTTTTAGGAATATCATATAAGATCAAGGGTTATTTGAGGAGCTAGGATATGGGTAAAACAATGGAAGCACTGGTTGAGGAGTCTCAAGTATAAGGTTGTAATTCACATGTAAAGGAAATAGTTCTTTGGATGGATGGATTGGTGAATGATCCCAAGATCACCATAAATCATAGTGCCTCTACTTTGTGGGTCCCCAAAGATAAATTAGCAGATCAGGGATCAATTTTTGATGGTATACAAACTCATAACTCATTTTTATTCTTGGGAACCAAGGTTTTTACACAAGAGACGACCTATGAAATAGATGGAGGCACTTTAGAAGGTGAGGAGTTTGAGGGGGATGTAAGAGCTGGTAAGGTTCACCGGGAGGGGAAGATCCCAAAGAGGAAGTAATGGAGGGGCTGAAAGGACTACTCCCAATTTACAAAACCAATTGAAACACGGCCATGTAAAAATCAAAATCTAGGAGATGATAGCTTGCATGATATGTCCACTAACCAGCCATCAATGTTTGAGGAAGTTTCTTATGGCAAAGAGCCCCTTGAAAACCAAGAAAATATGATGTAGTGTCTTCTTCGGATAGATACTAATATGAACACAAAGTTAATTGGAAGTGAAAAGGGACTCATGGGTAATGAATTTGCACATATGATTGACAAAGGGGGAGATTCCTCTGGGAATGATAACGAAAATTTTAGTGGTATTGCCAGACCTTCATTTAGTGATATTATTCCGAAAAGGGAAAATAAGATTCTGGAATGTGAAGAAATTATTCCAGCTGCATCATGGAGAAAGATGGGGAAGGATTATTCTTACCTTATGAAACCAATGAAGACCCGATATTCTTCTAATAGGGAAAGAGGGGTTGTCCTCAAATTTAAAAAAGATCATGCAGACAATTATCCATTTCCCACATTGCTTTCATTGGAGAAACCAAAGTATACCAATCTCTTGTGGTAGTACAACCCAACATCTGAGTGGGAATCAACCACTATGGAGGATGATCCCTATGATGGATGTGGTAAAGGGTACGGTTGTTATGATATATAGTTGTTGCTTGTGGTTTGTTTTGGGTTAGGTTCATGGTGTTAGAAGGTGGTATGTTTTGAAGTCATGTTTGGTTTATCACTTTTCCTTAAAATTGTTTGTTGGTTTCTCAATTTTTATCCAAAAGTTATTGAAAAATAATAATTTGAATATTCAAAGATCACAAACTACTTATGGATTTGGTTTTTTGTAAATTATCTTATTCCCAGTTCGATCAAGTGTAAAGTTCTACATGGAGGTGGTTTTTATTGATAATACTTGGGCCTGTAGAGTTGTGTCTATTGGTACATGGGTTGTTTATCTCATTTTAGGGTACTTTGTGTTAGTACTTTGGATTTTTTACCAATTTTAATTTTAATACAATTATCCTTATAGATTTTTTCATTTCTGAATACAAAATTTTATCTCTTTATTATAGTGTATTTGTGGACAATTAATTCCCACATACATATTCAATGATGTTATGTGCTTATTTTGAACCTATGAGGATCAGGAATAGCTTCCAAGCTATGTCCTTGATGTCTCAGTTATCATTGGTACTAGGGTATTTTGGATAGTTTGAGATAAATTGGTATCAAAGGGTGCAGATTAAGCATCTTTCCTTGATGTTAGTATGTAGTTGAGTAATATTTTCATGACATAAGAGGTAGTTGTGATTTAGTGAATGAATACCTCTCACTGTAATGAGACTTACGTGACCAAGGGTGGTTTGAAAATGGCTTCAATAGGATTAGTTCTAGTCATTTACCTGCTTTAGATTTGGATAATTTGAAATCCTAATCATTTTTATCAATCTATTACGACTAATTTCCCTTGTTTATCTGTTTGAGTGTTAATATGATGTATTATATGTTATATGTTGATGTGTGTAACATCATTACTCTGAGAAGACATGTGAATCAGATCCTGTATAAAGATTACGATGAACCAAAATGAGTAAATCCTATCGTAGACTAGATTCTGGTTGTGATGATTGTGCATTCTATCAAAACTATGATACTGACACCTAAAACAGTTCCTATTTAGGTTTTAGCTATTGAATAGATGAGAAATGTTTTCAGAAATATTGACCATGAGTTTCTTTGACAGAATACACCAGCATTCAATGGATATTAATATAAAAAATGGGCTATATATTGGTTAAGGAGGATTGAACATTTGATTGAGTTCTCAGAGACACTTAATGAAATCACAATGAAGTGTGACACCATTATTCCAGAGGGACCGAGGAGGAGTTGATGGGACATAATGGTGATGGTATGATATCATGAGGTATTAGATTAAAAGGTTTTTAGATATATTTTTACCAACTAGTTCAATACTGAGTCAATGGTTTTGTCCAAGGATACATATTTTTTCAAACTCGAGCAGGATGAATGGGCTTTAATGTAATATGAATATCATTTTGCTGAGATTTTGCAGTTTGTAACTTAGATAGTAACAAATTAAAAGATGAAGATACAATTTTTCAATAGGGAACTTATTTCAAATATTTGTTCTTATGATTTCTTAATGAATATTCCTTATTATATTAATGTGCAGGATAGAGTGTTGATGGTTAAAATGGACCAAGATTGTAAGTCATGGTTAACAATAGTCCCCGTTTCTCCCAATGTCAGTTTTATGGATTCCTCTAAAGGGTATATAAAGCATTATTATTCTCATATAGGATATCAACAACGTGGTTTTTCTATACCACTAGAAATAACTAGAAGAGGCCCATTTATTTTCTACTAATGTTTAAATCCAAGGCACTCAAAGAGGGGTTGCACCGAGGCACCCCATATATATGGATCCTATGGATGTTCAGGTAACTTGTAGAAGTTATTCCATGTTTATTATATATTATGTAGTATAATTGGATTGTAAAAACAATATAAAACTAGGTTCAATTAGATGCATCATGAAAAATGTGTTCCATCCACATTCATTTGATATGAATATTAGTATTGTAGTATAAGAGCCCCTAAAAGATACATATATCATCCAAGTGACTCTAAGAGGTACCATCACTATAGCTTCAACATTAATGACTTCATATTTTGATACTATTTAATCTTATTCATTTATATGAAACTATATTTGAAATATTCTAATTCTTACTATATATTTTTAACATATTTAATGGATATTACTTCACACCTCAGAAGAATAGGAAGCCGGGTCCCCGTAGCCCCTCTTGTGTTTTATCTCTATCAAAGTTTGAGCTTGCTTGTAATTTTCTATCTCTCAACATTAAACCACTTGACATCATTTAATGTAGATATTTTCTTATTTTTAGTAAGCCATAGACAGATTTTTATCTTTGACCTGCCTCCTTGAATACACATGATGGGGTGTGCAATCTCTTTCAATGAGAATGGGACCCGAGGTCATGTAGATCCGGGAATTCTTATACAGATATGGGGAAAGTGATATTGGTGTTCACTTATGATTTGTAGTGAGAAAATTATTGTGGTAATATCCCTCCAGTTTTCATTGAGTTTTCTAATGTTTTTCCTTCTGACTTATCTTGTTTTCCACTAGTAAGGGAGGTACTTTTTTCTAATTACTTAGTCCATGGTACTCAACCAGTGTATATTCATTATTACTTTATGGAACCAAATGAAATGAAATATCTAAATAATATGTTAGATAATATTTTTGAGAAAAGATTCATATACATGAGTGTCTGAACTTGTGCAGTTCCAGTTCTCCTTATTAAGAAAGCTCATGGGTCACTTTTCCATTGTGTTGATTAAAAAAAATCAATAGTTTAATTGTTAATAAAAAAATTCACTACCATGGATTGATGATTAGTTTGACTAGATAAACTGGGAAAAGAGGCTTAAAAATACTAATCTTTGGTCTGGACACAATGAGTTGAGGATATAATAATACGAAATTAAAAAACAAGTCTTTCAAAGAAG
This sequence comes from Viscum album, assembly GCA_963277665.1. NCBI lineage: Eukaryota > Viridiplantae > Streptophyta > Magnoliopsida > Santalales > Viscaceae > Viscum > Viscum album. Next base: position 1,486,506,646 of record OY728128.1, read on the forward strand.
GTACAACCATTATGAGTACCTATTCACGCAATTTGGTCTAACGAATTCTCATGTAGTAATGAAGATTATTTTCCATGAGTATCTTGATGCCCTTATGGTGGTCTTTGTGGATGACATACTGATTTACTCTAATTCCTAGGATGCTCACGTAGTTTATTTGATAGTAGTTATGGAATTATTGGTAAGTCAACAATATTATGGGAAGTTATAAAAATGTGATTTCTGGATTTGGGGAGTGATTTTTTGGGACACATGGTGTCAAAAACTCGTATATTTGTTATTATTGAGACGTTGAAGGATATTATGACTTGGGAACATCCTTGGAATGTTTTTATGATTTGAATATTCTTGGGTTAGCAGGGTATTACCACTAGTGTGTGAAATATTTATCTATGTTGGCTTCTCTGATGAATTATCTAACATTTAAGGGAGTGATGTTTTTTGGGGATGATAAATATCAGGACTTTTTTATTAAGAAGAAATGTATTTTGAATGCTGCACTAGTGGTGAATAATCTAGAGGTCAGGGATGGCTATGTGGTCTTCTATGATGCATCTATTTTATCTTGGGTTGAATTCTTATGTAGGGTGATCATGTTATTTCTTATGGATGTAAACATATTAAGAAACATTAAAATAATTACGCAACTCATGACCTTAAAAATTTGGCTGTGATGCATGCACATAAGAGTTGGTGACATTTCCTTTTTATAGAGTGGTTTACCATGTATTTGGACCCCAAGAGAATGAGTAATATATTCCCTAAAAACATTTGGATCTTCATCACAGTAGTTGGGTGGAATAATTGAATTATTTTGAATTTGACATCATATATAACCCAGGTAATGGGATTTTTTTACAGATACATTGAGTAAGAAAAATCAACCCATGATATGAAATAATCATCGAAACAATGGAAATCTTTGGATCTTATTTAATAAATTCGTATTAGAGTCCAGGAATTAGGGGTTGAGGATTCCATGGGAAGTGTTCAGTCAACATCCCCTCTTCTTGAAATGATCTATTAGGAACAATAGCTTGATGATGAGTTTTGTACCTAAAGAGACTCTCCTTATGGTGGGGAGACAATTTCTGACTGGTCATTTTACATGGTGGAAATTATATGATATCTGAATCATTTGGTTATACCATAATCAATATAAAAATATGTGATGAAGGATTTCTATTACTCTTAGTGGGAAGTGCACCTGGGAACCATGATGATGTTCTATGACACGCGATGTAGATTATGGTAGCTTGGTATGATATGAGACATTGTTGATTTTTCCCATTTTTATACATACCAATTAATTCAAGAATGATAAATATAATCCTTAATGTTTTTTGTCCTATTAAAGTGACCACATGTAAGTGGTATGAGATCTAAATGGGATTTGTGATAGGGTTTCCACACACCCAGAGAAAGGAGAATGTGATATGGGTTGTGATCAGTCGGCTAATTAAATCAGATCGAATTATTTCTATTTGTGATACAACTAATGTTTAGGAGTGGGGAAATGTTTATGTGAAATATATTATTAGTATTTTTATAGTCACATTATATATAGTCTCTTATAGGGATCTAGGTTTTACCTATCTCTTTTGGAGAGTCCTTCAGGAGACACTAGGATCTCAGGTCCATTTGAGCAGGGCATACCATTCATAGTTGTATAGACATATAGAAATGGCTATACAGATTGTTGAGGATATTCTTTTCACCAATATTCTTGACTTTTGTGGAGATTGATATGAATATTTAGGGAGGTTTGAGTTATCTTTCTTGAATATTTACTGGTCTGTGATTAGGATGTATCCATTTGAGGCCTTGTATAGGAGGACATATAAATATACATAGTGTTTGTTGGAGATCGGTGGATGTTCCTTGGTTTGAGCGAGTTTAGTTCAAGAGACAATGAAAAATATTTAGTTGAATCATCAGATAATTTTGAAGACGTAGATCTAGTATAGGTATTATGTATATCATATTCATGTTCCATTTGAATTTTTAGTAAATTATTAGGTGTTCTTTAAAGTTTCAACCCGATTGGGCCACTGACAGTTTTGGAGGAGAGGGATGTTCAGTCCTCGTTTTGTGAGAGATTTTTAGGTTGTTGAGAAGATGTGGAAAGTTTCTTACCATTTAGGACATCCAAAATAGCTGATGTTGATAGATAAAATGTTCCATGTATCTAAGATATTAATGTATATTTATGATCCATGTCATATGCTGAGCAAGAGTGGTCTTGATATTGAACCAGTTTTATCCATGTCTAAGCATCCGGTTAGGATAGTTGATTCTAAAACCAAGGTAATTTGTGGGAGGAAGATACATTTTTTGAGTGATATGAAAGAAAAATTCTTATTCTAATGAATGTTTGGAGTGAGAGGCACTGATGACAGAGTAGTGGACTCAAATTTTTTACATGAAATCTTATTAATAAGGCTTTTTGGGGTAGGAAGTTTATATAATTTGTAGGTTGTAACATCCAGTAATAGTTTTCAAGTACTCATAAACCCATATGTTGATCATTATTTGGATCTGTTTCATTTATGAATTATAAGGGTTAAAATTAGTAATTTCTTCGGTTGTGTATAGTTGGGATACAGTTTTCCAAACCGTGATCCCTACCAGTGATAATTGAAATAGTTAGGGTTTAAACGGTTTTCATGTGGTTTGAAAAAAAAGTTCCCACTAAAAATATTCTATGAAACCGTAGAGTAAGGAATTCATGGTTAGGGTGAATAGTTTATCTAACAAGTCATCACTTCCTATTGAATAATAATTATGTTTTACATATAATTATATTTGTTGTTGTACATATGGTTATTCAAATTTTAAAGGGTTTTGCAAGGGTTATACAAGGGTTATGTAGGGGTTTTATGAGATGATCTTACAAGATACTAATATGTTTTATCTATGATTTATATGGGTTTATGATACTTCATTTGATCGAGATTGATATCACATAAAACATGATTGGTTATTTATACGAATGTTTTCTATTTTAATTCTTTATTACATATTTTCATGTTTTATGATCAAGGTTTTGAAGGGTATAGAAATTTTTATGTGATACTCATGCAATTTTATTATTTAATCACACCTTTTTTATCTTGTAATTGTCCCTAATCAAATTCATATTTTAATTCATACATTTTACCTTAATGATAATTTTAGGTCACCCATATTATATTCTATTTTCCTTAGGTTATAGATTATATGGCTGAATGAAAGAAGCATATAATGGATTTCATATGAATGATGATTATATTATAACATGTAATGAAAAGACAGGTTAACTAGGAGAAATTCTAATTTAAAGTAATGTGAAATTTTTATGTAATAGTTTATCCTAATTATAAAAAACATTAAACCTAAGAGTCCATTAATGTTGCAATTGATCCCATGTTTTCTTTTGGGGATGTATGGTCTAGATGAAAATTCTGGTTCATAAATATTAGTATCCAATATAGAAATGTAAAAATTGGTATTTTAGCACAATATCTAGGAGTGCATGTCAAGGGATAATATAGTTGGAATGAAATGTTGGTTTACATAGAATTAAGATTCAAAAGTTTTCATATAAGCTTATATTAGGAGTTATAGATGAAAACATTGCCATATAAGATTACGATTTATTATAAGTTCATGTATAAAATTTTTTATTTGATGGTTTTAAAAAGAAAATGTTTTTTTCATTATCAATGAAATTATTGGAAATATTTATTTTTGGTTGAGGTATTTCTAACAAATAGGATGACCATGAAGTGTTTTTTGGGTGGAACTATACTTCAGGATTAAATAAAGAAGGGTAAAACTCGTATGTTGGGTCACAACCCATCGCATTAGACTAGGAAATGGTGCTTGAACCCATGACCTAAAGAAGACTAGGGTTTTGCGCAAACAACTAGCATAATTTATTTCCTAGTTATTAAGTAATTTTTGTAGGTAAATATTTATTTTATATTTCAAACCTGTAGGATTTTATTTATGGAATAGTGTTTAACTTATATTGGATGAATATATGATGGAATCCTACTAATCACGAGGTTTAATACTTAGTCAAGAAATTTTTGAAGAATATTAAGGATATTTATTTTTGGATGGATGCGGTATGAACTATTGGTATTACTACTGAATTTTGAAGATTAACATATCATATGATGGGTTATTAATTTGGGGAATTATTTTAACATTTGATAAATTTTTTTGTTTTCGTCATTGTTTAAATACATGGGCAATAGATTGTCATTCCCTTTATGGTTATATGTTCATAAAAATTTTATTTCTATGCTTTAGGCATAAGAAAATTAAACAATAATATTAATCATTTAGAGAAAAAGGACATTTTAATAGAGTTTGATTAATTTAAGATATTATAGTCGTCAAGATGATATATTTCCATATTCTATTAGACTATAAGTAAAGAAAACTCCTTAAATCTAGGAAAATATTCTTGAAACAAAACTTTTATACAAGTAACTTTATTTTCTATTAAACAATAGTGTGTTTAATCATCATAGTTTTATGGTTTTGAGTAACTTAGCATTCCAATGATCATTCAGTTGTTTTTGATAAATGAAATCAATCAATCTATATTGTTATTCATTCTTTTCCACCATTATCATCTATGTTATTATAATTGGAATCATTGTTATGTTTTATTCAATATTGAAGTTTGTAATTTATTTTTTCTATTATTAATATAATGATTTATTAAACCATTTTATAATGTGGGTTTAAAACAAAACTAATTTTAATTCCCAAAAACTTATTACTGATATAATGATCAAATTTCAAGGAAAAAACTTATTAAAGGAGAGGGGAGGGATTTTATAAGGCCCCATACATAAATCTTACATAATCTTGAGTTATCACAAGATTACACGTTTAGGATATTTTCAGGTTTAGAGTTTTAGAGAATTAGATCTTGAAACTTTCATTGCATTCCACCTTTAAACAAATTGGTTACATAAAAGAAAGGATTCATTCTTCCCAAAAACGGAAAAATATTTAAAATAAAACTTGGATTCTTTCATGACACATCCTTGACTCTATCATCTTATCATGTACCTTTCCCGTGACCTATGAAAAACATTTCAAAAACTTGGGATGAGCATACAAAGCTCAGTAAGGGATACACAAAGAATGAAAACTGTTAGTTTTTCAAACATCAAGTAAACCATGTATACTCTATGAAAGTAATACCTTCACCTTCATTAAGTAGTAAAAACTCTTCACTGAATAAAGTTTCATTACTTACCTTTTTGTAACCAAAGGATTGCCATAAAACCCATATAAAGAACACATAAAATATATAAAGGTAACTTGGGAAATAAACATACTTAAGTGGAATAACCATACGGTCGACTTCCACACATATCACTTAATGGAATAGCCATACGACCAATTTCCATACATACTTAATGGAATATCCATATGACTGACTTCTATACCCAATGCATTGGAGGTTATAACGTAACCACCCGTCCTGGTATTCATGGCACCACCCGTCATAATGTCCAAGTACAATTATTACACATAAAATATGGAAAATATAAACATTTCAAAAACAATATTTCATTTGCAATCACAATAAATAATTCCCAGATATTGAATTAATCAATCCATTTTCAAAAACCATTTAAAAGAGATTTTTGAATCAAAGCGTCCCATACCACTTTGAAGCTTTTAGTAGAATTATAATTTTATAACATTAATGTCCATATAAATAAATACATAAAACCATTTTGAAAACATGGACATTAAAGATAAAGATTTAGAATAATAAATCTTTAAAACATTTAAAATGATATTTTTGTTCAAGAGTTTTTAACAAAATGAGAGACTCTTGAATACAAATAATAGCAGAATAACATTTAATCTGAACTTTATAATATCATCAGAATAAAAGGTTTCATGATATAATATGTTAAAGGATAGTATACACACCATATAAGAGTGAATTGGTGCATAACAACAATGAAGTCTCAAAAGAAATGTAAAATGAGATGAAATCCATTATAAAGAAGGTATCCTTAAATTAAGGATAAATCAGTCTCATAATTATGTGTGAAAAATATAAATACACCCAATATAAGTGGATATTAAGTGTAAAACAATCAAAGGTTATTCAAACATATTCAAAGGATGACATATTCAATAACTACATGTTGAACCCAAAGAAATCTAAATTGGGTTAAGAAGTTCCCTTGGTAAAATTTGACAGCCTAACGGCGTCACATAAAATTTTACATAAAGGGTTGATGAGAGAGTTTAAGGGTATCTCATAACTTAGACATAAAATTTACATAAATAAGGATATATAAGAACATATCCCAACATAATAGTATGTGAATTAAAAGACATAACAAAAGAAGTCTTTTAAAAAGATGAGGGTGAAAGGTCCCCTTACCGAGTTGGGTAACTTTCGAAACGTACACCCAATGGAAAAGGGTCATAAAATGAAGATGTGAATACCCATAAATGAAATTATACTAAAAAAAGTGTATAATAATGGGCAGTACATACACCACTCAAAGGAAATTGTGGAAAATGTAGCATAAATCTCACGGGAAAAAAGTGATATGAACAATCCCTTACGAAAACATGGCGGCCAAACGGCGCCACATAGAACTTTCAAAATGGATTGATGAGATCAAATAGAGTATCTCATCATATTACAATAAAATTTACAGAAAGAGGAATATAAAAGAACATCCCCCATCATAACAAATAGGAGCTTAAAAGAAATGACATAAAAGAGTGTACTTATAAAGAAAGAGACGAGTATGATCCCTTACGAAAATTCGGCAGCCTAACGGCGCCACTCAAAACATCCAAAATGGATTGATGTGAGGAAATAGGGTCTCTCATCATATGAACATAATAAGTATAGTAGTAGTAATATAAAATAACATCCCAATCATAAGAAATATGAGCTTAAAAGGAATGACATAAAAGAGTGTACTCAAAAAGAAAGAGAGGTGTAGGATCCCTTATCTCGTATCCAACTTGACCCGACCGTTATTTAATCTCCTGAATAATAAACATGAGTTAATCTCTACTTTCTTGAGAACCTTTTTCATGTTCGTTATCCCTTTTATACCATGTTATGAACATCATGTAATCATTTAAGTTAATAATGTTCATTTTGTCGGTATTTGGTTCTTAAGTCAAAAAATAGACTTCTTACACTTACATGTTGTTAATTTGGTCAAAGGTTCGTTATATCCAGAATGATGTAAATGATTTGGATAACATATATATCATATATATTCAGCATATACCTGTATTTATAATATTACATCACATTTAGAGTTACGAAATGAAATGCACCGTTCATGGAGACGGTAAGCCGTATGTACGCATGAACGCTACTTCCATTTCTATTTTGTATTTTCTAGAATAGAATCATAATGACATAATAGTATATTATAACATATATAATATCATTAAATTTATCCTTTACACATCCCACATATGGTATTAACGAATCAAATCACTTTCAGGGGCGGTAGTCCGCACTTCCTAAAATGAAGATATCGTGTTTACCCATAATGGAAACAATAATGGTATGCCATAAATGAAAAATACAGAATCTTAAGGAAAGAATAAACATATTATATATCATATATAAAAATAGTGACATCATAATGTCCACCTTTGAAGGTGTTAAATGAGTATTTAACAATCATCGTTTCGGGAGGTAGAATTTCGCCATCCACGGAAACCGTATGTTCTTTAACCATTTGATGTAGTTGTGTGAGAGTGCAGCTCGAATAAATCTTATATCAACATCCTAGTATATTGAAGATACTGGTGTTGTTTCAAAATAAGTAAATAAAAAGAGTTTAGGGGATTGGAGAAGCAAAATAAAACAAATGAACATGAGAGAATGAATTACCTTTAAAAGTGTAACTCCTTTTGATTTGAGCCTAAAGGCTTCCTTTGAAATGATTATGCCCAAAGGGAATACTCTAGGATGAGGAGAGGGATGTGGAGAGAGTACATGGGCAGGGTTTGGACGATCCAAAGGCTTGAGGAGTGTGTGAAATGAGGTAGAGGTGGGGGCCTTTTATAAGAGGAGAGGAGGGGCACTTTCGGAAAGTAAGAAATATTACTTTATTTGAAAATGTGTTTCGGTTTTAAAAGGTCCCACATTGATATAATTCGTGGATAAGGTGATAAGGGTTCTAAATCCACCCATCCAATAAGTTTTGGACATGTGTAGGTCATAGAGTTTACATTATGTTCTCATTTTATTTAAATCGTCAGATAATGATGTCATCGCTGCATCATTATGATGTCATAAATAATTTAATTTATTTAATGTCTAAAAATTATAAAAAAATTACTATGATGTAGGAAATCTCTTTATATTTCCAATGAATATTTATAATAAAAAATCTTACTTTTATAACCCCACTTAAAAATTGTTTTAGTAAAACATATCATGTTTGTGTCATTTTTACTTTTACATTAAATAAAAAAGTTATTTATGTCATTTCCCAACCAAAGTGGCTCCATGGGGTCCCCAAGTTGACCCATGGGTTGTCTTGGTCGGCCATGACTCATCCAATAGGAGTATTACAAGTGTCATTGTGTTTTCATATTTTTATAATATCATTTTTACCTTAAATTACACTAATTACCTCTAATCGCGATTAATGAAAAAAGTTACTATTCACCAAAAAATTATTTTCATCCCATTGAACCACATATTACATACTAATGACAACCATGAATGTCGGATTTTCAAAATCAAATACACATTAGTGGTAAAATTTAATTTAACTGAAAAATCAGTTTGCTTGATTACCACTTAGTGGTTTCACTATTCATCAAAAATTGGAGTTTTTCAGAAAATTACCAAAAATTCACCCTAAGCTATATTTGATATTCCGAATTCAAAAATGATGTTTATATTTCCTAATTCAATGAATATAAGTAGAATTAATTAATTTAATAATTAACTCCCGTTGTCAAAACAAATAGCGTGTTTTTAAGAAACAATAAGTATCAAAAGATTGATACTAGTTTAAGTCCGATTTAAAAGTAAAATTAATTCCAACGACCACTATTGGATTTAATGGTAAAAATATTTTCTAATTTTACTTTAAATACAATTAAAAAGATTATCTAATCATATAAATAAAAAAGATTAAAAATAGGTTTTGAATTAAAACACAACATTTTACACTACTCATAAAAAACCGATCTTTATCAGAAAAATACCAAAAAATTACACAAAGTAAAATTTGATGTCCCAATTATAAAGAAGAGTTTTATTTGGCCCAAAAGAATTTATAAGAGTGATCAAAACTATATTTAATGACAGTTCTCCATCAAAAGGAGTTAAGTGAACCTTTAGTGAAAATTAGGGTATAAAAGCCTAAAATTGAATTCTTTCCGTATTTTAAGCCTTTATCTTTTATTGGATAAATGTAAAATCATTTAAAAAAAACACATATAATAATATTTTAGTTATTTCTATCCATTCCCGCCAATACAATGACTACATGTTAACTACCATTTAAAATAATATTATTTTATTATTAGAGTGCAACGTAAGATTCCCAAGAAACTCGTTGTTGCGTGTTGGGTACGCCATTGAGCATAGCGTCCCCTTTAAAGTCATATTAATATTTCATTCACAAATATGGTTAAAAATAAAAATGTCATATTCTTTATTTACCTGGGGTGTTACATCCTTCCCCCCTGTTGGAAATTGCGTCCTCGCAATTTTAAAATTGGGCTTGGAAACATCCTTGAAAGTCCCACATCGGAACAAGAGTCGGTAAAACAATCACTTTAAAATAAAGAAAGATAAGTACAGAGGTCACCCGAGTTTACCCATACTAGGATTACATGTAAGAAAACATGGACATGGAGGAGAAAACATAGGGTCATGTTCTGATGGAGAGTGATAGAAAACATGTTTAGTAGAAAGTTAACAATAAGAAAATCACAAACATGTGATGGGTTAAACGGTATTCGATTCCCCAGTAGGAAACGTTAATAGAAAAAAAAATTTCTTTTAAGTTACTTTTTGTTGAGGAATTTATTCAAAAGGAAATATAATCACTTATCATGTTGACTTTCAACTTTTACTAGATTCCTTAATCAAACGCATATTTTTTTGAAAAGACGAGTATTTAGGGAGACTTGTTCGCATTAAGAGTACTATAATCAACTTCTAGAGAATCGCCTAATCCACAAAAGAGAACTATATACATCCCATGTCTTTAGGCTTTAACCAAAACCAAAACCCAAAAGGCTAGTACAAGGTCAGATAATCCAAAAAATGATAACCCATTAAAAAGAAAATCTATGCTTAATCTCTAAAATTTGTCCAACAAAACCCAAAACGAGGAACATCCGATAAACAATTTGTCCATAAAATTCTTCAAAGTAAACCAATATAAGATTGAAACCCAAATATTTGAAGGATTTAGTCCCATAGTCTTCCAAGTTAAATCGTAACATTTATCTCCAAACAACATCAGTTTCTCCTAAAGTCTCGTATTGAAAAGTAATTAACCTAATCACATATCCTCTATGATAGGTAAATCATTTTCATAAATAACCAAAATCAACTTACTCTTAATACCTAAAATCATATAACTAAAAATAATCGGTCAAACTAACTAGGGACTTCACGTAGTCCAGTGGTAGGCGATAAATACCAGTCACACTTTGGTTGTGGGTTTGATTCCCACAGCTTTGTCCGACGTGACGGGTTGTCACAAGGTCTGCGTGTTGTCCTTTTTCCAAAACTATATAATTCATAAATAATTCCCCAAAAAGGGATAAAATCGTCAAAAATAACCATAACATAATTTAACCTCAATTTTACCTCATGTCTTTCACTTCAATCATAACATATAGTAACCCATAATTACCTCAAAAGTAAGGATCATTTAAACCCAAATGGTTCTTTATAACTATGTCCACAAAAGAAAAGATAACTATTACTTGAATAAAATTTTCCTATATTAAACATCAGGGTTACACATAATATAAAAAGTCTTCTAATGTAACCCCATAATCAAAAGAGACATAATAGTCTTAAGAATTTCACCATAACTCTTGAAGCCCTTATATGTTGACATCTTACTCATTCAACATTCTTCATGATCCATTATCCATTCCTTTGCATCTTATTCCGAAATACCTCTTTCCTACAAACAAAATCATGAATCATATCCTAAGATTCCAAAATAGGAAAACAATAGTCATGAAATAGTACATACCTTTGATTGGTCATTGTCAGTTTCTTCATCCTCAATTGGAATGACATTAGGTATTGGTAAACGAATATTGGTACGCTCTTGGTGACCCCATTCACGAAACGTCTTCATAGGACATGTGTTTGCATAATGACCATGCACAACACATTTAAAACATTCAATTGATCCCTCAGAAAGAACTTCTTTCCCTTTCCTTGAGTCAACTAGATGCTTCCTTTTTCCATGGCAGGTTCTTGCTTTATGACATTCATTTCCACATCTATAGCATATTTCTGTCCCTTTGAAACATTTTCCTAGGTGTTTCTTTCCACATCTTTGACACATAGGTTTTTGAACACACTTACCTTTATGATTATTACCTGTACTTCCATAGGGATTTGTTTCTTGAATATATGATTCCTTAGAGAAATCTCCAAGGTTTAGGTGGTCAATCATGACTCCAGATAGTTGGTTGATGATAATCACAAGAGTTCTCATTGCAGCTCCCATATCATTCAGTTGCTTGCTCAAAAAACTGTCACAGTTTCCTTCACATCCACTGTTACTTTGGTGACTGCTAGATCCAGCCATTTACTAAAACCAAAAAGGTCAGTGTGAGTATATCAACAAAACCATCATGTACTAATGAGTAAGATAAACACTAAGATATACATACTCATTCACTTTATCTAAAACTAGGACTCTTTCTGAAATCCTAACCATTATGGTAATGTAACTTATTCTTAAAGAATACCCTAACCTCTAATGTTATCTAAACCGACCTTTGATACCAACTATAAGGCCCCAGCCTTAAACCCTACATAATCTTGAGTTATCACAAGATTACACGTTGAGGATCTTTTCAGTTTTAGAGTTTTAGAGAATTAGATCTTGAAACTTGAATTGCATTCCACCTTTAAACAAAGTGGCTACATAAAAGACAAGATTCATTCTTCCCAACAACGGAAACATATTTAAAATAAAACATGAATTCTTTCTTGACAAATCCATGACTCTATCATCTTATCATGTACCTTTCCCGTGACCTATGAAAAACATTTCAAAAACATGGGATGAGCATAAAAATCTCAGTAAGGGATACACAAAGAATGAAAACTGTTAGTTTTTCAAAAATCAAGTAAACCATGTATACTCTATCAATGTAATACCTTCACCTTCATGAAGTAGTAAAAACCCTTCACTGAATAAAGTATCATTACTTACCTTTTTGTAACCAAAGTATTACCATAAAACCCATATAAAGAACACATTACATATATAAAGGTAACTTGGGACATAAACATACTTAAGTAGAATAAACATACGGTGGACTTCCACACATATCACTTAATGGAATAGCCATATGACCAATTTCCATACATACTTAATGGAATAGCCATACGGCCGACTTCCATACCCAATGCATTGGAGGTTATAACGTAACCACCCGTCCTGGTATTCACAGCACCACCCGTCATAATGTCAAAGTACCATTATTACACATATAATATGGAAAATATAAACATTTCAATAACAATATTTCATTTTCAATCACAATAAATAATTCCCAGATATTGAATTAATCAATCCATTTTCAAAAACCATTTAAAAGAGATTTTTGAATCAAAGTGTACCATACCACATTGAAGCTTTTAATGGAATTATAATTTTAAAACATTAATGTCCATATAAATAAATACTGAAAACCATTTTGAAAACATGGGCATTAAAGATAAATATTTAGAATAATAAATCTTTAAAACATTTAAAATGATATTTTTGTTAAAGAGTTTTTAACAAAATGAGAGACTCTTCAATACAAATAATAGCAGAATAACATTTAATCCGAACTTTATAATATCATGAGAATCAAAGGATTCATGATATAATATGTCAAAGGACAGTATACACACCATATAAGAGTGAATTGGTGCATAACAACAATGAAGTCTCAAAAGAAATGTAAAATGAGATGAAATCCATTATAAAGAAGGTATCCTTAAATTAAGGATAAATCAATCTCATAATAATGTGTGAAAAATATAAATACACCCAATATAAGTGGATATTACATGTAAAACAATAAAAGGTTATTCACACATATTCAAAGGATTACATATTCAATAACTACATGTTGAACCCAAAGAAATCGAAATTGGGTTAAGAAGTTCCCTTGGTAAAATTCGACAGCCTAACGGCGTCACATTAAATTTTACATAAAGGGTTGATGAGAGAGATAAAGGGTATCCCATAACTTGAACATAAAATTTACATAAATAAGGATATATAAGAACATATCCCAACATAATAGTATGTGAATTAAAATACATAACAAAATAAGTCTTTTAAAAAGAGGAGGGTGAATGGTCCCCTTATCGAGTTGGGTAACTTTCAAAATGTACACCCAATGGAAGAAGGGTCATACAATGAAGATGTGAATACCCATAAATGAAATTATACTACAAAAAATGTATAATAATGGGAAGTACATACACCGCTCAAAAGAAAATTGTGGCAAATGTAGCATAATCTGACGATAAAAAAGTGAGATGAACAATCCCTTACGAAAACATTGCAGCCTAACGGCGCCACTTAAAACATTAAAAATGGATTGATGAGATCAAATAGAGTATCTCATCATATTACAATAAAATTTACAAAAAGAGTAATATAAAAGAACATCCCCCATCATAACAAAGAGGAGCTTAAAAGAAATGACATAAAAGTGTGTACTTATAAAGAAAGAGAGGAGTAGGATCCCTTACGAAAATTCGGCAGCCTAACGGCGCCACTCAAAACATCCAAAATGGGTTGATGAGAGGAAATAGGGTCTCTCATCATATGAACATAATAAGTACAGTATGAGTAATATAAAAGAACATCCCAATAATAAGAAATATGAGCTTAAAAGGAATGACATAAAAGAGTGTACTCAAAAACAAAGAGAGGTGTAGGATCCCTTACCTCGTATCCGACATGACCCGACCATTCTTTAAATCTGATGAATAATAAACTAGAGTTAATCTCTACTTTCTTAAGAACATTTTTCAGGTTCATTATCCCTTTTATACCATGTTATGAACATCATGTAATCATTTAAGTTAATAATGTTCATTTTGTCGGTATTTGGTTCTTAAGTCAAAAAAATAGACTTCTTACACTTACATGTTGTTAATTTGGTCAAAGGTTAGTTATATCCAGAATGATGTTAATGTTTTGGATAACATATATATCATATATATTCAGCATATACCTGTATTTATAATATTACATCACATTTAGAGGTAAGAAATGAAATGCACCGTTCATGGAGACGGTAAGCCATACGTACGCATGAACGCTACTTCCATTTCTATTTCATATTTTCTGGAATGAAATCATAATGACATAAGATTATATTATAAAATATATAATATCATTAACTTTATCCTTTACACATCCCACATATGGTATTAACGAATCAGATCACTTTCATGGGGCGGTAGTCCGCACTTCCTAAAATGAAGTTATCGTGTTTACCCATAATGGAAACAATAAAGGTATGCCATAAATGAAAAATACATAAGCTTAAGGAAAGAATAAACATATTATATATCATATATAAAAATAGTTACATCATAATGGCCACCTTTGAAGGTGTTAAATGAGTATTGAACAATCATCGTTTCGGGAGGTAGAATTTCACCATCCACGGAAACCGTATGTTCTTTAACCATTTGATGTAGTTGTGTGAGAGTGTAGCACTAATAAATCATATAACAACATCATAGTATATTGAAGATACTGGTGTTGTTACAAAAGAATTAAATAAAAAGAGTTTATGGGGTTGGAGAAGCAAAATAAAACAAATGAACATGAGAGAATGAATTACCTTTAAAAGTGTAACTCCTTTTGATTTGAGCCTAAGGGCTTACTTTGAAAGGATTATGCCCAAAGGGAATCCTCTAGGATGAGGATAGGGATGTTGAGAGAGTAAAGGGGCAGTATTTTTCCGAGCCAAAGGCCTGAGAAGTGTGTGAAATGAGGTAGAGGTGGGGGCCTTTTATAAGAGGAGAGGAGGGGCACTTTTGGAAAGTAAGAAATATTACTTTATTTGAAAATGTGTTTCGGTTTCAAAAGGTCCCGCATTGATATAATTCGTGTATAAGGTGATAAGGGTTCTAAATCCACACATACCATATGTTTTGGACATGTTTATGTCATTGAGTTTACATTATCTTCTCATTTTATTTAAATCATCAGATAATGATGTCATTGCTGCATCATTATGATGTCATAAATAATTTAATTTATTTAATGTCTAAAAATTATAAACAAATTACTATGATTTAGGAACACTTTTTATCTTTCCAATTACTATTTATAATATAAAATCTGACTTGTATAACCCCACTTAAAAATTGTTTTCGTAAAACATTTCATGTTTGTGTCATTTTTACTTTTACATTAAATAAAAAGTTATTTATGTCATTTCCCAACCAAAGTGGCTCCATGGGGTCCCCAAGTTTACCCATGGGTTGTCTTGGTCGGCCATGACTCATCCAATAGGATTAGGACAAGTGTCATTGTGTTTTCATATTTTTATAATATCATTTTTACCTTAAATTACACTAATTACCTCTAATCGCGATTAATGAAAAAAGTTTCTATTCACCGAAAAATTATATTCATCCCATTGAACCACATTTTACATACTAATGACAACCATGTATGTCGGATTTTCAAAATTTAATACACATTAGTGGTAAACTTTCATTTAACTGAAAAATCAGTTTCCTTGATTACCACTTAGTGGTTCCACTATTCATAAAAAATTGGAGTTTTTCAGAAAATTACCAAAAATTCACCCTAAGCTATATTTGATATTCCGAATTCAAAAATGATGTTTATATTACCTATTTCAAATAATATAAGTAGAATTAATTAATTTAATAATTAACTCCTGCTGTCAAAACAAATAGCGTGTTTTTAAGAAACAATAAGTATCAAAAGATTGATACTAGTTTAAGTCCGATTTAAAAGTGAAATTAATTCCAACGACCACTATTGGATTTAATGGTAAAAATATTTTGTAATTTAACTTTAAAACCAATTAAAAATATTATCTAATCATATAAATAAATTAGATTAAAAAGTGGTTTTGAATTAAAACAAAACATTTTACACTATTCATTAATAAAATGAACTTAATCGGAAAAATACCAAAAAATTACACAAAGTAAAATTTGATGTCCCGATTCTAAAGAAGAGTTTTATTTGGTCCAAAAGAATGTATAAGAGTGATAAAAACTATATTTAATGATAGTTCTCCATCAAAAGGCGATAAGTGAACCTTTAGTGAAAATTAGGGTATAAAAGCCTAAAATTGAATTATTTCCGTATTTTAAGCCTTTATCTTTTATTGGATAAATGTAAAAACATTTAAAAAAACATATATAATAATATTTTAGTTATTTCTATCCATTCCCGCCAATACAACAGCTACATGTTAACTACCATTTAAAATAATATTATTTTATTATTAGAGTGGAACATAATATTCCCAAGAAACTCGTTGTTGCGTGTTGGGTATGCCATTGAACATAGCGTCCCCTTTAAAGTCATATTAATATTTAATTCACAAATATGGATAAAAATAAAAATTTCATATTATTTATTTACCTGGGGTGTTACAGATTTAACAATCTGAGTTTTAAAAATGAGAAAATTTTGTTTTATTGAATAAAGGTAAAAAACACTAATTGTACCTTATGATACACAACATGGAGTTTCTTCAATATATTTTGTTACACAAAACACCCAATTTAGATTTCATTACATGAAACCTTGAGATTTTTTTTGATAGCATATTCAACACAAAACACCAAAATTAATTGACCAATGATATTATGTACCACTATAAACTAGATAATATAATGTAAATTATGAATAATATTAATTGCATAATTGAAATATGTTTTACATTCATTGGTGACCAATTATTTATAGCTGAAAATAAGTCCCATTTGAAAATAAATGGAATATTTTTTATAAAAAACAATTTTATTGCAATCAAGTTTCTTTATACCTATAAAATAAACAATCACACTTTTTTATTATATTAATGAAATTTATATTTAATATATTGATTCTATTTTTTGACATTTATCCAATTTATTTGCCCAAAAAACCATTTTATTATTCTCAAGTGTGTTTTATAATAATAAATTAAAAAAATCACACTTATTGGATTATAATAATGCAATTTTTATTTAATATATTCAATATTTTTTTTATATTCCTCATAATTTGTATAGATAAGTGATAAAAAATACAACTTTACACATTAATGTGTATATTTTTCAAAAAATTTATTTTTTATTTTATAGGGAACACTTATTTAGAAGAAATATTTCAAGATTTTATAAATTTTATTTGATTAAATTAAATTAATTTTTGGAATACTAATATCAAAATTTATTATGATCGAAATTTTAGGATTTTTTAGAAAATATTGATTTTTTAGTGAAATATGAAAAATTAATTTTTCTGTGAAAATGTCAATTATTTTAATAAATTTAGTAATTTATGATTCTAAATTTTCATTAAATATTACTTAAATTAAAATAATAATTATTTATTTATATTTTATGCATGTAATAATTTTTTAATAAGCTTTATATTTTCATTTAATATATGTTTCTTTGTTTAAAGATGTTTTTTTGGAAAAAATGGTTTACTATTCATCATGTTTCTCATTTCCAATTAAATTATAAATTATTAAAAGCGAAATTTTTTGAAATAAAATTATCTACTAAATATCTATAATTTTCAAACTAGTTTTATAAAATTATTTATATTTTTCATATAGTTAATATAGAATCATATTTTTCTAAAAAATCATGTTCATAAAAACCAATTATCACATTACGACTGTGTGATTAATATTTGATTAATATTTTATACTTATATGTAATTAATTTGAAAAAATGGATTCCATATTTTTTATGTATCATAATTTATGTTTTTAAGGAGTAAAAATAATTTTTTCCAAATTTATTAGTGAAAATAGTTAAACTTAATTACAAGGATTAAGGTAAAATGAGTTTGTTTGGATGATAAAATTTAATCATAAAGAAAAAATGGCCAAGAGACTTGTTAATAACCCATTTTATTGATATATGTATACTATAACCCTTAACTGTGTGTGGTTAAAAACTATTGGAGCTTCATTTCATGGAAAAAACTTGGGTGAAATTCCAAATTTCTAAATAGTAATAGTTTGTCACTCACCTCCCTTATAAGAGGCCTCCACTTATCCTTCTCTCTTAAATCATATGAGTCCCATTTTATTGGAATATATTTACCCAAATAATTTCTCATATTACCTTTACTCAACCTATAAGCATTATTTTGGGAATAAATCCAATCAAGGATGGAATATAGTGAAAACCAAATAAAGTTCCCATAAGAAACCTTAACATTAATCAACATGAATTTTATTTATTTATTTATAAATCCTCCAATATTATTATAATATAATTATTAAATAATATTAAAAGTATCATAAATATACTAATATCCTATTATTATAATTTTATTTTCAGAAAAATCACACAATTCCATCAATTTGGTTATGAAATCATTATTCATTTGTACAGTAGACTATCGCCTTGTGAACTGATGTCATTCATTTTTACATTACCACATTTTAATTATGTTAATAATGATGTAAATACTATTTATATATTATATTTATGATAATTATAACATAAATATACCTCTAGATTCAATATATCACAAACGGACTTTTTTACATTCCATACCATATGGTGAACGACAACATCTTCCACGTTTACAACAACGTACATTCTCACGAAGTGATGTGAATCATTTTTTCACTAATTCATTACATGGAAGGTAATAAGGGTAAATATAAGGAATATATTTGTTATAATTATATAATTAGGATATTCATGAAATAATTATGATTCTTTAAATATAATATATCATATTCATTATTACCTTTTCACACATTAAAAAATGATAACATCGTTCTTGGATGTGTAGATGACTAGTTATTGAAGGATTTGTGATTATTTTAACATAATAATAATGATTTATATATGTATATATAATTATATATGATCTTTTTCATAATATTTTTATCATTATTGAATGAAATATATTACAATCCATCTTTCCATAAATATCATTGAAAAATGAGAACATTAATTATTTGTACATACAACCTACTATCTCTATGATTATAACATTAATTTATTATTCATAAACATCATTAATTGTTCTTCTTAAGAGGTTAATTTTTTTATAAATATTAATAATTTCATGTTTATTAATAAGAATATGTTAAAATAATGACCAAATTGACAAAAATTGAACTGAAAATGTTTTATTTGACACATAAGTCAAATATAGTCCAACATATGAATTAAAATTAACTAATTAAGTTGTTATATATAGAATGTTAATAAGGTATATAAATGTAATAATAAACATGATATTTTTTCTTAAGAGGTAAATAATAAACATTGGTATATTATTATGGAATATAATGAACACGCATAACGAATCTTACCCAAGTTAAGGGGTTTTCTCATCTCACATTTATTTCAATAAGAGATTTTACTTATTCTCAACTTCTTTTTATGATATGGTGCTTAAAATTCCCATAAATATATTTTATGATTCTTATACCTAATATATGTAAATATCTATTTTTGGATTCATCTTTCATGTGGTCCTTTTGTTTCAATGTTACCAATGTCGTAAGAGATTTTATCACAATTTCCCTTCTTTGTGATGCTGCTTAAGATTTATACCTATATTATTTTATGAAATACATATAATATCACTTTAACATGGTATATCATGAATATATTTATTATCATGGAATTATAAGTATCATTTCATTTTATTATTTAATGGGGTAACAACCTGTTATAGTTTTCATGTACTCTTAAACCCATCATTTTTTCATACTTGGGTTGGGTTTTGTTTAGCGTTTCTTTGGGTGAATATTTGGGAGAATCTTGTATGTTATTGGGCTATGCATAGTTTGTGGATGGTATTCCCAAACTGCATACCATGCTTGTGTGAACCCTGAAAATTAAGATATTGAGGGTTTTCATGGTTGGCGCATAGTTTGAAAAACTGTGTTCCCACCAAGGAGAAACCATAAAATCCTATAGCAGGGGTTGTAAGTATATGGAATATGATTTTTATAACTATGAAGATCTACCCTAATAACAATGTGTATGAAATTTTACTCATCCAAAATTTGTTTAAAAATTTCTTAAACCTATATTTTGACCCCTCCACAGGTCTAACTCAACATATAATGTCCCTCTAGGTCATTTGAGAACTCAAGGATCAATTTTTCTCAACTTATCCCCTTAAAAGGAGGATTGAAGTGTGTCGATTTTTTTCCAATCATTTTAAAGTAATATTTAAATTCCCATTTTCTTTATCCCACTATCTACTTCTATACTCCCTTGGGTTTAATTGGCCCCCATGTTGTTGAAGGACATAATCCCCATTGGATCAGAACTTTACTCTATGTTTTATTCTCGGATCTTCATTTCCAATGTTCTTCATTCAATCTTTCCTCTTAGGGATGTTTCTCTAATGATCTTTCGATCATGATATAGGTGTATATGTTATGATTTTGGTTTTAATTAACCTTAAATTACATTTTTTAAATTAAATTTATTGATTTAAATTTATATTCTATCAATTGGTTTGTTAAAAAATATCCATTTATTTTGGGATTTGAATTCGAATTGTATTGAAATTTAAGAAAAATCCCCAATTCCATTGAATTTGAGTGTTTTTTGAATTTTTCATGAAATTTTGAAATAAAATTGTGTAATTTAAATTTTGAAATCAAAATTTTAGTGTTTATTTTTGAAATTTATTTCAAATTTATACGTGGGAAAATTGTTAAAATTGTTTTGGTAGAATCCCATTGGGTTTGTCCTTGAAAGAGGAAGGATTTGATTAAAATACCATTTTTTTTTGAAATGTAAATTGGCATATTAAAATGAAAAAATTGGATGAATTTTATTTTTAGAAGTTTCGAAATAAATATCTAATTACTGAATGTTTTTGGAGAACATGAAAGCCTAGGTTGTTAGCGAGTTATTTATGAAAACACTCTTTTGATTCTTTATAAGTATAAAAAAATATATGCATCATGTCAGATCCCTGATGGGACAGTGATGAGTTCCCTTTGAACTGTGTTTGAGGGATGCATGTACACATATAGTCATGATTACTTCTTAGAGTGACTGAGGATCCCATATCTAGGAACTATCTTACCTCTAAGAAGATTTCAGTGTTGATAATTTGTTTAAATTTAATATATATTACATTGTTTATAAACATATTTATGCATTCCTTATGAATTTATATAAGTTGGTTTATATAAAATGATTATTCAGTCATTTTTTTAATGTATTTCCGTCAATTTAAATGAAAAGAATGATTTTTTATAGAGGTGGAGAGCTTCCATAATCAAACTATGGTTGCAAGGTTTAGGACCAGACAACTATCAATGGAAGAATTAGACAGGTTTCTCGTTGATTTTTGGGGGATTCAAGATCGGGTGATACTCAACCTCTTAGATAAGAAGAACATGATGGTGCGATGTTCTTCGACAGAGGACCTTGTTCATTCTTTGTCATGTTCTCTTGGAGAAGTGCAGTGACTATGGTTTCTATCTATCTCGGTGGAGCTATGGTTTCTATCTTAATTGAGACTCTCCTACAGTTCCGATTTTGGTATCTCTTTCCTCATATGACTCTTCCATTTTAGAATCTTGCTATTATACACATATAGGGAATGTGGTGTGTCAATTTGTCTATGTTGATTCACATACTACCACAGGTTTTCATCCGATCAATCCACGAATTTGTGTTGGGGTAGACATGTCGAGAGCACCAGTTGAATATGTGTGTATAGAAGCTGATGAGAAGATCTTGTGTAATTAAATAGTTGTATATGATCAATGGGTGGATTTATTCCCTCCATGCCAACAGCTGGGCCATGCGAGCGACACATACAGATGGGGTAGCCACCAGGAGAAAAATTCACAGCTAGAGAGGAAGGAAGCAGATGTCATTATATAGCTCAAGCCTTTGTCAAGGTAGGGTGTTGAACGCTTAGTTTCAGGAATATCATAAAAGATAAAGGGGGATTTGAGGAGCTAGGATATGGGTAAAGCAATGGAAGAACAGGTTGAGGAGTCTCAAGCATAAGGTTGGAATTCACATGTAAAGGAAATAGTTCTTTGGATGGAGGGATTGGTGAATGATCCCAAGATCACCATAAATCATAGTGCCTCTACTTTGTGGGTCCCCAAAGAGAAATTAGCAGAGAAGGGATCAATTTTTGATGGTATAAAAACTCATAACTCATTTTTATACTTGGGCACCAAGGTGTTTACACAAGAGCCGACCTATGAAATAGATGGAGGCACTTTAGAAGGTGAGGAGTTTGAGGGGGATGCCAGAGCTGGTAACACTCACTGGGAGGGGAAGATCCCAAAGAGGAAGAAAGGGAGGGCCTGAAAGGACTACTCCCAATTTACAAAACCAATTGAAACATGGCCATGTAAAAATCAAAATCTTGGAGATGATAGCTTGCATGATATGTCCACCAACCAGACATCAATGTTTGAGGATGTTGCTTATGGCAAGGAGCCCCTTGAAAAACAAGAAAATATGGTGTAGTGTCTTCTTCGGATAAATACTAATATGAACACAAAGATAATTGGAAGTGAAAAGGGACTCATGGGTAATGAATCTGCACATAGGATTGACAAAGGGAGAGATTCCTCTGGGAATGATAACAAAAATGTTAGTGGTATTTCCAGACCATCATTTAGTGATATTATTCCAAAAAGGGAAAATAAGATTCTTGAATGTGAAGAAATTATACCAGCTGCTTCAGAGAGAAAGATGGGGAAGGATTAATCTAACTTTATGAAACCGATGAAGACCCGGTATTCTTCTAATAGGGAAAGAGGGGTTGTCCTCACATTTAAAAAAGATCATATAGACAATTAGCCATTTCCTACATTGCTTTCGTTGGAGAAACCAATGTATAACAATCTCTTGTGGTAGTACAACCCAACATCTGAGTGGGAATCAACCACTGTGGAGGATGATCCCTATGATGGATGTGGTAAAGGGTATGGTTGTTATGATATATAGTTGTTGCTCGTGGTTTGTTTTGGGTTAGTTTCATGGTGTTTGAAGGTGGTATGTTTTGAAGTCTTGTTTGGTTTATCACATTTCCTTAAAATTGTTTGTTAGTTTCTCAATTTTTATCTAAAAGTTATTGAAAAATAATAATTTTAATCTTCAAAGATCACAAACTACTTATGGATTTGGTTATTTGTAAATTATGTTCTTCCCAGTTCGATCAATGGTAAAGTTCCGCTTGGAGGTGGTTTTTATTGATAATACTTGGGCCTGTAGAGTTGTGTCTATTGGTACATGGGTTGTTTATCTCATTTTAGGGTAATTTGTGTTAGTACTTTGGATTTTTTACCAATTTTAATTTTAATACAATTATCCTTATAGATTTTTTCATTTTGAATACAAAATTTTATCTCTTTCTTATAGTGTATTTCTGGACAATTAATTCCCACATTCATATTCAATGATGTTAGGTGCTTATTTTGAATCGATGAGGATCATGAATAGCCTCTATGCTATGTCCTTGATATCTCAGTTATCATTGGTACTAGGGTATTCTGGATAGTTTGAGATAAATTGGTATCAAGGGGTGCAGATTAAGCATCTTTCCTTGATGTTAGTATGTAGTTGAGTAATATTTTCATGACATAAGAGGTAGTTGTGATTTTGTGAATGAATACCTCTCACTGTAATGAGACTTAAGTCACCAAGGGTGGTTTGGAAATGGCTTCAATAGGATTAGTTCTAGTCATTTACTTGCTTTAGATTTGGATAATTTGAAATCTGAATCATTTTTATCAATCTATTATGACTAATTTCCCTTGTTTATCTGTTTGAGTGTTAATATGATGTATTATATGTTATATGTTGATGTGTGTAACATCATTTCTCTGAAAAGACATGTGAATCAGATTGTGTATAAAGCTTATGATGAACCAAAATGAGTAAATCCTATCATTGACTAAATTCTGGTTGAGATGATTGTGAATTCTATTGAAACTATGGGACTGACACCTACAACAGTTCCTATTCAGGTTTTAGCTATTGAATAGATGAGAAATGTTTTCAGAAATATTGAACATTATTTTATTTGACAGAATAAACCGACATTCAATGGATCTTAATATCCAAAAGGGGATATAGATTGGTTAAGGAGGATTGAACATTTGATTGAGTTCATAGAGACACTTAATGAAATCACAATGAAGTGTGCCACCTTTATTCCAGAGGGACTGAGGAGGAGATGATGGGAAATAATGGTGATGGTATGAAATCATGAGGTATTAGATTAAAAGGTTTTTAGATATATTTTTACCAACTATTTAAATACTGAGTCAATGGTTTTGTTGAAAGGATACATATTTTTTCAAACTCAAGCAGGACGAATGGGCTTTAACGTAATATAAAAATCATTGTGCAGAGATTTTGCAGTTTGTAACTTAGATAGTATCAAATGAAAATGTGAAGATACGATGGTTCAAGAGGGAACTTATTTCAAATATTTGTTCTTATGATTTCTTAATGAATATTACTTATTATACTAATGTGATAGATAGAGTGTTGATGGTTAAAATGGACCATGATTGTAAGTCATGGTTAACAATAGTCCCTGTTTCTCCCAATGTCAGTTATATGGATTCCTCTAAAGAGTATATAAGGAATGATTATTCTCATATAGGATATCAACAACGTGGTTTTTCTATAACACTAGAAATAATTGCAAGAGGCCCATTTATTTTCTACTAATGTTTAAATCCAAGTCACTCAAAGAGGGGTTACACCGAGGCACCCCATATATATTGATCCTATGGATGTTAAGGTAACTTGTAGAAGTTATTACATGTTCATTCTATATTATGTAGTATAATTGGATCATAAAAACAATCTAAAACTAGGTTCAATTAGATGCATCATGAAAAATGTGTTTCATCCACAAGCATTTGAAATTAATATTATTAATGTAGTATAAGAGCCCCTAAAAGATACAGATATCATCCAAGTGACTCTAAGAGGTACCATCACTATAGCTTCAACATTAATGACTTAATATTTTGATACTATTTCATCTTATTCATTTATATGAAACTATATTTTAAATATTCTAATTCTTACAATATATTTTTTAACTTATTTGATGGATATTACTACACACCTCAGAAGAATAGGGAGCTGGGTCCCCGTAGCCCCTCTTCTGTTTTATCTCTATCAACATTTGAGCTTGCTTGTAATTTTCTATCTCTCAACATTAAACCACTTGACATCATTTACTGTATAGATTTTCTCATTTTTAGTAAGCCATAGACAGATTTTTACCTTTGACCTGCCTCCTTGAATACACATGATGGGGTGTGTAATCTCTTCCAATGAGAATGGGACCCGAGGTCATGTAGATCTGGAAATTCTTATACAGATATGGGGAAAGTGATAGTGGTGTTCACTTATGATTTGTAGTGAGAAAATTATTATGGTAATATCCCTCCAGTTTTCATTGAGTTTTCTAATATTTTTCCTTCTAACTTATCTTGTTTTGCACTAGTAATGGAGGTACTTTTTCTATTTACTTAGTGCATGGTAGTCAACTAGTGTATATTCATTATTACCTTATGGAACCAAATGAAATGAAATAGCTAAATAATATGTTAGATAAGATTTTTGAGAAAAGATTCATATACATGAGTGTCTGAAGTTGTGCAGTTCCAGTTCTCCTTAATAAGAAAGCTCATGGGTCACTTTTCCATTGTGTTGATTTCAAAAAAATCAATAGATTAATGGTCAATAATAAAATTCACTACCATGTATTGATTATTGGTTTGACTAGATATACTGGGAAAAGTGCTTTAAAAATACTATTCTTTGGTCTGGACACAATCAGTTGAGGATATAATAATACGAAATTAAAAAACAAGTCTTTTAAAGAAGGTACAA
Source organism: Viscum album (assembly GCA_963277665.1). Lineage (NCBI taxonomy): Eukaryota > Viridiplantae > Streptophyta > Magnoliopsida > Santalales > Viscaceae > Viscum > Viscum album. The sequence continues at coordinate 1,486,533,005 of OY728128.1, forward strand.
CCATTATGAGTTCCTATTCATGCAATTTGGTCTAACGAATTCTCAAGTAGTAATGAAAATTATTTTCCATGAGTATCTTGATACCCTTATGGTGGTCGTTGTGGTTGACATACTGATTTACTCTAACTCCTAGGATTCTCATGTAGTTTATTTGATAGTAGTTATGGAATTGTTGGTAAGTCAAAAATATTATGGAATGTTATAAAAATGTGATTTCTGGATTTGGGGAGTGATTTTTTGGGACACATGGTGTCAAAAACTCGTATATTTGTTATTATTGAGACGTTAAAGGATATTATGACATGGGAACATCCTTGTAATGTTTCTACGATTTGAATATTCTTGGGGTTAGCAGGGTATTACCACTAGTTTGTGAAATATTTATCTATGTTGGCTTCTCTGATGAATTCTCTAACATGGAAGGGTGTGATGTTTTTTGGGGATGATAAATATCATGATTTTTTTATTAAGTAGAAATGCATTTTGAATACTGCACTAGTGCTGAATAATCTAGAGGTAGGGGATGGCTATGTGGTCTTCTATGATGCATCTATTTTATCTTGGGTTGAATTCTTATGTAGGGTGATCATGTTATTTCTTATGGATTTAAAAATATTAAGAAACATTAAAATAATTAAACAACTCATTACCTTAAAAATTTGGTTCTGATGCATGCACATAAGAGTTGGTGACATTTCCTTTTTATAGAGTGGTTTACCATGTATTTGGACACCAAGAGAATGCGTTATATATTCCCTATTAACATTTGGATCTTCTTCAGAGTAGTTGGGTGGAATAATTGATTTTTTTTGAATTTGACATCATCTATAACCCAGGAAATGGGATTTTGTTTACAGATACATTGAGTAAGAAAAATCAACCCATGATATGAAATAATCATCGAAAGAATGGAAATCTTTGGATCTTATTTAATAAATTCATATTAGAGTCGAGGAATTAGGGGTTGAGGTTTCCATGGAAAGTGTTCAGTCAACATCCTCTCTTCTTGAAATGATCCATTAGGAACAATAGCTTGATGATGAGTTTTGTACCTAAAAAGACTCTCCTTATGGTGGGGAGACCATTTCTGACTGGTCATTTTCCATGGTGGAAATTATATGATATCTGAATCATTTGGTTATACCACAATCAATATGAAAATATGTGATGAAGTATTTCCATTACTCTCAGTGGGAAGTGCACCTAGGAACCATGATGATGTTCTATGACACACGATGTAGATTATGGTGGCTTGGTATGATATGATAAATTGTTGATTTTTCCCATTTTTATACATACCAATAATTCAAGAATAATAAATATAAGCCTTAATGTTTTTATCCTGTTAAAGTGACCACATGTAAGTGGTATGAGATCATAATGGGATTCGCGATTGGGTTTCCACATACCCAGAGAAAGGAGAATGTGATATGGGTTGCGATCAGTCAGCTAATTAAATTAGATCGCATTATTTCCATTTGTGATACAACCAATGTTTAGGAGTGGGGAAATGTTTATGTGAAATGTATTATTAGTATTTTTATAGTTCCATTATATATAGTCTCTGATAGGGATCCAGGATTTACCTATCTCTTTTGGAGATTCCTTCAGGAGACACTAGGATCTCAGGTCCATTTGAGCAGGGCATACCATTCATTCGTGAATAGATAGATAGAAATGGCTATATATATTGTTGAGGATATTATTTTCCCCAATATTCTTGACTTTTGTGGAGATTGATATGACTATTTAAGGAGGTTTGAGTTATCTTTCTTGAATAGTTACTGGTCTGTGATTAGGATGTATCCATTTGAGGCCTTGTATAGGAGGACATATAAATATACATAGTGTTTGTCGGAGATCGGTGGATGTTCCTTGGTTTGAGCGAGTTTAGTTCAAGAGACAATGAAAAAGATTTAGTTGAATCATCAGATAATTTGGAAGACATAGATCTAGTATAGGTATTATGTATATCATATTCATGTTCCATTTGAATTTTTAGTTAGTTATTAGGTGTTCTTTAAAGTTTCAACTCGATTGGGCCACTGACAGTTTTGGAGGAGAGGGACGTTCGGTCCTCATTTTGTGAGACCTTTTTAGTTTGTTGAGAAGATGTGGACAGTTTCTTACTATTTAGGACATCCGAAATAGCTGATGTTGATACATAACATGTTCCATGTATCTAAGATATTAATGTATATTTCTGATCCATCTCATATGCTGAGCAAGAGTTATCTTGATATTGAACAAGTTTTATCCATGTCTAAGCATCCGGTTAGGATAGTTGATTCTAAAACCAAAGTAATTCGTCGGAGAAAGATACATTTTTTAAGTGATATGAAAGAAAAATTCTTATTCTAATGAATGTTTGGAGTGAGAGGCACTGATGAGAGAGTAGTGGACTCAAATTGTTTACATGAAATCTTATCAATAAGGCTTTTTGGGGTAGGAAGTTTATAAAATTTGTAGGTTGTAACATCCTGTAATTGTTTTCAAGTACTCATAAACCCATATGTTGATCATTATTTGGTTCTGTTTCATTTATGCATGATAAGGGTTAAAATTAGTAATTTATTCGGTTGTGTATAGTTGGGACACAATTTTCCAAACCGTGCTCCCTACTAGTTATAATTGAGATAGTAAGGGTTTAAACAGTTGTCATGTGGTTTGAAAAAAACATTCCTACTAAAAATATTCTATGAAACCCTTGAGTAGGGAATTCATTGTTAGGATGAATAGTTTATCTAACCAGGCATCACTTCCTATTGAATAATAATAATGTTTTACATATAATTATGTTTGATGTTGTACATATGGTTATTCAAATTTTGAAGGGTTCTGCAAGAGTTCTACAAGGGTTATGTAGGGGTTTTATGAGATGATCTTACAAGATACAAATATGTTTTATCTATGATTTATATGGGTTTATGATACTTTATTTGATCAAGATTGATATCACATAAAACATGATTGGTTATTTATACGAATGTTTTCTATTTTAATGCCTTATTACATATTTTCATGTTTTATGATCAATGTTTTGAAGGGTATACAAATTTTTATGTGATACTCAGGAAATTTTATTATTTAATCACACCATTTTTATCTTCTAATTCTCACTAATGAAATTCATATTTTAATTCATACATTTTACCTTAAAGATAATTTGAGGTCACCCATATTATATTCTATTTTCCTTAGGTTATAGAATATATGGCTGAATGAAAGAAGCATATAATGGATTTCATATTAATGATGATTATATCATAACATGTAATGAAAAGACATGTTAACTAGGAGAAATTATAATTTAAAGTAATGTGAAATTATTATGTAATAGTTTATCCTAATTATAAAAAACATTAAACCTAAGAGTCCATTAATGTTGCAATTGATCCAATGTTTCCTTTTGGGGATGTATGGTCTGGATGATAATTTTGGTTCATAAATATTAGTATCCAATATAGAAATGTAAAAATTGGGATTTTAGCACAATATCATGGAGCGCATGTCAAGGGATATTATATTTGGAATGAAATGTTGGTTTAGATAAAATTAAGATTCAAAAGTTTTCATATAAGCTTATATTAGGAGTTATAGATGAAAACATTGGAATATAAGATTACGATTTATTATAAGTTCATGTATAAAATTTATTATTTGATGGTTTTAAAAAGAAATTGTTTTTTTTGTTCTCAATGAAATTTTTGGAAATATTTTTTTTGGGTTGAGGTATTTCTAACAAATAGGATGACCATGAAGTGTTTTTTTGGTGGAATTATATGTCAGGATTAAATAAAAAAGGGTAAAACCAATATGATGGGTCATAACCCATCGTATTAGACTAGGAAGTGGTGCTTGAACCCATGACCTAAAGAAGACTAGGGTTTTGCGCAAACAACTGGCATAATTTATGTCCAAGTTATTAAGTAATTTTTGTAGGTAAATATTTATTTTATATTTCAAACCTGTAGGATTTTAATTGGGGAATATTTCTTAACTTATATTGGATGAATATATGATGGAATCCTACTAATCTTGGGGTTTAAAACTTAGTCAGGAAATGTTTGAATAATATTAAGGATATTTATTTTTGGAGGGATGCGGTATGAACTATTGGTATTACTACTGAATTTTGAAGATTAACGTATCATATAATGGTTTATTCATTTGGGGAATTATTTTAACATTTGATAACCATTTTTGTTTTGATCATTGTTTAAATACATGGGAAATAGATTGTTATTCCCTTTATGTTTATGTGGTCATAAATTTTTTTTGTGCTTTAGGCATAAGAAAATTAAACAATAATATAAATCATTTAGAGTTAAAAGGACGTTTTAGTTGTGTTTGATTAATTTAAGATATTATAGTAATCAAGATGATATATTTACATTTTCTATTAGACTATAAGTAAATATAACTCCTTAAATCTAAGAAAATAATCTTGAAACAAAACTTTTATACAAGTAACTTTATTTTCTATTAAACAATAGTGTGTTTAATCAGACATAGTTTTAAGGTTTTGAGTAAATTAACATTCCAATGATCATTCAGTTGTTTGTGATCAATGAAATCAATCAATATATATTATTATTCATTCTTTTCCCCAATTAGAATCTATGTTATTATTTTTGGAATAATTGTTATGTTTTATTCAATATTGAAGTTTGTAATTTTTTTTCTATTATTTATAGAATGATTTATTAAACCATTTTATAATGTAGGTTTACAACAAAACTAATTTTAATTCACAAAAACTTATTACTGAGATAATGATGAAATTTCAAGGATAAAACTTATTAAAGGAGAGGGGAGGGATGTAACAATCCTTTTTTTTAAATGAAAAAATTTTGTGTTATATAATAATGGTAAAAAACACTAATTTTACCTTATGATACACAACATGTAGTTTCCTCAACATATTTTGTTACACACAACACCAAATTTAGATTTCATTACATGAAACCTTGAGATTTTTTTGATAGCATATTCAACACAAAACACCAAAATTAATTGACTAATGATATTTTTTACCACTATAAACAAGATAATATAATGTAAATTATGAATAATATTAATTGAATAATTGAAATATGTTTTTCATTTATTGGTGACCAATTATTTATAGCTGAAAATAAATCCCATTTGAAAATAAATGTAATATTTTTTATAAAAAACAATTTTATTACAATCAAGTGTGTTTTAGACCTATAAAATAAACAATCACACTTTTTTATTATATTACTGAAATTTATATTTAATATATTCATTTTATTTTTTGACATTAATCCTATTTTTTTCCCAAAAAAACTATTTTATTATCCTCAAGTGTGTTTTATAATAATAAATTTAAAAAATCACACTTATTAGATTATACTAATTCAATTTTTATTTAATATATTCAATATTTTTTTTTATTCCTCATAATTTTTATAGATAAGTGATAAAAAAATCCAATTTTACACATAAAAGTGTATATTTTTCAAAAAATATTTTTTTGACTTTATAGGGAACACTTATTTTGAAAAAATGTTTCAAAATATTTCAAAATTTTATTTTATCAAATTAAATTAATTTTCGGAATCCTAATATCAAAATTTACTATGATCAATATTTTTGGATTTTTCAGAAAATATTTATTTTTTAGTGAAATATGAAAAATTAAACTTTTTTTGTGAAAAAGTCAATTATTTTAATAAATATAGTAATTTATTATTCTAAATTTTCATTAAATATTACTTAAAATAAAATAACAATTATTTATTTATATTTTATCCTTGTAATAATTTTTTAATAAACATTATATTTTCATTTAATATATGTTTCTTTTTTTAAAGATGTTTTTTTTGGAAAAAATGGTTTATTATTCATCATGTTTCTCATTTCCAATTAAATTATAAATTATTAAAAGAGAAATTTTTTGAAATAAAATTATCTACTAAATATTTATAATTTTCAAAGTAGTTTTACAAAATTATTTATATTATTCATATAGTTAATATAGAATCACATTTTTCTAAAAAATCATGTTCATAAAAACCAATTGTCATGTTACTACTGTGAGATTAATATTTGATTAATAGTTAAACTTATATGTAATTAATTTGAAAAAATGGATTCCATATTTTTTATGTATCATAATTTATGTTTTTTAAGGAGGAAAAATAATTTTCTCCAAATTTATTAGTGAAAATATTTAAACTTAATTACAAGGATTAAGGTAAGACGAGTTTATTTGGATGATAAAATTTAATCTTAAAGAAAAAATGGCCAAGAGACTTGTCAATAAACCATTTTATTGATATATCTAGACTATAACCCTTAACTGTGTGAGTTTAAAAACTATTGGAGCTTCATTTCATTGAAAAAACATGTGTGAAATTCCAACTTTTTAAATAGTAAAAGTTTGTCACTCACCTCCCTTATAAAAGGCCTCCACTTATCCTTCTCTCTTAAAACATATGATTCCCATTTTATCGGAATATATTTACCCAAATCATTTCTCTTATTACCTTTACTCAACCTATAAGCCTTATTATGGGAATAAATCCAATCAAGGATGGAATTTAGTGAAAACCAAATAGAGTTCCTAGAATGAACGTTAACATTAATCAACATGAATTTTATTTATTTATTTATAAATCCTCTAATATTATTATAATATAATTATTAAATAATATTAAAAGTATCATAAATATACTAATATCCTATTATTATAATTTTATTTTCTAAAAAATCACACAATTCCAACAATTTGGTTATGAAATCATTATTCATTTATACAGTAGACTATCGCCTTGTGAACTGATGTCATTCATTTTTACATTACCACATTTTAATTATGTTAATAATGATGTAAATACTATTTATATATTATATTTATGATAATTATAACATAACTATACCTCTAGATTCAATATATCACAAACAGAATTTTTTACATTCCATACCATATGGCGAACGATAACATCATTCACACGTACAACAAAAAACATTCTCACGAAGTGACATGAAGCATTTTTCACTAAATCATTACTTGGAAGGTAATAAGGTTAAATATAAGGAATATATTTTATATGATTATATAATTAGGATATTCATGAAATAATTATGTTTCTTGAAATATAATATATCATATTCATTATTACCTTTTCACACATTAAAAAAGTGATAACATCGTTCTTGGATGTGTAGATGACTTGTTCTTCAAGGCTTTGTGATTATTTTAACATAATAATAATGATTTATATATGTATATTTAATTATATATGATATTTTTCATAATATTTTTATTATTATTGAATGAAAGATATTACTATCCATCTTTCCATAAAGATCATTAAAAAATGAGAACATTAATTATTTGTACATACAACCTACTATCTATATGATCATAACATTCATTTATTATTCATAAACATCATTAATTTTTCTTTTTAAAAAGTTAATTGTTTTATAAATATTTATAATTTCATGTTTATTAATAAGAATATGTTAAAATAATAACCAAATTGACTAAAATTGAACTGAGAATGTTTTATTTGACACATAATCCAAATATGGTCTAACATATGAATTAAAATTAACTAATTAAGTAGTTATATATAACATGTTAATGAGGTAAATAAATATAATAATAAACATGATATTTTTTCTTAAGAGGTAAATAATTAACATTGGTATATTATTAAGGAATATAATGAACAAGCATGATGAATCTGACTCAAGTTAAGGGGTTTTCTCATCTCACATTTATTTCAATGAGAGATTTTCCTTATTCTCAACTTCTTTTTATGATATGGTGTTTAAAATTACCATAAATATATTTTATGATTCTTATACCTACTATATTTAAATATATATTTTAGGATTCTTCTTTCATGTGGTCCTTTTATTTCAATGTTACCAATGTGGTAAGATATTTTATTACAATTTCCCTTCTTTGTGATGCTGGTTAATATTTATACCTATATTATTTTATGAAATACATATAATATCACTTTAACATGTTACATCAAGAATATATTAATTATCATGGAATTATAATTATAATTTAATTTTATTATTTAATGGGGTAACAACCTGTTGTGGTTTTCATGTACTCTTAAACCCATTATTTTTTCATACTTGGGTTGGGTTTTGTTTAGGGTTTCTTTGGGTGAAAATTATGGATAATATTGTATGTTATTGGGCTATGCACAGTTTGTGGATGGTATTCCCAAACTGCATACCATGCTTATGTGAACCTTGAAAATCAAGATAGTGAGGGTTTTCATGGTTGGCGCATAGTTTAAAAAACTATGTTCCCACCAAGGAGAAACCATAAATTCATATAACAGGGGTTGTAAGTATATGGAATATGATTTTTATAACTATGATGATCTAAACTAATAACAATGTGTATGAAATTTTACTCATCCAAAACTTGTTTAAAAATTTCTTAAACCCATATTTTGACCCCTCCACAGGCCTAAATCAACATAGAATGTCCCTCTAGGTCATTTGAGAACTCAAGGATCAATTTTTCTCATCTTATCCCCTTAAAAGGAGGATTTTTGTGTCTCGATATTTTTCCAATCATTTTAAAGTAATATTTCAATTCCCATTTTCTTTATCCCACTATCTACTTCTCTACTCCCTTGGGTTTAATTGGCCTCCATGTTGTTGAAGGAAATAATCCCCATTGGATCAGAACTTTACTCTAAGTTTTATTCTCGGATCTTCATTTCCTATGTTCTTCATTTGATCTTCCCTCTTAGGGATGTTTCTTTTTTGATCTTTTGATCATGATATAGGTGTATCTGTTATGATTTTGGTTTTAATTAACCTTAAATTAAATTTCATAAATTAAATTTATTGATTTAAATTTATATTCTATAAATTTGTTTGTTAAAAAAAAATCCATTTATTTAGGGATTTGAATTGGATTTGTATTTAAATTTAAGAAAAACCCCCAATTCCATTGAATTGGGGTGTTTTTTGAATTTTTCATGAAATTTTGAAATAAAATTGTGTAATTTAATTTTTTAAATATAAATTTTGGTGTTTATTTTTGAAATTTATTTCAAATTTATACGTGGGAAAACTGTTAAAATTGTTTTGATAGAATCCCATTACTTTTGACCTTGAAAAAGGAAGGATTTGATTAAAATAACATTTTTTGTTTTTAAATGTAAATTGGCATATTAAAATGAAAAAATTTGATGAATTTTATTTTTAGAAGTTTCGAAATAAATATCTAATTACTGAATGTTTTTGGAGAACATGAAAGCCTAGGTTGTTAGCGAGTTATTTATGAAAACAATCTTTTGATTCTTTATAAGTATAACAAAATATATGCATCATGTTAGATCCCCGATGGGACAGTGATGAGTTACCTTGGAACTGTGTTTGAGGGATACATGTACACCTATAATCACGATTACTTCTTAGAGTGACTGAGGATCCCATAACGTGGAACTATATTACCTCTTAGAAGATTAGAGTGTTGATAATTTGTTTAAATTTAATATATATTCCATTATTTGTAAACTTATTTATGCATTCCCTATGAATTTATATAAGCTGGTTTATATAAAATGATTATTAAGTCATTTTTTTAATGTATTTCAATCAATTTAAATGAAAAGAATGATTTTTTATAGAGGTAGAGAGGTTCCATAATCAAATGATGGTTTCAAGGTTTAGGACCAGACAACTGTCAGTGGAAGAATTAGACTGGTTTCTCTTTAATTTTTGGGGGCTTCAGGATTGGGCGATACTCATCCTGTTAGATAAGAAGAACTTGATGGTTTGATGTTCTTAAATGGAGGACCTTATTCATTCGTTGTCATGTTCTATTAGAGAAGTGCAGTGAATATGGTTTCTATCTATCTCGGTGAAGCTACGGTTTCTATCTTAATTGTGACTCTCCTATAGTTCTGATTTGGGTATTTATTCCTTATATGACTCTTCCATTTCATAATCCTGCTATTATACACATATAGGGAATGTGGTGTGTCAATTTCTCTGTGTTGATTCACAAACTGCAGCTGTTTTTCATCCGATCAATCCACGAATTTGTGTTGGGGTAGACATGTCGAGAGCACCGGTTGAATATGTCAGTATATAAGCTGATGAGAAGATCCAGTGTAATTAAATAGTTTTATATGATCAGTGGGTGGATTTTTTCTCTCCATGCCAACAGTTGGGTCATGCGGGTGACACACACAGATGGGGTAGTCACCAGGAGAAAAATTCAGAGTTTGAGAGGAAGGAAGCAGATGTCATTATATAGTTCTAGCCTTTGTCAAGGCAGGGTGTTGAACGCTTAGTGTCAGGAATATCATATAATATCAATGAGGATTTGAGGAGCTAGGATATGGGTAAAACAATGGAAGCACTAGTTGATGAGTCTCAAGCATAAGGTTGGAATTCACATGTAAATGAAATAGTTCTTTGGATGGAAGGATTGGTGAATGATCCCCAGATCACCATATATCATAGTGCCTCTACTTTGTGGGTCCCCAAAGAGAAATTAGCAGAGCAGGGATCCGTTTTTTATGGTATACAAACTCATAACTCATTTTTATGCTTGGGCACCAAGGTGTTTACACAAGAGCCAACCTATGAAACAGATGGAGGCACATCAGAAGGTGAGGAGTTTGAAGTGGATGTCAGAGCTGCTAAGGTTCACCGGGAGGGGAAGATCCCAAAGAGGAAGAAAGGGAGGGGTTGAAAGGACTACTCCTAATTTACAATACCAATTGAAACACGTCCATGTAAAAATAAAAATCTTGGAGATGATCGCTTGCGTGATATTTCCACCAACCAGCCATCAATGTTTGAGGATGTTGCTTACGGCAAGGAGCCCCTTGAAAACCAAGAAAATATGGTGTAGTGTCTTCTTCTGATATATACTAATATGAACACAAAGTTAATTGGAAGTGAAAAGGGACTCATGGTTAATGAATTTTCACATATTATTGACAAAGGGGGAGATTCCTCTGGGAATGATAACGGAAATGATAGTGGTATTGCCAGACCTTCATTTAGTGATAATATTCCAAAAGGGAAAATAAGATTCTTGAATATGAAGAAATTATGCCAGCTACTTCAAGGAGAAATATGGGGAAAGATTATTCTTACCTTCTAAAACCGATGAAGACGCGGTCTTCTTCTAATAGGGAAAGAGGGGTTGTCCTCACATTTAAAAAAGATCATGCAGACAATTAGCCATTTCCCACATTGCTTTCATTGGAGCAACCAAAGTATACCGATCTCTTGTGGTAGTACAACCCAACATCTGAGTGGGAATCAACCACTGTGGAGGATGATCCCTATGATGGATGTGGTAAAGGGTATGGTTGTTATGATATATAGTTGTTACTTGTGGTTTGTTTTGGGTTAGGATCATGGTGTTTGAAGGTGGTATGTTTTGAAGTCATGATTGGTTTATCACATTTCCTTAAAATTGTTTGTTGTTTTCTCACTTTTTCCCCAAAAGTTATTGAAAAATAATAATTTTAATTTTCAAAGATCACAAACTAGTTATGGATTTGGTTTTTTGTAAATTATCTTCTTCCCAGTTCGATCAAGGGTAAAGTTCCACTTGGAGGTGGTTTTTATTGATAATACTTGGGCCTATAGAGTTGTGTTGATTGGTACATGGGTTGTTTATCTCATTTTAGGGTACTTTGTGTTAGTAATTTGGATTTTTTCACCAATTTTAATTTTAATACAATTATCCTAATAGATTTTGTCATTTTTAAATACAAAATTTTATCTCTTTCTTATAGTGTATTTGTGGAAAATTAATTCCCACATTCGTATTCAATGGTGTTAAGTGCTTATTTTGAACCTATGAGGATTAGGAATAGCCTCCAAGCTATGTCCTCGATATATCAGTTATCATTGGTACTAGGGTATTCTAGATAGTTTAAGATAAATTGGTATCAAAGGGTGCTGATTAAGCATCTTTCTTTGATGTTAGTATGTAGTTGAGTAATATTTTCATGACATAAGAGTTAGTTGTGATTTAGTGAATGAATACCTCTCACTGTAATGAGACTTAATTCACCAGGGGTGGTTTGGAAATGGCTTCAATAGGATTAGTTCTAGTCATTTACCTGCTTTAGATTTGGATAATTTGAAATCCTAATCATTTTTATCAATCTATTATGACTAATTTACCTTGTTTATATGTTTGAGTGTTAATATGATGTATTATATGTTATATGTTGATGTGTGTAACATCATTCCTCTTTGAAGACATGTGAATCAGATCCAGTATAAAGCTTATGATGAACCAAAATGAGTAAATCCTATCATAGACTAGATTCTGGTTGAGATGATTGTGCATTCTATCGAAACTATGGGACTGACACCTACAACAGTTCCTATTTAGGTTTTAGCTATTGAATAGATGAGAAACTTTTTCAGAAATATTGAACATGAGTTTCTTTGACAGAATACACCATCATTCAATAGATCATTATATCAAAAATGGGCTATAGATTGGTTAAGGAGTATTGAACATTTGATTGAGTTCTTAGAGACACTTAATGAAATCACAATAAAGTGTGCCACCTATATTCCAGAGGGACCAAGGAGGAGATGATGGTACATAATGGTGATGGTATGAAATCATGAGGTATTAGATTAACATTCTTTTAGATATATTTTTACTAACTAGTTCAATACTGAGTCAATGGTTTTGTCTAAGTATACAGATTTTTTCAAACTCGAGCAGGATGACAAGGGTTTAATGTAATATGAAAATCATTTTGCTGAGATTGTGCAGTTTGAAACTTAGATAGTATGAAATAAAAATATGAAGATACGATGGATCAAGAGGGAACTTATTTCAAATATTTTTTCTTATGATTTATTAATTAATATTCCTTATTATACTAATGTGCTAGATAGAGTGTTGATGGTTAAAATGGACCAAGATTGTAAGTCCTGGTTAACAATAGTCCATGTTTCTCCCAATGTCAGTTTTATGGATTCCTCTAAAGGGTAGATAAAGCAAGATTATTCACATATAGGATATCAACAACATGGTTTTATATACCACTAGAAATAACTGGAAGAGGCCCATTTATTTTCTACTAATGTTTAAATCCAAGGCACTCAATGAGGGGTTGCACCGAGGCACCCCATATATATGGATCCTATGGATGTTTAGGTAACTTGTAGAAGTTATTCCATGTTTATTATATATTATTTAGTATAATTGGATCATAAAAACAATCTAAAACTAGGTTCAATTAGATGCATCATGAAAAATGTGTTCCATCCACATGCATTTGAAATGAATATTATTAATGTAGTATAAGAGCCCCTAAAAGATACAAAAATCAGCCAAGTGACTCTAAGAGGTACCATCACTATAGCTTCATTATTAGTGACTTCATATTTTGATACTATTTCATCTTATTAATTTATATGAAACTATATTTGAAATATTATAATTCTTTCTATATATTTTTTAACTTATTTGATGGATATTACTACACACCTCAGAAGAATAGAGTGTTAGGTCCCCGTAGCCCCTCTTGTGTTTTATATCTATCAAAGTTTGATCTTGCTTATAATTTTATATCTCTCAACATTAAACCACTTGAAATCATTTAATGTAGATATTTTGTCATTTTTAGTAAGCCATAGACAGATTTTTATCTTTGACCTTCCTCCATGAATACACATGATGGGGTGTGCAATCTCTTTCAATGAGAATGGGACCCGAGGTCATGTAGATTCGGGAATTCTTATACAGATATGGGGAAAGTGATATTGGTGTTCACTTATGATTTGTAGTGAGAAAATTATTGTGGTTATATCCATCTAGTTTTCATTGAGTTTTCTAATGTTTTTCCTTCTAACTTATCTTTTTTTCCACTAGTAATGGAGGTACTTTTTTCTATTTACTTAGTGCATGGTACTCAACCAGTGTATATTCCTTATTACATTATGGAACCAAATGAAATTAAATAGCTAAATAATATGTTAGATAATATTTTAGAGAAAATATCCATATACATGACTGTCTGAACTTGTGCAGTTCCAGTTCTCCTTAATAAAAAAGCTCAGGGGTCACTTTTACATTGTGTTGAATTCAAACAAATCAATAGATTAATGGTTAATAAAAAATTCAGTACCATGGATTGATGATTGGATTAACTAGATAAACTGGGAAAAGTGGTTTAAAAATACTAATCTTTTGTCTGGACACAATCAGTTGAGGATATAATAATATGAAATTAAAAAACAAGTCTTTCAAAGAAGGTACAAACATTATGAGTACCTATTCACGCAATATGGTCTAACGAATTCTCATGTAGTAATGAAAATTATTTTCCATCAGTATCTTGATACCCTTATGGTGGTCTTTGAGGATGACATACTGATTTACTCTAATTCCTAGGATGCTCATGTACTTTATTTGAGAGTAGTTATAGAATTATTGGTAAGTCAACAATATTATGGGAAGCTATAAAAATGTAATTTCTGGATTTGGGGAGTGATTTTTCGGGACACATGGTGTCAAAAACTCGTATATTTGTTATTATTGAGAAGTTGAAGGATATTATGACATGGGAACATCCTTGGAATGTTTTTATGATTTGAATATTCTTGGGGTTAGTAGGGTATTACCTCTAGTTTGTGAAATATTTATCTATGTTGGCTTCTCTGATGAATTCTCTAACATGAAAGGGAGTGATGTTTTTTGGGGATGATAAATATCAGGAATTTTTTATTAAGAAGAAATGTATTTTGAATACTGCACTAGTGCTGAATAATCTAGAGGTCGGGGATGGCTATGTGGTCTTCTATGATTCATCTATCTTATCTTGGGTTGAATTCTTATGTAGGGTGATCATGTTGTTTCTTACGGATGTCAAAATATTAAGAAAAATTAAAATAATTATGAAACTAATGACCTTAAAATTTTTTTTGTGATGCAAGCGCATAAGAGTTGGTGACATTTCCATTTTAGAGAGTGGTTTAACATGTATTTGGACCCCAAGAGAATGAGTTATATATTCCCTAAAAACATTTGGATCTTTATCAGAGTAGTTGGGTGGAATAATTGAATTATTTTTAATTTGAGATCATCTATAACCCAGGTAATGGGATTTTGTTTACAGATACATTGAGTAAGAAAAATCAAGCCCATGATATGAAATAATCATCGAAAGAATGGAAATTTTTGGATCTTATTTAATAAATTCGTATTAGAGTCTATGAATTAGGGGTTGAGGTTTCCATGGAAAGTGTTCAGTCAAAATCCTCTCTTCTTGAAATGATCCATTAGGAACAATAGCTTGATGATGAGTTTTGTACCTAAAGAGACCCTCCTTATGGTGGGGAGACCATTTCTGACTGGTCATTTTCCATGGTGGAAATTATATGATATCTGAATGATTTGGTCATACCACAATAAATCTGAAAATATGTGATGGAGGATTTCCATTAATCTCAGTGGTAAGTGCACCCAAGAACCATGAAGATGTTCTATGACACGCGATGTAGATTATGATGGCTTGGTATGATCTGAGAAATTGTTGATTTTTCCAATTTTTATACATACCAATAATTCAAGGATGATAAATATAAGCCTTAATGTTTTTTATCCTGTTAAAGTGACCACATGTAAGTGGTATGAGATCTAAATGGGATTTGTGATTGGGTTTCCACATACCCAGAGAAAGGAGAATGTGATATGGGTTGTGATCAGTTGGCTAATTAAATCAGATCACATTATTTCCATTTGTGATACAACCAATGTTTAGGAGTGGGGAAATGTTTTTGTGAAATATATTATTAGTATTTTTATAGTTCCATTATATATAGTCTCTGATAGGGATCTGGGTTTTACCTATCTCTTTTGAGGATTCCTTCATGAGACACTACGATCTCAGGTCCATTTGAGCAGGGCATACCATTCATAGTTGAATAGACAGATAGAAATGGCTATATAGATTGTTGAGGATATTTTTTCACCAACATTATTGTCTTTTGTGGAGATTGATATGAATATTTTGGGAGGATTGAGTTATCTTTCTTGAATAGTTACTGGTCTGTGATTAGGATGTATCCATTTGAGGCCTTGTATAGGAGGACATATAAATATACATAGTGTTTGTTAGAGATCGGTGGATGTTCCTTGGTTTGAGGGAGTTTAGTTCAAGAGACAATGAAAAATATTTAGTTGAATCATCAGATAATATTGAAGACATAGATCTAGTATAGGTGTTATGTATATCATATTCATGTTCCATTTGAGTTTTTAGTTAGTTATTAGGTGTTCTTTAAAGTTTCAACTCGATTGGGCCATTGACAGTTTTGGAGGAGAGGGATGTTCGGTCCTCGTTTTGTGAGACCTTTTTAGGTTGTTGAGAAGATGTGGAAATTTTCTTACCATTTAGGAAATCCAAAATAGATGATGTTTTTACATTACATGTTCCATGTATCTGAGATATGAATGTATATTTCTGATATATCTCATATGCTGAGCAAGAGGGATCTTGATATTGAACCTGTTTTATCCGTGTCTAAGCATCCGGTTAGGATAGTTGATTCTAAAACCAAGGTAATTAGTTGGAGGAAGATACATTTTTTGAGTGATATGAAATCAAAATTCTTATTCTAATGAATATTGGAGTGGGAGGCATTGATGAAAGAGTAGTGGTCTCAAATTTTTTACATGAAATCTTATTAATAAGGCTTTTTGGGGTAGGAAGTTTATAAAATTTGTAGGTTGTAACATCCTATAAAAGTTTTCAAGTACTCTAAAACCCATATGTTGATCATTATTTGGTTCTGTTTCATTTATGCATGATAAGGGTTAAAATTATTAATTTCTTGGGTTGTGTATAGTTGGGACACAGTTTTCCAAACCGTGCTCCCTACTAGTTATAATTGAAATAGTAAGGGTTTAAACGGTTGTCATGTGGTTTGAAAAAAACATTACCACTAAAAATAATCTATGAAACCCTAGTGTAGGTAATTCATGGTTATGGTTAATAGTTTATCTAACCAGACATCACTTCCTATTGTACTATGTGAATGAATTTTAATTAATCATAAATTTGATAAAAAATTTCTTGAACACCTATTTTGACCACTGATCAGGCCTAACTCAACCTAGAATGTCTTTGTAGTTCACCAGAGCTCTCAAGGGTCAATTTTGGATCCTAAAAACACTTTCAAAGGTGGATCAATGTTTTCTGATCATTGTACAGTAGTTTCTTGGTAAGATAAATCTTGTTCTCTATCCTACACTCTCTCATTCTCTCCTCCTTAGAGTTTAATATGTCTCCATGTTGTTGGAGTATCTAATCCCTACTGTTTTAGATATTATGTCATGGTTTTATTATCGAATATTCATTGACACATTTTTCATTGGATTTTACTACTTCGATATTTTTGTTTTGTGATCTCATGAACATGAGTTAGGTTTTTCCATTTCTATTTTCCAAATTGATTAACACTATATTAAATATTTTAAATTAAATTTCATTATTTAAATTTAAATGCTTTAAATTTGATTTTTAAACACAGAATTAAATTGAATTGGTGAATTTAATTAGATTTGGATGGAAATTTATTAAACCCTCCAATTCCATTTAATTGTTGTTTTATGTAATTTAGTGTAAATTGTGAAATTAAATCTCGGAATTGAATTTTTAAAATTTACATTGTAAAATCGATTTGTGAAATTGATTTCAAATTTATATATTGGAAAATGGGATAAATTTTTTTGATAGAAACCCATTGGTTTTATCCTAAAAAAAGCATGATTTTATAATTTTTTTTGTTTTTAATTGAAATTATAATATTAAAATGGTAAAATATGTTTTATTGTATTTTTAATATTTTCGAAATAAATATCACATTACTTAATTTTGTTTGCGAACATGCAAGTATAAGTACTTAATGAGTAATTCGGGACAAAATTGTTTTGATGCATTAAAACTCTAACAAAAATATATGTAGTAGATAACATCTCTAATGATATGGTGATGAGTCCTCTTTGGCCAGTGTCTATGGGACTTGTGTACATATATTTTAATGAAAACTTATTTAAGTCTATGAGGATCTCATCAACCATAAATATTGTACCTTTCTGTAGATGACCATGCTTCTCATGTAATAATATTGAATATACATTCCTTTTTTTTCTGTTAACAATTTTATACAAGAATTATGAATTTATATAATGTTTTTTATTTCAAATGGTTATTATTCTATTTTTTAAATCATTTTCATAAATTGAAATTTAAATCATGATATTTTTCAATATGATTTTTATATGTTTATTTAATTAAAATCAAAATATTTATTTGGTCAATTAATTATTTCACATTAGTATGGAATCTTTGGTGAGGGAATACATGGATTTTATCTCACACCATACCTATTCCTTTTGGTGTTTTTATATTATATTCTTCTAATTTTGAGAAAGGGTAAAAAACCACATGGAGGTTGTTCTTATTTTTGATAATTGGGTTTGGGGAGTATTTTCCACTGGGAAATGTTTGTTTATCCTATATTATGATAATTTGTGGTATTACATTGGGTTTTTTTTTTCTATTTTTCTTCTAGTACATTTCTTTCTATGGAGTTTTTCTTTTATACATACTGACTTGTATCTCTTTCTTAAGATGTGTTTGTGGAAAATTCATTCCCACTTTCATCTTGTATGATGCAAGGTGCATGACACCAACCTGTGGTGATTTGTAAAAACCATTATGCTATGTTAGTTCTGTATTAATCATTAGGGTATCAAGGTATTTGGGATAGTTCACAACAAATAGGGGTTATGATTCAATGTTTCAAATGTGGAAAGATTTTCATGGTATGTCGGGATTATTTATGATTATATATCCAATGTTAAAATGTTATGATCTAACTCTAAAAAGTTATCATGAATTTAGTTTTCCTCAATTTATGTAATTAATATAATTATTCCCAACATTTCCCTCTATTTATGTACAAATGAGTTGAAACGATTTTTTTTATTAAAAAATCGACTTTTTATCAGAAGTATGTTTTCTTCAGAAACAATGTTATCCAAAAAAATGTTTT
Organism: Viscum album; assembly: GCA_963277665.1. Taxonomy (NCBI): domain Eukaryota; kingdom Viridiplantae; phylum Streptophyta; class Magnoliopsida; order Santalales; family Viscaceae; genus Viscum; species Viscum album. Next base: position 1,486,552,082 of record OY728128.1, read on the forward strand.
AGAAAATGTTTTAAAACGTTATTTTGAAATAAGAAAGGGTATTTTACTCAATAAATGTTTTAGTATATTCTTAAAACATCCTCTAGTTATTTCAAATGTTGTTTTCAAAGAAATTTAATTTCCATATGACATAAGAGAATGATTTTTTCCTTATAAATGGTTTTAATTATATTTCTCTTCATAATTGTAAAAAACCCTTATTTTTATATATCCTACACTTGTCATATTTGTTATTGATATAGTTCCATTTATTTATTTATAAGGATTATTATTATTTCAAATATATTATTATGGAACTTATTTCTTTCCCATGGATTAATCATATTTTAAAGAGATTGTTATAGAACCCATTATTTTCATAGGTTGGTCATGTTTTATAGAGATTGTTATGGAACATTTTATTTTCTCTAGTTTAATCATTTTTAGAATATATTTTTATGGAATTATTTTTTTTCCATGGTATAATCATATTTCAAAGTGATTTTTGTGGAACCAATCTCTTTTCCACTGATTAATAATATTCCATATATATTATTAAGGAATACATTTTCATTAAAAGGGTTAATCATTTTATTCTAGATATTATTATGGAGCCCATTTATTTTTTATGGGTTAATTAAATTCATAAAAGAATAAAGGTTGTTTAAATGAGTTATAATTAAATGAATTCTATATTTCCTTTATTCTTGATGTGGTATTTGGATATTATAAATGATGGGTTCACCTAGATAGTGTTAGGTGAGCATGTTATAGATTATATGATGCGTGTGACCAAATTACACATCAATAAATTGAGTAATTGTTATATTCTCTAGATAATTATAATATATGTTTCCCATATGGTTATTAAATTTTGTGAGGTTTCTCTAAGGGTTCATCAAGGGTTCTATAAAGGTTCCATGAGATGATGTTCCAAGATACCAATATTTTTTATCTACTCTTTATATTGGGTTATAATTCTTCATTTGATCAGGATTAAAATCATACACCCCATGATTATTTATTTTTATGAATTTTTTCATTTTAAATTCAATATGTATTGTTTTCTTGTTTGACTCTAGGTTTTTATGGTTATGAATATTCTTATGTTATACTCTTGCAATTTGATTATGTCATCATACTCTTAATATCATTTTATACTCACAAATTAAATTCAAATTTTAATGCTTAAATTTTCCATTAATAATTATTTGAGCATACCCTTAACGTTTTTTATTCCATAGTTTATAAACAAAGGTGTTGAATGAATAATGTCTATAAGTTATTTTGTAGGAATGACGATGATACCATAATGTGAAAATAAATTTTGGGTTGCTGAGAGAAATGGTAATTTAAATTCATGTGAATGATTTATGTTCGAAATTTTATTAATTATAGAAAAAATAAACCTAAAAAATATTTGAGGTTATAGGTGATCCAATTTTCCATGTTGGTGTTGTACGGTTTGGATGAAAAAATAGGTTCACAATTATGGTTATAAAGTATGAAAATATAATGTAAGTGATTTTCGAACAGGATTCATGAATGTGAGTTTTGGGATATTATAATTTTTATTTCTTAAGAATTACCAATATCATTTGTCATAAATGTTTATTTTGGTTCATTATAAACCTTATCCCTCATATTAGTGCACAAATTCACACATTTTCCAAACTCTGTGCACTTGAATAACTTGAGTGTGGGTCATGAATTATATGTGGATTTCTATCTATTTACCTCAATATCTTACTTATTCTAATCATGTCAGTATTTAGATACATGATAAAATTTATTTCCACCCTTAATGAATTTTATAGTACCTTTAATACAACTTCCTCAATGATTCATTGCATTCTTAGAGCACAACGGAATGCTAACTTTCATTTCACCAATATTTTTCGATTTTCCCTTGAATTCATACTTTCGTTTCTTATAAAAAATCATGTTATTTATGGTTAATTCCAATCTCCACAACATCTTGTAACCAAAACACATTTTCTATTCATAACAACCCACTTCACGTATGGATAACTCCCTATGAAGTCTTGGTTTTTAGCTGCTAAAGATTCGATTAACCTTACTTTCTGGTTGGATAATAAAACCAGAAGTTGACCTTACAAGTCCTTTGATATATGTCTCATAGAAACCAACAGATTCATCATATTTTTTGACCTCAAGGAATTGATTTATATATTTTATGAATAATAAAAGGTAAGTACTTATTGAAAAAAAAATTTCCCAGACATATCTGATTACGTAGAGTAAATTTCATCATGTTGCCTTGTATTCTTGATGAGAGTCCACCATTGATCTTTTAAACATCCAAAATTATATAAATAAAAAAATAATTTTCATGTTTAAAACACTTGATAAATGAAAATATATTTTTAATGCTACTGATCTATTTCATAGAAACTATAGTTTCACTGGATCCACTGAAATATGGTGGATGTTACCTCATTATGGACTTAATAGAACATTGTTACCAATTTTTTCCTTTATAATTTATTTTGATTCATATCTCGAGAATGTTGGGTGAGTATAGTAGTAAGATTTTTCATTCCATATCCCATAAAATATGTTTTATCCAAAGGTAAATAATTTTATATTCTATTTCATTAAGAATTAACATGATTCCTTTGGATTCTAACCATTAGGTAAAATAATAAATCACAATGTAAGAAAAAACAATCATACTAGGGAACCCCATAATCATTAAAAACATGATATAAAAATCTAAATTAGGAAATATGTTTTCAATCTATGACACATTATGCGTAACCTATTTTATTCATGTTCTTTATTCAAATCATTTATTTGGGGTCGTTATGATTTTTTTGAATTTATAAAGAATATCCCCCTAGAGTGTCAAAAAAGTGTGAAATAAGGCCTATTTTCATGAATAATGTGATGATTAATTATATCTTAGTGCAACTATTTTAGATTCATTTCCCCTAGTTACCTATGACTCATAGCCCCATCCACATTTATTATCCAGATAAGTGGCAATTCATTGGAAACCACTATCTCTATCCTCAGAAACAATTACCATGAAATTATCTTATATATTTGCTCAACCATACAGTTATCCATAAACATATCACTAGAAAATACTTATAAAATTCCATATGTATCTTATCAGGGGTTTTCTCACCCGAATATATAGATGTTAAATAAGAATTTCTTTGATACAAACTGTAATGAAGAAAATATCTCATAAATAAATTTTACGGCTTAAAAGATGAATATTCATTATATAAAATTATGATTCATGATATAATAATTTATATTTAGTGACATTGGAAACATTTACACCTAAAAATCAGTCCATAAGTTATCTATGTAATCATACACTATGTTCTTCGTAACGAGAACACTTCTTACAGATATCATATATAATTTAAGTCCTCAAATCTTGGGGAACAAAAACACAAGAAAGTGTGATATCATATTCTCGGTATGGGTAAATAAGTGATATATCTTTATTAAATTTTCATATTGGTATAAGAACATTGGTATAACAAATGAAAAATATATGTTTCATATAAAAAGTAATATACATGAGTCATAGCATATATAAGGGCAGTTCATAAGACATGAATCCTAATGGAATCCAAGAACATGATCTAGGGGAGAATAACATTGGAAAAAGACATATATTTATGGTATAAACATAATAATATAAAATATTATGTCAAGAACAAACACGAAGATATTCATAACAATAATGATTTGTCTAGAAACTTCATTATTTGCATCGGGAATGGGATAACTACTTTTATTCTCTCTTTTGGGATTGTGATAACCACCCATATACCCTCTTTTGGTCTTCAGATAACCTCCTCAACCCCAAATATTTTTCTTAGGATAACCTCATGTATACCATTTGAGCTCATATAACATAAAAAAATTATATAATGTATTGGAGGGATATATAGGTCATACTCATCAAATAATTAAAATCATACATATATATTCAATAATATCATAAAACATTCATCATATTAGAAATGATGAAATGAAATGGGGTTGAGAAACATTTAATAATAACATAAACTATGAAAAATAAATAGTCTTAAAAATCATTTCATCATTTAGTTAAATCATAAACCATGAAAAAAGTATGTTTTATAAGAATTTTAAAATGTTATAACACATGGTAGAGAAAATGGTTTCATAATAATCATGTCATCATAAATATAAAACATCTGGAGAATGAATAAGAATGATATACTTGGACCATATCCCCATTAAATTATACATGACATAAAAGTATTTTATCTTATATGATTTTTTTCAATAAGAATCACTTGGAATATGTCTTGAGGAAAATAACATTTCTTCAAAAATAAATTTTTTAAATTAAAAATTAATAAAATATACTAGAAATACACTTATTTTAATAAAACCATAAATAATTATAAATGAATATTTAAATAAAATAATTATTATTTCATGGGAAAATTCAATTAAACCATTACATATTAAAAAAATATTACTTTTACATTTTCAGTAAAAGACAAAAATGGCCTTGTTTGAAAACACTATGAAGATTCAATTCAATTTTTTTAAAAAAGAGGCACATCATTAGAAATTTATTTAATAAATAATTCCAATAATGTTAAAAATCTTTTTAGCAAATATGTTTTTGGATAAAAACGGTTTTTTATATAAGGTTCCGACCATAAACCTTACATAATATAGCTATTTCAACTAGATTTCACTTATTTACATTAATGATGTTATTTTAGGCTTATATTTTTAGAATTTTAGGAAATAACACATACATATCAACCCACAAACATACAAAGTGGGTAATGCTAAACCAAAATCCATTTCTTCCAAAACATAAAATTTTTAACTCAAAAGATCAACATGATTTATTTGACAAATATTCATAACATTTAAATTTACTTTGTTATATCTATTACACATCTTTATAAACTATGAAAAACATTTAAAAACATGTCATGTGCATAAAAATCTATTAAAGGGATATTAAAAAAAAAAAAAACATTATTCCATGAATACATATAAACATATGAAATAATTTTGACAAAGATATACTTCTCACCCATATATAATTACTTTGTGAAATATGAGATTTATATTAAACATATAGAAAATAAATAAAATAATAGAGGCATATTTGGGTATTAATTACTTAATATTTTAACGCTCATGGATCCCTTATGATTTTTAACCCTCGCGGCTATATTACAATGCAACCCTTAAAGCTACCTTATGTTGGAACCATCATAGTTACACTTTGAGTAACCATACTGCTGACCTCCAACTTACACAAAAATAATGGATTATTTGGAGATATAGGTACCACCATTCCTCATAAAAATTCCCAATAATGATAACATGACCATAAAACATGTATAATTTCATAAGAATATTTCTTTTGAATTTTTTAAAATATAATTTTAAATGATGATATTTAAAAGAAATGTCCCTTACAAATATCATATAATTGATGTGAGAATTAATATAATGAAAGGAATATGCATATAAACTATAAAATAAAATAATAAAACATAATATAAACAAAATTAATTACCCAAATATTCTTAGTACCATATAATCAATGAAGTAGAAGCTTAACCGAAAGAATGAAAATTGGGTTAAGAATTCCATTACCTCATGTTGGTCTTACTTAAAACATTTTTAAACATTTTGTATGATGTTTAAAAGAGAATTATTTAAAATTTAAACAGACATATTCATGTTTATAACACGTTTTATTAACATTTTATAACATTGTTTTACCCATTTAATAATAATATGTTGTTATTTCCATTCATTCGGGTGTGTTCTGTACACAATTTCCATCATTGGTTAATAAAAGAAAATTCATGTTGAATGGAAGAAAAACATTATAATTGGAATGAAAAGGTATTAATATGTTTCCCTAATATTAAATTATTCCATAAATAATTTTGGTTATATTTTACAAGGATGAACCATTAGATAAATCATTAGTGATATTTGTTTAGATCATTTTGGTGTTTCTTCGACAATCACAAACTAGATTCATTATATAATTTAGTATCATGCATATATGTTAATTAAAAAAAATAAAAAATTTATATCATACACTTTATGATATATACAAATCACTAAAATAGTTTTTGAACAATATTTTATGGAATTAGAGGAAATTAAAATCACATCGTCCATGATTTTTTTAAATCGACACATCATGGACAATGTTTTTATTTTTTGAATGAGAGGTATAATAGAGGAAGGGAAATGATGAATTTTTCTATAAACATTATAATAATATAGAATATATATAATACTATAGCTTTCATGCCTCTAAAATAAGGTGAGGTGGAGAGAGAATAAGAAAAGAAATGAATTGAAAAGAAAACATAAGAAAATGAAAGATAATTTTTACCTCTTAATCTCTTTACCTTGAGATCCTTCTTAAGGCCAATGGTATTGAATGTTTTGTGATTCAAAAAGGTATTTTATGTGGGAAAGATCCTTGGGAATGGGATTGGGAATAATTTATAAAATTCTCAATGCTTGAGTGGTGTTAGAGGAAGGGGGTGAGAGTGGTATTTGAGTGGAGGAGAAGAGATGTTTTTTATTATTTTAATCATTAGTTTAATATTTTTTTTCTCAAGACAATGAATAGTATTGATTAATGTGACCAAAAATTTTAAATAGAGAATGTGAGTTATAACCAAGGGTTCTTACATCATCAATTATGGTAGGAATAGTGTATTTAACATATAATGTATATATATGGTAAATTATAGTATATCACTATTCAAAAAAAATTCATGTATTTCAGAAAAATCCTTAAAATTAACCCTAAAAATATTTCGATATGTATAATAAAAAATGAACTCCATTTTATCAAAATAAATATATAAATATAAGAAATTAAATTTTTTATTATAATAATAATTTATTCACAAAATAACAATTTTGAAACTATAACTCATTTTATAAAACCATGAAAAATTAATCATAGTCTCATAAAATTATCGTATAACCATAAAAAAATAAATTATGATTAGATTTTATTTAAATAAAATATTATTGAAAATATTTATTTAATTTTAAATTTTTAATTAAATATTTATGAAATAAAAAAATATTCACACTTATATAATGATCATATAGTCACTTATAAGATGCCTTTTTAATTATACATTCATTGGTGAGGTTACTAATAATAGGGATAATTTACTATTCTTAAGGGTTATATTACTATTCATAATGGTAACATTTCTATTTATAAGGGTCTGTTATTATTCAAGAAAAAACATGTTTGTCTTATAATACTTTAAATAACTTACTAATCACAGCTGTGTAAGTTCGTTTTTAAAAATTCAAATCTTAAAAGTAGAAAATTTATGTTTAACGGCTAGTTTTAAATATCAATTTAAAAAAGTGTCATTATGTGGAGATATAGTGTTTCCTGCATTTCAATTTATTATTAAAACCATCTGGTGTTACATTCTCCCCACGATCTGAAAATTATGTCCTCATAATTTTATTTACTTATTAAATAAGGGAGGATACCTTTCTCTTAGAGAATTTTAAGATTCCCAGGTTGCTTCTTCATCCATGTGGGTTTTCCACAAAACACTTATCTGTTAGATTACCTTATTCCATAATAAATTCTCTCTTCAATCAAGAATTTGAATAGGTTTCTCTTCATAATAATGGTTCTCTTCAAAATAAACAACTTCTAGGCTCAAAACATGAGATGAATTTGGAACATACTATCTCAACATCAGAACATGAAAAAAAATTGTCTTCCAAAGATAAAATTAAAGGAAAAGATAGTCAGTAAGAGACCATTCCGACTTTCTCCATGATTTCATAAGTTCCAATGAACTATGGAATTAGCTTTTCTTTCTTAACAAAATTCATAACACTTTTCCATGTTGATATTCTATGAAAAAAGTGATCAGCTGCATCAAATGAAAAGTATTTCATCCTATTATCTACATAATTTTTAAACCTTCTCTGAGTTGTCTTAATGTGTGGTTGGATTGTCTTCACTTTCTCAGTGACCTTCTATACTAATTTTTTTCACATAAACATTCTTTCCACAACTTCAACCCAAAATACTGGAGTTCAACACCACTTCCCATATAATTCATCAAAATGTTTAATCTGTAAACTGCAATGAAAACTGTTATTATATGAAAAATCAACTAAAAAATGATGGTAATCCCAAATTCCATGGTATTCTATTGAACAAGATCAAAATAGATCCCCAAATGGATGAATTGTTCCCTCAGTATATCAATAATATTGAGTATGAAAAGAGGTGCGAAAAATTAATAATGTGCCCAATTTAATCTATTGTTCTTTCAAAAATTTATAAGTAAACCTTGTGAATTATTTGGTAGTCCCACCACAAAGTATATAGATATATTTCTGGATTTCCACTATGGAATTGGAAAAGTTTGTAGCACCCCCTTTTGTAGTTGTTACTCTGCTTTATCCTATTGAAATGTAAAAATATTCAGAGTAAAATATGCAATATATCTTTTTATTACATCCCACTAGTAATATTTTTAATGTTTCTTGTACATCATAGTACTTCAAGGATGAATTAAAAATAGATAACTATGAGATTCACACAGTAATTACTTCTTCCTCTAGAAAACACAATCACACACAATCACTTTCCAAATCACAAAACACAATTTTAATCGATGTTAAATTATATAATCTTACCCATTTAAAAAAATTCTACCATTTTCTATAACTCCTCATCTTCCTTGCATGCTTGTTCAATTATGTCAGACAAATATGACTACACTGATACCTTAAAAAATAGAGGAATTTCCTACACCCACGAATTCCAAGACATAATTCATTCAATCATTAATCAAGGGGTCATGTTCCAAATGTAACATGATTAATGATGTATGATCTTTTCGGCTCACGAAATCCTCTAGGTTTATTGGTTTCCCAGGATGGTAATTGAGTGTGGAATTATAATCCTTTATAAATTCAATACATCTTCTCTTCCTCATTTATAATTCCTTATGAGTGAATATATTCTTTAGAATTTTATTACCAATATATATTACACATTGTTCCCCATATAAATGATTTCTCCAAATTTTCAAAGAAAAACCCTCAACTGAAATTTCAAAAACAAGTGTAGGATAATTTAAATCCCGAGGATTCAGTTTTCTTAAAGCATAAGATATTAACTAATAATTATTCATCAGAACACAACTAAGTCCCTTCAATGAAGAATCATTGTAGATGATAAACTCACCATTTATTGAATGCAGGGATAAAATTGGAGTACACATCAATCTCTTCTTCAGTTCCTGAAAAAAATATCGCATTCTTTGGTTTAAATAAATTTAACCCCTTTTCGTGTTAACTTTTTTAGTGGGATATATAAGCATGAATATTTTTTTTCAAAATATCTGCAATAATCTGATAATCAATGAAAACTAAAAATCTATGTAACAATTAAAGGTGGCTATTCATCAACCACTTTGATTGGTAGGATCAACTATTATTCAACCCTTATCTATAATGTTATAAAATAAATAAATCTATTGACACCAAAAATCACATTTTCTAAACAATACATGAAACATCTTTTCTTTTAAAGTTTTTAAGGAAATCCTTAAATGTTTTTCATGATCCAAATATTTTTTAAACCAAAATATCATAAAAAAATACCACAAATATATCCAAATATTCACAAAAATATTCTATTAATAATATACGTGAATATAAAAGGGTAATTTTTCAATCCAAAGTGAATAAAAAACAAATCATACAACCCATTTCTAGTATGAAAATCTATTTTTGGGATGTCATCCTATATCACCTTTTTTTCATGGTATTTGAATCTCAAGAAAATCTTGGAAAAATATAGAGCTCTCTAGGACTAGTCAAACTTGTCATAGATATGAAGAAAATGAAACTTAATCTTAACAATAATTTTATTAAAATATCTATAATCAATGAAAATTATCATGGAGAAATCATTGTTTTTATTGAAAAAATATAGGAGCAACCCATTTTGAAGTGCAAGGAAGAATGAATTCATTATCAAGAAACTCATAAAACTATTTTTTTAATTTATGAAGATCCATTGGATCCATTAAATAAGGGATTTTTTAAATTGGATTTGGAGAAGGAAGTAATCCATTGGTGAATTAAACTTCCTAATTAGGTGTAGCACTAGGTAACTCATCAATAAAAAAATAAAAGTATTCATTTACCATTGGAACATCATTAATATGAATAGTTCTATTGTTTTCAACAATATTATCAAGATAAATTTCTTTTCTATTTTTTAATAGTTCTTTGTCTTCATGATATGTTATCAATTTTATGGGTATATTTTTTTTATAAAAACTGAAACTCTTTCTGAAAAACAACATCTTTAGGCATACAAGGAATGTCAACTTGATAAATAGAATGCTTATCCATACCCAAAATAGCATCAAACTCTACTAAGTGAAAAACAACATTTTTGCAGGTAATGTATTTCCAAATATAGAAATTGGTATATTCTTTAAATTCATTATTATTTTAATATCCCCATTTTATTTTAACAATATGTTCTAGTTTCATTTTTTGAGGTGATATTTAAAATTTACTAGAAAATTTATCGTAAATAATGGAATGTGTAGACCCCGTATCAAACAACACATTAGAAAAATTTGAGTAAACAAACAAAGAACCTGATAACACTTCATTGGTTGGACCAATAAATACTGATGTAGTCACAAAGGATCTCACTACACCTCAATTATTATAGTATTAATGCCTTCTATCATTCATATCTTACTTTGGGCATAAATTTGTATAATGACCCACCTCACCACATTCGAAACACTTTATATTTTTTGTATTCGAATTGATCTTAATATAATTTTCATTACAATATTATGCCATATTTCCAAACATAACACACCAAAAACACTTCCCTGTTTGGGTAAGGTATTCCCCACTGTTCTTTTTACCACACATTTCACAATATGTAAAATAAACTTCCATACCATCATATTTCATTGACGGATTCTTACAAATCTCTTTCCATATGAGCCTCTTCTTCTAATTTTTTTCAATGTACAAATGATCAATAGAAAAATATATTTATACACTCTCATCATATTATAAAAGTTTTTCATAACTTTTTAACTCACAAGAATCTGATTCCCTTCGATATCTTGTCTTCAATCCCGTGTAAAAGCAGTTGTTTTTCTTCAAGATCTAGAATAATATTTAATGAATACCTCTCTAGTCGGGTACAATTTCTTCCATACACATCAACTAAATCTTCCTCTGTTTTTTTCAATTTAAGTAATTTCTTCCCCATTCTATGTTTATCCACCTTGAGGAAAAAAATTCAATGAAAATACTTTTGAATTCTTCATACTCTAAGGCTTCAATATTCTATCTATCCTTGATATTCTTGACCACTGACAACCACTAATTAGATTAAAAATCAAAAAGTTAAATGGAATAACTAAACATTTTATTAGCTGAACATCCCCAAAATTTAATATATTTCCAAGGGATTTAATCAATCCTTCAGTCTCTACTATGTCAGAAGATCCACTGAAAGTAGGTGGGTGTTGCCTCATAAAATGTTCCATTATTATCATGTTCCCTTATGGTAGATCCGGTTGTTCTCTTTCATGGATTCCACCAAAATTTATTTCCATTGATAACTATTTTATTACTATCATAAAATTACTGGTTCTCATTCCCACCATTCTTAGTTGCAGATTCAGAAAGATATTAGCCTCTCGGTTCTATAAAACTTCAGCTTACGAATTTATTTTGTGGAAACCGTTATAAATAGAGATGTCCTAAATGAAGCAACATGGTAATATTAAAATTATATAAAATTTCCACATAAAAATATGGTAAAAATCAGTTATGGTATTCTATTAACATTATACTAACACCTAAAGTTATCTAAACCTTTCTCTAAAACCAACTATTAGGACCTGACCATAAACATTGCAAAATTATTCTCTTTCCAATAGATTTTAATTTTTTACATTAAAAAATATATTTTTAGTTGAGAGTATTATATTTTTTGGACATAACTCATCCATATAAACCCATAATAAGACAAAGTGGGTACTCTTAAAACAATATCCATTTCTTCCGAAACATAAATTTTTTTAACACAAAACAACAACATGATTTCTTTGAAAAATATTCATAACATATAACTTAACTACCTTATTTATCTTACACATCCTTATAAACTATGAAAGAAATTTTAAGACATTGAATGAACCGAAAAATCTTAGTAAGGTATATAAAAATAAGTAAATAAACCATTATTCTTTGAATATATAAAAACATATGAATTCATTTTCACAAAGACATGCTTCTCACCAATATATACTTACTTTCTGAAACATGAGATTTCTATAAAACATAGAGAACATAAAATAAATTCATAAAGTTTTCATGGGGAATTAATTACAGTATATTGTAACTCTAATTGAAACATTATGATTTTTAACCCCCACAACTACCTTACAATGTAACCCTCATGACTACATTAAGGTGTAACCTACACAATTACAGTTGGATAACCATACAACTGACCTCCAACATACACATACCCAATGCATATTAGGGAGATATAGGAACCAAATATGATAAATAACAATGAACTAGAACCAACAAATAATCTTGAATCATTTATAATTTCATAAAAACATTTTTTTTGACTTTTGGAAAAAATGAATTTTAAAAGAGGGGTTTAAAATAAAATAGGCTAATAAATATCATATTATTGATGTGAGAATTAATTGAATGAATGTAATATTAATATACAATATAAATTCAAATTCTACAACATAATATAAATATATTAATTACACAAATATATTTTGTACTATATAATAAATTAAGTATAAGTTTAACCTAATGAATGAAAATTCGATTAAGAATTCCATTACGCTGTGTTTGTATTACTTCAGTATTTTTTAAAACTACCGTATAATGGATAAAAAAGTGTTATAAATATTTTATAGAATCATATTGATGGTTTTAACACCATATATTATCATCTTATAACATCATTCGTCCCATTTATTAAAAATATTTTTGTTATTTCCATTGTATCAGGTGCATTCTTTACTTAATTTCCATGGTCAGATTGTAAAAGATTTTATTGTCAAATGGAAGTGAAAATCTAGAAGTTAAATGAAATTTTATTAATATGTTTACATAATATTAAATTATTCCATAACTAAATTTGTTTATATTTTATGGGGATGAATCGTTAGATAAATCATTAGTGATATTCGTTTAGATCATTTTGGCGGTTCTTTGATAATCACAAACTAGTTTCATTATATAATTGATTATCATCAATATAAATGAATTAAAGAACATAAAAGATGATATATCATGAAATATATGTCCTATTTAAATAATTAAAATAGTTTTACAACCATATTGTAATGGTGTAAATGAAATTGAAAACACATCGTCCATTATTTTGGTAAATAGACACAACACAGACATTGTTTTTTTTGAATTAGAGGTAGAGGAGGCGAAGAATAATGATGAATTTTTCCATAAACATGATAAAATTATAGAATATATATTACAATATATATTTAGTGAATATTATATAATGGTAGGTCAAGAGAGTATAAGAAAAAAAATTTAAAAGAAAACATAAGAAAATGAAAGAGGATTTTTACCTCTTGATCTATTCTCTTTCAGATCCTCTTTAAGGCCTTTTGTATTGACCTTTTGGTGGTACTAGAAGGTCTTATATATGGTGAAGAGACATGGGGCAGGGATTTGTAACTATTTATTTAATTTTCAAATCTTTAGAGCTGTGAGCGGGGGGGGGGGGGGGGGGGTTCTGGGAGTGTTATTTATGGTGTGGGAGAGGAGGGGTTTTCCATTAATTTAATAATTTTTTTAATATTTTTACTCAGGACTATGAATATTCATGATTCATGTGACCCAAAATAGTAAATAAGAAATGTGAGTTATATCCAATGGTTCTTACAGCATCCATGATTCTGGGAATAGTATATTTAACATATAATGTATATATACAACACATTACTATATCTCACAATTCATAAAAATTCATGAATTTCAGAAGAATCTAAAATTTAACCCGGAATATATTTTGATGTTACGAATTTAAAAAAAATCCTTTTTATGAAAATGTTTTTTCAAAATATGAAAGTTTTAATTTTTGAATAAAATAATAATTTATTAGAAAAATATCAATTTTAAAACTATACTTCATTTTATAATACCTTGAAAAATTAATCACAGTTTTATAAAATTATATTATAACCATAAGATAATGAAATAATAATTTAGTAATAAATTTGTTGAAAAAAAAATTAATCTAAATTATTTAATTAATCAGAAAATTTTAATTAAATTCTTAGTACTTAAAAAAATACAAACACTTATATGATGATCGTATTATCACTTATAATATGCATTTTCTATTTTACATTTATTGGTGAGGTTACTGTTCATTTGGATAATTTTAAATTCAAAAGGGTCATATTACTATTCATAAGGGAAACATTACTATTAATAATAGTAGGTTACTATTCAATAAAAAAATTATTTTTTTCTAATCAGACTCAAAATAACATACTGATCATAACTATGTATATCTATTTTTCGAATTCAAATCATATAAGTATAAAAATTATGTTTAATGGATAGTTTAGAACTATATCCTTAAAAATAGTGTCATTATTCAGAGAGTTAGTGTTTCATGTATTTCACTTTCTTTTTAAATCCTTGTGGTGTTACATTTTAATTGAAGTTAGTAATAAAGATGATTTTTATTAAAAATTTTACATTGTAATTTTGAGTACATAGAGAGAGGAAAACAAAGGGAAATCATGTACGAATTTTAAATAACCATATGATATTAAAATTAATTATTTTATTTAGAGTATTATCATATGATTTTATCATTGGAAACATAATAAAAAAAATCCTGATAAATGATTAATCTATAACAAAAAATCATTACCACTTGGGTATCATTTTAATAATATGAATCATTCAATATTAACATAAAAGTAAACATTATGTATCATTATAATAGTTATATCCATTCTAAAACATGTGAAGGGGTTGTATATACACCTATTAAAATAATATATCTTCGTAATATATCTCTTCTCCTATTAATTACCAATTACTTTTTAAAATCGTGTCGTGGATAACAACTACTTTGTTTATTGTGTATGTTTTGATTAGTAATTTTTGGTCCTCATAATTTGATAATGATTCTATAAAACCCATATTTTTAAACATGATATCTATATCATATATATTTATTATATATGTATGAAGATTAATCCATAAAATTTAGAGTCATAAAATGAAACACACCATTCATATAGATGTTTAGACATACGTATAAAAGAATGTTGTTTCTATTTTTTTGATTGAAGAAAAAAAGTAATTTAAATAATTAATTACCATTAAAAATTTATTTTTATGTTATATATATCATATATTTTCATTAAAAAATCCATATTATCTTCTATGTAAATTATAATTGAATCACATCTCATAGCTAGGCGACAATCCCTCATACAAATAGTTGAAGTTATCATAATCCTATAGGATATAAATTAAGAAGGATCATGTGATATTATGATTCTAGAAGTATAATAATATCATATATATCTTATATACACAATAAATTAATAATTGTATCTATAATTAAGAGGAGGTTATGTAAAAAGAATAACATTAGTTTGTGAGGCTATAGTTTTCCATACCCCTGAATGTTGAATTCATAACACATTTGATGGACAATGAGAATGAGTTTTGATATTATATTATAAAAATAAACTTTTATTATATGTAATATAATTATTTTATCATATTATAATGTTTAAGTAATAATTTATGGATTTAGTGGAAGAAATAACATAAAATGCTCAGTTAGAGATGTAACCTCTTCTTCAGACATCATATTTTGTTTTGCAATAGAAGGTTTCTTAGGTTTTTTTTATGACCAAAATAAGGATTATAGGATGATATGAAGGAATTATAGATGTTATTTTTTCATTTATTGAATGATACAATGGGTTTTGGTGGTGTGAAGAGGATATGAGACATGGTGAACTCTTATAAGTGAGGCTAGGGGCACACTTCTAAATTTTTAAAAGTAAATGTTATACCCATATTTTTCAACTTAAAAATGGAACTAGATGTAATGTCTTGGATTTTTAGTTTATCATTTTTAAATATTATATGCAATTAATTCGATACTAGTCTTAGTAAATACATGTGATTCCAAGGCCTAGTGTTCCATGGATAAATGTTTGAAAAAAATTCAACTTTTAAACACTGCACATGAGCAGTTTTTCAGAAAAAGTGGAATCGAATTTAAAAGGGTGCATAGATCATAAATCCGAGGGAACCATTCGGTTCAAAATAGAAACATTAACTTCTTTAAGGCCTAACATCGATCGGCATAGGCCTTCTAATAAAATGTAATTTTTGGATGTTTTAAAGGAAATAAAAAAAATAATATATTTTTTTAAAATGGTTTATTGAAACAGTGATGAATTTTATGGTTTTAAAAAACTTAGAGCCTAGGGTTAGGCTCATAACCCTGGAAAAATCCCTGGAATGATCTGGTTCATTGGAGAGGTGCCACCCCTTGTAGAACTCTCAACAAATGAAAACACATGGATTGTTGAGCAATAAGATCAGACCACACTAACGATAGCAGCAAATCCACCATTCGTCAATGATTAAGGTAGGGGTTTTTATTTCAAATGTGTTTTCCCAATTCAAGGATTTAAAAAATGAATGTAGATAAACCCACAAATAAGTGGACCCGTGGATCATTCGTTCTTGGGGTAGGTTCTAATTATATTGTTTTACATTAGGGAATTAATTTCATATTTGTTTCATTATGCATGATCCTTCTAATAGGATTGGATCAATTCCATAATGAATGGAAACAAAAGTTCATTCCATGATTTTTTATAAGAATTTATTATCCCCTTTTACCCTATGCATTCTTTGCATTATTCGTGGGGTTATGCACAACATATTGTTTTGCATCCATCTCGCAACACGACAATCCCCAATCAGAGATCCAACATCATGACATTCCATTGGATGTGTGGTAACGATGGTGGTAGATGAATCAAAATTGTTCCAAAGAAATAAATTTTCAAACATTCTTCATACGGATGATGGAAATTAGTTAATAGAGATGATCGAACACCTAAAATGTACCTAGTCAACACTTCTAGGTTGGGATGAACCTAGATCTTCAATTTTGAGGAAAATGAACAACTTGATCAAGAATCGGAGGACCAGTCGAGGTGATCCAATGAAGATCTGTGATTCTAGAAAATCATGCTAAATATAACATGTTCTATAAAGAACATGACATGTGGGGTTGTCTCAATGATGGTTAGGGACCCGCATTGCAGAAAGGTTGGACATTACAAGTGATAGATGTCACATGACATCTGGGTCCTTACCCAGGACACGATGTGTATCTTGGATGATACACTAACACAGGGTGGAGTACATGACATGTACTCCGCCACACGGTCAAACCAGGATGGTTACACGGGTTACACCATGTAATAATACACAGGTTGGCAGACATGGGTTGAATCCATCTACGGGCACATAGCCAGCATACATAGAGCGCCCCCTTGATAGTAGGACATGGCATGTTACTCTTCTACATGCCATGTATATCTTTTTATACATGACACACACCTATTGACATGGTCCATTGTACATATAAAATACCTTGGTTTATAGGACAATAGAGTGTGACACCTCTACACGTTGTGTACATTCTTGTACATGGATTGATCTCCTTACACACCATATCTTGGAAATGTTTTATTTGGGTTAGGTCCCATAAAGGTCTGTTATCATTTACATACAAAAGAAGTATGATCCCTTAAACATTACTTTCTGGATAAACCTGGAGTACCATCAAGAGGCCCATAGTGAGATTATCTATCCATTCCTGACCCCAGGTATAGTCAGGTATTTTTGTGAAAAATATTACAGGATATCGATCATCTACTTAGAAGTTCAATCCATATGAGTCGTTGTATATGCTAAGGCCTTGTATATGATCCTCATTCGAGTATCATGATATTCCCACTCAGGAGTGAGTTATACTGAAATGAGTGTATTTATTCCTTCTTCATATTTATTCGTGCATTTTATCTATCATGAATGTTCTCAATAAATATTACTTATCAGATGGACATCATCATCGCTATCAGACTCATGGAGTGACTTCTATCGGATGAGTGATTTTCAGAATTTTCAAAATGAATCCCTAGCATGGGTCTGTGGGTCATTGGGGAATACCTCATGATTACAGGTTTGTGTTTATATTATATATATATTTTTCCCTTATTATATGTTTTGTAGACCTGAACTATGTAGAGATGATTGTACCATTATATTGTGTATTTCTTTATGGTTTTTGTGGTCTCCTACAAAGTATTGTTATACTCACCCCATGCACGGGCTTTGCACGCAAATGTCACGTCTTGAGCAGACAAGTATATATTTTATGGATTCTAGGGGATACAAGGACCGGATAGAGCATTCTGATCTTTACTATAGGCTGAGGTGTTACTTTGGGATCAAGTAGTTGTCCCAAAAACATTCTTGTATACAGGTTGGACTATGTAGCTGCAGACTCTTTCTTTTGGTGGGCTTGTATTCTGGCCCAATTAATTTTCGACACATTACTTTCTGTTGTACTATGTTGGTTGGTTTTTGTTTTATTAATGCATTTTATTCATTTATGGTTTTTAAATTTCAGAATTCATGGGCTTGGAGTTGTGTGTGTGTAGGTACATGGGCAATGCTTCTCATTTTAGTGACGTACCTACTCGGTGGTAGTCATCAGCCCCGGGCCTATTGGAGACAGGTTTGGAGAGTCATGATGTGGCTTCCCCTAGGATAGGTCGGGGTGGAGTGGTATGAGAGGTGGTTGGTTATACCATTTCACCATGAGTCTATGATATAGGTTTAGGGAAACAATGTTAAGTGTTTCAATTTCAACTTTCCATAAAGGGACTCTAGTATTTGCGTGGGAGGCTGACGTATCCATACACCAAGAGTCCAATAACTTTCTTTTTGACTCGGTACATGAGAAAACTAGTTGAAGGGAAACAAAAATATTAGTACATGAATCATATAGGAATGGTTTGTGGTGTTCATGTCCTTTATGAGCCAGCTCTCCTGATATACTCACTGATCGCAATACATATTGTTTCATTACAAGATGCCTCCACGATGCATACATGCTAGGATTAAGTACAATGATCATGAGGATGACCCCCTTACTGACGGGGATTCTATTTAGGCACTAGTTCCACAAATGTTACCTCTAGGTGGTACACTATCTTTACCACCACTAGAATAGCAGCATGTGGCACCTATAGTACCAGATAATGGGGCGGGCATGCTGATCACACTCCATGATTTTCATAGATATAGAGCCCTTTGGTTTCTAGGTGAGCCCGAACGTTAGGTAGCTGGGGACTGGTTTGAGGTGGAGAAAAGAGTCTTCCATCTAGCGAGGACACCATCGGACTAGATGGTAATTCTAGGAGTGAGCCTTCTTTAGGGCTCCGTAGGTTGATGGTTGACTTTGACCACACTAACTCATGACGTGGAGACTCTTTAAGGGGCATAGTTTGAGCTACTCCTTAGGGAGGATTTATCTTCTATTTGAATGAGGGAAGTGTGTATCTTGGATCTTATTCATCTCCTGTAGAGCATTTTAATGGTAGTTGACTATTCATCGTGGTTTACCATCATTTTTATCTACGTGATGGATATGGTCAAGGATCCATACATAAGATATCAGACCCTCGAGAGGGGTTTACGAAGATACATCTGAGCTATTGTCGTGCCTCTATGCATTCCAACTTATACTAAAGATATTGAGTGAGATTTGGTGGTTGAGAGCTTCTTGGATGAGTAGAGACAACCAATAGCAGTAAGTAGTAGGCATACATGTCCACAAACCTCGATAGTAGGAAGCCTATGTTAGACATAAGGATCAAGATGTGGGAGATATCACAAGGGGTCCTAGGATAGGGGACCTAAAGTCTCGTTCTCTCATATTAGATCCATTCATCCTATGGATAAGAGATTATACTCATGAGATGATAGAAGAAATCTCACTAGAGAATGTCCAACCCATCTTGCTACTAATAAGGCCCTCGTGTATGGACCACTAAGGCAGATGCAGTGAGTTGATTAGGTAGATCCACTAGGCAGCGGGCATGGTACAGGAGCACAGAGATCCATAGGAGGTGGAAGACACTATGAATTACTTCCACCACCACCCATAGGAGATCCAAAATATTCTAATGGAGGTGAGGGATTAGGGTAGGGGAAATTACATGTGGTCGTGGCGTATGACCCAGGCACTCTAGGAATGATCCAAGGTACCATCTATATCTTTTATACCTTAGCTACTGTACATATAAAAAAAGGTTCCTGCCATTTTTTAACTACATGTCTTGTGTGAAACCATGAGATTTTTGTAGAGCTATTGACTTGACTCTTAGGCTTGGAGATAGCTTTGGGAGGAGGATTGATTATCAAAAACCCTTTTCGATAGTTTGATCTTACCCTTGTAGGTGAGAGTTTTGTTTGGAACCTCATGGTGGAAGTGCTGAGGCCTTACGATGTCATCCTCAGTATGGATTGTTTATCTTCTATCCATGACTAGATTGAATACATTAGGTGAAGGGTGTGGTGTGACTATAGTTAAGGGATGAGATTTTCCTTTGTTGGAGAAAAAGAGACCCGTATAGCATGGGAAGGCCTCATGCATAGGAGGGTGCAACTGATCACACAGGAGTTGGCTAGCCTTACCCTTAGAGCAACACATGTTATAGACTTTCAGTTCCAAACATTATTGGAAGAGTTCGAGGATGCCTTCACAATATATGATCTAGGGTTACATCCCAATAGGGAGATAGAATTATAAATCAACATAAACCCCAGTATGTCACCGATATCCTCACTAGTATATTAGAGATTTCTCCTGAGGAGTTGTGCGAGCTGAGGGAGAAACTGGTGGATTTTTTGAGGAAGGGATTCGTGAGACCACGGTTTTGCCCTAGGTGGACCCAGTTTTGTTTTCCATGATGGAATATGGATGTTTGATTTTGTGCGTAGATTACCGGTGCCTCAACCATGTGATGGTGATGAAAAATTATCCACTATCTAGGATTGATAACCTCTTCGATTTGCTGCGATGGGTATGCTGGTTATCGAAAGCTGACCTTCGATTGAGTTATCATCATCTTCAAATACGATATGGGGATGTTCCTAAGGCATCTTTTATATTACATTGCATTCACTATGAGTAAATTTTTATTCCATTAATCATGAATAATTCTCTTGCAGTTTTTATGGGACTCATGAACCAGATCATCGAGTTTTACTTAGACCGTTTTGTTGTAGTCTTCATCAAAGAAATCCTTGTGTACTCGGTGTCAGAGGAGGAGCACAAGAGACATCATAAGATGGTTCAATATGTACTTAGAGATAACTATATATATTTTAAGCTCTTGAATAATCAGTTCTTGATATAAAAGATACACTTTCTAGTACATTTCATCTCAGAAGTTGGAGAGGAGGTGGACCCAACCATGGATGAGATAGTGTTAGCATGGGAGCCCCCTAGGAGCATGATAGAGGTGAAAAGATTCCTTGGGATAGAAGGATATTACTGGAGAACTATTTCCAAATTCTGTTAAATATCATCCCTGATGATAGATTTGACCTAAAAGGGATAGCTTTTCATGTGGATGGAGAACTGCTAGAAATATTTTTAGCAGTTGATGTAGTGTTTTATGTGTGCCCCGATCTTGAGATTTCTAGTGGAGGGTGGAATATAAGTAGTTTTCTATGATGAATCAGGGCCCATGATTTCATGGGTTCTGATACAGAGCCAGGAGGTGGTTTCTTATGGTTCATAATAGAAAAGGTCACATAAGTAAATCTAAGAAACCCATGATCTAGAGTTGGTATAGGTAGTATTCACATTAAAGACATTGAGACACTACATGATGGGAAATCAATTCATCTTCTACTCCGACAACAAGTTCCTCAAGTACATTTTCTCATAGATGGATATGAACTTGAGGTGGAGGCATAGACAGGTGTTCTTATAGGGTTATAACTTTGAAATCATCTATACTCCTGGGAAGTAGAAAATTGTGGAAAATTCTCTCACTAAGAGATTGACTTAACAACTTTTGAGCGAGGAGTAAGAGTAGTTGGACTCAATACAGTTTTATTTCATGGATGGAGATAATGTGGATTACCTTCATTCGATGATTGTTACCCCATTGGTATTGCAACTAGTCATGGGGGCACAACTTGGAGATGTCGACTATGAGGGTTTACGTGCTCAGTTATCCACAACACAAGCTCTTGATGGATATTTTTCAAGGTGTGTAGAACACCATCAATATCAGAGGATGCACAGTTGAACCAATGGAATTGTAGGAGGAGGTTATGTGTAAATTTCATACATCCCCCTTGGAGGTATATCTTGTAGTGGAGAAAATGTACCAGGACATCCGATGTAATATCTGGTGGATTGGAATGAAGAAGGAAGTGGAAGGGTTTTTCTCTTGATGCCTAATATGTCTGTACGTGAAGGCTTAGCACCGTGTTCCAGTGGGACTAGATCACCCTGTAGAGGTGCTGGAGAAGATACGGGATGGAATATTAATGGACATGATGATAGGATTATCACAAATATTCAGGGGACACAATTCGATCTGGGTGATCATTGATCAACTCTCCAAGTTTGCCTAATTCCTAGCAATCAAGGAGTAGTTTTTATTAGAGATATTGAGATTCCATTATGT
Organism: Viscum album; assembly: GCA_963277665.1. NCBI lineage: Eukaryota > Viridiplantae > Streptophyta > Magnoliopsida > Santalales > Viscaceae > Viscum > Viscum album. Next base: position 1,486,574,974 of record OY728128.1, read on the forward strand.
GAAAGATATTGTTGGTACTCAAGGAGTCCCCTAGATGATATTCTCAGATCTTGATGCTCATTTCACAACCTAATTGTGGAAGGAATTTCATGATGCATTTGGGACTAACTAATTTTAAGCATGAAGTTCTATCCATAAATAGATGGTCAGATGGAAAGAACCATTTAGGTTCTGGGGGATATGTCGTGGGACAATATCATTGACATTGGTTGCAGTTGGGAGGATCACTAGACATTGGTGGAGTTTGTGTAAATGAAAATATACCACTCCCTCATTAGTATAGAGCCTTTTGAGGATTTATATGGGAAACCTTCTGGTCATAGATTTTTAGGAACAACCCATGCGATTCAAGACTCATGGGTCTAGTGTTTGTTTGATCTACCACCAAGAAGTTGGAGATCATCGAGGATCAGATTAAGACTACCTAGAGCTGGAAGAAGTATTTTACTGATAGACAACAGAGACCTATGGAGTTATAGGGGGAGACCATGTCTTTATTTGGGTCTCACCTCAATGCATTATACAGAGACTTGGCCAGGGTAGAATGTTGACGTTGAGGATCATTGGGCCTCTCTAGATCTTGTGTAGAGATGGTGAGGCGGTGTACCACCTAACTCTACGTCCACAGTTGCACTATGTGAAAGATGTATTCCACATGTCACAGCTGAGGAGGTACGTACATGATCCATTGCACTTCATCAACTGGGGTGAGATGGATATCGAGGATGGAGCCGACATTACAAAGTTCCCCGTGGAGAATTGAGGATCATTAGGAGATGATCCTTCATGGGTGATTGATTCCCCTAGTGCATGTCTGGTGGTAGAATAAGAATCTTTAGGAGAGCATGTGAGAGAGGGAGGCTCAGATTCATGTGCAGTACCCACATAGGTTTGAGTAGGAATATATTTTGTGGTTTAAAGGGATTAATGCCCTATATTAGGGAGAATGTAATGTCCAAGAGTTTTCCTTGAATTATTTTTAAATATTATATTTAATTAATTAAAGTCCAGGCTTTGCAATGATGTGCATTTCCGAGGCTCAGAGTTCCCTTAATAAATTTTTGAAATAAATCAATCTTTTAAATAGTGTGCACAATCGGTTTTCCTAAAATAGTAGAGTAACATTTAAATGAGTTCCCAAATTAGAAATATGATGGAATTATTGAACTCAGAGTAGTGACTTTAACTTAGGTGATTCCTAACATTGAATGACATGAGTCGACTACAAAAGTTAATTTTTGGATGTTATAAAAGAAAAGAAATAAAATAAAAAATTATTTTATTTTAAACATTTTAATGACGTAGATGCATGTTTTATGGTTTTAAATTACCAGAAGACCAATGGTTAGGATCATATCCCTAAAAAACACCTTGGAATCCTCTAGAGCTTTAGAGAGGAGACACCCCATTAGAGAACTCGCAATGAATGACAATGTGGGGATCATTGCGCAACAAGATTTGATATCAATGAAGAATGTAGAAAATCCATCCTTCATCGACAATCAAGGTATGTGTTTTTATTTCGAATTGTTTTCCCCCATTATTGGATTTAAACGACGAAAAAATATCAACCCATGAACAAGTTCACCCACAAAAAATTCTTTAATATGGGAGGGTCTGTATATCAGGTTTTACTTTGGGGAATTGATTTAATATTTTTTTCATTCTTCTTGACCATTACAAACAGAGTGGATCAACATTATAATTAACAATAAAGAGGTTCATTCCTCATTTTTTTATATAAATTTCTTCTCCCCTTTTACCTTGTGCATCCTTTAAATTCTTCAAAGGGTTATGAACAATGGATGGTGGCACATCCATACCAAAATGAAATGATCCCAAATACAAGATCTAACATTGTGATGACCTATAGGAGGTGAGATAATTATGGTGTTAGACTAATCAACACTGTTAAGAAAAAATTTCTCTTCAAACGATCTTCACACATATGATCAAAATGAGTTTCTAGAGCCGATCAGACACCCAAAACTTACCGAATCAGAAATACTAGGATGAGACGCCCCTGGATCATCAATTTCAAGGAAATTTAAAGGATGGATTGAGAATAATAGGACCACCTAAGGCATTCATGCGAAGAATTGTGATTTTGGAAAATTGCACAGAACACGTCATGTGGGGCTGACTCAACATCGTCTTGGGTTCCACATTGAACAAAGTTTAAAATGGTGTGTGATATGTGTCACACGGTGTGTGGGTCATTATGTGGGACTCAAAAAGTATCTTTGAAAATACATGAACACAGGGTAGATTACACAACATGTACTCCACCAAATGGCAAGACTAGGCCGGTTACACAGGTTACCCAGTGTACTAGTACACAGGTTGGAAGATATGGGTTGAAGCCATGTATGGGTACATGCCTAGCATACATGGAGAAACCAATAGATATTAGGGAATTACATGTTAATATTCTACACTATGTGTATATATTTGTATACATGACATGCTCTTTTGGACATGGGTTGTTGTACCCGGGTAGTGCTTGGTGTCAAAGGACACGACGTGTGACACCTCTACACGTCATGTACTTTCATTTACATGGATTGAACTACTTGTTCACCATACCTTGGATAGGATTTATCTGGGTTAGTTCCCCCTTTTCTGATTCCCCTGAAGTTTATATATATTTTCCATCAAATGGAGTATGATCCCTTAGTAGGAAATTCTGGATAGAGCCGAAGTCCCTATGAGAGGTCGGATGTGAAATAATCAATCCATTATTGGCCCTTGGTAGTGTAAGGTATTGTTATCACCAATCCTATAGGACTTCGATCCTTTAATTAGCATGTGAATCCAGACAATTCATGGTATACTCTACGACCTTGGTAGTGGTTCTCATCCAAGTGCCGTGATCTTCCCACTCAGGAGTGAGTTATCCTAGAATGAGTGTATATGTTCTCTTTTCATATATACTAGTGCTTATATATCTATCACTAATATTCTAGAAAAATATTAATTCTTGAACAAACATCATATTAGCTATCAAATTCTTTGAGTGAGTTCTTCCAGAGGAGGGCTTCATGGAATCTTCTAACTGAGTCTTTAGTAGTGGGTATGCGAGTCGTTGGAACATACGAACAGACTATAGGTCTCAGTTTTGAGTATATATGGATTTATCTCTTGTTATATGTTTTTTAGACATATAATTCCTAGAGATGACTATAACTTTTCTTCATTTATTTCTTTATTGTTTTCCGGGTCTCTTACCGAGTATTGTTATAGTCACCCTGGCAAGGGATTTTCCCTAATGTGTTGTGTCTTGTGTAGACGAGAAACTTTTTTATGGAGTCTAGTATGAACCAGCACCAAAACATGATTTATGAGATTGTATAATATATGAGGTGTTCTTTAGATGTTGAGTAGTAGCCAGAATTACTTTCCTATTTAAGGGTTAGACTTTGTAGTCGTGTACTCTATATTTTAGATGGTTTCTATCTAGACTAATTACTTTTATGCACATTACATGATGTAGTTCTATGTTGGTTGGGTTTAGTTTTATGCATGAATTTTATTCCTTAGTGTTTTTTATATTTCAGAATTTGTGGGATTGGGGATGTGTGCATGTGTATAGGTACATAGGAAATACCTCCCATGTTAGTGATATTTATACTTGGTGTTAGTCATTAGCCCATAGGATATAGGAGGTATGTTTGGGGAGTCACGGTGAGGGCCCCAATAGGATCGGTCATAACACTAGATTTCTAAATTATATAAAATAGAGGATATTATGTTGATATATGTCATTAGAATTGGAGTTGGAAGTATTTTGGTGCACATTAATCCCTTATATGTTTAGTTTAACACCCCATAAACCCATTTTTACTTTAACTACAGTAATTATTATTCTATGTTTTTTAATTAAATATGGTAAAAAATAAGTTTAACTTTTTATATAGAATTAATTATTAATATTTATAATATGGAATCCATTTTTTGAAATATCATTCTTTGAATTGGGAATTCTTAATTTATAATTAATCCAACAGGTGTGAAGAGAAAACAATTTTCCATAGAGAAAATGATCAATTTTTTTAATGTTTTTATATCAAAATTCGATATAGAATTTATTAAAACAACCTAAATCGAATTTATAGATATATAATTGAACTAATATTACATTAACAATAATATTGAAATAATTTTCATGTTTTAAAATTATTTAAATGAAATTCCCATTCTTAATGAAAATATGTATATTTCTTCACTCAAAAAAACTACCATCTTATCAATAAATTATCACAAAATTCACCTAATTTAAATTTAACAATATTATTTCAAGAATTAATTTAATTTTCAAAGAAATTTATAAATAGTAGGTAAAAAATAATTTTTAAATATATGATCAAATTGTTACAAAAACTACTTTATAGAAAAAATGATGTTTTAAGGGTAAAAATGTATTAATTCTTATCCATTATCTAGAAAACACATAATATTAACGCTAAATTTTAATTAAATATATAATATATAAATTTTATTTATATAATTAACTAAATTTTTTTTAACTAATATGTTGTAATATAACATTTTTTCATGTGTAAAAATAGTTTTTCAGAAGAGATGCCTTTTAGTTTCAAAAGTTTCTTATTTTCATTTCTAATTAACAGGTTACTAATTGAATAATTATATATAAATGGGTAAGGCATATAATTTTAAAAATTAATTAACAATACTCGTACCTTTAATTCTAATTTCTATGGGATGACCATCATATTAAATAATAATATTTTAATAGTGTCTGGTGTTTTTTAAACACTATGTTTTGTGTAATGTGGGATAAATTCACTGTTATGTGTGACATAGGATAAAAATTCAATTAGGTGTAACAAAAAATAAAAAAAAAATTCATAACAAATATTGCAAAAAATTACCATGTGTTAGATATTACCCCCATATAAATGATTTTTCCCTTGGAAATTTTCACTTTAGTATAAATAAATGATGATGTTTTCACATCAATGCATACTCAGGTTCACAAATAAATTTATCAAGATGGTCATTTCACCAAAAAATTGACAAGGTAAGTGTACTTTTTTCGTAGAACATTTTCTATAAATACTATTCTTTTAATTGATTGTTCCCTATAATGAAGACTATACACCAACGATACGACATGTAAGTTTAGTACCTGTGTAGGAGAAGGTATGTAGATCCTCAGAAGAGATACTTGGAACACATCAGAGACCGGAGAGAGGTCTAGTGTAAACATAATGTTATAATCTGTTGCCCTGATACAATCAAAAATATCAAAAGGATCTATATATCAGGGGATTATTTTTCCCTTATTTATTCTATATAGAAATACATAGAATGTCAATCTCACCACCTTCAAAATATGATTTGTGTTTTTTATTTGTAGCTTAAAATATCTATCATATTTTAAATTCCATTGAATATTAATGAATAGATTTGATATTATATGAAATCTCATCAACTTACTAAGGTCCCAATATATTGTTTTATATATTCATTCCAGTATGTTGAATTTCTACACTTCGTTCCATAAATATCATCATAAGGATCCATTTTAATTCCAGATTAAAATATATTGTTGCATGAATTCTCAATTAGTGGAAGGGGTTGATCCCTATATCATTTGAAATCTATAAAAACTTCTTATCAAACCATCCATGGTTTGAATTTATCTCATAGACTAACTATTTCTCTAAGAATGATACACTAAAAAAACTCAACTCTCTATATTGTTCTTGCTGAAGACATCACTAAAACATTGAGGTAAATTATGGGTCCTAATCAGATTCAATTAAATGTTTTACTCTATGAAATAAGTCAACTTCATTAAAATACATTCTAGAAAGTGTATCTAGAGAGAGGACTTATTTGATGGAAATGAAGTTTGCGAACATCATGAGGTGATTGAATAAAACACATAATTACCTAAACATCAATGATAAGATAGAAGCTATAGATTTCCAGCATATTAAATCATATATCCACAAATTTTAAAGTAATTACTCATTAAATATATTTTTTTCTATTATATATATAAAACCCAAGGGTTTTATTTCCATAATTTTCTCTTAAACTGTCTTAAATTTTGAAAAAAAATATTATCACATAAAATCTCAAATTGGTTGTCAATGAATTTGGAAATGATATCAAAATTTAACTCATAAAACCATGGTGGTATCAATAAATTTTAATTTAACCTCACATGGAGACATATGAACTTACAAAATTTAAATCTCCCTTTATTACTAAGATAATATCTTAAATTCTATAAAAAAAATTCTTTTGAATATTTTGTCAATCCTACAGTTGACTGTATATAAAATTAAATTTAATTATACAACAATCCATGTAGAATGAGTAAATCAACTGAAATTTCATTGAATGATGATCAATAAAATTTTTCATAGAGATCCTTCATACAAAAATAAAACCTTAATTTCCCAATAAATTAGGGGAGGAGAAGTATACCAAAATTTTCACAATTTACTGCATCTATTTTGAATGTATAATCACCCTTTTCATTTTATCATCATAGGTTATTACTGATTACCGTCCACATTACCACTTATATTAAAGAATTAATTAACAAATTCCTAATAAAATTTCATTTTCAGCACTTGAGAGACAGTGATGGATTCTAGAGAGATTTCTCTCAATTTTCTTTAATATCTTACTTCTTCCCATAACATCAGTATTCATTTTCTAAGTGAACTTTCATTATAGAATTAAAATATATAGTAGTCTCTTTTTATTAATTTCCCACATGTTTCATTCCAATAATTGAGAATAAAGAAAATATTATATTCCACTCTTTATGTTTTTTAGATTTCCCTTGAATTTCATATTCAAATGTTATAAGAAAAATATGACTAATGGGTCACCCTAGTCTCAATTCAAACCTCGATAGAAAAAATGATTTATTTATATCTATCACAATTCCTTATTGGTAAATCCATTTATATATTTGGTTTTAAGAAACTGATGAATCTATCACCATTACATTTAGGTTGGATTATAATATAATTAGTGTATCCCACAAGTCCTATTAAAATTTTCTCATAGGTAATAATAGATTCATCATCATTTGTTATTACAAGTAATTACTTTTCTATTTTTTTACAATGAATATAGGTAAAGTAATTATTGATAAATATGTTCTGAAACTAAAACTATTCTATGTGGTCAATTTAATAATGTTCCCTTGTATTCTTGATGAGAGTATACTATTGATCCACTTTGTCTTCCAAATGATAGATAACCAAAAAATAATTTTCATGTTATGAGGAAAGGTTAAAGGAAAACATATTTTTAGTGGTACTAATCAATTTCTCTTCAACTAGTTGATTATCAAAACTAGTGAATGAAGGAAGAAATTTCATCAAGGTCTGAAAATAACATTATTCCCTATTTTCTCATTTGTAAGTTCATCTTCATTAATACATTGAGAATGTTGAGTGATATTTTTGATGATATTTTTTATTCTATACTCTAAATCATTTTTTTGTTCAGGGGTACAATCATCAAATTATCCATTACATTCATCATTAATAAGATTCCTTCAAGTTCTATCCCATGAATAAAAAAAAAAATCATAGTGTAAAAAATTATCATAGTGGCTGAAAAAATTAGCATTAAAATTAACTTATATAATGTCTAAATCATGAAACATTATTTTCAATCAAATAAACCATATGATTTACCAAAACTATTAATGGGTTTTTATCATATCATTCATGATAGTTTGAAAAGAATATGTGAATTTTCAATGAATATCCCACAGGAGTGCTAAAAAAGGTGTACAAAAAGGCCCATCGTATTACACCAAGTGGAAATCAAGTCTAGATCAATTTACCCGTTTCATAGTTATTACCACATGGAACCTCTATGAAAGAGCCACATCTACATAAAGTGTCCAGAATAGGATGTGAGTTATTGGAAACCACTCTCTCTATCCTTTACCCAAAAATTTGGATCATTTTACTATTATATGAATCATCCTTAGATTTATCTTTAAATTAATAATTAGAAATATTCCTAGAAATCTCAATAAATATTTCCCATAATAGTTTCCTAGGGAAAACTAACTACTATACTAATACCAACCATGAAGACCCAATCGTATTTTCTATAAATATTACATCCTAATAGATGAATATTCATTACATAACATATTAATATCATCCATAATCATTTAGATCATATTCTATTGGATTATAGACACTTAGAAAAACGTGTCCATAAGTAATCTGTATTATCATCTATTACGTTCTTCAAAACATGAAAAATTATTTAGCATATCATATATACTATATTTATTAATATCCTGTAGAGAGGAAACATAAGAATGTGTTGGCCCAGATACTATGTATAGGTAAATACATGAGATGACTATATTACATGAGTATATTAGTATGAGAAAATGAGAGTAACATTTTAAAATAATAACCTACATATCACAAATCATAAACATGTTTCATGGAATAAATCATTACTAGTCACATGAAATTAATAATAATGGAATCAAAGCACATGATCCATGAGTTCATAACCATAGAATAATATATATATTTACATATTATACATAATCATATGAAATTTTATATCGAGGACACTCAAGACATTCATAACATCTCGGCCTTTGGCTAACCACCCGTATACCTTCCTCGAGTTTAGTATAAGCTACCGTGTTTCAGACATCCAGAATGGGGTAAAATCCCTTGAACTCTAATTTATACATGGGATAACATCACAAATACCTTATATTGGGATTGAGACAACCTCTTATATTCCATTTGAACACATAAAACATTAATCATTTCTCAATTAATTAGAGGGAGATATAGATCCCACTCATCAATCATGAAAATCTTACTTATGTGTGTGACAAGATCATAAAACATTCATCATATCAGAAACCAAGAAATGAATGTTCTTTTATAAAACTTTAATCATAACATAACCTGTATAAAATAAACATTTTTGATAATCATTTCATCATTTCATCAAAGAATAACCTATAGAAAAGGAAATGGGTTTCATAATATTTTAATCATGTTATAACCCATGGAAGATAATTGTGTTTCATAAAAATATTTTCATCAAAAGTATATGAAATAAAAAATAAATAATATGATTGGTATCCTTGGATCAGATCTTACGTAAATAATAAGTATCGTTGAAGGATGTAATTTTATATAGAAAATTATTATAAAAGCAAAATCGCTTGGAATGTTTATTGAGTGGAGTATAATATATTTGGAAATAAATATCTTATAATTATAACTTCGTAAAATATTGTGGATATAATTTTATTTTAAAATAATCTTTAAAACATATAAATGAACATTCAAAGAAAATAATGGTTTTGATATTGGGAAATTCTATACATGTGGTGCATGTTAAAACAAAGACTCCTTTATAATTTTTGATAAAATAAAAACATGCCTTGTTGGGAATAATAAATCAAGGTATATTTAAAAAGCATATTTAAAAATTAAAAAATGAGTAAAAATTAATTTAATAAATCATTTTATAATGTTTTTAATGAAACATATATTTGGATGAAGAAGAGGGTTTGACCGAAGAGAGAGATAAATATTATTGTTCTTAAAAACCTTATTTTAAATTATTAAGTATATAAGTAGAGAAAAATGAATTAAAAAAAAGTATTGTAATTAAATAAACATATTATATGAATATTTATGAAATTATTGGGATACGTATCATAATATTTCATCCTTGAGAACATAATAATAAAATAACTCTGGTTTATAATATAATTATAATATTAAATCCTTACCACATTGATATCATTTGAATCATAAGAACCATTAGTGATTAACAGAAAATAAAACAAAAATTAAATTTAAATATGTATATTATTGTTATAATTTTTCATGGGGAAATATATACACCTCATAAAATAAGATAGGTACATAAGATATCATAGGTCCCAAAGAAGGAAAGATGAGAGAAAAATCGTATTAACTTAATTACCAAATTCATCCATACAAGTATGGAAATTTGGTACAATAACTATAGTTTTATTATACATATATTAAAAAATAATAATATATATATATATCATATATTAACATATTATTTACTTATGACCTCTTATTTCACATTTATTAACAATTACTTATTAAAATCATGTTTCAGATGATAACCACTTTGTTTTTAATGTATGTTTTTCCTTTTTATTGATGGCCCGCTTATAATGATCATGGTTATATCATATATATAAATTTAAACTTGATATAAATATAATATATATTATTTATTTATTTATTTAGATTAATCCTTAAAATTGATAAATAAAAATTGAAATACACTATTCATATAGATGGTAGGTCATACGTATGAGTGAGTGTTATTTCCATTTTCCTAAAATAAAAGAATTAATAATGGGAAATAGTATATCAATGTCAAAAAATCTCTGTTAAGTTATATATATAAAATATTTTCATTACTACTATACATATTATCCTCCATGTAAAGCACAAATGAATCACATCTCTTGGAAAGGTGGTAGACCTTTGTACATATGAGTGATGGTATTGTATTCCAATGGGAGGGAAAGTAAGAATAATCATGTGATATTATGATTCCATAAGAATAATAATTTCATAAATATCATATATAAACAATAAATACATCAGTATTTCTATATATGGTAGATTGTTATGGAAAATGAATTACATCAGTTTGCATGGAGGTAGTCATCTGTACACACTAATGATGATTTCAAAACCCATTTGATCAAAATGGGGAAGGATTCAAGATTTTAAATTAAGATAAAAACATATAATTATATTGAAAATACTATTTATATAATTTACATATGTTTTAATATAAATTTATGTAGGTTTATGAAGAAATAAATAAAAATATTTCTTAGAGACGCTACCTCTTCTATAGAAAACATTATTTGATTTGAACCAGAAGGATTATTAGGTTGGATTTAGGACCTATATATATATATATATTATTTAATGATAGGAGAGAATTAAATAAGTGATTTTGGTAAGTATTTTGAGAAAAAAAGTTTTATGGTGGTGTTAAAAGGATATAAGATGTGGTGGCCTCTTATAAGTGAGTTCAGTGGCACACTTGTATTTTTTGAAAAGAAGAAGGTGTATAGACATTTTTAACATGAAAAAGGTTAAAAATAGTCCATTATTAGAAATATAAGAGATGAGGTAAAAAGATCACCAACCAATGTTTTTAGACATCTTTTAGTGTATATTTAACCTATAAATATTTAATGTTAACCCATGGTAAGCACATTTTTAACTTTACCATGGAAATTATTTTTATATAATTTTGTCTATTCCATATATTCATTATGGTCAAAAAATAATTTTACCTTATTATATTTTATAAATTATAATTATTTAAAATATGAATTTAATATTTATAAATTCCATTAAATAATGTGTCAAAAATTAATTTAACATTAACCACATAGATGTGATGAAAAAGAAGTTTTCAAAATAGAAAATGTTCAAAAGCTTAAAAATGTTTTAATATAAAAATTAAATATGAAATTGATTCCAATGACTTAAATCCTATAAAAAATATACATTTTAACTATTTAAATTTGAACATATTTGATAATATAAATTATGATGATTCAAAATATGGAATCAATTCTTCCAAATCCCATTCAAAGAAGTAGAAAATTTTAATTTCAAATTAATTCTATAAATGTAGTGTTAATGCTATTTTACAAAGAGAATATGTTAAAAAAATTTAAAAGTATTTTTATATAATAATTCAAAAATAAAATTGTCCCACTGACTTGAATTCAATATATAGTTATATATTGGAAAACATTAATCTTTAAAACTATATTAAAACATTTTAGATGTTTGTAAATGATTTTAATGTAATGAAAATTAATAATAAGAACATGTAATTTTAATGATTCATCAAAAATTTAATTCTTATTGAAAATTATAACATATTTCCCCTGATATAAATTTGACATTATGATTTTAAAAACTAATTATTATTTTTAAAATAAATTTTCTAAACATTTCACAAGATAAATATAAAATATGTATGTAAAAATCGACCAAACAATTTAAAAAAACACTTTTAAGAATAATATTTTATTTATTCTTACCTATTTTATATAAAATATAGTAATATAATTTCTAAACATTTTATTTAATATATAATATATATATTTCATAAAAATCATTCCCCCAGGTAGTTAATTATTATTTTTGATGTAATATCATTTTTGTGCGCATAAAAATTGTTTTTCAAACACATATTCCCTTTATTTTAAAATGGATTTTATTTTAATTTATAATTTATTGATGTCCAAGGAATTAATTATATATAATTTTTTATACCAAATATTTTAATGAAATATTTATTATTTTTCATACATGAAATTACAATGTTTAGATAATAACTATCATATTAAATAATAAATTTTCAATAGTATCAAATGTTTTGTTTAAACTGTATGTTGCATTTAATGAAATAAAAACTCGGTGTGTGGTGTAAGAAAAGCTAGAATAAGTGGCTAATATTATGAAATCTAGTCTTTCTATTGCATGTAAATAATCATATTGAAAATATTATTTTTGTGTGAAAAAAAATTAACTAATATAACGGTGTTACAAGTACTATTACATTGATATTAGGTTACCATTATTAATAAAAATATTATAGTAAGTATGAAATAAATAAAAAATAAACTAAAAAATATAGTAGGAAATAGATTTATACCATCACATATGATATCAGAATTTGATAAATAAGTCATATATCTATGTAAAAAGGATCTCTAAAATAAATCAATCAAAATATGTAATGACCAATTAAACAAATAAAATCAATGGAGGAATATAAAATTATCCGACATTATTTTCATACATCACCTTGAAGAACAATATAACTGTAAATGCTTAGTAGCTTTGTATTTGTCCCATTCCCTTGGATAAATTCCTAATAAAAACATTTCTACCATCATTGAGATGATTTTATAGGTATTTAGATGTAATACCAATAGGATTCCATATATATCTTCTTAGAATAAATGAAACATATATAAGTTAACTGATGTTTTCATAATAATAACTGAATAATAATTTTCAAATATTAAAACAAAGATTAATGTTAGGTGATCATTGATTTAACATACTACCATGAACCCTAAAAATTCATGTGTGGTTCAATGTGAAGAATAAGTTACCACATTGTATTTGAAACCAATCCACATTAATAACTGAGAAATTTAAAGAATGAATCATAATACCCAACCCATAACAGGAGCTAAACCATCCACCATGAAATGTTTCATGGTTAAATACCATTTCAACTAATCGATTTGAATTGTTATGAAGGAGGGTGTCGAGATAACCATCCCCCAGACAATCCAAACAAACCCATCAAGGAAATGTATCATGCATACCCCTCACACATTAAACATCAAGGAATCTTAATGAGGAATCCATCAAAATAGGAATCCTTTAATTCTATGTAAATCATTCCATTGAGTAATTGTTCTATGTCTTAATTGAACACAAATGATCTCACACATCATGAAAAAGTCATAATTTCTAATCCATGACCTAGATAAGATAAATCCATTATATGTTTTAACACCCATATTATATATAATATAATATCTCTTCGACCATAATTCAATATGTTTTACAAAATAATCCAATCATAATTTTCCATTCACACTAAAAACTATTATAAATGGTGGTATTTACCAACCAGTCCTAGGGAACAAAGAATACTTCATCCAAGCCTCTACCATGCTAAGTCAACCCACACATGGAAAAAACAAACTAGGATGACATTCCTAAAACTATACTATGACCAAGACATATGTTCATTATAATAAAGTTGTTGCATGTATATCTTCGATTTAATATTCCAATTACATAATTCTATACATTCCTATAAACTTTAACACCAAAAAAATTAGATCAAATGGTTATTCACACACTCACATGAATCTAAGATGTTATAACCACATATAAATACCAATTCAAGATATTAAATTTCTACCAAAACTATATTAGATCACCCTCTTTACACATCACCCTATGAATCATGAAAATACCCCCAAACCAATAAAATTATTTTAAATCCCTTAGCATTGAGTATTAGAGATATAAAAAGGGACCATTGATGGAATATGGAATATAAGGAATAAATGGCTCTATACATTTACTGGGAATATTTTTTTAATGATTGACACATCAAACACATAAGAATATTATAAGGGGGAAATTTTAATCCATGGGGAACCTAAAAATGACGAAGAGTTCAATTGAGAGTTAAGGTAAAAAGAGGGGATGTATAAAAAATGTCCAAAAGGGATATTGCAATTATAGATTTAAAAGATAAACATAAAATAGTCTAGAATGTTTTCATGATGGGTAATCCAACACTTACTCACCTAAATTCAATGAAACAACATATAACTATATATTATGGAAAACTTTCCATCTATACAATAGATCGTCTGATAGCTTATATCTCTCCACTATATAATAAAACTTATCTTTAAGCCACAATGGACCAAAAAATGGTATCCTCATGGGGTAATCACCATGGTTATCGGATTATTCTACCATATTAAAGAATTTTAATTTAATATAGGACTATATTAGGTACAAACCAACTATGTTGAATCATGATCCAACGGAACTCTCAAAATGTTAATCATATAAAGAATCACATAAAGTATGAACATATTGCTCTATGTCATGATCACATAACTGATTTATACTTAATAATATCCATCCATTTCTAATACTATAATTCTCTATTATAGGATACTAGTATCAAAGAAATAATCAAAAAATCTTAGTGAATAACAATATTAAAATGAAATAAAAAATTAAGAAATATGATGTTTATTGAAATACACCCCACTGAGGGATTATTAGGTATTATAGGATTTTATAGGTATTATCATTAAATAGATATATCAGATAAACCCTAAAGTTGGACTCCCACTCCTATTTCTCCTCAAATATAAACTTTGTGATTAAGAAATTCTAAATAAATAGAAACCATCTTCCCACACAATATATATTAACTCAGGTCCACAATATGCATTGGAGACTCCATTTTTTCATCATGATCAAAATAAGTATCTTACGTTATATTATTTGACTCATATTTATAATGTTATGACTATTATATCATTTAATGAATACCTCAATTAATTATAGGAAGATCCAATTGGTAATCCACTACTCCAATCAACTCTATAATCCTGAATAGACCAATATACTACAGTTTCTACCTCTTGTTACACTAATTCCATAACTAAGGTGATACATGGAGAAATACACATTCTCTTACAAAAAGTATAATGGTTTTTGTAACAGCCCAGGATTTTATAAAAAATATTCTTTTTAATTTTATTAATGTCTTGTGTTGTACGCTACACCAAAAGGATCTTGCACAACACGCATCCTTGTCTTGCCTTGCATTACACGCAATCACAACCTTCCTCGATAGCGTGTGTTGTACGCAACACCGAGTTTCACTAAACAACGATGTGCTATTAAAATATTATTAAAACTAGCCGTTATGAATAGTAATAACCACTTTTTAAAATTCTGTAAATCTTATTTTTTTCAAAATGAACTTCATTCTTGGATTCAGAGTATCGAATTTAGCCTAAGGTGAAATTTTGGTACTTTTCGGATAACTTTCATATTCTGATGAATAGTGAAAATTACTAAAAACAACTTTTTTAATCGAAATAATTAATAGTGATAAATCATTAATTTGAGTGGTTTTAAAGTATATTTAGAATATATTTTTTACAATTTAATACAATGTTGGTCATTGGATGTAATTTCACATTTAAACTAGACATAAACAAGTGTCAATCTTTTGATAGATATTGTTTCTTAAAAACACGCTATTTGTTTTAACAGCGGGATTTAATTATAAAATTAATTAATGCAACTTTTATGTTATGAATTTGGTAAAATAGACTTCATTTTTGAATTTGGAATATGAAATATATCTTGGGATGAAATTTTGGCATTGTTCTGAAAAACATCAATTTTTGATGAATAGTGAAACTACTAAGTGGTAGGTTAAAAAACTGAATTTTGCATAAAACATAATTTTACCACTTCTGTGAATGGAATTTCGAAAATCCGAGAGACACGGTTAATATCAAGGACTAAAATGTGGTTCAATGAGATGAAAATAATTTTTGGTGAATAGTAACTTTTTACTTTTTTTACCGCGGTTAATAGTAAATAGGGTAACTAAGGGTAATTATGATATTAATATTACCCTAACACATGTCCTAATTCTATTGGACAAGTGTAATTCGACCAAAAACAAACTTAGGAATAATATATGACCATTTAGGCCCACTTAGATTAGATTAGGACATTTATTATTAATTTATTTAAAGAAGGGTTAAAGTAGTTAAAATCAATGTTTAATAAGTAAATCATTTTTAATATGGGGTTATACATAAGATACATTCGATTGTAAATATTCATTAGAAATCTAAAAGGATTTACTACATGATGGTATTTTATTTGTAATTTTTAGACATCAAATAATTTAATTTATTTATGACACAAAGATGATGCAGTAATTATCTTATTAATAAAATATTGACATAATTGATGTTATAAACACCAAACGAAATATAATTTGAGACTTTTTATGCATCCCACTAATTTTCTAGGTTACTATGATATATGAGTGTTGATTTAATCAACTTGGTTCGAACATATAATTCTGTTACGACTTTCACAAAAATCATATATCAAATAGTGTCAAAATTGACACAAAATAGGTTTTAAATCAAATATTATATTATTAATTGTTATTTTATTCCTAAAAATCTAATGTTCGGCCAAATGACTTAGATAAGGATATATATATTAATAATAAACAATTTGGGGTTCGTTTGGCATGTTATAGTAAGTGTATTAACCATATAGTGAAAGAAAACAAAAAGACACGGTAAAAGTTAAATTAATTAACTTAGAGTTAAACCTAATTGATAAGGTTAAAATAATACCCTAAACTTGTCTAAATCATATTGGTTGATAGTATTTCGACCCATCCCCACTTTAGCTTCGAAATAAGACCCTTTGGAACCATTATAAACCGATTTTGACTTTAATATAAAATAATATTTTGAGATATTCCTAAGGTGACCCTCTCCTCCCCTATAAAAGGACACCTCCTCCCCCTCCTCCTCACACCAATTTGAGCACTCAAGCTCGTCCAACCCCTGCCAAATCCCTTCTCCACTTCCCTAGCAACATCCTAGAGGTTCTGGTCTTCCTCTAAGACCAATTCTAGTGCCCTAAGAGGAGGTCTCAAAGAGACACTTCAAAGAAGAGGTAATTACCGTTACCAATTCTTTCATCTTTATTTCTTCTTCCACTTCTTCTTCTTAGGTTGTTTCATTATGAAGTAATAACATCAGTGTCACTAATATACTGATATGTTATTATAAGTATGAAACAACCCTATTTCACCATCTATCCATCCTACGGAAAAAGAAATCACCGCGCGTGCGTACGTACGGAATACCGTCTCCACGCCGTGGTGTAATCTATTTTCCACCACCACCTTACATGGATGGGTATAATGGTGTAAAGAATAAATATACATAGTAATTACAACATCATATTGATTCTGATATATTGTATAATCCACTCCAATTCAGTTCAATATTTATGGAAATGATATCATCGCTCGTGCGTACGTACGGACTACCGTCTCCACGACGCGATGAGATTCATTCTCCATGTTAACCATTTAAGAATGATTATAATGTATATATAAGAAATAATAATGAAATATATGACATTATAAAGCTACTGGATTTATGTATATATATACATATGTATGTCATCTACTTACTTCCATTTCAAGACAATAAGGAAAGAAAAACAGCGTTCATGCGTACGTACGGACTACCGTCTCCATGAACGGTGTTTTTCATTTTATTTATCTATCTATTATATATATAAATATATACTGAATATATATGATATATAAATCATATTTTATATTCTGGAAGTAAGTAAATCATGATATAAGTAATAATGATGTCAAGAACAACAAGTCAAAACACCTATGATAAATGAAACGATTTTACCCAAAACGCTTCTTTAACATGGAATTTACAAAAGAACGGGTAATATAATGTCATAAGTGAACCATATATGATATCATAACAATGAATATGATTATTTAATAAGTCAATGACATTATTTAAATCATTATACAGGAGGTTCGGACACATACGAAGCAAATTGGACCTAAGGTAAGGGAAATATCACAATCTCATTTTTATCAGAGATTGTTTATTCGTAAGTATTTATTGGGGGGTATTTTATCATCCACATCCATGTTTCCTCAATATTTAATATTATTTCCATCCATCTACAATGTTTTAAATCCAATTTTACCCTTCGGTGAGTTTTTAGTAAAAGATATGAAAGGAATCTTTTGTCGTTTTTCGTACGAGGTACATTTTGACTTTTTCGACAAAAGTAAAAAAGAATTTTTTTTTAAACATATACGGAACGAACGGATTTCTACTGTTTTATGAAGCCTTATTTTCATGAAGCTTCCTCTAAAAGATTTCATGACTATTTTCAATAAAATATCTTTCTTTTAAAATTGCATGATGTTTTGTGAAAAGAAATTGATTTTGAAAAAGAAAGGATATTTTCCTCAAGAATTCAATTCAAGTGTTTTATCAAAATTATTTTCCATCTAAGATAATAAAGGGTTCTGTTTTTATCCCTTTAATTACATTTTTTTGATTATGTTGTGAGGGGATTATTTTTATGAAGTCATTTGCCTTATAAGATTTATTTTATGATGTCATGATGTTTCAAGAATCCCATTTTTGTTACATGTGTTATGCGATGATGTATGATTTATGATTATGTGGCACACATAAGAAAGGATTCATTATAAGATGGGTGGGACCTATATCTCCCTCCAATTAATTGGGTAAAGATTTTATATCTCATGAGATAGACATGGCTGGAATGGTAGGTTATACCGGTTCAGTGAAACAGGACTGAAACGAGGGTTACTCGATTCAGAAAGGGACTTTTTCCGCTAAGATAGTCTTGGCAATGAGTCACGACTAACAAGAAATGATTTTCCATGATTATATGTGCATGCCACAAAGTTTCAAGTTTCATGTTATGATTATGGTGATCTTATTTTTACTTCTATGATTTGTTCCATGTTAAGATATTATGATCTCTTTTGCAGGTTATGATTTTCAAAAAGATATGATATGATTTTTATTTCTTTTGTATACCCTTACTGAGCATTTGAGCTCACCCTTTTATGTTTTCTTTTCCCCAGGATATAATGAAAGGTTTTAGGTAAAAAAAGGGAAGATCTTTATGGGAGATATTGAAGATCTTTCACCACTATTAGAAGATTACGTTCCGAGTTTCCAAAGACACTAAACTATTACGATCCTTTAGTGTGTGTTTTTGTTATGTACTAAGTATTCCGCAAATGTAATGTAATGTCCATGTACGTCAAGCTATGGGTCTCTACAGTTGGTATCAGAGGAAAGGTTTAGTCAACCTTTGGAAACTAGGATGCGAAAACGTTAGTGAGATCCCTAGAGATATTTCTAAGGCATGTCTAGGGATGTCTCTAAGGTTAAGTATACGTATAGGTTATAGTCCTAGAATTGCGCTAACGATCTTCGAATTTAACCTAAGATGTTAGATATTGAGGGTACTACCCCTTTATTATGTTGTTTTCCCTAGCAATATTTTTTCCTCTCACACTATTCTTTTGGGGTTTTAGACGATGGCTGGAACCCGAAGGAACCGTGTTGATCAATGCAATGGACAATGCAATGATTGTCCCCCTGAGCAACCAAACGATATGGGAGCTGGAATGCAAAATCTTGTAGCCATGCTCACACAACTTTCTCAAGCTATGAATCATGCAGGACTTCCAAACGAGCAAAGGAAGGAGCAACATTCTGTTGAATCCTTCATGAGGCAGCGTCCACCTTCTTTCAGTGGGTCTACTGATCCATTAGTTGCTGAACAATGGATTAGTACTACTGAAAAGATATTTTCAGTTCTTCAATGTTCTGAACATGATAAAGTCATCCTAGCATTGTATCGTTTGGAAGGAGATGCTGATCAATGGTGGAATCTTATTAAGAATACGAGGCAAAGGGATGAAATTGAGTCTATGGAATGGGACGAGTTCAAGAACTTATTTTTCAATAAGTACTTCCCTCGTATTCTCCGAACAAAGATGGAGAAAGAGTTTCTTGAACTGAAGCAAAGGGATGATGAATCTGTTGGTACCTATGAAGCAAATTTTACAAGACTTGCAAGGTACGCTTCTGGTATTATCATCCAACCTGAAAGTAAAGTTGATCGATTTTTCAGTGGCTTAAAACCAAGTCTTCGAAGGGCATTAGCTATAAGAGACTTCAGTAGCTATGAAGAAATTGTGCGTTGTGCTATCAAGGTAGAAATGGAAGTTGGTGTTACATATCCATCTCATGGTTTTGAAAAGAAACGAAAGATGGAGTTCAAGGAGAAATCTCAGAATAATGGTGAAAAGAAGATGAATGTTTCCTTATGCACAAAGTGTGGAAAGAAGCATGGTGGAGATTGTCTTAAAGGGACTAGAAAATGTTTTAAGTGTGGAAAAGAAGGTCATCGAGCAGCTGAGTGTCAAAGTAATGGAAAAAGGGATTCTAATGAAGTGAATAAATCAAACACTGCAGAGAACGTACAACCAACACTTCAATGCTTCAAGTGCAAGGAAATGGGGCATTATGCTAATAAATGCCCTAATCCAAGGGTTAGTGATGATCAACATGAGAAACCACTGAAGGCAAAGGACAAAAGGAAGTCACATGCGATCACTATTGGCAATGTTGAATATGACAACGATGTGGTGGTATGATTAAGTGTTTATGTAATGGGATTCCAAAATAATGTTGTATCATGGAATATTGGAATATTTATGTATTGGTCTAATGTGGTATTCAAAGTGATTGATATATTATGCGCATAATGAAGGGAAAACGAGAAAATGAAATGTTTAACAGTATTCATGAGCTCATGATTGATATAAGGACCAAGTGATATCATGGTTTGAGTATATAGAATTTTGAGGATTTTGGTATGTGGAAGGTGTTAACTTTTAACTGCATTCAAGTTTTCACTAAGGTTCAATGGGTATTCAAGAGAGTACAAGATTAAGGCCTTTGAATGTTTGGAATGTGTCCAACAAGATATATCTTATGATATATGGGGATCAACGATGGTATTAAATCTCTGGTAATCGTTTCCACTATGTTATGAGAATGGACTGCAGTATTATGGATAGGACTAAAGATTGGAATGGATTATGTTGGACATAAGTTAGTATTGTTTAAGGATAGAAGTTTTTCGATATTATGGGATGTTATAGTAATATAGTTTTAGAAAAAGGACATCCTGCAGGACGGGCGACAACCCATCGCTTCGGACAAGGCTGTGGGAATCGAACCCACAACCGAAGTGCGACTGGCCTTTATCGCCTACCACTGACCTATAGGAAGTCCCTGTTTAGTAGAAACTAGTTTTATTTTATTAAGCGGTATGATATATGAAGTATAAGTTCATTTTTGGAACCATATACAATTAATCTAGCCATAAGATGAACTTAAAACTTTTCAAACCTTTTGTTTGAGACAGATGGAATGACCCGTCATTCTATCACATGATCTGCTAACACTTCACGAATAACAAATTCAACTTCATTTATTTAATAGATGAAGTGGAAATTGTTCAAGGCACGAACAATAGTGCGACTGTACCAAAATAAAGTAAGTATTTATTCTAATTCAAATTTTCAACTTTAGGGAAATGATCTTGAAAACCAAAAATGTTGTCCTAGTGATCTTATACCTGATGAATCAGATGGTACCATAGATCGTCACAAATTTATGGATTTGTGATTACTGGATTTTCCATAGCCATGTTCTCTACCACTCTCCATCAGAACATGATGGTTAGATTTCTCTTCCATATCCATATTTTCACCTATGTGGAAACCCAATGATTAGTTTATTTGGGTAACCGTTACGTTTCATACTTTTGTTTTTAAAGATTGGTTTTGATATTCCTTTTTACGATGTGGGTTTCTATTAAAGAAACTTTCGAATAGTAAACCATTTATAACCCCGACGAATTTCGAGGGCGAAATTCATTTTAAGGGGGGTAGAATGTAACAGCCCAGGATTTTATAAAAAAATATTCTTTTTAATTTTATTAATGTCTTGTGTTGTACGCTACACCAAAAGGATCTTGCACAACACGCATCCTTGTCTTGCCTTGCATTACACGCAATCACAACCTTCCTCGATAGCGTGTGTTGTACGCAACACCGACTTTCACTAAACAACGATGTGCTATTAAAATATTATTAAAACTAGTCGTTATGAATAGTAATAACCACTTTTTAAAATTCTGTAAATCTTATTTTTTCAAAATGAACTTCATTCTTGGATTCGGAGTATCGAATTTAGCCTAAGGTGAAATTTTGGTACTTTTCAGATAACTTTCATATTCTGATGAATAGTGAAAATTACTAAAAACAACTTTTTTAATCGAAATAATTAATATTGATAAATCATTCATTTGAGTGGTTTTAAAGTATATTTAGAATATATTTTTTACAATTTAATACAATGTTGGTCGTTGGATGTAATTTCACATTTAAACTAGACATAAACAAGTGTCAATCTTTTGATAGATATTGTTTCTTAAAAACACGCTATTTGTTTTAACAGCGGGATTTCATTATAAAATTAATTAATGCAACTTTTATGTTATGAATTTGGTAAAATAGACTTCATTTTTGAATTCTGAATATGAAATATATCTTGGGATGAAATTTTGGCATTGTTCTGAAAAACATCAATTTTTGATGAATAGTGAAACTACTAAGTGGTAGGTTAAAAAACTGAATTTTGCATAAAACATAATTTTACCGCTTCTGTGAATGGAATTTCGAAAATCCGAGAGACACGGTCAATATCAAGGACTAAAATGTGGTTCAATGAGATGAAAATAATTTTTGGTGAATAGTAACTTTTTACTTTTTTTACCGCGGTTAATAGTAAATAGGGTAACTAAGGGTAAATATGATATTAATATTACCCTAACACATGTCCTAATTCTATTGGACAACTGTAATTCGACCAAAAACAAACTTAGGAATAAAATATGACCATTTAGGCCCACTTGGATTAGATTAGGACATTTATTATTAATTTATTTAAAGAAGGGTTAAAGTAGTTAAAATCAAAGTTTAATAAGTAAATAATTTTTAATATGGGGTTATACATAAGATAAATTCGATTGTAAATATTCTTTAGAAAGATAAAAATATTTACTACATGATGGTATTTTATTTGTAATTTTTAGACATCAAATAATTTAATTTATTTATGACACAAAGATGATGCAGTAATTATCTTATTAATGAAATATTGACATAATTGATGTTATAAACACAAAACGAAATATAATTTGAGACTTTTTATGAATCCCACTAATTTTCTAGGTTACTATGATATATTAGTGTTGATTTAATCAACTTGGTTCAAACATATAATTCTGTTATGACTTTCACAAAAATCATATATCAAATAGTGTCAAAATTGACACAAAATAGTTTTTAAATCAAATATTATATTATTAATTGTTATTTTATTCTTAAAAATCTAATGATCGGCCAAATGACTTAGATAAGGATATATATATTAATAATAAACAATTTGGGGTTCGTTTGGCATGTTATAGTAAGTGTATTAACCATATAGTTAAAGAAAACAAAAAGACACGGTAAAAGTTAAATTAATTAACTTAGAGTTAAACCTAATTGATAAGGTTAAAATAATACCCTAAACTTGTCTAAATCCTATTGGTTGATAGGATTTCGACCCATCCCCACTTTAGCTTCGAAATAAGACCCTTTGGAACCATTATAAACCGATTTTGACTTTAATATAAAATAATATTTTGAGATATTCCTAAGGTGCCCCTCTCCTCCCTTATAAAAGGACACCTCCTCCCCCTCCTCCTCACACCAATTTGAGCACTCAAGCTCGGCCAACCCCTGCCAAAATCCCTTCTCCACTTCCCTAGCAACATCCTAGAGGTTCTGGTCTTCCTCAAAGACCAATTCTAGTGCCCTAAGAGGAGGTCTCAAAGAGGCACTTCAAAGAAGAGGTAATTACCGTTACCAATTCTTTCATCTTTATTTCTTCTTCCACTTCTTCTTCTTAGGTTGTTTCATTATGAAGTAATAACATCAGTATCACTCATATACTGATATGTTATTATAAGTATGAAACAACCCTATTTCACCATCTATCCATCATACGGAAAAAGAAATCACCGCGCGTGCGTACGTACGGAATACCGTCTCCACGCCGTGGTGTAATCTATTTTCCACCACCACCTTACATGGATGGGTATAATGGTGTAAAGAATAACTATACGTAGTTATTACAACATCATATTGATTCTGATATATTGTATAATCCACTCCAATTCAGTTCAATATTTATGGAAATGATATCATCGCTCGTGCGTACGTACGGACTACCGTCTCCACGACGCGATGAGATTCATTCTCCATGTTAACCATTTAAGAATGATTATAATGTATATATAAGAAATAATAATGAAATATATGACATTATAAAGCTACTGGATTTATGTATATATATACATATGTATGTCATCTACTTACTTCCATTTCAAGACAATAAGGAAAGAAAAACAGCGTTCATGCGTACGTACGGACTACCGTCTCCATGAACGGTGTTTTTCATTTTATTTATCTATCTATCATATATATATATATATACTGAATATATATGATATATAAATCATATTTTATATTCTGGAAGTAAGTAAATCATGATATAAGTAATAATGATGTCAAGAACAACAAGTCAAAACACCTACGATAAATGAAACGATTTTACCCAAAACGCTTCTTTAACATGGAATTTACAAAAGAACGGGTAATATAATGTCATAAGTGAACCATATATGATATCATAACAATGAATATGATTCTGTAATAAGTCAATGACATTATTTAAATCATTATACAGGAGGTTCGGACACATACGAAGCAAATTGGACCTAAGGTAAGGGAAATATCACAATCTCATTTTTATCCGAGATTGTTTATTCGTAAGTATTTACTGGGGTGTATTTTATCATCCACATCCATGTTTCCTCAATATGTAATATTATTTCCATCCATCTACAATGTTTTAAATCCAATTTTACCCTTTGGTGAGTTTTTAGTAAAAGATATGAAAGGAATCTTTTGTCGTTTTTCGTACGAGGTACATTTTGACTTTTTCGACAAAAGTAAAAAAGAATGTTTTTTTTAAACTTATACGGCACGAACGGATTTCTACTATTTTATGAAGCCTTATTTTCATGAAGCTTCCTCTAAAAGATTTCATGACTATTTTCAATAAAATATCTTTCTTTTAAAATTGCATGATGTTTTGTGAAAATAAATTGATTTTGAAAAAGAAAGGATATTTTCCTCAAGAATTCAATTCAAGTGTTTTATCAAAATTATTTTCCATCTAAGATAATAAAGGGTTCTTTTTTTTATCCCTTTAATTACATTGATTTGATTATGTTGTGAGGGGATTATTTTTATGAAGTCATTTGCCTTATAAGATTTATTTTATGATGTCATGATGTTTCAAGAATCCCATTTTTGTTACATGTGTTAGGCGATGATGTATGATTTATGATTATGTGGCACACATAAGAAAGGATTCATTATAAGATGGGTGGGACCTATATCTCCCTCCAATGCATTGGGTAAAGATTTTATATCTCATGAGATAGACATGGCTGGAATGGTAGGTTATACCGGTTCAGTGAAACAGGACTGAAACGAGGGTTACTCGATTCAGAAAGGGACTTTGTCCACTAAGATAGTCTTGGCAATGAGTCATGACTAACAAGAAATGATTTTCCATGATTATGTGTGCATGCCACAAAGTTTCAAGTTTCATGTTATGATTATGGTGATCTTATTTTCACTTCTATGATTTGTTCCATGTTAAGATATTATGATCTCTTTTGCAGGTTATGATTTTCAAAAAGATATGATATGATTTTTATTTCTTTTGTATACCCTTACTGAGCATTCGAGCTCACCCTTTTATGTTTTCTTTTCCCTAGGATATAATGAAAGGTTTTATTTAAAAAAAGGGAAGATCTTTATGGGAGATATTGAAGATCTTTCACCACGATTAGAAGATTACGTTCCGAGTTTCCAAAGACACTAAACTATTACGATCCTTTAGTGTGTGTTTTTGTTATGTACTAAGTATTCCGCAAATGTAATGTAATGTCCATGTACGTCAAGCTACGGGTCTCTACAGTTTTCCCCTTTGGATGGATTATTAATTGAATTTTTACTAAATTTTAACCAATTTCCTTAATATCCGTGGGACCCACTCAATGGTGTCCTTTACCAATCACTTCTAAATCACTGATGACTCTCCCAATTTTAATCAGAATAATATAATATATAATTACATATAACCACTAGCCTCATAGGGGGATAACTCGAATTAATCAATATATGTATTGTTAATTTAAAAGTATAAAAATGCCATATATTAAAACTATGTTCTCTACAACTTGATCACATGTTATCTAAGAATATACTCATGTATCTAGATTGAATTCACTTGTTTTCCTTATATTTACTATTTTTGAACTATAATCAACACTATCAAATACCCTTTTACTTATACACATATACTTTAAAGTATATATATTTTCAAGATTTTCAATGATTTTGGATTATTATTTATTGGTTAAAGGTGGGTATTGGTGTTTGGTATGTAAGAGTTAGGGTGAGGTAGGGATATGGGACATTTTGTATCTTTTTAGGTAATTCAGTACCACCGACCAGTTAGAGGGAAGCCATCTTCTTATTGGGGTAGCTCTTGGGAAGAATTAATTCCTCCAAACAACCACTAAAAAATTAGTGGAGGGAACCAACTATCTAGTTCCATACATCGGTGTCTAGAAAGGCTAAACACTTTATGTAATGTTTTTTATACAGACCACAACTAACATTTATCTCATTATCTATTGAATTAATATTAACCTAGGATCAATATCATGCATATTTAGAGTTCTCCTCACCCCTTACAACACCACTATTCGTGGCCCAAATAATGGTTTAATACTGCATTATTCACCAGATTTGTTCATCTTCATTATTGATCAGTACAATTATCTTATAATAAATAAAAATAGGTGATATAATATAGGTTTTGATCAGATCTAGTGGTTTTTTAATTGTCTAATGAGTGATATTTTGATCATTTATTGAATCATCACCTGGATATTGAGAGTTGTCATTTTCATATTAATTGGACCAAGATCATTATCTCTAGCAGACCATCTCTGGTATGTTTCACCTTGACCAACCTTTATGTTGTGGTAACATCTTAATTTTGATTTTAATGGTAAAATTAATATTAAATTGGGAGTTCTTTTAGGTTATTTTGGTGATTTAGTTTCAGGGAAGTGACCCTTTATATTTATAATCATTGGGGTTAAGTTAGTTTGACATTGAAATTATCTTAATCAGTATATTAGTTCCCCACATGTTTTTTTGGAGTGTGTTTGTGTCCCAATGAGATATAATTTTGATTCATGGTCACATGAGGTGTGCATGTGTAATCCCACTAAGTCCTATGTTGGATATTATTCTCCCATTTTAACTTTTTTGGATTAATATTTTTACATTACATGATGCCTTTTATATAATTAGTATATTGAATCATATATACAATTCTCTATAAACTGCAGTTGAGCTGCAGGTGGTGCCTATCAGACTCTCCCCAAGTGGGATGTGTTAATCATTATTCATCATGTAATCATTTTATCCTAACTAGAAATATTCTCCAATCATGTTTTTGGTACATCCATTATATGAGGATATGTTTGGAATATGATCGATGGTCCATCTATCATGGAACCAAAGATGGTAGAACTAATCCTTGAAGACCAGACATATGTTGTGAACTTGAATGTGATATTTTCTTCTATTTCTTATTTTTAATTTCATTGAATGAATTAGTGCATCTTATGAATGTATGTTAAGGATATTTTTTCACGTATATTAAATCCTTGAACTCAAACATTTATCAATAAAATTAGTGAGATTATAGATTTTATAACATGGTATTAAAGAAGGGAATGGTCCCCATCGTGTGTGGTTGAATAGGATGGTTTGAGGATGTTGGACGCTGTTGGAGGGAGTTGAGTCTGTATGTCTCTATATTATTCTAGTTTTTAAATTAAATCATTATTTGTTTCTTTTTTTTTTGTTTTATCTATATATCTGGAATCCCATAATGATACCACATGTGAGGGTTTATATTATTATGTTGGTACTATAAGGAAGATTTATTTTTTAATTATTTATTTTTTATAGGCTATCACATCCTTAATGTTTCTTTGATTTTCTCCTGGAACCAAGATAATTGTGTCCCCATGTTGTTCTGAAGGCGCTCAATATTATTCAGTAAGATCTTATATACTTGGAGGCACACATGATGTCATGTGGTAGTCCTAATCGATTCTAGTGGTTTGGGTCAATGTGTTGAAAAATAGAAGTAGAGCTATGTTTTTAACTTTTTTTGATTATTTGACTAGATTTCGGACACGGTATGTAACATATTGCCCCATCCCATTGGCTTGAAAGGGATGAGGAATGCTACTTTTCCTTAAGAGATGTTTCTAAGGCACCAATGAAGGAAAATAAATGCTGAGTGCTATGAGAATAAATTGTGGATGGATTTTACCTTGATATAAAAACAACCAACCCAATATTTCATTACTAAAGAAACAATATGATACATGTTAACATAGTAATCCATACCATAAA
Source organism: Viscum album (assembly GCA_963277665.1). NCBI lineage: Eukaryota > Viridiplantae > Streptophyta > Magnoliopsida > Santalales > Viscaceae > Viscum > Viscum album. The sequence goes on from OY728128.1 coordinate 1,486,603,972, forward strand.
TTTCTTAAATACAACCAAATTGTTTCATACAAATCATAAAGACCAATACAACTAAATACAAAATAAGAGTACCAAGAAGAAGACTACACAATAATACCCCAAAGAACGTGGACATTTCCCATACCTCCACACCTAGCTCTACACTCCAAGCACCACAACATCACCCAAGAATCATGCAGAATCGCTAGAAAATCGAGATTATTTTATATTACCTATGTCCCAAAATAAATCATCTACAAAAGTACCAAATTGAAAAAGTATGGGAAGAGTACAAATAATTAGTAGGTCTTCCCCAAATGAAATACCTACACATTCCACTTGGATGAAACTGTTAGCACATTTATGTAAATAATTTTATATAAAACATTAAACAGTGAAACCATTTCCACAATCCAAGCATACCCTTACCAAGACACCTTCTCCCTAACCATGAAACCCATAGGAGAGCCAACAACCATGCTGTATTCCATTTCAGTTGTTTTCATTAGCACAAAAATTTCCATCTTACATAGATACACACAACAAGGTAACAAACATGGTGGAACTTATCATCCTAACCTGTTTACTACATTCCAAATCAAGAGGTACTTACCACACTCCTGTACTTTATGGAGGACCTTCAATCCACACAGAATCCTTTTTTTATCATGAAATATCTCTCCCACTTCACATCATTACAATCACAAGCACAACATTCACAATCCAAAAACCAAGAATATAACACACCAAGGCCTTAACAACAAGCCAATAACCATTTCATAATCAAAAATATCTTGAATAATCATCCATGCCATAACACATATCAATAAGGAAACCCATTTTTATGGAAAATTATTTTCTAAAAGCATTTACATAAAAAAACCAACGTTAGTTATTTTAAAATCAACATTTCAAAATCCAACAACAAGAACATTTCACCATAAAACCACCCTTCTCCAAAAAATCCAAAAAACATTAAAAAATAGATTTCTAACCAAATTCACACACCATATACACAACTAATTAAAATAGAAAAAAATTAATTGTAATTGAAACCACTAGATATAACCATGTGGAGTCGAGAGAGAAGACCCCTACCTTTAGGGTTTCGACGAATTTGATCCACAAGCAATCTACCCCAATCCAGACAAACACTACACTAAAACCAATATAGATATAGTTACCTATCATAATAAATCCATAAAATCAACCCCAAGGGAAAAAACCATATATTTATACAACATGGGTGTAGATCTAGATAACCAAGGGAGAGGAAAATGTAGATCTTGAGAAAACCACAAATAACTAAATGAGGAGCGTTACTGGAGGAGAATCAGATCAACCACCCCAAGAAAACCCTTAGATTTTCTTCTAAAATGAGTGGGAGATCACCCATAACCCTTGATAAGAGGAAATACTATGTGATTCTTGAATGAGATATTGTTTCAGTGTATTAAGAAAAATCATGTCTAATCCCAAATTTTTAAAAACTCATATTTACAGTCTGCGCGGTTAATTCACACATTTAAACAAACTGTGCGCAAACCGTGTGACTGATGCTGCCTCGAAAAGGAATATTTCATTAGATCCTCACATGGTTTGACAAACCATGTGCAAGATGTGTGTAACCCCACTACCCACATGGTATCATCTCCCATAGTTTCCCTTAACTGTGCTCTAACTGTGCAGCCTTAAAAAGGCATCCAACATGTTCCAAAAACCTCCCAAACTCTCTTATCCTCTTACCGACACATCCCAAGAACTTTAAACACATAAAAAGTCATAACAAAGGCTATATACCTCACACTGATGGGTGACATACTCTCCCCACTATTAGATTTCCATCATAATAAAGTTGATAACAATTGTTTTTCTGAATGAGCTCCGACCATTTCATGACCATATCTTTTTTACCGCTCCCTTTTCTTCTCTTAAATCTAACCATGATACCACAAAACCCAAAAAAACGGATTATTTCACCATGAAATACATTCTCCTACCTCTCCACTATTTGAACTATTACGTGCACCATGGAATCATCATGTTCTAGCTCAACATGATCCCAACAAATCACATGGTCATGATTCAACTAATACCTTTTCAATTGAAACAAATGAAAAAAATTGTGCACTATGATAAACTATGACAGAAAAACCAGATGATAAGACACCTCTCCAATCATCTCAAGTATCTCAAAATACCCAATATACCTTGGAGATAACATACCCTTCATTCCAAACTGATAATTTCCCAACCTAGGAAAGATTGTCAAAAACACATGATCACCCACCTCAAATGACAACGGTCATCGACAATGTTCCAAATATGATTTATAAAAAATTTGACCCATTTACAACATATTTACGATCAACCTCATTTTTCTGTTGTCTCTTAGATATTGCTCAGTCTAATCATCAAAGTCTCACTATTTCCACCCAACATAATAGAGAATGACACAGAAACCCATTTAATTCCTCAAACGGAGCCATATGTATTGGAAAATGATAACTGTTAATATAGGATAAATCCACCAACGGTAAGTGATCATCCCATGAACCACTAAAATATATCAAAAAAGCCCTTAAAATATCCTCCAAAGTTTGTTTAATCCTATTGGATTGGCCATCCATATGATAATGATACGTCGTGCTAATCATCAATAGTTTCCCAAGGGCTTGCTGAAATGATTTCAAAAAACTAGATGTGAAAATCGTATCTCTATCTAATACAATTAAAACTAGAACTCCATACCTCTTTGACACTTCTTTGATATAGATTTTGGATATATATGTCATCGAATAAAATTCATGTATCATGATGAAATGGACTAATTTTGTGAGCTGATCAACAATCACCCATATAACATTGTGTTTCCTGACCATTATCAGGAGAACTGTCACAAAATCCATAGTTATTTTCTACCATTTTCATACCGAGATAGGTAAAACTGCAATATTCCTACTGCCTACTGATGCTCTACCTTGACCTGCTGATAAATCAGGCATCTTGAAACAAACTCATCCACGCCCCGTTTCATACCAACCCACCAAAACTGTGATTTCATCACCTTATACATCTTTTTAATTCAACGATGGAAAACACACCTAGAATGATGATAATCCTTGAGATGTTCCTCCAGACAATCCCTTGGTACCACCATCATATTCCTAAAAAATAATACCGAATTATCATTCAGTTACCAACACTCAATGGTCTCCCCACGATTGATTTTCTACCTCATTGACATACACTAGGAATCAGATGTCTGTGCCTCATTAACTAAACCAATGATTTCATGAACCAAAGAAACTAGAAAGAAGACCACTCTTACACTATAGTCCTCACATTCCAACTGCATGTTGTAAATGAAAGACATCAACTGCCAGTGATCTAATACCTGTTTCACTACTCGAGCATATGATTTTAAAATTAATGAAATGATATAGAATTTCCCTTACCGTATTTGTAAATTAAGTCAAAATAAATCATGTGGACATATTCAATCCATATTCATTACCTCATGTTCAGATCTCTATTTGATAAAATATTCTTTAACCTCTTGTGATTTGTAAAAACTATGAATTTCTCACTAAAGAGATAACAACACCACATTTTTAAAGCATGGACCACTACGACCAACTCCATATCATGTGTTGGGTAGTTATTATCATGAAACCTCAACTTCTAGGATCCATAAGCAACCCCATGACCCCTACATTAGAACACACCCCAACCCTGATCATGATGCATCACAATACACCACACACCCTTTCCCTGGTTCTTGATAAAACACATTTGGTCCTGATGTAGGGTGACCCTTTATCTAATAAAATAATTTATGACACAGATCATCCCATTGAAATGGGATATTATTTCTTTTGAAATATTTCATTGGTGAAGCCAATCCTGGGAAATAAAAAATTAAACGACCATAATATCCCACTAGACCAAGGAAGCTCCATATCTCAAAAATATTATTTGGCAGTTTCCATTAGAAAACAACCTATATATTTTCTAGATCAACTTAAACATCTTTCTCAGAAATAACATTTCCATGTAAATTAACCTCCTGAATCCAAAAGTCATAGTATGACAATTTGGCATACAACCGATAATCCCTCAAGATTTCCAACACTAACGCCAAGTTCTTCGTATTATCCACCATTTTACTCAAATAAAAAAGTTTATAATCCATAAATACCACCCTAAAAAATCTAGATATCTTTGAAATATCTGATTCATCAATTCCATAAACACTGCTAGTGTATTTGTTTGGCCAAAGGGCATAACCACATACTCGTAATGGACATATCTAATTATGAAAGCTATTTTCAGAGTATCATCCTTCCTAACCCAAAACTGATGATTCCCTAACCATAATTAAATCTTGTAGAAGCACTATGATCCCCTAAAATAGTGCAACAAATCATAAATTCAAGGAAACGGATATCCGTTTTTTATCATTACATAATTAAGTCTACAATAATCAACACAGATCCGTAGAGTTCCATATGCCTTTTTAACAAAAAAAATGTTGAACTGCCCATGAGGATGTCCTAGGCTTGATGAATCCTTTGTTTTCTAACTCTTCCAATAGCACTTTTAATTATCGCAATTCTGTTGGTGCCATACGGTAAGACAAAAGTGAGATAGGACGGATCCCAAGATAGATATCAATTGCAAACTGTACTTCTCCCATAGGTGGAAGCCCTGAGGATTCATTGAGAAATAAATCCATTAAATGATCCACAATAGTCGGAAGAACAATCTCTTCAACAATTTACACTAGTTTCACCCACAAGGTCACTAACTAATTTGATATCGTGCCATCCACTAGTTCAAACAAGCATGTTTCACCTTGCTTCTCACACTTCTCCCCCCTAAAGAGATGTATAATTCCTTCCTCCATCCCAAAACTAACTGTTCATGCATATAAATCGATGTGGGCCTTAAAAATTCAAAATAATCCATTCCCAAGAATATATCATAAGAATTATTCCCCAGCACTGAGAAATACCACATCAATACGATGTCATCCAAAATTAAACAACATGATCTACATAGGAAGGCTCATCACTCTCTTTGACCTAGATGTGTTTTTAGTTTCAAAATAGAAGGCATCATTTCCACATTTAAACCCAATAAATAAATTATTTGAGAAGCAATAAAAGGGTAGGAAGAACCCGTATGAAATAAAGAGTGCATCAATGTGGAATTTAAAACCACTATACATTACAACATGGATGGTCCCAACTGATCATCGACCGCAACCTGCTCATCCCCAAAAAACTGCTTTCTTACCACACTATACTCTTTATTACCCTTTGGTGATGTCATGGTATCTCTAGAATCACCATTACCAACATTACTTAATTTTCAAGGGGTATGTTGTTGTCCATGTCCTGTCAAAGAATAAGATACAAGTGACCCCAAAAGAGTGTCACAAACACTCGGCCTCATAGCATTATGGAAGTACCACTGAAGATGCCCCAACTTCATGTAGTTATGAAATGATCTAGGTTTTGTCATACAATCCCACTTGATGTGCCCCATAGAGCCACAATGAAAACATCCCATCTTACTCTGAGGATTCAGAGGAAGATTCATCAATCCTATCATCAGATTATATGTTGTAATATCACCGTGGAAATAAGAGTCCATCTTCATCTTGAACTGAGCGATTGTGTTCCCACTATTCACCATGGGTACCAACATACTTCACACACATGTGTCCCCCAAAATATCCTATTCAGCAATGGTAGCTCTATTCACCATTTTGGTGTAATCATTTATACACAACATTGCTATCTTGGAACAAATTTCTCCCCTCAACCCAACTTCAAAAATTCATGCCTTAAATGATGTACTACCCACTACATCAAGTGAAAATGGTACTAAGTTCATAAAACTATCTTTATATTTTGTTAACTCAATGTTACCTTTCTTCAAACTGAAGAAATCCATTGTATACTGAATTTTGAACATATGAGTGTAGAATTGTTTGTTAAACAATTCCTCAAATCCCTCCCATGTTACACCATGGTACGCCCTAGCTTGGATTACCAGCTCTTACCACTGAAGGAAAATAACTTCCAACATGTATGTGGATATCCTCCCCTTCAGATCTACTAGTGTTCCCAAAAATTCAAGTATCCTATTCATTCTGTTTAGCCACACTTCATCCCTTTCTAGTTCCAAATCACCACTAAACATATGTGGATTCTTCATTTGAAACTGAACTGCATGATTCACATGATTTGGTTCATTCACATTATTCCCCCTTTACACAACTTGGAATGCTTTCACTATACGTATCACTAGCTGCTGGTTCACCAGAGGCTCAGGTGCAACCACATTTTCAGCATCTTTCTCCAGTTGGCCACTATGACACCTACCCTATTCCATTTATATCAATATAAAAACAACCATATTCCCCACTCCCTTAACAAGAAAGGGTATAAAATTTCCAAATAAAATTAAATAAAAACTATCCCAACCCTGATTTCCACATGTTCTCATTTTCCATATTTCACAATGCTGAAAAATCCCCCAGGTTTTTAAAATCAACCCATTTTCAATATACCACTAGTTTCCATGTTTCAAATCCATCCATTTTAAAAAAAATTCAGATTTTCCAAAATCCACACATTCACATCACCCAATAAATCAGTATAACCTCCATGAAATATGAATCCTAGAGGGAAGCCATTTCAACCATCCAAACCATGCTCATCTCATTGGATACACCCACGAAAAAGATATTTCTATTTCCTATAAGTGTCTCTAAAACACATATATACCCAACTCCCTGGTAAAATAGAGTTCAACATAAAAGGGTTATAAATATTCTTTATGATATACATTCCATCTTCAGACAATGCTATATCTTGCTACCATCCTGACTCATGGAATATTCCAGGAAATAATGTCAATACCAAGACCAATGATCAACACCAAGGACCAAATGAACTCTCTCACTTGAAAGACAAGGTCCTAACAAACTAATACCACCTGTAACATCCTGCCCCGTCCCATTGTCCTAAGAGGTTAGAGGAATGCTACATGGCCTTAAGCGACATTTCCCAGGTGCCAAAGGCGGGAAATAAATGATGGAGGTTTTAAGAATAAATTATGGATTGATTTTCCGTTGAGATAAAAACAACCAACCCAACAAACCAATACTAATAAAACTATATAATGCATGTTAACATAGAAATCGAAACCAAAAATTTCCAAAATACAACAAATTTGGTCCATAAAAATCCCAAATACCAATACAACTAAACCCAAAATCAGAGTACCAAGAGGAAGACTCCCCAACAAGATCCCAAATAACATGGACACCGTCCATAGCTCCACACCCAGCTCCACTCTCCTATCACCATAACATCACTAAATCATCATGGTGAATCACTAGAAAAATGACATACATTACTCTGAACTATGTCCTATAATACAACCTCTCTAAAAGAACCAATGTTCCAAAACATGGGGTGAGTAAAAACACTTAGTATGTTTTCCCTAAATTACTTCCCTACACATGCCACTAAGAGGAAACTGTTAGCACATTTATATAAAGAAATTTATATAAAACATTAAATAATGAAACCATTTCCACAAGATAAAAATAACCTTACCAATCTATTTTCTCCCAAACAATGAAACCCAAAGAGATCCGACAACCATTCCATAGATTATTTCACCCAATTTCAATAGAAAAACAATTTTCGTCTAGAATATTAACACAGAACAAGGAAACAAACATAATGTAACTTCCCATCCAAACATGTTTACTACTTTCCAAATCAAGTGGTACTTTTAGCGCACCTATCCTTGATGGTGGCCCATATTTCCACTATCCATCCTCTTTTTATCATGGTACTCCCCACCAACATCACATAATTTCAATTCCAAGAATAACATTCACACTCCAATAACCAAGCATATAACACACCAAGGCCACAACAACATGCCAATAACCATTTCATAATCCAAAAAATCTTTAATAATAATCCATGTCATATAAAATTTCAATAAATTAACCCATTTATGTTGAAATTTTTTTTCTCAAACCATATCCATAAAACTAGCCAAGTCACGAATTTTAAAATAAAAATTTTAAAATCAAACAACAAGAACATTTCACCATAATACCTATTTTCCCACAAAAATCATCAAAACATTACCAAATTGATTTCCAACCAAACTCACACATCACAACCATAATTTATTTTAATCCAAAAAAATAAATTTTAACCAAAACCACCTGTTATAACCATGTGGAGTTGAGAGTGAAGCCACCGACCTTTTGGGTTCTAGAGAATTCAACTCACAAGAAAACACACACAAATCCCGACAAAATCTCCACTAAAACCACTCTAGATATACTCCCTATCATCCATAATCCTTAAAATCAACACCCAAGGCAACAAAATCCCTAGATATACACAAAAAGGTTGTATATATAGAAAACCGACAGAGAACAAAGAGTAGAAAAATAGAAATCCACAAAAAAATAAGTGAGGAGATTTACCAGAGAAGAATCCACTCAACCAAACTAAGAAAACCCTACAATTTTCTTACAAAATGATGGGGAGATCACCCATAACCCATGAGAAGAGAAAATCCCGTGGGAGACTCCAATGGGGAGATTTTGGGTGTATTTTGGGCAATCCCAACTAGTCCCAAATTTTAAAAAATCAATTTTTACGGGCCTCTTAGTAAGCTCATATGGTTAGAGAAACTGTGTGCTAACTGTGCACAATTTTTTGCCTCAATGGGGAATCTTGCATGACTTCCTCACATAGTTAGACAAACCATGCACAAACCATGATTAACCCTACAGCCTATAGGGTTTCATCTCACATGGTTTCACCAAACTGTACTCCAACCATGCAGCCTTAAAAATGCTTCCAAAAAATTCCAAAACCCTCCCAAACTCTCCCAACCTATTCCCAAATAATCCCAAGCACTTTAAACACATAAAAAGGCATAAAAAAGGAAATATACTTCAAAATGGTGGTTCTACATGGTTTACTGGAGTTAGGATGGGTGGTACTTAGTTTGGGGAACTATATCATTTTTTTCCAACACTGTATAGAAGACCTATGAGTTTCATATAATATGGGATTCTATAATGTTTGTGTTTGATGTTACCATTGATTAAATTCATAAATGGAGATGCATATTAATGTTATGTGAAAAATTATATGATTTGGTATGTGTTCATGCATCATGTTAGGAATGTTGAATCAAAAGACATATACTTTTTTATTTCATTAGATAGATCCAATGTAATTAAATACTTGTTTAAATTTTTATATGTTCTTTGGGGAATTATTTCATCCATTAATTCGTTTGAGCATATTTTATTTTTTACCTAACTGTATTTATGTTGTTATGACTAATGTGTTGGTTTTGGAGGTTGTTCATTGGTTATGGGTGGTTCATATGAGGTTATGTATTCTTTATGTGGTTATTCCCTTGGATTGAATTCTTTTTCTTTCTAGTGTTCTATAATTAATCTAATTGTTTTATTTTTTAGTTTTTCTTATTCTTTGTTCTTGGAATTTTTTTTTAAATGTAACAACATAGAAGTATTTCATAGCTAGTCTCACCACTTGTTCATAAAGAGTACTATAGTGATCATGTTCCCTTATTTTCTCCAATGGTTTAAGAAAAAGGACTCTTTAATACAAGAATATTTAACCTAGAATTATTCAAGGAAGATAATACCACAAGGGGAAGACAATGACAGATAATTACATTCATGAATTTCATATTTAACTCCACTATACTTTATGGTCTATGAAGGACCTAATTATGTGGAGGAATTTATATTGTTCATCAATAGTAAATTTTAATTGATTAATATTATGTCTTCCCACAGTTTTATTACATAACTTTTCATTACATTTTACAAATAGGGGATCTTTAAAGTCTAGTGTCTTGGAAATCCAGAACATAATACATGAAAATATCATAAAAAATTCTTCTAATCCACTTGTAAGGAATCATCATAGATTAATATTATGTAAAATTGCTATATCTTATAACCTGGAGACATACATCAAAGGAAAGGGTGAGCAGAAGGCCCGGTAAGGAAAACAAGGGAATCAATTTACTTGTGATATCAATATGAACATGATAAAAACATAAATAACTGAGAAACAAAAGTATAGGAATATCATAAATAAAATAACATGAAACATAACTTTCATATGGGGTAAAAACATTTCATTTATACATTCATGAACATATCTCCAAGGTACAACCCCGAGGTGTCATAAAAATTACCAACATTATTCACCAAGGTATCGTGAAACATGTCATCTCTAGAGATTAAATTATTTACCCAATGCATTGGAGTGATATCAGAGAAAACCCATAATAGTTATTTATTATCATTTGATCCAAATATATCGTAATAAAAATTTTCGTAAATAACCCATAGAGAATAAAAGAAATGGGTTTCATTTCTAAATCACGACGTTTTAAAAAGTACTTAAAAATAAGATCATTATGTCATTTATAACCCATAGAAAGGGAGTGAGGGTTATATGTATTTCAATTACAGAATAAAATACATCTTTTTATTTGTATTTATGAACATTCATAGAAACAAAATAGGCATGGGTATTCACATAAATAAAACAAGAGAATTTCATAAGAGAAAAAGAGATAAATTTGAGACGAAATTTCTGCTGCATAACGACTATATGACATGGTTTTAGAAAATAATAAAAAAATAGGGGAAAAGGGACTACCATACATAAAGGAATAATTTAATACTATAGGTACATAATAAAATAGAAATAAGATCATGGTTTGGAAATTTGGATGACATACCGCATGAAAAATAAACTTGAAATGAAAGAGAAAATGGGATTTCTTTTAGGAATATTCGACAGCCTAATGACGTCACTAAAAATTTCATAAAAATAATTAATTGGAGAAGAAAGGGTCACTCATAATTTGTACATGAAATGTAATGTATCAAAGATATAGTAGAAGAATCCTCCAGATAATAAAATGGTACTATAAGACATATCATAAAGGAATTCATGACTTAAAATTGGAGGGTGAAAGGATCCCTTACCTTGAAGAGTAACTTTGAAAGCTTGAAGGTCGAGACCATGAGAGGAATGAGGGAACTTTGTAAGGATTATAGAGAGAGGAGGGAAAGTTTTTATTAACTTAAATGGATTTTAGTGAAGAGGAAGTGGGGGATTGGGTGGTTTAATATAGGAATTAAGAGGGAATTGTTTATTATTTAGGTTTGGGACACCTCACATTAAACTAAACAAAACCACAAACCAGCACATGATTTTTTCCACTGTTTTCTTCCAAATGGGATTGTAAGAAAATATTTTATAAGGTAAATGGTCGAACTTTTTAAAATAATAGTGTTTATTATGTGGAGGTGAGTCACACTCTCAAGGAAAACAATTTAAAAGGGCAAAATTTTATATAAGTCTTGGAGGGTCCACTAAATATTTTTAAAATAAATCAAACAAACCCAAAATCGCATTATTTTAATGGTATAAAATATATTGGTAGATCATATAGATTATATTATTTTATTAGATCACTATTGGGTCATTATGATGTCATAAAACACATTATATATTTATACAATATTTAATTTTTACCTAAAAATTTAACTGTCTCAGAAAATTTTGAAAAATTCACAGTTGGATAATTTCAATGTACCAATTACACAGATTATATTTATCTTACCTAAATAAATTTCTAAATATTTTAATTTTCACTTTTAAAACAAAAACCGACATTTATCAAAAATTCATGGTTTTTGAAAAAAATACCTTTCAAGCCTTAATTAAAATTACAATTTCATTCATAAAATTAGACGATCATTTATTTTTAATAAAAATTAATTTAATAATAATAATATTTTATTAAAATATTATTTAATTCAAAAATCCATTAATTTATCAATATAGAATTCTTAGTTTAATATTTAATTAAAAATTTAATTTGTGATTTCAAAAATATTTAAAATGTAAAAATAATAAAATGAAAGTAAATTTATTATTATATAAAAAAATAATGCACATAATGATAGTACTAGGGTCTTGTTACATGACCCCTTAAAACCCCAGAATATGTCCTTAGGGTAAGGTGTACCATGGTGATAGACTCTTGGGGTGGCTCGAATAACATTGCTCGAGTGGTAATCTCAATCAACTTAGACATCTCCCATAGGTCGTTCTACTTGATCTTAACGTATTCAAGCTTGGATTGGGCTTAGTAAAGATGAATGAGAAAAGATGAAACCTCATTTCTGAGCTCTGTTAAATGGGCTTCATATGGGGAAAGTATACCGGATGATTCTATCTTTTCCTTTGTCCGAGTAAAAATAATTGGTTAAATCCATATATTTATAGTAATCATGTGATCATTGTTCAACGAATATATTAGCAATAGTCACAGTTCTTAACGGTATTTGATAATTAAAAAACCTGAAACAAAAGAACTTCATATGTCGTATAACAATTTCACATATTAAGACATTTAATTAGATGAAGATGGATTTACATTAACAGTAGTTTCAGTCATTACAATCTTCCACCTTAAGAAATTTCATCCCCGATATTTTAAATCATACTCTAAAAAGAGAAAATGTGTGGGTAATTATGCCTCATAGACTCCTTCGGTTCCCATGTGGCTTCTTTGCATTTGTGGTTCCTCCACAACTTCTTAACAAGTATGGTAGTCTTGTTACGTAGAACCTTGTCTCTACGATCAAAGATCTCTACCAGTTGATCCTCATAAGATAGGTCATGTTCCAGGTTTACCACCTCTGGGTTTAGTACATGTGAAGGGCCAGGTATGTACTTCCTCATGAGAGATACGTGGAAAACATCATGAACTTGTGAAAGATTTGGAGGAAGTGAAAGCCGACAAGCCACTAATCCCACGTGATCAAGGATTTCACAGGGGTCAGTGTACCTAGGGCCGAGATTTCCTTTCTTCCCAAACCTCATGACTCTCTTCCAAGGTAAAATCTGAAGAAAGACTTTTTCACCAACAATAAACTCCAAGTCCCTTTGATGGTAGTCATCATAGATCTTTTGCTGACTCTAAGAAGCCTTTATGTGTTGTTGGATGGCATGTACTTTTTCTATAACGTATTGTTCAAGATCAGGCCCAATAAACTTTCTCCACCCAGCTTCATCCTAATAAGTAGGAGTTCTACTTCGCTTCCCATATAGAGCTTCATAGGGTGTTATTTAAATACTCGAGTGGATTCTATTGTTGTAAGAGAACTAATATAAGGGTAGATGTGGATCCCATACACATTTATATTCTATTGAGCATATTCTCATAATGTCCTCATGTATTTGAATAGTCTTTTCAGATTGGCCATTAGTTTGAGGGTGATAGGCTGTACTGAAATTGAATTCATTTCGTAGATCATGTTGATGACTTCTCCAGAATTTTGATGTGATCCTTGGATCATGATCAGATATGATAAAAAGTGGAACTCCATGAAGCATTACAACTTCTTTCATGTAAATCCTGGAAATTTGATCAAGAGAGAAGTCTTCCAAAATGGAGATAAAATGGGAAGTCTTGGTTGATGGTCCACGAAAAGGCATATCGCATTGTTTCCTTTGGATGTTCTTTGGAGAACAGTGACGATGCCCATTGTGATATTGTCCCACTTCCATACTGGTATGGGTAGTGGTTTCAATACCCCTTTAGGATGTTTTCGCTCTGCCTTCATTGAAATAACAGACACCTTAATGTATAGTCAGCAATCTCCATTTTCATATTATCCCACCAATAATGATGAAAAAGGTCCCTATACATTTTTGTGCTCCCAGGATGTACAGAGAATGCAGAGCTATGAGATTCATCCATCAGCTCCTTATGTATTTCGAGAATAGATGGAACACATAGTATTGTATGATATTTTAGTACACCTTTGTGATCAATATTGAATTCAGTGAACTTCCCATCCTTCACAGCCTCAAACTTCTTCTGTAACAAAGGTTCTTATTTCTGAGCATTGTTGATCATCTCGAGTAATGATGGATTAGAAATCATTTGGGTTAGGTTTGATGATGTCCCTTCCCTTATAATTCCCATGTCCATCTTTAATAGGTAATTAATCCAAGGAACTTTTTTAATCCTCATCATGGAAAGAACAAATGGGTCTTTCCTGCTTAATGCATCAACAACTTTGTTTACTATTTTAGGATGATAATTAATTGAAAAATCATAGTATTTAATAAGTTCCAACCATATCCTTTGTCTCATGTCTAGTTCCTTTTGTGAGAAAATATACTTAAGACTATGATGGTATGTGTATATATCACATTTCTTTCCATAATGATAGTGCCTCCATATCTTCAGATCAAAAATGACTACAGCTAGATCCAGATCATGCATAGGATAGTTTTGCTCATTAGTCTTCAAATTCATGATGAATAAGAAATGACTTTTTCATTTTTCATGTGGACGCACCCAATCCCATTCAGAGAAGCATCACTAGAAATAATGAATCCTTATCCACTTGAGGGTTGAGTTAACACATGTATAGTAACCAATCTCTTCTTCAACTCGTGGAATCTTTTCTCATATTCCTTTGTCCAGATAAACTTTACCTCTTTTCGAGTTAACTTTGTTAATGGATAAGAAAGTTGTGAATTTTTTTCATAAACCTCCTATAATATCCCACTAAACCAAGGAAAATATAAATATCGGTTATTGTTATAGGCTGAGGCCACTCCTCTATAACTTTTGTCCTTATAGGATCAACTGTGATTTTTTTATTAGCAACAATGTGCCCCATGAAAGAAACTTATTGTAACTAAAAATAGCATTTTCTGAACCTTCCAAAAAGTATCTCCTTCTGTAGTGTTTGAAAAATAACCCTTAGATGTTCTTCATACTCCTCACAACTTTTGGTATATTTCATAATATCATCAAGAAAAACTACGAAAAATTTATCAAGGTAGTCCTTAAAGATTCTATTCATCAAATCCATAATGATTTCAGGTGCATATTTAGTCTGAAGGGAATAAAAATAAACTCATAATTCCTATATCTTGATCGAAGGTAGTTTTTGGAACATATTCTTTCTTCACCCTCAATTAATGATAACCAGAATGAAGATCAATCTTAGAGAAGAATTGAGCCCCATAAAGTTTGTCAAATAAGTCATCAATTTTTGGAAGAGGGTATTTGTTCTTTTCTGTAATAACATTCAGTTCTCTATAATCAATGCATAACTGCATCGATCCATACTTCTTCTTTAAAAAGAGAACTGGTGCTCCCCAAGGAGACACACTCGGTCATATAAAACCCTTCTCCAAATGATTTTGGAGTTTTTTCATTAATTCCAAAAACTCTACATTTTATATCCTATATGGGGTCTTTGATATCGAATGTGATCTAGGTATGAGATCAATGGAGAACTATACATCTCTTTCTAGGGGAGGTTTGTGTACCTCCTCTGGAAATACATCAACATATTCCTGGATGATGGGTACATTTTCTATCCATAAAATCTCTTATCCTTCTTATTGTTCACCGATCATATCCATAAAGAATGATATTGGGGGTTCCTCTAGAAAAAGATCAATTTGATATACCTCTCGTTGAAAGATTATTGTAGGTTTGCCATTCATGACTACTGATATTTACTTAATTTTTCATTTGATATTAGCATTATTCATTGAGATCCATTCCATCCCTAGTATAATGTCAAATTTTAGCATGGGAATGATTTCTATATTTTTGATAAGATTTTTGTCACAAAAGTAAATACTATAATTTCTAAACACTGATGACGCTTGGATAATTCGACCAGGAGTCTTGATTGATAAATCTACTTTTAGAAAATCAGGGGTTGATTCTAAATTCATTACAAACATAGAGGAAATAAAATAATGTGTAGAACCAGAATCAAACAAGGTACTTGATAACTTTGAGAGAAAAACAAGAGTACATAAAATATCATCATTCAGAGCTTCAACATCAACTTTCGTGATAGAAAAAGAATGAACTTTCTACCTTGGCCATTGCTAAGGATGATGGTGGTTCCTCACCACAACCCTCAGATTTGGATCGTGATTGGAAAAGTGACCATGTATTCCACACATAAATCACTGTACAATAGGTAAGGCCTACACCATCTTCCCCTTTTCATTAGTGTTTGGAAGTTGAGGTTTCACCTAACTATGACAATTCCTTGCAATATTTCCATCTATTCCACACTTGTAGCATTTCCCACTCCCGTGCAGGAAGTTCCCCGAATGATTTTTCCCAAATTTATTACATGTGGGAAGTTTCACTTGCTTGCCTCCACTTCATTTTTGAAAGGCCCTACCTATGTTGGGCTCCATCGATCTCTTCTTGTCATTTGTTTTATGAAAATACAGTGTCTCACCAAACTGTAGCTCTACTTTCATCACACTCCGCACGATCTCCTCATAGATATCATATTCCTAGTTGTCTAGATTATTTCGTATATGAGGTCTCAGTCCACCGATGAATCTATCAACCATGCCATTTGGGTCCATGAAAAAGCTATAGGTGTAATGTGAAAGCCTTGTGAATTTCATCTCATATCTTCCCAAAGATTCATTCTCCTTCTTCTTAAGCTCGAGAAACTCCTTCTCAATTCTTGTTCTCATCTATTGAGAAAAATAATTGATGAAGAATATACTTCTGAATTTTTACCACTCCATATATCCAACCTCCACTCTTGTCCATGTGTTTTTAATTGGTTCCCACCACTAATAAACTTCTCCTTATAAGCAATAGACAGCCAGGGTAACCTTCTCTTATTCAGATTAGCGAAGCATAGAGAATATCTTATCGATGGAGTAGATACACTGTTTGGAAATCAAGGGGTCAGTCGATACACTGAAGGTTGGTGGTCATTGATGCATAAAGGATTCAATAGAATGTTTTTTCCTTCACGGGTAGATTGTTCTCTTAGCTTGATTCAAGCTATTTCCCATAACTTTATTCAGTTGGTTTATCATTCGCATGAATGTTTCCATTCCGGCTTCCATTAGAGGGTCGTCAGGGCATGGTCCATTGCAGTCACCATTTGCATGGTTCCTACTATTGCATGCCATTTTCTAAAAGAATAAAACCTTATTGAGAAACTTATTTCATTTAAAAAAATTTCAACTATCAAGGATTTTATGTCTTAAAACATCATGACCAAACAATTACATTTCTCTAAAATTCCTTCATAATGATTCATAAAAAGCTTGAGATTAACCTAACATGTCCCCCAGAAGTGTCATAATAAAGAGTGAAGCAAGGGTCATTGTTGTCCACCATTTACCATTCGAGTCTAGCTCAAAGCGGTGTTTTTGGTTTTTACACCTATTCATATCTGTGCTGGAGCCGCCTCTACCTACACGTATCCAGACAGGGATGTATTTGTTTAATAAACCACTTACTCATTACTCAACAATTTACCAGGAAGTATTATTATATTTAAATTTTTTTATTGGGTTCTTCCTAAAGTTTTCATATCTTGATTTCCATAAATAACTAAACTATCCTCTGATACCAACTATGGCATCCCTCCTTTTTATTACATATCATTTCATTACATTTTACAAACAGAGGATCTTTAAATTCTAGTGTCTCGGAAATTAGAAACATAATACATGAAAATAACATAAAATATTCTTGTAAATCACATGTAAGGCTTCATAATAGAGTCATCTTAAGTACAATTAATTTATCTTATAACCTGGAGACATACATCGAAGTAAATGGTGAGTAGAAGGCCCATAAAGGAAAGCGAGGGAATCAGTTTAATTGTGATATCAATAAGAATTTGATAAAAACATAAAGACATAAGCAGAAAAATTATTTTCATATAATAATGAAAAAAAATTAAATATAACATTCATATGTGGCTACAATATTTCAGTTATACAATCATGAACATATCACCAAGGTACAACCCCGAAGTGTCATAAACATTACCATGGTTATTCACCAAGGTATTGTGAAACTTGTCATCTCGATAGATTAAATTCTTTACCCAATCCATTGGAGTGATATCATGGTGCACCCTTAAAATTTATTTAGTTTCATGTGATCCACATATATCGTAATCAAATATTTCATAAATAACCCATAGAGAATAAAATAAATGGGTGTTATTTCAAAATCACGACATTTTAAAAAGTACTTTAAAATAAGATCATTATGTCATTTCTAAACCATGGAAAGGAAGTGAGGGTTATATGTATGTCAATTACAGAATCAGATATATATTTTGGTGTATTTATGAGCACCTATTGAAATGAAATAGGTCTAGGTATTCACATAAACAAAACAGGAGAATTTTGTGAGAGAAAGAGAGAGAAATTTGGGATTAAATTTCTGCAGCATAACCGCTATATAAAATGGTTTAAAAATAATAAAAAGAGAGGATACAATGGTATCCCATCCATAAAAGAATAATTTTTCTGTATAGGGACATAATAAAATAAAAATATGATCATGGTGTGGGAATGTGGATGACATACCACAAGAAAATGAAACTTGAAAAGAAAGAGATAATGGGATTTCTTTTATGAAAATTCAGCATCCTAACAGTGTCACTTAAAATTTTAGAAAAACAATTGATGATGGAAGAAATGGTATATAATTATTTGGAAATGAAATGGATAGTAGTAAATATATAGAATAATGATCTGCCAGATAATAGAATTGTACTATAAGACATAACATAAAGTAAGTCATGACTTAAAAGAGGAGGGTGAAATGACCCCTTACCTTGAGGAGTAACACTGAAAGATTGATGGTCGGCACATTCAGAAGCTTGAGGGAGAATTGAAAAGATTTTATAGAGAGAGGGGAATAGTTTGGACGAACTTAGAAGAATTTCAGTGAAGAGGAAGTGGGATCTTGGGTGGGATTATATAGGAAAGGAGAGAGAATTGATTATTATTTAGGTTTGGACACCTCACATTAAACTACACAATACCACAAACCAACCCATAGTTTTTCCCACATTTTCTACCTAAGGGTAGTGGAAAACAATATTTTGTCGGGTCAATGGCTGAACATCTTAAAATAATAGGGTTTCTTATGTAGAGGTGAGTCACACTCTCAAGAAAAACAATTTAAAAGGACAAAATGTTTTATAAGTCCTGGAGGGTCCACCAACGCTTTGTAAAATATATCAAACAAACCCAAAATCAAATTATTTTAATGTTAAAACATATATTGGCCGAACAATGAGTTTATATTATTTTATTACATCACAATTGGGTCATTATGATATCATAAAACACATTATATATTTATACGGTATTTATTTTTTACCCAAAGATTTGACTCGCTCAAAAAATTATAAAAAAATCATCATTGGATAATTTCGATGTCCTGATTATTGAAATAATAATAATTTTATCTAAATAATTTTCTAAATATGTTAATTTTCACTTTTAAAATAAAAACCGACATTTATAAAAAAATTCATGTGTTTTGAAAAAAATGGCTTCCAGACCTTAATAAAAATTACAATTGCATTAATAAAATTATAAGATCATTTTTTTTTAATAAAAAAATAATTTAATAATAATAATATTTTATTTAAATATTATTTACTTCAAAAATACATTAATTCATCAAAATATATTTCTTAGTCGAATATTTAACAAAAAATACTATTTGTGATTCAAAAAGTATTTACAATGTTACAATAATTAAATGAAAGTACATTCATTATTATATAAAAAAATAATGTACACAATCATAGTAATAGGGTCTTGTTACATAACCCATTAAAACACCCACATAAGCCCTTATGATAAAGTGTGCAATGGTGACAGACTCTTGGGTTGACTCGGATAACATTGCTAATGTGGTAATCTCAATCAGCTTCGACATCTCTTGTAGGTGGTTCCACTTGAGCTAAACGTATTCATTCTCAACTTGGGATTGGTCAAGAGAAAAGGTAAAAAATGCAACAACCTTTCTGAGCTCTGTTAAATGGGCTTCTTATGGGGCAAGTCTACTGGATGAGGCAATCGCTTCCTTTTTCTGAGTAAAAAGAATTTGTTAAAGCCCTATATTTATACTAATCATTTGATTACTATTCAGAAGATATATTGGAAACAATCACAATTTTTAATGTTATTTTAAAACTCAAAAACATAAAACAAAATAAGTGCATATGTTGTATAACCATTTCAAATACAAATAAATTTAATTAGATCAAGAGGGATTTACATTAACATTATTTTGGGTCGTTATTAATACCCCATAGGACCAAAATTATAATGTTATTACTTTTATACATCAATTCATAACATATATGGCGAGATTTCAGGCTATATGTGGTTAAAAATGAAGTGTTGACTTTGGAGACCTTCGTGGTTCTATTTTTTGGGGATTTCATTATTAATTCAATAAATCATTACTGTGAACATCAGTTCATAGACCTCTAATAGGTGATGATGAGAGTGTAAGAATATAACAATTTTCAAATATATTATCCACTTTTCACCTCTTCAAGAGGGGAATGAGGTGTAGAAGGAATGGAATTTTGAGATTATTCTTTACCAAATTTTTTAGTGATAGGTTGTAATAATTTATTTGGTAACCTATGTTGCAATAATTCATGAGGCACTGATAATAAATAATGGATTTGAGAAATAAATAGATTTAGGTCTTCTACCAATAAGAAATGGATCAAAAAGTACTTTCCCCATCTCATTCATGGTTTACTATTCTATGAATTAGAAGAGGAACTAAAATAATAGATAATAGAGAATTTATCATTAGTCAAAGAAGAGATGAGTATTGTTGACACCCTCTAGGGAGAATAATTTAATAGGAAATATATCTATATGAGGAAGGGATTCTTTTTTTATATTCATTACTTAATATCTAATGTCTTATAACTAGTGTGGATGGATAAGGAATATAAAGGGGTTTAGTGATAAGGAAATAATGATTTGTGGGTTAATGTAAGGTACATGAAATCATCTATAATTGTACCCCATTCGATGGTTTCTCAGAAAAGAAACTAATGTACATCAAGGAGTAGTTTATGTCTTGTATTTTATAGTTGGTCAATCATATTTTAATGGAGAGGGACCTCCCACAGTTCATGTTATGATCCATATTTAATCCACACTATATGTTTAATTGTTTGATACATGAAAAATCCATTCATTCATATCATCTTATGTTTTTTGGATTTAATTTCCAATTAAATAATACAAAGATATGTTTTCTATCGATACATACCATGGATGTAAATTGGATCATCATTCAATATATAAAGACTATTTGATGGTGGTCACCAACTTAAAACATGTTTTGGGAATAATGATTTCGGAGATTAAATGTTTAGAATTAATTCTTGTATTATAATATTTGACCCACTAATTTTCACATATCAATTATTTTATAATATGAGTAACTTTTACATCTCATAACAGGGATAAGTTCATTGTGACCAATGAGTTGAATGTAAATGAAGGTTGATTGAGATGAAATCATATTCCAATATAATTTTTTTAAATAGATTATAGTTTGATTAAAATTGCGGATCAGAAGTTTAGTCCCACATTTTACCCTCAATTTGTATACCTGTATCAAATGGTATTTATAGACGCCATATCATGGTTTCCTCCACACATGGCTGTTGGTATGGGGTCATGATTTTTCTTTATGCACCACCCATATCGGTTCCTTTATAACATATGGGAAAAACCAATTTGAAATAATTAATGTGAATCTAAAATATATTGATGATAGATGATTCGTTAAATCGATCACATTCCCTTGGTGTTCTTCGATATTTTATTCCATGAAGGAGAATGATAGTATATGGATTTATATATATAATCAAAAGTTCAATTAGATCACTAATTTATACATATTTAAAGGAATTGAAAACATGTTTAATAAATTCAACAGATTTTATTGGTTCCTAATGATTACCATATATTTAGGCTACCGTTATCTTGATATCAAGGAGAAAAAAATCTAATATATCACTTAGGATTATGTATTGGTTTTTTTATTTTATCATCATTCCCTATGTACTGATGAATGATCTGATGGTTTTCACTTAACTCATGAACCTGGTATTTCACCTAAACATTGAACCGCTCAATGTTTTGTTCATAATTAAATCCTAACTTATTAAAATATGTTATAATAAAATTATATACAGCTAGATATTGAATTAATTTGGTATTATAGCCATTGAGATTAATCCAATTTCTGAAAGTTTCACTTTTGGATAAAGGAGGGGAGGTTTGCAGTGAACATGATTTCACAAGCTTGTGTATTTATGGTTCCCAAAATGTTTAAGAAATAATTTATTTGGAATAAAAATTGAACATTTTTATGATTTAGAGTTTTATTAGGTTGTATGATTAGTATAAGAGGTTCATTTATGATTTATCATGCATCAATGTGGCCATGACGACTATAAATGAGAATGAGATCATGTTTTTATGGATTAAAAAATGTGGAAAATATTTTTCAGAGTTAATAAAAGGGTTTGAAAGTTCTCTAATACAGATACTTCCAAATCATGTATTTTCATTATAGTATATTTAAACACTCTCGGTGTTGACCTAGGAGATGTTAGGATGTAGGTTGATGTAACATATCCACCCTGATTAGCCACCGAAACGGCTCTTTTAGGGCAGCTTCCACTGGAATTAGGCGAACCTTCCCAAACAATAAAGGATATGGAATAGCAGTGATAGTGTAAAGAGGGTAATTAGGGATGATATTACCTTAATGGATGGTATAATAAAGGCCAGAGTACATAAATATAACTTTATAGTGGAAGTAAAGACTCACCAAACTCAAACCAAACCCTCCAATAGAAGAATCAAAACCAATATCAATAAATACCCTAATAAATAATTTAATATGGAATTGTAGATAAATAAACAATTCCATATGCCACTAGTATACACTAAATAAAGCATCCATACATATGAGGTCATACATGTCAACAGACAGATGAAGGGTCACTCATGGATGACCATAATATATATATACATATAAGCTTGATGAAATTGGAAAGTAATCTAAAATAAGAAACTACATATGAGGTAGGACCTCAAGGTACCTTTGCAACATCACATGATAACAACAACTATGATCCACCTCCTGATGCTGATCCCTATCCTGAATTTAAAAGAATAAAGTCTACATGTCTCCTGAGAGGCCATGTTGTGGGTGAGAATGTGTCTTAGTAGACACTACCTAAGGGATCATACCCAACATAAGTGTTTCATAAGGTGTTTAATATAATAAAAAAATATTATGCCATTGATATAAATAAACTAACCTTTATGGTGATAAATAACCACCAAGAAGTTGTCACATACTTCAAACAATGCCAACATAACTGAAGTGGAATGGATCCTTGGCCTAAGGCCCACGATATCCCCTGAACTCAAAAAACCTTGGTATGTTAGAATCATGGAACCTTGTTTCTCCTAACACCTCATATCTCAAATAAATAACCAATGTTCAAAATACATTCCCATGTAAATGTAACTGGTCCCTCATATCCTTGATTGAAATTTCTCATTATCTCAATGATCAACATCTTGAGTTATAATGATATCTCTCCTGATATAAACCACTATCGGCTCATAGATTGACATCCTGATGGATAATGATAATTTTTATATCAAATTAGTCCATGACCAAACCTCAATATGACAAGCCTCGTCCCCCAATAATAGCCTCAAATATATCATTCCAAATCTCCTCACATTTTCCATGTCTTCCTATATAAATCACCCCAAAATGTATTTCATAATATGCACTACCGGGGCCTCTACCCACACAAGTGGTCAAAACTACCTCATCAGTGGGTCCCCTTGTGATCACAAAACTACAATTAGTACTTTATCCAATATGGGTGTGTAGAAATCACCAATTTAATATCAATGTCACATCCAATAGGCACCTCATGCACATGTGATAATGTCACTAAAACCCAATGTTCATGGAATCCAATATCACACGATCTCCACTCATAACCTAACGGTCTGGACACCTCATTCTGATGTCCATGAATCCCAATACTATGATAAAAGTCATTAAAGTATCATGTTACATGACCAAAAAGATGATCTCCACACCTCAAACATGGTGTCCATGCTACATCAATCCCTCAGTCGAAGACTATCAAGATCCAATGGATCACGTCACATGAAATTCATTCATTTCATATAATTAACTTTATTTTAAATATGGAATTCAATATAAACAATAAATTCAATTTAATTTAAGTGAGTAGTTTAATTTAAAATAAAGAACTCAATATAAATAAAAATCAACTCAACATAATTTAATTGTACATCACATATTAAATAAAAATATTCAATATATAACATCAACCCACCCAGCCTAGCCACTCAAGGCAGTCGATGACCTCAAACATGGCCTCAAACATATGAATTGGGCTATGGAATTCCTTAAGTCATCCCATAAGTTCATAAAATAAATTCAAAATCCAGAAATAGGGTCTTTCGCAACTACCCTATGACACTATAAAATATACACCCCAAATAAACCATGAAGACCTAAATAAAGATATGCACCACCTACCATAGACTCATAGACACAAGCATGCCCAATACTAGGCTCTAACATTGAGATTTCAAGAAAAAATTGATGATTCCATCAAGAACCCTAAAAATAGGGAAATAATGCTCACACATAATTAGCACTCAGTGATGTGAGAGAAGATAAGACACTATGCAAAGATGATGATAGCCATACCAACAAAGTTATATTGCACCTGAACATGGATGAAGTAGAACACTGATGAAGAATATGGTTCAAAATGAATAGGAGGAGGAGGATAATGGAGGAAACCCTTTAGTTGTGAATGACCCTAGGGAGATTGAAGAAAAATAAAGAGAATTAAGGAAATATGAGTAATTGAAAAAGGGAAATTTCACTCCATTAATGTGGATGCACAGTTCGCTCATACGGTTTTCCAAATCAAAAGACAACAACGCATGATACATTGCTCAGGTACCACCAAAGTGTCACTACCCCTCTGGCATACTACATGGTTTTCCCATACTATAAAAAAACCATGTATAGGCCTCTACAAAAACAATAGACATGGTTTCAAGACCATGAACATTTCCCCACATGGTTTATCCAAACCCCGCTCAAGGAAAATACATGGTGCATAGTTTACTAGAATATGATCCATGGTTTCCCCCCAAATTGTGTTCCTAGACCTGCAACTCCAAAATAGGGGCATCGAGCCTCCGATGCTTTCAAAACCCACATAAACACTAGAGGTTTTAGATAAAAACCCTAACCCATCCAAAATAATGATATTAGATTGAGGAAACTCTTATAATTGACTTTTGATTCTTGATTTTTTTCATACCTACTAATTGAAAAATAAAAAATGGGAGAGGTTTCAACCGATTGAAAAACCCAGGACATTAAAATATCCACATCTTATCATAAATCATCTTTGAGATATAAAACAAAACAAAAATATGGTACTAAACATACCCATACCATTAAAATCATCTTGAACTGCCCCGGTCTCAAGGGAACATATTTATGACCTCAAGGGGGGAACCCCATCATAGAAGTGACCTATCTCAGTCACAACATGACAAAAAATTCAAAAAACAAACTATTGCATCAACCATACCAAGACACATAAATCCACACATGATTCATCAAAAATCTTTCATCTCATTGGGTGATCCTATATCATTTTCGACACCCATGAAAATACCACACAACATCGGTTCCCACCTCATTCCCATGTCACACATAGAACCAATGAGGTCATGCATCTTAAAGTATGCTAAAAAAATCTCAGTCCCTCACATATTAACCATGTACCACGACAACCCAAATTCCCACAAACCTCAGGTAACCATATCTCCTTGATTCCCTAATGCCAACACACCTCATTAATACATGCACCCAATGGTTCACTAAATGGAACCCGATGCCACACACCTTATATATATATATATTTATATTTCACACCTAAGATGATGCCAACCTACTAAAAACATAATGATAGTCCATATATATATCCCATGAATATCGTGTACCAAATAACACATTTTTTTATTGTAAATTCCAAATGAAAACAAAAGGAAGGTCCAGCCACACCCACGGTGTACCTCTGATCGTCATCGGCTCACCCGTCAACTCAGAACTTGGAGGATCCATGAAATTCAATGAGCAAGATTCTAAAATACCAAATGTCTGACCTCCCTTTGTTTCTATACCATCCAATTTCCACTAACCCCACTAATGGGTTCCACTATCTCTACAAAGACCTCTATGTCCAACTTAAACTCCCTACTATCACCCGATACCTATCCATGACTGAACATATATTGATGAGTTTGCTTCAGTTCCTTAATGTTGGCTATCCGAGAGGGCTTCCTGATGAATCTATCAAGATTAAATACCTTCCCACAGACCTAAAACACCATTTTAGGCTACTCTCCCTATGTTTGGACATGACCTGGATGCCCACATAGAAATAAAACTATTAACGACCCATAAAAATGTGGTCATCTCAAGTCCTTGGCCTCATTTCCCTTCAAAACTCATCCAAACCTGGCTTCTTGCGATCTAAAGCATCACCACTGAAATCAGCTAAATCCAAGTACTATTTTGAGTTTGACCTATCCATCATGTTTCCATTCGCTTTGAGTTCCTGCTTCTCCATCATAGACAATGAGTCCAACTTAAATATTTTTACCTACACCCTAAATGGAATGCCATAAACCACCCCAAATCTCATCTCCCTCAATGTCTTATCACTCACCATTATAGGTTCTAATAGAGACACCCCAATGAATGTTTCTACATATTCCTTAATAGACATGTCAGCCTGATGAAGGCTCAAGAGCTCTTGATCTCTTTTTACCCTCAACATCTCTAGGAATAAATGATCGAAGAAACTGGATTCCAATTCAATCCAAGCCAGTGCATCATGTATTCATTCTTGCACTATCACATCAGAACGATGCTTACTTAGTTCTATGAGAATATACATTTCAAGTTCCACCCTATTCCCTATAGGTGTCTCTAACTACTTGAAAATCATATGCATCGACTTGATCCAGTTCTCAACCGCATATTGGCCATTCTCACCCTAAAACATTTGTGGTTTTTGTGACAAAAACTCTAGAGTTAGATATACATAGAAGGATCTACTCACTGGGAACTATGATTGAGCTTGTTCCTATGGCAGAGAATGTGCCTACATTTCTTAACCCTCAGTGGTGTCTACATGATCATTATCTAGCAGAAGCAAGCTGCCAACCTCCTACATCATGATCTTAGTCATCTAGGAATAACTCGTTGGATACCACCAACATGGTCATATAACCCCTAACACACACACACACAACATGGATATGGAATGTAGTATCTTGATGTGAATCATCACTACCCTTACCATTTCCCATCAAAATCATGACACCTTGCATCCCTAACTCATGGACTCCTTGGCCGCACTCAACAGAGCCAAGTATGAAGTATACCCTAGGCCATGCCCAAAAAACAACCATAATTGCCTCAAACTGATAACCTCAGCACCCAAACCGATGACGAAAATTACACAATTTGATCACACACGTGTGGTCCTGTAAGATCCAAGCCGATTTCAAATGTCAAAAGAAATTCATTTCATATGCATATGCATATAGTTTTCACCTTTTATGATTTACAAGGACATTTCATATCAAATGAATATTCTTATTTACAATTGATACATCATATCATGTTTCAAATTACAATAATAACACACATTACATACCAAACAGACCTTGCCCTACCAAGAAAAGGTTCTGAATCTCTTTCTTTGGTTTACCGGGCCAACGATTCCAAATCATAATAATTAACAATAAAATTTCAAGTAACACACTCTAGGTGGAAGTCAAAACTACTATAAAATGGGGAAAAAAGAAGTGAAATTCCCACCTTGGGTAACTTGGCCAACCCCATGATCATTGGGTAGTAGGAACCTAAGTACGAGCTATGAATTATGTTTCGACACATACTATTCTCTAATCTAACATAACTCAAATAATAAGACTAGTATAAAAAAGATATATATCATTAGAATATATCCTTACACTGTTACTAAATCCTTGTCAAGAACTACTCGGATACCACTTATAGTGTCCCCTTCCCAATTATCCATATGAAAAATTCCTTCTGGCTGGGTTCCACTATCCTTATTGGCACCTCCCCAAATTCCAATGGCTACTAATTATTAGCGAGGGTGTAAAGATGGAATGTTTTATGGTTATAATCTCAAGGGATTACTTAATTAAAGTTTGAGTTAATTTATATTACTAAGAAGAAGAATTAAAGACTCTGTAGACTCGATGCAGACCCATTAAGGGTAGAAGCATTGTCAACATTAATAAACATTGAAAGTAATAATTTAATAAAATATTAGAAATCAATAAACATTCCATCATACAACTTTCAGCCACTAATCAAATCATACATACATATTAGTCCATACATGTCAATGTATAGAATAAGGGTTCCCATGGATGACCATAGTGGCGAAATATATATAAGCATGCTGAAACAACTAATGTAAACTAAAATGAGAAAATACATATGATGCATGATCTCAGGATCCCATGTTCACATCCCATGATAATATCCACTAAGATCCTGCTCCTAAAGTTGATCCCTTACCCTAACATAAATTCATAAAGTCTACATGTGTCCCAAATGGGCCATGTAGAATTGAATAATGAATATCATTAGGACACCACCCAAGTGTGCATACCCAATGTAAGTGTTTAAGTAGGTGTGTGGTATAATAAAAAATAAATTGATCATTACATTTAAATAAAACAAACAAACCTGTCTTGTGCTTAATAGATACTATGATGTTGTCTCTTACTTCATCCAACACTGGAATCACTGAAGATGAATAGATCCTCAGCCCATAGCCCAAGGTATCCCCTGATTTCACGTATCCCAAGAGAACCATCAAGTTTCACCTCCATTTAATAAACATGTCACATCATTCCTCCCAACACCACATGTTCCAAATAAATCACCGAAATCCTAACGAAAAGACCATAAAGAAGTTACCAGTCCCTTAGACCCCTTTTTTGAAAGAACTAGTTAGCTCATTGCATGGAATGTAGAGGTACAATGATATCTATCCTTGTAACATCCCAGTTCCGGGTGCCACTCAACGGGTGCCCCGAACCCGGTTCGCCACGTAACCTCAAGCACAATTCCCAAACACCAAAGGCTGCCGACTAGTAGCAAGGGCCCATGTATGATAGTGGGGAAACTATGCCCTCATTTTTCAATGTGTAGCACAGTGAAATATAATATAAACATACAAAAAAAGCGGATGCAACAACAGTATATGTATATAACTGAAATGGATAACTTATATCAAAACGGGAAACTAGTAGTCCTGTATATATGAAGATGCAACATGTCACTATTCTATAAAATAGCTAGAACATGTTTCACTGTAATACAATACATTAAAACTAACGTAAACTACAGAAAAGAAAAATAGAACAGCCATCGGCATCGTGAGCCAATGCTCGGTCCCATGCTCTCCTGCACCCCAGCAACATTCAAGTACCGGTATAGGGACCCTTGCCCTTATCTACACCTGCAGAAATGTAATCTATTTGGGACGAAAAGAATGAACCAAACAGTGTGTGAGAAATAATTCCCAGTAGGCACCCACCAAATGCCAGTGCCCAACTCTTTGAAAGCATGAAACAACAGTGTGAAGTAGTAAAATGAAATAAACTAAGAAGTACTTAAAGTAACTAACTTACCAGTTTTATTGCCATTTTATTATTCTTTTAATCTATTTCATATAAGAAAACACCATAGTGAATTTCAAAGTAACCAGTTAGTGTCCACAGACACACAACCCTTACCCTTAGGTAATCAGGAACATAACCTGCAGGTACTTTCCCACAGGCAGAATAGATTTTTCCCTCAGGCGTACGTAGTGTCGCCGTCAGGCATAGAGTCTATTGACCACATGCACGGAAGAAGTTTCCATCACGCTAAGACAATAAATACCCTCAGGCTAAGTAAAATAATTACCTCAAGATGAATTAACCAGGACATGCCCAAATATCACAAGAAATGTAAAACAAAATTCCTTTCAAGGAAAATGTAATGAGAATATAAACAAGGAATACCCTCGGGTATCCTGGCCAAACAGCTAAACAGAGGAACGCACCCTCAGGGTGGTCTTGGATCCAAGCAGTGATCCCAAACAGCATTTTAATATCACATTTAATTACCTATACAATTTCAGGTATTTAAAATAGCCCCAACCTCAGCCACACGACACCCCAAATATGGGTTCGTAGCTCAAAAAAACACAAAAACACAAGACATTTGGAAAAATAAACAACAAGCCACCTACCTTCAACACCCACGAATGATATACGCTAACGAAGATCCTCAATTCTTCGTAGAATGACATAGATCTGAGGTGAAAGAAAACCCAGTTAAAACATAAATAACTCTTGTTAGAGGAATAATTGGAAAGAGACACACTAGGAGAAGGAATCTCTTACCCGTGCGGTTCCAATCAGACCGTTTGAGGTGGAAACAGATTTCAGACATGCACTCAGTGGATCATCAAACCTTCAGCCTCCTCTCCCGAGCTCCCTCTTCTCGTTCTAAGCCTTCCCTATGAACAGGGGAGGCTACTTCCCTTTTTATGTGAAAAAAACAAAGTACACGGCGTGTACTTCCCAATTTTTAAATTGTTCCTCTGGTGGATTCCCGCCAGCACAACACTGTTCACCTGCCGACATGACTACACATCGTGTCTTCACGAGTACACCGCGTGTTCTGTCGCAAAACTGACCATTGCCTTTCTATTAACATGGAGACTAACTACACGGAGTGTAAGGTACCACTACACGGCGTGTAGTCGGTTCCTATACCCTTCATCGCCGACATGGCCACACGCCCTGTGTACTAATCCCACATAGCCAACAGTACACGACGTGTGGAAAAAGTACACAGGGTGTACTTCCAAAAATTTAGGATTTTCCCCATTTTCCATATCTTCTCAAAAACACTTAAGGAAAAGAGAAAATAAGAAACATGTAACTCAATGATAAGAACTAGTTTCTTAAAAACATCCCCCTTAATGAAATTTGTCCCCAAATTGACCTTCCAAGGGTGGCGAAGATAAAGATGAGAATAACTCTGGCCACAGAGCATGTACATCGGTCCCCCGCTCCCAGATTTATTCCTGCACTCGGCCATGCTGCCATAGCACCCACACGAGAGGAACTGACTGGCCACGGAGAGCCTTCACGCTCCTATAAATGATAAGAATCATATGATCCTCAAAGGACGCATCAACTTCAAGCTCAACATCTTCGGGTTGAAAGATGTGAGACGGGTCTGAATGATAGTGACACAACTGAGATACATAGAAGACTTCGTGCATGGCTTGATACCTATGTGGTAACTACAGCCGATAGGCAACTGTCCCGACTCTCTCTAGAATCTCAAATGGCCCCACATACCTCAGTGAAAGTTTACCCTGTATTCTAATCCTCCTGTGTCCCAACCTCGGTGAAACACGCAAGAAAACCTAATCCTTGACCATGAACACTAAAGGTCATCTGTGGCGATCAAAATATCATTTCTGACGAGACTGTGTCGTAGCCATCCGCTTATGAATCAACTGGACCTTCTCAGATGACTCCTACACGAGACATGGTCCCAGTAAAGCTACCTCACCAACCTCTAACCAACACAAGGGTGATAGGCACAACCTACCATATAAAGCCTTGTATGGTGCCATCTCAATATTTTACTAAAAAGTGATATTATACGCAAAATCAACTAGGGGTATGTGCTTCTCCCAAGAGCCCCCAAAGTCTAGGATGCATGCACGCAACATGTCCTCTATCACCTGTATAGTGCGCTCTGACTGGCCATCGATCTGAGGGTGGTAAGCTGTGCTCCGAAGCACTTGCTTACCCGGTGCCCTCTGAAAACTCTGCCATAAACGAGAGGTAAAATGGGTGTCCCTATCTGAAACGATAGATTGAGGGACCCCATGAAGATGTACGATCTCTCGGATATACAACCATCCGATCTTTTCAACACCAAAGGTATCCTCGATCAGAAATAAGTGAGATACCTTCGTGAGTCTGTCCACAACAACCTACACAACATCATTTCCTCATGGTGACCTCGGATAACCAGTCACGAAATCCACCGTGACATCATCCCATTTCAACTCTGAAATGGCTAACTCCTGTAATAGCCCAGCTGGTCTCTGGTGCTCCGCCTTCACCTGCTGACATGTGGAACGCCTCGTAACAAAACCAGTTGCATCACCTTTCATACCCAGCCACCAGTACTGACGTCTCATGTCTTGGTACATTTTGGTAACCATAGGATGAACTGCCAAAGATGAAGCATGAATCTTCCGCATCAGCTCCTCACGTATATCCCCGGGAACCCACACTCGTCCATGGAAACGCAAAACCTTATCATTGCATATCATCCAACCAGGAGGTGGGTCCTCAATTGCCATCGACTCCCATAGAACTAGGCCTTCTGAATCAGATAGTTGTCTCATCCTCACTCTATCCAGGAGGGTATAAGTCACAGCTAAATAGGAAAGATAAGTATGCCCTTGACTTTTGTGCACGCCCAGATGCATCTCAGAGAACAAATCCATGAGCTGCCACTCATCTCTGGCCTCCTGCACAACCTGTATCTGAGTCTTCATGCTCAGTGCATCAGCTACTACATTACCTTTACAAGGTGTATAGGAAAGGTCAAAATCGAAGGACTGAAGGTATTAGACCCACCTTCACTGCCTCAGATTCATGTCACGCTGAGTATAGATATACTTGAGACTATTGTGATATGTGAATACCACAAAACATTCTCCCAAGAGACAATGTCTCCAACAGCGAAACGCATGCACAACTGCAGCCAACTCGAGATCATGCGTCATGTAATTTCTCTCATGTGGCCTCAAATACCGAGACCCATATGCAACAACTCTATCGACCTGCATCAACACTACTTCCAACCTAATACTAGATGCATCATAATAAACATTATAGATCTTACCCTGATCTAGGAGTATTAGGATTGGTGTTGATTCCAACCTTCCTTTCAGGTTCAGAAAGGCTATCTCACAAACATCCAACCAAATGAACTTCACAACCTTCTTAGTCAGACCCATCAATGGTGCTTCTAAGCGGGAGAAGTCCTGGATGAAACGTCTGTAGTAACCAACCATCCCTAAGAAACTCTGTATCTCAAAAACATTCTTAGGAAGCTCCCAGGAAACTACTTCTCTCACCTTCTCTGGGTCCATGGAAACTCCTGCCTCTGCGATGATATGACCCAGGAAGTGAATTTGGTCCATCCAAAAGTGGCACTTTGAGAGCCTATCATATAGCCGAAGCTCTCTCAGTGTACTCAACACGATATCAAGATTGGTGGCATTGTCGTGTCGAGTGTGAGAGTACACCAAAATATCGTCCATAAATACTACCACAAAAGAGTCCAGATAAGGATGGAACAAATGATTCATCAGATCCATGAAAACCACTGGCGTGTTCGTGAGTCCGAACGACATAACCATATACTCGTATATGCCATACCTGCTCTTGAAAGCTGTGAGAGGTATATCAGATGGTGTAACGCGCATTTTATGTTATCCTGATCTCATGTCAATCTTCGAGAACACTCGTGCTCCATGAAGATGATCAAAAAGATCATCAATCATCAGCAAGGGATATCGGTTCTTAACAGTCAACTAGTTCAGCTTCCAATAATCCACACAGAGTCTGAGGGTACCATCTGCTTTCTTCGTAAAAAGTATAGGAGAACCCCACAGAGAAGTACTAGGTCAAATGAAACCCTTTTCCTATAACTCCTCTATCTACCTCTTGAGCTCCTGTAACATAGGCGTAGCCATCCGATAAGGATGAATGGACACAGGTGCTGCTCCTGGCACAATCTCAATAGTCAAATCCACCTCATGCTCTGGAGGAAGACCTGAAAAGTTGTCCAGGAAGACATACCTGAAACGATCAACCACTGGAGGGAAATCCTTCTGAAAAGTCCCCTAGTTGTCCATATATAAAGTCACAATCTGGGCTGTGACTCCACCTCACCCATGATGCGCTGGTCCAGCTCGACTCGCCTGAACATCCCATTCTCCCTTGTATAGAAACTCTCCACCCTCTAGTAACATGAAACTCACCATGCGACGATAGAATTCTACAAAGACTCGAAAGAGAACCAATGAGTCCATCCTGAGAATGGCGTCATAATATTTCATCTCTATGACATAGAGGTCCCAAAGAAAGAGAAACCCACTAACCTCAAGGGGTTACTATTTGAACTGAGGCACACCATCCGTTCTAGTCCCCAAGGGAGTGTCTATAGTCATGATATCAGAAGAAGTAGAAACACAGAGCCCAAGGCTCTCCACAAAAGGTACAGATATGAAACTATGAGTAGAACTCGTATCACAAAGTACTAAAGATGAGACAGATGCTACAATAATAGTACGAATGACGGTAGAAGGTCTGGGATCCTTCTCCTGCTAGGTCTGTTGAAATGTATATGTCTCCCTAGTGCCGCACCCCTGTGACATAGCCTGGATACCCTAAGCTATCCCGCCCTACTGCCTCTCAGATCCTGGTGTCTGGCTGCCATGGCCACGACCACCATCTCTTCCTGCACACCCAAACGTATTCCAGTTCCCGGACTGGCAAGAAGTCACCAGTCCTCCTCCCGCATGGGGAGTCTGCACAAAACCCCTCTCAATAGCCACTGGTGGAAAGGCCCTGCAAAAGCATTACAGATGACCCATCTTGCCGCAAACTCTACACTCCACTGGGTCTCGTGGAGACTGCGGTCTCTTATTCCCATCTTTACCACACTGGTAGCACATGACCCGACCACCTAAAACACTATTCTGGCTGGTACTACCACCCTGAGAGAAGTACATCTGTCTCTTACTATTACTAGAAGAAGTAGTACCAAAAACTGGTGTTGAACTGCCCTGGCCCACACCATTAGCTTCCCGCAGTTTTCATTCAGTAATCAGTGCCTAAGTTCACAATAGCATGTACTGAAGGAAACTTGAAATCATTCACCAGTGCTCAGATGTAATACTAAAGACCATCCTCAAAGATACTGGCCCTCAAAATCTCATCACCCACCAGAACGGGTGAAAAACGCTGAAGCTCGGTAAAGCGAGCAGAATAATCCATTACTGAAATAGCACCATGCTGTAGATTCATGAACTCACATGCTCTCTCTTCTCTCAGCATTTCTGGAAAGAATTATTCATATAATACTACCTGATATTCTTCCTAAGCCATGTCTCTGTGATGCTATGTCTTGGTGGTAACATCCCACCACCTCTTGGCTGAAACACGCAGCATGTACTTCGCGAGCTTGACCCTCCACCCTGGAGGAATCTCTAGATGCTCAAAAATAGTATGCATAGATCCAAGCCAAGACTCTACAGCCTGTGTTCCTCCATACCCTAAAAACATAGGCGAATGCTACTTCTAGAAGATACGAGTTA
The DNA here is from genome assembly GCA_963277665.1 of Viscum album. NCBI lineage: Eukaryota > Viridiplantae > Streptophyta > Magnoliopsida > Santalales > Viscaceae > Viscum > Viscum album. The sequence goes on from OY728128.1 coordinate 1,486,639,583, forward strand.
GCTCAGCCATAGTTGTGGCAGCTGTCGGTGCTCCGTGAAAGGTCTGCATGAACCGCATAAAGCCTTTATGGAACTGCGCCTCCGCGGCTGTGTCTAGTATAACATCTGGTGCCACATTTGGCTCTACTGGAGAATCCAATGGTTACCCATGTCCCACTATCTCTAGAGTATACTCATTGCCACTCTCTTGGAAATCAACATGCGGTCTTCTCGGCGTCATGATACTACAAGGTCAAATGCACGCCTTAGAACAAGATTATTCAAGACCGAAAATGAAGAAACCCAAAAAGGAAACAGGAGGAAGAAGGCATTCATAATTTTCAAAACAAGACTACACGGTGTGTATACTGACTACACGGCGTGTACTTGACTTCTCTTCCCCTTCCTGGTACCTTCTACACGGCTAAGCCAGATGGCTCCCGTTGAACAAAAACTACATGGCGTGTATATAACCAACACGACGTGTATGGTGAAATTTTCCGACTACCCCTGTTTTTTTGTGACATGGCCAACTACTCGACTTGACAATACATGATGTGTGACACCCACACACGGCGTGTACGCCACCCTGTTTCCCAGTCACTTGTCTAGGTCCACACAGTCTGTCCTTGGACAAGACTACACGACATGTTTCATAGTGGACATGGCGTGTATGTCTTAAGGTCTCTTTAGTCCGTGTTGTTAGTTACACGGGCGGACTCCAGGTCAAACCTACATGGTGTGTACATCTGGTACACAATGTATTCACCCCCAGCATTTCCCTTCCCCATGTCCCTACCCACACAGTCTGTGACACGGGAAGAGACTACACGATGTGTATTTAGGCTACACAGTGTGTACTCAAAAAGTTTATTTTTTTCTCGAAATGAAGAACATACACGACGTTTCTAAAGTATGACACGACGTGTATAGTAGTTTTTCCAGATATTATGCCTCAAAAACTTCTCTGGAACCCAAAAAATACTCAAAATCAACACCTAAGTGCCAAATTCCGATCCGTGAGGGCCCACACACCCCGCGAATCAATGTTTTTCATCTTATATGTGTTATAACCGGATAAACAGCTAATGATCCACCAATTTCTAGTCAATGAGGGCCCATACTCCACAAAAACCAATGTTTGGAATCTATTCTATAAACAGGCTCATACCAAAGTACCCTATCTCATAGTACGTATTTATCAACCAGCTATCACAGCAACATGCTTTTCTAGCACAACAACTATCACAACAACATGAAATTTCTAATGCACCTACATGGCATGGAACTATGCATGGAATGTGATTTCTAGAATGTGCCTAAATGATGCATGAGATGGAATACCCTCATCTCATAGGGTTGCAACTAAATAGAACCCATAGATAAAATATAAACAGCATAATCACAAGTGCGTCACCCTTCGGTGAAAATAAATTCATCTGTAAAATTGAAAAATTTGAAAAATTGAAACACGAGGTAAATTGGCTTTTCCTTGTACACTGGTTAGCTATGCCCGAGAGCATCTTATTACCAACTACTGGTCTGTCCAATCCCTTACTAAGGCTCCAAATAGTATGTCAAAGAAAATAACTCCTCTAATACCATTTTGTTACATCCCTGTTCCAGGTGCCACTCAATGGGTTCCCCAAACCTGGTTCGCCACTTGACCTCAAGCGCATTTCCCTAAATGCCAGAGGCTGACGACTAGCTACGAGGGCCCAGTTCTGATAGTGGGGAATCTATGCCCTCATTTGTCAAAGTGTAGCATAGAGAAATATAATATAAACATACAACAACAGCGGATGCCGCAACCGTATATGTATATAACTGAAATGGATAATTGATATCAAAACGGGAAACCAGCAGTCATGTATATATGAAGATACAACATGTCACTATTTTATAAAACAGCCAGAACATGTTACACTGCAATACAATACATTAAAACTGACATACAAGTACAGAAAAGCAAAACAGAACAGCCAACGGCATCACGAGCCAATGCTCGGTCCCATGCTCTCCTACACCCCAGCAGGAATCATGTACATGTATAGGGACCCTTGACCTTATCTACATCTATAGAAACATAATATGTTTGGACCGAAAAGCATGACCCAAATAGGGTGTGAGAAATAATTCCGAGTAGGCACCCACCAAAGGCCTGTGCCCAACTGTGTGAAAGCATGCAACAATAGTTTGCAGTAGTAAAATTCAATAAACTAAGAAGTACTCAAAAGTAACTAACTTACCAGTTATATTACCATTTTATTGTTATTTTAATCCATTTCCTATATGAAAACACCATAGTTAATTTTTAAGTAACCAGTCAGTGTCCACAGACACTCAACCCTTACCCTCAGGTAATCAGGAACCTAACCCGCAGGTACTTTCCCACAGGCAGAACATGTTTTTCCCTCAGACGTACGTATTTTCTCCCTCAGGCACAGAGTCTATTTCCCACAAACATGGAAGAAGTTTCCCTCAGGCTATGATAAAAACTGCCCTCGGGCTATGTAAAACAAATCCCTTGGGCTGAAGTAACCGGGCAATGCCCACATATCACAAGAAATTTAAAATACAATTCCTCTCAAGGAAAAAATAATGAGAATATGAAAAGTCATACCCTCGGGTATCCTAGCCAAATGGATAAACAGAGGAACGCACCCCCGTGGTGGTCTTGGATCCAAGCAGCGATCCCAAACAGAATTTTAATATCACATTTAATTACCTATAGATTTATAGGTATTTAAAATAGCCCTAGCCTCACCCACACGACACCCCAAATATGGGTTCATAGCTCAAAATACACAAAAACGCACGACAGTTGGAAAAATAAACACCAAGCCACCTACCTTCAACACCCACGAACGATATATGTGAACAATGATCCTCGATTCTTCCTAGAACGCTGTAGATATGGGGTGAAATAAATCCCTATTCAAACATAAATAACTATTGTTAGAGGAAGAATTTTCAAGAGACACACCAGGAGAAGGAAGCTCTTACCCATGCGGTTCCAACGAGACCATCTGAGACGGAAATGAATTCCAAACATGCACTAGGCGGATCTTCAAACCTTCAGCCACCTCTCCTGAGCTACCTCTTCCCGTTCTAAGCCTTTTTGGTGAAAAGGGGAGGCTAATTCCAATTTTAAGTGAACAAAACAAAGTACATGGTGTGTACTTCCGAGTACTTGGCGTGTACTTCCAATTTTTTGAATTGTTCCTCTGGTAGCTTCCCACCAGCGCTGCACTATTCACCTGGCGACATGATTACACGGCGTGTCTTCACGAGTACATCGCATGTGTTGTCGCACATCTAGACACCACCTTACTATTCGCCTGCCGACTGACTACACGATGTGTAAGGGACCACTACACGTCGTGTCATCGGTTCCTACACCCTTCATCACCGACATGGCCACATGGCCTGTGTACTCATCCCTCATAGCCAACAGTTCACGGATTGTGGAAAAAGTACACGGTGTGTACATCCAAAATTTAGGTTCTTTCCCCATTTTACATATCTTCTAAAAAACACTTAAGGAAAAGAGAAAAGAATAAACACGTGCCTCAAAGATAATAACCGGGTTCTTACAATCCTGAAATAAAAATCACCTTCTTCTAATATCACAATATCCTGTGGAACGATGATCAATATCCTCTCAAAGTAGTATTGGATCGTATCGTCAATACAACTCATCTCAGCCCCCAATCACTAGCCTCAATGATAACATTATAAGGCTCCCCACCTTCCCCATGACTTCCTATGATAGGAACCCCAAAATCATTTCTTAAGCTACACTGCTGGTGGAATCAACCCGCACAGGTGTTCAAAATAACTTTATCACTGAGTAATCTTGTGTCCACATCGATCCAATCATCACTTTTTCCATTAAGGGTGAGTGAAATTAACCAATTTAATAACTATGCCACATCTAACTGATACCTTATACCCCTAAAACCATGTATCTCTTGCTCGATGACCATTCCATCCAATATCACACAGTCCTCACTACTAACCAGAAAACTGTGTCTCCTCAATCTTATGTCCATGATGTCTAATATTATGATCAACATCACTCATATAACCTAATCCAAGAAAAACTAGATGATATCATCACTTAAAAAATGATCTACATGACACCTCAATAACTTCTTCCATGCCCTTCATGATCCATTGGATCACATCACATTCAAAAATTAAATTTCATACAATTTACATAATTTTAAATAATCAATTCAATCTAAAGAATAAATTCAATTTAATTGAATTGAGTAGTAAAATCTAGATGAAATAACTCAACATAATAAGTAAAAAACTAAATGTAATTGAATTATACATGTAAAATTAAATAAAATACATAAATATATCAGATAAACCCACATTTTCTATCTAACCATAGTGGTAGATGGCCAATTACATGGCCTCGCATGTACGAATTAGGCTATAACATGACTTAAGTAATTCTATAAGGTCATAAAATCAATTTAACAACAAGAAATAGGGTCTCAATCAAATTTTCTCCAACATTATAAAATTTTCACCCCAAAATAAACCTTAGAAACATGAATAAAGGTATGAACCACCTAACATGGACTCATAGATGTAGGTATTTCTGATGTAAGCCTCTAACTCTAAGTAGTTTGGAAGAAATGGATGATTTTATTATATTCCCTAAAAATAGGAAAAAATTGCCCAAACAGATTTAGTTCTTTTTGAGGAATTTTAAAGGAAGAGAATATAAAATGGTGATGAAATCCTTATCAACATAGTTCTATCACACTAGATGGTGGATGAAATATACCACTAAAGAGGAAGATAGACTAAAATGAATAGGAGGAGGAGAATGGAGGAAACCCTCCTGCTGGGTGTGACTCAAAGGGGATGGAGTAAAAAGAAGGACAAATAATGAAATATGATGAATTGAAAAAGGTAATTTTACAAAATTAATGAGGATGAATCATTATATCGAACAGTTTTATAAACCATGTGGAAACTATGTGGGTATAATGTAGAGGTACTACCTAAGTGGCACTACACATCTGGATTTTCATAGGTTTTCCATGACCATTTAAAAAACATGCAGAAGCCTCTATAAAAATAAATAACGGTCCACATGACCATTCAAATTTCCCCACATAGTTTAAAGAAACAATTATCAAGTTAAAAACATGGTGCGTAGTTATCTGTATGAGGCCACACGATTTTCCCCAAACCGTGGCCTTAACCTACAACTCCAAAATAGGGTCTACATGCCTAAAATGTTCCTGAATCCATTTTGAACACCTAAGGATTTAAAGAAAACTCTAAATCAATCCAAAATAAGGATATTGGATTGGATGAACTATTATAATTGAGGTCAGATGATTGAAAAACAATTTGTCCTACACACTAATTCAAAAATTCAGAACAGTAGAGGTTTTTTACTCGATTGAAAAACCTAATATGTTACAAGTAATTAGGTAGTTGTATGTGGGAATCAATATCTATAAACACTAGAGTGGAACTACCCTATCTAGGACATGAAGTTATAGGATGTGTTTTATGTGATGAAATTTTATAGAAATTACTTATTTGGAGAAATATTACTCTTGTATACATACCATATGATTTTCATTACATCTTCTCCTAGAAAGTCCAAAATATTCATCCTAGGAATTGAATAACATACATGAAGATACTTTACATTAATATTTATTATGCACATAGAAAAAGAAATTTAGTTATATATATGCTGAGTATGAAAGCATAGGAAATTAGATATAAATAAATAGATGCCAATTTAAAAGTTATGGAAGTATTGGTAGGTTGGAAGGGGGTATAAGTGATGATTGAGGGGAAGTGGATTATTCACCCTTAGGGATCATATCCTCATTAGAGGAATTATTTTTTATCTAGGAGGATTATTTGTAGGTTTTTCTATTGTGTGAGAGTTTAGAAGAAATTATTTCCTTTTCTATTACATATTTGTACAGAATTGGACTGCTTTTATTTCATGTTAGGGTTATAGTCTCATCATCAATGAGAGTTGAGATAATGAGAACCTCTGATCTTCACAGTGATAATTGTACCCAATATTGACCAAGATTTAAATATATTTTATTCCCCAGTTCTACTATCTTTCCAGGAAGATATATATTATATTAATTGTATTATATTTTTTGATGTGTCAGAGAAGAATGGATGATAATCAAAGACTTAAAGGATTTATCAAACCAGTTATAGACAATATATGGAAGTTGGATGATGTGAAGACATAGTTCCTGATTAGATTTCCTAGAACCATAGGATTTTGAGACACTGTTTTGAAGGTAGTGGAACAATTGAACAATACAATTCATATCATACCGATATGAGGGATGAAATCATTTTATGATATCAAAAATCTATTTTTTCAATATATCAAGTGAAATTATTATGTTCATTATATTATGAAATCTAATAGAGATTCATGGTTTACCACATAGTTTTGGAATGTCTTACTGTAGGTGATGAGAAATTAGTTGAAGATGATTATTTCCTTTGACCATCAAGCTAATGGGAAGTCAGAGTGAATGATCTTGAATTTAATGGATATGATTCGATCATGGATTATTTTTATGGAGGTTCTTAGTATGATCACCTATCCTAATTGTTGTTTTCCTATAACAACATATTCTGGTAATTTTTTCAGTTTCCTCCTTTTCAGTCTTTTTATGGATGAATATTTTTGTCACCATCATACTGGCATGAGGTTGGTCGGTCATCATTTGTTAGGTGGATCATGGTACATGAAACTTTTATGGGCGTTATTATGATTCTATAATAACTATTTATATCATAGAGAAGGAATAATTTTTATAATTACTAAATTATATGACCCGTTGAGTACATTTTTGAAGACAAAGAATTCTTTTATGTGTCCCCTCATATAGAGAATCTGCATTTATTGAGATAAAGAATGTTAGTTTCAAGGAATGCTAGGAAGTTCAAAGTTATCAATCTCAATAGGATGGTGGATTATTTGTTTGACCTTACAACAGGGTATCCATGTATACTCATCCTCTTCCATGTGTCTTAGTATCAGAAGTTTGAGCCTAATCATGCACATGTTCTTGGATGTGTATATTTTATGGTATATAATGATTCAAATTTTATGGAATATATCATCCCATAATTCTTTATAAATACATATTACATCATTCAAGATATTTATTCAAAACATTACACAAACATATACCATTGGATAATAATATTTTAGTGTTTTTGAGTCTTAGTACACAATATTATAATTTGGTGAATGATATTTATGATATCCCATAATGATTTTCCCATTTAGTACTATTATGAAACATAACATACATAAAACCTTTTGTTGTAAAATGGGGACATGAAATATAAGAAAGGGTGAGCTCTGATGCTCAATAATGTTAAAAAAGGGATATATATAATCATAACATGATCATAACCCTTTGATAACTTCAAAACGACATTTAAAAACCATACCTACATATCAAAGATTAAAATAATGATTCATGTCATAAATATTGGAATTTCATAAGACATGAACCATAATAGAATCAAGGAACATGATACCTGGAATCAAATATGGAATTTTGGAATATATATAATCATAGGAAAACTTATATCAAGGATACAAACTAGGATATTCATAACATGTTAGGCTTGGTATATCCATCTATTTACCAACATGAGGCTCCAGATAACCTCCATTACACCTTATTTTATGTTTCGGATAACCACCCACATATCTGTTTTTTCCTTAGGATAACCTCCCATACACCCTCTTTCGGGCTTGGGATAACCTCCCACATACCCTATTTAAATCTTGGGGAATACTCTATTATACCCTCTGAGATCATGTGAAATTAATAATTACCCAATGTATTTGAGGGATATATAGGTCTCACCCATCTCAAAAGAAAACCCATACTTATTTTTTCCACAATACCATACAAGATTCATCATATCATCACATCATAGCCCATGTAAAGAAACTAGTTTTTATAATGATTTTGTAAATTAAACATAGCATAACCCATGAAGAATAAATCAGTTTAATAAAAAAATCAAAAACATAAACATTAAAATCATGTAAAAGAATAAATATTGTATCATTTAATCATTTACCCAGTGAATCAAATGCAACAAAAAAGGATGTTAACTTAAATGAAAAATGATTTTGAAAGATAACTTGGAAAATTTCATTAGAAAATAATACTTCCACTTTAAAAAACACTATTTAAATCATAAAACCTGTTCAAAATAATTTTAATTAAACATAACATTGAAAAGATATAAGGATAATTTCAATGAAAATAAATATATTTTGGGTGGAAAATTCTATCAATGTAGTACAGGTTAAAACAAAGAATCCTTTTATATTTTTGATAAAATACATATGGGAATAATATAGAAAATGAAATGAACACTCCTTTAATTTTTTTAAATGAAATAAATGGGTAAAAATTTATTCAATAAATAATTTAAATAATTTTAAATAAAATTTTAAACACATTTCTAGAAAATATGGTTATTGAAAAAAGGGGTCTTGAATGATTAAAGAAGTAAAGAATATTTTTATTAAAAACATAATTTTGAACTCATGAGTATATAATGATAGTTAAGTGAGGGGTAAAAGATTAATCTATATGAAAAAAATTATTATAAAATTAATGAGTTTTTTGATATATGGATAATAATATATTTTCATTGGAAGCATAACCAGAAATGATACTAATAAACGATGAGATAGTAACATAAAAAACATACCACTTTGGTAAACATGAATTGTATTCCCCATGAAAGAATATTTTTTTTATAAAAATTATAATATAATAAAAATAATTACATTCATGGTATTAATTTATAAAGGGGAATTATATACACTTTATAGAATAAGATAGGTAAACATCATTACTCTGGTCTCAAAGAAAGTAATTTTGGAAAACAATCTCATACCACATTGGTAACATTTAAAATGTAAACCCCGTGAAAGGGAGATAAGAAAATAGATATTTAAATAAATATAATTTTAATTATTTGAATCATAATATAAATTCATGTACATTATTTAAAACACATAAAGGAAACATATTGTGAATATAGCTTCTGTCTCATAGAAAATAAAAGTGAGACAGAAATACCTTCCCTTAAGTCTTAACTTCATTTGTACACATTTGAAACTACCTTATGAAAAATATAAGTTTATTATTAATATATTAAATAACTATATATATATAGCGTTGAATATATTATTTATTTAGGACATTTTATTTCCCTTTTATTAATAATTCCATGTTAAATTCATGTTTTTGGAAAACATTACATTGTTTTTAATGTATGTTTTGATTTTTTTTTGACATATTAAATAGATAATTGTGAAATCATATACAATGTAAAATATGATATAAATATCGTATATATTTATTATAATATTATTTAGAGTGATTTATAAATTCAGGAAATAGAAAATAATACACTGTTCATGAAGACGGTAGGCTGTACGTATGCTTGAATGTTGTTTAACTTTTCTCAATAGAAATAAATATAGAAAGAAAAATAAAACATTAAAATTTAATAATAATTTTAATTTCATACATATCACATATGTTACTTTAAACCGACCTTATTACCTTCCATTTATGGCATGAATGAATCACATCGTTTGGCTAGGCGATAGTCTACCGTACAAACGAGCGACATTATTATAATTTGATAGAAGAGAAAGTAAGAAAGGACATCTGAAATAATGATTAAATAATAATAATAATATGATATTATATATCATATATAAATAATAAATACAACATTATATCAATCAATTTGATGTGGTAATGGAAAAATTAATGACATTGTGTCTTAAGGAGATAGTCCACCATAGTCACAAATATTAATTTTGTAACCCATTTGATAGAAGATGGGAAGGTTTAAAGTTATTATATTAACATTAAAAATATAATTATATGTATATAATGATGTTATTATATAAAAGTTTCTTAATAATAATTAAAAGTGGTCAAAGAAGAAATAAAACAAATTTATCGGTTAGGGGTGTTACCTATTATTTAGAAAACATCTATGGGATTACACAAAAACGCTAAATAAGTTAGCTATTTGACAATAGTATTTATTAGAGGATTAGATTATAAAATTAACTAATGTATTTTTCATGTATTTTATGAAAAACATGGTTCTATAAGTGTGAATGGAAGAGGAGAGGGGGTTGCCTTTTATATGTGAGGTGAGTTTCACACCTGTAATTTGTAAAAGAAAAACATGTACCAAAATTTGTTACCATAAATATGGATAAAAAAGTCCCATTATATAACTAATAATATAATATGTAAAAAAAATATTAATAAATTTTTTTATACTATTTTTGGTTCATTTATAACACATATTTTTTTGTTTAAACCCCTCGATAATCCCATTTTTACATTAACCCCCATAAAAAATATTTACTATTTTAATATTCATTATCATTAAAAATTATTTTTACCTTACTATATAGTGTAAATAATTCTAATTAAAAATATTTAATCCATTTTTACAAATTATATTCACAAATGAGGAGAAATATAATTTAAAATAAATTCGTCAGATGTGTTGGGAAAGTGTGTTTTTAAAAATAAAATGTTCCATATTTTACAATTTTTTCATATAAATAATCATTATTAAAATTATTTAAATGAAATAAATTGGATTAAAAAATATATAAATTTTCTAAAGTATCATTAAAATTCATATTAATCTTTTTTGTTTTTAAAAGAATGATAATTAATGAAAATTAATAACAAAATGCATTATTTTTTACTACTAATCGAAAAAAAGTCTTTTAGAAAAACACAAAACAAATAACTATATGATAATAATAACATTATTATTTCATAAATAATTTATTTTTACCAAATTAAGGTTATTAAAATTACAATAATTAATTTTAAAATTATTTGGACTAAAATGAACAATTTTTTTAGAAAAGCACTGTTTTAAGCTTAAAATCTGTTTTATTATTAACTTGTCAATAAATAACATAAGATAAATTGAAAAAAAATTATTTAAAATATAATATATCAATTTCATTAAAATAAATAACAAAAATATATTTTCAAATTTGTCGAGTTAAAAAATATTTGAATAAATAAAATAGTGTTTTTCATAAAATGATTTCCATTATTTTAAAATAGTTTTTATTTTAATTTATAATTAATAGGATAGAATAGATTACATTTTACATACTTATATAAACTATAAATTTTAATAATTTATTTAATAATGTTCATAAATTCCAATCTAATATCCAGGCAATAATGACCATATTAAACTATATTTTCTTAACAGCAAGTCCCATTTTGTTTAAACACACCATTTCATGTAACTGATGATAAAATCAATGTTCCATGTAACAAAAGGTAAAACTATTGTTTAATTTATCAAAGAAAAAATTAGTTTTTTTAGTGTAAAATTTCAAGAATATTAGATTTATTTGTAAAAAAATAATTCCCAAAATATCAGGGTGTTACATGGAATGACATGTTTTGATATTAGATATAAGAAATAATGTGTTATGTAGAAGGACCATTCAACTTTCATGAGTTATATAGAAGTCCAATAATATTTAGGATAACATTTAGAAGTGGGATGATGATATTTGTGTATAGTTTCTTGATGATTTTTATCAGGACTATGTGAATACATCTCAATGATAAGAACTCACAAGAAGGGGAGAATTCTAACACCTCAACATTATGGTTTATCTTATTAAATTTTACATAGATTTTGATAATTTTTATACAGTTATAGGGGACATAAAGACAATTTTGAATCTAGATCTGGGATGGTGATAGGATTTAGGTGTTTCTATAGCCTTTTGAGCTATACCCATCCATTCAACAAACCAGTTGGAATCCACTAGCTCATTGGTATAGTGCCTGGGAAGAAGTTATTCAACCTAAAATCCAACGATCCATTGGAGAGAAACCTAATATCACTGCAAGGGATCTTAGTAAAAAATTCATTATAAAATATATTGTGTAGTCAATAGAGGCCACAGGCGATCCAATGACATTTGAAGGGGCTGAATAAGGTCCACTACTTTTTGTTGAGTTCATTTTGAAAACGAACCACTCAATTTTTTTTCATTACGTTGTGATATATTTGATTTATAGTTATCTAGAAAAACTATATAATATATTTTTGTTGATACTCCCTCTTTGAACACATTTTTTGGTTTCCTAAATGGAATAATGACCCTTTATTCTTTTTTCGATGATTTCTTTTTCATTAGTGCTCTTTTTCCTTCTCTTTTAAATAAATATATTTGATTAGATCTTGGATTTGTTTTTTATCCAATCTTTGTATTTGTCCTGGATAAAAAGGTATTTCATTAATTATTGATATAATAGGAATGTGTATTTATGAAATTCTCATATGTGCATCAATCTGACCAAAATCAATGTCTATAATGGATGATCTACTTTATGTTAAAACCTAACCCAAAAATTTTGATTTGGATTCATATAAACATGATCCTATGATTCTAAATCATAGAGATTTTATAATTTTTTATAGGATTTGGACAGGGAGGGGTTTTTTTGGACTCAAACGCTGATCCTTTCTACTGATCATCTTTATGCATGAGGTTGGACGCACTTGAAAATATTTTATGTATTATATGTGTTCTCAGAATGTTTTTTTGAGGGAATATATATCCAAATGTGGCTGATGATTAATGATTTATAATACGATTTGTCTTTATATTGGAATGTAGGTACCTATGATCGATGTTTCCCGTTCATGTGGATTGTTTTGTTTTATTATTATTTCTTGATACATTGTAATTTTTAATCTATCATTGGAATATTTCATCATATATGCAATTATCTACTATCTATAGATGAGAATGAAGGTTGTTTCTATGGGATTATCCCTCAAGAGGGGTCTGTTAGAAATTTCTCAGTATGTTCTTAGGTTATCAATATTATTGGGATGTTTCACACTTGTTTTTGGGGTATCCCAACGTGTGGGGGGTGTCACATATATGACGCATGTTACTTCCTAAAAGGCATCAAATAAGAAATAGTTAGAATTTAATGACCTAAAATAAGTGTTGTACGTGTATGAGATATTTATTATTACTATTTTTATTAAATTTATTTAATGCATTAGTATCTCTTATTTAGTTATTTTAGGGGAAATTTCTGGTTTTCTATATGGTCTTTTACTAACACCCTGAACTAGAATTTATTTGTACTTGTATATTTAATTACTAGGGATACAATAAATGGAAATGGACCTATAATGGGTTGTTGAGAATGTTGGATAGAGGATAATGGATTTTTTATGATGATTTTCAGGTTCTGTGTCTATAGATACATTTATTTAATATCATACCTCATTCTTTGTAACCCTTTTTAGTTGGGATTATGTATCAAACATTTCATATTGATACTCCATTTTTTGGTTTCTATTATTACATGGATACTCCGATGATTAATTAAATAATAATTATTTTTTATTGTTTTTTATTGATTCCTTATTTATATTATAATTGTTTCTTGGTACCGAGGGCATAGTATACCTATATTGTTTTTTAGCCCTTTTCTACTTGCTCACATACTGACAAATATGTGGAGGCTCACATGAGGTCATGTGGCACATCAGCTCAGACCTGTGGTTCTTCCTTGGGAGGTAAAATGCTTTTTTAGGCCCATCATGAATATGTAAATGATGTGTGAATCCTGATATAATAATATACTCAATGGATCCCCATACAACCATATTATATACAACACATATAGATTTACTATATAATATATTTATTGATTTTCTTATTGTGTAAAAAAATATTAAACAAATACTCAATAAATCGACAACCACAAATACTATATCACAAATATAGTAATAAACCATGTAATATCATTCCTCTTGCCCATCTTTAATAGAAAATGGATGCAATAAATCGATGCTCACTTCATCCAACATAAAAACTGAAAAATAGATGGTGTGGATTTAAATCACTCAATCCTTAGGGATCATCCTTTATCCTGTGATGGGTTTGAATGTGAAGAATTAACCATGTAATATCATTCCTCTAAACCATCCATTATATAAAATGGCTAATATGAACACCCATAATTTCATACACTTTATTTCAGGATTTCATAAATTATAACACATGTGATACAATCTATAAAGATCCACTAGCCTTTTTTCTTTGGAAAATAAGATACATATCATAATAAATCTAAACATGTATAGAACAAAATTATTTCAAAATTTCAAAACGTGCCCGTATATTTCATAAATATTCTAATATGGTATAGGATAACACTGTGATGTATATAAGGAATTATTTAGCTATAAATCTTATTGTGTGAATAATCAAACAATAACATAATTAAAATTAGTATACATGAGTCAATATAAATATCAAGATTACATAGAAGTGTTAGAATCATAATCATGGTCATCAAAGCATGATATGGAATGAGAACATTAAAGTATCATAAGAAATTGAAAACAACATAATAGATGGCATCAAAAACTAAGTCAACACTAACAAAAAATACATCAATCCATTGTGTTCTTACACTATATTCCCATAAACTATAGATAAGATCACTTTAGATATTAAAACTTCCCTATAAATTAGTGATCTATGTAATTCAATCCCCACCCATCACATTAGTATCATGTACATTAATTTTTTATCCACATAAGTCATACAACATAGAAACAAATTTAATCACATTTAAAAAACATTATTAAAATGTTTATGTTATATACATGGAAGTATATAACTATTTATGGATATGTATAACTAGGTTAATACCCTCGAGTGGTGGTGGGGATGTGAATTCACCAAACAAACATTTACGCTAGAAAACCATGAAATAATTTTAGCTGAATAACATGTGATTAGAAATTTTCATATAAGGGATTAAATAGAATGAAAGGAGGGATCTCATTACTAGGTAATTATATGAATAGTATGTGGTTTTATAAAAACACATTTCCACACAAACTATTATAAATTAAAATAATTAATACAAAGAATGTACTTGAATAAAGATAAAGATTATGATAACCCATTACCTCCAGAGGGTGCTTCTAAATGATTTGAATATCCTTCTTAAGAGTTTCAGAACACCTTGGGAGGGAATTAATGTGGGATTGGTGGTAATATCTTTCTCAATGGGGTTTGAGTGATGAGTAATGGATGGTTTTTGGGGTATTTATAGGCAAGGACAAGAGTATGTCACTATAAATGTCCAAAAATTGGTTTTAAACACAATGTGATAAAATAATAACAACTATTATCCTTCACATTGTTTTTCCCATGGTTTTTTTAATGAGGAGTGGTTTACGATACATTATTCTATTAATGGTTTTAAAATTTAAAATAATACCATCCATGATGTGGATGTGGGTCATGTTTATAAATAATTTTTTTTAAAAGAATAATATTTTATATATGATTTGGAGGATACATAGTGGGTTTGTAAAATTAATAAAATATCATATAAACATGTTTTTTAATTAGGAAAAATAATTTGTGGTGAATTTTTTAATTGAATTTATAACAACCCTTTTTAGCTAATTTAATTTTACATTGCATAATATATTTAATTTTTACTCAAAAAAATAAATTATCTCTATAAATGAGGAAGAAATTATGATTTTATAATTTTTATATTATGATTTAAAAGATGATATTTATTTTAAAAACTAATTTTCAAATTATCAAAATTTCAAATTTTAAATAATAGTCCATATTTATTGAAATATTATTCTTTTTATGAAGCAAACTACATTCTCAAACATAAAAATATTACTTTGGTCTTCATTGAATTATATTAGAATTTATATATTAATAAATTTTATAAAAAAATTATTATTCATGAATATGAAATTTATTTCCAAAATCTTAATTTTTTTACAAGTTTTTTTTAATTGAAAATTAATAAAAAAGTAATTATAGCTATTTCATATAAATTACTATTTTTTATCAAATAAAATATATAATCATATATAAATATATAATGTAATATTAGAATATGATTAATATAATAATTATTTAAATATATATATATATATAAATAATATTTCAAAATATAAATCTCTAGATACACAATACATTATTAAAATAGTGTACATCCTATGGGTGTAGTGTGTAGTAGAAGAAATGGTTTTGGGTGGTCCGACAAACATGGTTTTAGAGGATATCTAAATAACCAAAAACATCTCCCACAAATAGTTTTCATGGAGTTTTAGATATTGATTTTTTGTGTTGGTTTGGTTGAGGGATAATCCCATATATTCTACCTCTCTCAAAAGCTCTAAATATTTATTATTTTTAGGGTAAGATCCAACATGTTGAGGCCATTGCTGCCTCCATATGTGTTAATTAGACTTTATCAAAAACATTAAAATAAAATTATCATAATATTCACTATATAATTGATATATTGAAAATTATTATTAGTCATAACTTTCCTTTAATACTAAATTGAAAATTTTGGTTATATTTTATAATTATCCAAAATGAAAAAGGATATAGTTTGTGTTTTTATAGATAAATTATTGAGTAATGAATTTAATAACTCTTAATGGAATTTCATTTTAAAAAAATAATGTTCCTTCAATTATTCCACCTTTAAAAATTTATATCAAGAAATTTCATTTCATACACTAAAATAGATGGGGGTACTTATTTCCCTTCAATGCTTCTATTTCCTATGTTTCATACTCAAACATGCGGTTCTACCAAAATAAATTGACTAAGGGATTTTTCTTTTTCCCATATACCATTTTCATATCAATCTAGTATCTTACCCAATTTATCCTCACATAAAACATCATTCCGTAATAGAACCACCTCAAAATTTTGTATATGTGTGGGGTTTCTAAGGTAATAACATTTGAGAGATATATGGAGAAATCATGTACATGAAATAAATTTGGTGGGATATCTTGCTTATAGGATACAGTTTTGATGGGATCATAGATAAATAAGGGGAATCTGCATTTAAGAATATTTTTTCCTTATTCCCTAACCCTAAAAATTTCTTCCATGTTCATTTAGTAAGGAATACCTTAACTTAGACCTCAAACTCAAAAACTAGTTAATGATTATCTTTGTGGATGATTAATTGAAATTTACTGTATTACATTTGATGGAAAATAGTTCAATTATAAAATAACATTACTTGGATATGATCATACCCCATAAGCCAACACACTCCAGATTTATCCAATAATGTTGGATTCAAACACATATTCACATAAATAGTCACATAAGGGCTCATATTAACACTATAATTGATTTTTATTTGTTTTATGAGAACTACAAAGGGGGGAGGGGAAGATACCAATATCCTAATAAATTGAGTAAACAAAATATTTTCATATCTTCTTGAGATTAAATGGTTATCTGAGACTGAACAACCCTCTAAGGGATATAAGAACTCCGAAAAATCATTTCTGTATCTTTTAATTGTTGATAAATTATCCAAAATATTGTAGTAAACTATGGATCTTGATCACATATAATGGAGATTAGTTCTCCATGAAGTCTTAGCACAATAATTTTGTATTTTTTGTGAGATTTTAATGAGATAATTCTTCCTGGGTAATAATTAAATGAAATCACATTGTTATGAAATAAAATAAAATTGAAATGGTGTTATTTCGTATAGTTTCCTATGGAGTCCAATGATGAAATCAATGCTCATGTTATCCCATTTACCTACTGGAATGGGAAATTGTTTCATCATAAACATATAATTCTATTATTTACAATTTACATGTTAGTATGCAAAGAATGAAGATAAATATTATTCAATATCCCTCTGCATGTTATCCCACATGATGTTTTTCATTAAAATAGTATAAATCATTTCTATTTTATTATTAATTGAGAAGTATTATATAATTTTATCATATACACATTCTCTCTTTAGTACTAGTTTTTATGGGGTATAGATATGGGTTCCAAATGTGATAACTCTACCTTATAAAAAGTTGAATTATGGAATATTTTTTAACATTATTTGTAATTTATCATCATATTTTTGGAAATCCTTGGTCCATTCATGAATAGATGGTTGATTAGTTTTAGGAAAAAGGTTGGATGAAATTACATTTATTGTTATCATATCCATCCTTTACTTATTTTGGAAATATTAGATACCTTTATATCCTCATCAAAAATAGTGTTTCATGATAATTTCTACTCAGAGAAGAGATCACTATTTTCTCCCTCTCATGATGAGAGTGGATTGAAAAATAATAATCTATGATCAACAATAAACACCTTATATGTCCCATATTCTACTAATTTTAATGGAATGAATACTTGAGAATTTCATGATCACTATATAATTCCCAAATATATCCATATATATAATTTCACCATTTCCTCAGTGCGAGGATCATTTTAGCTAACTCAAGATCATGTTTCATGTAGTTTCACTAATGGATCGTTAATTATAGTGTGGCATATACTACCACTACATCATTTTGGATGTGTGAACACCAAGAATATTTTTTGGATACATCCTTATATATCAAAAATCATTTACTACTAGTGAGTAATGTAAGCATATATACAGAGGTTAGAATATTATTTGAATTTATAAATATCTTATAAAATTTTTCGGTTTAGAAAAATATCACTCTATTTAGAGATAGCTTGGATTATGGGTTTTAAAATTGTGAAAGGATTTATAGAAATTTACTTTATTACACATATTATCTATGGAAACCACTGATCTCTACAATATATTTTTGTATATACCATCATTTTTTTTCTCAATCATAAAAGGATCAACTGATATTAAGTTTATGGTGATAATATTACCTTTGAATGTTACTTTAACTACCCAAAAATTAAATATACAATAATTTTCCTATAAAGTTTACTTTCATATGTTCATAAGAACAATATTCAAATTCCCCTCATGTTCGTCCATTATTTTGTTGTATATAAGAATAAAGTCCACACTGACTGCAAGAAATTTGATACAGCAATCCCTAAATATTATTCTCATTGTTTCAATGAAAATATTTGGTCACAATCTAAATAGAATATTAATGAATTATTAATGCTCATACCTTTTATGAAATTTTGACTTGGGTATATCCCACATCTTCTTCATTATTTGAAAATATTTCGAACAATGATCCACCTTTGAGAAGTACTGACCTCAATATAGAAGATCCCAAAATTCATCAATCAGAGGAAATGATACTTTTTTATATTATTATCTTTCTGAGTTGACAATAATCAACATAGAAGTAAATTGTAATGTCCTAAATTTTGAAAAAATTACTAGTTCACCCCATGGTAAGGCATATGGTCATATAAACCCGATATTTAGATTCTATCATTGTTTTATCTTAATCACACAAAGTAATACCATGACCAATTTTATAGATTCTTTGATATTTGAAAACCTCTATATAAATTATTGATTGAGAAATCAACCATTAAAATACATGGAAGAAAATAAAATTATATGTGTAACACATCAAAATATTATTTTAATATAGTCAGGTCGACAAGGATTATACTTTCCTTATTCTTAATCAGTCATGCTATATAAAATCCCCATAATGAAATAATATCTACTCATTAGGTCAATATTAAAAAGGAAAAGCATATTTCTACTTACACATGTATCAAATAAAAGGATGATTTGAGATACAAAGGGTTATTTTATTCCATTATTTACATATATAATCTATATATAGGGAAATAAAATCCAAAAAAATATCATCGATTTCTACTACAGAGAGTATAATAAGGTTATAAAAGAAATTAAACTCCCAAATTCTAACTGGGGAGATTATATATTCTTGGTATGAAATAATTAAAATAGTTTTTATTTATATCGATAAATCTAATTCCATTTTAGGAATTGGTTTTTAAATAGTTATAGTTAGACAGAGTGATATCAATAAATACCTAGAACTTGAATCAAATAATATATTTTTAAAATTAAATGAATAACTAGTATATGCCTCAACACATTGTTTTTTAGACACCATAAGTTGTCATGATAGAATAATTTCACCCTTTCTTGTTAGAACATGAATGTTGTTTTCTTCAGTTATGTTCGAAAACCTTTGTTATAGTGCACTGAATCTCACAGTGTCCTTATTGCATCCAATTTTAACACTAGACGACATGATGTGGTTTAAAAGAGCATTATAATTTTCATTCACATTGGTGGGTAGATCATATTAGTATTTTATATCCTTTTTCCCCTCCTTAACAAACAAAATAAATTTTTTACCCTTTCGAATTTGTTTTGAGGATTCTTCAAATTATTTAAAAATTGGGATATTGTATTATCTTAACAACATTGTATTTTTTCATTACTCTTCAATAATTATATTATAATATCCCTTTCCTATCTCATGTCACATGAGACCCTTAGGATTCACCATTATCTATTTTGACACTAATGGTATATAAGGAAATTTCTTTAATGGTTTAAATGTGTCATATCGCCAAATCTATTCATAGATTTTCGTTAATCCCACTAAATAAGATGTAATATTTACTTATAGGATCAAATAAAATTACTAGGGTGTATTTTGAAAGTCTTGTTATATTTCCACAAACACCATGATGGATTTTCCTCCTATTTCTTGTGGCTTAGGAAGTCTCTCTGTTATTTAGGTAGGATAGTGTATAAGAGCTCTTGGATGAAGTATATTCTCCAAAACTCTTTCCACTCCATTAGTTCAACAACATCCTTTTGATATATATTCTTTATAAATGTGTCTAATTTAATAGCTTCACCATTTAATTGATAATTAACCAATATGAATATCTCGTTCTTAAAGAATTGATGATATTAATATGTCTTCTAAATGGATTTGATATATTTTTTTCATTAAGGAATTTTATGATCCACTAAATTTCAGAGGCCTTTATCACACAAATTTATAAATTATAACTTTCTATTTATTTGGGGAATGTGTGTGTCTCCCATTATTCATATTTCTGATCTGTACATGGGTAAATTGAGTAAGTATTATTGTAAATTTATTAACCCCTTCTCCTATATGTATGGAAATGTATCTTGGGAAGTCGTCACAATTTCCATCACACTATTTTCTTACTATGTTCCTTCTTTTTGAAGACATTGACTAAAATAATGAAAAATTAAGGATGATAATTTTCAAAATATTTATCTTATAAAAGGGAAACTATGAATATTATAAAAATAACCCAAAAATGAAATGTATTCAATAAAATGTGAATATTAATGTTCTAAGCTATGTTATCCATGGTCTATTTCCTAATATTAAATTTTATAGGAATTTTTTCCCTTCATAATTTTTTTAAAAAGAACATGTTTAACCAAAAAAATATCCTTGGGGAGCATCTGTCTTGGAGAAATGTCTAATGACTCATTTTTAGGAACCAGGTATAGGTTGAGTAAATACATATCAACTCCTTTTAGATTTATTACTATTATTAGAGTTGTAACACCACCACATTCATATGCTAGTATACATATATGGATGTATTTTCCAATAAAACTAAGAACACTATACTTCAATAAAATTTGGAAATGGTTTACTATATTTATTCTTATTCCACATGCTTTAACTAATATTTTATAATACTAATAAATAAATTACCCAGACTTTATTCAATACCAACTATGAAAATCCACATTCATCCTACTCATTACAACCTGATTTATTACATTATGATACATGTAATACGATATGAAATAATTGATTGGTCTAGTGTCTTTATGGAATCAGTTACATAAAAAATAACATGAAATTTGGATAAAACTATATTATCTGATAACTCTATAACATTATTTATATTCCATAGATCATAAAATACTATAGTATATAACCTTGGGACAAAAATAATAATGCGGTGAGCTATAAATTCTGGAAAGGGAATAATTATATAATATCTTAATGTAATGTAGTTAATTAGATTCAATAGGTATTAAAAGATTACATAGAAGGTTGTGTATCATATTTTGGAACATCAATGTATGTTTTATAGTGATAACATACTTCAATCATAGGGATGTAAAAATAATAAAAATATGAAATCATAAGACTATGTAAAGGATAACAACTAAAAAATCATAAAATAATGGTCTTAGGAAAAGAGGACAAACACCATTAATGGTTTCAGATGATAAAAAAATTGTTGAATTCATCAGATGGGTATACAGTTTTAGCCTTACCCTTTACAATCATATCACAAAAATGCATATGTCATCCACAATGATCATAAAACATAAAAAATAATACAATAAATTTTATTCCAATGACTACGGAGTGTTGGTTAAATTAATAGAATACCTCAATAAATTATGGTTAGGTGAAAACTATGTGAATATTTTTTATTGTATATGAGGATAGGAATTCATGACATTTGAGATTGACATGGAGAATCATGAAAAGGGATGTGTAAATATACTTTTCAAAATGAAAAATTGTATATAAAAATGATCCATAAAATGAAGTAATTTAAAAAATGCGGAAGATGATGGAAATATCTTACCTTGAGAAGGTGCTTATAAAAGATTAGGAGATGCATCTTAAGAGCTTGGAAACACCTTGGTGGGGATTTATTGGTTGATATGGGGATGATATGCATTATCAATGGATTTTGAGTGGATATTAATGGGAGTATAGGTGTTTATTTATTGAAAGAGTGTAGAATTATTTATTAATTTATAAACACAGGTTTTGGAATATGTGTGATCATACAATATAAAAGAAAACAAAAATAAATTTTCCCTCGGAATCTATAAAAGTGTATTGAATTAAATTATTTTATTAGGTTATGAACAAATATAATTAAAATTATACCAACCTTGATGTGTAAGTGGTTCATTTTCATAATGATTTTTTTAAAACCTTAAAAAAAATATTCGCTTTGGAGGATTTATTATAAGTTTGGAAAACTAATCAAATAACATTCAAAAATATTTTAAATCTAAATCAATTTTTTTATCATGTATAACATTTATTGTATATATTATTTCACAGTCTATATTTTATAATGTCATAAATCATACTATATCTATAAGATGTACCTAATTTTTATAAAACATTTAATTATCTCAAAAAATTTAAATAAATTACCATTGGTTAAATTCAATTTTTAGATATGTAAAATGATATTTAATATAAAAGAAGATAAATTGTCCAATAATGAGTTTCTTACCCAAAATAATTTTTATATATAGGAATTTATACATTTAAATAAAAATATATTTATTTTATGTATTATTTATTATGACACATACAATTTTTTTGATCCCTATATAAAATTGTATTGGACTTCATTAGATTTTATCACTATTTCTAATTTAAAAAATATAATTTAATATACTATTAATGTAAATAAATTATTTTTCAAATCTCTTTGATTTATGAAAAATATTTTTAAAAATTGAAGTTATATAAAATATAATATTTTTTTTCTTTAAAAAAAATTAATTTTCAACTAACTAATTATACAACTTTTATATATAATTTAATATTTAAAAAAAGATAATTAGATAATATTTTTAAAAAAATTATAATATATATATCCATACTACTAGGGTCTGTATACATAACCACTTTTTTCACTACTGTAATCCCTAAGAGTAAGGGGTGTGGTAATAGTTGTTTTATTAAGTTTGTTTGTCGAACATGGATTGGGAAGTGATATTGATACGCTTGTATTTCTCCTATTAATGGTTTAAATTAAAATTTTGACATTGAATCTTGTCATTGTCTACTAATATGAAAACCACATGTGATTATGACTCCCTCATATTCTCTGATAAATTGGATTCATATAGTACAATCCAACTTGTTGGTGTCATCAATTCACCTATCTATATTAATTAGAATTTATCATAATCCATAATATATTATAATAATAAAATTTATTCTATATTTATTTTATTATAATTGTTTTTGATTCATAGTTGTATTTTAGGCATTAATGATGAAATATGGATATTTTAAAACAATAAAAAAATACAGTGCATGTGTTTTGTAACATTTAATTACAAAATAAATTATTTTATCAATCGTAAGTGAATTATATTTATGAAATAATCGGTTATTTCATTCTTCATAGATTAAGAAATATCTCCCTCATAAATTCATTTGATATATTAATATTCATATTAATATTTTTTAATCTCATCTTCGTATTATCATGTTGTCTTGTTAAACTTATGGTTCCTCCACTATATATTGAACTGGTGGGTGATTTATTTTTAGAAACATTTTAATCATTGATATAATATCCTCAATAGATTCTCCTCTGGTAAGTGGATGACAATTAATGGTAACACCATTTTAATTAGTACATGTGAGTGGTATTTTATGTACTTGTAGAAGAGATATACATTTAACACATCATGCACATTGGAAAATTGTTATGGGAGAACTAGTTGATTGGATGTATATACAATTTGGTCATTAATAAATATTTATGCAATGTATCACAAATTAATATTTCCTTTTCCCAAACACCATGACTTTCTTCCATGGAAATTTTTGAATGAACACATAATGTTTGACCTCAAACACTAGGTCTCATTATTGATATGCTATATATCTTTTATATTTAATTTTTATGGATTTCATATGATTCTAAATGGGCTTAAACCTCTCTTTTATCTATTTTACATGTTAATGTCTCATATGTTTATGCTCTCTAACTTCTTCCTAGCATGTTGGAGTCAGACTACTCTTCCCATACATAGAATTATATGATTTTATTGGAATGTTCGAGTGTATAATATTTTTATAATAGTACTATATTTTGAGAAGGTGGAAATCCCAATATTCATATAAATTCATTGAACATGATATCAATATATCCTCTAATGTCTTTATGGTTTTATTACACATTCTATATGTCTAAGGGTTATAATAATTGAACCATTTGTCTCAGTATCCAAATATTGTGAATGTATTATCTAAAAATACAAGGTAAACCTCATATATCAATTAGATACAACAAGTTGTATTACGATGTATCTTATATGACATATCCAGTTTTATAGGAATAAAATATTCATTTATATATATAACACAATATTACATTCTATTGTGACCAAAAACCACCCGAATGGATTTATTCCATTCAGATATCTCGACGAGTACAATGAGAAAAATATATGGTTGTGTTTTCTCATTTCATAGTGGTATAATAAAAATATTCATAAAAAATTTCAACTTCTATTATCGAGCCATGCCATGTTGGTAGTGTAGGAATAATGTTAAAAATCATTTATCCCCCTTTTTTATTATCTAACATGAAATTTTTCAATAAATATATAATTTTATTAGGGGTTCCATATTGAAAAATGGAGGATGAGTTATTGGAATCATCATGTTTTTCTATCATTAGTTTTATATGGGACATATATATGGTCTACAAACCTCATATAATCATATTTAGAAAAAGATATAAAAAAATATTTAGTTGTTATCTCTATATATCCACATCACAATTTTAGGCCACCTTGATCTTATAAAGAATATAAGGTTGAAATTTTATTTTTGAATGTTTGGATGGTGTTCATTTTATGATTCCTATGTCAATACTTTTACACGTGCATGAATATTTGATATATTTTAATACTATTCATATGGAGTTTTTCATTATCATTTATACTCATAAAATCTGTTACTTTATTCCCCATATAAAGATAATAGTTGATTGAACATTGGAAATACCAAATCAACACAAACACATTTCTAGTGAATATTTTGATTTACTTTTGTGAATATATAGTTCAGTATTTTATGACTCATATATATGTCACACTAATCTATAAATAGATAAAGAATCCAAATATCAAATGTGAATATTAATACCACTAATTCAAGATCATTCAAATTATATTTATTCTCAAGTATATTAGTTTTGAGGTAACAAATATCTAACACTTTCTTAATTTTAGTGATTATACAAAAAAATTAATTTTGGGAATCATTTATATGGATTAAAAATCCTTCCCCACTAGTGGGTAATTTGATCATAGCTCTGGTGATTATCCATATATGTAACTCTCTAAATACCTCCTCATATTCATCATTCTCATAAATATAAACTCCCTACTATGTGACTATTTTTACTTCTTATGAAAATCATGAGATTTTTCCCAAAAGATGTGATAATTAAATATTAATCCTAAGAGACTATGGATATCCAACAAATATTTTTTTCTAGGAAATCCTTCTATTTCATCTCACGTCAAAGTATATATGAATATTACTTTGTTTTTGATACAATTCTCTTGTAATGGTACATTCCCCATACAAAAAATCACATTTACTTCAAATTTCATATAACATTTCATTTTATATGTTCTTAAACACATCATTTAAATGTTCTTTATATTACTCAACAAATTTGGAGTAGATAAAATTGTATTATATAAATTAAACGATTAATCTGTGGGGGGGAGGGTAATACCTAAATTTTCTATTGATCTAGTCCATGAAGATAAGTAGAGAAATAGCAAGTCTTAATTGAATCACTATGAAATAATACAGCCCATACCATGTATGAAAATTAGTAATGAAGATATCTTACTTATTAACAATATTATTATAATATTATGAAGAAGTTGAATAGTAGATAAGTACTTGGATCCATGTAACTGATGGAACGAATACCTAATTCAAAGTACAATATACTTTTTATTTCAAGCGATCTTTTTGGGATAATTGAAGTAAATGAAGAGATACATTGAACCATCATTGTACATGAAAAAAGTAAAAACCTACTCCATGGTGAATCACTTGGTAATATGTATTCATTATCTAGATTTTTCTATATTTTATTATTCATATCTTGATGTTAACTGAATGAAATAATTTATTAACTCTTTTAAATTTGAAAAGTGCCAGGTATATGTTTGATTGAGAAATCAGCTTCTTCACATGGTGGAAGACTGACAAACTTCTTTGGGGAACAAATTTAACTATTCACTTATGATAAAAATAATATTAAGAATGATACTTTCCATAGTAAAAATCATTTCATCAAGACATTTTATCTCATATGTAAATAATATCCATACATATGAAAATTATTTCAAAAGAGATACATACTCCTCCTAATACTTGAAAATAATCAGAGGGTGATTCATAAAAAATGGCGAATTCTTTCCCTGATTAGTTTATGTGGGATCTATACAAGGAATGAAAATTGATACTAAAAAAGCTATGATAATATCTAAATGTTATCTAGGAAATTTAACATTGAAATATTGATTTTAGAGAAATTATATGTTCAGCATTAAAAAAGTGACCCAATTTAAATTTCAATATATAAATCAAATTCCACTTTTTGAAGAAGTGTTTGAATAGTTATAATAGTATTTTAAGATCTAAAAGAATGCATAATAGAAGAATAAAATATTAAAATCACCTTCATTGAATGAATAACTATCTTTCATATCACTACTTCATTATGAGGTTCCACTATCATAGTTGTGATGGATTATGCTCTCCACATTTCTCTAGGTCTTGGTGGTTTCTAACATTAGTAATACTAAAATATCACTGGATTAGTGTATTTTAACATGATGTCCTTATTTTATGATGTTTAAAAACTAGAAAAATAGACGAGGGATAACTCAAAAATTAATTTATTCCATTACATTTGGGGGGGTTTCCCATTTTCATTAATTAACAAGGTTTCCCTCCTTTCCATACCTAAAGAATTTATTTATCCCCTACAGAAATTATTTGGGATAATTCATCCAATTGTTCTGAAATGTTTTATGTCCTAAATTATTTAATCTATGATAACTTTCTACCAATATGCCAAAATTAAACTATATTCTCCACTTTCCATCTCTATTCACATAAGACTTTTGAGATTTTCAAATCTCTATTTTGAGTTTCTAGTAAGATTAGAATTTTTTTTCATAATTTTTAGCTGCATAAATCACCAAATATTTTCATAGATTCATATTAACCCATAAAATAAGTGGCCAAAGTTATATTCTATGTAAATATCATGGGACGACGCAAGTCATGAACGTATTGAAATGTTTTACTCATATTACCCCATGAATTCATCCTTATTTTTCATAAGGATAATGAAATACCTCTCCATTTTATGTTTTGGAGTGTATTTAAAATATTTGGAGGAAACATGTTTCTATAATTACATTCACTAAAAATATTTTATTTCTTACATTGGATTTTTTTATGATCAACATGCACCACTAATCATCTTTCCCCTCTAATATTTAATCAACCAATATGTCCTTCAATTTCTCTAAGCATTGACGGACATATAATATATATTAAATGGATTTGATCCATAGTTATTTGATTAAATTATCATTAGATATAAAAAAAGTTAGAGGCCTTTGTCACATATTGGACTATATGAAAACATTCTCTTTCATATGGTTATTTAGGTGTTCCACCTTATTCATGTATCTATTTAAAAATGATTCAATTGAGTATTTATTTTCATGATGTTCTCAAACCCTATCCCCATCATCTTGGGAATCTCTTTCTTCCATGCATTACATTAACCATCATAGATTTTTATAGCATGGTTCCTCTCATTTATAACCATTCAATAAAATAATGTAATGATACATAGGATATTTTTTATAAAAATAATATATAAATAGGAAATTATGATTAATAATGTGATAACCCATAAATTAAATGTATTCCTTGACATATAAATTTCATTTTTTGAATATATGTTATCTGTATTATATATATAAATAATAATTTTTATTGGATTTTACCGTAATAATTTTTTTATAATGATCATTATTAAAAAATGTATATCCCCCAGTACTATCTATACAGTTGTGCATTCATTGGAATCATTTTAATACACTAGGTACATGTTATGTTAAAAACTCTTGAGAAATTTATGATTAATTACCCATAGCTACATCTAATCCATAGACACATATATATTCCATTAAATAGTTAGGGATGAATTTGTATATAAATATAATAAATCTACAGTTTACCAAAATTTAGCGATGTGTTAATATTTATAGTTTTATCCCTAAATCAATCTATAAGGTTTTAAAATCCATGTCGAAAAAATAACTATACCATTATATATATAAACTAAAATTTTCATACATTGATATCACATCTAGTTAGATTAAAACTCATTACATTATAGAAGCACACGCTAGAGGACAAAAATAGTTTAGTGAAATTAAAAAAATTGAATATAATCTTCTAATCTATTAAAGGATAATAAATGTTTCCCATAATGATCTACCAATTTATTATATTTCGTAGATATACAATACATTAAACCATTATTCATAACATAGGTAAAGAAAATATAAGAAATGGTTAACTTAGATTCTAATTAAGGGTGAAAATATGATATATTAATACTTGATAATATGAAATTATAAGACAAGAAAATATGTTGGAGATAGTGAACATAACCTAAAAGGTTCATTCCCAACCTTCCAGAGATCATAAACATGGGTAATTGAATACTGATAGATTGTTAATAATATATGAATAATATGGGAATTAAATAACATTATCCATAGGAGCATAACAATGACATAAGACATAGATTTTTTAACACACAAACCCATATAAAATCATATATCAAGTATACCCACCATGAAATCAATAAAATGTTAGGATTGGTCTAACCACTCATGTACCTACTTTGGGATTTGGATAAACACACATGTACCCTCCTTTTTGTCCTCTAAAAATGTTGGGTCGGACACAACACCATCCCCAATGACATCCATTTCTTTATAGTGGTATGGGTTAACTCCCCAAACAATCATATCAGTTTTGATTCCCCCCTTAGAACATTATAGTGTAAAAATTCCCTTAATGAACTAATTTCACACCCCGTTCATTTCCTCTATATCTCATGAGATATAAATATTTACCCAATTAATTTAACAGAGAAATACGTCCCACCCATATTTGGTAATCAATAGAAAATTGTCACTTGTTATAACATAACCACTTTCACATAATGAAAATCATATATCTGTGTGTTCCAAAAGATCATAAATCATTCTTAATATCAGAACCCATTAAATGATATTAGTTTCATTTACATTTCATCATTACAAAACCAGTTGAAAATAAAATGTTTTCATAATAATATACTCATTTCAGGAATTAAAAACCCATCGAATAGAATCAGGTTTCATAATAATTTTATCATGGTATAATCTTTGGAAAATGAAGTCGGGTTCATAAAAATATTTTAAACATAATAATCAATAATTTAGAGAAATTATAAGAATGGTATCAATTAATCATGTCCTCTATAATGCATAATTACCCTCAAATAATTAAATTTTAGATGGAAATTAATTTAGAAATAATAAATAGGAAATTTCATATGGGAAATAACATTTATTTGAAAAATAATTATTGAAACAAAAAACATTATGAAAATCCATTTAATTGAAAATAACCTTGAAAACATATAAAATGAATATTCTAAAAATTAATTTAACACATTTTTTGAATAATGTATCATTTATAATTTAAAAAATAACTTTCAAAAGATAAAAAAAATTCAATATCCTTTTCACATTGAAATCATTTATTCAAAATCAAAAAAGATTAGTAATATTAAATATATAATTTTCTTTGAAAAATAAATTAAGGACATGTAAAATAATATTGAAATCATTGACTAATCCTGAGGGGGGGGACATTGAATCCCAAGAACCATAAATGAGTAATGTAAAATTGAACATAAAATATAATTAAGATAAATAAATTCATGATATTACAGGTCAAATGGGATGTATATACACTATGTGAAATAATATAGGTGCATAATATATGTCTCAAAGAAGGAAAAATAAGACTAGAACCTCTTTCATATTTGATAACTTTTTAATTTTAATCATTATAAAAGAGTCATTTTAAAATGGATATATACATAACAATAATTTTATGAATAATATTCATATTATTAATTCTTGTGAGTTACATAATTCACCTAAAATAAAAATGTTATGAATATGTATTCTGTCTCACAGAAAATAAATGTGTGAGAGATATCCCTTACGTTCGATCTTGAATTCTGTAGAACACATTAAAACATAAGATATTATAAATTTTAGTTTATTATAAATATATTTACTTAATATATTTATATATTTCATTAAAAATATATTTTTATAACTTTTTATTACTTATTTATTAACAATGTAATGTTAATGTTATTTTTCTGTTAACAACCACTTGGTTTTTCATATATATTTTTTAATTTTGTATTTTCATACCTTTTAATTTGATAATTATTCAATAATATATTGAATTTATAACATTTTATAAATATCATATATATTAATTATATATGTATTTATATTAATCTTAAAAATCTAGTTACAGGAAAAGAAATACAACTTTGGCAGAGACAATAGGTAATAGACACGTATAACCACTGTTTCCATTTTATTTTTGGATTGAAATAAAAAAATTTGAATAATATATGACCATTATAGAACCATTTTTTTAGTCTCAATTATGAAATATTAATTTCAATCATAATATATTTCATTTAATATATTAATGGATCATATTTCATTGAGTGAAGGTAGTCCTCCATATACATGAATGATATTATCATATTCCCACAAAATAGAGAGTATGTTTTTATGTGTGATATAATAATTCCAGAATAATAATAATAGCACAAATATTATAAATTTAATATATATACTATAAATATTTCATTATTTCCAACTGTGATAGGTGGTAATGAAAAAATGAAATACTTCAGTTCAGGAAGTGGCAACCCACCGTAAATACGAACGATAATTTCATAACCCATTTGATGGAATCGGAGATGATTTTAGGAAATTATGTGATAATAAATAAATATCATTATATTTAATATAATTAAGTTATTAAAAAATCATTTTAAAATAATAAATTAACAAGGAAGATGATGAAGTTAAAAAATATCTTGTTGATAAACACAACCACTTCTTCGGGTATCCTCTTTATTTTTTTTACTCAAACCCATCCATTGTTTCCTCTTTATCCAAAATAATGATTCTAAAATTAGGGGATAAAATTATGGAAGTTATATAAATGGTATGATCCAGTGAAAATGGGATTGAAGGATAGAGTATGGGATGAGAAGGGGTGGTCTTTTATAAGTGGGGGAGAGGACACAATTGATATTTTTGAAAAGAAATATGTGATACCTTGTTTTTTATATAACAAAACGGTCCAAATTATACCACAATTATAAATTATATTTTTAAATGTATTAATATTTCCATAAAATATTTTTTACACAAGTTTATCCATGAGGTTTTCCCTTATCATTTTAGTTTACACCCAGAAAACCAATTTTTACCTGAAAATTAAGAATTATTTTTCTCCAGTCACTATTCATTTCAGTCGAAAATTAAGTTCAGATTATTATAAATTATAAATTATTACAATTAAAATTATGAAATTCTCTTTTCCAAATTCCATTCACCAAATTAAATAATTTTAATTAAAAATTAATCCTACAGCCCTGAGGAAAAAGTGGGGTTTTAAGGAGAAATTGTTGAAAAGATTCAAATGTTTGAATATAAAAATACAAAATGAAATTTATTCCAATTAAAATTTTTTATTAAGTTATATAAAATAATACTAATTTTACTTTATAACATATTGAAAATATAATTTGACATTAGAAACATTTTAAAAAAAAGGTAGTTTTTAATGAAAACTAAATATTTTTCTTTATTCATCATAAAATGGATGTTTTCCAAAAATCCCAAAACATCACCCTAATATATTTTTAAAATTACCAATTCAAAAATTATTTTTATTTTATATAATTAATTTTATATAAATTTCAAAAAAAAATTATTTTTATAAGTGTGTGAAAGGTGACTAAATAACATTTGAAGAAAATACAAATTTATTCATAAAATTTGATTTAGTAGAATTTCATATTTAGAAAACATATAAAAAGAATGTTCATCATTTTATTGAATCTATAATATATAAATTTTATTTAAGTAATTAAAAAATTGATATTTTTAAAATATTGATACAAAACAAACTTGGGTGCATAAAAACAGTTTTTGAGAGGAAGATTTAATTTTATTTTCAAAAGGGTATTATTATTATTATTATTTAGTTGATCACACAAAAATTCATTGTATATAAATTTGTAAAACATATTTTAATAATTTGTTTAATGTTATTTATTACTAAAATTGTAATGGCTGGGTAAAAATTACAATATTAAAGAATTTAGCTTAAATTATATTCATTATTTCCTTTAAAATTAGTGTTTCGAGAACTTCACGCTATGCTCTGTGTTGCGTGTAACACACAACTAACCCAGTGGTCTAGGTAGATCAAGATAAAAATTGTTTTTGTTAAAGAAAATTCAATAATATTAAATTAATTTCAAAATAAATATTTAATAATATGTTAGTGTGTGGCATTCTACCCCACATAAAATGAATTCGACCTTCATAATTCATATTTGCCAATAATTGTAAATAATTTGATAATTTCTTCCTAAAAACCCAGATAAAAATATATACTAATAATTTCCTTAAAAATAGAAATTTTGAGAAATAGATGTTACGTAATGTAACTTATAATTGGGTTTATATATAAGAGAACATAGGTGGGAGGTGATATTTTGGAAATGTAATAAAATAATTAAATATAATAAAGAGTGATGAAGATCACTAATAACAAGTATTTGTGTTATACAAAGAAGGTTATTATCCACAACACCATAGACCAATGATGCATGAAAATGGTAATTTATTTCATAAAGAAGGGTGATAAAAAGGTAACATTTTATTTCAATTTCATTTTCCATATTTTGATGAATTCTCACAAGATGATTCAATTTAACGAGAAAACATATCCCTCTATTTTTTACAAGATAAATTTACACTTCATATAATACTATAAGAAATGATGGCGAATTTTCTATTCATGAAACACTAATGGATAATAAGATCCATAGATAGAATGATAGGTCATTCTGACTATATTTAGTTTCCATTACAACAAAACATTTTGTATATATTATCCAATATATAAATATATTCATAAGGAAAAATAATAATTTAATCACTAAAACATCATTCAAATTCCAACATGAAACATTATATAAATGGTTAACATTATGAACCATATAAAAGAAAAAATTTGAAAACATTTTATAGTAGGTCACTAAATTAGCAAAATGAACTTATCAATAATTTTACAAATAGAATGAAATAGTTCTTAATTTTTACATACCATTCATGATATTGACTTCATAATGTATTATCTTCACATCAATATAACTATAAAACCTCAATAAAAACATGCACACTTTCATATTCCATGATGAAAACCATAGATTATTGAATATATTCTAGAGATCCAACAATATTGTAATCTCCATCAATTATAACGTATATCATTTCATCAAAAAATCATTTATCAGTTTTGAGGTCATCAATACTATATGATTTCATTTATCCATATCAATAATTTATTTATCCAAAATAAAAACCATTTTTTCAACATCAATAACATATAAATGGTTAACTTCCTATAAACAGTATACGACATTTCAATAGGATATATCTTCATATACAACAACATAATTCAACATATTATTTCAAATACATAACACAAAGCATATTATAAAAAATAAATATATATTTAAGGACTCATACAACATAATATTTTTATTCTGACACATAAAGACTTAATTCATCTCATTTCTTTCTAAAGCCATTATCTTGTCATTATCATCAAATTTATTAATACCTAATTTGATTCATATGTCTATTTTTTAATTCATTATCAAAAAATTTAACATTACTCATCAAACAGTACAGATTATCTTACCAATACTTCCCCTTAGGAAATAAATTTTCTGTATTACCATAATTTCTACATTTAAAACACTAAATAGTCATTGATATCATAGAGAGGCCATTATTCTCATCCATTATGATAACTGTAATTTTTTCTTATACATTTACTTGTTATGTGTCATTCATTACATTTCATCATTCCACGTTATATACATATTGTGACATGAGAGTTCTTTTCTTCTTTGTTACTATCACCTGGAGTCTTAAAAGAATCCACCATTATTTTCTTTGGTGAGTCTAAGAGTTGTTTAGGGTAAAAGTCTCTAATCATGTTCCATTAAAATGTACAGTGAATAATAACAATTTTCTTTTCTCCAATTACCATCCAATTTAGTTTCTCACCATTAAAACATCCATCAAAACCAATATCGATCTAGTTATTTCTATTTCCTAGCATTGAATAGGACTAGAAATCACAGTGTGATAAATGCTAATCATTATTTAAAATCAATTAAATTTAAAAATTATTTTGGAGGTGTACATCAAGACACCTTCTTCATAATCTAGGACACCTTAGGATTATACAAGGTATTTTAGAGGTGTCATCCATTTTAATACATCATGAATGTTTGTTAATTGTTTGTGAATTTTAGAATTATGTCTTTCAATAATTTCAAAATAGGTGTAAAACATTCCCCGTTGTTGTTCACCATTTCCAGATATATTCTAGATCAATACAGTTTTATTGAGGTAGTTGGCCCTATGTATATCAGTTTTAGATCTACCTTAATCTATAGTATATAGAAAATGATGTAAATTATTGTAAACCACTCAATTGATCATTTACCAAAATTATAGGACAGTTTCCTTAACATTAACTCATCCATAGAGACATCTCGATACATATCCTTAGACATATACTTAGGGTTCTTAGTAAAGTTTTTATACAGTGGTTTCTAAAATATAACGAATCATTTCCTTTGATACCATCTATGTTGACCAATTATTCGCATACATGGATATTAAATCATTTTAGATTAATATTCATAACATTACACAAAAATGCATTTGATGACAATAGAAGTGTAGTTCCATTGAATCTTAGAACCCAATATTAAAATATTTAGAGATATCATCAATGTTATCACAATGATATTATCATTTTTTAATGTTCATAGATATACCTTATATAAAATTTTATTAATAACATAGGGAGAGGAATTACAAGAAATAGAGTTCTCATATGAATATTAAGGTTAGATATGTGTAATATCATTCTATGACCTTATAAATATATATGATAAGACTTAGATCAAGTAATAATGAACATATCTTTTTAAATTCATAAAAAACCTATAATAGATCTTAAACATTTACCATATAATAAATATTAGAAGCTAATAAGACATTAATCATTGGGGAATCAAAGAACATAATCCTTGAGAGTGCAAAAATGGCCTAAGAAATAGATTTATGTCATAATCATATACATAGAAAATCTTTTGTCATATATACTCATCAAGAAATTCATAAAATGTTAGGTTTGGAGTGAACAACCATGTACCACCTTTAAGCATGTGTTAACCACCAATGTACCCTCCTATTGAGAGGCCACACCTCATAGGTGGTATACACCACTATCCCCAGTGGATGTTCATTCCGTATATTGGAATGAGTTCACTCCCCAAAATATCATGTTAGTCACAGTTCACTCCCAGTACTGTCATAGTGGACTATGATACTTAATAAATCAATATCACTCCCCATTCTAGTCACATTTTTCTAAAGGGATATAAATCCAAATAGAATTAATATGGGGAATATATAGGTTACATACATCTTTTAATATAACCAAACAACTTTCCTTGGTTCAAACATAACTACTATGACATAATGAAAATCATACATTTTTATGAAACAAGATCATAAAACATTCACCACATCATAAAACATGAAATGAAAAATGATTTTGAAAAATTATCTTATATCATAACCTGTTAATAATATAATCCTTCTATAATCATTTTATCATTTAATAAAAGCATTAACCTTATAAAATGAAAATATTTTGATAATAATTTTATCATTGTATAACTCATGGAAAAATAATATGGTTTTATAAGAATATTTTCATCATAAACATAAACCATTCAGAGAAATAATAATAATGCTATCCTTGGATAATATCCAAAATATATTATAATTAACCTCAAAAATGTTATCTTAGATAGAAAATAATTTTAAATACAACATGGGGAATTTCATGTGGAAAATATATTTTCTTTGACTATCAATTTTAAAACATAAAATATTATTAAAATTATTTTCTTTGAAAATATCCTTGAAAACATATAATGGAATATTTTAAAACAAAATTTATATCAATTCATGAAGAAAAATGTCCATTACCCATTATATAATTATTTTTAATACATAAATCTGTTTTAAAATATTCTTCATATTTAAATATTTTTTTGTAAAATGTAAAATATTCAATCAATTAAGGATACAATTTTATTTGAAAAAAACATTGAAATCATGTATTGTATTATCGAAATCATTGAGTGATCATAATAGTGAGAAATACTATTCATGTCATGCATGATTAATTTTTTTCACATTTAATGAAAAATAAGAGTGATAATTATTTTGGAAAAGACCATGGAAATTAATTTTATTTTTTAAAAGAAATCTATGTTTTAAAATTTATTTTATAAATCATGAGATAATAATAAAACATTTTTACAAAACATTGTTTTTGAAAAAATGGATTTCTGACTAAAGAGAAAAATAAAGACAACTTTTCATAAAAATACTTTATAAATTATTTTGAGTAAAAAATAGTGGTAAAATGGTAATATTAAGTATAAATAAAATAAATAACCATAAGAGTATAAAAATAATGATTTCTTGAGATATGTATTATAATATTTAATGAATGATTTCATAATCATAAACAACCTTTACAAAAAAATGGAATTGTAACATAAAATCGTTACCACTATGGTAACTTTGAATCATAAGCCTTGTAATGGAATAAGATAAATGAGAAAAAAATTATAATAATGATAAATATATTCATGATATTAATTTTATTAATTTTATTATGGGTTATATATACACCTATTAAATAAATATAGATTCATACTATAACATACGTATAAAAGATGGGATGTTGAGACAAACATCCCCTACAGATTTTGTAACTATTTTACCATAAACGCCATTAAAGAGAAATATGAAAATGGATGGGTAAAATCAGATTTTTTTATTTATAATAATGTA
Organism: Viscum album; assembly: GCA_963277665.1. Taxonomy (NCBI): domain Eukaryota; kingdom Viridiplantae; phylum Streptophyta; class Magnoliopsida; order Santalales; family Viscaceae; genus Viscum; species Viscum album. The sequence continues at coordinate 1,486,677,718 of OY728128.1, forward strand.
TATATATTCATTTTCAGCATATACACCACATCAATTTATCTTGTGGTTAGTATATCTTGGGTCTTATAAAAAATAAAGGCGAGATGGTAATTCGTAATCTTAGGTCTTGGCTTCTTTCAAACAGATTCAAACCTCCTTTATAATAAATCTAATTTCAGTATCCATATATTTTAGAAAAATATTTATATATTTTTTACCATATATAATTCTATTATAACCTTTTATTACTCATTTCATAACTACTCTATGTCAATGTTATGTTTCAGGTAATACTAGCTCAGTTTTTTGTATATATTTTGACTTTTTATAATATTTTTCATATTAATTTCATAATGGTTACATAATAATAATATTTTTAACCATTATATAAATATCATATATATCTTTTATATATGTATTTATAATAATCAATAAAATTTATATAATGGAAATGAAATACACCATTTATAGAGACGTTAGGCTGTATAAACGCATGAACGATGTTTCCATTTTTTTTATTGGATTGAGTGAATGAAATTTAAAAAATATATTATCATTGAATTACAATTTAAATTTCAAATATATCACATATTTTCCTTACACCCATCTTTAATTTATCCCATTTAAAGCATGAATGATTCACATCGTTTCACGAGGTAGTAGTCTGCAAAACACAAGAATAACATTATCGTACTCCCAGACAATGGGGAGTATGATGATATTTATGATATAATAATTAAAAAATAATATTAAAATTATACATATCACATATAATCTATAAATATATAATTATGTATAAAATTTAAAAGAGGAAAAGGAAAAAATGAAATCTGTCTGTGAGGTTGTATTCTATCATAGAGTTAAATGATAATTCTGAACAATATTTTATGGAATTAGAGGGGTTTTTATATAATAAACATAGTATAACAACAAATTAGTATAAAATAAATATTTTAGTTATTATATAATCCATTTTTATATTAATTTTATGATTTTTTTGGTATAAATCATACAAAAACACACATTCATGAATTTTATTTATTTTTTGGATATCCAACTTAGGTTTATACTAAAATCCTTCATTAGTTTGATTGATATCAAAACTAAGGGTTATAGAATGATGATAATGATGTTGTAAATTTAATTTGGTTGTTATTTTCATAGAGGAAAACTATTTTTGTTTTGAGGAAGTGAGGAAATTAGTGGCTGTTAATAAATGGGGGAGAAGACAGACTTAGTAATCTTGAAAAGAAATATCTATTTCCAAAATTTTCATATTTTACAAGGTTCAAAAATTGAACATTAACTAACATTAATAGTTTAATGGTATAAAGTTTTCTATAATATAATTTTTAGAAAATTTTATAGTTTATATTTACACTTATATATATATTTTAACCCATGATAAACCTATTTTTACCTTAACCATGATAATTATGTTCTACTACATTCACTATTCATATTTATAAGAAATTAGTTTGACCGAATTAAAAATTAAAAATTATTATTACTCCAATTATGTAATAAAATTTCCCAAATTCCATTCATATAAGTGGGAAATTTCATTTAAAAAGTAATCCCACATACATGACGAGAAAAAAGGGTTTTAATGAGAAGAACATAAAAAGTTAGAATGATTTTTATATAAAAATGCTGTATTATAATGATTCAAAAAAAATAAATTGGATTAAATGATATCAAATTGAAACATTTTTTATTTAAATCTAATCCCAAAAATAAAATATAATTATAAATAATTTAAACAAAAAGGGTGTTTTTAATTAAAATTATATATTTCTCAGTATTCATCAAACAATGAAACATTATAGAAAAATCCTAAAACACACCATAACATAATAAAAAATATTATTTAAAAAAATTATATTTATTTTATAAAACTAATAATATAAAAGTGTAAAAAATTAAATGTTATTATAAGTACAAAAAATGACAAAATATAATATTTATAAAAATTTAGGTTTAAGTATAAAATTGGATATCTTCTTATTTATTATCTAGAAAACATATAAGCTATTTTTTTTGTTTTTGATTAATTATAAAATATAAAAATTTATTTAAATAATTAACTATTTTTAATTGGTTAATTTATTTATATAAAACACACTTGTTCACACAAAATGTTTTTCTAGAGAATGATTTCCTTTATTTTTCTGAAGTATATTATTATTATTTCTAAATAATTGGTTACCAAAGAATAAATTTTTTATACTTTTTAAAACAATATTTTTATAATTTATTTAATTTTATTCATAACCTCAATTAAAATTTACTAATGAAATATATTCTATTAAATAATAATATATTAATAATGTGTAAGATGTCATTTAAACTCAATATCTCTTGTAATGTAAGAAAAAATCAATATTGCATGTATTGAAATCCAAAATCATTATTGTGAATACATAATGATAAAAATTGTTCTTAATGTGATGAACAATATAATAAATATTAAATTAATTTGAAAAAAATATTTCATAAAATTTCTAGGTGTTACAGAATGAAACAACTCTGAGAAACTGTATCATTTATACACAATATTGAATGAGTTTTTTTAAAATAAGATTCACATTATACAATAACCGAAGATCCAGTGCCCTTGTTTCATTGTTAAATTATATATATATATATAAACAAAAACATAGATATATTTACATTATTTAAAAACTCTATAACATTCACTTATATTTCAATGATATCTTAATATTACTCTGGATGACCTTGGGATGTATATAAGAATGGGGAAAGCTAAAAATCTCCATACAAAGTTAATAAGTTAATAATATAAATTAAGGAAATACATATGAGTCAATAGATATATAGTTTTAAAATTGAATATTGAGAATCCTTATCATGAAAAACTGAGAACGGTGTCAGATGACAACATCAAGGAATCCAAAGAATGTTACAAAAGCATAAAACATTACACCATAATCATAATTACAGGTTAACAACCATGAAATTACAAAATAGTTTTCTTTTGAATAATTTCCCATTCAACATTTATGTTATATCATGATAAAATAATATTTCCCAATTCAATGGATGCATATATAATTTCAAGCCCACGAATCACATTCATATCTTGTTCATGAATTTTTATTTCTCTTAGATTATACAGAATAAGAAAATATTTAATAAAATTTAATCCCATGATTAAAAAATTAAATTAATAGAAATTTAATTTCAAAAAAATATGGGGAGGTACAAATATGTGATTCCCATTGAGTGGATATGAGACTGGGTATTCCCAACACAAAATATTTCATGCAAAATCATTAAATAATTTTAAAAACATAATTTTTTAACATATAGGTTCAAGTAAGGGATGAATGACCCTGAATGGTGGTATATAATTTGAAGGGAATAACATGGAAGTTAAAGTTATTTTTTAAACAAAATTTTAAATTGTTTCATTGGAAAAAAATTCTTAAAACAAAGAACATTCATAAAAAATGTTTAAGAGAATACCACTCCTTGATAAGGTTCTTTAAAAATATTGGTAGAAAATTCCTAAGATCATAGAAATATTCTATGATTAAATTAAATAGTTATATGGAGAGTAACATTGTTCTACATGTTTTTATTGAATAGAAACATGATTTTAGTTTGGTATTTAATGAAAAATAAAGGAGAAGTTTTTATTAAGTTCTAAACTTATGCTTTGGAATCTATTTTATAAAATAATAAATACCAAAAAACATTATCATGGGTTTTACTAGTTTTTCAAACCAATTAGGATTGGTTTCCTATATTTTTATAGATTTATAAATAGTATCTTTAAAATAATACCATCAATGATGTGAAACTGAGTCACGTTCACAAAAGAGTGTTTTTTAAAACCTTAAAATAGAATATAGGTTTTGGAGGATTCATTGTAGGTTTGTTAAAAATTTCAAATAACACCAAAAATATATTTTCCTAAAGTTGAATATAATTTTTTCCCATTGACTACATCTATAGTAATTATTACCTCTCCATTGGTAAATTTTGATGTCATAATATATAACATATATTACTATATCAAATTTTTACTCAAACAATTTGTTCTTATTAGAAAATTGTAAAACATTCACCATTGGATAACTTCAATATTTTTATTTTTATAATTATATTTATTTTACTTATTCTTCATCCCAAATATAGTAATTTCAACATTAACAGAATATAATTATTTATTATAAAATGCTGGTTTTTTTGAAAAAAATATCATTCTGGCCCTCATAAAAATTTAGTTGATATATCATAAATTTAATTACCATTTATAAATATAAAAATAATATTTATTAATAATATTTCATGAATGGAAAATTTGTAATACATTGGGGTTTATAAATTTTTTTGTTTCAAGTGAAACTTTATAAAAACATAATTTTCGCTACATTGTTTTAGAATCTATTTTCAATAAAACTTATTAAATATTTTTATATATATATAAATTAATATTGATGATGGTTCAATAGAAATATTATTCTATAAAAAATATTAAATTTCTTACTAAAATGGTTTAGATACCTAAATCAAAATTATAGCAATATACACCAAAAGGTTATGGTTTGAGGTACTAGTAAACTTATAGTGTGGTCCCGAAATCATAATTCATCATTATATCTCAATATTCTTGAAATTTTGTCATATTTGTTTTCTCAAATTATAGTCTTTTAGAAATTTATTGGGAATTTTAAAGGTAATAAACTTATAAAGTCATCTCCCATGAATGATCCAATAAATGGGACTCCTAGGGTAAAATCCTATTGATCGAGGCCATCACCCATAATATATAACAATCTCAATGGTTAAAATAGTATGGGTATAATAACAATATTTAAGAATATTAATTAGATTTTATGATAAAAAAGAACATTATGTCTCTATTTTATAATATTATGAAATGAAATATGAAATATGGTTTATTTTGTTTCTCTAACTACCTGACATAATAATGTGTTTATTCATTTAAAATGGAATTTTGTATATTAATATATACGTCCTCACACATAATGTAACTATATATATATCAAAAAGTCATATATGCATGAAATATCATAGAGGATGGGATTATTGGTTTTTACATCATCGTAGATATAGATACCACCACCCTACTACTGATGCAAGGTATTACATCCTCTAGATGATACAATCATAGGACAAATTCATCTCCTAGAATACATTACCATTATGTAAAAAAAATCAAAATTAATCCAAAATACATTCTTCACTAGGTATACTAGAAAATATGAAATGAATAAATAGGAACATAATATATTATCTCTTCCCTTAGACACATTTAAGTACCAGTCTGTGAGAAAAAACATCAATTATAACTCGATAAAAAAATCTAAAATCCATACTCCCAAGTCTTCACAATGATGTTGTATGAAATTATATTCCACTTCCCTTAGCTAAATAAATCCCAAATGTAACTACTAAAGGCACATAACCCAAGGAATCTATCACTCGTTCATGTACATTTGGGTACATATCTACTAGAAGCTTCTATAGACCATCTAGTAGAAACATATCACACCCAAGACATATTAATGAAAAAAATGATTGATATTCTTGTCCAACTATATCTAAATCATAGTAAGTGTAATTATTTTCATGTATTTATACATTATAATACACATAAGATACTTTTAGACCCCCTACATCATCGAAACATAAAAACAAACCTCCAAGTCATCAGAAATGATGGTATATCCCTTCCCAATATATAGGATAATATTAATCAAATATGATTTAAAACCATATTTTAAAACCCAAAAGCCTAAAAACATTAAATAATCATGTCCAATTTCATTCACTTCATTTTAATACTTATCATCAATTCTAGTAATAAAGTTAAATCATAAATTAACATTTAGTAATAATTTGGTAAACTAGAAAAAATTTGTTCTCAAACACATTTTTGGGTCATTCTCAAGACATAATAACCTCAACATGATCAATGTTGATTTCAACCTCTCATTTAAAACATTATATTATAACTAAAATTAATTTATCCACTCATCTTTTACATTATTTTTGGTTAACTCTTTCATCATAACTAGTCATTAGGGAAATCCTAAATTACCTATTAAGTAAATAAGGTTTTCTTTATGAAATTTCTATTATATCATTCATGGGGGAGATTGATAAGTCATTAAGGTTTCCTTATGAATTTACCATTCCTCTTGTTTTGAAAATCACAAACACCTTTTCTAAAGGCAAATTTTATTTTACCCTATACTTTACCCCTATAAGGAAAAATTTCCTCCCCCAAGGAAGTTTATCCTCACCATATTATCATTACTCATATCATAATATTTCTATGTGTAAAATGTGGATTGAGACCAAAACCATGAAATCATATAATACATAGATATGAAGAATTCTGTTCTACAATCCAAATTCTCATAATTCTCAGAATTCTGGTTACGAACTCTTCTGAGTTCTGACTTGGAATTCTTATTACTAATTCTAGTTACGAAATCTCATGAAGTTCAACTCCGAATTCTGGATAAAAAATCTCATGAAGTTAAAATCCATATTCTGGATATGAACATTCATAAAGTTCTGAATCTGAAATTAGAATACTAATTCTGATTACAAATTATTGTTAGGAACTTTCTGAGTTCTTACTCCATGTTCTTTGAATTTAGACTCTGAACTCTTAAGATTTCTGACACCGAATTCTAATGAACTCTGACTCTAAACATTGTAGGTTATGTTTTTGAATTCATGTAAATTCATAATCCTAACTTCCATGTAAATGAGACTCTGTAATTCTACAGAATTCAGGTTCTGAATTCCTGAAAACAGAATCCGAATATCCTTGTACTATAGACTCCGAATTCAATTTTGGTTAGACTCTGAACTTTTATATAATTACATTCTGAATATAATATTTTAGTTATACTTAATATCATTTTGTTATAAAATTATGTCATGCTTTTAGATATCAACTAACCATTGTTTGAGTGAAACATGTACAGGACCCTCCAAAATTCAAGGAAAAATATGATTGTTGGAGGAGGGAGACGACCATTGGAACTGTGCCTATAAATAAGAGCTCATTTAAAAGAGCTCAAAACTTTTGACTGAACGTTGAAAACTATTCTTACATGATGTTGGAGAGATTTCTATAGAGAAAGGCTCTTAAAAACAGACAGGCATTGTGCAGAAAGATTGAACTGCTCGTTAAAACATTTCTTCATGCAGATTTTCATACTGAAGATGTTCTATTTCCTTGAAATAAGAGACTTTGGGTTGTGAAGTCTGAGGTGTCGATTTCCTTTTAAATCGAGGGCTTGCGGGGATAGAAAGATAGATACCAATCTTCGGATTGAGGACTTACCTAGGTTTGGGTAAGATAGAGTTTCTTGAAATTATAAAATAAGGGACCTCTTATCCAGTGTTATTGGATACCCTCCTCTTTGGTTTAAAAGAGTTACTACATGTTACCTGTAGTATTTTGTTTTCTACTGTGTATTTTAGTTGTTGAGGAAATTATAACATTCATATACTTCGTTAAACTTGTACACTATTTTTATGGGATTCTATACGCTTTAATGTAGAATCTTAGTTTGGTGTAAACTTTTGTTATGTTTCATTTCCAGAATCACTTTTCTAGAATCAAGCAATTTATTAGATCTTAGAGGTGTTGTTATTTTTTGCATTTCAAAATTTCCTTAATGATTTTTTATAGAATACAATTCACCCCCTCTCTTGTATTTATAACTCATTTTACTTATTCGATCCTACATTTGTTATTATAGAGTATATCATACTAAGACATACCATCTCAACAATTGGTATCAGAGGGTCGGTTAAATCGGAATTAATGTCACGATTAGATTCAGAAGAAAATTTATAGAATTGAACTTTTGGATTAATATTTTTTAGATTAATATTTTTTGGATTCATATTTTCAGACTCATATAGTTTAGATTAATTTTTTTCTTAGAGATACAATATCTAGTTTCTTGTTTAGGATATTTTCTCTTGGTTACGAACTCTTATTACTAACATGATTGTGTGCCAATTATTTTCTTAAAGATGACATGTTTAAATATTGGTTCTATTGATAATCTAAATCCTACCAGACCTTCTATTATAGATGGAAATGATTATGAGTATTGGAGAGATAGGATGTAGAATTTTGTTATGAATACTGGAGTTGATAATTATCTAATTCTAACTAGACATTATAAGATTCCAGATAAGGAATTGAGAACCTTTACAAATTAGGAGAAAAAAGAATATCAAGAAAACATCTGAGTCAGAAATAATTTGTTATATTCCACAAACAAGAACATCTATAGTCAAATATCATTGTGTGTAGAAGAAAAAAGTATCTTGAAGAAATTTGAATTTACACATTTTGGTGCATCTAAAGTCATAGAGACAAGAAGATCTATGTTGAGAGCTGAATACCATAGCTTTAACATTCTTTATAGAGAACCTGTAATCAAAGTACAACAATGGTTTATGAATATCATGAATATTTTACAATATATGGGAGAAAATTTTTTGAATGATGAGGCTATTGTTGATAATATTATAGATATCATGCCAAATGAATGGGAGTCTAAGAGGAAAGCCATTGATGAGAAGAGGAAAGTCACTCAGATTTCCTTAGATGAATTGTTTGGAACTCTTCTTCAGTATGAAACGCGAATAAAGAGAGATGCTGAAAATTTTATGAAAAACAATGGGAATGGAGTAGTTGCTTCTACGACCAATTCTAAACATATGAAAGCCAAGACCCCAGAAAGAGTAACTAGATCAAAATCAAAGAATGTCATTATTCAGTCAGAATCTAGTGACACAGAAAAGTCTGAGAATGAATTAGCTAATATTGCTCGGAGAATGAACAAGATTTTATCTCAGAAGAATCATCAAAATAAGTACATGAAGAAATACTAAAGAGATAAGAAAGATGGAGTAGTTACTTTTTATGAATGTAGAAGAACATTTCACATCAGATCTGATTTTCCTTTGCTAAAAAAGAAGGAAAATAAGGAAAAGAATTCAGAAAGGAACAAGAAAAAATTCTATAGATAAAAGCACAAGAAAATCCCTAAAGCTAATGATACATGGATAGATAGCTATGGAGATTATTAAAAAAGTGAATCTTCTGAATATGATTCATCAGAACAGAAGAATATGGGATTTATTGCTACTACTTCTTTCCCTAATACATGACTTGTGGATAGGGTATGCTATGCCGGGGCTTTAACAAATTTAACTCTTGATAAGAATTACTATTTCAAAAATAGTACTTCTAATGAAGATACTTCATCCTCATAAAATTATGAAATACCTTAAAATGAAGAAGTTTCTAAATTTTCCAAGTTACTTGATGAAAAAAACTATAAAATTTCTAAGAAATTAGACAAAGAAAATACTAGGGTTGAAATTATTATAAAAGATATTACAGATCTTTCGAGTGATCTTAGTGATAAGGATGAGCATTTAGAAAAACATTCTAAAGACCTTGAGAAATCTAATTCTGTGAAGGAAGAACATTCTAAAGAACATAAGAATGCAATTTTAATGATAACAGTTTTTGAGGAAAAATATAACTCTAAGGAAATGATTCCTGAGGATAGTAATTTAGTCATCAAACTGAAATTTGAAATATTTTCTCTTAAGAAGCTTCTTGAATACTTTACCACTAGGAAGGAAAATTTTGACCTGATTTATTCTCAAATTAAACCTCAAGGATACACTACTGGAGTAGGTTATACCCACCAAAAACCGGTTTTCAAAAAAACTATTTTGTTCCTTCTAGAGCCCCTTTTTCCACTAAATGCCAATGTGGTGGGAATTGGAAGAACAATTTCTCTTTGAATAATTTTCAATATATTGGGTTTCATATATCCTATTTTTATAAACAAATATGGATACCAAAATTTTTTTTGTATAAAAATTTTGGTTCCAAGAAAGTTTGGATTTCGAAAGTCTAACATTCTTATTTTTAGAAAAATAAATAAGGTACCAATAGCAATATGTAGTACGTGGATAGTGGATGTTCCAGGCATATTACTGGTAACAAAATCTATTTTGAAAATATTATAAAGATGAAATAAGAGAAGGTAACTTTTAGAGATAATACCCAGGGATAAATTATTGGTATAGGTAACCTTGTTCTTCTTGGAAAAACATTGATTTCAAATATTTTATTTATTCAGTTTCTTAAGAACAACCTCATTAGCATAAGTCAGTTATGTGATGAAGGTTACCTTGTGAATTTTAGTAATGAAAAGTATTTACTACACAATTCCTAGGAAGAATTCATTCTTTCTACCCACAGGAAAGAGAATGTTTACACACTAAACTTAGAAGACCTTAGGAGACATGATTTACCTTACCTTAGTGCAATGGAAGATCATTCTTGGTTGTGGTATAGAAGGTCAGGATAGTGTAACCATAAGAACTTATGAAAACTATCTAAGAATGAACTAGTTAAATATTTACCGGAGCATATTTTTGATCCTTCAAAAGTATGCGATCCTTTTCCATATGGCAAGAAATAAAAATCATCTTTTAACTCAGTCATGGAATTCTAGACGACTGATGCATTACAGTTAGTGCATATGGATCTTTTTGGTCATACACAAACTAGAAGCATTGGGGGCAATTATTTTGTATTTTTCTTAGTTGATGATTACACTAGATTTACATGGGTCTATTTTCTAGCAAAGAAGTATAAAGATTTTTCTTATTTCAAAAGTTTTAGAGCTGACGTTAATAATGAGAAAACTCATCCATTGAAAACTATTCATAGTGATCATGGTGGAGAATCTCAAAATTCTAATTTTGAAACTTTTTGTAGTAGAAAAGGCATTACTCATAACTATTCAGCACCCAGAACACCTAAAAAAATGGTGTTTTTGATTGAAGAAATAGAAATCGTCAAGAGATTACTACAACCATGTTGAGTGAGTATTCTACAGCGAAACATTTTTGGGCTAAAGCTGTAAGTACTACTTATTATACTATAAATTTAGTTTTAATTAGACATTTTCTCAATAAAACTCCATATTAGTTATGGAATAGTAGAAAACCTAGACATTCCTAATTTATGGTTTTTGGTTGCTTGTTATTAATTCAGAATACTAAAGACAACTTACACAAATTCGCACCAAAATATGATGAAGAAATTTTCTTATGTTATTCGAAAACTTCTAAGGAATATAGAGTTTTCAACAAAAACACGTGTACTATTGAAGAGACAGTACATGTTAAATTTGATGAAACAGATCATTGTTTTGAAAAACATCAACCTACATCCTTGGATGTGTTTTCAAAAACTTATTATCAAACATTGATAGAATATCCTTTTAATAGGGAAAATGTTCAAGACGATACTTCTGAAACAGTTACTCAAGAAGATTTCCATCCCTATGTTGATGAACAAGTTTTACAAAATCCAAATCAGCCATTTCTAAAGAATCAACCTAGTTATAGTATCATCGGTGATGTGAATCAACCTATAAGGACTAGAAGTTCCTTAAGAAATGAGGTAGAACATCTAGCATTCCTTTCCCAATCAGAACCGAAAATCACTGATGAAGCTTTAGGTAATGACGATTAGATAAAATCCATGAAAGATGAACTAAATGAATTCAAAAGGTATAAAGTCGTGACCTTGCTTGAAAGATCTAAGGAAACTTCTATTATTGGAGTAAAATGGGTGTTCAGAAATAAGTGTTATGAAAATTGAATCATTGTTAGAAATAATGCTAGATTTTTTGCTAAAGTCAATAATCAGCAAGAAGGGATAGACTATGAATAAACCTATGATCTACTATATAGACTTGAATCTATTCGTATTTTACTTTCCTTTTCAGCATTCTTAAATTTCAAATTTTTTTAAATGGATGTGAAATGTTCCTTTCATAATGGTTATGTTCAAGAGGTTTTTTTTTGAGCAACCTCCAGGCTTTGAAGATACAAAACATCCTGATCATGTTTTTAGACTTACCAAAGCTTTGTATGGATTTAAACAAGACCCTCGAGGTTGGTATGATAGACTTACATGAGTTTTTGTTTCAAAATAACTATATTAAGGGAATTGAAATTCCAACCCTTTTTATAAAGAAAGATAATAAAAATGTTTTGATTGTTCAAATTTATGTTGATTAAATTATATTTGGTTCAACTCAGCAATCTTTAACAGGATCCTTTGCAGATTTAATGAAATCTGAGTTTGAAATGAGTATAATGGGTGAGTTAACATTTTTCATTGGTTTTCAAATATCTCAAAAACTAGAAGGAATCTATATATCCCAACATAAATATATTAATGGTCTTATTAAAAATTATGGATATGACAAAAATAATAGTTTATGTTCTCCCATTGGTACCTCAACAACACATGATCTTGATGAAGCAGGGAAACTAGTGGATAAAACATCTTTTAGAGGTATGATAGGAAGTCTACTTTACATGACAGCTAGTAATCTATACTTAATGTTTTCAGTATGCTTATGTGCAAGATATCAACCCAATCTTAAGGAATATCATTTAAAGATGTGGAAAATAATTTTTTTCTACTTAAAGGGAACCATGGATTTAGGACTATTTTATACTTCTCGAAATGATTTTGTCTTAAAAATATTTTTGGATGCTGACCTTGGTGGATGTAGAATGGATAGGAAACATACATCTGGAAATTGTCATTTCTTAAGAGAATCATTAGTTTCTTGGTCATGAAAGAAGTAACACTAAGTTGCACTTTCCACTGCTGAAGCTGAATATGTAGTAGCTAGAAGTTGTTGTGCTCATGTGTTGTGGAAGCAACACACACTCACGGACTATGGTATGAGTTTTACCAAAACACCAATTTTGTGTGATAATACAAGTGCCATTTCCCTTAGTAAAACCCATGCACATCACTCTCATGCAATGCACTTAGATATTAGGTATCACTTTCATAGGGATCACAAAAAAAAGATATCACTCTTCAATTTATCAGAACGCAAGATCAACTTGCTGATATTTTTCACAAAATCATTACCCACCGATAGATTTGAATATATAAAACAGAAGTTAGGAATGATAACCGTAAGGTAATCCTCCTCAAATAACTTCTTGTTAATCCAATCTCTTTAAAGTAATAATCTCTTTTTTCATAGGGGGAGTACATTCATAATGAAAATTTAAATTTTCTTCATGTTTTTCATAATCAAAATTTTCAATAGTTTGTTTTTCAATTTTTTTTGTAATGAAAATTTTCATAGTCGGTTTTTAAAAAATTTTATTAATGGAAATCTTCGGACCTGATGTTTTCGTAATGAAAATCTTCAGACCTGAAATTTTCATAATGAAAATCTTTGGAGCTAAAATTTTCATAATAGAAACTCTCAGATTTGAAATTTTTCTTAGTAAATTTTTTTTCCGTATTGAAGTTTTTTTTGGAATCCAATGTTCTTCAAGAAGAATATTCCTCAGTACGAATAATATTTCTTGAAATCCGAAAGGTATGATAATTTCTTGGGTTTTTCATAATTACGATTTACATTCTGTTAGTTTCTTTTGTTTCTTCAAATTTCTCAGATTCTAGTTTCCTTAAATCCGAATGTTTTCCTTTTAAAACCTCAAAACATTAGATTCAACCAAAATTTTCCTTGCGAATATCATTTCAACCATCATATCATATCTGAAAATTCTCAGCCATTGGATTCAAATGGGAAGTTAAACCGTCACTTCATCTCCTATATAAAGGGGACCCCCGATGGTTGTCCCACATTGGTCTTCAAGCTTGTGCGTGCTGAAGCTCTGCTCCTCTACAAAGTCCTGTTCCAAATTCTTTAGAAGTTCTCGAGTCTGAATATCTGCAGAAGTCCCCTCTCAAGAAATTTATTCTGTCAAGCCGATCTTGGAGTGGAAAATATACATGGAGTGGATAGTTCATCCGAACTTCTTCAATAAGTATGAATCTATTATCTCCAAGAACATCTAGAACAATGTATGGGAGTGTATAGCAATTTCAAAGATAGGATCTCAGGATGTTGTCTATCCGGATCTTCTCATATAATTCTATGAATAATTTTTCTTCTTTAAGGATGATTGTAGGGAAACATTTTCCTTTAAATGTTATGGAAAGACTTGTGCACTCTCTTACACAAAGGATGCTATCTTGGTGGGGCTATCTTACGAAGGGGAGGTAGAATTTTTCTAACACAAACAGCCAGGGGTTCAAGGTAGATTCGTTAAGCCAAAGGCTATGGAATTACTTGGGTTCAAAGATGTAACGACAGCCAAGATTGCCCATCTATCTACCAATAATCAGATTCTATAATAATGGGTTCATGTTCTCATTGTACCGAGGAAGGGTGACAAGGACACCCTAAAGAAAAGTGACATGTATATCTTGGTCTTTTTGGTAAGCCTAAGGAAGCTCAACCTCATGAAGCACTTTTTCATTACAATTGAGAATATCAAGAATGGTAATATGAGAGATCAGATTATTATGTATCCTGCCTTACTCTCAATTTTGATAGTTTGGTGCCAATAATATTTCAAGATCCCCTGTAGTTCTAATACGATGAATTTCAAGGTGATTCTTATTAGTGATGATACCCTTAAGAGAATGAAGTTTTGATTCTCTAAATAGTCAGGTCAGTTCTATGATCTACCTGAGTAAGAGGTAGAAGCCATTCAGAAGAATGTTGAAGAGGCTGAACCCTCTAAAAAATCTAGGAAGAAAATAAGGTTAAAGGAAGTGGTAGTAGAAGATAAAACCCATATGTCTATGGAAGTCCAATCCACAACTCCAAAACCAAAGTAACAAAAACCTTATCCAGATGAGGTAACATCAAAATGGAAGGAGGATAAGAAGAATAGGAAGGAAGTGGAACCTCAATTTGTCCAAGACCCTGCTGAGGAAAAGGAATTAAAGTTGAAAGTTGCTAAAGAATTATAAAAGAAATCTATAGAGAAGAATCTCAAGAAAAAAATGTCAGAGGCAGAGATTGTGCAATATCATTTGAAGGCTATAAAAGTTTCATCAGAAAATATTCCTATACCAGAAACCTTCCTAGTAGAAAATTTCATGAGACTCTGGGTAAGAGGTTTATGACTCAGGAAAAACCACAACAGACAGTTGTGGAAGAGAGGAAAGTTGTAGAAGAAATAAAAGAAGTTGAGTTTAGTGGTGGCTCTAATGATGTGATTAAGAAAGTTGAAGAATATCAGGAAAAGGAAATTACTTATAAAAATTTGTCAATCCAGACTTCTCAAGCCAGATCCTCAAAACATGCTACTCCTGGAGCTGATGGAATGGCTGAAGAAGATGAAGTGAATAAGTTGTCAGAGTAAGAGAGTCATAATCATGGCTTCATTCTTCCAGAAGATGTTGAGGCTGGAGTTGAAAAAGAAAAGGTTTATGAAGATAAGATTGTACAATTATCTGAAAGTGAGAAAGAATCTCTTGATGAGGAAGCAGTTATGTGAACTAATAAAGGGAAACAAGTGGTTGTCGACACCCCAACCAAAGATATTTTGAGGAAGAAGGATGTTGAAGGAACTTCAAAGAGGAAGCTGGTTGAGCTTCAGGAAGAACCATCACCAAGAAAAGTCTCGGATTATGAATCATCCTTTCTTGGCCATGATATTGTTGAACAATTCTTGAAGAATCTTGTTGGGTTCATTACGAACATTTGAAACATAGATGCAAGGTTCCATATGCTTCAACATTCTCTTAATCAGAAATCAGATTTGGTGTCCACGGTGTTGGACAAGTTTTTCAAGATATAATCAGATTTCAAAACATTCCTCATAGGCTATGAAGCTTACAGAAAATCATGTAAGAAGATAACCAGATGGTCAAAGAGGACAATACAAGAAATGAGGGAGCTTGATCAGTTTCAAGAAGATGTCAAGGAAGATTTTTATACCGGAGACACCAAAATAAAAAATCGTATAGATATCATTGAGAAAAAACTAATCCTTGAGTAAAATTCTCAGATTTAGGATGTGAATGATCTGAATGGGAAGATGAGTTATTTTTTTCAATGCTGGATAACAGAAAACGATCTTCGGATTGAGATCCAAGAAAATCTTGTGAAGCAAGATGATTTGCTGAAGGCTCAGGCAGAGGTCCTAAAGTCTCAAATGGAGAGAATCACAGTCTTTGAAAAGAATGATGAGGAGGATCACAAAGAGCTAAAAAATCTGTATACAATTATGAAGAATCTGATTCCCTAGTAAAAAGAAACAAATTAGACCCAACTCCGATATTTTGTTGTAATTTTATTCCTTGTACTTATACATCCAATCCTAATGAAATTATGGATGCTTGTTTATTTGGATGTCTATATTAATATTTCAGGAACTATAGTATATTTCCATTCCCTAAAACTCTTTTTGAAATTCAAAAATTTGGAGAAGGAAAAATAATTCCAAGAGGGAGAAGGAAACTGATTTCTATGTAAAGAAGATATATCTCTAACTAAGGGGGAAGTTTATTTAAGGGGGAGTTCTCATTACGATTATTTCGTCATACAAATAAATACCCTCATTCTGGAAATCTGGAATAAGATCCTTAGGGTTCCAAAGCCTAAGGGGGAATTAGTCGTATTCACCATTGTTCATAAGTAAAGGGAGATAAGCTTTATTTTAACGTTTATAATTTTTTTCTAAAGACCTTACATTCTTTTTAGTAAGGATGTTTGTGATTTACAAAAAGGGGGATATTTTTGAGTCAATAAGGATTTACTTATGACTTTTACAGTACGTCATTGAAGGGGGAGATTGTTAAATCATTAAGTTTTCCTTATGACTTTACCATTCCTCTTGTTTTGAAAATCACAAACACCTTATCTAATGGAAAAATTTCATTTTACCCTATACATTACCCCTATAAAGAAAAAATTTCCATCCAAAAATAAATTTATCCTTACCATATTTTCAATACTCATATCATAATATTTCTATGTGTAAAATTAGGATTGAGACCAAAAACATGGAATTTTATAATAATTAGATATGAATCATTCTGTTTTAGAATCCGAATTCCCAGAAATCTCAAAATTCTGGTTACGAACTCTTCTAAGTTTTGACTCTGAATTCTGATTACAAATTATGGTTACGAAATCTCATGAAGGTCAACTCCAAATTCTGGATATGAACTCTCATGAAGTTCAACTCCATATTCTCGATATGAACATTCGTAAAGTTTTGACTCTGAATTCTTAATATGAATTCTAATTACAAATTACGGTTACAAACTTTCTAAGTTCTGACGCTGAGTTCTTTGAATTCAGACTCTAAACTCTTATGAGTTCTGACTCTGAATTCTCATGAACTATAACTCCGAACATTCTATGTTTTGGTTCTAAATTCTTGTAAATCTAGACTCCAAATTTCCTTGAAATTTAGACTCTGGAATTCTAAAGAATTCATGTTCTGAATTCCTGAAGACAGAATCTGAATATCCTTGTACTATAGACTCCGAATTAAATTTTTGTGAAACTCAGAACTTTTATTTCCTTACATTACAAATATCATATTTTAGTTATACTTACAGTCATTTTTTTATAAATCGATGTCGTGCTTTCAGTTACCAACTAACTATTGTTTGAGTGACACGTATACAGGTCCCTCCAAAATTAAAGGAAAAAATATGACTGTTGGAGGAGGGAGATGACCGTTGGAACCATGCCTATAAATAAAAGCTCATTTAAAAGAGGTCACAACTTTTGACTAAACTTTGAAAATTGTGCTTACATGTTATTGAAGTGATTTCTAGAGAGAAAGGATCTTATAAACTCTCAGGCATCAGGCAGAATGTTTTAAACCGCTCATTCAAACTTTTCTTCATGCAGAATTTCTTAGTGTAGAGGGTTAATTTCGTTGAAATCAAAGACTTCAGTTTTTGAAGTTAGAGGTTACAATTACCTTATAAATTTAGGGCTTGCAGAGATAGCAAGATAGATACCGATCTTCGGATTGAGGGATTACCTGGGTTTGGGTAAGACATACTTTCTTGAACTTATAAATCAAGGGACTTCTTATCCAGGGTTGTCTGATACCCTCCTCTTTAGGATAAATGAGTTACTACTTGTTACTTGTAGTAGTTTGTTTTCCACTTTTTATTTTAGTTTTTTAGGAATGTATAAATTTCATATACTTCATTAAACGTGTACTCTATTTTTATAGGATTCTATTATCTTTATGGTAGAATCTTAGTTGGTGTAAACTTTTGTTATATTTCATTTCTGGAATCACTTTTATTGAATCAATCATGTTATTAGAACTTAGAGGTTTTGTGAATTTTGGCTATTCAAAATTTCCTTAATGATTTTTAAAGAATACAATACACCCCCGTCTTGTATTTGTATCTCATTTTATTTATTCGATCCTATATTTGGTATTATAGAGTATATCATACTCAGACATACCATCTCAACATTACCATTGAGTAATAATGAACCAATTTTTTATCTAATATATTTATGGGTGATGCTAATTACATAAACACCCATTCACTATTGGGATCAAATAAGATCCCTATTTCTATGATCATATACATAAATAATCACAAAAAATTTATCAAAAATTGAAATTTCACCTACATGGTATAATGCTCATGTTCTCAAAGAAAACGTAATTTGATCTATAGGTTCTTAATTTAAAACTCTAAGTTATACAAGTATAATAATATATCATTAAAATTTCTCAAATTAGTGAGTTCATTTTGGGACAAATGATACGACTCATTAGATCCTTAATACCATGAATTCATTCACCTATCTATGTTCCATTAAAGTTAACTCACTAATCAATTCCCACTCAAAAATTAATTTTTAGATTATTATCTACTACAATTTACAATTTATGGTAGCATGATCACTATTATAAATGGGATAATGATCATGAACCCTAAAACAATAAAATTGGTTATCTATTTGGAAAAAATTATAACTAAAAATCACTTTAATATGGTTCAAATTATTATAATATATTCATAATATGAGGTTAATGTCTACCATAGCAGAAACAAATATAGGATCACACCATGAAAGGTTAATTATATAAATAATTATTTTATCAATTAACCTAGGGTGTATGTTTTTCATTCTTCGGTATAATGATTCCATAAAATATAATGATATTGACATAAAATCTACACATATAAAGAGATAAATTATAAAATAATTATTCATAGATATGGGTACTATAAAAAATAATTTAGGGAACCATATTCATAATTTTCTATAGTGGGAGGGAAAGTAATCGGAATGAATGCCAAAATTTCCCCAAGAAACATATATTTCACTTGCACTTTAATAGTCATCTTCTATACATAGTTAGATCCAACACTATTATATTCCAAATCCCACTCTCCCATATTAACTTTAAACTATATTATATGGCCGGAAAAAGTATCTTTTGTCCACAAGAAAAATATATATTTTTTTATTTTCATTGAATAATCCATAAAAAATAACTTTGATTACCAGTATATGTAAAAGAAATAAATTAAATATATTCCCATAAAATTAAACTAAGATTCATTTTTATAAGCTACAAATTCAATATATCATATTCTTATGAGGTGTTACAATATCCAAAATTCTAGGGGAGAATAACATATCCTCCTTTTTCTTGGACACAACCCATATAGAGATGAACGAGTGAGATTCTACTATATTGAACAATTTAATAGAAATTTCCAGATACCTTTTTTCACCTGATAAATTGGATGATCTCTCTACATGATTTCCAAAACCTATTCAAGGTTTACTATATTCAAGTATCAGATCTATAGACTTGACCCTATATTCCTTATCACTTCTAAGGAATAATCCCTTGAGGTTCTCATTACTTCTTTTTACAATGTAACCCTAAAAAAACTCTATAGATCATCCTAATAGATGTATCTATTATATCTTTTTAATTTCCCCCTAAATAGGCTTTGGATTCAAGAAATATAACATTATTATCAACCATAAAATATATAAGGCACACTCATATAGAACGACCACATATGTTTTATCATACCACATGTAGGAAACTTCCTTGGTTTTCTAGTAAATAAACCTTGGTAATGACCTAGTAAATTTGTTTTTAAAAAAATAGAGGAATTATTCTCATATGGGAAGGGTGAAAAACGTATAACTTTCCCATATTCAATATCACTACCATAGAATATTCAATTCAATATCCTCATGATAAATATTATAGAAGTACCAATAATACAAAAAGGAAGACCATAATAATAACATATGAATACAAAAAATACACACATTATATTGTCCCTGGTAAAGTACTTGATTATGGTTAGAGACTTAAAAACCAAATAAGTAAATTAAACTAGATTAAATATCCATAACTAATTTCTCACCTATAAGAACAAGTACATAAAAAAATTTATTTAAATTATTGGCGTCATTCCTTATTCATAATAGGAAAATGTGTAATATCCCAATGAAGTGTTTCACATATTCAATCAAAGATGCCATCCAATATAGAAGACCCATAAATAATTATAATTATTCTAAAATTAGAGAATATGGGAATAACACATTAATAAAGTTTTCATTGATAACCTCTAATGATAGGACACCATTCCTCTTTGATTAAGTATAGAAAACCTACCACTTCCTAGTGTATATTATATGCATGTTGACTAATAATACCCCTCACAAAACACTACGTGACTCCATTGGATTAATGATCCATTCAGTGATCACAATTAAATTCTCAATATATGAATTACTACTCATAGACTAGAATGATAGAGGGTTCGTAATCTAAAAATCATATGAGAATTATACTGTGCTAGGTCAACATTTATGTGAACCTATTACTCCATTTAGTACTAGATGACAAACCCAATTCTAATTTTTTTCGTCTCTAACTTCTTAGTAATACTAAAAAAATCCTCAAAACACCATGGTTTCCCTCATTATTTATGAAAAGAGCATTCCATATCATTATAAAATTCAATTTTTATTCATTAGGTGGTATTATATGATTTTTTCAATGTGATATTTTCATAAATACTAAAATAGAACTTTAGAAACTTCTTCAACTATGTAAATATTTATGAAATATAATAAAATAATAGGTTCACATGTAAGAAAAAACCTTAATTACAATCCTTAAGGGTATACCCAAAACCACAATGCATTACAAATGATTTCAAACAATTAGATAAGTATAATACAATTATTTTATAAATTGTAGTTCTAGATATATATAATATAATTATCCAAGGATCATTTCAAATTAATTAAAAGTAGTCAATATATAATTTTGAGTAATATCATATAAATTATCTTCAACATTATATTTAATTAAGAAATATTAATCATAGCTAATCATAATCATGAAATGTGAACCTGCATGATGAATTATTATTCCTCAACCCATGTGTCCTCAATATCCGAAATGGGTAAAATCAATAATAATAATTATTTCTTAATGACAGTAGCATAAAATCATGAATCTATAAGAACACAACCAGTAAAGGATATCCTAATAACTTATAAACCTTATCATTAAATATACATGTTCTATATGAACCCAAGAATGGCTTTCCACAAGATTAATATAATTGTATCTTATTTTTACCAAGAAATAATTTTAATAAAAAATGGGTAATTGATATCGATATTTAACAACTTGGACTCAATAATCTATTTATAGATTGATCAACACATGGCCTCATGTAAAACTACTTATAGAAAAAATTATATTGACTAACAATGATGTCCTATGTCATGAAATTAGTATTATATTCCATCTATTTTTGTTAACCATAAAAAAACAATGCTAAAATAGGTATAATTATATAACCAGATGAAGTCAGACACAACTAAAATTTTTAAATAAACAAAAAAACGTTTTTATCGAAATATGATACACAAATATATATATAACTGATAAAATCACTATATGTGGTGGATAAATACTTAGAATATGTAAAATAATAATTAATGAATTAGAAATAATAATTGGAGATCCTAAAATATGTCTTACATCACCATAAAACCAAACCAACCTCTACATAATTAGTAACATGACATTAACCAAATTCCTTTGGTTGGATCTTTGGTAATAACTTTTTCCTAGGTATTAAAATTCCCATGTAGTATGTGAATAAAAAAATTACTAGGACATAATTAAAAATTACAAAGATCAAATACTATAGATATATGTGAGTGTAGAAAATAGTAGAAATATTTAAAAATAAAAGAAAACAAAGGAAAAAAATTAAACTAGTGTCAATTGATTGTGCACTAATATATACACCATATACCATATCCATAATAGTGGTGAATGATTCGGGTAAAATGGTTTCACCCTATAATAGATATCTATTAATGGAAACAAAAAAGAAATATAATGATGGAATCATAATATCCAACCTATCACTTTTGTTGATCCTTCCATTTAGACTAGTCCTCATGAGAAATAGTATACCCAATTATCACTTATTATAATTATACAGAATTAATTTTGATTTCTAACATCCTATATAAACTAAAATATCCCATAAAAAATGTTTCTTGGATACACCTCATATATCCAATCTCATATAGGACGTTGGTGCAAAAAACTATAATATAAAACCACTTAAACAATAAGAACTATATATTTTGGGAATCAAAAAATAGATAAATCACCCATAATTGATTTCACATAGTAAAAAGACATGTGATCATGGTCAATCCCAACACATATAGTTTATATGCTCTCTCTCATGTCTCACACAATCACATCTTCTAAAATGTAATGATAATACATGTCATATAGATTCCAAAATAAAATCCCCTATTATAAATTCATTCTTGACCAATACCTTTACCAAATGAAATAATCACTACCCAAACCCATTTGATAAAATTATTATTCATTCAGGAAATTACCATGTCAAGAATTCCCATACTATTCTCAAAAAATAGGGTAAACAACCCAACCACTATCAACCTAAAAAAATGAATTCATCAAAAACTAATTATTTTACATATATATTCTCTCTAAGAGTTCCTTTTATCATTATTATCATAATAAGATACTTCAATACCAAAATTATAACATCTTAGGGAAAAATAACTTACCCATATTTTTTATACAATACAACTATATTATAATTATGTAACAATGTAAAGAGAGTATACCTCATGTGTGAGGGAGGAAAGTCATCAATACGTATAATGTGATTCAATCATTAACCAATGAAACATAAAAAATTGAAATTATCTTATTATTATAAATTATAAATATATAAATGTACATAATTAATGAATAAGGATTCTTTTGAATGTATAGTGTTAGATGTACCAAAAGATGATTTCCATAAGAAATGAAACATGAAACAGACAAGAGGATATAAAACAGAATCCTAGGAATCCAATGACTATAAAATATCCTTAGGAGATAATGTATGTTCTGAGAGATTTATAGAATAGGTGGAAATGTTAACTAAAGAGAATGTATAGATCTACCTTTAAAAAATTAGCTAGAAGACATTATAAATAAAGACTGCGATTGTTAGGGAATATGTGACCCTTCATAAAGATAAATTTTTTAATACCCATCTATATCATATAATAACATCCATTAAATTTATAGAGATAATTAAATCCTGAATATCCCCGTTGTATCATATCCTTTGTATATTGGTAATAATAAACCACACGACGATAGCCTTGTGGGACAACCACCCTATCCAGTCGTTGTCATTTATATTACTGAGAACATAATTTTATGTAGGTCCTTGAAGATTTAAACACAAAATATAAAAAAGGATATTAAATATTATCCAACAATATGACCAATCTACAATAAAGAAAAAACTCTTTCAATGTGATAGACTTCCTACTGTATAATTATTTTACCAAAAACCATACAGAAGTACATTAATCCCTTTCAGGGGACACTTTTAACTAATAAAGAAGAAAAATATATGATATACAATATATTAAATATAATTTAAATAAAACAAACTTTATAATTATTCCTGAGTTACAACCACATCATTAGAGTTTGTAACTCATTTCTCAATCCCTACAGTTCACTAAGAATAACCCAAAAATAAATCAAAAAATTTCTCCTATATTGACTCATCCAAAACAATGAAAATAGAAGAATTTTTTTAAAATATATTGAACAATAGATACTAAAAAACTATTTTACTTAACAAAAATATATTCTATATTTTAGATCAGTGTCAATTAATATTTTTTAAGGAAACACATTGATATTTCTATAAAACACTTATTATTAGTAATGGAAGAAAGAATGAAAAAAATTGGTCAAGACTATTAAAATATGGGAGATCACTATAGAATTATAGGGAGATAGAATATCCAATGTCTATTAGGACGTCCTTACGAGTCTTCGAGATTGATGAATAACCTCATGGTGTTTATTGATAGAGGTGGTGTTGTGTGTAATGAAATTATTTATTCTCATCTTGGAAATGGTCAATATATAATTAGTTTTACATGAATATGTGGAGTAATATAAAAAATATTTAATCCTACCATTTTATTATTGAATTAGAATAATATTGTAGATCTATGATGACTTATTTTTTTGAGGAAATTCACACATGAATTATAAAGGATGAAACCAATTTTATTTATTAATATCATTATCATGAATAATATAGAGGCCTCTGAAGGAATTTTTGAGGGGTAAAATAATTATAAATTAGGAAAAAGAACTAGCTATTTTATTTTCACAATAAAATGGTCACTCTAAAATTTTTTAATGGAAATATAATATTTTTTGTGTGACAACCATTTTTTTCATTTATTTTATTTGTTTCATTCCCCCATGAATGGGATAAGGTGAAATTACCGTTACATAATGCATCATCGAAAAAAACCCCATGATGTTAGAAATACAATTCCAAACATAATATTTTTTATTATATTGTTTTACAATTAAAATGAATATACTGAGAGTGTTTGTTGTGACTAGGGTTCAATGTTCATGAATTGATTTAAAAGCTGAATTAAATCACAGATAAGACACACCATAATAAATTTTTTTTGATATTATTCTATAAAAACTAAATTCCATTATAAATCTAATATTAGTAAAACTACTGCACTAACTAGACTTTTGAGTAATTAATTAATATAACCATTTTTGTGAAAAGTAAGAAAAAATGTTTAAAAACTGTTATAATGATAATATGAATATAAATTATTTTTTGTGATATTTTAAAATTTTATAAAATCACTAGAGTCGATATACCATAGTAATAGGTGATGAGTAATTCAAAAATAATGAATTTTGAGGTGCCTAAGGACATAGTGATGTGTTGTTGATAAAAAATTTAAATTTTCATTTAGATCATGGGTGTGGGAAGATTTAATGGAAACATAAGGGGTTAAACCACATATTCCATAAATAATTCTTTGATTATTGTGGATAAAAATTGAAGATAAAAAATATGGTCAAGACACTATCCATATTTCAATGTAACTTGAGGTTAGTGGAAGAAAATATCAATTTTCTTTATTTGAGCTCAATATTTTTTCATATAATTGGGATTTCATCACTATATCCAAAATATATTAAATTTTATTATTGATAATAGAATTAGAATATGTAGATGTTCTAAAACCCATTTCACACCATGGTTTATCAATGTGATAAATCATGCCAATGAATCCTGTAATTACCTATATGATTATCTTGTCCTTTATCACTAATAGTATCATAAAAATGATATCAAATCTCACTATTCAATATGGTGAAGACATATTTTGAGAGAGTTAGTTTATTTGGTAAACCAATTATTAATTCCCTCCCCCCATTATTTTATGCCCTATCTTATCTATTTAAATTAGTGATAGAAAATTCTAGATGATGTTCTAGGTATTCATTTATATCAATGTATTTCTCCTCAATTACAAAAATATTTGCATGATGTTATTTTTTATAATTAGCGATATTACATAAAAAAATTTATTTCCTATATTTGATGATAATATATTCTACATTGAGAGGAAATTCATGATTTCATAAATTATATATCATAGCTTAAATGTTCATTTCATTATCGATAAAATTTTATATCTTATTTATATTTGGAAGACCAATAAAATACATGATAATAAGAATATCAGATATGCAAGGATTGTGAAAAATGAATTAGTTTTATCTCTCTAAAATAATGTTTTCACTTTGGTTATAAGATTAAAATGGGGAAGGGGAATCTGTGTTAAAACCCCCAAAATAATTCAAGGAAAAAAACTTAATAGAATATCAATTAAAAAAAATTGGGATCATTTTAATCACATTATGATGGAAGAAGATGGAATGGTTGGTGAAACAATTATTAATATAAACAAAATTATGATCTCAATAAAATGATATGTAAAATTCATGATGAATAAACCAATGTGATTAAATTGACGATAAATGTAGTAGATAAATTGAATGAATCATTTTATCCCTTTATGTTAAAGTCCTTGATGAATGGATCATTGATAGACTAAATAATGTCTTTATTTACAAAAAAATTATGATAAAAATCCATATTATGAAAATAAATATATAATATTTGACTTTAAAATCTGTACAATGCACTATACATATTGTTCCAATAAAGCCTCATGTGGATGAAACCAATTATAAAAAGGATGCAAAAAATTTTAGTCACATTATATAATTATTGTAAAATGTATGAAAATGAGGTAAAATTAAATACCAAAACAAATTACAATAAAACATATTAATGTATGGAAATATTTTACATTTTAGACAAGTTTAAATAATAAAACAATGCTATAGATCATGATTAAACATAAATATCATTATGATAATGAAACAACGTGGGAAGTGGTTTCAAATAATGAATTTATTTCAATGGAAATTGTAATGGAAAAATCTTGGATAAATAAAATTCATTCAAAATAAGATGCCTAATATTTTTATGAGGGGATTGAAATAGTGAATGGTGACTTGGGGGATGAACAACCAATGAATTTTTAGATTAATAAAATTATACAAAATATACATATAGTGATAAATAAAAAGATAGTATTAATGAAGATGAAGGAAGTGATAAAGATAAAATAAGGGAGTTCCAATTGAGTATATATAATTTTGTATGATTTAGGAAAAATTGGAAACATGGTAGGGAGTATATTATTTTAAATTTTTAGAATTATTCATTAATAAAATATATTTGCGAATTAAAATCAATTGACATTATTAAAATGAAATTTCATGAATAATATGGGAGATATCATAGATATACTTGATGGTAGGGAGATGATTTTATAGATGTAGATATAAACTCTCATTTTTATGATTATATAAATATGGAATATTGATGTTTCAACTGGATGATGCTAAAAAACATTGAGATGAAATCAACTTTTTTATTTAATTCATTAAATTAAGATGTTTAAATATTGAAGGAATTACATAATGTTATAAATAATACCATGTGTCATAGAAAATATAATATAGTAATATGAAATATAATTTTGGAAACCCAATAACGAACTATATATGAAAAAATGAGGGATAACAATATAAATGTGGATATTGAATAACATATGAAGGTAGACAAATACCTAAATAAAGTTTTATAGGGGTTTTAAAAAATATGAAATAGAAGAAGATTATGAGTAGAAAAACACTAATATTAATAAAAGGGTGAATGTACAGGTGATATAAAAAACTCATAAGCTTTAGAATAATAAATAAATATAGGATATGTCATATTATAAGGAAAAATAATGAGTTGGTTTTGAGGAATTTTATAATTACATGTAACTATTTTACATTAATGGACCGTTTTGTTGTATTGTAGTGAATAAGTACAAATAATATGTGTACTAGTTTAATCTATCATATAAATAATATAAGAGCAATGTTAAATCAATGGGGAACTAATTAAATGTTCTTAAAGAGCAGTCAATAAAATATTCAAAATTGAAGGTACATATTTATAATAATTTATATTATTTTAATATAACTTCTTAGAGGCTTAAAAAATTATAAACAACAGCAATACGTATCTAAAAATTAAAATATCAAAATTTATAAATAATTAAAATTCAAAATATATGAATCAGATAAAGAAATAATAACAGTAAATGGTGGTTGATTTAGCTTACACAGTTTTAAAAGGAGAGAATCTATGGACACTAAATAGTGTTTTCGTATCACAAATGACTAAAATAAATATTTTCTTGAATGAAATAAAAATTTATATTTTCTTGGTATATTAAAATTGATAACATACAAATACTTCATGTAATAGGATTTGAGAAACACACTATATAGAGTCACCAGGTCTATGTTTATGTGATATTGGACCTCATGCAAGCCTCCTCATACAATAGAGGCTTCTAATTAACATCATGCATTTGGATGTTCTATGTTGAGACAATACCCCCGATAATTATATAAATACAACATAAAATAGACTTGTATAAACAATATAACTAAAAATAATAAAAAAAACACATAACAAAAATGAAATAATTGGTGTAATTTTATTTCATATGAGAATTTACCAATAGGACCTCTAATGTGGAAGGTCAACAAGTTTAAGAAGTGAAAATAGAAAATAAAAAAAATTATTAGGTTGTCATTGTTTTCGAAATTCTATCATAGTATTTCATATATCTCTTCACCCAATACATCCTAGTAACTTTCATATTATATATCATCATTTTTTGGATCCCTAGTTATGAATGTTTTAAAAAAACCAAGAAAAACATTGAGGATGTTATTTGAAACCTAGTAGGACACCTCCAATTTGATCATAGGATATGTTCACAAGAATAATATATGTTTTACATGTTATTAATGAAATTAATAATAAACATTAAATCGATAATATTTCAAGATATTGTGTGTTAACCAATATACCACATAACAAGACCATAAACACTTCAAATCCATGGGCAAATAATAGTCATAACAAAATTCATGATCACGGAAGGACCATATGGACGCATGCCTACCTAATATATCTCTGGGGTTCTATAAGGGAAATGAGTCTCACATAATCTCACATGGCTATGAAGCTCTATTTCAATCACAAGCTTGGTTAGAGGTAAAAAATACTTCTTAATATACATTTGGATAGTCAATATATCCATTGTATCTCAACACATCCTTTAGTAAGTCAACATGTCCATATATTCTTTTCCCAATTACTTGGTCTTTCCATATATATGTGCTACCCATGTATGAATGCTGGTCTAGATATAAAATAAAACCATAACTCAATTTCCTGGTCAATAATCATCATTTTCACATGTTTCACATGGTTCCCCATTAGGAGGTAATAATTTCATGATGTCCCACCTATCCTTTTCTACTAGAAAAAAATCCAACAAAGGCCAAATTTATATACAGAATAGGTAATAAAAAATATAATCACAACATAGCATATAAATCACTAGAATCATTATCCTTATATATATAAATACATTTTATCATCAGAAAACACATTTCTTAGAGTCTACAGATGTAAACATTTGTGATCAATATAAAACATGTGATTCATAGGATATGCATGAATACAAAGATGATCAAAATCAATCATGGGTCATAAGAACATTAGAAAATAACATAATATGTTTCTTAAATTATATAAAATGGATTTATATGTTATATATATTCCTAACATTATAAAATTGAATTAAAAATATTTTATTATCCAAAAAATGACACTAAGATCATGCATGAATACCAAATTTACCAAAAAAATATCCATTCCACTCAGATAGAACCTCTAGGATTGGAATCTATGTAAGGGATCAGGCCAAGGAATAAAATCCATATCAACATCTAGAAATAGATTCATCACTACTGGATGATAA
The DNA here is from genome assembly GCA_963277665.1 of Viscum album. Taxonomy (NCBI): domain Eukaryota; kingdom Viridiplantae; phylum Streptophyta; class Magnoliopsida; order Santalales; family Viscaceae; genus Viscum; species Viscum album. The sequence continues at coordinate 1,486,707,528 of OY728128.1, forward strand.
AATTTTTGTCAACTAAAGGCCTCTAATTCTCTTTAACCAGCACTGATTTATCAATAGATCATTAATTCTATATTATATTTAAGTGGGGAAACGTAGTTTTAAAAGATACGACGTAGTTATATGACCAACTCAAGATAAATAACTAGAATTTACTTTAAAATAGAAAGATAAAAACTCATTTTTAAAACCAAGTTTAATCTATAATTCAAGAAAATAATATATGAGGAAGGGGATTCCTATAGCTGTAAGAGAGATCTCTCCATGAGGTTCTGGACACAAATGGTTTATATTTCGCTTCAGAATAGTCTAATTATCATATTTAATAAAAATAATTGAAATAAACATAATTATTCTTGATTTATAGTTCCTCCAACAAGTAGGTATCCTAGCACAAGTTGAAGATGGGATCTATAATATTAGAATTTTCCTTAATAACAACACATAGTGCCTAATTCACCCCACATGCTAGGTTGTGGGATTTTATTTAGTCATGAAGATGGGAACTATGGACTATATCCAAAACATCCCAACTTCATGTTTCTTCTTACCACATGAAAATCCTACACATATTAAAAAATATAAAAATATATGTTAAATCTTATAAAAAAATTGACCTAAAATCCAAGGATTTTAGAATTTTCCCTCTATAATGAAATCTCATCCCCAATAAGTTCATCTAGAAGTCTGTATCAAAAAACCTTATAAAATGTTCAAGAACATCATATTCATACTCTGTTATATCCTCTACAATATATCAATACTTCTAATAGACTCTTATATGTGGAACTACCTCCCGTCATAACATATTATTACTGTAGTATAGGTTCTTAAATAGGCACTCAAAAAATTATGTTCCAAGGTCTAGGTCCACATCATCACAATTAATCACTTGTGTGGGATCATGAATAAACCCCCATAGAATAGATTCATTGAAAACATCAAGAATATATTTTTATCATAGAGTAAAATTCCAATGGTATGATATTATCTTGATATTCATGGTAATCTCAAATGGTCTAAACCATCTTGGTACAAGCATCCTTTTCAGCCACAACCTTAAAATCCCAATTCAAGTAGCAACCTATAAGAGTACTTTTTCACCAATATTGAACTATATGGTCTAGTAAATCTTTCAGAATATGATTATCATTTGTTAAATTATGTTATTTAACAATTTTGAACCAAATTTATTAAGTTAGAGGTATTTGTAACAATGTTCAACCCTATAAATTCTAACTTAACTTCCCAATGCCAAAAAAGAAGTGAACGAAACATCCAACCATAACAAACATCAAAAGGATCCCTTTGAATTGAATCATGGAATCTATTATTATAGAAAAACTGAAACATGACTATGTTATCTTACCATGATTCACCAAAAATATTGAATTCATGCATGAAATATTTTCTTTAATATCCTGATCGACCTACATGATAGTCTATCAGTATACAGATGATATTCTCCACTTAGTTTTAGCAACATCTAAAAAACCTTCTGCATGCCTCGAAAAACCATTAGATGAAAAATGGGATGGTTTTTAAATATCCTATATATAGAACATCAAAAACTCATATACATAATGGACACTTGAATTATTGAAAAATGATCCACTATTATTATGTGATCAATTATTTATCAAAAACATCACAACTACTAGAGGTCCATGGTAATCACATCAAGAATTTAATTTCCATTCCAAACATAAACCACATTGGTATTAGATTTCACAATATAAAACCACTGGAACATTGATGCACAATCATTTCCCTTTGGCAGTATGGGATTCCTAAAATAGAACAGGTGATATCCCTACATATAAATGCTAACAAAAATTGATTATAAGTATCATTGTACTTCATCATGGAACTTAGATTAATTTCCCACTCCAAAACATGAGACTATTTTACCATATAATCCATCAAGGAAACTGGTATAACTAACCATTATTGAAATATATTATGTCTTGATCATATAAAGACCACATTTGAACATAATAACCCTACTCGGGATGCACACACATCATTATGAACTCAGGATTTAACCCCATAATTACCTTTACCCAATCAACTAAAGAAGTCAAGTTTAACAATGTCTAAAAATCCAAAACTCTTTTAGTCAAATATAAATCCAAAAAACACTTAGAAACCAAGATGATAAAAATCCATTCCTTATTATAAGGTCACTCTCCAAAAACCTATATCTATAGAGTTTTATTTCTAAAAGGAACATTAATGACACCACCATCCCCTAGAGCATGGTCCATCTGTAATCTGAATGTATGAATTTTTTTGAATGAACAAATTTCCTCATATCTAGATCCCATTGAGATAATATGTATGATAAGGTTCGATGGTCATATATATGATAACCTCCCAATAGAGATATAATCATGAAAATACATCAAATCATAGAATATAACTTCCAACTGTATGTTTTTCATTAGGCAGTTGTTCTTCTAGGGTTAGAGCTGAAGTGAAATATAAGGAAATTACTAATATATGTGAATTAACACATCTCCAAACATAACACCTAATTTATCTTATCATGATATTTTTCCCATTATAGGAAATTAAAGTTCAAAACTAGGACCTTCATAAATGTTCTCATTAGATCTAAGAATGTATTTATACACTAATAAATATAATCTAACTTCACAATTATATTGTTATCTCTATAATCTGCACATCCAAAAGGTTGAATTCCTGGATGAAATATCAGTAGTACCCCATAATCACAAGGAAAATATTGACCTAATACACATTATAGAGAAGTTCCCAAGATCAAAATTACTATACCATCTTTGACACCACTAAAATCACTACATTAGAAATTACATTCTTGTAGAACCACACCTCTTTAATCCAAAAGTGAAACTATGATAATATTAAGTAAAGAGGATGTTCATGAAGAGTACACATTACAATACAATGATGTGTATTTTTAATATATGAAATCCATGGTTTTATTAGGATATCAACCATGATTATGATGATGAATAAGTAATATTATGGATAAAAACACCTCTTCATGAGACCAATGAACACTGTTGGAGAATTTTTATCCATTAAAGAACGAAAATATACTCATACAATCCATATTATCTCTTAAATTATATGAAGGGAAAATATACTTTTTTGAACTATAACTCATGGTTTATTTAATGAAGGTGAATCTTGGAAAAAGACTATGCTCCATGTATCAGATAAAAAATTCAACCAATCATTAGTAAAGGTTATATATTCTAAACTATTACCTCATTCATATTTATATTGTTCGTATAGGTTCATATCCTACTGAACTGCATCTTTGAAAAAAATTCTAGAACAACCCAATGAGATATAGTCAGTCATACAAATCCCCTAACCTTAAACTTTTCTGACTATTCCTTTGACTCTATTAAATCAGATAGTGGAATATTCTAAAGAAGAATCTATATTAGTCTCTCCACATGTATAATATCAATCTTAAAATTAGTTCCTCTATCTATAAGAACCCATCAAAGTTTAATTAATAAGACATCCTAATAACCATCCATAGTTGGAGAAATGAACTAGGGAAATAATGTTGATTCAGCTGCAAGAATCTAAGATACCACTTTGACTATGAAAATTAAAATGTGGACCAAGTTTATTTACATCCTACATTCATTGATATCCCACTCACCAATAAACATGAATATATCTCCTCTAGGAATAGTGAAAAAAAATTCCATATTAGTAGTTGATATCATACTGATAATTGGTGAGACATTTCATTATGTATCTCACATCAAAACTAGTAATCTTCATGATAATGAATTCCCATTGATGTAAATAACCTTAAAAAAATGGGAAACTCCTAAAATCTATAGATTTAATATATATTTGTTCAAAATATCATTCAAAGAGAGAGAAACATAAAAGACAACATAAATGAAAAATATTGGTATGTATGAATGATTGAGAGGCTTCTATATCAATAAAAATAGTATATTTCCGGGATGTAATCACCAAAATACATATAAATCTATATAGTCCCTCCTAATTGATGATTGGAACCCACTACAATTCATAACATCTTCTTGCCTCGCCTCCATGAGCCTACCCATGAGGTGTATAGACTGCCAGGTTCACCAAAATATATTTGATTGATTATATTGATAAGAAAATGTATGGATACTTGGGTTAAAATCCATGTATTACCTTGAAACTTGTAATAATTTTTATACAATGTCATTAAATATAATAGATAAAGGTGTCCCATATTTCTATATCCCTGACACTTGATTTATGGGATTGGGAAAAGAATTTCACTAATTCCCAATAATTACAATGTTGAAACACTAGGTACATACACATCATATAGTTGGTGTTTGGGGAAACCCTTGTTTTAAAAATATATCTAAAACCCTTTAATACATTATTAGACATCATCTTCCTATTACCTAACGTGATTGTTTTTACAAAACAAAGAAAACCAATCTATAGATATGTTTAAGATAGAAGAAATACAATAAGAATATAATCCTTGAACTCCTTAACAGTTATTAGTGTCTCATAATGAAAAATAGTATAATATATAAGATCAATTCACATAACATATCTTATAAGATCTAGATGAAGGACAATATCAATCATCATACCCTTATTTGTCTAATTCCATTAAAAAGTGTATATAAAATAGAAACTCTATAAAATGGGTTGAGTATGAAGAAACCAGCATCATCCACTTATAAAGAACCATAAAATATTATTCTTGGACATTCATTATTTCTTAAAGAATTAAATAATTGAAGAACAAATCCTTAAATTCATCCCATGTAAAGAGTTTATAATTTCATACCCATCCAATGAAACTACTGTAACACCTGAGATTTTTATGAGTAATATTTTTTTTATACATCATCAAAGGAATCATTCAGTACATAATATCTTGGCTTAATTTACACGCAATCGCGACCTTCCTCGATAGCTTGCGTCGTACGCAATACTGAGTTTCACTAAACAACGATATACTATTAAAATATTATTAAAACTAGCCGTTATGAATAGTAATACCACTTTTTGAAATTTTATAAATTTTATTTTTCAAAATGGACTTCATTTTTGGATTCGGAATACCGAAATTAGCCTAGGGTGAAATTTTGGTATTTTTCTGAAAACATTCAATTTTTGATGAATAGTGAAACCACTAAGTGGTAGGTTAAAAACTGAATTTTGCATAAAACATAATTTTACCGCTTATGTGAATGGTATATCGAAAATAAGACAGAAACGGTTGATATCAGTAAGTAAAATTTGGTTCAATGAGATAAAAACAATTTTTTGGTGAATAGTAACTTTTTATTTTTTTTACCGCAGTTAATAGTAAATAGGGTAACTAAGGGTAAATATGATATTACTATTACCCTAACACATGTCCTAATTCTATTGGATAAGTTTAATTCGACCAAAAACAAACTTAGGAATAAAATATGACCATTTAGGCCCACTTGGATTAGATTAGGACATTTATTATTAATTTATTTAAAGAAGGGTTAAAATAGTTAAAATCCAAGTTTAATATGTAAATAATTTTTAATATGGGGTTATACATAATATAAATTCGACTATAAATATTAATTAGAAATCTAAAAAGATTTCCTACATAATGGTATTTTATTTATAATTTTTAGAAATTAAATAATTTAATTTATTTATGACACAATGATGATGCAGTAATTATCTTATTAATGAAATATTGACATAATTGATGTTATAAACTCCAAAATAAATTTAATTTGAGACTTTTTATGAATACCAATAATTTTCTAGGTTACAATGATATATTATTGTTGATTTAATCAACTTGGTTCGAACATATAATTCTGTTATGACTTTCAAAAAAATCATATATCAAAAAGTGTCAAAATTGACACAAAATAGTTTTTAAATCAAATATTATATTATTAATTGTTATTTTATTCTTAAAAATCTATGGTTCGGCCAAATGACTTAGATAAGGATATATATATTAATAATAAACAATTTGGGGTTCGTTTGGCATGTTATAGTAAGTGTATTAACCATATAGTGTAAGAAAACAAAAAGACACGGTAAAAGTTAAATTATTTAACATAGAGTTAAATCTAATTTATAAGGTTAAAATAATAACCTAAACTTGTATAAATCCTATTGGTTGATTGGATTTCGACCCATACCCACTTTAGCTTCGAAATAAGACCCTTTGGAACCATTATAAACCGATTTTGACTTTAATATAAAATAATATTTTGAGATATTCCTAAGGTGCCCCTCTCCTCCCTTATAAAAGGGCACCTCCTTCCCCTCCTCCGCTAACCAATTTGAGCACTCAAGCTCGGCCAACCCCTGAAAAAATACCTTCTCCACTTCCCTAGAATAATACTAGAGGTCCTGGTCTTCTTCAAAGACCAATATTAGTTTCCTAAGTGGAGGATTCAAAGAGGCGTTCCAAAGAAGAGGTAGTATCCATTACCGATCTTTTCAACTTCTTTCTTCTTCAACTTCTTCTTCTTTTGTTGTTTCATGATAAAGTAATAACATCATTATTACTTACATACTGATATGTTATTATAAATATGAAAAAACCCTAATTCACCTTCTATCCATCCAACGGAAAAATGAAATCACCGCGCGTGCGTACGTACGGAATACCGTCTCCACACCGTGGTGTAATCTATTTTCCAACATCACCTTACAAGGATGGGTATAATGGTGTAATGAGTAACTATATATGATTATTATAAGGTGATATTGATACTTAAATTGTATAAATACACTTAAATACAATTCCACGATCATGGGAACAATATCATCGCTCGTGCGTACGTACGGAATACCGTCTCCACGATGTGATGCGACTCGTTCTACATGATCATCATTAAATAGTAATTATATAAATGAATTTAATGAATAAATATAATATATGTTACACTAATACAATTCTGGATATAAGGTATCTATAACCTTAAAAGATGAATAAGAATTTATTCGGCAAAACACGCAAAAGAACAAAAGGCAATAAAGACCCGGGTAACAAGTAACAATGAAATATTACTAATAAGAAGCTATGAATATGACCATATATGATATAATATCAATATTTATGATTCTGTAATAAGTCAATAACATTATTTAAACCATTATATAGGAGCCTCGGACACGTACAAAGCAAATCGGACCTAAGGTAAGGGAAATATCACAATCTCATTTTTATCCGAGATTGTTTATACTTTGGTATTTACTGGGGTGTATTTTATCATCCACATCCATGTTTACTCAATATGTAATATTATTTCCATCCACCTACAATTTTTTAAATTCAATTTTACCCTTCGGTGAGTTTTTAGTAAAGGATATGAAAGGAATCTTTTGTTGTTTTTCGTACGAGGTACTTTTTGACTTTTCCGACAAAAGTACGAAGAATGTTTTTTTAACTTATACGGCAAGAATGGATTTTTAAAACATTATTTCCAATAATCTTCCTTTATAAGTTTTCAATTTTATTTTTAATCAACTTCTTTTAGTTTATAATTGTACGACATGTTAAGAAAAGAAAAGTGTTTTTGAAGAAGAAAGGATATTTTCCTCAAGAATGGAGTTCAAGTGTTTTATCAAAATTATTTTACATCTAAGATAATAAAGGGTTCTGTTTTTATCCCTATTATGACATTGATTTTATTGTGTTTTGAGGGAATTATTTTTATGAAGTCATTTAACTTATATGATTTGTTTTATGATGTCATGATGTTTCAAGAATCCCATTTTTGTTACATGTGTTATGCTATGATGTATTATTTATGATTATGTGGCACACATAAGAAGGGATTCATTATAAGATGGGTGGGACCTATATCTCCCTCCAATGCATTGGGTAATGATTTATATCTCATGATATAGACATGTATGGAACGGAAGGTTATTTTGGTTCAGTGATACAGGACTGAAATGAGGAGTGAACTCGGTTCAGAAATGGACTTTGTCCATTAAGATAGTCTTGGCAATGAGTCATGACTAACAAGAAATGATTTTCCATGATTATGTGTGCATGCCACAAGGTTTCAAGTTTTATGTTATGATTATGGGGATCTCATTTTCACTTCTATGGTTTATTCCATGTTAAGATATTATGATCTCTTTTGCAGGTTATGATTTTCAAAAAGATATGATATGATTTTTACTTCCTTTATTTGCCCTTGCTGAGCATTTGAGCTCACCCTTTTATGTCTTATTTTCCCCAGGTTAGGAAGATGGATATTAAGTAGAATATGCTAAAAGGGACCCTAGATATGATGAAATAAATGGGAGACACTGTAGAAGATTTATGAACCAGTTGTTTATGTTTCGCAGTTTCTAAAGACACTATACCTATAAGGTCCTTTGTGGTTTTGTCATATGTTGTAATAAGTGTGATTAAATTTTGAAGTATTAACAATGTATGTAAAGTATGGGTCGTTATAGTTGGTATCAGAAGAAAGGTATAGTCAACCATTGGAATCTAGGATGTGAAAGCCTTAGTAAGAACCCTACAGATAAGTCTAAGCATAGAACACAATCTTAGTGTTTTAGAAATGGCCATGAATAACCTAGGATAAGACCTTAAGTGTGAAATTTTATTCTTGATTATGTGGTTTTCCTATTATAATTAGTGTTGCACACACTATTCTTCTTGGTTTTAGTCAATGGCTGGAACCCAAAGGAACTGTGTTAATGCGGAATGTGATAGGCAATGCAATGATTGTCCCCCTGAGCAACCAAACGATATGGGAGATGGAATGAAAAATCTTGTAGCCATGCTCACACAACTTTCTCAAGATATAAATCATGCAGGACTTCCAAATGAGCAAAGGAAGGAGAAACATTTTGTTGAATCCTTCCTGAGGCAGCATCCACCTTCTTTCAGCGAGTCTACTGATCCATTAGTTGCTGAATAATGGATTAGTACTACTGAAAAGATATTTTCTGTTCTTCAATGTTCTGAACATGATAAAGTCATCCTAGCAGTGTATCGTTTGGAAGGAGATGCTGATCAATGGTGGAATCTTATTAAGAATACGAGGCAAAGGGATGAAATTGAGTCCATGGAATGGGACGAGTTCAAGAACTTATTTTTCAATAAGTACTTCCCTCGTATTATCCGAACAAAGATGGAGAAAGAGTTTCTTGAACTGAAGCAAAGGGATGATGAATCTTTTGGTACCTATGAAGCAAATTTTACAAGACATGCAGGGTACGCTTCTGGTATTATTATCCAACCTGAGAGTAAGATCGATCAATTCTTTAGTGGCTTAAAACCAAGTCTACGAAGGGTGTTAGCCATAAGGGACTTCAATAGCTACGAGGAAATCGTTCAAAGTGCTCTCAAAGTCGAGATGGAGATTGGAGTAACCCATCAGTCAAGTGGGTTTGATAAGAAGAGGAAGATGGAATTCAAAGGAAAATCTAAAGAGCACACTGAAAAGAAGATGAGCTTTCCCTTATGCTCAAAGTGTGGAAAGAAACATGGAGGGAGTTGTCTTAAAGGGACAAGTAAATGTTTCAAATGTGGAAAGGAAGGCCATCGGGCATTTTAATGTCGTGATAATGGGAAGAATATGTCTAATGATGCAAACAAAGGAAGGGATACATATAATGAACCTACTACACTTCAATGTTTCATGTGCAAGGAGATGGGGCATTATGCCAATCAATGCCCAAATCCAAGGGTTGATGATGATGGTCGACATCAACAAAATATTAAGGCTAAAGACAAAGGAAAGTCACATGCAATTTCTATCAGCGATGTGGAGTACGATAACGAAGTGGTGAAAGGTACACTTACCATCCACTCTAAAGTAGCAAATGTTTTATTTGATTCTGGATCCACCCACTCATTTATTTCTAAAGAATTTTCTAAGGGTATCACCGTATTACCTCAACAATTAGATGTTGAGTTAGCTATGAAAACACCTAATGGCACAACAGTCGCGTCAAAAGTTTATAATTCTTCTCCGATTGATGTTTTTGGGAAAGGTCTTCCTGCAAATATTGTGATCCTTCCTATAGGGGAATTTGATGTGATTCTTGGCATGGATTGGCTTTCTCTACCTGGATCTCATATCAATTTCCAAATAAGGGAAGTCACATTTCATATTTCAGATCAATCTATGATCATCTATCGATGCAAGGATGAATATAACATTCCAGTGGAAATTCCTTCCATCTTATGGGTCCTGATTCCATTGAATGAAGGTTATTTATCTCAAATGGTTGGTGAGAAACTCACAATTAAGAATATTCCCATCGTATGGGAGTTTGATGATGTCTTTCTGGAGGAATTATCGGGTCTTCCACCAAATCGTGAAGTTGAGTTTTCAATAGAACTCGTACCGGGTGATGTGCCTATTTCGAAGACACCTTATAGAATGTCCCCAATTGAGTTGTAGGAATTGAAGAAGCAACTCCAAGTGAATCTTGATAAGGGATTCATATGCCCTAGTGCGTCACCTTGGGGAGCACCTGTTCTATTTGTTAAGAAGAATGATGGATCAATGAGACTTTACATTGATTATCGAGAACTTAACAAGATCACTATCAAGAACAAATATCCTCTCCCACGCATTGATGACTTATTTAACCAACTACACAGAGCTCAATACTTTTCCAAGATTGATCTTCATTCAGGGTATCATCAATTAAGGGTCAAAAGGGAGGATATACCAAAGATGGCTTTCCGTACAAGGTATGGACACTATGATTTTATAGTGATGCCATTTGGTCTTACTAATGCCCCAGCTATCTTCATGGATCTAATGAATAGAGTCTTTAGATACTATCTTGATCAATTTGTGGTAGTCTTTATAGAAGATATTCTTGTCTATTCAAAGATCAAGGAAGAGCATGAAGATCACTTGAGAATTATATTGAAGACCCTGAGAAAGGATAAGGTTTATGCCAAATTTACCAAGTGTGAATTTTGGCTTCAAAAAGTTGCATTTTTTGGTCACATAATCTCAAAAGAGGGGATATTTGTGGATCCAGCAAAAACAGAGGTTATCGAAAGATGGTCGAGACCAACAACAGTAACTGAGATCCGAATTTTTCTTGGTTTGGCTGGATATTATCATCGTTTTGTAAAAGATTTTTCACGATTATCTAATCCACTCACCAAGTTGTCTCGGAAAGGTGTTAAGTTAGTTTGGACAGAGGAAATTGAAGAGAATTTCTAGGAGTTGAAAATAAGGTTATCCAGTGCAACTGTGCTCACACTGCCTTGTAGTGGAGAAAGGTTTGTGATCTATAGTGATGCATCCAAGAAGGGATTGGGGTGTGTTCTTATGCAAAATGATATGGTGATAGCATATGCCTCACGACAGTTGAAAATCCATGAGCAAAATTACCCAAAACATGATTTGGAGTTAGCTGCGGTAATCTTTGCATTAAAGATTTAGAGACATTACCTTTATGGTGAAAGGTGTGATCTTTATACTGATCATAAACGTTTAAAGTATATTTTCACACAAAAGGAGCTGAATATGCGTCAAAGAAGATGGTTGGAGCTGATTAAGGATTATGACTGCTCAATCCATTACCACCCTGGGAAAGCAAACAAGGTGGAAGATGCATTAAGTCGACAAAACCATGCTAGTTTATCCATGATGAGGATCACAAAAGATCCAATATTTATGGATTTACAAAGGATGGATCTTGGAATTATAATGGAAGGGTAAAAATCTTATCTTTCTCAAATTAATGTTCAACCATCTATACATGTGAAGATTAAAGAGGCACAGAAAGATGATGTCCAGTTACAAAAGAAGGTGAGAAATGTTCCTGAATTCAACCTTGATTGTGATGGGATAATAAAGTTCAGGAATCGGGTTTGTGTTCCTACCATCCCCGAATTATAGAAGGAGCTGCTGGATGAGGCTCATAGTTCTTCATTCTCTATTCATCCTCGAAGCACGAAGATGTATAGGGACCTGAAAGAGTACTTCTGGTGGGATGGCATGAAAAGAGATGTTGCTGAATATGTCTCTCGATGCTTGGTTTGTCAACAAGTTAAAGCTAAGAGACAGAAGTCTAAGGGGATGTTACAACCATTACTCATACCCGAATGGAAATGGGAAAACATCAGTATGGACTTTGTCATAGGACTTCCTAAAACATCCAAAGGCAATAATGCTATCTGGGTCATAGTTGATCGCCTTACAAAATCTGCACACTTCATTGCTATTAGAGAGGATTTCTCTCTAGATCAGCTTGCCAGGATATATGTAAATGAAGTGGTAAGATTGAATGGAGTACCACTTTATATTATATCTGATCGGGATCCGAGATTTACCTCAAAGTTCTGGAAAAGTCTTTAGCATACTCTGGATATAGAGTTGAGTTTCAGCACTGCTTATCATCCCCATACAGATGGTCAGTCTGAGAGAACAATTCAAACCCTAGAAGATATGTTGAGAGCTTGCTCTATGGATTCCAAAGGAGGTTGGGATCAACACCTACCTTTGGTGGAATTTTCTTATAATAATAGCTTTCACTCCAGTATTCAGATGGCTCCTTATGAAGCTCTCTATGGAAAGAAATGCAGGACTCCTACTTTCTGGGATGAAGTTGGGGAAAGAAAGCTATTAGGACCTGATCTTGTTGATGAAATGGCAGAAAAGGTCAGATCTATTCAACAACACATAAGATCATCTCAGAGTCGACAGAAAAGTTATGCCGACAACCGAAGAAAAGACCTAGAGTTTGATGTGGGTGATAAAGTGTTCTTACGAATATCTCCCTGGAAGAAGGTTATGAGATTTGGAAAGAAGGGGAAGTTGAGCCCTAGCTATATCGGTCCTTTCGAAATACTGGATCGTGTTGGAAAGGTAGATTACCGATTGGCGCTTCCACCGAATCTCTCTCATGTTCACGATGTGTTCCACGTATCTCTCCAGAGAAAGTACATACCTGATCCTTCACATGTACTCAGCTCAGAAGCTGTACCGCTGGAGCAAGATCTTTCTTATGAAGAACAATCGATAGAGATTCTGGATTGTAGCGAAAATGTCCTACGAAACAAGACCACTCGATTGGTGAAAGTTTTATGGAGGATCCACCAACTTGAAGAAGCTACATGGGAGCTTGAGGATATGATGAAGGAGAAGTATCCTCATCTGTTTGTTACAAAGTGACGAATTTCGAGGGCGAAATTCTTTTTAAGGGGGGTAGAATGTAACACCCGAGATTTTTATGAGTAATATTTTTGTTTTTATATATCATCAAAGGAATCTTTCACTACATACTAGTTTGGCTTAATTTACACGCAATCGCGACCTTCCTCGATAGCTTGCGTCGTACGCAATACTGAGTTTCACAAAACAACAATATACTATTAAAATATTATTAAAACTAGCCGTTATGAATATTAATAACCACTTTTTGAAATTTTATAAATTTTATTTTTCAAAATGGACTTCATTTTTGGATTCGGAATACCGAAATTAGCCTAGGGTGAAATTTTGGTATTTTTCTGAAAACTTTCTATTTTTGATGAATAGTGAAACCACTAAGTGGTAGGTTAAAAACTAAATTTTGCATAAAACATAATTTTACCACTTCTGTGAATGGAATTTCGAAAATCCGACAGACAAGGTTGATATCAGTAAGTAAAATGTGGTTCAATGAGATAAAAATAATTTTTTGGTGAATAGTAACTTTTTATTTTTTTTACCGCGGTTAGTAGTAAATAGGGTAACTAAGGGTAAATATGATATTACTATTACCCAAACACATGTCCTAATTCTATTGGATAAGTTTAATTCGACCAAAAACAAACTTAGAAATAAAATATGACCATTTATGCCCACTTGGATTAGATTAGGACATTTATTATTAATTTATTTAAAGAAGGGTTAAAATAGTTAAAATCAAAGTTTATTAAGTAAATAATTTTTAATATGGGGTTATACATAAGATAAATTCGACTATAAATATTAATTTGAAAGCTAAAAAGATTTCCTAGATAATGGTATTTTATTTATAATTTTTAGACATTAAATAAGTTAATTTATATATGAAACAATGATGATGCAGTAATTATCTTATTAATGAAATATTGACATAATTGATGTTATAAACACAAAAATAAATGTAATTTGAGACTTGTTATGAATAACACTAATTTTCTAGGTTACTATGATATATTAGTGTTGATTTAATCAACTTTTTTTGAACATATAATTCTATTATGACTTTCACAAAAATCATATATCAAATAGTGTCAAAATTGACACAAAATAGTTTTTTAATCAAATATTATATTATTAATTGTTATTTTATTCCTAAAAATCTAAGGTTCGGCAAAATGACTTAGATAAGGATATATATATTAATAATAAACAGTTTGGGGTTAGTTTGGCATGTTATAGTAAGTTTATTAACCATATAGTGTAAGAAAACAAAAAGACACAGTAAAAGTTAAATTATTTAACTTAGAGTTAAATCTAATTGATAAGGTTAAAATAATAACCTAAACTTGTCTAAATCCTATTTGTTGATAGTATTTCGACCCATCCCCACTTTAGCTTCGAAATAAGACCCTTTGGAACCATTATAAACCGATCTTGACTTTAATATAAAATAATATTTTGAGATATTCCTAAGGTGCCCCTCTCCTCCCTTATAAAAGGGCACCTCCTTCCCCTCCTCCTCACACCAATTTGAGCACTCAGGCTTGGACAAACCCTGCCAAAATCCCTTCTCCACTTCTCTAGAGTAATCCTAGAGGTCCTGGTCTTCTTCAAAGACCAATCTTAGTTTCCTAAGTGGAGGATTCAAAGAGGCGTTTCAAAGAATAGGTAATATCCATTACCGATCTTTTCAACTTCTTTCTTCTTCAACTTCTTCTTCTTTAGTTGTTTCATGATAAAGTAATAACATAATTATTACTTACATACTGATATGTTATTATAAATATGAAACAACCCTAATTCACCTTCTATCCATCCTACGGAAAAATGAAATCACCGCGCGTGCGTACATACGGAATACCGTCTCCATGCCGTGGTGTAATATATTTTCCACCATCACCTTACAATGATGGGTATAATGGTTTAATGAGTAACTATATATGATTATTATAAAGTTATATTGATACTAAAAAATTATAAATACACTTAAATACAATTCCACTATCATGGGAACAATATCATCGCTCGTGCGTACGTACGGAATACCGTCTCCACGATGTGATGCGACTCGTTCTACATGATCATCAATACATAGTAATTATATAAATGAATTTAATGAATAAATATGATATATGTTACAATAATAACATTCTGGATATAAGGTATCTATAACCTTAAATGATGAATAAGAATTTATTCGGCAAAACACGCAAAAGAACAAAAGGCAAAAAAGACCCGAGTAACAAGTAACAATGAAATATTACTAATAAGAAGCTAAGAATATGACCATATATGATATCATATCAATATGTATGATTCTGGAATAAGTCAATAACATTATTTATGCCATTATACCGGAGCTTCGGACATGTACAAAGCAAATTGGACCTAAGGTAAGGGAAATATCACATTCTCATTTTTATCCGAGATTGTTTATACTTTGGTATTTACTAGGGTGTATTTTATCATCCACATCCATGTTTACTCAATATGTAATATTATTTCCATCCACCTACAATTTCTTAAATCCAATTTTACCCTTCGGTGAGTTTTTAGTAAAGTAAATGAAAGGAATCTTTTGTCATTTTTCGTACGAGGTACTTTTTGACTTTTCCGACAAAAGTACGAAGAATGTTTTTTTTAACTTATACGGCAAGAATGGATTTTTAAAACATTATTTCCAAGAATATTCATTTATAAGTTTTCAATTTTATTTTTAATCAACTTCTTTTAGTTTATAATTGTACGACATGTTAAGAAAAGAAAAGTTTTTTTGAAGAAGAAAGGATATTTTCCTCAAGAATGGAGTTCAAGTGTTTTATCAAAATTATTTTCCATCTATGATAATAAAGGGTTCTGTTTTTATCCATATTATTACAATGATTTGATTATGTTTTGAGGGAATTATTTTTATGAAGTCATTTACCATATATGATTTGTTTTATGATGTCATGATGTTTCAAGAATCCCATTTTTGTTACATATGTTATGCGATGATGTATGATTTATGATTATGTGGCAGACATAAGAAAGGATTCACTATAAGATGGGTGGGACCTATATTTCCCCCCAATGCATTGGGTAAAGTTTTATATCTCATGAGATAGAAATGGCTGGAACGGAAGGTTATTTCGGTTCAGTGATACAGGACTGAAACGAGGAGTGAACTCGGTTCAGAAATGGACTTTGTCCGCTAAGATAGTCTTGGCAATGAGTCATGACTAACAAGAAATGATTTTCCATGATTATGTGTGCATGCCACAAGGTTTCAAGTTTTATGTTATGATTATGGGGATCTCATTTTCACTTCTATGATTTATTCCATGTTAAGATATTATGATCTCTTTTGCAGGTTATGATTTTCAAAAAGATATGATATGATTTTTGTTTCCTTTATTTGCCCTTGCTGAGCATTTGAGACCACCCTTTTATGTTTTCTTTTCCCCAGGTCAAAAAGATGGATATTAAGTAGAATATGCTAAAAGGGATCCTAGATATGATGAAATAAATGGGAGAAAATATAGAAGATTTATGAACCAGTTGTTTATGTTTCCTAGTTTCTAAAGACACTATACCTATACGGTCCTTTGGGGTTTTGTCATATGTTGTAATAAGTGTGCTTCAATTTTGAAGTATTAAAAATGTATGTAAAGTATGGGTAGTTATAACTACACCACCACCTATAATGTCCATGATGCATAAAGATAGCTTTTTTGACCATTATATCCTTAGGATTCTATACTATATTGAATAATCTAATAGCAATGTAATTAAATTCCTCAGTATCCTAATGACCCACTATTCCCAAATATTTTGGAGGATGCCAGGGTTAAATGTCTCACGCACTATTAATCATTGCCTTATATTCCCATCCTCCCAGAGTAGAAACATTGTATAAGACTAATGGATGAGGTGGATTTATTTTTTGAAGAACTGGATTAGGTGTAGGAGAATGGT
Source organism: Viscum album (assembly GCA_963277665.1). Taxonomy (NCBI): domain Eukaryota; kingdom Viridiplantae; phylum Streptophyta; class Magnoliopsida; order Santalales; family Viscaceae; genus Viscum; species Viscum album. The sequence goes on from OY728128.1 coordinate 1,486,724,645, forward strand.
CAAGTGAACCATCTTATATAGCCAGTGTTGGAAATAATATCTCATCCAATGAAGAATTATCATGGATTCAATAGGGATAAATCATTATGAAATGTGAGAAGAATGTTTTGAAAACCTATAAAAATTTTATTTTAATTAAAATATAAGTATTTATATGTTACTATTACAGAAATTATAGAGGCTGGATTATCCTAGGAGATACCCACACAAAAGGGATAACTCCTCTAGCTCTACCGAGTGCTCAAGGATCAACCTCTTTACCAACATAGTAGCCACAAGCGCATATCTTAATGAAATAAAAGGAATAAAATTTTCAACTATATAAGTACATAATAGTTATACCTTAACAACATAGAGTATAAATATATAACAAATAATTTCTTTAATATATAAATTTAATTAATTAACTATTTTATGAAACATAAATTGTATATATAAAACATGTGATCCTACATTCCTATTCATTAGATATGAATGCACCTAAATATTATAATCTAGTAACAAAAAATCCATCAATGGAATAATGGTGGTCTATTACACATGAGATGGCCAAGTACATGTAAAATATCCTACCAAGGTTCCACATAGCTGATCTCCTTTCATACATGTCCATGAATAAGAAAATTGAAAAAAATTAATCTCAGTTTCTGATTCCATTTTTTAACAACCAGACTAAAAAAATAAAAATTAGAATATGTGATACATGTACTCAAGTATACCTACACATGCACAAGAGGCTACGAATTGGAGTTTATGTTTTAAAAGTTACATGGGGAGACTATACCCTTGATAATCATCACCATAAACCAGAATAAAATAGCGAATAAAGAATATGACTAAACATCACAATAGTAATACATAACCAAAGAGAAATAACATGTTTAATGTATGTTCACAAAAAAATAAACCAAAAAAACACCAAATTTGGTAGGTCAATAGGAGTATGTAGTAATATTGGTATTTAAAAAAATAAATAAATATACACTAGTAGCTCTATAGATTCTATCATAGTGTCATGTCCATTCCCTAACACCATACTCCAAAGAAACCAATCATTAATCCCTTTACCTTCTTAGGATCCTAGATTATGATGTCTACTAGTTTATCAAGATCCACAGGTAGTGTATATATATAAACCATAATGCAAAATACAATTTTTTATTAATATATATTTATATAAATTGGATTTTTATTCCATGATAATAAAGAGTTCCATAATCAGGAAACAATGGTCATGTGTCGAGGGTTACTTATTAACCATGATTCCATAGACCCCATTTATACATTCATGAGCTTATTACTAGATGAATGGTCATAAAATAAGTTGTGATTTTGGGTCAACTATAATTATACCCCATATATCCATGAAACTAAACAAGTAAAATGATTCATAGGATAGTTTAAAAGTTCATTAAGACCTATCACTATCATGGGTTATGCCATAAGGCTATTTTACTAATGCCTCTACCATGGGTTGGGACACGTGGTCGTTATATCTCAACACTTTCTAAAGTTATACATGTGGTCTTTATATCCTATAACTATGTCTCTCATTAGTCCATAAAGACATTGTAAACATACACTGCACTGGGTTTGGTTACAAGGTCGTCATACTCATTCCCTACGACTCTATACTTAATTTACCTCTTATTGTGTCACTAATAATATTTGTATATGGTTTAATCAAGATACAATTTTCCTCATATTATTTTCTATAATAAGGAAATATTTTCAAGAAAAACGTCCATATACAACATGGAATAACCTGTTTTGGAATAATAAAGCATATTATGCATGACTGTGAGTAGCCAAACACAGACACACACATGTGATAATCATTAAACATGGGTCTCACATGATATAAACACAGAAAAATGTTAATAAAATCATTCATGATTTTCTTGAACACAATAATATTTCATCAAATCACAAAATTAATCATGTAGAAGGTCTCTATAGTGTAAGGATCTATCATCCATTATCAATTCAAAGCAATGTTTTATGCTCCACTCGGAAACCACACTCAGATCATGAACATGCACTGATGATCACTAGAAAAAGATTCAATACCTAATTATTAAACACATAGTATATTAATTTAGGGATTTAATATAATAATTGATGAAATATATATCAAGTTAAAGAATGGGATTCTATATTAATTTAATCTCTATGATCAATCAAAGAGAGGTCAACAAATTGCATGATTGATCTATTATTCATATAATAATTGTCCATTTGATACCGAACGATTTCCATAGATATAGAAAGCATGTCTTAGGTCTATGATCTATTATAGAAACGTAATGAGAATTTGGATTCAAATGCATAGTTCTATCTATTGACATCTTGAATCGATCTAGACATCATGCACCTAAGAGGAGAGAATGAGAAGGATTAAAGCACCAAGAATGATCTCTTTATGATGTTCTAGTAAAAATTGTTTAGATTTGAGAGAGGTATCATATAATAATTGAATTAATGGAAAAAATATGTAAAATACAATAATTATTCGTGATTCAATTTTCCACTAGGTGAATCTTGGGATCTTCAAAATTTCAAGTCCAACTAAAATCACTCCTGGCTAGATAGTTCTCACCACTACTGAGATTGTGGCCATATTTTAGCCACTAAGCTTCCCATTAAGACCATTATCATCTATGACCTACTTCTTATTCCATTTTACAAGGATTTACATCCTACATGGGTGAAACATAGAACATGATATTCTAAAACTTATAAACAACGTACCCCAAAAATTTCTGGATGTTACAATTTTTCTTCAGCATGATTAGTAAATAATATCAAAAAAAGTTTTATATCTTCGTTGGATGATGAAAAATAGATTTAGTGCCTATAAGAATTGTGTTAATTAGAGAAAGGTGATATTTTTCAAGGATATATGGGTCACAAAATATTGATGTATGGAATAATTATAGTGAATGGAGAAAGAATATAGAGACATCTACTGCAATGTTCTAATCATCAAGATTCTTGATCAATGTTCATAAAGGGGAAAAAGATTTTGAATAGTCGAAACAATCATTTATTAAATAGAAGATGAATATTTTAATAAAATTTGATGCTTTTAGTAATATAATGAACTTATTTTATTTGAGGATCAATATGCTTGATACATAAAATAGTTGACAAAACTATATGTAAGATAAAAATATGGAGGGGATGATGATAATTAATTATTTAATGGTTATACATTCTTATTTATATGTGGGTTTTATGAAATTAATAATAAAATATGGAGATAAATATTTCCTAATATTTTCATAAATGTACTATTTAGATTTATATATATTTTATTTTCAATGAATAAAATGATCCTGAGTGATTCAATCAATTTTATATGATTTTTTACAAGGGCTATATTTTTTCAATTTATATTTTTGGAATATATCATATAATATTTTTGAATTATTGAACAGAGAAAACATGGGATTCTAAGGCCTGGCGATATCATAAGTGATTTAATAAAAAAATTCTATATTTACATTATGCACACAATATTTTCCTAACATAGTAGAATAACTCCCAAACAGTGGATCATATTGGTTATTTTGGACTTTTATTGAGTATGAAACATGGGTTTCACCACTGGAAAGGCAAAATCATGGTTGGTGTGAGGTGATGGACTTTCCTTCCATAAACAATTATTAATTAAATAAAATGAGTTATTTATTAAATAATTTTATAAAGTGCCTAAACTAGATTTCATTTATGAATACATTTCCATGACTATTTCATAGGTCTATCCACATAACATTAAGAATTAAGAGATATAATTAGATGAAATAATAGGGAATGATGATGAATGATTGAGTGTCATTATCACCAATGAAATTTGAGGACCACACTAATGACGATGACACAAAACTGTGTGTCATCAATGAGAAATATAATCCAAGGTAGGGAATTCTTTTGGATTTATTTACCCATTTAATAATCTCATGATTATAATTTTAAATTGGATAATGGATAAAATTTCATTATGATCATGATGCAGGTGAATTTTTTATTTTCCTCGGATTTAGAGAAATATTATTTGTTGTTTTATTTTTCTTCATTCGTTGTTCTAATTGAAATTTTTTGAGGCTAAACCAAACAATGATCATGGTTTATTCGGCAATTTTTTTTAATTTTTTCATTTCATAAATATTTCTTTGCAGATTCATATCCACAATATAATTGGATGAAATATTTATTAAGACCACATATTTGATCATTGCATGAAAATTATATAACTTATTGGATTGATACTGTGGGTGTGGATTGTGATTATGAGTTTGAATTAGGTGGGATGATAGAGGATGATCTAGTGTGGATTAGATCAGATCATTAATTCTCGCACTTCTTGGTTTGATGAAATTATTTTTGTAGATTTTGATCGTGCAATATTATTGAGACAATCAGAGATCATTATCATGCAAGTGGTGATCAAAATGATGAACATCCCTAAATCTATAAGATTCACACATGAAATGAGATAGTGGTGGTGAAATAAGAAGACATGTAATAATATAACTGTATTCTATAAAATACTATGTTAAATGGTGAGTAAATTAAGAAAAAATTATATGTGGGTCTTGGTCTTTGTATCAAGGTTTTACACCTAAAATACAATATAAAATGATGTGTGGTACCTATCACAAACATTGTGAGATGGTACTGCAAAATCGATGGGTATCAAAGATGACATATAGACATGAATATGGTCATACATAAGGTCTAATGACTCAGATTTTCTGTGATTTATTTTAGTCAATTGTATGGAATATTTTTGAGATCATTCCCTAAGATAGTGCACGATTATGTGGTCCGATTTTCCGGAAATAAATGTGTAATATATATTAAATACTTTAAAAAGAACACACGTAAAAATTTACTAAAAATTTTTATTAACTATTAAACGATTTCGTATTTCATAAATTTGAGGGAACCATTGAACATATAAAATAGAGTTTATACTTGTCATTAAATAACCTTGGTCAGTTCGAGGAATTTGTTGAAAATTTATCAAATGCATGAAATGAAATAATTAATTAGTTAAATTATTTTATTTTTATTTATTTGATGATGTGACGGTAATGTATTTATATAGACTATTATTAATGAATTTTTGGGTAAGACTCAGAACCCTAGATCCATTGTAGAGTGAATTGGCGGATCTCTCTCAGATGAACATCCATCAAATCATTAATCGAAGATCAATGTGTAATAAAATCAGATGATCTCACCAATGACAATGATACTGGTTTGTTCCTCATCCACGGTTGATCCAAATATATGTATTTTTTTGTTTTTGGATTTATTCTATGTTATTAATTCTTACAATGACCGGGAATCAATCAACCAACATATTAAATTGGGGATCAGTCATCTTGAAAGAAGAGTATATTTACAGGGTTATTTATATTTCTTGATTGATTGTTATTGATTATTATTTTTCATTCTAATGGATATGGATTGAGTGCAACACTAAAATTGGATTAATTTTGTTCCTCATGATTCTGGTTGTGCATTTCTACCATATTTGTTCATTCATCACTGGTTTTCTACTTTAATATGTGGTTAAACATTAATAGAAATATCAATTGTTCCACAACAATTTCATGGTGAAAAAAAAATCAATATTGGTGTTTTAGGATTAGAATGATGAGATGTTATTTTGATAGATGAAGCAATAGAGGTTCAGATAATTTTTCATGCCCACTTTTCATTCTTTAGTTCATAATGAATTATGGTGAAGGATGTAATTTTATAAATGAATCAAAGAGTCATAATCTGGTAAAAAAATAGAGAGGTTCTTTTGGTGATGATACAAGATTTAATGAATGTTTGAAGAATAAATCCACTGAGTTTCCAGTGTAAGCATGCATGGAATGACGAACTAGGGTTTCTGAAAAAAACCCAATCAACAGGGTGTGTAATACGGGATTATACGACATATCAGTGACTCATAGTGGAGGCTAGGTTTTCTGAAGAATAATAAGGATCACACGGCTTGTAACCCTATCACACGATGTGTGTGTTCTCTCTAGTGTCTTGGAATGTACCTAGGAGGTTATAGAGACACAAGATAGAGTACATGGGAACAGTAATGTCATGTACTCCCAAATGGACAAGGAATTGTAAGAAGTACATGGACATACCATTATATTGGTACACATGAAATATACACAATCATTTACACACTAAGTACTGTTACATTGGAACAAACCAAGAAATGGTCCACTTACATGGGAAAGACCTATGCTTGAAGGTAAATTGAATGTAACCCTACTACACACTTTATAATCCATTAATGTTATCTTGGAGACATGTTCCTCTTTATCTTGGACAGGTTTTGTTACGGTGTGTTCCCCATGTCCATTACATGAGTGTTAGTATGGAAACATCTCCAATAAAACGTAAAATAATCCCTTTAACTAGAATTAATGGATACAATAATTGAAATGCTTCTCTGAGGCCCAAATTGAGATCATTGGTTTATCTTCATTCCCTTTGTGGAGTTCACAGTATCATCGTGAAAAAAAATCTATGGTCGTTGATCCTCTATATTTCCCATTAATGCAGATTGAGTTGTTGGTATAGCCCATGGACATGGTAGTGATCCTTATATGTAATTCATATCTCTTCATAACTTCACTGTGTATTTTTTGTGGAGAGACCTGACAAGAAATACCTCTCTGACATAATTCATTATTGATGTCTGACTCATAGACTGTGTTATCCCGGATGAGTGATTTATGTAATCTTTGATATGTAATTGGGATATTATGTTTGTCACTTTACCTTTTTGAATTTATAGCTATGTTAAGTATATTTATATAATCATATTATATGTTTTGTAGACCTATAAAATTGTAGAGATGACTTTTATTACTTCATTATATGGTTTGTGGCCTCAATGTGTCCTATTGGGTATTGTAATTCTCATCCCGACCAGAGCTTTTCCCAATCATTTTATTTCTTTTGAAGATGATCAAAATTTTGATAGCTTTCTAGAGGAAATATGTTTTGATGGTTCTTAGTAAGATTAGATAGAATGAGGTGTTTTCATAAAGTATCTTGATAGAATTCCAAAATATTACATTCAGTTTGGACATATTTTCAGACTCTTTTTGATGGGCATGTATTTGGACTTATTTATATTTTTTTACATCTAATAGTACAATTTTTGTGGGGTTTAGATGTACACATACATGAATATTCATGTATTTTATTTACATTGCCACATTTAATAGACTTGGATATTTATGTGTGTGTGAAGTTACAGAGGCTAAGGCCTCCCATGTATGTGATATTCCTATTTAGTGCTAGTTGCCATCCCCTGATCTATTGGAGGAGATATTTGGGAGTCATGGAACGTTACCTATTTGCACGGGCCATGAAATAATGGAAATAGTGTAGTTCGTTGTACCTTAGGAACATAGTATGTAAGATTTTTTTGGGGAAATATTATTAAGTGATTCACAATTTCCTTTTAGGAAAGGGAATCTAGTATTTTAGCAGGTGATGTATCCATAAACTAGGAATCTGGTCAAATTTTTTGCGACTCAGTACATTAGATCATTAATTTCTAGAAAAAATGGTACATAAATCATATATGAATGGTTTGTTTCTTCCATTAATTACTTGAGTCACCTCTATAGATATTACCATTGACTATGTTATATATCATTTATCATAGGATGCCTCAACGACACATGAAAGATAGGATTTTTCATCAATATCATGAAGGTAATACCCTTAATGATGAGGCTTTGATACATGGACTATTTCTTAAGGTGATGCCTTCAGGTGGCGCACCATCTATACCACCAAATGTAGAGCAGTAAAAAGTACCCATAGTACTAGAGAATGAGGTGCAGAGTCTAAGAGCACTTAATAATTTTTAGTGATAAAGACCCCTTATATTCCATGGTGTTCCCATCCAATTATCTCATAAGGACTGTCTTGAGGTGATGACCATGCTTTTAGGTCTTTTTAGGACACTAGAAAATCTGATGGTGGTCTTAGTGGTTATCCTTATCCATGGATCAGGAGGGAGTTACTGGGGGTCAGTGACACAATCATATTATGAGGAGACTCTAGCATGTTCAATGTTTGAGCACATTTTCAAAGATGATTTCTCAACAACTATGATAAGGGTTGTACTAATCCAAGATCTTTTGTAGCTCCAGTAGGGAAACGGGAAAATAGTTGAGTATTTCTCAAGGTTTACAAACCTATCTAGGTACTTTATGGATATGGTTCTAGATAAGATCTTCTAGGATTGTATCATTGAGTATGAAATTATTAGAGAAATATGATCCAATGTAAACCCTCTATTAATTCATACATTTTCATGGGTGATGGAGTGAGATTTTTTGGTTGTGATTTTCTTGGCTAAGAATACATAGAATTTTGTAACTGGTAGTTGGAACACAAGAGTATATACCTCTTTAGTAAGGATCTTATGTCAGTATGAGGATCCTCTACATTTATATGTTTTGGGAGGAGGTCCTAGGATATTAGTTATATGGTTAAGGGATCTCATGATAGGTTCTGTAATAACAAAGAGAGGTGATGACACTCCTAGGACAACATAAAACATCTTTTCGGAGATAGTCCAACCTTCCTACAAATAACAATGATACAATGGATGGGATACCTAGGTAGAGGAAGTGGCTCGAGAATGCTGGTATGAAAGCTAAAGGACATAGAAGAGGATATTGGGGAGAAGCAATAGTTTTATATAATTTATCTTTCTACCAACCCTACCCATATATGGTTTATGCTAGGCTCACAAAGCTAGAGGATAGGAGAGGTGATAGCTACATGTGGTAAATGATTATAACTGAGAGGCCCAAAAAATTATAGGAGGTATGATATATGACTTTTAAACCCTATCCTCAATACAGATAGACATAGACTGTAGTAATTAATTTATTTCCACATACGTTGTTTGAGACTTAGAGATTCTAATTGATCCCATGGATTGACCACTGTTCATAGAGAATCCTACTAAATGGGACTCATCGGTCACACACTTTTGTCAATAATGTGATTTGAATCTTGATGGTGAGAGTCTATTTATGTGATCTATTAGCAACAATGATGATGCCTTACGATGTCATCTTAAATCTAAAGTGGTTATTTAAGGGTAATTCCATGATTGACCCTTTTAGGAGGAAGATCCGATGTGTCCTCAATGATGGGACTTGGGTTTCATTTTTTCGGAAAAGGAAATCCATGCAGTGTAGGATGGATTCATTCATAGATGGGTGCTACCAATTACCAACTCGTTGGCTAGAATAACCCACGGTGAATAAGATTTTATGAGTTATCCGATTCCTAATGCGATGGCGGAGGATGAGGACATCATCCCTAAGAATGTCCTAAGCATACCTCCTCATTAAAGGATAGAATTTTTAATAGTTATACACTCTATGAAGGCACCAAAATCTATGTCAAAACATTATATGGATCCGGATAAACATCGTGAGATGACGGTTATGTTTGAGAACATGTAGAAGATGAGTTTTGTTAGAACTAGTGTTTCACCCTAGGAAGCCCTATTTTTTTTATGAAGGTGGATGGGATCTTGAGGTTACGTGTGGACAATCAATGCATGAATCAGGAAAACGTGAAGAAAAATTATCCAGTATCAAGGATCACTGAACTCTCGGATCAGTTGGTAGGGGAAAGATGGTTCAAGAAGGTTGAACTTAGGTTAGGTTATCCTTAGTTATGACTTTAATATGAGGATACATCCAAAATAATGTTACAATATCTCTATAGTCACATTGTGTACTTTTTTTATTAATTTTTTTTTGAAAATAACCAAAAAGTTTTTAGGTGACTTAGAAATAAGATCTTTTAGCCATTCATAGACCAGATCAGGGTAATATTAATTAATGATATCCATTTGTACTCAGTTTATGAAGAGCAGCATGTGAGACACTTATAGATGGCATTGGACATACTCTGAGAGAACAATATTAATAGGATTCCCCCTATATTTCAGTTCTTGATACAGAGGGTATTATTTCTAGGACACATTATCACAGAAGATATAGTGGAAATATACCCGACCAAAGTCGAGGTAGTGTTACATTGGGATCCACCTATGAGTGCGATCAAAGTTCGGAGCTTCTTCAGGTTGGTGGTCTATTACCAAAGTTTCATAATTAATTACTTGAGGATATTATCACCCATGAAAGTATTAAAATGAGGGGGTGGAATTTTGTATTGGAGGAGAGGTTTTGAAATAATTTTTAGCAATTAAGGCATATATAAATGAGAAATCCCATCATGAGATTTCCAGAGTAGGGTGTCGAGTATGCAGTGTACTACAGTGCATCTAAATCCAAGATTAGTTTTTTATGATGTAGAGGATAGTGGTTAATGCCAATGGTTCATGTTAGTTGAGAAAATGTGAGTATAACTACATGAACCATGATATATATTTATTATTGGTGGTATTCACAATAAATATGTGGGGATCCTACTAAATGGGATAGAGATTTATTGTCTATCATCATCACAAGATTTTCAGATATATATTCTATCAGGTATATCGTATCTTGATAAGAAGGTTTTGGATATAGTTACTCTAGTATTGGGACCTTGAAAGTTTCAATACTTTTCTGAAAGGGTACCATGGTTGTAGTTTCTCTCTGCTGGAAATCATGTTAACATTTACTAAATGAGGAAACAAAGTAATTGGTTTCATTGTAGTAATCCTTTATATACAGTGATTGAGTATATTACCTCAAATTGATTGTTGTTACCCCTCCACTATTATGGTGATTCATGGATTCACAACTTGGGTATGTTGACTATGAGACCCTACTTACTTAGATATCCACTATACATTCCCCAGATAGATTTTTAGATGGTGGGGATCATGTCATTAATTTTTGGGGATGCACGATGGTACCATTGATGTTGTGAGAGGAGGAACATATAGTGTTTCACAAATAACCTTTGGTGGTACATCCATGTGTGTAAAATATGTATCAAGACGCCCAATGTCAATTTTTGTGTACATGGATGAATAAAGTAGGGTAAGTGTTCATCTCTCAATGCCTTACTTACCAGCTAGTAAAGGTTGTTCACGTAGTTCTTGTGGGTTTAAATAAACCTATTGAGGATCTAGAGTAGAATTTTGATGAGATATCCATAGAAATCATGATTTTATTACCACATACATCACTGATACACAATTCCAATGGGTGACAGTATACTGACTCAAAAATTCATCCCACTTCATAGAAATTACAGAAAATAGTTCAGAAGAGAGATTGTGATTCATATAAGTTCAAGAGATAGTCTGAATCCATAGAGTTCCTTCAATGATTATTTTTTTATTCTGATTCTCAATTTAAATATTTTTTATGGAATGGGTTTCTAGAGGCATTTGGGACTCAGTTACACATGATCATAATGTTTTAACCCCAAACTAATGGAAAAAAATAAAATTCTGGTTTTAGAGGATGTGTTGTGATATTGTATGTTGTACTTTATCCATATTAGGAAGATTCACCTAGAACATGTGTATTTTTTCTAAAATAAAATATATCCTTTTACTATCGATTTGGAACTACATGAGGCTTTGTATGGTTGAACATGAAGTTTACCACTTTTCTAGACTAACCCTAGACAGACAGCACCTATGGGCCTAATGTTGTTGAAAGATACTATAGAGAGGGTTATGATCATCCAGGATAAGATGAGGACTACACAAATACATTAGGAGTCATATGCCTATTGACATCAAATTCCTTTGCAATTCAATGATGAAGACCATGTGTTTCTATTAGATTCACCACGATATGGAATATGGAGATTTGGTTGGGGCGGTATGGTATCTCCAAGATGAGTTCACCATTTCTAGATACTACCTAGATTTGGAATAGAGGAATACCACTTTGATCAACCATTATAGTTAGACCAGGAACACAATGTCCTCCACATGTTTCAACTAAGGTGGTATGTGCATGACCCATCTTACATTATTGATTGGGGTGAGCCAAACATCGATAATGGATCCACCATTTCTAATTACCTAGTATATATTGAATATGGATATGAGATTATCTATCATGGGTGGTTTATTTATCTAGTGTGGCCTGTATGGAATCATGGGAATCTCTAGTAGAGAACAAGGGAGATGGTGAATGAAATTCATTCTCAATACCCATAATTTTTTATAGCCCTTATTTTGGGTATTTAGGATTCAAATCCCCATGGTGGAGCGTATGTAGCGACTTTGGTTTTCCAAGTAATATTTTTGGATATTTTATGAATTATTTTGGACACCATGATGTGAGATGGTGTGATATTCTAAGACTTGGTGTGCCCAAACTAATAGGTTAAATTATATTAAATATAGTAAATATAATATGCATGAAAATTTCCTGTAAAAGTATAAAATCTTCTTAATGGGGGCCTAGATCATAAATCCTAGGACACCATTGATTTAAAAATGTTTATTTTACCATATGAGCAACATGACTTTTCTTGGTGGGGGAATTTTTGAAAAATTCACCATGAGCCTAAAATGTATAAAATAATTAATTAAATTGTTTTATTTTTATTTCCTTCATGTAAAGACATGTGTGTATTTAAGTAGATTGTTGTGATGGAATATTATGGTTAGTATCATAACCCTATATCAATTATAGATAGATATGAAGGATCTATCTCATACCATCTTCTAGAAATCTTGAATCAAAGATTGTCGTGCGATAGAAATAGAGGATCTCACCAATGGCAACAACGTCTCTTAATTATTCATAATTGATTGATTAAAAATGGAATGAAGTGTTTTTTGTGTTTGGTTTCATTAAAAATTCTTAACTACTATTTTTAAAAAGAATCAATCAACCAACAGTTTGATATATTGTTCATTCATCTTATGCGATGAATTTATTTGCAGTTTTTTTGTTATTTTCTTTGGATTGGTATTGATTTATCTCTTGTTATTATAATTAAAAAAAATCAGGGCCAACATGAACATTTTATGAGGTTTATTTATTATTTTCATGGGTGTGAATTTCTCCCTTATATATTCCTTCCATTATGATGTTCTTTGATGACATGTGCTTCATTATCAACTGAGAACTGGATCATCATGAACCTGTTTCTTTTCACAATGATTCAATATTGATGATATGGGATGAACACAATGTGAAGATGGTGTGATGAAAAAAGTGGGGGAGGATTGGATAGTTTTGGATACCTAATTTAATATTATCTCTTACAAAATTAATAATAATAAACAAGGGACTATTTTGATTGAATTGAAGGGCCAAAATCTAGAATAGTCCAAGAAATGTTTTTGTCGGGGTAGATCCACAATTTTCAATAAGATTGAAGCTGAAATAGGGATTGATGGTAGAATATGAATGTGTAGAATGAAGAACTGGGGTTCATAGAAAATTATAAAACATACAGTGTGTAATCCATGATTACATAGGTTGTGGGTACCTCCTAGAGGCAACAAATGTTTCAGGAAAATGTTAAGGATCAATCACCATGTGAAGCTACCACATAGTGTGTAGCCTCTCTCTCATAGATCAGTTTGTAACTCGGAGGGTACATGGGCATGAGATAGAGTAAATGGTAACATGCACAAATTTTACCCCCACATATACTAGAGATGGATATTAGAACATGGGCTTACCTATGTAATTGTATAAGGGAAATTTACAAGGGAAATCACATGCCGCATACTGTTACAGAGACAAGGAAATGGACTCCGACAATTTAAATGCGTAGGAACCAAGAACTAAGGGACATGATGTGTAACATTACTATACATTATGTACTCTCTATAGTTCTATTGGACCCATTTTCCTATTTATCTTGGACATGTTTTATTAGAGTGAATTAGCCATATCCATTCCCATAGGGTTAGTATGAAATCCCCTATGTCACATTGGAAATCAATCACTTCTGTAGGAATTCTTGGATAGAGTTTTTGGAATCATTCTGTGAGGCCGTGAATAAAATCATATATTTATATTTGTACCCTAGGTGTATTTCTTGATATTTGTCTAACCAACACTATACGAGAAATGATACTATAAATTGTGGGTTAATCCAAATTGAGTTATTTTAATAACCCATGAATATGGAAGTAATCATCATCTTTGTATCGTATCTCATTATCCCATCAGTCTGTACTTCCTATGGTGAGAACCGATGACCAATAACTCTTAGATGAACATAATCAGTTCTATCAAACACATGTAGTGTGTTCACCATGACATGTTCATTATTGAATCTTGGATATGGAATTTTAGGTATGTTATTATAGTTGTGTATTTAAATTGGAGAATGTGTGTATTTGTTGAGTATATCTGGATATTTTGTTATATTTTTTGTAGAAATATACTTATGTATATTTGAATTTCATTTCGTTGTTATATTCTTTGTTTTTTTGGGTTCCCTTCTGCGTCTTGTTATACTCACCCCTTGAGGGGATTTAACCACATGTTTTGAGTCATATATAGATGACTGACCATTTGATAGAGTCCCCACACAAACCAAGACTAGATGGAGCTTAGTGAGATAGGATAGACTGAGGTGTGTTCCTATAGTATCGTAATAGAATTACCCACTATTAATTTTAGGTTGGACTTATTTTCATACACTATGGTGGTAATAAATTTTTCCTCGCTTACTTTCCTTTATGTAATATCATAATCTAGTTGTGTGATTAATATATATTCATTCATAGTTGTTCAATTTTATTTACTTTTAATTTATTATAGACTTGAAGATGTGTGTGTGTGTGTGTATCTACAATTACATAGGCTATTTCCTAAACTGTTTGAGATTTCCCTACCTAGTGGTAGTCACCAATCCCTAGAATATTAGAGGTGGGATTGGGGAGTTTCTTCTTGGGACGCAATGGGATGGGTCGCAATAGATGTAAATAGATAGAGTATATGTGGATGTACTAGTACTTGTACATGGCATTGTATATGGGTGTGACCATAGTAAATGAGAAAAACCATGTTTACATGGGCATGAGAAGTGGAACACGGGTTCAAACATGGGGAGGTCATAAATTAGTGATACACATTGTGTACCCTCTATACACACTTTGTACATCCTCTAAGATGTATTGGATACATTCATATCCATAGCATCAAATTGGTTTAGTTGAGTGTGATCCATTATCGTTTCCCAATGAGGGAAAAATGTGGCATTATTTTTTCGATATAGGATTGTGATCCCCTCTATGGTTTCTATTTTGGATTGATATTGGTTTGTCCATATGTTAATCTTGCGGTGGGATCCTTTATGATATCTTTCCTAAGATTGATTATTGGTGTCTGAATTACCACCATGAATAAGAATTAAATTTCCTATATAGAGGATTGACCCATTAAAGATATTGGTGTATGCCACAAACCCTATGTTTGATATGTTATCTACCGTTTTTTATATTCTCTTATTTGATGATTACATCTTGGAGAGGCCTGAGGAGAAATATCTTTCAGATGAGTGTCATCAATGAAATCAGGGATCTTTTAGTAAGACCACCCAAATGAGTGTTACTTTTAATACTATTGATGAATCTTGTGGAATAATGTATTGGTATAAAACTATAGGGAATGGTTGTTTGTTATGAGTATATCTTGGTTGTATATCATTGTCTTCATTACTCATACCATGATTTACATATCTGTATAATGATAATATGACTACTCTATATGTATTATTCTTATTAATTTTGAGGTTACCTACTAGGCATTATTATACTCAACCCATTATATGATATTTTAATATATATAATGTCATATGTTGATGATAAACCTTTTCATGGTTTCCTTCAATAATTAGTAGTTGTAGGAGATTATTATTGGGATAGATATACCATTGTTCTTATCAGGGATGCATTTATCAATAGTCAACTACATATAAGCATATTTGACTATATATATAGTTTTATGGGTGATTCTATTTATCCCTTTTACAATAAAATAGTTTATTGTATTTTAAAAATTGGATTATAGATATTCATACATTAGTATCCATTTTAATTTAAATTAAACATTATATAATCAGGGACATGTCTATGGGTGTGAGAAAAAGATATTAATCTAAGTATTAGTATTTATAGGATATGGCTAATTGGTGCTAGTCACCACCTCATGGCCTATTAGAGGTGGTCTTTGGGTGGTCACACTCAGTCTACCACTGACCAAGTAGGTCTCGGTGGGCCGACCCATGAATTTCTGGTTTTAGAGGTAGTTATACCATAGGACCATAGATTGAGATATTATGTAGTTGTGAGGCTTGATTTGGGAAATATGTATATTGTGTTAATTTTTTTTTTCAGAATTGAGACCATAGTGTCTAGTGTTAGTATAGAAAAAATTATACCAAATAATCAATACTCTGAAAAGTTTCATGTTGACTCAGTAAATATAGGAACTAGTAGTAGGAAAACAATGGAAAATGTATCATATATTATTAGGTTTTGGTTTACATGTCTTTATTAAGTCATCTCTGTAGATATAATAATTGAGCATGGTGAAATTTTTTATTTTAGGATGCCTCCTTGATGATTTTTTTCCTTGATTCCATTTCAAGATCACAATGATGATCCACCAAGAGATTATTCTTTTATATAAGGATATGTACAGAAGATAGTTCATCTTTTTGGTTTTACAATTATACCACCAACCATTGAACATTATATTTTTCTAGCAGTGCAAGTCAAGGATGTAAGAAATATGAGTGCACTATATGAGTTCCATATATAGAAACCTCCCATGTTTATGATTGAGCCAGACCCTTAGGAATCTAAGGACTGACAATAGGAAGTCATTTGAGTTTTCTACCTCATGAAGAAACCATCAGATCATATGGTTATCCTTGTAGAGAGTATTATATATGGATTAGTTGGGAAATGGCCGAGTTTCGTGACTCAATCATATGAAGAGATAGATATCTACTTGCCATATTTCAAGAGTCTATTTTGGGAATAGGTACACATGACCTTGTTTTGATTAGTGATCATTCAGGAGCTTCTCTAGTTTCAAAATAGATGGATAAACATTTCAATGCATTTAGTGAGGTTCACTGACAATTCACAATACTCCTAATATTATTCATCATAATATATTTAGATAATTTTTTTTGGTTCATACACTATGATATCAAAAATATAGTGATATGTATTTTTATTCCCAACTATTCTAGAATTGTTGAGTAGGAATTAGTAGTGTGTATCTTCTTGGATGAGAGGAAACTAACAATGGTTGTAATTAGTGAGAATACATGACATTTGATCTCATTATTAGGTATGAAATGACAGTCACTTGGATTTTGGTGAGTGAGACATTATAGCATATGATACCAGAAAATAGGATCAGTGGTTCAAAGGACTATGTATTTCTCACGGCATTGAAGAGAGATATGGTGCTTCTCTTGTGATGGAAAGAAAATATTTCTTGAGATTGTTTAACCCACATAAAAGAAGATAGGGAGATGGTATAGGGACCACCTAGGAAGATATAAATATAGGGTAAGGGTTACTTCATAGAGAAAAAATGATAGAGGAGTGGGTAGAGTAGTATGAAGAGATAGACGGTTTGACCTATTTCCACCACCAACCCCATGTGGTCCTCACTATGCTCCGGGAGCTAGTGTGCATGGAAAAGGACAACTATAAGTAGTGGTGGTGTATGACCTTGAGTGTCCTAGGATGATTAGTTGAATGAGTTAGTTATTATCTACCATTTCTTCTATATTGATAGATATTAGTTTGAGCCACACAATTCGTTCCAATTCTCATGTTTGAGACATAGAGATATTGGTTGAGACTTTGGATTGACCAGTATGCTTGAAGAATCCCACCAAATGTTACTCAATGGTCACACACTTCTTTTGAATGTTTACCCAGATAATGGTAAGTGAGAGCTTCTTACCAAATATCATTTTATCAGTGATGAGGCCTTATGATATAATCTTTTTTAAAGACTAGATATCTATTTGATGTCCCAAATTAACTATTTTAGGTAGAGTATGTGGGGTTTCTAGAATTATGGATTTTTTTATCCATGGTTGATAAGGAAACATAGTAAAAGATGGATGTAGTCATACATATGAGGGTAAATATGATTACACATCAGTTCTCTAGTATTCCCCTTTATTTAGGTGATTATATGGGAATTTAGTTTCCTATAGCAGTAGAAAATTTTGATGACATTTTATTTATTGAAATGCGATGATTAACCCGTCACTAAAAGATATAATAATTCATTATTATACACCAAGGAATGACCTTTATATATTTCACAAGAATATCCCCCGAATCCTGTATACATTCACAAAATGAGGGATCAGTTGGGGAACATGTTGTGTAGTAGAATTTTTAGACAAACAATCTCCCCCATGAAGCAATGGTTTTTCCTATCATAGAAGTAATACATGATATTGATGTTTTTATAAATTATTGGTTCCTGAAATGGGTGACCATGAAGAATAATTCTCCAATAAAAAGGATTGATGACTTATTTGATTAGTTGAGCGGGGGAATAGCGGTTCTAATATATGACTCTTATATTTAGCTATATCTATCTTTGATTGTGCTATGAGGATATATTGAAGATGTTACTATAATGTTTATATAGAAACTATGAGTTTGTAGTGAATCATTTCAAAATGATGAAAAAAATGAATGTTTTAATGGGGATCATAAACCAGAAATTTTATATTTTCATGGACCAGATTATATTGGCCATTATTGATGATATACTTATCTTCCTTGAATATAAATAGGACCATGCAAGACACATAATAATAGTAATATAAATACTTCTAGAGAATCAAGTATATCGAAAGATCGAAAAGGATTAGTTATAGATTGATGATTTTCACTATATGGGATACACAATCTTATCAGAGGGTGTATATGTGGACTTGAAAAAGGTTGATGTAGTATTTTCTTGGTTGCCACCAAAGTGTGTAATGTATGTCTTGAGAGTCCATATGTTAGAAATCTATTATTGGATATCTGGGCATGATTTATCCTCAATAACAAAAACTTTAAATCATTTTCCCAAAAAGGGATACCTTTCATTTGGATGAAATGGTGTTAGTAGGATTTTTATGGGATATGAATGATATTTAAAAGTTCCCCCCAATATTTAGATATCCAGAGGAGAGTGTTGAGTACATTGGGTTGAGTAATTCTTCAAGGATTACAATTGGTTGTGTTTTTATGGAGTTATAGACATAGATTTTATATGGATATCACCAATTGATTCCACCTAAGAGGAACTACATGACCCATGATATGGAGGTTGTAATTTTAGTATTCACCCTAAAGATATGATGACACTACCATATTGGAGAGTCATTTACCATTCATTCTGACCATAAGAGTCTCAAGTATATATTATATTATAAGGATCTTATCGTGATATAGAGGTGATTTCTTGAGTTTATCAAGGATTAGTACTTCTAGATAGTGTATATTGTTGGGCAGGGGAACATGTCCACATATGGACTCCGTGGGATATCATGAAAAAATTTGTTTACCAAGGAGTCAGAGTAGTTATCCTCATTTCCATTGTCCATATTGGAAAACAATGTTCTGATATGTCTATAGTCAATGGTTGTTACCCCAAATATTATATGGTTTATTATTAAGTCTCAATATGGAAATAATTAATGTGGAATCTAACTTGATTACATATCCAAGATATGTTCTCTAGGTGGATTTTCAGAATGTGGGGAGCTCATTATTCATTTAATAGGATGAACTGTGGTACCAAAGATGTTTCATGAGGTCATTATAGGAGAGTTTTATACATCCCAAGCAGTGGTATATGATGATGTGAAAAAGCAGTATCAAGACCTTAAATGTCAGTTCTAATGGATGGGAATGAAAATGCAAGTAATAAGGATTTATTATTGATGCATCACATACAAATAGGTGACGAATAACCACAAAATCATAGTGGGTATAGATAAATCCCTAAAAGTACTAGATTTTATTTTTTATTTTATATTTATGTATATTTTGATGGGTTATCTTAGGCATATAGATGTCATGTTGTTGTCAGGGTTATTGTATACTGACTCACCATGTTATCCCACGTATTAGCTATTGGAGAACAAAGCTCAGTTGAGATATTGGGACACATTTGTGTTCAGAAGAAAGAATAAGTCGATGAATTTCTACCTAAAATCATTTTTAAAAGTGATTTTCACTTCATGAAATCATTTTTGATTGGATTTCAAGTGAGATTTGGGAATTGGTTGTGTTTTATCATGGAATTTCACCCTTATACTGATAGTAAAAATAATTTGACAATTCAGGTTCTCGAGGAAATTATTTTGCGATTATATGTTGTAATTTAATTTTTTTTTGAAGTAACACCGACATTTTTTTGGGTTTTCGTACAACTACTATTCCTCCTCCATCGTGAAAAAATATGAGGTTTTGTAATGGGGAACCTACAAGTCGTCACCATGTTGAACTAATCCATATGATTCAGAATTCATGGGCCTATAGTCGGTTTGAGATATGATAGATAGGGTACATAAAATATAGGATTAGATGATGAATATATAGATCTATTTGAAGACCCATATGAACCCATGATAGTGGCCTTTGGAGTTTGATGATGGATGATATGTGTTCCTGAGGGTCTCACCTTGATGTGAAAAATGAATATTTGGATGAGGATGAAATTAGTCTTTGAGATTCATTGTCCCTATATATATACTATATAGGTCTAGAAATGTGGAATATCACATGGCCATGCCACCATAGTTAGACTATGTACATAAAATCATGTTTGTATTGCAGGTGAGGAGGTGCATGAATGACTTGTAACATGTTACTGGCCATGGAGAGTTGTACATCAACGATGGATCTACCAATGATATTTACATGGTGGAGATCATGTATTATGAAGAGAATATCCTAAATCAGAGAGAGATTCCCTAGGTTTATTTCCAATTGTAGAATGAGAATATTTATTAGAACATCGAGGAGTGGGATACTTAGTTGTAAGCTCACTAACCATACCTTTTTTTGTAAACATTTCTTCTTTTTAGGAAAAAATGTCCTATGTTTGGGAGAATTTATCATCTATATTTTATCACAAAAATAATTTATAATAAATATAATAATATTATTGGGTCTATGAACTGATACATGATGAGTATCTGAGCAACGGTGACTGTAAAAATAATTTAATAGAAAAACCAAATATATTAAATTCATTGGTATAAAATAATCTGGATGTAATGGAATAACTCATGAATAGGGGATCTTAAAGGAAATTTTAGGCCAATGTTGAATCTAGAAGATTGTTTTTACCCCAAGTTGACATAACCATGGTCAAAAATGGGTTTCTGTCTTGGGATCCATCATGGTACAAATAATTTAATTAACTAAAAAATTTATTTAATTATATTAATAATGATCCTAACTTATATATCTTCTATAAAAATGATCTTATGGAAATCTATATGGGTTAGCCACATAACCCTGAGAATCAAGAGATTGAGCTAGAGGATGTTTTTGTGAACAATGATGATGGATAAAATATCCTATTTCCTAATATAATTCAAGGATATTTCCAACATCGATGATGCAACTTCTTACTTCTACAGAAATCGATCGAACCTAAGGTAGGGTATAGTTTTTTAACATTTATATTCTTATTTAATTATCCCAATGTGAAGAAAAATCATAAAATAATAGAATAATTGAGTATAAATATTGTTACATATGTAATATTTACTTACCTTAGATGTAAGGATATATTATTTGATGTTGTTTCTCTTCATTCTATGGTTTAAGAGTAATGAATTTATGCCATATTGAATAGCTATAAGTGATAATTACAAATTTTTAATAAATTTATTTTTACCTATTTATTCAAACATTAATCACCATAAATTTATTTTTATGTTGATTTCATGAATTCTTGATATTTTATCATTGTGTAACTATTATTTGGTAAAACAGATCGATTCCACGGATGCAATTCATGATTTAGGGTATGATCATTGTGTGATGACGAAGGAAGGTCATAAATGGATTATATTTTAATATTCTCATCTGGATTGAAATTGTTGAAATGTTGTGGTTGTAGGATATTTTTTAGTGGATCATAGGAATGAATCAAGAAAGTGATGATGAAAATGTTAGTAAACTCAAGACCCATAATATGTGAGTGTGATATGTTGAAAGGATTGTGAAATTAGAGGAATCATTGGAGAACTATGATATTAAAGAAAATCCATTTTTACCTAACATATTGTAGAAGAATAGATGAATTGTTGGGTCCATGGATTTGGTACTTGGGTTTACATGAGAAATAAAATATCACTCGTTGTGGGGTCCCCACTACACACTATAGAAAATGATTTTTTAGTATCAACATGTTTATTATATGATACCAGATAATAGGTATGATAAAAAACAAATATTTGGGTTGAGAACACAATAGTGGGTTGTTATTTTGTCACTACCTGGTATATGGCCATGGCCACAGTACATAGGCTTATCCATGTGTAAAAGCTCATCGAAAGTGGAACAAGTAAAAAACATGGGATAGTGGTTTTTTTAGGCTCAAAATTTATACCATCTATAACATCATATACTTCCTTTGAGATATATTGGAGACCATAATCTCACAATTATAGACACAGTTCAGTTGAGTGTGATCCCTTGGTCTATCCCAGTGGGGGTTCAATGTGTCATTACGTCCTTATGATGAAATTGAAATCCCATCCATAGTTCTAATTAAATATTATGTTTTTGATATCTGTCTATGAGGTATGGACTGTGATAATCTATCAACTATTTATTAGGTGGAGTTTATGGTATCTATGGCCCCTCCATACATTGGGTGTGAATCATGTCTCTAAAATATAGACCTAGTAGCATTGGTGGCATCCCCCAGTGTCCTTGGTTTGATCCCTTATTACGGTATCATGATATTTAGAGATTTGGAGAGAACATTTTGTCAAGGATATATGATAACTAACTCTCAAATGAGTCTCCTTAGTGAAATAATTTCTTTGGGAATGAATCCTCCTCAAAATTTAGTTGCATTGAATCCTCAAGAAGAATCTTGGGGCCAATAGTATTATTTGAGACCTCTAGAAATCATTTGTCTATTATGTTTACATCTCAGTTGTAAATTATTATCATTATGGCACATTACTTAATTCACAACTCTTTATATTGATGATTTCACTACTCTTGTTATTTTATTCTTCATTACTTTGCAGGGTCCTACTGGGTATTATTAATATCAACACTATGTGGTCCCAACCCCCAAATGTCATGTTGTATAAATAAAAAATGTATTTTGAGGGTTTCCTAGGAGGAAAAATTCAAGGAAGAGATTAGTATTGAGCTATAAAGAATGTGGTTCTTACCTATGTTGAATTTTTTTTAATAATTCCCTCCTTCTGAGTTGGTTAGAATCTATGTTCAGTTTTTGTGCTCTTGTATTTTCCCCTTTATCATTTTAATAATTTTTTCTTTATTTGGTTTGGGTATAATAGATTTATTCAAGAATTGGCATCTTTTTTACTTTACATTCACCACTATAAGGTTATAGATATGGTTGTGTTTCGATACTAGTGTTTATTTTAATGCCTCATATGTTTGGGATATTCCTATATGGTGATAGTTACCTACCCCTAGACGTTTTGGAGTTGTCTTGTAGTGGTCACACTCAACTAACCACCTACCAGGCGGTCCTCATTGGTTTAGTTCATGTTAGAGATGATTGTTTTTGAAAATTTAATCAAAATAGTTTGGTCCAATAATTGATATGATGACAAGAAATATGGAGTTTGTGAAATATTATTAGAAATATAGAATCTGGCATGAATATAGTGATATATGAATCCATGATAAAAAGAGTAGATGGATAGATAAACTTGATTATTGGGTATACAAGGAGAACTAAACTATTAGATATTGGGATTTCTAAATACATTTAGTTACAATCCATAACACTAAAAGAATTTCATCTCATTCAAATATTACATTGACTGAATTTATCCAATATTCAATGAAATTTATTTTTTTAGATTCAATTGATACATTAAAGGAATTATTTTTTTATATCCCTTATTATAAAAAAATCATCAAGTTAAACTTGTGAATTATTGATGAAAAATATAATGATGATACAATTATTTATAAACACTATATTGAAGGTTTTAATAATTTTAGTATAATAAAAAACTAATTATTGTTAGAATTATTTATATATTTATTTTTGTAAAATGAAAATCCATCAAAAACATTATTGTAATCTAGTAACAAACCTATGTTTCTATTATAGTTGATTCATTAAAAAATTTAATAATTATATATATTTTTGTTCGTTTTGAAAACTCTCACATTCAATCTAAAATTTTGAGTAATTAAGAAATCAATGAGGAAGGAGAAACTAAATTCTCAATACATTGAAATTATTTAAAAAAATGATATTTTTTGTCAATTTAATAAGTGTTTTGAAACATTTACATGTTATAAGAATTCAAATAATTACATATTTCATTGGAATTTACAACTTAATATTAATTAACAATTTTGAAATATAGGTATTGAATTAAAAAAATCGAATAGGTACTAAATAAAATTATAAATAATGAAATATTTTAATTTGTTTCATATCCTAAGGTGATTAATTTAATAAAGAAAAATATTTTTTATGGAAATAAAATATATCATTAAATATAGGTAGCATGAAACACTACTCATGTTATGTTTAATGTTAAATTTAATGTTAAGGGTATTTATTTGGATGATTCCTTTTTCTATATTCAGTTAGATTGAGATGATAAGGAAATTTGTAAGACATGTATTCAAAGAGATAATAATTTGTTTTAAATGAAATTGTACTCCACATTTTATAGTGGAGATCCGGGGGATTTAGACTACATTGATTAAATATGATGGTTTATCCTTGATAGTGATGGTTAATTAGCATACATTCTATGTAAGTCATTATTTAGGATGAATTAATTTCCACATGCACTTTATTTAAAGATATAAAATATATAGTAGAGAATCCGACTCAAGAATATCAATTTGTATAATAATATCGACATTAAGAAATGTTTAAAAAATGAATTCCATTTAATTTTTTCTTTCTATGAAATATATTTTACCATAATTAAAGTGGAAAAAATGATTGGATTATATTCCAAAATGATGAATCATTTTATATATTTATAGAATATATGATTACCATATTCTAGGATTTTTAATTTAAAAAAATAACATATTCTACCACTCTCTTTAAAATAAGTAAGATAATAAGATATTTATTATGTTTAGAAAATAAGAATCATGAGATGAAATTATTCCTATAATCATTTACAAAATGTTTTCCATAAATGAGAAATGATGAATTTTAGTTCAAATAGAGTTTATATAGATTAATAATAACCTATATTACATTATGGATCATAGAGTCAACATTATATTCATTATTACACTTTAAGAATGATTCCAATGTAATAATAATTAGTTTCATCAACCCACTATAAGAGATATCATATGAAACTTTTAAGGGCATTAGTATTTTTAAGTGTGATATGAAATGATATCATTATTTTAGTTGTAAGAATATTAAATCATGGAATAAATAGTATATGATGATTTTATAAATTTATTTTTAGAAGTGAATTAATTAATAGTGAAAGGTGAATAAACTAGTGTTCTACATAGAAGTGTTTTGTCACATTGATCAAAACTAAAGATACATATATTATAGATCTAAATACGTGGAATAAATGTTGTTGATGACATCACAAAATGAGGATATAATGATTAATGTCTCCAAATTTATGACTAATAGTGAATATTATGGTAAAATATATTATTTAACTAATCTAGATAAATATTTATCAATTTTTCTATTCACTTTAAATAAAAAATCTTCATAGAATAAGAGGAGGGTATTGAGATTTTATTATATTTTATTTGAACCATGGTGAATTTCTTTAATATAATGAATAATCCCTTTATATTGGATTCCTCTAGGAAATTTATTTTCATTCTATTATTTTATTCTATATATATATATAACATTTTATTTTCTCTTTAATATTTTTCACCATTTAAATTATTTGTATACATTGAAAATTTAGAAAATACAAAAATGGATCCTTTGAAAAATGGAAATTGACTAATTTTATTACAGGTGAGATTTAATGGGGGGATACATGGGTTTTATATCTGAGATTTAGAGAAGAGATAATGTGATTATTTGAATTTTTCTAAAAAAAATCAATGAAATTAAGAGACCTTTTTGTATAAGGATAGATTATTGACCCCTATAAGGAATGTTTAAGTTTAGTATTGGTGATTGATGATTCCAATCATAAATTTGATTTACAATATTGGTATAAGGCCCCGACCTTAAACCTTACTTAATATTTAATTAAATGAGTAATTCACGTTTAGGATCTTTTCAGTTTTAGAGTTTTAGATAATTAGGACATAACTATTACATCTCAAAAGATTACAAAGTATTCACGTGTACTAAATTTCCATAAAAAAACTCTTAAAAAGAAACATTTCTAGTTCCATGTATTGGATTTCATGACTTTCCCTTGATCCCATCCTTGACCCTATTCCACATTAAGTCCTGTGAAAAAAACATTTCAAAAAAAACATGGGGTGAGCATAAAAAGCTCAGCAAGAGATACAAAAAGAATGAAAACTGTTATTTTTTCAAATAAACAAGTAAACCATGTATACTTTATCAAAGTAATACCTTTCACCTTTAGGAAGTAGTAAAAACTCTTAACTGAATAAAATATCATTACATACCCTTTTGTGACCAAATGATTACCATAAAACCCATATAAAGAACATATAACATATAAAGGTAACATGGGACATAAACATACTTAAATGGAATAACCATACGGTCGACTTCCACACATAATTAATTGAATATTCATATGACCGACTTCCATACATACTTAATGGAATAGCCATACGGCCGACTTCCATACCCAATTCATTGGAGGTTATAATGTAACCACCCGTCCTGGTATTCACGGCACCACCCGTCATATGGTTTATCACGTAACCACTCGTAAAATTTTAATGTACCGTCATTACACATAAAATACTGAAAATATAAACATTTCAATAACAACATTTCATTTTCAATCACAATAAGTAATTCCACGATATTTAATTAGGCAATCCATTTTCAAAAACCATTTAAAAGAGATTTTTGAATCAAAGTGTCCCATACCACTTTGATGATTTTAATGGAATTATAATTTAAAAACATTAATGTCCATCTAAATAAATACTAAAAACCATTTTGAAAACATGGACATTAAAGATAAATATTTAGAATAATGAATCTTTAAAACATTGAAAACGATATTTTTGTTAAAGAGTTTTTAACAAAATGAGGGACTCTTGAATAAAAATAATTATAGAATAACATGTAATCCAAGCTTTATAATATCATGAGAATAAATGGATTCATGATATAATATTTCAAAGGACAGTATACACACCATATAAGAGTGGATTGGTGCCTAACAACAATGAAGTCTCAATGGAAATATAAATTGGGATGAAATCCATTATAAAGATGGTATCCTTAAAATAAGGAAAAATCTATCACATAATTATGTCTGAGAAATATTAATACACCCAATATAGGTGGATATTAAGTGTGAAACAATCAGAGTTCATTCACACATAATCTTGGAAAAACAAAACCAATGACATAGATATTTAACTCAATGAAATGAGATTGAGTTATGATTTCCCATACAGCTTCATAAGAATTTATCAATGAGATGATTATGTGTAGAAATACTATATCTACACAAAGGTTTTTGGAAATTAAAACATAGAGATTCCACACATAATCTTGGAATAATAAAAACAAGAAGT
Source organism: Viscum album (assembly GCA_963277665.1). Classification (NCBI taxonomy): domain Eukaryota; kingdom Viridiplantae; phylum Streptophyta; class Magnoliopsida; order Santalales; family Viscaceae; genus Viscum; species Viscum album. The sequence goes on from OY728128.1 coordinate 1,486,752,594, forward strand.
ATAGGTTTAACCCAAAGAATTGAAAGTGGTTTAAGAAGTTTCCTTACAGAAACCTGACAGCCTAACGACGTCACTTTACAATTCATAAAATGAGTTGATGAGAGAGAAAATGGTATCTCATAACTTGGAAATTAAATTTTCATAAATAAGGATATATATTAACATATCCAAACATAAAATTATGTGAATTAAAAGACATAACAAAAGAAGTCTTTTAAAAATAGGAGGGTGAAAGGTTCCCTTACCGACTTGGGTAACATTCGAAACACACAACCCATGGAAGAAGGACTATAAAACATTGATGTAAATACTCATAAACGAAATTATATTACACAAAGATTAGAATAATGGGAAGTACATGCAACATTAAATGGAAATGGTGGAAAATGTAGCATAAATCTCATGGGAATAAAAGTGAGATGAAAAATCCCTTGCGAAAACTCGGCAGCCGAACAACGCCACTTATAACTTCCAAAAATGGATTTATGAGATCAAATAGGTTATATCATAATATGAAAAAAAAATACAGTATGATGAATATTAAATATCATCCCCAAACATAAGAATGATGAGCTTATAATAAATTACATAAAAGAGAGTACTTAAAAAGAAAGAGAGAGGTTGGATCGCATACCTCAGGTCCGACATGACTCGATCGTTCTTTAACATCCTGAATAATAAACTTGAGATAATTTCCACTTGCTTAAGAAATTTTTTCTAGTTCATTATTCCTTTTATATCACTTATTGACATTTTATAAGAATTATGTAATCATTTAAGTTAATAATGTTTGTTTTGTCGATATTTGTTTCTTAAGTCGAAAGTGGACTTCTTACAATTACATGTTGTTCGTGTGGTCAAAGGTTCATTATATCCAGAATGATATTCATGATTTGAATGTCATATATATAATATATATCTAGAATATACAAGTATTTATATTATTACATAATCATTTAGAGTTATGAAATGAAATTCACCGTTCATGGAGACGGTAAGTCGTACGTACGCATGAACGCTACTTTCATTTCTATGTCACATTAATGGAATTAAAACCAAATAAGAGGTATGTATATTTTAATTCCAGAATTATATTAATCATTTATATGTAACATAAATAATATATAATAACTTTAAATCCATCCTTTATACATCCCACATATGGCATTAACAAATCAAATCACTTTGAGGGGGCGGTAGTCCACACTTCCTAAAATGAAATTATCGTGTTTACCCACAATGGAAACCATAATGGTATGACACAAAATTAAAATACAGAAGCTTAAGAAAAATATAAAAATATTTTATATCATATATAAATATATTGACATCTTAATGGCCACCTTTGAAGGAGTTATATGACTGTTGAACAATCATCGTTTCGTGAGGCATAAATTCGCCATCCACAGAAACAGTATGTTCTTTAACCATTAGATGTAGGTGTGTGTAAGTGTTGCTAGAATTATTATTATAACAACATCCTAGTACATTTAAGATACTGGAGTTGTTACAAAAGAAAATAATAAAAAGTGTTTAGGGGGTTGGAGAAGCAGAATAAAACAAAAAAAAAACACAAGAGAAGACACTACCTTTAAATCGGGTAACTCTTTTTGATTTGAGCTCAAAGGCTTCCTTGGAACGACTTCTGCCAAAAGTGAGGCTTCTAGGAGTAATAGAGGGATGTGGAGAGACAGAATGGGTAGGGTTTGGCCGATCAAAAGGCTTTATAGTTGTGGGAAAGGAGGTAGAAGTGGGAGCCTTTTATAAGAGGAGAGGAGGGTCACTCTTGGAATGTAAGGAAATGTTAATTTATTTTAGAATGAGTTTCGGATTTTAAAGATCCCACATTGATGTTTTTCAAGGATAAGGATATAAGGGTTCTAAATCCAATCATCCAATAGGTTTTGGACATGTTTAGGTCTTAGATTTGACATTATATTTCCATTTTATTTAAATCGTTAAATAATGAGGTAATCGCTGCATCATCATGGTGTCATAAATAATTTAATTTAGTTAATGTATCGAAATTATTAAAAAACTACAATGATGTAGTAAATATTTTTAGATTACCAATTAATATTTATAGTAAAAAATCTGACTTGTATAAACCCATATAAAAATTGTTTTAGTATAACAACATATGTTTGTAACATTTTAATTTTAACATTAAATAAAAAGGTATTAATGTCATTTTCCTACCAAAGTGGATCCATGGGGTCCACAAGTTGACCTATGGATTTTCATGGTCGTTCATGAAACATCCAATGAGGGTAGTACATGTTTTTAGGTCATTTCATATAATAAAAACGTTATTTTTACCTTAAATTACACTAATTACCTCTAATCGCGATTAATGAACATAGAAGTTACTATTCACCAAAAAATTATTTTTATCCCATTGAACCACATTTTACATCTTAATGACAACCATGTTTGTCGGATTTTTGAAATTCAAATCATAGAAGTGGTAATGTTTCATTTAAACGAAAAATCAGTTTCTTTAACTACCACTTAGTGGTTTCACTATTCATCAAAAATTGAAGTTTTCCAGAAAATTACCAAAAATTTACCCTAGGCTATATTTGATATTACAAATTCAAAAATTATGTCTACTTTAAAAAAATCAAAACATATATGTTACATTAATTAATTTAATAATTAATTCCTACTGTCAGAGCAAATAGCGTGTTTTTATGAAACAATAATTATCAAAAGATTGACACTAGTTTAAGTCCAATTTCAAGATGAAATTAATTCCAACGACCACTATTGTATTGAATGGTAAAAATATATTCTAATTTCACTTTGAAACCAATTCAAAAGATAATCTAATCATATAAATAGACTAAATTAAAAAGAGGTTCTCAATTAAAATACAACATTTTTCACTATTCATTAAAAAATGATCTTTATCAGAAAAATACCAAAAATTTACACAAAGTGAATTTTGATGTCCCAATTATAAAAAAGAGTTTTATTTGGTCCAATAGAATGTATAAGAGTGACCAAAACTATATTTAATGACGGTTCGCCATCAAAAGTTGATAAGTGGACCTTTAGTCAAAATTAGAGTATATATGCCTAAAATAGAATTCTTTTCGTATTTTAAGCCTTTATCCTTTATTGGATAAATGTAAAAACATTTAAAAAACATATATAATCATATTTGAGTTATTTCTATTCATTACTGCCAATAAAACGGTTACATGTTATCTAACATTTAAAATAATTCTATTTTATTATTAGAGTGCAACGTAAGATTTCAAAGGAACTCATTGTTGCGTATTGGGTAATCCATCAAGCATAGCGTTCCATTTAAATTAATATTAACATTTAATTCAAAAAGTGGGATAAATATAAAAATGTCATATTCTTTATTTACCTGGGGTGTTACATCCTTCCCCCCTTTTGGGAATTGCGTCCTCGTAATTTTAAAATTGGGCTCAGAAACTTCATTGAAAGTCCCACATCGGAACAAGAGTCGGTAAAACAATCACATTAAAAGAAATAAAGAGAAGTACAAAGGTCACCCGAGTTAACCCACACTAGGATTCCATGTAGGAAAACACAGACATGGAGGAGAAAACATAGGGTCATGTTCTGATGGAGAGTGATAGAAAACATTTTTAGGAGAAAGTTAACCACAAGAAAATCACAAACTTGTGATGGGTTAAACGTTATTCGATTCCCCAGTAAGAAAAGTTAATAGACAACACTTTAGTTTTAAGTTACTTTTTATTGAGGAATTTATTCATAAGGAAACATAATTACTTATCATGTTGACTTTCAACTATTATTAGATTTCTTACACAAACTCATATTTTCTCCAAAAGACGAGTATTTAGGAAGACTTGTTCACATTAAGAGTACTATAATAAACTTCTAGAGAATCACATAATCCATAAAAGAGAACTATATACTTCCCATGTCATTATACATTAACCAAAACCAAAACCAAAAAGGTTAGTACAAGATCAGATAATCCAGAAAAGGATAACCCTTTATAAAAAGAAAATATATTATTATTCTCCAAAATTTGTCCAACAAAACCCAAAGTTCAACGAGGACCATTCGATAAACAATTTTTCCTCAAAATTATTCAAAGTAAAACAAACCAAGATTGAAACCCAAATACTTGAAGGATTTAGTCACAGTCTTCGATGTTAAATCGTATCATTTATCTCCAAACAACATCAGTTGCTCTTAAAGTCTCGTATTGAAAAGTAATTAACCTAATCACATATCCTCCATGATAAGTTAATAAATTTCCATACATAACCCAAAATAATCTTACTCTTAATTCATTTAATCATCTAACTAAAAAGAGTCTGTCAAACTAACCAGGGACATCACGTAGTCCAGTGGTAGGCGATAAATACCAGTCGTACTTTGGTTGTGGGTTCAATTCCCACAGCTTTGTCCGACGTGAAGGGTTGTCACATGGTCTGTGTGTTGGCCTTTTTCCAAACTATATAATTCTCAAATCATTCCCCAAAATGTGATAAAATCATCAAAAATAACCATAACATAATTTAACCTCAATTTAATCTCATGCCTTTCACTTTCCTTCATAACATATATTAATCCATAATTACCACAAAAGTAAGGATCATATAAACCCAAATGGTTCTTTATAACTATGTCCAAAAAAGAACAGATAACTATTCATTGAATAAAATTTTCATATATCAAACATCAGGGTTACACATACTATAAATTGTCTTCTAATGTAACCCCATCATCAAAAGAGACTTAATACTCTTAAGAATTTCACCATAACTCTTTAAGCCCTTATATGATGACTTCTTACTCATTCAACATTCTTCATGATCCATTAACCATTCATTTCCAAATTATTCTGAAATACTTCTTTCCGAAAAACAAAATCATGAATCATATCCTAAGATTCCAAAATAGGAAAACAAATGTTATGAAATCATCCATACCTTTGACTAGTCATTGTCAGTTTCTTCATCCTCAATAGAAATGGAATTAGGTATTGGTAAATGAATATTTGTACAATATTGGTGATCCCATTCCCGAAACATCTTCATAGGACATGTGTTTGCATAATGACCATGAACACCAAATTTATAACATTCAATTGATCCCTCAGAAAGAACTTCTTTCCCTTTCCTCGAGTCAACTGGATGCTACCTTTTTCCATGGAAGGTTCTTGCTTTATGACCTTAATTTCCGTATCTATAGCATATTTATGTCCCCTTGAAACATTTTCCTAGGTGTTTCTTTCCACATCTTTGACACATAGGTTTTTGAACACAGTTGCCTTTATGATTATAACATGTAGTTTCGTTGGGATTTACTTCTTGCATATATGATGCCTTATAGAAATCACTAAGGTTTAGGTGGTAAACCATGAATCCATATAGTTGGTTGAGGATAAACACAATAGTTCACATTGCAGCTCCCATATCATTCAGTTTCTTTCTCATAAAACTGTCACAATTTCCTTCACATCCACTGTTACTTTGGTGCCTGAAAGATCCAGCCATTTACTAAAAACAGAAAGTTCAGTGTGACTATATCAACAAAACCATCATTTACTAATGAGGAAGATAAACACTAAGATATACTTAATCATTCACTTTATCTAAAACTAGGACTCTTTCTGAAATCCTAACCATTATGGTAATGTCACTTATGATTAGAGAATACCCTAAACTCTAAAGTTATCTAAAACGACCTCTGATACCAACTATAATGCCCTGGCCTTAAACCTTAATTAATATTGAATTAAATGAGTAATTCAAATTGAGGATCTTTTCAGGTTTAGAGTTTTAGAGAATTAGGACATAACTATTACATCTCAAAAGATTACAAAGTAGTCACATCTACTAAATTTCCATAAAATAAAAACTCTTAAAAAGAAACATGTCTAGTTCCATGTATTAGATAGCATGAATTTCCCTTGATCCCATACTTGACCCTATTCCACATTAAGTCTTGTGAAAAACATTTCAAAAAAAACATGGGGTGAGCATAAAAAAGCTCATCAAGGGATACACAAAGAATGAAAAGTGTTAGTTTTTCAAAGCAACAAGTAAACCATGTATACTTTATCAAAGTAATACCTTTCACCTTTAGGAAGTAGTAAAAACTCTTCACTGAATAAAATATCATTACATACCCTTTTGTAACCAAAATATTACCATAAAACCCATATAAAGAACACATAACATATAAAGGTAACTTGGGACATAAACATACTTAAATAGAATAACCATACGGTCGACTTCCACACATACTTAATGGAATAGCCATACGACCGACTTCCATACATACTTAATGGAATAGCCATATGGCCGACTTCCATACCCAATGCATTGGAGGTTATAACGTAACCACCCGTCCTGGTATTCACGGCACCACCTGTCATATGGTTTATCACGTAACCACCCGTAAAATGTCCAAGTACCATCATTACACATAAAATATTGAAAATATAAACATTTCAATAACAACATTTCATTTTCAATCACAATACGTAATTCCAGGATATTTAATTAGGCAATCGATTTTCAAAAACCATTTAAAAGAGATTTTTCAATCAAAGTGTCCCATACCACTTTGAAGCTTTTAATGGAATTATAATTTTAAAAAATTATTGTCTATATAATTAAATACTGAAAACCATTTTGATAACATGGCCATTAAAGATAAATATTTATAATAATTAATCTTTAAAACATTTAAAATGATATTTTTGTTAAAGAGTATTTAACAAAATGAGAGACTCTTGAATACAAATAGTTGAAGAATAACATGTAATCCAAGCTTTATAATATCATGAGAATAAAGGTATTCACGACATAATATGTCAAAGGAGAGTACAACACCATATAAGAGTGAATTGGTTCATAAAAACAATGAAGTCTCAATGGAAATATAAACTGAGATAAAATAAATTATAAAGATGGTATCCATAAATTAATGATAAATATATCACATAATTATGTGTGAGAAATATAAATATACCCAATATAAGTGGATATTAAGTGTGAAACAATCATAGGTCATTCACACATAATCTTTGAAAAACAATACCAATGACATATATATTTAACTCAATGAAATGAGATTGAGTTATGATTTCCCATACAAGATTTTAAGAATTTATCAATTAGATGATTATGTGTAGAAATACTATTTATACACAAAGGTTTGTGGAAATTAAAACATAGATATTCCAAACATAATCTTGGCATAATAAAAACAAGAATTAGAGGTTTATCCCAATGAATTCAAAGTGGGTTAATAAGTTCCCTTACAGAAATTCGACAACCTAACGATGTCACATTAAAATTCATAAAATGAGTTGATGAGAGAGAAAATGGTATCTCATCACTTGAACATAAAATTTTCATAAATTAGGATATAGAAGAACATATCCCAACATTATATTATGTTAATTAAAAGACATAACAAAAGAAGTCTTTTAAAAATAGGAGGGTGAAAGGTTCCCTTACCTACTTGGGTAACTTTCAAAACGTACAACCATTGAAAGAAGGACTGTAAAACATTGATGCAAATAATCATAAAAGAATGTATATTAGAAAAAGATTATAATAATGGTTTTTACATAAACCATTAAATGGAAATGGTGTAAAATGTAGCATAAATGTCATGGGAATAAATGTGAGATGAGAAATCCCTTACGAAAACTCGGCTGCCTAACGACGCCACTTAAAACATCCAAAAATGGATTTATGAGATCAAATATGGTCTCTCATAATATGAACAAAAAAATTAAAGTATTATTCATATAAAATAAAATCGCTAAACATAATAATTATGAGATTATAAGAAATGACATAAAAGAGAGTACTTAAAAAGACAGAGAGAGGTTGGATCTCTTACCTCAGGTCCGACTTGACTCGATCGTTCATTAACATCCTGAATAATAAACATGAGTTAATTTTCACTTTCTTAAGAAAATTTTTAAAGTTCATAATTCCTTTTATATCACTTATTGCCATGTTATATTCATTATGTAATAATTTAAGTTAATAATGTATGTTTTGTCGATATTTGGTTCTTAAGTCGAAAGTGGACTTCTTACAATTACATGTTGTTCGTGTGGTAAAAGGGTCATTATATCCAGAATGATATTCATGATTTGGATATCATATATATCATATATATCCAGAATAAACAAGTATTTATAATATTACATAATCATTTAGAGGTCAGAAATGAAATGCACTGTTCATGGAGACGGTAAGTTGTACGTACGCTTGAACGCTACTTTCATTTCTATGTCATATTAATGGAATTAAAACCAAATGAGAGGTATGTATATTTTAATTCCAGAATTATATTCATCATTTAGATGTATCATACATAATATATAATAATTTTAAATCCATCCTTTATACATCCCATATATGGCATTAACGAATCAAATCACTTTGAGGGGGTGGTAGTCCGCACTTCCTAAAATGAAATAATCATGTTTACCCACAATGGAAACCATAAAATCATGCCACAAAAGAAAAATACAGAAGCATAAGAAAAATATAAACATATTATATATCATATATAAATAAGTTACATCTTAATGGACACCTTTGAAGGTGTTATATGAGTGTTGAACAATCATCGTTTCGTGAGGCAGAAATTCTCCATCCACAGAAATATTATGTTATTTAACCATTAGATGTAGGTGTGTGTAAGTGTAGCTCGAATGATTCTTATAAAAACATCATAGTATATTGATGATACTGGAGTTGTTACAAAAGAAAATAATAAAAAGAGTTTAGTGGGTTGGAGAAGAAAAATAAAACAAAATAACACAAGAGAAGACACTACCTTTAAATCAGGTAACTCTTTTTGATTTGAGCTCAAAGGCATCCTTAGGAAGACTTCTTCCCAAAGTGATGATTCTAGAAGAAATATAGGGATATGGAGAGACAAAATTTGTAGGGGTAGGCCGAGCCAAAGGCTTGAGAGGTGTGGGTAAGGAGGTAGAGGTGGGGGCCTTTTATAAGAGGAGAGGAGGGGCACTCTTTGAAAGTAATGAAATGTTATTTTAGTTTAGAATGAGTTTCGGATTTTAAAGGTCCCACATTGATGTGTATCGAGGATAAGGTGATAAGGGTTCTAAATCCACTCATTCAATAGGTTTTGGACATGTTTATTTCTTAGATTTTACATTATCTTTCCTTTTTATTTAAATCGTTAAATAATGAGGTAATCGCTGCATCATCGCGGTGTCATAAATAATTTAACTTAGTTAATGTCTAAAAATTATAAAAAAATACTATGACGTAGGAAATATTTTTATCTTTTCAAAGAATATTTATAGTCAAAAAACTGAATTTTATAACCCCATATATAAATTGTTTTAGTAAAACAACACATGTTTGTGACATTTTAATTTTAACATTAAATAAAAAGGTATTAATGTCATTTTCCTACCAAAGTGGCTCCATGGGGTCCCACAGTTGACCCATGGATTGTCTTGGTCGGCCATGACACATCCAATGAGGGTAGGACATGTTTCTAGGTAATTTTATATTATTAAAACATTATTTTTACCTTAAATTACACTAATTACCTCTAATCTCGATTAATAAACTTAAAAGTTACTATTCACCAAAAAATTATTTTAATCCCTTTGAACCACATTTTACTTCTTAATTACAACAATTTATGTCGGATTTTTGAAATTCAAATCACAGAAGTGTTAAAGTTTCATTTAAATGAAAAATCGGTTTCTTTAACTACCACTTAGTGGTTTCACTATTCATCAAAAATTGAAGTTTTTCAGAAAATTATCAAAAATTTACCCTAGGCTATATTTGATATTCCGAATTCAAAAATGATTTCTATTTTAAAAAATTCAAAACATATAAGTTACATTAATTAATTTAATAATTAATTCCCGCTGTCAGAGCAAATAACGTGTTTTTATGAAACAATAAGTATCAAAAGATTGACACTAGTTTAAGTCCAATTTCAAGATGAAATTAATTCCAACGACCACTATTTTATTAAATGGTAAAAATATATTCTAATTTAACATTGAAACCAATTCAAAAGATAATCTAATAATATAAATAAATTAGATTAAAAAGAGGTTTTGAATTAAAATACAACATTTTCACAATTCATTAAAAAATGATCTTTATCGGAAAAATACCAAAAAATTACACAAAGTGAATTTTGATGTCCCGATTATAAAGAAGAGTTTTATTTGGTCTAATAGAATTTATAAAAGTGACCAAAACTATATTTAATGACGTTTCTCCCTTAAAAGTTGATAAGTGGACCTTTAGTGAAAATTAGAGTATATATGCCTAAAATTGAATTCTTTTCGTATTTTAAGCCTTTATCCTTTATTGGATAAATGTAAAAACATTTAACAAACATATATAATCATATTTTAGTTATTTCTATTAATTCCCTCCAATACAACGGCTACGTGTTAACAAACATTTAAAATAATTATATTTTATTATTAGAGTGAAACATAAGATTTCAAAAGAACGCATTGTTGCGTATTAGGTAAGCCATCAAGCATAGTGTTCCCTTTAAATTAATATTAATATTTTATTCAAAAAATGGATAAATATAAAAATTTCATATTCTTTATTTTCCTGGGGTGTTACAATTGGAGTTGGGATTTTTGTTAGTAGTTCATCTCAATTGGTTAGTGATAAATATTTTTTTTGACATTGATAGATGTAGTACACCCACAAACACCAATATATATAATTATGGGGATTAAAAATTATCTTTTCATTTTAGGAATTCTAAAATGTTTTTATTATGTGTATTTTTTCATTATTGATGAATTTAGTTTATTTGTTTATTTATTAAAATCATTCCCATAGTAAATTACGAGGTATGTGAGAGTAGTCTTATTATCCAATGTAATAGGATATTTTGAGATGGAACTATATATTACATGTTTACCTTGGGAAATTTAATTTCATAAGTCTAAATAGAACATGTGTATTATAATTATAAGGACCATTTTGATGGTTTTTTCCATTTAATGATTCATTAAACCATTTCTATGAGTTTTTGAAATTCTCATAGAACATGTAATTTTCGAATGGAATTATAGTGGTTATAAATATATGTAGAAAATAGTGTTTTCAATTTCATATTAAACCATATAAATTCATATAGTGAGAGTGGGTGTTATTAAAATGTTTCCACCTTGTATACTTGATGGAAGATCTATGTTTCTACATAGGTTTTATACATAAAAATGGTTATATTAGAACTAGTTTTGTAATAATGTAATCATTATGATAATAATATTGAAAAATTGATTTATTTAATAGTAGTCCATATTTTTGATAGGGGTGGACAACTAATGAAAAACTATAACATGATATAGAGGTTTCATGACTAGTTTAATTACAACAATAGCGTTTTTTGAGGTTAAGATATATATAGATATATCTAAAATGTTATAGATATAGATAAAAGAGATATAAACATTGAGATAATGGATTTATGAGTCATAAATATTCAGTTTTAGTATCTATATGTTTTGGAGAATCCTTTTCTTAAAAAATTATTAGTATTATTTTAGAAAATTTTAAATAATAATTTCAAAAAAAAATTAATATATTTTAACAAAAATCATCACAATTTTCTAGATGTATTTTTTCTATAATTTGATGAGAAAAATGATCGTGAAATTATTATATAAATTTTGGAAAAAGATATGATATAGGGAAGAAATGAATGAAAAACTTATTAGTTTATTTGAATAATTCTTATAAATGGTATTTTTGATCTATACCCATAGTTATTTCATTATTTATATAGATACATATATATGAACATGCTCAACTGTTACCCACCATTGGTTAGTGGGAATTATACATTTCATAATAATATTTATTTGCCCTTGTATTTCTATTAAACCACATGTTTTATTTCTCACTAAAACTGTCATAATTTCATAATCATTACCAGGATCAAAATATATCATATGGTGTCATAATTATTCTTACAGACACATAGGGATTTTTTAAATAAACTATTCATCCTCTCTTATTGATGAAATACTCCCTCCTATTGAATTAAACTAAATTAATTTATAAATAAATTTTTTAATATAATAATTAGTTGGAAGAACATTAAATTACAATAAATGATGGATTAGAATTTTAGATTTATGATATTTATTAATAAAGTTCCCTTTTCTCTGTTAATTATCATAACCACTTGAAATTAAAATGCATTGATATCAATGAATGTTATTTAATTATTTAGTAAATTATGATATAATGAAAACGGTCAAAGTTGGATAAGTAATTCACTCTAAAATATTATCACTCATGATAAAATTAACCTCTACTTCATTTTAATATTATTTTCATTTAAAAATAATAATTTCATCAAGTTCATTTACCAAGTGTATTGAATGAACGACACTAACATTATTTCGTAAAACTTTGGATTGACCATCATCACAAAATGAATATCTAGGAAACAAATTTTTTTCAAAATATCATATCATTGATTAATTATAACCATAAAAATATTATTATAGAATCCAAAAATATAATTGTTTCGTTGAAATATCTAATAGTTACAATTTTTTTATTTATAATACTGAAAAAATGTTATCTAACCTAGAAAGAAATCATAATGCCATGGATTAAATTACAAAATTATGTTTTCATTAGTAATAATAAGACCACCCTTTATAATATTCTCTTCCCATATATTTATTTTATATACATCAATACATAAATGGAGGCATAAATTTAAAATCATATCCTTCTAAATACACACACACACAGATATATATATATATATATATATATATATTAAAAATATATATATTTTGTTGTTTTATTACTCTTAAATAATATATTTTATTTATTAGAAAATAAATTTTACTATTCATAAATGTAAATTTTTATATGTATATATATCTCATAATATGAAAAATATATAAATTTTTAGAGATTTATTTATTTAATTTTGATATGAATTATTATACTATAATCATATTAGAATTGATATTTAATGAAATCACATGGAGAATTTATATATATATATATTTATTTATATATAACTTTGTGTGTGTGTGTGTATTTAATTTTGAATAGTATAGTGGTTGAAGTTATTTTTAATAATTTAGAGTTCACTATTTAAATCCTCATTAATGGTTTCCTTTTATTACTGTGGACAATAATCTATGTTGCCTTTACCATATCATGCCCCCCTTTATAAATATATTTCTATAGTTTGGTGAAAGTATTATAATATGGTTGATATATAAACATGGTTTCGATATTTTTATTGAAACATTGATATTTCAAACCTATATCTATGTTTTAAAACAAATAATTGATATTACAGAAAGAAATTTCCATAGATTACTGAAAATGTGGATTATACATGAAATAGAACAGCAAAGTTGTTGGTCCATTTTATATTTTTGAATTAATAATATTTTTTAGGAACTATAGATGGACAATACATACTTTTTTTTATAACTAAATGAGTTTTTGGAATGTATATTATCTTATACAAATAGTATGTTCAATAACATGGATCACATTAAACACCAAGGTCAAACGAACAACAAACTACAGAGATGTTAATCATTATAGATTAATAACTTTAATTAAATGTATATACAAATTTTTAATAAAAAATTTCCATTATTATAATGGTTTTTACTCATTAATGAAGGGGTATAAAATCATTTTATTCCCCATTAATTAATTATCATAAAAAAAAATTTATAGAATTTTATTTTTGATATTATAATTTAATTCATCAAAATTAATAAAATATTTGATAAAATGGACATAATACATTAAATAATCAGTTAAAAAAATTCTAAGATAATTTCCTAGGAATTTTACAAAAATATTGATTTCTATATGAATAATGAAAATTATATTTTTTGATAAAAAATATCATGTCTCTTCAATTACATGAAAGGTCGTTTTTTTAGAAGTAAAATTGCTTACATTTTTATAAAAATATTAAAATAAATACATAAGAATTAATATTATTCATGATTTTGGTGTGATATCATGTTTAAGTTTATAATGAGTATTTTTTTCTAAAAATGGTTAGTTATTTATTTTTTGGAAATACATTGCAAATTAATTTATTCCAAATCTAGAATTTTACACTTGAAAAATTTCTTTCATATTTCCAATCTAGAGTCTAATTTCTTTTTTTGTGGTCAATTTCATTTTATTTCATACTTAATTGTAATCATGGTAAATTTTTATCACTATGGTAGTGGGTCCAATGTATCTATTAAGATTAAAAAATGTGATAAGGTCATAAAATATCATCTTAAAATAATTTGTATATAATTTTTCCTAGACTCATAACCTTATATTAAAAAATATTGAAACATTTTTTCACATTCCTTTGATTAGGACCTTCACATTACTTAATGTAATGAATAATTTCAAAACCTCATCATATTTCTTTTAATATAATATGTATTCACTTGGTTAAAAAAAAATTTTGAAAGTTAATTTTTGTAATTACAATATGGAAGTATAATATTTATGATTTTATTTTATTCTAAATAATTAGTGATGGAGTAATTATCATGAATTCTTATGTAATGATGATGCAGTATATGTGTAAGAACTAAAAAAAATCTAGTAAATGATTTAATAAACATTAAAAGTAATTCTTTTGGGTGAATAATTGGATTCCATGAATTTAATAGAATTTTATAAGATATTATTAAAGGTGTTTTTATTTATATTCCCATTCCATTATTATCATGTTTCCATTAAATAATATTTAATGTATAAAAATGACCTTAATTAATATTTAATGTATAAATATTATATTTAAATAATTATAAACTCATATAAAATAATATATTAACTTAATTAAATATTATTATTTAATTAATACAATTTTTTATCTATGTATGTGAAAATTTTCATTTTAAAAACTACTTTTATGGATCAAAAAAATTTAAAAATATCATAAATGTCTTAGTTTATTCATATAAAAAGGGTTAATTTCAAACATTATCAAAAAAATAACATCCTTTTAACCTCATTTATCTAAAAAAATAAGTCTAAAAACATCCCCTCCAAAAACTTCAAGGACCTATTATGATCCTAAATAATCCATAAAATTCCTTAAGCTCAATCGAATAGAGGATGTGAAAGGAAGATATTTAGGTATTAAACATTTTATTTTATGCTTACTTCTTCTTTTAAATACTTAAAATATAACATATGTAGTATTAAATAATATCATGAGTATATAGAAATAAAAAAAGTATTATTATTTTGGTAGTATCCTGTAACATCTCGACCTAGCTCACAACTAAACTGGTTGCCAGTCCGATCACCACATGACCTCCAGCTCATCTCCCCATATGCCAGAGGCATCCAACTAGAGGAAAGTGTATATAGATATTCAGTGGGGATACTATACCCTCATGTTATGGTTCAATATCATACAATGGTAATAAATAGAGGAATCAGTGTTATAAATGATAAATTTTTGGAAGAAAATAGTACTCATTTTATAAAAGTGTCCAATGCCAATTATATAGTAGATGGATACATGAAATGATATTGTTTAAAAAATATAAAATATTGAACAAAATAACATTCTTTACATTCCAATATATAAATAAATTTACAATGACTCAGAGCCCAATGGGAGGTCTCCTCGAGCATCCTGAGATTCCGCTCGGTCTTCTTCTTCCATCTCCCATGTAAATGCAAATAGCACAATCCTACAACCAAATATAATCTACTCGGGTACCCCAGTGATAGTGTAGGGTGTGAGATATAAATCTCAGTAGGCTGGGACCACCGATGTCTACCCCAAATCCATACATTTAAAAAATAATATAAACTATGTGAAAGCATGCATAAATAAACTAAGCAGTACAACGTAGCTATATACCCATGTACCCGATTCAGCCCTCAACTGGTGTTTAAACCTGTATTATACATTTTTCATGAATTCAAAACAGTCATTACATAATCATTTTCATTTATCAATTATTTAAAACTCATTAAATTTTGAAAGTCTCAAGATTCATCCTAAGCCCGACATTCCATGTGTAATTCAATCACCATAGATGTCTATATAGACCATATAAGTAATCAAAGTATAGACTGAATCCGTGATTGTTCTTTGGCTCGGATAATACATCATAATATATTCAATTTAATCTTTCATATACTATATCTCATCCTATCCACTTAAAATAGTGATTCTCTCCTGGGTTCGTCCACTAATAGTGATTCACCAAATTCATTGATAAGTCTAAACCCTTTATCATATTCCATTCACAAATCATAATGTAACATCATTTTTCCTCAACATATTAATTCATTTCATATATGAACAATTATATCCATTAAACAATGTCAATTTTATTGGGCTAGAACATCATGTCTTGCACCCTCGTGAGTGTTTAGAGCGTCAGTCTTTGTCTCACAATACATGGGTATTTGGAGCATCAGTCATTTCCCCCATTAAAGAATATTTTCATGCAAGATGGCTATAGAATGCCATGTTTAGAACTCCGTGAGTATTTAGAGCATCATTCCCTATCACACTAGCCATTTTTCAATTATACATATATATATTTATCATTGGTGTACAATTCAATGTCTAACACCCCAAAACCATCAATTAATTAATTCATAAATTAATTAATCCAATCCGTTAATTAATTCAACAACTAGTTGAAAACATAAATCACCAGTCAAATAGTCAGAAATTAATTAACCACTAAACATCAAAAAAGATTATAATTAATTAAAAATTAATTATTCCTAGAAAGACAACTAAATAATTAACTCAACATTTAATTATCCAAATTCTTTAAATAGTCTGAACTCGTCCACTCCAATAGTGATTCGTCTAAGCCTTTAACAACTTACAAGAACATCCTAATCATTTCAAAACATCCAGAATAAGACCCAAATATTTAGCAACCATCTCACACAACATATCATATTTTTAAACAAATCCATCCATGAAAAATTAAAGCATAAAAAACATGAATCAAAAGGTACCCTTGTACAACAATCCTAATAAATAATCAATTCACAATCTTAATTTAATGCATTAAAATTAATTAATTCAACATTTAATTAATTATATCATATCTTTTTAACCAGTCATCAATTAATTAACCATTTACCATTTAACATGTAATAAGTAATCCATCCCTTAATTATTACCAATTTCTAATTTATATTCTAAACATGTCAAATATTAAATATTTATAATAAATATTAAAATCCAAAATCTATTCCAACTCATAACATGATAATTAATTCAAAAATTAATTAACCTATTAACCATTCTGCCCAATTAAAATCATTTAAGTGTTTCATTATATCACTTTTACCAAATTAGAAAAACATGCTTAAAATCAACACATGTTGAAGTCCTCATTTATCTTACGTGGGTGGCATAATTTAATAACATCAAAAGTGTCTTTCATAATCATATCATATGTCATCTCTAGTGAAAAGACATTTGAAAAGCCAAACTAGAGAAACCATGATATGACATTACCGCTAATCAGCTATTTAAATTTAATTAGATTTTCAAGAAAACATAGTAGTTCCATAATCAAGGAAACTCCCATTCTCAATTTCTTTAAAGAATCTATAATTCATAAATAATGTGATAAGGATTTGGGACCTTACCTCTGGGTGACATCATTTTAATTATGCACCACTTTAATGTACTTAGAAGTAATAAGTTGAAAATGGCATGAAACCACACATGCACCACCATTATATATATGTATATATACCTTCATATATTTATCAAAATATATATTTTCAAGAACACTTTCCATGCAAGAAAAATTAAAAAATCACCAATACAACTTTGAAAGACCTAAACCAATGCTGCAAGGTCTATGCACTGACCACTAGACACCAAGGACTCAGATAAAATATTATATTCCTATTTATGTGGTGAAGAAAAACAATGGTATATTTATTTACCTCTAAACAACATCGATGAACCGAATCAGCCCAAACCATTTCGCGATCAGTGGTGGTTCCCAAAACGCGGAATAATGAATCCCAAGAACCTTGTTACAAAACCCTAGAACTGAAGAACACCGAAAATTCATGTTACAACAAAATCCCTAAATTTGGAAGAACATAAATGGGTACCGAAACAGCATGAAACTAGAAAAGAGATGTTGGGGAATATCATAAAAGACCATACCTGGAATATTCAGACTAAATCCAAGGAATAATTTAAAGAAAAATATCATGGACAAAGGACTTGGGGAAGGGGGTGTTGCGCACTGCTTGGGTGGCTATCTGGGGGGTGTCGCGCCACAGAAAAGGGTCGTCTAGGGGTTTTGAGATACTAGAGGTCCCGAAGGGGTGGGATGCATGGATGAGGAGGCAGGAGAATCCGCTGCATTGTGCCTCATCATCATTATTATAAAAACATTCATTTTTTTCAATTCCAACCAAAACTCCCAAATTCAGTACTATTTTTATTTATAATAATAATAATAATTATTATCAATAATTATAACACTCATAAAACCATAATGATATTATCATTATTATTTCTCAAACCATTGATATAACACAAGACCATTATTTAATAACAAATCTCCTTCATTAAATTCAGAACTCTTTATTCAATTATTCATTTCATTGAGATATCGAAAAGCCTCATTAAATTCACATAAGAATTACACCCCATTAATAATGTAATTATAATATTTTAGCATTTATTTAGTTAAATAAACATTGTAATATTAATAATAACATCATTGTTATTATTATTCTAACTTTCATTTAATTAAAACAAAAAACAGTCAATTTATTACAATATCATTAATATGCTTTTAATGATAGAAAATCCAACCCATAACTTCCAATTAATATTAAATAATTCTATAATAATTATGAAACTATTCATTTATTTAATATGGTTCTTCAATAAACCCCAAATCCACATTAATTTATTCAACCATCATTTAATTAATTCTTTATCATTAATTTAATTAAATTGCAATAATAATTATTATAACTTCATAATTATTATTATTAAAAATTTCTTTTAATTAATCATAGACGCTCATATAATCTTATTTAATTAATTTAAATAATTTATTAAATAAGGGAAACTGCATGGTTTGGACCGCAACCGTGCGATTCCCATGAAGATTCATTAAAGTTAAAATTTTCAGAATCGGTGCTCCTGAGACTCACTAGGACACCTGATAATTTTTTTAGATAAATCAACAAATCCAAAAATCGACCCATTTAGGTGTTCCAAGACTCGGAATAAGATTCGATAACTCAGTTAAAAAAATAGCCATTGAAAAAAAGAAAAAAATTGAAAACCATCATATTTTAACATGGTTCAAACACATGTGACCTTACAATATACCCACCTTAAAAACTTCGTATCCCTGAGAAGCTATCGAGAACCACTACTAAAACAAATAACCTACCATGGTCTTTTAATCTCATTAGAACTGACGTGTTACAATCCCAACACTAAACACACCTTTAAGCCTTCACAAGACTAATGATTGTGCCCTTAAAAATAGAGACAAAGCTCACCTTATAACTTATACATAGAAACATATCGTATATCTGAGACCATTATAGGGAAATTTTCAATGAAAATTGTTGAATCTTGGTCAACCAACATAATAGGTTGTGTATGCTTCCCATAAAAGAAATCACATATCGAAAACCCACATTCACCCTTTATTTTATGACGTGCTTTTAAAACTATTCCAAAACCATCCGCATGTATAATGAATTCATTACCTGACCTATGGTGAAATTTCCAAGTCAATCCATCACAAGGATACTAAAAAAACAACTATTACACAACACGAATAAAGGAGTGTCCCAAAAAACCACACATCCCATGTACTACCTAGATGATAACCACTCTCCAATCCCAACAACATTTAAACTGTAGCGCAGCATAATACCAATGATATCATATTGTCTCCATAATGAGGTCAAGATAGGGGACATGCTCGTCATATTCAGAAGAGCGCACTAAGAGAAAACCAAGGTCATTAAGAAGATCAGTGAGACTACTACTGGACAACTCTATTGTGAAAGATCGGCAACTCCTACTGACATGTTTACTGAAAACGATGCGACACTACCCACCTTTGATTTTTCCATGACGTCGAAATAAAGGATCAATCGCTCATTGATGTGCTATTTTATAACACATAAATAATTTATGTGATGTTTATCGAACCACGATCACCATGTCAATCATTGACCATAAAAGTTTTATCATAAAAATATTAATATACCATAACACCCGAGTACCAAGAAGTCCCATTAGGCAATGGTATAAACATACTTTAATGGCTTTGAAAATTCTAAGGGTACTACCTACCATTGTTTAATCATTTATGAAACATAAATTTTGAACCTATCTCCTGGTCATAAAAAACCAAAATCACGAGGTTCAAAAGCCACTTTTTCATTTTAGAAAATTTAATTAAATATTTTTAACATTTTAACATTTTAATAAATTTCAACAAACACACTTGATGTTTTTCACAATAAGTCACTTGGATTTCAATCAACAACCCATATACAGAATAGAAATTATATAACAATAATCCTCTTTAAAAAGTTTACATATAGTGTTACTAAAATATAAACTAGCAATTTATCATCTAAATTACTTTTACTAAAAAGGAAACCTCTGAGGGTTCCATTTATTCAATCTGAGTTCCTCAAAATGCAACCCAACAACATTTCATTTAAATAAAAAATCAGTAGATTTTCATTTATAACCATTTTCAAAAATACTATGGTTATATAAGGTTCAAACACATGGGTGGACATCTAGCAATCGATAATGCACCCATACACCTTATCACTAGAAATTGGATCCCACTTATAAAAATCAACTTTCATTTAACATTTTTTACTTTAGTAGCCCATTCACACATCAAGACATCTCTAGAATGTTATTATATGTAGCAAAAAAACATCATTCTATTACATAAAATCATTGAACAACAACAAAACATGCTAATAACTGATGAAATATATCCTATAATCCCCGATCCATGTTAAATCTATCACTGAAAAATTCTTTCTATAGAGGAATGTGAAAGAAGATCAAATCATGGCATTTCACCCAAGGCACACAATCCAAATTTGTAGGCATCCTACAAATGCAACTACATGGCAAGTTACATGCATGGAATTTGAATCACTACATGCCTAGGATGATGCATGTATGAAACTTCCTTACCCTATCAGTCCAAGATTTTTTTCCCAAAATTCTCAAAATCAATAAGGATCAAAAAATACACTAGTCACTCAAGGTAAAATCATATCAAGTGTAACCTCAAATATTACAAACATCAATTCCCATCCCTAGATACTTGGTCATTTCCCATACTTGGGGTGATCAGTCCTAAGAAAAACTATGAACCCACGAACTAAAACTTTCCCAATATCCTGTCTACCAACCCAAAACAGAAAGACAAAAGGAAAAGAACCTCCTTTGACTCAACTTTGTAACGTCCCGACCTAGCTCAACACAAAACTGGTGGCCGGACTGGTCAGCACATGACCTCATGCGCGTCTCCCCGTATGCCAAAGGCCGCTAACTAGCAGCGAAGATTAAATAGATTGTCTGTGGGGAGACTATTCCCTCATATCATTGTTCAATAAAAGACAATGGAACTAAATAAATGAAGAAGTGTAATAAAGGATAAATTTGTGGATTACAAATAGTACACATTTTATAAAATAGGTCAATGCCAATTATACAGAAGATCCATGCATGGCATGAAAATATTTTTAAAATGGAAAACATTGAACAAAACATAATGTTTTACATTCCAATACAATAATAAATAATCAATGACTCAAATCCTATAGGGCGGTCTCCTCAAGAATCCTGATCTTCTGCATGGTCCTCAGCTTTTATCTCCTATGTAAATGAAAATAACATAATACTACAACAAAAAAGAATCTACTCGGGTACCCCAGTGCCCATGTAGGGTGTGAAATATAAATCTCAATAGGTCGGGACCACCAATATCTATCCCAAATCCTGAAATTTAATAAATTATTTAAACTGTGTGAAAGCATGAATAAATAAAGAAAGTAATACAATGTAACTATATGCCCAAGTACCTACTTCATCCCTCAGTTGGTTTCTGAACATTTATTATACATTTGTCTTGCATACACAATAGTCATTACTTAATCATTTTCATTTATCAATTATTCAAAACTCATTAAATTATGAATGTCTTGAGATTCATCCTAATCCTCAAATCCCATATATATGTCACCCACCACATATGTCTCTAAAGACCATCCAAGTAATCAAAGAAAATATTGAATCCAAGATTTTGATTTGTCTTTGATAATATGTCCTAATATATACAATTTAATCTATTATATACTATATCTGATCCTGAACACTAAAAATAATGATTCTCTCCTGGGTCCGTCCACTAATAGTGATTCACCCAATTCATTGATAAGTCTGAACACTTTCTCATATTCAGTTTATAAATCATAATGTCACAATAGTTTTTATTAACTAATTAATTAATTTCAATTACAACCAATTGGACTCACAATACAATGTCAATTTAATGGGTGTAGAAAATCTTGTCTTGTACCCTCGTGAGTATTTGGAGGGTCGGTCCTTGTCTCACAACACAAGGGTATTTGTAGCATCATTCCATGTCCCATAAAAGAATATTTTCATGTAATATGGGTATAGAACGCCATGTCTAAAACCCCTTGAGTATTTGGAGCATCAGTCCCTATCTCACAACCTTTTTATCAATAGTATATATATATATATTTATCATTGCTGTAGAATTCCACGTCTAACACCTCAAAACCATCCTATAATTAGTTTATAAATTAATTAATTCAACAACTAATTAACACAATAAATCACTCATCAAGAAGTCAATAATTAATTAACCACTCAACATATCAATAGTTTATAACTAATTATCAATTATGTAATATTAAAAATCCAACTAAATAACTAAATGAAAAAATAATTATCCAAATTCATTAACTATTCTGAACCCGTCCACTCAAAGAGTGATTTGTCTAGGACTTTAGCAATTTAAAAGCACGTCATAATCATCTCAAAACTAGTTGAACAGGGCCCATATATTTAGCAACCATCTCACGCAACATATAATATTTTTAAACAACTTCATCCAAGACAAATTAAAGAATGGAAAACAAACAAGCATCAAAAGGTACACATTGACAACAGTCATAATAAAAAATCAATTCAAAATCTTAATTCAAGGTATGAAAATTAATTAATTCCACATTTAGTTAATTAAATCATATATCTTTACCCATTCATCAATTAATTATTTATTTACCATTTAACATGTAATAATTAATCCATCCCTTAATTATTACCAATTTTCAATTTATATTCCAAACATCTCAAATATTAAATATTCTCAATAAACAATAAAAGCCACAATTTATTCCAACTCATGACTTGATAATTAATTCTACAATTAATTACCCTATTAACCATTCTATACCATTCAAATCATTTAACTGTTTAATCATATCACATTAACCAAATTAACAAAACATATTTATAATAAACACGTGTTCAAGTTCTCATTTATCTCACTTGGGAGACATCATTTAGTATCATCAAAAGGGTCATGCATCCTCATTTCATATATAATCTCCAACAATAAGACATATGAAAATCCAAAACACAATAAGCATGATATGACATTACCACTAACCAATAATTTATCTATAATCAGCTTTTTAAGAAAACATAGTAGTTCCATAATCAACGAAACTCACATTCCCAATTTATTTAAAGAAGCTATAATTCTTAAATAACATGATAAGGATTTGGGACCCTACCATAGGGTATCATCATTTTAATTACACAACAATTTAATGTACTTGGTGGTAATTAGATTCAAATGGAATGCAGTCACACGCACACCACATTTATATATATATATATATATATATATATATATTTTCACGTGCACATTCCCTTCAAAAAAATCAACAAATCACCAGAACAACATTGGAAGACCCAAACCAATGTAGCAAGGTCTCCACACCTACAACTAGATACCCAAGACTCAGTTAAAATATTACACTCATATTTAGATGGTGAAAAACTGAACAACGGTATAATTTCTTACCTTCGAACAATGTCAATGAACCAAATTGGCCCAAACTGCCTCACCATCAGTGGTGATTTCCATAACGCCGAAAAAGGAATCCTAGAACCTCGTTGCATAACCCCAGAACCAAATAACACAAAAAATTCAGGTAAAAACAAAAACCCTAAATTTAGGAAAATCTAAATGGGTAGAAAAACAACATCAAACCGCAAAAGTTATGATGGGGATTATCATAATAGATCCTACCAAGAATATTCAGACCAAATTCATAGAATAATTCATTGAAAACACATGAGGATGAAGGACCTAGGGAAGGGGACGTTGAGCGTTGCATGGTAGGAAGCCAGGGGGTGGGGTGCTACTGAAAAAGGTTGTCCAGGGGGTTTCAAGATGCTAGAGGTTTAGAAGTGGAGGGCCGCATGGATATAGAGGCTGGATAATCAACTGCATCGTGCCTCATAGGGGAGAATATCCTGGTGGGGGTCGCACCTCTTGGGAGAAGAAGAATGTAACACCCCTCCCTTCTTTTCTATCCTTAATACTACCCATAAAAGATTAATAAATATATATCAATAGTTATAATGATAAAAATAATAATAATTGAATCATTTATATCATTATAATTTTAATATTCAATTTTTTAATAAAACATCCCCATTAATGATAAAAAAACATTTCGTTGATTAAATCAAACCCCCCAATTAATCATTCTTAAACAGAATAGTTTCTTTGAGAAAATCAAACTCTCGTTAACACCTCAATGAAATTAAAATATCATTTACTTAATATAAATAAAAAATAATTCATTTCAAACAAATAATTAAATTCAGTTTTCCTTGAATTTAATTAAGACTCTCATTAAGAATAATAATAATAATATCCTCATCAACATTATTATTAAAACTTTCTTTTTTTCCATTCAAACCAAAACTCCCCAATTCATTACCATTATTAATTATAATAATAACCATAATTATCCATAATTATAAAACTCATAAAACAACAACAATAATAATAATATAATTATTATTACTCAAACCTTTGACATAACCCAACACCTTTATTTAATAACAACGCTCCTTCATTAAATACGACACTCTTTATTTAATTAAGCATTTCTTTGAGATACCCAAAATTCTCATTAAATTCACATAATTATTACACCCCATTAATATTGAAATTAAAATATTTTAACATATATTTAATTAAATAAACAAAATAATAATAATAATAACATTATTATTATTATTATTCCAACTTTCGTTTAATTAAAACCAAAAAAAATTACAAATCATTATTATGATATTAATGATAAAAATTCCATACCATAACCTCCATTTAATAATAAATTATGTTTTAGTAATTTTGAAACTCTACATTTAATTAATATGGTTCTTCGATAATCCCAAAATCCACATTAATTTATTCAACCTTCATTTAATTAATTATTTATCATTCATTTACTTAAACTATAACAATAATAATAAGAATAACATTATTATTATTATTATTAAACCATTATTTTATTTAATAATAAACTCTCATATAATATTATTTAATTATGTTAAATAATTTACTAATCAAGGTAAACTGCAGGGTTTGGAACACAACTGAGTGATGCCCGTGTAGATCCATTATAGTGAAATTTTTTGAATATGGTGTTCCTAAGACTCATCGGGACACCGTCTAAAATTATCTGATAAATAAACAAGCCAAAAAAAGGAACCTTGAGGTTTTACAACACTCAGAATAAAATTATGGAGCTCGATTTAAAAAAATGACCAACTGATAAACCGAAAAAAAACGACAACCTTAATATTTTAACCCGGTTCAAAAACCTGGGACTTTATATATCTTTTTCTATCACCTTTTCCATGCAATTAAAAAATTAGAACTTCACTCATCAATACATGTGGAAAACCACCCCTACGAAGCAATGTGATTCGATATTTACCAATGCCAATTAGAGCTGGTTAATACAATTGAAAAAAATAAATATATCTGAAATTTATTATATAATTAAGATTATTTATTGGTATGACTGTAACACCCTAATATTTTAAATGAAGATGATTATGTACGACATTTTATTTGACATGCAACACCGATCTGAAATCATACGAGAGATATATAACTTTTATAACCTATCCATTAAATTAGAGGGTATGAATATTATGTATTAATTTATTTTATATATATATATATATATATGTATATATCCTAAATATATAAATTATTTAAAAAATAATAATAAATAATCAATCAATTTTAGTAACGTAATTTTATTCATCAAAAATATATTTTCATCAAAAATGATATTTAATTATTTTCATGAAAATAATAATATATTTATTTTAAATAAATTTTATAAATGTAATATGATAAAAATTAATTTGGTATTTTCAATTTTAATAAAAAATAAAAATGGTTGGAATATTTAGAATTTTCAAAAAAATATTGTTTTATTTTGTGAATAGAAAAAAATAACAAAATTTGAAGAATTTTAATTTAGGTTAAATAAATTAAATAACATTAAAGTACCATAATTTTCTATGTATAATTTTAAAAAATATTTATTATTTAGATATATTAAATCCACTTAATTACATTTAATTGATATTTATATTAGATTTTTGAATATGTTTTTTGGGGAATTGAAAAGGGGCTTATTTTGAGAACAACATTAAAATTAATAATGTTTTTCCATATTAAATAATTAATATAATCAATAATTATGAATGTTTTAGACAAAATTTATAAATTTTAAATAGATAAATTCTAATTTTATTTCACAAAATGGTTATTATTTTATATAGGTTCAATATAAAATCATTGTTCCATAAAAAATTCACATCATGAAAAATTGATTTTCATCACATCTGTGGGTTTATTTAAATTAAATTTCCCCAAATTTATGAATTTCATTTTTTAAAATCGATTAATTTTTTTTAATCAAAATTATTTATATTATCTATTAATTTCAATTTAATTTTTTCCATAATGACTATTAAAACCATAAATTATTAATTATCTCGGTCATGGTAGAAACATATTTACCATGGGTTACGTTTAAAAGATAAAGAGTAAAATAATGAATATAATTATTTAATATATATTTATTTGATTAGTTAAAATATAATAATTTATAAGGCTCAAGTGTGGTCTATTTTGGACCCTTTTTTGTTGAGGAAAAAGTGGTTACACCTTTTTATTTTTTGAAATTAGAAGTGTGCAACTCACCATACTTATATAAGGCCAGACCAATATTCTCTTATTTACACCATAAAAGAAAATTATATTATATAGTATCTACAAATATATATTATTATCATCCATAACCAAGACCTAGAGCCATTATTTTGATCAAAAATCCCAAAAATGATGGATTTTGGTGCTTACAAAAGGAGGTTTCTCAAAGAAGCGGTATCTTTTTCATTATCCACGTTTTGAAAATATTATTCAGTAAATATTTTATAATAAAACTATTATATATCATATAATTATATTTCATTATGTTAATGTAATATCGTAAATTCATATCCTCTTTTTTCAAATTTAATAAAAAATGATCGTTTGCGTGTACGTTGGAGTACCACTTCATGAACATATTTCATTCATTTTCCATAATCACTTAACATGTATTGTTGTAAGGATTTATTAAATATATATGTATGATATATTTAAAATATTTATAATTATTTAGTTTTAATATTTCATATAGATGCTTACTTTTAATTATGTGGGGGATATGAAAACGTCGCTTATTTGTATGACGGACTACCGCAACACAAAGCGATGTGATTTTTTTTTCACAAATAGTTTACTTGTAATGAAATAAGGATACTTTTCCTGAATATTTGTGATATAAATGAAATAATAATTATATTAAATAAATATTTATCAATATGAAATGATAATATATCATTTTATTTATTACACCAAAAATTGTATCGTCGTTTGTGGATTTGTGCACTACCACGTCCATGAAACTGTACATTTGTTTTTACAACACTAAATGACATAGATATTATATATAATTATTTTTAAATAATAAATAATATATTTCTTATTTTATTATAATTCATGAAAGCCCATACCTTCTTTCCCATTATGGTCACTGAAAA
The DNA here is from genome assembly GCA_963277665.1 of Viscum album. Lineage (NCBI taxonomy): Eukaryota > Viridiplantae > Streptophyta > Magnoliopsida > Santalales > Viscaceae > Viscum > Viscum album. The sequence goes on from OY728128.1 coordinate 1,486,780,887, forward strand.
ATTGAATCATTTATCATATGTACTTGCGTCCTACTGCTTCCATGATCATATCATAATTAATTTTTCATAACTATATTTCATGGTTTGTTTTAAAATTATAACAAAAGTTTAAATATGATAAATATCTCATGATTGTTATTATGAATATGTTGAACAATTTACTAATTGGCAATTATCTGGACACCAAACCAATTTTCAAACAATGAAACGAACATCCTAAAAACACCAAACATAGACTTACATGATTAAGGATTTGGACTTTTCATTAAATAAAATAAAATAAATGATTTAATTATAATGTACTAAACCATAAAAAATGTTCTTAATAAATCTAATATTTATGATATAATGATTATATAGGAGTTAATGTGAGAACAATGAATTCCTGGACTCATGGTAAGAGTTTTCTCATCTTACTAATAATATCTATGAGACATAATCTATATAAATCACTTATTTATATCATTTTTTTACATACTATATCTTTTACATAAAATGCATTGAATCCTTCATAATTAATGTTATTATAATTTTAATTTTTAATTATTTCATCTATGTGGATTTGAAGAAAATGTTACCAAGAGGTAATAAATTTCTTAAATCAACTTATTTACATTGGGATATTTTACCATTTTATTATATTTGATATAGTATGATTACTTGTGAAATGAATTTTGAATATATTATATTATATTTGAACTATATGATGTTAATTTACATTTTATAAACATAATTTATTTATTGATTAATTTTCAAATTAAATGGTATGATTTTTAAGGGTTGTTCATCTCAAATTATATTTCTTTGAGACATATATTTTTGTTATGAAGATATATTTAAATTTGAAGTGTATATAATCCCCTTTTACATGTAATATAATAAATTTTTTATGTTTATTAGATTTTATATATCATTTAATTTTATTATTTAATAGAGTTTACAATTGAAGAGTCACCCAATTGACAGAGCCTTTATGTTAAAATCTCCTTCCATTCTGGATTTTTTATGTTCTATGATGTATTGGAGGAAATAATATGATATTATATTGTTTAAAAATTATCTATTTTCATATGAAGTCATGAATGTGGTTATAATTTTTATTTTTCATTTACATACTTTTTATAGATTAAATATCAAATAAGTTTTTCATTAGTGATACAGATCTTGTAATTTTTTAGATCTAGTATATTTCTCTTCCATATCCATGACATATAAAATATTTTCAAAAAAATGTATTTTCTAAAAATAAAAAATTTCCTAAAATCTATAATATTTTATATTTTACCTTATTTTTAAAGGCTTTAATCATAAATTTCTTATCATTTTGTAAATTGGTCACTGTTGAGAACATTTTCATTTCATTTGAAATGAGTGTTTTCTCAAAATTTATGACTTGAATGGATTTAGCACTACAATGTATATTATTTTATGTTATATTTAATTTATATTTTTTATGGTTTTTTAAGAAAATTAATTTAAAAATATTTTGTGATATATTATTTTTTAAATGGAGATTTCCAATTTCAATGTTCTATTTTCCGGAAAGATGATTCTATTGACCATTTAAAAGAAACTGATTTAATTAAAATAAAAATACATTATAGTTACTTATTATAATTTAGGGATATTTTTTAGTGATACCATCCTCAATATTTCACTTGGAGGATAATGATTCGTTTTTCAAATAGATTCTATATTAACCCATTCGTTTTCAACATGTTTAACATATTTTGATGAAATTTTTATTGAAACTATTTACTTTCCATGGGACAATCAATATTCCATATATTTTTTTGGAACCGGTTTTTCTTCCAGGGGTTGACCACGTGTCAATTATATTTTCGAGAAAACTATTATTTTTTTATAGTTTAATTAATATTCAAATATATTTTATGGAAGCCCAATCATTCCCATGGGTTAATCATTTTTCAAAGAGATTTTCATGGAAACTATTTCTTTTTCATCAGTTATTCATGTAATTAAAGTAATAATGGGGTTTTAGAAATTCTATAATGAAATTAAATCTCTATGTTATTTATTTTTTTCTTTGACATTGTTTTATTATGCTTTCAAACAATTAGAATTGGGTTAGCATGATATAGATTATATGATGGGTGCACCTAGATAGTTCTCCAATGGGTTTGGTATGAAATTAGATCATGTGGTTATTAGATTTATAAGGGTTCCATAATGGATCTTTAAGTTATATATGATGTTGATGTCCCAAGAATCTAACTAAAATTCAATATAATTTCATTGGGTTATTATAATTTCCTAGGGTTTTAATTTATAGAAATAACATTATTATTTTTATAATATTCATTATATTACATAAAAACATCCCTAAAGACTAATAATGTTGTTAATTTAGAAACACAGATACATAATCAGTGGTCTACAAGTGAGTTACCTCAGCACCCACCATGTTATCCATAAAAACACTATTATTAAAAACATCATACATAAAATATATCATCATAAACTGTGGAATGCAAACATTAGATAGTGTGTTCTCAGATGCTCAGTAAGATTATACATGGGTTATATATAAAAATAAAATTGACATAATTTTATAATAATATGATCAAACCATTTGAAAACCAAACCCTACATGTAAAAGATTATAATCATGAGTATTTCGATAAGGATTAATGATTCCGAATTCATGAATCATAAGGGAATCAAATAATATGATCTTTAAGATAATAAAAAAAGTAATTTATGACAAACAAAAAAATTAATAATATCATATAAATATTATTAAAGGATCAGTTATAATAGAATCATAGAGAACAATGTACTTTATTAAACCATTTTACACCCCCTTCAATCCATGTGTTACAGAACCAGGTTTACTTACCATTCCATCCTAGAATTACTAAATAATGTTTACTCCCCATTCCATCTATGTCTATCTCATGATATGTAAATCATTAAACAATTAATTTTTGGGATATATAGGTCAATCCATCACTTATTGAAATTATACATATGTGTGCCACAAGATCATAAACATTTATCATATCATAAGTCATATAATGAAATGGGTATCCCAATAATATTATCATATCATAACCTGTGGAAAACATAAAAGTTCCATAATCATAGCATACCCTATGAAAGGAAGCAGGTTACATAGGAATATAACATATGGAAGAGGAAGGGGTCTCATAAACATCATCTCATCAAAACATAAACCATTCAGAAATAAAATTTGAATGCTTCCCTTTGATCATATCTCCAGTACGTCATGAGTAACACCAACATATGTTATCTTCGATAGAAGCTAATTTTAAAATATAATTTAAATTATTTTATGAGAAAAATATACTTTCTTCATTGAAAACTATTTTTAAAACATAAAACGTTTTAGAAAACATTTTTCCTTGAAAAAACCCATTGAAATATAAAATGGAATATTTGAAAATAATTTGAAACACCATTAAAAACATAAACTGTTTTCAAATAAATTTCCCTTGAAAATATATTAATATACTGTATTAAATAAAATTAAAACTACATTAGAAAATTTGGTTTTTTAATGAAACAAATATCCAACTAAAGATATAAATAAAGTCATATTTTCTTAGAAACAAATTAATAATTGACATAAGTAAAAAATAGTGGGAAATGGTAAAATTACATGAATATATCATGAATAAATAGTTGACAATAAATTTGATTATAATTATTGAGAGGTTGATCATAATATTTTTTAAATGGAAGTATAATCATAAACAATACCAACAAATTTGAGACTGTTGAAATAAACTCTTAATATTTTGGTAACATTGAATCACGAACCCCATGATTTAAGAACACAAAAAGGATACATAAAATTTCATGAGTATGAAATCATTAATGATATAAAATTTCATAATGGTATTTACATACACCTTATTAAATAATATACGTTCATAACACAATATATGTCTTAAATAATTAAAATTGGGACCAAATCCCCTTACCGCAGTGTTAACGTTTTGACCATAAACCACGTGAAATAAGTATCCTAAAATCGATATATAAATACCAAAAATTATATTTATAATACTAATAAAATATATCTATGGAATGTATAAACATCATATACAAGAAATATGTGGTGAACATGACTTGTGTCTCATGGAAAATTAAAGTGATATGGAAATACCTTAGTTTAATTATTGTATTTCCTTGAACTTGTTAAATAATAAAATAAAATAAATATATGTTTTTTATAAATCTATTCTAGATCCAAATTTATTTATATCTTACCATATAATATTTTTTTTTGACATTTTATTACCCATTTATTAATAATTCATGTTAGTGTTACGTTTCAATTAATAACTACTTGGTTATCTATATATGTTTTAATTTTATAGATTTTCAGTCCTATTACTTTAATAATGATTGCATTATCTTCAGAATGATAGACATGTTATTAATATAATATATTTTATTATATATGTATTTATAATAATCAGTAATATAGAGTAATAGGAAATAAAATACACCATTCATGGAGATCGTAGGTCGTACGTATCCATGAACGTTGCTTCGATTTTTTTTCGATTAATTAAAAGAAAATTATATAACGTATTATTATTTCAGAATCATTTTTCTATCATATATATAACATATATCGATTAAAACAATATTTAGCAATATTCATGTAAAGTGTGAATGTATCGCATCGCTTCACGACGCAGTAGTATACCGTAAAAATTATCAACATTATATTGTACTTATTAAAGGATGTATGAAGGCATGTTTGATATAAAAATTAAAGAATAATAATAAAATCATATAAATAATAAATATAAAATATAAATATCATATAAATCATTATTTCAATCCCTGATATATTGTAATAGAAAAACTAATGACACTGGTTCACGAGGCGGTCATCAGCTATACACACGAACAATGATTTCGTATCCCCTTTGATGGAACAGTTTCTGGTTTTAGGTGGAACATATGGAATAAAAGAACTCAGTATATTTAAGATACTAATAATGTTATATAATATTTACATTCAAATATTTTAATATGATTGATGAAGAACTAAAAAAATATTAATTGATGAACTTTACCTCTTCTTTGGGTATCTTCTATTGGTTTCTAGAAATGGATATCCATGGTTTAATTTATGGAAAAATTAAGGATTACATGATGGGAGGAGGGATATTGAGATGTTATTGTTGAATGTATTAGCTTAATCAAATGGTATTGACTGTTAGAAGATTGTGTGAGATATGTTGGCCTTTTATAAAATATTATGATTTTAAATCTGAAATCCATTTTTCCAAATTCAGTTCATATAATATTTTGAAATAAATTTTAAAATAATATCTTAGACAAGATGAAACAGCTTGTATTTGTGGTGAAAATTTTCAATAATTTGAAATAATTTTTTATATAGATATTTATTCTAATTACCTAAATTGGATTGATTTATATATAAGTGAACTAATTATAATTTAAAACGAATGTAAAATATAATTTATGTATATAATAAAATTAGTTGAAAATGATGTTTTCAATTACAATTTAGTATTTTTCACTACTCATCCAAAAACGAATTATTTCAAAAAAATAAAAAAATCACTATAAGATATTTTTCAAATTCTCAATTCAAAAATGAAGTTTATATTAAAAAATTAAATTTCTTAATGTGTCATGAATGAAATTTATTATTTTTCATAGAAGGACATAAAAATCAATTATTTGGTGAAAATCGTGTTTTGAAAACCTATATTCATTTTTGAAAATTATAAATTCCAAAGTCAATATTTTTCATTATATAAAAAATTATAAATAATATTGAAAATTTTGTTATGAATATTTATACTACAATGTTAAACATATTGGTTATAATTGTCTTATTTAATTAAATATAATAATAAAGTGATATTATATAGAAACTCTTTGTTGTGTTTAATATATGTTAATACTGGTGTTAAATACAGAAATATCTTAACATTTTGCATAATATAATGGATGGTTATCATGGAGTATCTTGTAACATGAAATATTAATGAAATTTAACTCATTCGAAGAACAATTTTTTTAGAAACTCCGGGTGTTACATTCTACCCTCCATAAAAAAAATTTCACCCTATAAATTTATCACTATAAAATAAAAAATTAATCATAATTATGCGTAATAGAATTCACAAGTTCACTCATATATTCCTATAACAAGTCGATTTTCAATAAAACATTGACATGGTGAGTTGTCTTATTTCATATAACTTTCTCAATACGATCCCTAATCTCCACCGATTGTTCCTCATAAGAAGGATATTAATCCAATAGTATAAACTATATGTTTATCATATGTGAGGGTCAATTGTGTAATTCCTCAAGAGATATACATGGAACACATCATGTAATTGAGAGATGTGTGGTGGAAGCACCAAGGTATATGTTACCATCCTGACATGATCATGAATTTAAAAGGTACTGATATTCCACAGAAATATTTTCCATTTCTTCCCGAACCTCATAACATTCTTCCCTAGACAAATTATTAGAAACTATTTTTCACTAGATTCAAATTATATATCACATAAATGATATCACCATAACATTTATTCTGAATTTTAACTTCCCTGATATGATATTGAATGTCTTTGACCATTTCTATCATTTTATTAACAATCTATGGTCCCCATATCATTCTAAGTTGAACATCATTCCAAAACCTTGTATATCTAAATTTATTTCCATATATGGCCTCATAAGAATCCATATAAATGTTTGAGAGAAAAATAATTTATGAAAAATCAACTAGGGGAAGGTTTGGATCTCATCCACCTATTAAAAAAAGGGAAAATGATCTTGGTATATCTTATAGAGTCTAAATTGTTATTTTATATTTACCATCCATGTGAGGATGATATGAGGTGTTGAATCTTTATTCTATAACAAGTGATTTCTGAAGACTTTAGAAATTTTATGGAATCCTCAGATCCTAATCAGATAAAATGTAATGTGGTACTACATGTAACCTTACAACATCATTAATATATATCCTAAAAAGATAATCTAGGGAGAAGTCCTCTCTGATAGTGATGAAGTTTGCTGACATAGTTTATAGATCGATGACCGCCCATATAAAATTAATCCCATTAGAGGTTTTGTGGAAACTAAAGATAAAATCAATGGTGATTTTATCCCACTTACATTCTAGTATGGATAATGGATGCAACAACCACTTTGAATTTTTTTCTCTTAGCCTTAAATTTCTAATATACAAATCACTAAGATACAAAATATTCGACATCCCTCTTCTAGACATCGCATCAGATGTATTAATTAAAATCATTATAAATCATAATATATCCTAGATGAATATATAATGATGAAATAAGAGCTACCTCTGACAAGTCATTATTCGAATCAGGAATGGAAAAATTAATACATGGTTCCTAAGGATTATTGTTACACTGTAATCATTGTTAAACTCACGAACATTTATAACATTATTTTACAGTTCTACATCGTCCTTGTGTACCTCGTTAAAATTCTTTTGGATTGATGATTGAACATTCAATTGATAAAGATTACATTTTCCACTTCCTTTGGCACAGCCATATCCTTCCTTTGCAAATTCAGAAATATTTTATCCTATATAATCCTCATCATGGATATGATAGAACAATCCTTTTGACTTAAACAATCAACCAACATGTTCACATTCCTAGGGTGGTAATATATTGATTCATCATAATCCTTTATCATATCTACCACTCTTCTGTAGAAGATGTTCTACTCCTTTTGTGTGAATATATACATTAAAAATTAATAATTAGTATATATATCACACTTTTCCTCATAATGATAATGTCTTCATATCTTTGATGTAAATTTTTCCACTACTAACTCAAAATCCCGAGTTAGGTAATTTTTCTCTTATACATAATAACACATCCCAACCCCTTCATGGATAGATCACTATAGATTACCAACCATTATCCACTACAAGGTAATGTATGAATAGGTTTTCTAACCAATAATCTCTTCAATTCCTTGAAATTTTATTCACATTCATCTATTTATAGAAGAATATATCCCTTCTAAGTCAATTTATTTTTAGGATTAGATAGTCTTGAAAAATTATCCTCAAACCATCAATAATTTTGGTAAAAACTAAAAAAGCTTATTGATCTCAATCACCACTATTGGTCTCAACCAATTTTCAGTAGCATCTTTCTCTAATATATCTGCTGATAATCCCTCTATAGATATTATATCATCAAAAAATGAACCCCTTTTCTCCCAAAATTTAAACATTGAAATTTTTGGATATTTTTTTTATTCCAGATGTAATTTAGTAATATTATAATGTGATAATCATTCTATTTCATTATCTTTGAATACATAACAATATCATCTATAAAGAACACGACAAGATGGTCAAGGTAATCTAAAATTCATATATTCCTTAAAACTATGATGATAGAAGGAGAATTAGTAACCTTGAAAGGAGTTAATATATATTCATAGTGTCCATTCCTTGTACATGATTCTATCTTCGATATATCCTACTTCTTAACCCTCAACTGATAATATATAGAATATGTTCAATTGTAGAAAATTATTGATATCTACGTAGTTGATCAAAAAAACCATCAATATGAGGTATATGATACTTGTTAGTGATGGTGATCTTATTCAGTTATAGATAACCCTTAAAAAGTCACATTGATCCATCATTATTTCTAAGAAACAAAATAGGTTCACCCCAAGGTGACACACTCGGCCGAATGAATATTCTGTGAATATTCTCATGGAGTTTCTTATTCAATGCATGTAGCTCAATTGGGGACATACTATAGGGAGTCTTTGAAATTGGCGTGGTGCCATATATGAGTTATATTTATAAATGAACCTCATGTATTGGTGGAATTATTATAAATAATTTCAAAAATCAATACAAAAATCTTCAAAATAGGTTAATTGTTGATTTTTTGTTTCTTCCCAACCATATGGGATAATCAGATCTTCTAAATTTTTTGACACATGCAATAAATGTTATTTCCATAAAAAGTTTATATTTATCATCACACAGATAGATAATCAAAGTATCACTTGTAAGGTCAAATTTTACTTTACATCCTTAGAAATTGATGTGATATTTATGTAGATAAGGTGAATACATCCATATGATAGCATAAAATTCATCTAGAGGGATAATAACCTTATTTTTGGGAAGTACATTCCCATAAATTTCAACTGGAGAGGAAACATATAATTCTAATAAAATCATCATACAACGATCGGTGTTTACTTCTAATTCAACAAATAATAGATGTGGTGACATCTTCATACAATTAAGAAATTTTTTAGATATAAAAGAATGGGTGTATCGAGATTCAAATAAAACATTATCATTTCTAGAGAGAATGGTCATTGTACCTTTCATCGCATCGTTACTATTAACCTTATCAAAAATACTAATCACAAGAGATTTCCCTTTTACCTCAATATAGGAGGTTTTTGATGCTGATCGTAATCATTAATCCTTTAAATTGGGCACTGGTTGGAATTTTTCCTATTATACTTACACTTGAAGAACATATGTGTTGGGGTTGAATATCATGGATCTCTCAATCTATTTTCAACGTTACCTATCTTTTTCCTACCACTTCAGTAGTCTAATGTTTTACGACCATCCTTTTCAAACTAATAAAATTATCTATCCTCTTAAAGAAATTTCCCCCATGATTCATTACACACATTGACCATAAAGGTAATATTATCCTATTTTCTCCATGGTTCTAAAATTTCACATTGAATTCCATATTTCTATTTTTATCAATACCATCATCTTTATTCATAAATCCAACCATAATTTCACCCATAATGGATCATTGTACAATTTCTTCATAGCTAGTAAAGTATAATTTGTATAACTCCATTAAATGACTTTTATTTAAGGCACTAATAAATCAATAAATATTATATTATAGTTGGGTGATAAATTATGATGTTTATGCCACAAGAATTGTAAAATTATCCTCATTTGCACCCAAAATTCACCAGCCAATTCCATTATCTCACAGAACACATTATCCATCATTGTATGAAGACCATGCAGAATGTACTTAATGAAAAAGATGTTTTGACATCCTTATAATCCATAGAGTCAATTTCATCATGCTGTCACATATTCATGATTAGAGTCCACCACTAGTCCCCTTCAAATTATAAAAGATAAAAAACTAGAATGAATTTATCATGTTCTAACCATTGTGGAAATGTATATATATATTTAGTTATATTAAAAAATATCTCACCCACTATGATATTATAATACCATCGGAAAGATGGTGTATTCTTCCTTAATAATGAATACACATAATGAAATTCCCTTATATTATCATTTGGGAGTACAACATGATTCATTGATTAAGGAAATTTTTAACATCATAGAAATAATATTTTTTATTTTAGATCCGATAAAATTCTATTTCTAAGGAGTAAAATTACTTCATTTTCCATAATATTCATCATTAACACGGTTCCTTTACGTTTCATCCATTAACTAAAAACAAAAATCACATTACATGAATCAATAATCATAGGGGGTAACAACATAAGGATGAAATCTAATATATCATATGAATAAATTATAAAAAAAATTTATAATATATGGTGCCTTAGGAATTTTATAAGTCCTTCACATCCATATTCTATTTAAATCCATCTTCATGGTTTATAAATATATATTTTTGATTTCCAAGGCTTACCCCTTGAGAGTGTCAACCCAAGTGTGCATCAAGGTCCATTGTCGTTCACCAGTACCTATTCAATTCAAGGTTAAAGCTATGATTCTAGGGTTATTTCACCTAGGTAAATTTATTTTAGAGCCACAACCACTTCTAGAATCTCGAAAAGGATGTGTTTCTAGAAAAATACTCACACCTTAATTTACCAAAATTCATGGAAGTTTTTTACACATTAAATCATCCTGATAAATATCCTTATAAATGTCCTTAGGAACCCCACTAAGGTTTTACCATCCTAGTTTCAGAAGGATAACTAAAACTTTTACCTAACTCAAACTATAACAACCCAGTATTTTCATATATATACATTATATCATTTTTGAATACTACTCATTATATTATAAAAAACAAATTCAATGACTATATTAGTTTAGTGACTTTGGAAACATGGATACATTACCACTAGTCCACAAGAGAGCTACGTCATCTCATACAATAATATTCATAACTATAAATATCCTTAGACACATCATACATGATAAATATCTTCATAACATGGGTAAGGAGGCATGATAATGTGTGTGATCATAGGATCAACAAGGGTTAGAAAGGGATATATGTAACATAACATGAATGGAATGGTAATAAAACATGAGTAGAACATTTGGAAACATTGCCCTATATAAATAAAGATCAAAATCATGAATCATGGAATAAATATTGGCAGTTAATATAGAATGAATATTAAGGAAATCAGAGAACATTGTCCTGGAGACAATAATACATGGAATTTGTGGTAAACACATAAGAATAGAAAATCATTTTTATATTGTTAAAGGCTTAATTATAAGGCCATCAAAGTTGACTAATTTATTTAATGAACTAGGTTTCCACCGCACTCCATCCCTGTGTTACTAAAATGATTCCAATTCCCATTCCATCCTTGAATTACTGAATCATGTTCACTCCCCATTATAGTCGTATCTATCTAATGATATTTAAATCTTTTCTAAATCCATTGAATGTAGATATAGGTCCCACACATCTCATAATGAAATCAAACATATGAGTACCATAATATCATAAACATTCCTCATATCAAAATACATGAAATGAAATGTGTATCAAAAATATTTCATCCTATATTAACATATATAAAATAGATTGGTTTCATAATCACATCCCAACCCATGAAAACACCATGTATAATAGGCATATAACATATGTATGATAAATGAGTTTCATAAGAATCATGAAATCAAAACATAAACCATTAAGAGAAAGAATATGATGGTTACCCATGGATCATATCACTAATAATTAATTATTAATACCAATTATTATCTTGTTATATGGAAACTAAATTTTAATGATCATTAAAAACATTTCTTAAAGTAAATATCATTTCTTATTTGAATTTTTTTAAATCATAAAACTTTTTGGAAAACCATTTTATTCGAAAATAGTATTGAAAACATATAAAGGATAGTTTGAAAATAATTTAAAATTGATTAAAACATTAATAAATTATAAAAAAAATACATGAAAAATATCATAAAATGTCATTTAAAAAAATATTTTTTTTATATTTTTTTGAATATAACAGATTTTTGACCGAAGATATTAATATGGTACGATTTTATTAAAAATAATTTATTAATCATAATAAGTACCAAATAGTGTAAAATTATTAACATTACATTAATGTTTAATGAATAACCATAATATAATAATATTTTTTATAATTTCTTTGATATGGATCACATTATTTCTTTAATGGAATCACAAACACAAACATTTCAGATAAACAATGAGATTATAGCAATAAACACTCACAACTTTAGAAACTATAAATAAAAACCCTATAATGGAATAACATAAAAATGAAACATAAAATATCATGAGGATAAACCAAATAATTATAGAACATGTCAATAGAGGAGCTATAAAAACCTCGTGAAATAATACATGTGCATATGACAACGTACGTCTCAAATATGGTAAATTGAGATTAAAATCCCTTTACAGCTCTGTTGACATTTTAACTGAAATATCCATGAAATAGATACCATAAAATAGATATTTAAATTAAATTATAATCTATATCATAATAGTAAATTACATTCATGGGTAGTATACACTCCACATAAAAGTTATTTTTGGTGAACATGTCTTGTGTCTCATGGAAAATAATTGTGAGACAGAAATAAATTACAATAAGTCGTGAATTTTATTATAATAGTTAAATAATTAGGTATGATGAATATAAATTTATTAATAATATTTTTATTAAACTAGTTTATATCATAAAACATATTATTGTAGTATGAATTTTTCTTACCTGTTTAATAACAATTCATCTTAAAGTTACATTAATGTTAATGACCACTTTATTTTTCCTATATGTTTTGATTTGTTATATTTTTCATCAGGTTAATTTAATCATGATATTATAATCCCCATAACGATAAATATAATATAATTATAATATATATTTAATATATATATATATTTATACTAATATATAAAATATAGTAATATGAAATGAAATACACCTTTCATAGACACGGTATGACGTATGTAGCACGAACACCATTTCTATTTATTTTCAAGTTGAATTAAATGAAATTATATGTTATATTATGATTAAATAATTATTTTTATATCATAAATATCACATATTTATATTAAAAACAACCATAATACATTACATATATAGTGCGAATGAATCACATCACTTCAAAGGGAAGTAGTCTGCCACATACCCGAACTACATTATTATATAGCCACAGAATGGAAAGCATGATGGTATGTGTGATATAGAAATAAAATAATCATAATAACATCATATAATTCATAAATATAAAATATAAAATACAAATATCATTTATATCATTCTTCAAAAACATGATATGTTTTAATGAAAAAACAAATGACATCGATTCACGAGGTGGTAACTTACTATACAGATGAACGATGATTTTTAACTCATTTGATGGAATATTGTATGATTTTCAGTCATAAAAATAACATATAAAATATTATAAAATTCTTAGATACATTTTTTGTTATATAATCTTGATATAATAATAATTAATGAGGTTTGAGGATGAAAAAAATAAAAATCTTTGTTGATTGACATTACCATTTCTTTGGGTATCTCTTTTGGTTTTCACCAAAGAACATTATTGGTTAGATTTAAGAAAAAGTAAGGATTCTTAGATTGGATTAGTAGTTTTTTAATTGATTAGTGATGGTATTCAGATAACCAATTAGTTTTTAATCTTTTAAGAGAGGGGGAGAGTTGGTAGCATTTTAAAAGTGAGGGAGAGGAGACATGTGGTATTTTTGAAAATAATATTGGTATAACCACATTTTTTCCTAAAAAAGGTTTAACTAATGAATACAATTCCATATATGATGGGATAAAGTCTAAATAATTCAATTAAATGGGTTTTTTACAAGTTAATAGGTCATTTTTTCTTTTGTTTAATGATTATTCTTTTTGTAAACTTGTTTTTCTCTTAATCATCGGGATAAATTTTAACTATATTCACTAATTATTTTGGTCAAAAAATAATTTTCCAAAATTATAACTTATAAATTAGTATAAAAAATTAATCCATTTTTAAAAATTAAAACAATTTTTTTTGGAAATTAATTGAAATTTAATCTTGTATATGAGAATAAACAACATTATTTTAATGTGAAAATTTTCAAAATATTAAAATGTCAATATTATCTCCAATTTTCATAAAATATTTATTCCAATGAACTAAATTAGATTGATTGATTTATAGTTATGAAAATAATACATTATTAACAATTTTAAATTTAATTTTACTATAAAAATAAATTAGGTGAAGTGGTGGTTTTCAATTAACATTTTTTATTTTTCACCATTCATCCAAAAATGAAATATATCATAAAACCAAAAAATTTACCTAAAGCTAATTTTAAAATTATAAATTAAAAAAATTTCTTTAATTTGTCAAATTAAATTTCTAAAAGTGAAAAAAAACTATATTATTATTTTATACATAATGAAATAAAGATCAATTCATTTAAGAAAAAAATATTTTTGAAAAATATTGATTTTACCTAAATATTATATTTCATTATCAACATGTTTTTTAAATAAAATAATTATAATTATTTTAAAAAATTATTTATTACAATTAATATTACTATGCCTAATGGCTAGGTTATAATTTATTTTTTAAAATGTTATAATAATTAAATGTTTTAATGAAGAAAATCAGTACTACGTATAACAAAAAATAAACTCGTTGTTCTATTACAGAATGATTAAATTGGTGTAGTGTATAACATAAGAATAATGTGGTTCAAATTTAAACACAACTGAGCAATTAAATTTTATTTATTCAAAACAAAAACCATAAAAACTAGAGGTATTAAAGTTATAAATGGTTCTTTTGATCAATATTGTTATCACAAAGATCAGGATTATTGATTTAGATGACTCTTTCCTTTGTGATATCCTTATAAACTATTTTATTTTTTTGGTTATACATATTTTTATTTGTATGAATATTATTATTTTCTTCTCATGAACTTCTATTATTTCATTATACACTTATATTATTTTTATGCTCACTAATACTATTAAATTTTTAATGTATAAGTTTAACCATAATAATAATATAAGATCACACTTATTATGTTTTCTCTTTCCATATGTTATAAATATTTTTTTAATGAATATGTATATAAGATTTTTATAAGGATGGTTATCATGATTTACTTTTTAATAAGAAAAGAATAAATATGTTGGAGAAATGTTCATCTAAATACATGTATATTTTTTGGGTATTATTTTTTTCTAATTATCTAAAAATATGAATTTAAAATTTCCTTAAGAATTTAAGTGAATCTATTTTTTTAATTCTGATTTTTTAAATTTTGGATGTAAAAAATAATGTCACCATTATTGGTATCAATAACAAACATTTAAATATAATTATTTACGAACGGAATTCAATAGTCATTTTTTGAGATTGTTATAGCTAGTATCAAAAGATGGTTTAGATAACTTTTGAGATTTTTGTATTTTCATGTGACATTATCATATTATTTGTGGATAAAATCAAGAGTTTGTGATTTTCTGATTTATCAAATGTCTATTTTCTATACCACAAATTTAATATTTATTTGGTATAACATGATGTTCCCATTTATGTTTTATGGTCATATATTTTATGGTGTTGATAACCATCAGGGTTTACATGATATTTAATTATTAAGGTTATTTTTAACAATTTTTAACATATTTCATGAAACATTATAATTATATAATTTTAGGAATATGGGTATAAGGTTGTTTATGCGACAACCCATCACATACGGAAAGGCTGGAGTGACTAATGGGCAACAAGTGTGCATCACCTACCACTGGCCTATGTGATGTCTTGAAGATGATCACTATATTTTTTTTGAATTTTAAGGTGAAAGGGATGAGATATCATGTGAGTCTAAGAAACTATTTAATTTTTAGTTTATTATTGTTATTTTGGACATATGGCTATTAATTTATGGAATGATTTATTTTGAACTTTGGGTATTTCTTTTTAATTTTGATGATTAATGTATCATAAGAAGGATTATTCTATTTGGGAATTATTATACCACTTTTAAATATTTATTTTTTTTATTTTCTAATTTTGAAATTCAAGGTGTATTTCTTGATTGTCCCTTTCATGTTTATGTGGTCCTTAAAAAACTAATTTTAGTCCTTCTATAATTAATATTTAATCAATCAAAAACATCATTTGGAGAAACATATGACATTGTGGTTGAAATTTGCTAGAAGAATGAATTTAACCATATCAAGTATGTATATTTCATTATATTATTAACTTATATGGTAAGTAATTCATCATCCCTAGTAAAATGATATTGAAACTAAAATATTCCTATTACCACCATTTATGAGGAAATCATTGACATTTTGACACCTCTATGGTTTATGGTTTTATGGTTATTAAATTTTTCTTTACCATTAAATTTCTTCTTATCAATGTTTTCTATCAATATATATCATTATTTTGAAATTATTCTTTTATTCCATTTCCAAATCCCCACTTATAAAATATATTCTCATATTGGTAATCCTTTATATTTTATACTAGATGACCTTAATACTTCATTTTCTCTTCAATCAAGAGAATCTTTTATGAACCATTTTTACATAGAGGGTTTCCAATAAAGTTTTTTTTAAATAATTCAAATAATAGATTACCATGTTCATGTGAAAATTTAATGAATGAAATATATTAATTGGGGATGATGTAATCAACTAATATGTTAAAAGAAGGGAATTATGTCTGATAGCATATTTGACACACAACACTATTCTTACATGAGTGGTGAAATATATTACCACTATAACTTAGCTATCTAATTAGATTGTATAAATAGTTTTAAATTATATATATATATAAATTTCATACTCAAAATAAATTAATTTTTAATTTTTATTAAATAATCAATTAATTTTTAGTAAAGTTATATTATTCTTAGAATTTTTTTCAACAATGATTTTTCATTCATTTCATGGAAAAGGATTATCATTTATTTTTATAACATTAACAGAATTTATTTAATAAAAATATTTTTATTATTTAATATTTTCTTATTAATATTTATGTTCAATTATATAATTTTTTAAAAATTGTTGATCTTTTTGTGAAGAGTGAAAAATACAAATTCTTGTATGAATTTCATTTATTTTCAGTAAAATTAGAAAATTTAATGTAACATTATCTTTTGAACATGATTTAAAATGGAATAAAATTTATTTATTAATATATATCCCATTTAATTACTTAATAATATTTATTAAGTTGGATTTTAGTATAAGCCTGATTTTTGGTTTAAAGAAAAGATTTTTTAGGAAACTATTTTAAAATGCATAATGTTTCGCAATTTTAATTATTTTTTATAATCTATAATAAGGATTTATTTTTAATAAATTTATATACTATATATCAATATACATAATTTCATACAATAATAATTATTTTTGATATAGTATATATGAATTCATATTTCTCTTGAACAATATACTTTTTAGGGGCTAATTTTTTAGTCACATGTAAATGTTTTTTTTAATTAATGTATTCCACTTATTAGAATAGAATTTTGTAAAATTTATTCCACATTTAGAATCAGAATAATTTAAACTGTCTAATTTGTTTATTTTAATTTATTACCATAATGCATAGTGAATAAAATAAAAATAATTATGGCATCTATGGTAAAAATGGATTTACCAAGGGGTTAAGTAAAAAAAGAAAATGGTTAAAATGACCTCAAAAATTGTATAAAATATATTTAATAGAAATATTGGTACATATAATTTATAATTATATGTATTTGTCCATTTTTACTCTATTTTATGTGAAAAAAGGATGCAACTTTATTGTCTCAAAAATTAAAATTGTGCCACTCACATCACATATAAAATTCCATATGATTTACTCTCTACATAACTCAAACAAACCCTTAATAAGATAAAATACCCAAAAAATATATTCCTTAATTAACTCTCCAACATGTTAACCCCTTAGGTATATTAGAGAGAAATTGAAATAAGGATTTTCATGCTTAGTTAATGATGTTTCCTGATGAATAGGTATCGTGCTTTGCTGAGCGTGTTTATTTTATTTCATATTCACATCATTAAAATATTCATAAATTACGATTGTGAAATAACACCATAATTATAACACCGAAAGATTTTACGTTTTGTATCCTCACAAATAAATTCAATTCAATGAATAAATTAAATTTCTCAAAAATTTATTTCTTATAAAATTAATCATATAAAATTACATAGAGAACATGAAAGAAACTCTATAATTAAGAATGAATGAAATAGGAGTATTTTCGGAGAAATTAAGGAATATATATCAATGTTATAGTAACATTACCTTTAGAACAGTAATGTAACCCTTATGAATAGTAGTTCATCTATTAGGATAGCATCCTCCCCTTAAAAAGTTTAAATAAAATTCAGGCATCTTATAAATGGTAATATGATATATTTTTATTATAGTATAAGTGAATAAATGTTATAAGAAATTAGTAATTAAGTATTAATATTTTATTAAAACAGAATTTCTTATTTTAAATTTTATAATTAATATAATAATTTAAAATAAAAGATAATTTCATAAAATATAATCATAAATTAATATTTTTATTTATTATGATCATAATATAATTTTAAGAAACCACAGCTAAATTTTAAATATGTCATAAAATCAGTTATAATTTTAACATTGAAAATTTTTGGGCAAATGATGATTTTAATTAAAATTAAAATTTATTATATTTTGTAATTTATGTTAAAAATAGGGTTCATATTTTAACTATAAACTTCAAAAAATGGATAGAGTGATTTTTCTAAAATAGTTTATTTTTTGTGATTAGTGAAATACAATAATATACATTATATATACAGTATATGTTAAATACAATATTCCTTCAGCATCGAGGATGTAAGAATAATATTCTTATCAATACATACATTATTTTAATATATTTATTGATAATGATCAAACTATTCATAGTGGTGATCAAAAATAATAAAACAATGAATAAAATAATGGGAAAACGCACATCTCTAATATAAATACCACCCATCACACCTTCCATTATTTGATACATGTCCATGTTTTTATAAATAATATTCTCAATCCCTCCCCCATCTCAATGATCCTTTGGTCTCACCAAAAGGCAAATATTATGTTTCTTAAGGTCGTTCTCAAGGATTTTAATTAAAGAGGTAAATTTCTCTTTCTTTTTGTTTTATTTTCCATTCATTCGAATTTATTTTCTTATTATTTCTTCATATCCCATTATCAAAGTGGCTTGATAACTCTAGTATGACATATATACTTTTTTTTTATTATTTTAGTGGAATAATCTATCATTATTTCTCTTCCCCTCCCATTTTGTATTGAAAATGAAAACATCATCTATGGGGTTCAGATTCACCACCTTTGTGGATGACAATTGTTCATTTTATAATTTATCTTTTATGGATTCTCATACAACCATTTTTATTGCTAAATAATACTATAATATATGTATTAAAACTTATTTAAGATTTTGTAATGATTATATATATACACACACTATGAATTCATTAAACAATACTAATTCATGAATATCAAAATAATGATAAATTATTTAAATGTTTATCACCAAAGTCTATTAAATGATTCATCCCCATACCATAAAAATGACTGAAAAATAAAAAAAATTAACATTCAAGAAAATTTATTTTTAAAATATAATTTCACTTATGGGAAACTTTTATAATTTTATATTATGTTCCATACATATATACAGGTAAATTGATCTTGAAAACCATGGAAATTAATGCTATCAAATGATAAAATTGTACTTTATAAATCATCAAAACAGAAATAATTGAGATTATTAAAATTATAACAAAAAATTACTTTTATTAATGGTTGTTAATTAATAAATTAATGGATTTAAACTAATTATCCTGGAAGTTAACATCTATTTTAGAACACACTGAGGCATAACGTTAGAGACTTTGTCTCAATTTCCACATCATTGAGACTTACTTATTATTGTCCACCTAATCATTTTTATTTGATGTATCTTATTATCCATTGAGGTAGTTTTTTATTTTATTATATGTATAATAAATTTCCATATTCCTTTATCATATATATGATTATTTTCTTTGATCTATATCGTTTTACATATGGTGTTTATCTGAATGTTTTTTTCATTAGGGAAATATAGATGAATATATATCCTCTACTCAATATGGATATTTCTAAGTCATATTCTTCATGAATTAAACCTATTTGTGATTAATTATTTGGGATTTCAGTGATTTGTGGGTCTTATTATAAGCCCTTGATACATCTATGGGTCTCAAGAGACAATATAGTTGTGGAAAAACCTTGCATGTTTGTTTCCAAAACATAATCAGATAGTTATCTACCCAAAGACTTAATCAATCTTGATGGTATAATTCATCATTTTCCAGATACATGATGTCCAATAATTAATAATTTTCTTCATTCATCATTCATATATCTTTATACATGGGATTTAAACTATGAAAAAAAATATTTGGATGCATTTTCATTATTAATGTATTGAAATCGCGTGTTTTTCGGTTATTAACCATGCGATATTGATTATATCAAATTAATTTTGATTCACTTATTATTGACTCATTATTCTTCTATATGTAACATTTAATTAACATTTCAGATCACCCTTTTTATTTATATTCTATACATAGGTTATATAAATGATATCTCTGAATAAGTAATAATAAGTAGTTTATTTTATTTTTTTATATAATTTGATTAATTACTAATGTGATAAAGGACATATTTATGTATCTAGTTTCATAAATACTACTAAACAGATCATTTCTTGGTGATGTGACCTTTTATATATATTCCATTATTATAAAATGACCACAAACTCAAGGCTACTAGGTTTGGGGTTGTTATAGTTGGTATAATAGAATGTTTTGTAGAAACATTGAGAACAGGATTTACAAAACATTTTTTATGGAACATAACTCTAAGATAGAATTTTAGGATAAACATAGAGTAACATCATGAAATCTTGGTAATTATAGAGTAAGTGGTTAGCAAGAAAATATACCCTTGTTTGGATACTACAGGTATATATTGTTTTGGAACAAATGTACCTAGGGTTAAAAACTTTGATATATTTTCCAAGGCATAACTCTAGGTATCCTTGTACATAACAATGATTCTTATTGAAAAACTAGTTTGAAACTCCTGGTGGAACAATTTAAGATAATTTTTATTCTCATTACAAGTAATTATGATAGATTTATAGTTAAATTTGTCCCCAAATAAACCATTTTTATAATATTTTCTTTTCATAACATATCAATTTTTGTTAAGTATTTATCTAGTTTGAAATTATCCATAATGGTTCATAACCAACATTAGTGAATTCCATTTTTTAAAAATGGTTCCTAATGGAAGGAAATAAATCGATACCCACAGAAAATGTAGGGATTTCACCAATAACAAAGTCATAACATTTATTGTTGGATCTGAGAATATCAAGATCATATTAGGAAAACTTACTCATATTATAAAAATCAACCATAATAAGCCTATGTTGTATCATTTCATGCATAAGATTCGCCCATAATTTAGTGGAACTACTAATCCAGTGGTAGCTAAGTGGTGGATAAAGTCCCTTGAAATGATATTTCTAGAATTATGGTGAAATAAAAAGGAAATGTTAGAACATGTAGTTTATTGTCTCAAGGGTTATGCTGATCAATGGTGGTATTTATCCAGAATACTAATGAGGAAGAAAAAATAGAAGAAATTAATGGAGAACTTTTAAGAAAACATTCTTTGACAAATAATTCCCTCTTGAGCAAAGAATTGAAATAAAGATACAAGGTCATAGATTAATGAATATTCATGAAGATATTATTTCAATGTTTGAGGCTTCCTTTACAAGAATTTTGAGCTATCATATCTATTACATGTGTGATTAGAATGAAAATATTGAACATTTAATTTATTTTATTAAGACATGTCTCCAAAGGATACTATCTTCACAAAAAAT
The DNA here is from genome assembly GCA_963277665.1 of Viscum album. NCBI lineage: Eukaryota > Viridiplantae > Streptophyta > Magnoliopsida > Santalales > Viscaceae > Viscum > Viscum album. The sequence goes on from OY728128.1 coordinate 1,486,803,254, forward strand.
TTAATCATTTGATTAAAAAGATTTATGTTCTATGAAATAGAAGATGAATTTTTTTAGTTCTTATGTTTTCAAGGAAAATCCTAAAAAAACAGGTCTTCAGATAATCATGAAAAATGTGAAGCCTTAAAGAAGATGATGTAAATTAATCAATAACCATTATGAATAAATTGTGGGAAAAATAATCAAGGTAAATGATTGAAAGGAATGGGATTTTGTTATAGGTGTATAGAAAAGGGTTATCATGCTAATAAATGAAAGGGAAATAAAAAAATTAAATATTTTAAATGATTTAACTATTATGAAATGAGGAATTATTAAAATCAATGTCTCCAGCATTTGGGGAATCTTTCAAAGAAGAGGACAAGGGGAGATGGATAGGCTCATGCGATCAATAGAGCTAAATTGAAAGTTCCCAATGATGTGGTGGACAGTACATTAATCCCATCATAAAATTTAGACAATGCTTTATTTGATCCAGGATCATCATACTCATTTATCTATACCCAGTTTTCTAGGAAAAATAGAAATTTACCTTTTGATTTAACAAAGGATTTATCAATAAAAACTTCAAAGGGAACTATCATTGCAATAATAAATTTTTTGGATAGTCCCTTTTATAACATTCATGTGATTTAGTTGCTGACCTTATAATCATAAGCCTAATTGACATTGATAAAATCCATGGCATGGACTGGATTTCAAAATATGACATGAAATTATATTTTAAGAATAATGAAATTATAATATACGAGGAAGATATAGTACCTATTATCTTTATAGAAGATACCTCATCATCTAATTCATATTATGATCCTCCATGAGTTGCTCTATTTAATCAAATTCTTTGGTTTTAGGGGAAAAAATCTATGGATATGGAAAGTAATATTTGAATTGACAATGTTACAATTGAGAATGAATACATTGATTTATTTACTGATGAATTACCTGGGCACCCCCTAGAGAATGAATTTGAAATATCCATTTATTTAATCCATGATGCAAGAAAAATATCAAATACAACTTATAAAATGGAACTATTGAATTAGTGGATCTGATGAAAATTTTGAAGTGTTGGAGAAATAAGGTATTTATTCACACTAGTCTTTCTCTATGGGGAGACCATGTTCTATTGGTGAAAAATAATTATGGACCCTTGAGGGAAAGCATTGACTATAGAGAAATAAAAGATACTAAAATAATGAACAAGTACCCTCTCCCTCGTATTAATTATTTATTTCACCAACTCCACAAAGATCTATATTTTTTAAAGATTAACATTATTTCTGGATATCATCCATTGCATTTGAGACATCATTCTGAACATGGAATGCACAATACAAGTTTATAGTAATTCCATTTGCACTGACTAATGTATGCCCTGTTTTTATGTATCTAATGAATAGAGTGTTCGAGGAATATAAATATTTATTTGTATTGATGCTATCTAAATATATTCTAAATGCTATGAGGATCATGATAACCACTTGTATATTTTTATAAAGACTCATAAACATATATAGTTTAATGGGGAGTTTAGAACACCTGAAATCTGGTTTTTAAATTTTTCTTCTCTTGGCCATATTATCAGTAAAGATGGAATCTCACTTGATCTTACGAAAAAAGCAAACCCAGAATAGCCTGAATAAAAAAACATAATTGATCAAAGTAGTTTCATTGGTATAGATTGATACTATCAGTTTTGTTCAATATTTTTTCCTAATTGGATATCATTAATCAAGATAACATGTAAAGTGGTTATGTTCATGTTGATAAAATAATGTACCGAATTTTTTGAATAATTTATTAGAAGACTGGTCAATGCTCTAATTTTTACAATTCCATCACTAAATGATGTGTTTGTGATATACCATGATATATCAATGAATGGACTAGGTTGTTTCCATTAAAAAAAATTATAATTTTATTATTTATGAATTAACACTATTAAAGATTCATGAAAAAAATAATCTAACTCATGATCTAGAGTTAATATTTTCTCCAAAGATATATAGACACCCTCTCTGTGGAGAAATTTTTGACTTATATACATATCACAAGATTTTGAATTACATATTTACACAGGAGAAACTCAACATGAGGACAATATTATGGCTTAAGTCACTCAAATGTTATTATTGAATAATACACTACCAACCAAGAAAGAAAAATAAGCTAGCATAAGCATTAATCTGGAATGGTCATATGTTCATGGATCTATTAAACATAGAAATAATATCTGTTACGGAAGAGGAAACATCACTCATTTTATAAATTTTTCTAAACTATATTTACTATAGAATTTAAAAATATGTCAATATAATGAGAAGAATCATCAAAATAAAATTAAATTCATTGAGGATGGAAGATTGGAAGACATTGTGTATGAGTGTGGAGTTCAGAAATTTGGAAAGAAGATATGAGTTCGATCAATACCTGAGATACAAAAGGTAATTATTATATGATTTTCATATATCAAATTTCTATATAAACCTACGTATTACCAAGATGTATTGAGCTATGAGGGAAAAAAATTTTGTGGGATAACATGAGCCAGAAAATAGGTTACCATGTTTCAAGGTGTCTAGTTTTTCAACATGTGAAGTCTGGGAGACAAAATACTAGAGGATTTATGAAACCCATATATATAGCTATATCAAAATGGGATGGCTCTATTGTGAACTTTTGTATAAGAATAAAAATTAAAACTAAAAGGAATTATGCACTATGAATAATTGTTGTTCGACTTACTGAAACTACACATAGTCTTTATATAAGCAAATATTTAACTTTTTAGCACCTAAAAAGACTATATATATTTCAATTTTTAAGGCATGATAGATACCATCTTCTAATTTTGTATAATTGTTGTCCACAATTTACATAGATATTTTTGAGATTATTCAGATGTATTTGGATACTGAGGTTCATTTGAGTACTTATTATCACCACAAACTGATAGATAAACTAAAATAATTATTCAAACATTAGAATACGTGTTAAGATCATACATAATTGACATTAAAGGTATGTGGAATTAGTATTTACCTTTTGGTGGAATTTTATTACTATAATACTTTCCACTCAAGTATTAAAATGGCGCGATATAATGCATTATATAGAAAGATATTTCAACCCCTAACATGTTGGGATGATTTTGTGAGAGGAATCTCATAGACCAAGAACATATTGAATAGAAAACAACAAAATTAAAAACAAATCAAGATCATATTAATAATGATCAAAGAAGGAAAAATAGTTATGCTGACAACAATGGAATGGATTTAGAATTTCATGTGAGATATCATGAATTTCTTAATTTACCCCCATGTAAGGGAGTCTTATGGTTCCATGAGAAAGGGAAAATGAGCCCTAGGTGAATCGATAAATTTAAAATTCTAGAAATATTTGGAGCTATCAATTAAAATTTAGCAATGTTATAGTGTCGCTCAAGTATTAATGATGTTTTTCATATATTGTTGTTAAATACGTACATGTAACAACCATGGCATGTACACACCTAAGAAGAAATAGAACTAGAACCTAATTCATCTTACATTGAATAGATTATCGATATTCTTGACATAAGAGTATAGGTATTTAAGAACTAGATGGCTTAGCTGGTAATAGTTCATTGGAGAACAATAAAATAAAATAAGAAACATGTGTATACGTGGATGTTATGAAGAATAACCACCCACATCTATTTAGAGGGAACAATTTGTGAAAATTTCTATGTTGAAATGTATATAAGAGGGAAGAATATAGAACCCCATGATTTCATGATATGTATCCTTTTAAATAAATTCAATTCATTAAATAGATTACATTGTAAAAAAATTAGTTCATATAGTATAGATAATCTAGAATCATATTGAAAACACAAAACAAAAATCAATAAGGTATATTGAATTAAATAGGTGGGGTTTTCTATCATCTAATGAACATATAAAAATAAAATAGAAACTTGACATTTGGAATTGTAATGTGACCCGTGAAGATAGTAATTCATTTAGTGGAATGATAACCTCACCTACAAAATTATATATAAAATTTAGGTAGATTATAAATTTTCATATCATATAATTCTATCATAGTATATGTATATAAATGTTTAAGAAATTATTAATTAATTATTGATATTTCTATAAAAAATATTTATTTATTTTAAATTTTATAATTAATATAATAGTATAAAAAAATATTTTTTTCCAAAAATGAATCATAAATTAATATGTTTATGTCTTTTTATTTTAATATATTTTTATTAGATCATAGTTAATTTAATAAAGTGTCATAAAATTAGTCATAATTTTAAAATTGGTATTTCTTGAGTAAATTATGAATTTAATTAAAAATTAAATTTCTCATATTTAGAAAAAAAATTAAAAAAATTATTTCATTTTTTAATTCTACAAATTGAAAAATCGTTAGGGTGATTTTTTGGGATTTTTCTAAAATAGTTTAATTTTTGTTAATAGTGAAATACGATAGTTTATATTATATATAAATTATAAGTTAATTACACTATTCCATGATTTATTATTGATTTAAGAAACATTATTTAGAAAATCCCTTCATTATTTTCATTTAATTTCAGATATTTTTCAATTATTCATTTTCATGTGCCAAAATGTTAGACTAATGAATAAAATAATTATAAAAGATCCCTTTCCTCTACTATAAATACCACCCATCATAACATATTATTCTACCACATTCCATGATTGAATAATTTCCACTATTATGAAAAATAATCATCCCAATTCCCCCCCCCATGTCAAATAGCATTTTTCTCACTAAAATATCAATCCCAATTTCTTTAAGGTGGTTCTCAAGGTGGATAATTCAAAAGGTAAATGCCTCTTTCCATATCATTAATTTTTTGTCATTTAAATTTTTTTTCTTATCATATATTTATTTAGTATAATAAAAGTTTATTTATAACTGTAGAATCAAATATAAACATTCTTTTTATTATGTCAATGGAAAATCCATCATCATTTAACTTCCACTATCTATTTCCACTAAAATTGAAAACATCATATGTGAGGTGCCGATTCACTACCTTCATGGATGATGGTTGTTTTAATATATCATTCAAGGATGGTGATGAAAACATTTTTATCATTAAAAAATACTATAATGTATGTATGAATACTTATTTTATATTCTATAACTCATATATATACATAATATTAATTCATATAAAGAAAGTAGTTCATGAAAATTGAAAAAATTCCAAAAAAATCAAGATGATTAACAATAATGGTTAATCTAATGATTTATTCTCATAAAATATAACCAAATTAAATATATAACAATATAATATTCAGGATTTTAATGAATAAAAAATAATTTCAATTCGGGAAAAATATTCTCATTTTAAATAGTTTTCAAAACATATATACATTTAAATCTATAAAGACCTGGAAATTTCAAGGAAAGTTTTTTTTCTTAATTTTCTAGGGAATTTTAGAAGAACAGAGTTTCTGACGGTACCTGATTTCGAGGCCCAGTGTGGCCGGAATCATTTTCCGAAGTTTAGCTTGGGTACACTGAGTGAACGAACGAGCGGGTTTTTCTAACTTTGAACCGATGCTCAGAATCAAATTCTGAGGGCACTGATGGAATCGCAGCGCTAGTAATTTCTTAGAATAACCTTTTTCGGAGTTGTGTTTGCTCGGGTGTGGTTTTTAAATTTTGGGGTAAAGTTAAGGAATAAAATAAAAGTGGTGCAACCGATAATTTATTTTATTTTTCTTAACCTAAGTTAAGTGGATGTTGTTGGACACACAATATCCTACATACATGGTAGGATATTTGTGGGGTGAGGCCCACACAAGCCCCACCTTTTCAACTTCCACGAAAACCCGTTCTTAATTTCAGTAACGCACCTGCACCCCCCAATTAATGAAAATCAACTCATGCGTTTTTTAATATTAATCTTCTCTATTAATTGGGAGGTTTAAAATGTTACAATTAATTGAGTTAATTTTTTGAATCATTTTTGCATTTTAAAACGTTTGGCGTCAGTAATAAAATAAGGTAACCCTTATTTTATTATTGTTGGGTTGTTGTGTTGAGTTTTTGGGGAGAATAAGAGAAGTCTTGAAGTTCATCATTCTTCGTCGATGAACGTGAAGAACGTGAAGAACTCCGACCTCCGACGAAGGTCAAAAAGAATTCCATATCCTCAGAGATCGATGACGCGACACCGGAGAATCTTTTCTCCTCGACGCGATGACCCCCCTTCCGCGACGCCTTCTTCTGTGGCGTACAATTCCGTGACAAACCTCGTTCGACGACTACTCTCGAGGTATGGGTTAATTTTTTGTAAGTTTATATTCCCATGGATCCTTACTTTTAAAACAACGAACTCGGATCAACTCATCTTCATATTGATCTACAAATGATTTCCTTTGCGGGTTGGGAATATTTATTTTTGGGGAAAACTGTTTGGGTTGATTCTTTTTTTTTTCATGAAATATCCTTGTTGTTCGTTGTCTTTTGGGCCGCTTGTTACCAACTTAACGGGAGGAAGTCGGTCCGCACGAAAACGACCGACTCTCCTACCCCTATGTCATTTTGATTCGTTGCGGAACGAACAAATGAGGCGCGGTCCAACAGCACCGCAAGGACAAGAGAAAGAACGCGACGAAGAAGGGTGGCGCCGTCGCGCCGCGCCGTTGAGGCTGAACAAACCACGGCCAGAGTCGGGGCCACGGAGGCGATTGAAGACTCTGGTGGTTGATCATTGTGCACGGATTGACGAGCGAAGAAGCAGGCCGCAAGGGCGTTTTGAAACCTTCCCAGTAAACTGTGAATCTCGGGAGAACCGTTGGCGCATACTGAAGGCAAAACGGACCAACAGAGCGCATCTAGTGGTCCGCGGACGGTGCCGGCGGATGGCACCAGCCTACCACCCGTAGGCGGCGGCACCTTGGCACGCCACCAGCAGAAGCCGCCACGGCGGCTCCCACGGTTGCTTCCACAGCGTCCAGTGCAAAAGGCAGGGGGCAGCGCACCCCCGCGTTCGCTCGGCGCGCGCGGCACCTGCTGAGCCGGACCGGCCGCACCGGGTCGTGCCGCCTGCGCCGGGCCGGGCCGCGCAGGCGGGGCTGGGCCGTGCCAGTCGGGCCGGGACGTGCCCTTGTGGGCCAGACACGGACCCGGTTCGGGCCGACCCGGGGGGGGGGGGGGGGGGGGGTTGGGCTGGGCCGGGCCGGGCCCAGACCCCCATTTCTGACTGTTTTGAGTCTTTTTCCCATATCAAGGGATACATACCTCCAATCATCACACTGTCAGTTGAATAGTGATCCTTGGATCAAGGCGGTCGTTTCGGTATATTACACTCATGGTTTCTGAGAACATTGGGTTCAGCCGGTTTGGTTCGTACACGAAACAGACCGGGCCCTCGGAGCAGAAATGCTTATATGTTGAGCTCCGGACGTCCGATTGACGTGTCGTAGACTTTTTTGGTTTCCTCTTGATGAGGCAAAACTTTTGGCATACTTCTCTTGAGTTTTTAATCCAGTTGGATAGTGGCCGGGTTGGATTGTACTGAAAATCCAACCGGGGCCCTGGAACGGAAAAGCTGATAACTTTCAGATCGGATGTCCGTTTGAAGAACTGTCAGCGGAGTTGGTGTTCACATTGAGAAACGGTCCCTATGAGATTACCCTATGAGATTTTGGTGTACAGTTGAGATACGGTCGGGTTGGTTCGCACACGAAACCTACCGGGCCCCTAGGACGAAAAGGCTAGTAACTCACAGACCGAATGTCTGATTGATGAGCCGTCTGTTGCGTTTAGACCCCTATGACGAGGCGGTACTTTGAGATAATTCTTAGTGGGACATTGAGATACTTGGAGTATCGAACTGTTGCTCATGGAGTGGACCCTCCCAGAGATGAGCATGCAGAGTACGGAGACCGTGTAGCTGACTGAGACCTGACGATAGCTTGACCGACTCGACATGGAGTGAGTCGACTAGCCCAATGGACAGAGCACTACTTTGTTTGGAAGCAGACCCATGGCGGACGGAGCACTACCTATGTGACAGTGAAGACATGCGGTACTTGTCCGGAGAGTACCTCTGCAGGCTATTAGGGGGTGTGAACTACTGTGTTTGGGTGGCAAACCCCGGCGGAAGCACTACTGTGTTTGGGTGGTTGACCCGCGGTACTCAACAGGAGGAGTACCTAACCAGTCTTAGGTTAGTGAGCAGTACCTCAGAGTCGTGACAGGACCACTATACACTCTAGAGATGGGGCTTTTCAGCAGTTACGGTTTCGATAATGAAAATCCTTGTTTGAGCTAAGTCTATGATCTCTGTGTTTACCTCATATTTGAGATGGGTCACTTGATAACATAGGTATATGAATGGGCATATACCTGGGTAGTGGTTATCCGTTGATTTCTTAATATTTTTGTTTACTCATGATTGAGATGGGTTACTTGATAACTTAGGTTTATGTGTGGGCATATACCTAAGTAGAGGATATCTGTTGAGATCTTCTTTGTGGTTATACTTGTTGGTTTAGTGAGACCTTTAGTGTCTTGGGGTCCCTACTGAGTATCGTTATACTCACCCCTGCATAGTCTATGCCCGCACCTCGTTTTGTTTTTTGCAGACGACGGGCAGTGCTGACGGAGGCTGAGTGTTCGAGGACTGGATGGTACTCGGAGGTGGACCACATGACGAGTCAGTACCCGGAGGAGGACCACACGACGAGTCAGAATCTGGTGGTGAACTTCACGACGATATGACACATAGAGGAGGTTGACGGGTGAGAGCATTGTGGAGGCTATCTATACCTACCCTTTAGGTAGGATCCGAGGAGGATGACCCATGAGCCGCTTCCGTTCTTCCAGCTGTTTTTTTTTCTGTTGTAATTTTGTTCAGTTGTATCTATATGTTTAGTTGAGTTTGTATTATGGCACATTTACTTATCAGCACTTTCTTTTGTACTTAGTGTTTTACTTCCTCTTGTACTCTGTGGTGTTTTTTTACTTTTATAAACGCAATTCCTTCCCAGTTATCGTGATTCACTACAAAATAAATAGTGTTTTGCGGCGGTTTTGTGGTAGCGGTTCACAAAACCGCCGCTAAACATTTTCCGAAATACATTTCGTAGCGGTTTTTAATAAACCGCCGCTAAACCTTTGTTTTTTTTAAAAAACCCCGATCCTTCCCTACCCCGACCCCTGTTTCCCCCGACCCCGCGTGCTGCAACCCTCGCCCGCAGCCCCCCGCGACCCCCCGGCGATCCCGCGACCTCCTCCGGCGACCCCGCGTGCTACAACCCTCGCCCGCAGCCCCCCGCGACCCCCCGGCTATCCCGCGACCTCCTCCGACGACCCCGCGACCTCCTCCGGCGACCCCGCGACCTCCTCCTAAGGAAGGTATATTTTAGTTCGTTTAGGTTTCATGGTTTATTATTTTTATATCTAATGGTTCATGAATTTAGATTAGTGTACCTCATTTCTTAATGATATGTATGGTGTATTTGAATAAACCTTTTTACAGATTCAATACACTTCTTTATCCAAAGTTTATTTCTATTATACTGGAAGGGATAAACTTAGTTACTTTAGGAGTTTATAGAATTTTTTTCCAAGTGGTGTTTATTTAAATTGGACTACCTCTAAAAGGATAAAAATTAGTTGGAATCCTAATAAAATAATGTAGATATTTGATGAGTGGAGACTCTAAGAGATGTTCAATCCAGTCTATCATCCCTCTAGGATATGGGTTTTAATTTATCATGGTTTGGAACTAGATAAAATTGTTGATTCTAATTAATCCTCTGATGAGGATGAATCCCAAACTATAGATTTGGTTGTATAAGTCATAAGATATTTTGATTAAATCTAAGAAAATTATCATGTACATGAATCTCATGATATGTTAGAACTAATGAGATAATAAGTACCTTATATTCATAAAGCTCAAAAACATCCTAATGTTTTATTTGAGCCTACTGTAGTTATTTTTTTCTCATGAGAGATAAATCAATAAGAGATAATTCATCTCCTAGGAGAGATTTCAAAATTCAATGTTGTTTAGACTAATTATTACATATTCTAAAATTGATAAGTATTTTTATTCTACTATAGTGGAGAGTCCACCTATGTTTTAGATTGGTGGAGCTCACATTTTTTATTCCTTTCCTTCTGAATATGAAGCCCCAATAGATAAACATTTCATTGATTTGGGTGTATATATACCTAATAATGGGGTAAATAAGGTTGAAAAAGAGGAAAAATAAGTTGATAAGGCTAATTAAAATGATAGAAAAGATAATCATGATAACCTAGAAGGAAGTGCATAATGAGATTCTATAGTTTACACAAGGAAAGAATAATTAGTGGAGCCTAGGCTTCCTTATACATCTTTTTTTGAGAGACCAATTAGACTTGACTCTACTAAAGACCTATTGAAGATTTTGGAAACCCCGCCTTCTCATATATATTCTCCTAAGAACACTTATCGGGAAGATCATATCTATTAATCTTCTTATAGAATTGAAGTTATAGCCAGGGATGATTCTAGAGAAGAATATGGGGTCTTTTTGAAGGAAATTGAGAGACCGCATAGGGTATTCTCACTGAAAGAATAATGTAGAGATAGATTCTTGATATTATTTCTCATTATTCTAATTATGTTCATTACTTCATTACCAATTTTGATTCTACTAAAGCTAAATCTACTAAATATAAAGATTCTAGACCTTATTTAATCCCTATTTTTTACCTCAATTCTAGAGATCTCATTCATTTTAAGAATGATGTTTAGAGATGTTAAATAAAATTTTCATGTGTATCAATTTTTTTAATAATATTGATCGATGGGAAGATATAGAATATATTGTTTAGAAGGTTGTTTCTCACCATCATCTGAAGTTATTTCTCATGTTAGGCCATCAGTACCAAGAATTTCAATCATTCATAAATGAAATAGAATGTTTTAAAAGTCATGTGGAATCCCTATAAGTATATCTAAACAATATTATAGATACCATGGATGTAAGGTATCTATCCATGATTACCAACCCTTATCAACCTTATAACTATTATTTAGAGCCTCCTCCTACACCTCCAATTTTAGTTAATAAATATCTAATTAGAATGTTAGTCCATAAATAGATTCAAGATATTCTATATAATGTAAAGTATATGGAAAATCGAGTTCAAATGGATATTTATACTCATGGTGAGAAACACTTTCATTTGATTAAGGAAGAAACAAACAGGTCTACTAAGGAAAACAATATAACCAAGGGTGAAATAATATATTATCTGAAAATAATTTACACTAAATATTACCTTAAAACTCATTTTCTATAATTTGTTAGAGACTTGAAAACTCCACCTCTGGTAGTTTCTTTCAAATCTATGGTAGAGAATTTTTTTGAAAATGACTCCGCTACAAGATAATTTCTTTTTCAGAAAAAGATGTCTTTATTCAATAAATGGAGAATGGAATAAGGGTTGTAACCAATATCACAAGTCTTTTGGAACCTTATATGTAGGTTTCCAATACTCTTATGTTAGATCCTCCTACCCTACCTATACCAAGACCATATTTAGTTTCTTTTATATTCCTCCAAGAGAACCTTTTGGTCTTATAATTTCTCAACAACTTATCCATGTTATTACTATTTTCATATAAATAACCATTCTTATACCTATTTATACTCATTAGACTTATGATCCTCCTCCTGATATTCGAAAAGGGAAGGATCCCATTACCCCTTCTAAATAATTAGTTCTGCTAATTCGGATTCTGATTAGATTCGCATAGGGATAATGTTTAATCTTTTTGAAAAATTAATGAAAATTACACTTCAATCTTATTTTTGTGTCTCTTATATTTATTATTCTTTCACCCTTTATGATGTATTTTTTATAATCCCAAAGATGGAGTAATATGTGTGGAATAATAATTTTATTACAAAGGGGGAGTAAATTGTCTCAATTTTCATTGATTTATTATTTACTTTCAATTTTTTACTTATATTATATTGAGAACTCTTTAATTCTGACCTACATCAATCCAGAACTCAAGGCCCAACAGCCTCACTCCATTTCAAACATCCAAAGCACAACCCAAGAATAACCTTCATCTAAAGGTATTCAACCATCCAAAACCTGATCCAACACCCATCACCAAAACTGATACACTAATATGGTTCCTACCTGAGACCATCCAACTTGAAACTCTAGCCACACCATTAATCGATTACTTTCCTTCCATGGTTCTCAACACCATATTACTTACTTCTTCACCACAATTTTCTAGTTTTGATAACTTCACTCATCATAAAAGAGGTCAACAGAACCTCAACTCAACCATCAAAACTTCTCTAACATGTTTTCCAACTCCCAACATCCATGAAAACTCCACCCGATTCTAGCATTCATTATTTCTGCCAAAACTACCCAGATTTGTCACAATTTCACCATCCATATCTCAACCAAGGACTACTTGGTTCTTCTTCAAAACTCATTCACATTACTAGGATAAACTTATCATTTCAACATTAACTTGAGGTGCCTCGCAGCCCACCACATCCATTCCCTTTCTATCTAACTATGTCTTTCCATTCCTGCTAACTCACTCTGTTGGTTCCCAACTTCCCCTATTGGCATGTCGCCCCTCTACCCAAACACGAAGCCTACTCACTTAAGGTATACCTCCATCACCTACACACACCATATCCAAGTTCCACCTGTCCTTCCCTAAGAACCCCCAAACATGTCCCTTATAGGTTTCTATTTGGAACCTTGATTCCTCCACATCCACTCTACAGTTTTCTCCACATTTCCATGACTAACATAATTCTCTCCACCTTATGAGGGTCATTATCACTAATTTATTCAAGAAATTCAAACACCATGTCTCATGCTTCCATCACAAGATGAACCCCAAAACTTAAATGTGGCCATTTAGATTTCCCTAGAACAATAAAACAAACATTACCCATTGTGAAAATGGTTTTAGTGAATGTAGTTAACTTGATTTAAAATTCATTATGATTAGTTTCGATCACACATCAATGGGGTGTTTTTTGAGGCAACATAAATGTGTGATCTATGGTGTTATGATAAGTGTGTATCCCGATATTCTTATTGCTTCTCAATGAGGTGTTGACGCTGTCTCCTATGGACCAGACTTGTTCATTTGGTCTGAAATTGTAAATGTGGTCAATGAATCATCTTTATTATATTATGCATACTTTATGGTCAATGGTTCATGTTTATTATATTATGTTTATGTAATCTTACACTATCGTATATTTTGTGTAGGCACATTGTGATATACATGGATAAAAGCTGGATCACAATACCGAGGAACACAGCTCAATATGTTAAGGGTTTGAATGGGTTTTTAAATTTTGCAATTTCTAATCGATCCGTTGAAGGGAGAATAAGATGTCCATGTCCTAAATGTAAATTTAGAACATGGTTGAAGTGAGATGAAGTTTATGAACATTTAATACTGAAGAAATTTCCTGAGCAATATTTTTGTTGGATTTGGCATGGAGAATCAAACAATACAGAACGATTGAGGACTGATGTTAATCCACAGAATGAGGTCCGAAGTTCTTCGACAATGGAAAATGAAATGCAAAACCTCATAAATGATGCATTCTGCACTGCAAGACACCACTATGAGCATCAAAACATATCAGAACAACTAGAAGAGGGTGCTAAAAATTGCAACGTGACATGTGATGTTTCTGAGACTGTAACACAAGCAGATCAAGATTGTAACATATCATTGGATCCTCTTGATTCTGTGGAGCCAAATGTAATGGAAAACTTCAGTGAGGAAAATGCATATCATGATTTAGTTGACGATGGAAATCAAGAGTTGTATAGTGGGTGTTTGAAATATTCAAAGCTTTCATTTCTACTAAAGTTGTACCATATCAAATGTCTATGTGGAATTACAAATAAGGAAACGTCCATGTTATTGGAATTGATTCGTGATGCATTTCCTGAAGCAAAAATCCCAGAATCGTTTTATGATATGAAAAAAATTGTTAACAAGCTTGGTCTGAATTATACAAAAATACATGCGTGTCCCAATGATTGTATGCTTTACTGGGGAGAGGATTCAAGTAGACAGAATTGTAAGAAATGTTCTTCTTCTAGATTGCAGTCAAAGGGTGATGTTGGAAGTATGACTGAACATAATTTCACGGAGAAGATGAAAAGGAACACACCTGCAAAAGTTTTGCGTTACTTTCCATTGAAGCCTCGATTGCAAAGATTATTCATGTCATCAAAAACCGTTGAACACATGAAGTGTCATGCTGTAGATAATAACAATGATGGGTTAATGAGACATCCATGAGATTCCCAATCGTGGAAGACATTTGATTCATTACATCTAGATTTCTCAGCTGATCCTAGGAATGTTCGATTGGGATTGGCTGCCGATGGATTCAACCCATTTGGGACTTTGAGTACGAGTTATAGCATTTGGCCAGTTGTTTTGATCCCTTATAATCTGCCTCTGTGGATGTGTATGCAACAAACATCTTTTATCATTTCGATGATTATTCCAGGAAAACAAATGCCTGGAAATGATATTGATGTATACCTGCAGCCGTTGATTGAAGAATTGCAGGATGAGGTAATGATTTGGTGAACCCAATGGAAATCATGGATCATTTGTAGATTACTCTTCATGGGAATGTTAATCCATTTTATCATTTTCTATGGTGGAATAGTGGTTTGGAGGAGATATTTTTTGGTACATATTCAAAGATGAATGAATAATGTCATAAAGTGTTTTAATTCATTCATTTTTTTCAATGTAACTGTGTAAATCTACTTTATTGTTTGTCATAATATGAATATGGTCCCTTTAATTGGTTGGTTATGACACATGGTTATGTGTTTATTTATTTAATGATTAGTTTTGATCAAATTATTATATTATCCTTGAGAGGTTTCCCACAAGGGTTCTATTTTGGAACCATTTATATTTATTGTAACATGAGGATGATAACTGTTTTAGTGGTATCCTAGGTAATATATCCAGTTTTAATAAAACCCACCTACTTGTTTTATTGGATTTTGGATATTTCAATATGGTTTTATGAGTCATTTCACGTTGAAACATTTATGGGTTTTCTCGTAGATTCCCTATTTATTCATTCGACCACTAGTTTGATCATGTCGTCTTTTAAATTGGTCATTTTTTGTTTGTTACATCATTATGTTTCTTGTTTTCATATTGTGGTTTCTCATTCATTCACGTATTCAGTTGAGTTGGTCATGAATCCTTGTGTTCCATTATTAATTTTCTCATGTTGGTTGTATAGTCAATTATTCCATCATGAGATTTCATGATCTAAATCTTGGGTCACATGTTCCTTCATTAGTTTACATGGGTTGGTTATGATATCAATTAGTTGTTTTTTGAGGATGGTTGTGAATAAAAACAATCACTCCTATTAGTCATGTGGTAGTTCAATCAATGTATTTGTTCAGTTAGTCCCTTGATTCAGTAGGTCTATTATTTCTCTATATTTCATGTAGTTTATCACTCCATGTAGTAGCAATAACTTTTGAGGATGGTTGTGAATAAAAACAATCACTTCATTTGATTACACCGTGATATGAAGTTTGATGTTGTTTTTAGTCCCCCTCCCTTATTCCTCCATTCTCTAAATGGGTTGTGTTACTGATCCAAGCATTACCTTGGTATATATAGGCTATTACATCTCCTTCTCATTTCCATTTTTTGTGTAGAAATAATTATAGTATACTCTATTAGGGTGTCCTTAATCTCTATTGATTTTACCATTTATGAAATTATCGTGGTTTTCTCCATGTGGGTGGGTAATTGAGATAAATCAAAGAAAAAATAACTAATTGATTTTGAAATGGATTTTACGTGATCCGTGATTTCAAATATGGTTACATGATATTTGGTTTTTCATTATTATTCCACAGTATCATTCTCTTCTTCCTTGTGATTCCTGAATGTATTATTTTTCTATTTATAAAATCTTCTTTTGGATGATTATTTTAACTCATCCATCGAAAAAGGAATAATAGGTATATTTTGATAAGAATCAATTACATTGAAAATTTTGATAATTATGAAAAAACAACGAAATGAGATGATGAATTAATGTGAAATTGTCTTCATATATCTTGAAATATATTCTTCTGTACATTTGGTTGTCTGTTGTTCATCTTTTTTTGTGTGGGATTTAAGGGGTTTGAAGTATGATGGAACCAACAAGTTTGGTTTCACAATTTGTTTTTAATTGTGGACGTGTTATGGGTGAATTTGGTTCTCATAGTGAGATACATGTTTCTTGTTATGGTGTGGTTTTGTCTATGAGGGATGGTGTTTTTAATGTTGGTTTTTATTATGGTAAGAGATTTTATGGTCACTATTATGAGGATGTTGGTTTTTGTGTGTAGTGGTTTGTGGTAGTATTCTTTTAGTGATGGAATATGAAATGGTAATGATGTAATAATGTTGTAAGCTGTTGTACATTACAAATATGTGTGGATGTGATATTATGTGGGGCTGATGGGTGAGATGTGGTTGTGGTTTTGTGAAATTTAGGGCAGTGGTGGAGCAGATCCAACATATTTTTTTTTCCAGTTCAACATTTAGCGGCCGTTTTAACCGCCGCTAATGCCATACCTGTGAGCATTTAGCGGCGGTTAAAACCATCGCTAAATAACAGGGAAGCATTTAGCGGCGGTTAAAACTGCCGCTAAATGATGAACTGGGCAGAATTTAGCGGCGATTAAAACTGCCGCTAAATATATTATGTTGATATTTAGCGGCGGTATTCACCGCCGCAGAATAGGCGCATCAAACGCCTGAATTTAACGGCGGTTAAAACCGCCGCGAATAAGATACCCATATAACAGCCACTAAATGAAGAGAAACCGCCGCTAGATGACGGACCTACGACACATTTCTAAAACCGCCGCAGAATCGAAAAAACCGCCGCTAATAGATTGCCGACGCCAAACTTAGTGGCGGTTTTTGTAAACCTCAGCCACACAATATAGTGGCGGTTTAAACCACCGCTAAACCGGAAGAAAACCGCCGCTAGGACCGGCATTTGTTGTAGTGATTTACGCCTTTGGTGCTAGTCGCAAGCACCTGGCCAATGGAAGGTGGGCTTGGGTTAGTCACGGTACGGGCCCCAAGGACGGGTTGTGAAAAATTGGTATCAGAGGAGTCGGTTCTACTGCAGAACATATAACTATGATATTTGCATTCTGTGAAGTGATAGTGTTAAGAGTACCGAGTGTGGTTTCAGTTCAGGGAGTCCAGTGTTGGTGCGGGAGGCCGACGTATCCATACACAAGGACCCTGACAACTGATTTCCAACATTGTGCATGAAAACACTGATTGCGTGTGTGTTTCAAGAAGTTTTTAAAATTCAGATAAAACCATGTCAGCTCACCTGGTATAAGCGTTTGACCATGTCACGTATGATTCATTCAGGATGCCTTTCCACGGACAACCAGCTAGAGCCCATAGGGATGTGCGTACTGAGAGCCTACTGAGCGACGAGGTTTCGGTACAGGGCCCTCTTGCAGTTGAGGCACCAGCGGAGGCACCAGTGGTACTACCATACATTGGGCCACCATTTCCACCAGCCCTAGCAGTAGGCGATGCACACCACTTGAGCGCACTGCACGAGTTCCAGTTCCAGAGTTCACCCAGGTTCCGGGGAGAGACGGGCCTGCAGATGGCTGAGGATTGGCTGGAGGTTGTGATGAGAATTTTCAGGAGAGTGGGGACGCCACCAGACATCATTGTGATCCTTGCTGCCAGCCACTTTCAGGCAGAAGCAGGTAGGTGGTGGAGCCACATGATCTAGTTTTGTGATGGTATGACCTTCACACTGGAAGACTTCGAGACCTTCTTCAGGGTGGAGTTTGTAGCAGTAGCTCTGCACCCCGAGTGTGTTCAGGAGCTGCTGCCTTTGCCGCAAGATTTTTGATCAGTAGCTGATTCATCTGTGGGCAGTAGACAGATGATGCAAAGGTCCAAGAGGACCATACCAGCAGTTGGGTGACCTCCAGTTATAGGATCAGTAGTGCGGGGCACCCGAGGTGGATTCAGAGCTAGGCATGCCAGAAACGGACATTGTTTCTCCGGCGGCAGGAAGGGTCACATGGCAGGTGACTGTCCGACCCCCCCGCATAGTCGATCCACAGACGTTGGAGGATCCACCAAGGTAGAAGCAGCGGCAGGTGCTTGAGCAACAACCGGGCAGTGGACAAGGCAGTAGAGCTCCGGGAGCAGGTGGATAAGAGCGAAACTAGTGGATACATCCATTGTACTTCTAGTTCCATATTGTTGTTGTATTCGTGTCTTTTTACTATGAGATGCAATAATAAAAGACACTTATATTTGTGAAGTTTTCATTCATGTCCTTTTATTTGGTTGATACTGAGTGGTCCTGGTTAAAAACTGTTGACTTGACCCTCACTTTCGAGATTTCTACTGGAGGAGACCCAGTGACCTCACACTAATTCCGACAGTGTGACTCAACCCTTGGAGGCAAGAGTGATAGTTGGATCTCTTGGTAGTTACATCGAGGCCTTACGACGTCATACATGGCATGAATGCATCATTCATGTCAGGATTGATGGTATTAGGAAATTGGTGTGGTTCAACCGGGGGATGAGTCCAATTTTCTCTTTTCGGCAAGGGAGAAATCATAGCATCTCTTTCAGATCGCAGGCAAAGAAGGTGCAGATCATCCCGGAGCAGATGAAGACTGCACAATGTAGTAAGAAACAGGAAACCGGCGCCAGTCTTAGAGACTCGGGCATGTTAAATGTTTCAATAAGAGGAATCATAAAGGAGATATGAGTCTGCGAAGTAGCAGACGTGGAAGCAGATCTAGGAGAGCTGTATGAGGTTGTGTACATTTTAACATGCTACAACCACCCGCCTCAGTTGTCCCCACCAGGCTTAGGGAGTTGGATGGCGGTCGAAGAGTGCGGCTGCATGCGGTCAAGGAGTGTGACTCAATGGCTCTACGAATGATTCGAGGGACAGTCTGTGTCCACTACTAGCTGCCGCAGTAACAGACTTTGATATGAATCATTACTTCCTTCCAAAAATCTTGTCCTAGACCTAGAGTTTTCGGTAAGCCGTAGACTTGACCCTCACGTCTGGAGATACATTGGGAGAATACTCGATAATTACACTTACACCGACGGTGTGGTCAGACCCTTGAGGCGAGAGTTTCAGTTGGAATCTCTTGGTGGCAGCATCGAGGCCTTAAAATATTGGTTTGAGAATGGACTGGGCAATCATAGTTCATACAAAAATTGACGATATAAGGAAAAATTTTTGTGATTTAACTATGATTTTAGGATGGGTTTTCCGTGGTTAGTGAAAAGGAATCCCTAGGTAGCACAGGATACACTCATGCACAGGAGGGTGTGACCCATAAATCTTGAGTAGGTCAACCTTACCCTCGTGGCAGTAGTCGTTTTGAGTTTCAGTTCTAATAGGAATTGGAGACCTCTAGAATTCAAGGATGACGATCACGTCCTTATACGGGACTCAGATCGATGAGGTTTACAGAGATGTGGACAAGGCAAAAAGTTATCTCCGAGGTTAAATGGACCTTTCTAGGTCCTCAGCTAGGTAGGCGAGGGGGTTTACCACTTGCCCCATCCACCTCAGTTGCACCAGGTGCATGACGACTTCCAAATATCTCAACTGAGGAGATACGTGCTCGACCCTTCGCACATCATCGAACTCAGGGAGTTGGAAGTCGATGACAGGGCGACATACGCAGAAATTCCAATGGGGATCGAGGATCGACAGGAGCGGATCCAACGAGGATGGTCGATTCCTCAGGTTCGCATTCACTAGAAGTGCGGGAACCTCCAGGTAAGCACATGGGAGCGGAAGGCTCAGATGCGTGCTCAGTACATCTTTTGTATCCCTAGTTTGTGCTAAACCTTTATGAGGACGTAAAGCCCTGAGGTGAGAGTAATGTAAAGACCCGGAAATTTGAAGGAAATTTTTTTTCTTAATTTTCTTTGGAATATTACAAGAACGCAGTTTCTGACAGCACCTGATTCTGAGGCCCAGTGTGCTCAGAATCATTTTCCAAAGTTTAGCTCGGGTATGTTCAGTGAACAAACGAGCGGGTTTTTCTAACATTTGAACCGGTGCTCGGAATCGAATTCTGAGGGCACCGATGTAATTACAGCACCAGTAATTGCTTAGAAACACCTTTTCTGGAGTTTTGTTTTCTCGGGTGTGGTTTTCATTTATTGGGGTACAGTTAAGGAATAAAATAAAAGTGGTGCAACCAATATTTTATTTTATTCATCTTAACCTAAGTTAAGTGGATGATGTGGGACCCAAAATATCCTACCCACTTGGTAGGATATATGTGGGGTGGGGCCCACACGAGCCCCACCTTTTCAACTTCCACGAAACCCCCTTTGTAATTTCAGTAATGCCCCCGCACCCCCCCCCCAATTAATAAAAGTCAACTCGTGTGTTTTTTTTTAATATTAAACGCCTCTATTAATTCGGGGGTTTAAAATGTTGTAATTAATTGAGTTAATTTTTTGATTCGTTTTTCATTTTTAAAACATTTGGCGTGAGTAATAAAATAAGTTAAGCCTTATTTTATTTTTGTTAGGTTGTTGTGTTGAGTTTTTGGGGAGAATAAGAGAAGTCATGAAGTTCTTCGTTCTTCGTCGAAGAACGCAAAGAACGTGAAAAACGCCGACCTCCGACGAAGGTCCACAAGAACGCCGGATCTCGGAGATCGATGACACGACACCGATGAATCTTTTCTCCGTGACGTGACAATCCCCCTTCTGAGACGCCTTCTTCATCGGTGTGAAATTCCGCGACAAACCTCGTTCGATGACTACGCTCGAGGTAGGGGTTAATTTTGTGTATGTTTATATTCCCATGGTTCCTTCCTTTTAAAACAAAGAACTCGGATCAACTCATCCTCAAGATGATCTGCGAATGATTTCTTTTGCGGGTTGGGAATATTTAGTTTCGGGGAAAAATGTTTGGGTTGATTCTTTTTTTGTTCGTGAAAAATCTTTGTTGTTCTTTATCTTTTGGGCCGCTTGTTACCAACTTAACTGGAGGAGGTTGGACCGCACGAACATAGCCGACTCTCCTCCCCCTTTGTTGTTTTGATTCATTGTGGCACAAACATAGGCGGCGTGGTGCGACGGCACCACGCGGACATGAGAAAGAATGCGGCGAAGAAGCGCGGCGCCGTCGCGCCGCCCTGTTGAGGCCGAATGAACCGCGGCCGGAGTCGGGGCCGCGGAGGCGATTGAAGACTCCGCTGGTTGATCTTTGTGCGCGGATTGACGAGCAACAAAGCAGGCCACATGGGCATTTTGAAACATTCGCAGTAAATTGCGAATCCCGGGAGAACCACCGGCACAGACGGTGGGCAAAACGGACCACCAAAGCGCGTCGGGTGATCCGCGGAAGGTGCTGCCGGCACCGGCCGGCCGCCCGATAGCGGCGGCGCACGCCATTTCCGGTGAAAAGGGCCAGGGGCAGCACCCCCCGCGTCTGCTCAGCGCGCGCAGAACCCGTTAAGCCGGACCGGCCGCACAAGGCCGGGCTGCGCCAGCCGGGCCGGACCACGCTCTGATGGGTCGGATCCGGACCCGGGTCGGGTCGACCCGGTTCGGGCCATCCCCGGGGGGTTGCGTCGGGCCGGGCCGGGCTGAGACCCCCATTTCTGACTTTTTTCAGTATTTTGTCCATGTCTTGGGGTACGGATGTCCAATCGCCACACCGTTAGTTGAGTAGTGATACTTGGAATGAGGTGATCCTTTCGGTATATTACACATAGGGGTTCAGAGAACTTTGGGTTCGGCCAGGTTGGTTCGCACATGAAACCAACTAGGCCCTCGAAGCGGAAATGCTTATATCTTGAGCTCCGGACGTCCAATTGACGTGTCGTCGACTTTTTTGGTTTCCTCTTGATGAGACAGAACTTTTGGCATACTTCTCCTGAGTTTTGGATGTAGTTGGATTGTGGCTGGGATGGATTGTACCAAAATTCTAACAGGGCCCCTGGAATGGAAAAGCTGATATCTTTCAGACCGGACGTCTGTTTGACAAACCATCAGAAGAATTAGTGTACACTTTGAGAAACGGTCCCTATGATATTTTACAATGAGAGTTCAGGGTACAGTTGAGATACGGCCGGGTTGGTTCACACACGAAACCAACCGGCCCTCTGGGACGAAAAGGTTAATAACTCACAGACCGGTCGTCCGATTGACGCGACGTCTGTTGCGTTGAGACCCCTATGACGAGGCGGTCCATTGAGATACTTCTTTGTGGCACTTTGAGATACTTGTATTATCGACCTGTAACTCGTGGAGAGAACCCTCCCAGAGACGAGCGTGCGGAGTACGAAGACCGTGTAGCCGACTGAGACCTGGCGACTGTTTGACCGACACAACTTGGAGTGAGTTGACTAGCCCAGTGGACGAAGCAATACTTTGTTTGGATTCAGACCCCGGGAGGATGGAGCACTAACTGTGTGACAGTGCAGAACTGCGGTACTCATCCGGAGAGTACCTCGGCATGCTATTAGGGGGTGTGCACTACTCTGTTTGGGTGGCATACCCCGGCGGGAAGCAATACTCTGTTTGGGTTGCTGACCCGTGGTACTCGACAGGAGGAGTACCTCAGCAGTCTTAGGTTAGTGAGCAGTACCTCGGAGTCGTGACAGGACCACAATACACTCTAGAGACGGGGCTCTTCAGTAGTTACGGTTTCGATAATGAAAATCCTGGTTTGAGTTGAGTCTATGATCTTTGTGTTTACCTCATATTTGAGATGGGTCACTTGATAACTTAGGTATATGTATGGGAATATACCTAGGTTGTGGTTATCCGTTGATTTCTTAATCTTTTTGTTTCCACATGATTGAGATGGGTTACTTGATAACTTAGGTATATGTATGGGAATATACCTAAGTAGAGGATATCTGTTGAGATCTTATTTTTGGGTATCCTTGTTGGTTTAGTGAGACCTCTAGGGTCTCAGGGTCCTTACTGAGTATCATTATACTCACCCCTGCACGGGCTATGCCCGCACCTCGTTGTGTTGGTTGCAGATGACGGGCAGTGTTGACGGAGGCCAAGTGTTCGAGGACTGGATGGTACCCGGAGGTGGACCACACGATGAGTCAGTACACGGAGGTGGACCACACGACGAGTCAGTATCCGGAGGTGGACTTCACGACGAGATGACACACGGAGGAGGTTGACGGAGGAGAGCGTTGTGGAGGCTATCTATACCTACCCTTCAGGTAGGATCTGGGGAGGATGACCCAGGTGTTGGAACCAGGGTCTTCAAAGCATGATTTGTTATATGGTTTGTGTTTGTTGTCAATCCTCAGTGGAAGTTCAGGGTGTGCACCAACAAAGCGATTATACCGTTCAAGAAGAAAACAGTAGTGAAGGTGGCGCTGTTTCCCAGTGTTTGCCAAATTTTTGGGCCTAAAAGTCGGCCAATAAAGTAAAGTGTTTTTGGAAAAGGTACTTGCACGCCGTGGTCTTGGAGGATAAAAGACTTGCGCGCCATATGTTTTTGAGGATCAGAACATCAAAATTTGGCTAAGGAAAGAAGGTCGCGCAAGTGTCGGTTGGGTCGCGGAAGTGAGTTGCGCGACAGAGTTTATTGAAGACAAGACTTGCGCGCCGTCGAGGGACTTGCGCGCCGCCGCGTAGGGTGTCTAGTTTTCCTATAAATACTGGACCACCCCTCCTCATTTCTAATAGAGTTCAAGGCCGAGAGATTGCTCGAGCTCTCGTCGCGCAGGTGGTTGAGTCGCGCAGGTGGTTGTTTTGTCGCGCAAGTAGAGCTTGCGCGCCGGTTTTTGGTTGTGCGCCCAAGGCGGTTTGGAAGAGAATGGAAGTGGACCGCGCAAGTTTGTAGTTGGGGAAGGAAGAGTCGCGCATGTGTGTTGATGACACTTGCGCGCCAGTTTGGACTTGCGCGCCGTAGTGGGACTTGTGCGTCTGTCTTGGAGAAGTGCGCCTGGTTTTGCTGAAGCCCACCGGCGTGTTTGGAGCGGCACAAAAGCTGAGAGACTACTCGGTACATTCGAGGAAAAGTGATATTCTTCTTCTGGTGAGAATCGGACTTCAATAGAGCATCTACATACAACAAAGGATGCACTCTTATGCAAATGAAGAAGAGACCCTCACGTCTATAAACTGAGTGGGACTTCACCAACGGCAGTGAGCCAGGGGAGTCAACGGGAGTGACCCGAGGGAAGTAGTTTGCTATCCCTGAACCTTTGTAAAGGCAGTGAGCCTGGGACAGAGCGACTGTACCCGAACTTTTGTAATCTACAGCTGGTGAAGCATAGTGGATTTTGGCGACCGACAACCTGTCGGCGTATGCTCCTTGGACGTCGCCCTTAGTGGTGAACCAAGTAAAAATGGTTGTGTCTTCTCTGTGTTTGTGAATGTTTTCTTTCTGTTCATAATCTTCATACAGGTTCAACAAGTTCCTACCAACGTGGGAACAAGATCCATCACATTAAAAGAAAAACTGGTCACCCTGATTCACCCCTCCCCTCTCAGGGTGTCCCGGGGTCCTTCACCAGGTGCCGCTTCCGTTATTTCAGCTGTTGTCTTTTTCTATTGTACTTTGGTTCATTTGTAGCTGTACTTTCACTTGGGTTTGTATTCTGGCCCATTTACTTTTCATCACTTTCTTTTGTACATAGTGTTTTACTTCTGCTTGTAGTCTGTGGTGTTTTGTTTACTTTTATAAAGGAAATGCCTTCCCATTTATCGGGATTTACGCCTTTGGTGCTAGTCTCCTGCCCCTGGTCTATGGAAGGCGGGCTTGGGGTAGTCACGGCAAGGGCCCCAAGGACGGGTCATTACAAATTTGTATCAGAGGAGTCGGTTCTACCGTAGAACATATATCTCTGATATCTTATTTCTGTGAAGCGATAGTGTTAAGAGTACCGAGTGTGGTTTCAGTTCAGGGAGTCCAGTTTGGTGCGGGCGGCCGACGTATCCATACACCAGGACCCTGACAACTGATTTCCGACTTTGTGCATCAAAACATTGATTGCGTGTGTGTTTCCGGAAGTTTTTAAAAGTCAGATCAAACCAGGTCAGCTCACCAGGTATAATTGTTTGACCGTGTCACGTATGATTCTTTTTGGATGCCTTTCCACAGAAGACCAGCTAGATCCCAGAGGGATGTGCGTACTGACAGCCTGCCGAGCGACGAGGCAGTGGTGAGAGTCTTCAGGCTAGTGGGGATGGCAGCAGACTTCTTGGTGATCCTTGCTACCAGCCTCCTTCAAGTAGCAGCAGGTAGGTGGTAGAGTCTCTTGTTCTAGTTTTTTGATGGGATGACCTTCACATGGGAAGTCTTCGATACCTTCTTCAGGGTGGAGTTTGTTCTAGTATCTCTTCACCCTGAGCGTGTTCAGGAGCTGCTGCCATTGCCGCATGATTTTCGATCAGTAGCCGAGTCATCTATGGGCAGTAAACAAATGATGCAGAGGTCCAAGAGGACCAGACCAGCAGGTGGGCGACCTCGGGTTATAGGATTAGTAGTGCGGGGAACCCGGGGTGGAGTCAGAGCTAGGCGTGCCAGAAACAGACATTGTTTCTCCTGCGGCAGGAAGGGTCACATGGAACATGACTGTCCGACACCCCGCACAGTCGATCCGCAGGCGTTGGAGGATCCACCAAGGCAGAAGCACCGATGGGTGCTTGAGAAACAGCCGAGCAGTGGACAAGGCAGCAGAGCTCCGAGAGAAGGTGGATAGGAGCAGAACTAGTGGATACATCACTTTTACTAGTAGTTCCATATTGTGGTTGTATTCGTGTCTTTGTACTATGAGCTGGAATAATAAAAAGACACTTATCTTTGTGATTTTTTCTTTCTTGTCCTTTTGTTTGGTTGATACTGAGTGGTCCTGGTTAAAAACTATTGACATGACCCTCACATTCATGATTTCTACTGGAGGAGATCTAGTGACCTCATATTGATGCTGACGGTGTGACTTGACCCCTGGAGGCAAGAGTGACAGTTGGATCTCTTGGTAGTTACATCGAGGCCTTACGCGTCATCCATCAAATGAATGCATCATTCATGTCAGGATTGACTATATTTG
The DNA here is from genome assembly GCA_963277665.1 of Viscum album. Classification (NCBI taxonomy): domain Eukaryota; kingdom Viridiplantae; phylum Streptophyta; class Magnoliopsida; order Santalales; family Viscaceae; genus Viscum; species Viscum album. The sequence goes on from OY728128.1 coordinate 1,486,829,446, forward strand.
GCAATGGGTGTGGTTCATCCGGGGGATGAGACCGAGTTTCTCTTTTCGGCAAGGGAGAAATCCTAGCAGCTCTTTCAGATCGTAGGCAAAGAAGATGCAGATCATCCAGGAGCAGATGAAGACTGCACAGTGCAGTATGAAACAGGAAACTGGTGCCAGTCGTAGAGACTCAGGCATTTTAAATGTTTCAATAAGAGGAATCTTAAAGGAGAGATGAGTCTGCAAAGCAGCAGACGTGGAGGCAGAGCTAGGAGAGCATAATGAGGTGGTGTACATTTTAACATGCTACAACCACCCTCCATAGTTTTCCCCGCCAGGATGAGGGAGAGGGAGGGCAGTGGAAGAGTGCGGCTGTATGCGGTTAAGGAGTGTGACCCAATGGCTCTATGAATGATTCGAGGGATAGTCTGTTTCTACTACTAGCTTCCGTAGTAACAAACATTGATATGAATCATTCCTTACTTCCACAAATCTTGTCCCATACCTAGAGTTTCCGGTAAGCAGTAGACTTGACCCTCACATCTAGAGATACCTTGGGAGAAGACTCGATAATCACACTTACACTGATGGTGTGGTCAAACCCTCGAGGTGAGAGTTTTGGTTGGAATATGATGGTGGCAGTGTCGAGGCCTTACGACGTTGGTTTGAGTATGGACTGGGCAATCATAGTTCATAAACAAATTGACGTTATTAGGCAAACAGGTTGTGGTTTAACTACGACGTCGGAATGGGTTTTCCTTGGTCGGCGAAAAGGAAACCCCATGCAGCATATTATAAACTCATGCACAGGAGGGTGCGACCGATCACTCTTGAGTCAGTCAACCTTACCCTTATGGCAGCAGTAGTTTTGAGTTTCAGTTCTAATAGGAATTTGAGACATCTAGAGTTCGAGAAAGACGATCACGTCCTTATACGGGTCTCACCTAGACGAGGTTTACGGAGATGTGGCCAAGGTGGAAAGTTATCTCCGAGGTTCAATGGGACTTTCTAGGTCCTCAACTGGGTAAGCGAGGGGGTTTACCGCGTGACCTGTCCACCTCAGTTGCACTAGGTGCACGACGACTTCCACGTATCACAACTGAGGAGATACGTTCTCGACCCTTCTCACATCATCGACCTCAGGGAGTTAGACGTTGATGATAGGGCAACATACATAGATATTCTATTGGGGATCGAGGATTGAGAAGAGTGGATCCTATGATGACGGTCAATTCCTCGGGTGCGATTTCACTAGTAGTGCGGGAACCTCCAGGTAAGCACATGGGAGCAGAAGGTTCAGATGCGTGCTCAGTACCGCTTTTGTATCCCCAATTTGTGCTAAAGCTTTATGGGGACGTAAAACCTGAGGTGGGAGTTGTGTAAAGACCCAGAAATTTTGAAGAATTTTTTTTTCTTAATTTTCCTGGGAATTTTACAAGAATGCAGTTTCTGACGGAACCTGATTCTGAGGCCTGGTGTGCCCAGAATCTTTTTCCGAAGTATAGCTCAGGTACGTTCAGTGAACGAACGAGTGGGTTTTTCTAATTTTTGAACCAGTGCTCGGAATCGAATTCGAGGGAATCGATGGAATCACAGCGCCAGTAATTGCTTAGAAATACCTTTTTCGGAGATTTGTTTGCTCGGGTGTGGTTTTTATTTTTTGCGGTAATGTTAAGGAATAAAATAAAAGTGGTGCAACTGATCTATTATTTTATTTTGCTTAACCTAAGTAAAGTGGATGATGTGGGACCCACAATATCCTACCCATATTGTAGGATATTTGTGGGGTGGGGCCCACACGATCCCCACCTTTTCAATATCCACGAACCCCCCTTCTTAATTTCAGTAACGCTCCCGCACCCCCCAATTAATGAAAGTCAAATCGTGCATTTTTTTTAAATATTAAACGCCTCTATTAATTGGGTGGTTTAAAATGTTACAATTAATTGAGTTAATTGTTTGATTCATATTTGAATTTTAAAACGATTTTCGTGAGTAATAAAATAAGGTAACCATTATTTTATTATTGTTGGGTTGTTGTGTTGAGTTTTTTCGGAGAATATGAGAAGTCTTGAAGTTCTTCGTTCTTCGTCGAAAAACGCGAAGAATGCGAACAACGCGAAGAACACCGACCTCCGATGAAGGTCGAAAAGAACGCCGGATTGTCGGAGATCGACGACACGACGCCGGCGAATCCTTTCTCCGCGAGGCAAAGATCCCCATTCCGCGACGCCTTCTTCCACATCATGCAATTACACGACAAACCTCGTTTGAAAACTACGCTCGAGGTAGGGGCTAATTTTGTGTAAGTGTATATTCTCGTGGTTCCTTCCTTTTAAAACACAAAACTAGGATAAACTCATCTTCAAGTTAATCGGCGAATGATTTCTTTTACTGGTTGGGAATATTTATTTTCAGGGAAAGCTGTTTGGGTTGATTCCTTTTTTATTTGTGAAAAATCCTTGTTGTTCTTCGTCTTTTGGGCCGCTTGTTACCAACATAACGGGAGGAGGTCGGACCGCACGAACACGACCGACTCTCCTACCCCTTTGTTGATTAGATTCATTTTGGTTTGAACAAAGGTGGAGCGGTGCAATGGCACCGCGCAGAAACGAGAAAGAACATGACGAAGAGGGGCGGCGCCGTCGCGCCACGCCGTTGAGGCCGAACAAACTGCGACCAGAGTCGGGGCCGCGGAGGCGATTGAAGACTCCGCTAGTTGATCGTTGTGCGCGGATTAACGAGCGATGAAGTAGGACACAATGGATTTTTGAAACCTTCGTAGTAAACTACGGATCCCAGGAGAACCACCGGCGTAGACGGTGGGAAAAACGGAAAACCGCAGAACGTCCGGTGGTCCGCGGAAGGTGCTGCTGGCGCGCCACGCCGGCGCAGCAGCGGCCGGCAGCGGCCGACAGCCCGGAGGCGCCGGTGCCCCGGCGCGCCACTGGCATAAGCTTCCGCAGCGGCGGGATGACCGAATCCCACAGCTGCGTGGGATCTGGGGAAGACGCGGCGGCTCGTGCCGCTTCCGGTGCAATGTGCCTGGGGCAGCGCACCCCCGCGTCTGCTCAACGCGTGCGACACCCGTTTAGCCAGACCGGCTGCACCGTGCCTCGCCAGTTGGGCCGGCCACGCCATTCGGTCTGGGCCACGCTCTGATGGGCCAGATCTAGACCCAGATCAGGTCGACCGGGTTCGGGCCATCCTAGGGGGGTTGGGTCGGGCCGGGTCGGGCCGGGCCGAGACCCCCATTTCAGACTGTTTTCAGTATTTTGTCCATTTCTTGGGGTACGAACCTCTAATCACTGCACCGTCAGTTTAGTATTGATCCTTGGAACGAGGCAATCCTATTGGTATATTACACATAGGGTTTCAGAGAACATTGGGTTCGGCCGGGTTGGTTCGCACATGAAACCAACCGGGCCCTCGGAGCGGAAACGCTTATATCTTGAGCTCTGGACGTCTGATTGATGTGCCGTAGACTTTGTTGGTTTCCTCTTGATGAGATAGAAATTTTGGAATACTTCTCCAGAGTTTTGGAGGCAGTTGGATTATGGCTAGGTTGGATTGTACTGAAAATCCAATAGGGCCCCTGGAACAGAAAAGCTGATAACTTTCAGACCGGACGTCCGTTTGACAAACCGTCAGCGGCGTTAGTGTTCAATTTGAGAAACAGTCCCTATGATTTTACCCTATGAGAGTTAGGGGTATAGTTGAGATACGTCCGTGTTGGTTCACACGCAAAACCAACCGGCCTAGTTGGACGAAAAGGCTAGTAACTCACAGACCAGATGTCCGATTGACGCACTGTCTATTGTGTTAAGACCATTATGACAAGGCGGTCCATTGAGATACTTCTTCATGGGACTTTGACATACATGGAGTATTGACCTGTAGCTCATGGAGAGAACCCTCCCAGAGACGAGCATGCGGAGTGCGGAGACCGTGTAGCCGACTGAGACCTGATGACTGCTTGACCGACTCGACTTGGAGTGAGTCGACTAGCCCAGTCGACGGAGCACTACTTTGTTTGGATGCAGTCCCCGGGATGATGGAGCACTAACTGTGTGACAGTGCAGAACCGTGGTACTTGTCCGAAGAGTACCTCTGTAGGCTATTAGGGGGTGTGCACTACTCTGTTTGGGTGGCATAGCCTGGTGGGAAGCACTACTGTGTTTGGGTTACTGACCTGCGATACTCGATAGGAGGAGTACCTCAGCAGTCTTAGGTTAGTGAGAAGTACCTCAGAGTCGTGACAAGACCACTGTAAAGTCTAGATATGGGGCTCTTCAGCAGTTACGGTTTTGATAATGAAAATCCTGGTTTGAGCTGAGTATATGACCTTTTTTTTCCTCATATTTGAGATGGGTCACTTGATAACTTAGGTATATGTATGGGCATATACCTGGGTAGTGGTTATCTGTTGATTTCTTAATCTTTGTGTTTCCTCATGATTGAGATGGGTTACTTGATAACTTAGGTATATGTATGGGAATATACCTAAGTAGAGGTTATCTGTTGAGATATTATTTATGGTTATCCTTGTTGGTGTAGTGAGACCTTGAGGGTCTCAGGGTCTCTACTGAGTATCGTTATACTCACCCCTTCACGGGCTATGCCCGCACCTCGTTGTGTTGGTTGCAGATGACGGGCAGTGCTAACGGAGGCCAAGTGTTCGAGGATTGGATAGTACCCGGAGGTGGACCACATGACGAGTTAGTACCCGGAGGTAGACCACACGACGAGTCAGTATCCGGAGGTGGACTTCACGACGAGACAACACACGAAGGTGTTTGATGGGCGAGAGGGTTGTGGAGGCTATCTATACCTACCCTTCAGGTAGGATCCGAGGAGGATGACCCAGGTGCCGCTTCCGTTCTTCCAGCTGTTGTCTTTGTTCTGTTGTACATTGGTTTAGTTGTAGCTGTAATTTCACTTGGGTTTGTATTCTAGACCATTTAAATTTCAGCACTTTCTTTTGTACTTAGTGTTTTACTTCCGCTTGTACTCTGTGGTGTTTTGTTAACTTTTATAAAGGCAATGCCTTTCCAGTTATCGGTATTTAATCCTTTGGTGATAGTCTCCATCCCCTGGCCTATGGAAGGAGGGCTTGGGGTAGTCATGGAATGGGCCCCGAGGACGGGTCGTTACAAATTGGTATCAGAGGAGTCGGTTCTACCGTAGAACATATATCTCTGATATTTTCTTTCTGTGAAGCGATAATGTTAAGAGTACTGAGTGTGGTTTCAGTTCAGGTGGTCCAGTTTCGTGTAGGCGGCCGACGTATCCATACACCAGGACCCTGATAACTGATTTCCGACTTTTTGCATGAAAACACTGATTGTGTGTGTGTTTCCAGAAGATTTTAAAAGTCAGATCAAACCAGGTCAGCTCATCAGGTATAATCGTTTGACCGTGTCACGTATGGTTCTTTTTGGATGCCTTTCCACAGACGACCAGCTAGAGCCCAGAGGGATGTGCGTACTGGTAGCCTGCCGAGCGATGAGGCTTCAGTACAGGGCCTCTTGTAGTTGAGGCACCAGCGGTACTACCATACGTTGGGCCACCGATGCCACCAGCCCCAGTAGTAGGCGATGCATGCCACTTGAGTGCGCTGCACGAGTTCCAGCGAAAGAGGCCACCCAGGATCCGGGGAGAGACGGACCTGAAGGCGTCTGAGGATTAGCTGGAGGCTGTGGTGAGAGTCTTCAGGCTAGTGGGGATGCCAGAAGACTTCTTGGTGATCCTTGCTGCCAGCCTCCTTCAGGTAGCAGCAGGTAGGTGGTGGACTCGCTTGTTCTAGTTTTGCGATGGGATGACCTTAACATGGGTAGACTTCGAGACCTTCTTCAGGGTGGAGTTTATTCCAGAAGCTCTTCACCCCGAGCATGTTCAGGAGCTTCTTCCATTGCCTCACGATTTTCGATCAGTAGTCGAGTCATCTGTGGGTAGTAGACAGATGATGCAGAGGTCCAAGAGGACCAGACCAGCAGGTGGGCGGCCTCGAGTTATAGGATCAGTAGTGTGGGGCACCCGGGATGGAGTCGGAGCCAGGCGTGCAAGAAACATACATTGTTTCTCATGCGACAGGAAGGGTCACATGGCACGTGACTTTCCGACCCCCCACACAGTCGATCTGCAGGTGTTGGAGGATCCACCGAGGCAGAAGCAGCGGTGGGTGCTTGAGAAATAGTCGGGCAGTGGACAAGGCAGCAGAGCTCTGAGAGAAGGTAGACAGGAGCAGAACTAGTGGATACGTCACATTTACTAGTAGTTCCATATTGTTGTTGTATTCATGTCTTTGTACTATGAGCGGTAATAATAAAAAGTCACTTATCATTGTCATTTTTTCTTTTCTGTACTTTTGTTTGGTTGATACTAAGTGGCCCTGGTTAAAAACTATTGACTTGACCCTCACGTTCGTGATTTCTACTGGAGGAGACCTAGTGACCTCACACTGATGCCGACAGTATGACTCGACCCCTAGAGACCAGAGTGACAGTTGGATCCCTTGGTAGTTACATCGAGGCCTTACGACATCATCCATGGCATGAATGCATCATTCATGTCAGGATTGACTGTATTAGACAATGGGTGTGGTTCATCCGAGGGATGAGACAGAGTTTCTCTTTTCAGCAAGGGATAAATCTTAGCAGCTCTTTCAGATCGTAGGCAAAGAAGATGGAGATCATCCAGGAGAAGATGAAGACTGCACAGTGCAGTAAGAAACAGGAAACCGGTGCCAGTCGTAGAGACTTGGGAATTTTAAATGTTTCAATAAGAGGAAGCTTATAGGAGAGATGAGTGTACGAAGCAGCAGACGTGGAGGCAGAGCTAGGAGAGCAGCATGAGGTGGTGTACATTTTAACATGCTACAACCACCCTCCATAGTTGTCCCCGCCAGGCTTAGGGAGGTGGAGGACGGTGGAAGAGTGCAGCTTCATGCGGTCATGGAGTGCGACACAATGGCTCTAAGAATGATTCGAGGGATAGTCTGTGTCCACTAATAGCTTCCATAGTAACAGACGTTGATATGGATCATTCCTTCCTTCCACAAATCTTGTCCAAGACCTGAAGTTTCCGGTAAGCGGTAGACTTGACCCTAACATCTAGAGATACCTTGGGAGAAGACTCGATAATCACACTTATGCCGACGGTGTGGTTAAACCCTCGAGGTGAGAGTTTCGGTTGGAATCTATTGGTGGCAGCGTCAAGGCCTTACGAAGTTGGTTTTAGTATGGACTGGGCAATCATATTTCACACACAAATTGACGGTATTAGGCAAATATGTTGTGGTTTAACTACGACATCGGGATGGGTTTTCCATGGTCAGCAAAAAGGAAACCCCATGCAGCACAGTATAAACTCATCCAAAGGAGGGTGCGACCGATCACTCTTGAGTCGGTCAACCTTACCCTTATGGCAGCAGTCATTTTGAGTTTCAGTTCTAACAGGAATTTGAGACCTCTAGAGTTCGAGAATGACGATCACATCCTTATACGGGTCTCACCTAGACGAGGTTTACGGAGATGTGGCCAAGGCAGCAAGTTATCTCTGAGGTTCAATGGGCCTTTTTTAGCCTTCAGCTGGGTAGGCGAGGGGGTTTACCGCTTGACCCGTCCACCTCAGTTGCACCAGGTGCACGACGACTTCCACTTATCACAACTGAGGAGATACGTGCTCGACCGTTCGCACATCATCAACCTCAGGGAGTTGGACGTTGATGACAGGGTGACATACACAGAGATTCCAGTGGGGATCGAGGATTGATAGGAGATGAACCTACAATGGCGGCCTATTTCTTAGGTGCGCTTTCACTAGTAGTGCGGGAACCTCCAGGTAAGCACATGGGAGCAGAAGGCTCAAATGTGTGCTCAGTACCACTTTTGTATCCCTAGTTTGTGCTAAAGCATTATGAGGATGTAAATCCCTGAGGTGGGATTAATGTAAAGGCCCAGAAATTTGGAATAAAATTTTTTTCTTAATTTTTTTGGGAATTTTACAAGAACGCAGTTTCTGACGGAACCTGATTCCGAGGCCCAGTGTGCCCAGAATCATTTTCCGAAGTATAGCTTGGGTACGTTCCTTGAACGAACAAGGAGGTTTTTCTAACTTTTGAACCGGTGCTCGGAATCAAATTCGAGGGCACCGATGGAATTGAAGGGCCAGTAATTTTTTAGAAACGCCTTTTTTGGAGATGCGTTTGCTCGGGTGTGGTTTTTATTTTTTGCGGTAATGTTAAGGAATAAAATAAAAATGGTGCAACTGATCTTTTATTTTATTTTTCTTAACCTATGTTTAGTGGATGATGTGGGACCCACACTATCCTACCCACATTGTAGGATATTTGTGGGGTGGGGCCCACACAATCCCCACTTTTTCAATATCCACGAAACCCCCTTCTTAATTTTAGTAACACACCCGCACCCCCCAATTAATGAAAGTCAAATCGTGCGTTTTTTTTAATATTAAACGCCTCTATTAATTGGACGGTTTAAAATGTTGCAATTAATTGAGTTAATTTTTTGATTCATTTTTGAATTTTAAAATGATTGGAGTGAGTAATAAAATAAGGTAACCCTTATTTAATTATTGTTGGGTTTTTGTGTTGAGTTTTTGGGGAGAATAAGAGAAGTCTTGATGTTCTTCGTTCTTTATCGAAAAAATGCAAAGAACGCGAAGAACGTGAAGAACTCGAAGAACACCGACCTCTAAAAATGGTCGAAAAGAATGCTAGATCCTCGGAGATCAACGACACAACGCCGGAGAATATTTTCTCCGCGACATGATGATCCCCCTTCCGCTACGCCATCTTCCACGACATGCAATTCCGCGACAAACCTCGTTTGACAACTACGCATGAGGTAGGGGTTAATTTTTTGTAAGTTTATATTCCCATGTTTTCTTTCTTTTAAAAAAAACTATGGTAAACTCATCATCAAGTTAATCAGAAAATTATTTCTTTTGCGTGTTGGGAATATTTATTTTTAGGGAAAACAGTTTGGGTTGATTCCTTTTTTGTTTGTGAAAAATCCTTGTTGTTCTTCGTCTTTTGGGCCGCTTGTACCAACTTAACGGGAGGAGGTCGGACCGTATGAACACAGCCGACTCTCCTCCCCCTTTGTTGTTTTGATTCGTTGTGGCATGAACAAGGGCAACACGGTGCAACGGCACCGCGCAGACACGAGAAAACTCACGGCGAAGTGGCGTGGCGCCGTCGCGCCGCACCGTTTAGGCCGAATGAACTGCTACCAGAGTCGGGGCCGCGGAGGCGATTGAAGACTCCGATGGTTGATCATTGTGTGCGGATTAATGAGCGACGAAGCAGGCCACAATGCCGTTTTGAAACCTTCGCAGTAAACTGCGGATCCTGGGAGAACCGCCGGCGCAGACGGTGGGCAAAACGGACTACTGTAGCGCGTCTGGTGGTCCGCGGAAGGGGCTGCCGGTGCGCCACGCCGGCGCGGCGGTGGCCGGCACCGGCTGGCCACTCAGAGGCACCGACGCCCCGGCGCACCTCCGTAGTGGCGGGATGACCGAATCCCGTAGCCGCGCGAGTTCTGGGGAAGACGCTGCGACTCGCGCCGCGTCCGGTGCAAAGTGCCGGGGGCAGCGCACCCCCGCGTCTGCTCAATGCGCGCGGCACCCGCTGAGCCGGACTGGCCGCACCGTGCCGTGCCAGTTGGGCCGGCCACGCCAGCTAGGTTGGGCCGCGTCCTAATGGGCCGGGCCTAGACCTGGGTCGGTTCGACCAGGTTTGGGCCAACCCTGGGGGGGTCGGTCCGGGCCGGGCCCATACCCCCATTTCTGACTGTTTTCAGTCTTTTGCCCATATCATGGGATACAGACCTCCAATAGACGCACCATTAGTTACGTAGAGATACTTTGATCGAGGCGGTCATTTTGGTATATTACACTAAGGGTTTCAGAGAACTTTGGGTACGGCCAGGTTGGTTCGCACACGAAACCAACCGGGCCCTCGGAGCGGAAACACTTATATCATGAGCTCTGGACGTCCGATGGATGTGTCATCGACTTTGTTGGTTTCCTCTTGATGAGATGGAACATTTGGCATACTTCGCATTAATTTTGGATGCAGTTTGATAGTGTCTGGGTTGGATTGTACCAAAAATCCAACCGGGCCCCTTGAACGGAAAAGATGATAACTTTCAGACCGGACGTCTGTTTGATGAACCGTCAGCAGCGTTGGTGTTCACGTTGAGAAACGGTCCCTATGAGTTTACCCTATGAGAGTTCAGGGTAGAGTTGAGATACGGTCGGGTTGGTTCACACACGAATCCAACCGAGCCCCTGGGACGAAAATGCTAGTAACTCACAGACCGGGCGTCCGATTGACACACCGTCTGTTGTGTTGAGACCCCAATGACGAGGAGGTCCTTTGAGATACTTCTTCGTGGGACTTTGATATAATTGGAGTATCGACCTGTAGCTCATGGAGCGGACCCTCCCAGAGATGAGCGTGCGTAGTATGGAGACTGTGTAGCCAACTGAGACCTGACGACTGCTTGACCGACTCGGCTTGGAGTTAGTCAACTAGACCAGTGGACGAAGAACTACTTTGATTGGATGCAGACCCATGGCGGACTGAGAACTACCTGTGTGACTGTACAGACCCATGGTACTCGTCCGGAGAGTACCTCTGCTGGCTATTAGGGAGTGTTCACTACTGTTCTTGGGTGGCATACCCCGGCGGGAAGCACTACTATGTTTAGGTGGCTGACCCGCGATACTCGAAAGGAGGAGTACCTCATCAGTCTTAGGTTAGTGAGCAATATCTCAGAGTCGTGACAGGACAACAGTACACTCCAGAGATGGGGCTCTTCAGCAGTTACGATTTAGATAATGAAAATACTGGTTTGATTTGAGTCTATGATCTTTGTGTTTACCTCATAATTGAGATGTGTCACTTGATAACTTAGGTATATGTATGGGAATATACCTGGGTAATGGTTATCCGTTGATTTCTTAATCATTGTGTTTCCTCATGATTTATATGGGTTACTTGATAACTTAGGTATATATATGGGTATATTTCTAAGTAGAGGTTATCTGTTGAAATCTTCTTTGTGGTTATCCTTGTAGGTTTAGCGAGACCTTGAGGGTCTTGGGGTCCCTAATGAGTATCGTTATACTCGCCCCTGCACGGGCTATACCCGCACCTCATTGGGTTGGTTGGAGACGATGTGCAGTGCTGACGGAGGCCGAGTGTTTGAGGACTGGACGATACCCGGAGGTGGACCACACGACGAGTCAGTACCCGGAGGTGGACAACACGACGAGTCAGTATCCGGAGGTGGACTTCACGATATGACAACACACGGAGGAGGTTGACGGGCGAGAGCGTTGTGGAGGCTATCTGTACCTACCCTTCTGGTAGGATCCAAGGAGGACGACCCAGGAGCCGCTTACATTCTTCCAGCTGTTGTCTTTTTCTGTTGTACTTTTGTTCAGTTGTAGTTTTACTTTCAATTGGGTTTATATTCTGGCCCTTTTAATTTTCACCACTTTCTTTTGTACTTAGTGTTTTACTTATTCTTGTACTCTGTGGTGTTTTTTTACTTTTATAAAGGCAATGCCTTCCCAGTTATCGGTATTTAAGCCTCTAGTGCTAGTCGCCAGCCCTTGGCCTATGGAAGGCGGGCTTGGGTAGTCACGGAATGGGCCCCGAGGACGGGTCGTGACAAATTGGTATCATAGGAGTCAGTTCTACAGCAGAACATATAACTCTGATATTTTCGTTCTATGAAGCGATAGTGTTAAGAGTACCGAGTGTGGTTTCAGTTCACGGATTCTAGTATTGGTGCGGGTGGTAGACGTATCCATACACCAGGACCCTAACAACTGATTTCTGACTTCTTACATGAAAACACTGATTGCGTGTGTGTTTCTGGAAGTTTTTAAAAGTAATCTCAAACCAGGTCAGCTCACCAGGTATAATTGTTTGGCCGTGTCACGTATGTTTATTTTAGGATGCCTTTTCACGGATGACCAGCTAGAGCCTAGAGGGACATTCATACTGACAGCCTACCAAGCGACGAGGCTTCGGTACAGGGTCCTCTTGCAGTTGAGACAGCAGCGGAAGAACCAGCGGTACTACTATACGTTGGGCCACTGATGCCACCAGCCCCAGCAGTAGGTGATGCATACCACTTGAGCGCGCTGCATGAGTTCCAGCGCCAAAGGCCACCCAGGTTCCAGGGAGAGACGGACCCGCAGGCGGTTGAGGATTGGCTGGAGGCTGTGGTGAGAGTCTTCAGGCTAGTGGGGATGCCAGCAGACTTCATGGTGATCCTTGCTGCCATCCTCCTTCAGGCAGCAGCAGGTAGGTGGTGGAGCCTCTTGTTCCAGTTTTGCGACGGGATGACTTTCACATGGGAAGACTTCGAGACCTTCTTCAGGGTGGAGTTTGTACCAGTAGCTCTGCAACCCGAGCGTGTTCAGGAGCTGCTGCCTTTGGTGCAGGATTTTCGATCAGTAGCCGAGTCATCTGTGGGCAGTAGACAGATGATGCAGAGGGCCTAGCGGACCAGACCAGTAGGTGGGTGACCTCGGGTTATAGGATCAGTAGTGCGGGGCACCTGGGGTGGATTCAGATCCAGGTGTTCCAGAATCGGACATTGTTTCTCCTGCATTAGGAAGGGTCAAATGGCACATGGCTGTCCAACACCCCCCCCCCCCCCGCACAGTCGATCTACAGGCATTGGAGGATCCACCGAGGCAGAAGCAGCGGCGGGTGCTTGAGCAAGAGCCGGGTAGTGGACAAGGCAGTAGAGATCCTGGAGCAAGTGGATAGGATAGGAACTATTGGATACGTCCCTTGTACTTCTAGTTCCATATTACTGTTGTATTTGTGTCTATGTACTATGAGCTGCAATAATAACAAGACACTTATCTTTGTGATTTTTTGCTTTCATGTCCTTTTGTTTGGTTGATACTGAGTGGTCTCGGTTAAAAACTGTTGACTTGACCCTCACTTTCGATATTTCTACTGGAGGAAACCATGTGACCTCACAATGATGCCGACAGTGTGACTCGAACCTTGGAGGTGAGAGTGACAGTTGGATCTCTTGGTAGTTACGTTGAGGCCTTACGACATCATCCATGCAATGAATGCATCATTCATGTCAGTATTGACTGTATTAGGCAATGGGTGTGGTTCATCCGGGGGATGAGACCGAGTTTTTCTTTTCGGCAAAGGAGAAATATTAGAAGCACTTTCGGATCGTAGGCAAAGAAGGTGCCGATCATCCAGCAGCGGATAAAGACTACACAGTGCAGCAAGAAACATGAAACTGGTGCCAGTATTAGATACTCGGGCATGTTAAATGTTTCAATAAGAGGAATCTTAAAGGAGAGATGAGTCTGCAAAGAAGCAGAGGTGGAGGCAGAGCTAGAAAAGCAGCATGAGGTGGTGTACATTTTAACATGCTACAACCACCCACCTTAGTTGTCCCTGCCAGGCTCAGGGTGTTGGAGGGAGGTGGAAGAGTGCGGCTGCATGCGGTCAAGTATTGTGACCCAATGGATCTAATAATGATTCAAGGGACAATTTGTGTCCACTACTAGCTGCCGTAGTAACAAACGTTGATATGAGTCATTCCTTCATTCCAAAAATCTTGTCCCAAACCTAGAGTTTCTAGTAAGCCATAGACTTGACCCCTCACGTCTGGATATACCTTGGGAGAAGACTCGATAATCACACTTACGCCGACGGTGTGGTCAGACCCTCGATGCGAGAGTTTCTGTTGGAATCTATTGGGGGCAGGGTCAAGGCCTTATGACGTTGGTTTGAGTATGGACTGGGAAATCACAGTTCATACACAAATTAACGGTATTACGAAAAAAGATTGTGGTTTAACTATGATGTTGGGATGGGTTTTCCTTGGTCGGAGAAAAGGAAACCCCAAGAAGAACAGGATAAACTCATGCACAGGAGGGTGCGACCGATCACACTTGAGTCAGTCAACCTTACCCTCGTGGCAGCAGTCGTATTGAGTTTCATTTCTAACTGGAATTGGAGACCTCTAGATTTCGAGGATGATGATCACGTCCCTATACGGGTCTCACCTTGACGAGGTTTATGGAGATGTGGCCAACGTGAAAAGTTATCTCTGAGGTTCAACGGACCTTTCTATATCCTCATCTTGGTAGACGAATGGGTTTACCGCTGGACCCATTCACCTTAGTTGCACCAGGTGCACGACGACTTCCACGTATCTCAACGGAGGTGATACGTGCTCGACCCTTGGTACATCATCGACCTCAGAGAGTTGGACGTTGATGACAGGGCGATATACGCAGAGATTGCAGTGGGGATCGAGGATCGACAGGAGAGAATCCTACAAAGAAGGTCGATTCCTTGGGTGCGCTTTCACTAGCAGGGCAGGAACCTCCGGGTAAGCACATGGGAGTGGAAGGCTCAGATGTGTGCTCAGTACCGCTTTTGTATCCCTAGTTTGTGCTAAAGATTTACAAGGATTTAAGGCCCTGAGGTGGGAGTAATATAAAGACCCATAAATTTCAAGGAAATTTTTTTTCTTAATTTTCTATGGAATTTTACCAGAACGCTGTTTTTGACAGTACCTGATTCCGAGGCCCGGTGTGACCGGAATAATTTTCTGAAGTTTAGCTCAGGTACGTTCGGTGAACGAACGAGTTGGTTTTTCTAACTTTTGATCCGGTCCTCAGAATAAAATTCCCAGGGAACTGATGGAATCGCAGTGCCAGTAATTTCTTAGAAACACCTTTTCTGGAGTTGCATTTGCTCGGGTGTGGTTTTTTATCTTTTGGGTTAAAGTTAAGAAATAAAATAAAAGTGGTGAAACTAATCTTTTATTTTATTTTTCTTAACCTAAGTTAAGTGGATGATGTGGGACCCACAATATCCTACCCACATGGTACGATATTTGTGGGGTGGGGCCCACACGCACCCCTCCTTTTCAACTTCCACGAAACCCCCTTCTTAATTTCAGTAACACACCCGCACCCCCCCCCCCCAATTAATTATAGTCAAATCATGCATTTTTTTAAATATTAAATGCCTCTATTAATTGGGCGGTTTAAAATGTTGCAATTAATTGAGTTAATTTATTGATTCGTTTTTGAATTTTAAAATGTTTGGCGTGAGTAATAAAATAAGTTAACCCTTATTTTATTATTGTTGGGTTGTTGTGTGGAGTTTTTGGGGAGAATAAGAGAAGTCTTGAAGTTATTCATTCTTTGTCGAAGAATGCGAAGAACATGAAGAACGTGAAGAATGCCGACCTCCGAAGAAGGTCGAAAAGAATGCAGGATCCTCGGAGATCGAAGATACGATGATGACGAATCTTTTCTCCGCGACGCGACGATCCCCCTTCCGCGACACCTTCTTCCACGACCTGCAATTCCGCGACAATCCTCGTTCGACGACTACACTCGAGGTAGGGGTTAATTTTGTGTAAGTTTATATTCCCGTGGTTCCTTCCTTTTAAAGAAAGGAACTCAGATCAACTCATCCTAAAGTTGATCCGCGAATGATTTGTTTTGCGGGTTGGGAATATTTATTTTTGGGGAAAACTGTTTGGGTTGAATTTTTTTTTTGTTCTTGAAAAATCCTTGTTGTTCTTCATCTTCTGGGCCGCTTGTTACGAACTTAACAGGAGGAGGTCGGACTGTATGAACACGACCGAATCTCCTCCACCATTATTGTTTTGATTCATTGCATCATGAACAAAGGCGGCGCTGTGCAACAGCACCACGCGGACACGAGAAAGAACGTGGAAAAAAAGGGCAGCGCCATCGCGCGACGCCGTTGAGGCCGAACGAACCGCAACCGGAGTCGGGGCTGCGGAGGCGATTGAATACTCCACTGGTTGATTGTAGTGCGCAGATTGTCGAGCGACGAAGCAGGCTACAAGGGTGTTTGGAAACCATCGCAGTAAATTGCGGATCCCGAGAGAACCACTGGCGCAGACGGTGGGAAAAATGGACCACCGGAGCGCATCCGGTGGTCCGAGGAAGGTGCTACCAGTGCGCCACGCCGGTGCGGTTGAAGCCGCAGCGGCGACGGGACGACCGGATCCCGCGGTCGCACGAGATCTAGGGAGGACGCGGCAGCTCGCACCGCATCCGTTTCAAAGGGTCGGGGCCAGCGCACCCCTGCGTCCGCTCAGCGCGTACGGCACCCACCGAGCCGGACTGGAAGCACCAGGTCAGGTGACGTGGACCCAGGTCGGGG
This sequence comes from Viscum album, assembly GCA_963277665.1. Taxonomy (NCBI): domain Eukaryota; kingdom Viridiplantae; phylum Streptophyta; class Magnoliopsida; order Santalales; family Viscaceae; genus Viscum; species Viscum album. Next base: position 1,486,845,665 of record OY728128.1, read on the forward strand.
TGACTCGGTTCGGGCCGACCCAGGGGGGGTTGGGCCAGGCCGGGCTGGGCCGAGACCCTCGTTTCTGACTGTTTTCAGTCTTTTGCGCATATCTTGGGCTAATTACCTCCAATCGACGAACCGTTAGTTGCGTAGAAATTCTTGGGGCGAGGCAGTAGTGTCGGTATATTACACTTAGGGTATTGGAGGAATTTGGGTTCGGCCAGGATGGTTCGCACACGAAACTAACCGGGCCCTCGGAGCGGAAACACTTATATCTTGAGCTACGGACGTCCGATTGATGAGTCGTTGACTTTGTAGGTTTCCTCTTGATGAGACAGAACTTTTCGCATATATCTCCTAAGTTTTGGATGCAGTTGGATTGTGGCTGGGTGGGATTGTACCGAAAATCCAACCGGGCCCCTCGAACGGAAAAGCTGATAACTTTCAGACCGGACGTCCATTTGACGAACCGTCAGCGGTGTTGGTGTTCATTTTGAGAAACAGTCCCAATGATCTTACCCTATGAGAGTTCAGGGTACAGTTTAGATATGGATGGGTTGGTTCACACAAGAAGCTAATCGGGCCCCTAGGACCAAAAGGCTAGTAACTCAGAGACCGGGCATCCGATTGACGCGCCGTCTCTTGTGTTGAGACCCCTATGACGAGGCAGCCGTTTGAGATACTTCTTCTTGGGACATTGAGATACTTGGAGTATCGAACTATAGCTCATGGAGCGGACCCTCCCAGAGATGAGCGTGTGGTGTATGGAGACCGTGTAGCTGACTAAGACCTGATGACTGCTTGACCGACTCGACTTGGAGTGAGTTGACTAGCCCAGTGGACGGAGCACTACATTGTTTGGATGCAGACCCATGGCGGACGGAGCACTAGCTGTGTAACAGTTCAGACCTATAGTACTCATCCAGAGAGTACCTCTACAGGCTATTAGTGGGTGAGCACTAATGTGTTTGGGTGGCATACCCCGGCGGGAAGTACTACTGTGTTTGGGTGGCTGACTCGCGGTACTCGACAGGAGAGTACCTCAGCAGTCATAGGTTAGTGAGCAGTACCTCAGAGTCATGATAGGACCACTATACACTCCATAGATGGGGCTCTTCAGCAGTTATGGTTTCGATAATGAAAATCTTGGTTTGAGATGAGTCTATGATCTTTGTGTTTACCTCATATATGAGATGGGTCACTTGATAACTTAGTTATATGTATGGGCATATTACTGGGTAGTGGTTATCTGTTGATTTATTAATCTTTGTGTTTCCTCATGATTGAGATGGGTTACTTGATAACTTAGGTATATGTATTTCCATATACCTAAGTAGAGGTTATCTGTTGAGAACTTATTTTTGATTATCCTTGTTGGTTTAGTGAGACCTTGAGGGTCTCGGGGTCCCTACTGAGTATCGTTATACTCACCCCTGCATGGGCTATTCCCGCACCTCGTTGTGTTGGTTGCAGACGACGGGCAGTGCTGACGGAGGCCAAGTGTTCAAGGACTGGACGGTACCCAGAGGTGGACCACACGACGAGTCAGTACCCGGAGGTGGACCACACGACGAGTCAGTATCCGGAGGTGGACTTCACGACGAGAAGACACATGGAGGAGGTTGATAGGAGAGAGTGTTGTGGAGGCTATCTGTACCTACATTTTAGGTAGTATCCTAGGAGGACGACCCAGGAGCCGCTTTCGTTCTTCCAGCTGTTGTATTTTTCTGTTGTACTTTTGTTCAGTTGTAGCTGTACTTTCAGTTGGGTTTGTATTCTGTCCCATTTACTTTTCAGAACGTTCTTTTGTACTTAGTGTTTTACTTCCGCTTGTACTATGTGTTGTTTTGTTTACTTTTATAAATTAAATGCCTTCCCAGTTATCGGGATTTACGCCTTTAGTGCTAGTCGCCAGCCCCCGGCCTATGGAAGGCGGGCTTGGAGAAGACACAGCACGGGCCCCGAGGACATGTCGTGAGAAAATCGATCCTTAAACCCAATGAAATGAAAAATGTCAAATTATAAAATCATACATTATAACTCATAAAAATGATATTAATGAAATTAATAAATTTTTATTAAATCAAATATATGTAGGAATGGTTATTAATTAGTTAGTTAGTTAATTAATTTAATCTTATTGTCTTGGATAATACGATCAAGTGCAGAACACATTCAGACATAAGGTTAGAGACTACATCTTAATTTCCAATTTTTTAAGAATTACTTAGTATTGTGCACCTAATCATTTTTATGTCATGTATCTACTTCAAATTTTAGATAATTTTTCATTCGACCATATATTTCTTTTATATATCATTATTCCTGTATCATAGATATTATTATTATCTTAGTCGAATACGATTTTAAATATGGTGTTTATTTTATTGTTGTTTTAATATGGGAAATAATGATGAATCGATATCCTCTAATCAATGGGGATATTTTTATGGCATAATTTTCTTCAAATTAAATCTATGTATGAAGAATGATTTGGACATGTAGTGAAATGCGTGACCCATTACCTCTCCTCAGTTCATTGAATGGTCTTATGAGGCAAAAACGTTGGCGAAAAAGGCTTTGTTTTTATTTAAGAAACATTATTAGATGAGTATCTACCCATAGAAATAAATTGTCCTGATGGTATGATAGTTCATATTTTTGATACTTGATGTCCAATAATTATTAATTTTATTCATTCAACATTTATTTTTTATAATCTAATGAATGTTCACTATAAAAAAATTTATGGATGCATTTACATTATTAGTGTCTTGATGCCATGTGTTACTCTATTATTTAGAATGCCATATTGATTATGGCTAATTGATTTTTATTCACTTATTGTAGATTCTTGATTTCTCTATATGTAACACTTACTAATCATTTGGGAACACTATTTTATTTTATTCCATCCCAGTGTTCTGAATATGAGATCTATGAATAAGTGACAAGAATTAGTTTATTATATTTTTTTATGTAATATTTTTAATTTCCAATTTAATAAGGGAACCATGTATGTATCTGGTTTCTTCAATACTATAAAACTGATAATTACCTGGTGGTGTGATCGATGTTTTTTATACCATTGTAATAAAATGACCAACTAATATTGGCTACGGGAATCTAGGTTGTTAAAATAATATCCAATATACTTATATTTAATTATGCTAATGTTTTAACCTAAATCAGTCACCTCTTCTATCAAATGTGATACCTAATCATCATTCATGTGTAGGGAAAAGTAATTCCTCAAAAAACTAATGTCCTTCATGTTTCATCATCTCTTATAATGGATTATTTTACTGATGTCTTTAAATTATATGTCTATGATATTTGTAAAACATTTATACATTTGGAATTATGATATCACATATAACTCTGTACATTCAATTTTATTTGAGATATGATAACATCACTCAAGTATATAGTGGATTACCGCCTCGTGAAGCCATGTGACTTATTTTTCAGAAGCAAATCACATTAGAGGTAAAGAGTATAGTTTTTAAGAATATACGTGATATACATGAGATAATTATTATGTTAATTGTATATTTTCATTATGAAAATATAATATATCATCTTTCTTCATATAATGAATTATTATAACGTCATAATGGATGTGTGGTCGAAAATCTCTATAAGGCAATGTGGATATTTTTCATCACTTAACCACAAGGAATATATATATAAGTATATTTAAACAAAAATTATGATATTTATTATATTATTATTATTATATTAAGATAAACTAATTCATACATTATTTCCATAATGGTCAATAAAAAAGGAATCTCTACTAATGCATTTGTAGGACGTACCATCTCAAAGATCCTGACATAGTTTATCAGTAATAAACATCATTCATGATTTTCTAATAGTGAAAATTTATGAATAAATATAATAATTATTTCATTTATATTATTCTCAAGATTTTTTTAATGATATACTTGACCATGGTCAACACACCAGATCTGTTTTGACACAATGAACTGAACATCCTCAATGCACCTAATGTATAATAAATTGATTATGTATTTGAATATTTAATTTATTGAAATAAAATAATTGTTTTAATAATAAGGTTTTAAAAATAAGATTGGTTTTTAATAACAAAATTATTAATGTGTAACATACTTGTGTTAAAAGACATATAAGGAATGTTTGGACCTGAGGTAATGTTTTTCTTATCCAACGTTTTAATTTTGTAAAACATATTCTATATTCACCACTAATTTATAAATTGTGGTGAATATAATGGCCATTCAACATGTTATATAATGAATCCTTTAAAATAACCATTTTTTTGTTTCAATTTGAATTATATCATCCAATGAGATTAATCCCTAATGTTACCAAGTGTTACATAATTTCATAACTCAATTTCATTTCATAGATTATATCAATTCTTAAAATCCTTTAATATAATATGATCATGGTTGTAATAAATTTTTACTATATTATATTGTATTTCCACTTTTTTATTTTTTTAATATAAACACATAATCAAATAATTAATTAAATATCTAATTCATTGTTATGATTTTTGAAAGGGTTATTCATTTCATATTATCTTTCTTCGATATATATGTTTATGTTATAAACAATTATGGTGATGTGTATATACTTCACATTTACTTAATATATAATGTAAATCCTCATGTTAATGATATTTAATTTATTAGATGATGTTATACATTTAGGGGACTATCAATTTAAGAGTTACCAAATTGTAAAATGATTTGGGTTAAAATATTATTTTTTAGGGATTGTTTATTTTCTAGGTTATTTTAGAGGAAATAATGTGATATTATTTTCCTGAACAATGTATCATTTTATTTTATCTTATTATAAATGTAGATCACCTTAATAATTTCCATTTACTTAATTATTTATTGATTTTATATCATGCAATTCATATGTAAGAGATATTGATATTGATTTTCTTTTAGATAAGATATCTTTCTCTTCCATCTCCATGTTATGTAAAATATTTTAAAAAATTATGCTTCCCAAAATATAAATGATTTCCTAAAATAAATTTTACATGATGTTTTAAAATAATTTATATGTTTTTAAAAGGATATTACATAAAATTTTTCCAATGGAAAATCTTTTACTCCATATGGAATTTGGTTAAATAATTCTAATTTTTAAAAGTTATAACATGATGGTATTTTACCTCCGTCATCTGAATTATTTTACTTGAACATTACATTATATTATTAGATATTTTTTTAAATGAAAATAATTTTCATAATAATTGTAGAATTTTTATTTTAAAAAAATTATTTTCAACATGAATGTTTATCTTCCTAATAAATATTTTTAGTGTCCATTTATTAGTATTTTCATTAATCAAAATAAATAGTTTTTTGGTTATTTATAATAAAATGGAGATATTGTTTAATGACACCATCCACATTATTTTTTAGGAGGGGTTAATATTATTTCTAAGAGATAGAAAATGATATTATTTCTTTTCCATGGGTTAATCTTGTTTCAATGACATTTTTATCGACCCTATTTATTTTCAACATGTTAGTCATGTTTCATTGAAATTTTTGTGGAAAAAATTTATTTTCCATTTTTTAATCATGTTTCCACAATATTTTGATGGCCCGTATTTCTTTTACATGGGTTAATAATTATTCAAAGTGATTTCTATGTAACCCATTTCATTTCCTTTTGATAATCATGTTTCAATGATACTTTCATTGAACTCGTTTATTTTACATAGGTCAATAGAATTTTGAAATTAATAATGGTTTTTATATGTTTTAGGATGAAATTAATGCACTGTGAAAATTAATCATGGTTCATATAAATTTTTATATTATTACTGCACCTAGATAGTTCTTAGTGATCCCGATATAGATTATATGCTAGGTTCACCATAATATAACTCCAATTCATTGGTTACGGTTATCGACTATATTGTTATTACATTATTAAGGCTTAGGTAAAGGTTTTTTAGGTTTTATTTGAAGATAATGTCCCATGAAAGTAACTTTTTTTTCATTATTACTTATATTTTTTTATAAATTATTCCTTTAATCATGATTTATATCACATGGATCACAATGATTAATTCTAACGAATACTTCCTTTGTTAAAGAATTATTACTTTTTTTCATATCTGATGATCCAATTTCAAATGGGTACGAAAATTCTTATGTTATGGTCATGTAAATTGATTAAGTAATTTACCCCTACTCTCTCATTATGCTATCTAATTTCATTTCAGTGTTAATGAATATGTTTACGCTTACTAAAAATTTCAGATCACCTTTCCTAGGTTTCCTTTTCCATTTTTTATCAAAAATATTTTTACAATATATACGTTCAGAAGGGTTTATGTGGTTTTCAATGATGAATAAATATAGAATAATAAAATACATGTTAAGTGGGATACATGATGACAATGGTTTTTCACGAACCACAATTAAATTAATTTTTTACTTACATAAAAATGCCCCAAAGTGGCACACCCTAGGGTTGATCATAGGGAGGTCGCTAACACACACTAATTTCCTATTGTCACGTTTACAAAAAAATAACTAATATAAAAATATAACACTAATATAAATAGGGAGGATAATTTGAAATGCATAAAATATAGATATATTATAAATATATAAATATATAAAAATACACAACACAAATAAAATTAAGAAAAGACACAATGATTTTAGTAGAAAAAAACCATTGTTCTTGGGGTTTCATGGTGGAATTATCATTATTATTCAAAATATCTATCAATGAATTATTCAATGTGCAGATCAAGACCTATCACTCCACACCCTCTCGTTTGGAATGTATTAACCTACACCGAGACCTCTACATGCTGGAGTAATCACTTCCACATCAATGACCAATCCAAACTCCACCGTTTGAATGAATTGGATATTGATGGGAAGGAAAAATAATACACAAGGAGGAAAAATACAATAGTAATGAATGTGGGGAAACAACACACCATAATCATTTAACAACTAATAAATCCTTAGAATAAATCATGATAAATCAGTAAAGCAAAATAAACTCAAATTCGACCACTTCCCCCTCAAACAACAGTGGGTGTTAGCTCTCCACAATCATGGAGTTTGAAAGAAGCACGGTGGGAGAAATACATAAAATAAAGGAAATTAATGAAATGAATAAATACACAGAATAAGAATAAAGGTACAATAATGTATATTATAAATATAAAGAACAATTATATAAAAAAACTCAACCTTTACCACTTGAAATGTCTATCATTGTAAAAGGGAGAAGAGATACAAATTTATAGGGAAAATGAGTGAAGAAATCTCGCTCAAATTCTGCCATCCAAATTGTATCGACTTTTAGGCCCATTAAATGTAAGAATTTGAACATTTACCCTACTTGAAAGTTGTTCCATATCATCTTCAATGTCCCTACACAAAATTTCATCCTACTTGGTCCACATATTATGGAGTTATGGCTGTTTAGGTTCGGAACTTTTATTCTTCCAAAGTGAATCTTCATCTTCCACAACTCCAACTTCAAATGCATTTAAGTCCATTTATGCAAAGGATTAGGACGTGGAATCCTTAATTAAATATGTTCATTAATTCCTCTTCAATCTCCTTGAAAAATATCATCTCCAATGGGCCTATATTCTTTGGGATACAAGCTCATATTTGAAACATTCCACATCTGCACACAGTTTACCAGGTCCGGATTGTGAGCTTATTTTTGGCCCCCAAATGACTGATTGAGCTGGGATTCCAGAAGGATGAAATTCTTCCCTTGATTTAAGTAAACCTAAAAAAAGGTATTTCCAAAGTTGTTTTATTTTATAAAATTTTATGGGAAAAATACATAACATAAATAAAATAGTTAAACACAAAAATTAAGCCATTTTTGTATTTGTGCTCAAATTTCCACTAAATCCTAAAAATGTGACAATTGAACACAAAATAACACTATGGAAGGTATTAGAACATTGAATAACATTATATAATATATGAAAATTGTAGATTCATTAATTCACCACACATAATAATTGCACTCCCAAGCAATCATCATATATCCAAATCAATATTCATACAAAAATAAACAATGAGAAATCATTAATGATCTCTTCCAAAATGAAATTCCATCATGTATCTAATATGAAAACAATTCCCAATAATTTCAATTTTTCACATTTAATTTTTTTCAAACTCAGAAATCCATCCATGGCCCAATCACAACCTACCTCACCTTGAAATTGGTGTCACTCTTCAATCAAGAGAAATTAAATATGGAGTTCTGATCATACTAGGAAAGTTCATGTATCCCCAAAGGCTTGTGAAAAATATCATCTATCCACAGCACAAAACTAAATAATGACATTAATCATGAGGACTTATTCAAGGTGAATTCTGTGGCATAGGTTTGGTGGGAAAATTATTGAAAAATTAAGGCTAGAAAGAGGAGGTTGGGGTCTTGAGAAAAATGCATGAATAATCAAGTGAAATCACAGGATGAACCTCACTCAATCCCCTTAAATTGTGAAACACAACACCAAAACCCATGTTGTGTCACATGAGATATGAGTAAAAATGTAATTCCAAATAATTATTACATCCAAGTTCTCCCCTTTTTTTCATTTTTTTTGTAAAGCACCAGAAAGGCACAGCTCAATTTTATTTTATTTTTTTTGTTTTTTTTTTCATTGTAAATGAGATGAAAATTGAATAAAATTAAGGAAAGACTATAATAACCTTGAATTTATATAGGTACATGAGTCATAAAAGGAATTCCAATGATAAATTCAAGCTCATCTCCATTTATTGAATTTTTTTTATTTTTTTTGAAGGAGAACCAGATGAAACAAATAAAGCACAATGAAAGGATTACCCATGCCCTATTTTCTCATTATCATACACTTCCCAAAATGTTGAAACAAACATCACATCACCCACAATGTCAACACATCCCAATGAATGCACATGAATTTCCCTTCCCCCACACTCAAACTTGAAATATCCACGCAAAAATACCCAGAGTGCAGGTAGGTAATGAAAAAATCGGCATGTAATGTGGCTTAAAACTATAAGGAAATTCACGGACTCTAAGGGATAATTAAGGATATATGTAAATTTAGGTATTAAGGTAAAATACGTATAGCCAAAAAAATTCATTTATCATATCAAAAAACTTTCCATTAAATCAAAAGCCTCAAAAGTGAAAAGTCACAATTTCTGGTTCTCACAAAAAATCCAAGATTCTCTCAAGAAAGTGTGGGTATTAGAAAAAATATTTCTAAGTGGTTCAAAATACCTCATTGGACTAGAATAATATTTGAGTCAGTGTTTCTTGGTCATGAATTTTAAAAATCAGCCAAACTCATAAAAATTCTTGAAAGTCCAATTCAAGAGAAAAAGTATTCACATCAACAATCCTTTAAAATCAATTTCTTCAAAAATCATCTCAACTTTCTCATAATCAATTAGTGTGTGAAAAATGATCAGAATATACTTTAAAGCTCAAGGATACTAAAAAGATGAAAAAAAAGAAAAATAAATCACACAAAACAACTACAAAGGTTGACACTCCCCGCAAACCTAAATTTCAATACCCCTCAATGCATCTCAACAAAAAAATAATAAGGGAATAAAAATAAAGGAAAGAAAAGATACAACCTGACTTTATTTTTTCAATGTAATCTTTGAGTTATGCTCCTAGTCACTACAACTTGACCTAAAAGGCATGAAATAAAGATAATATGATAAAAATAAATAAAAAGAAATAGGATGGGAAACTAAAGAGGATAATGCTTGGTTTGACCCCCAAGAGGGTCCAAGGTTTTTACTGCCCCTTGTATAGCAGTTGTAGTGGTTTAACCCCAATCCGATGGTGGGTGAGGTTTCATGATCAAAAACCACCATGAATTATTTCTTTCAATTATCTTCATCCTACAAAATCCATATAGGAACCCATGAATTTTGTACAATATCTCCTTCTCTAATTCTATGAGGTACAACTGCAATGTTGGGGGGAAGGAGGGAGAATGGGTCCTCCACTTCTACAATCAGGACTTCTTTGGCCTCTTTGACTTCAACATCCAGGGATCTCACATGTGATTCTCGGTCAAAAAATTCCGAAGGTAATTTTGAAAATAGTTCCACTTGGATATAATTAAAACATGAACAATCAATATAAAAATCTTTCCTTTCATGGAAGTCATCTAAAAATACAATCTCTTCAGACAAGGCCACTGGGAATTCTTTTTCAGAAGGGACATCTTCATCTTCTTCCAAAGAAAGAGAGTGGTATAGAGGTACTGAATCTTATTTGAATAATATGGGAAAATAACATACTTTTTGATCTTTGATAAAATCTTACCAATGTTTATCCAAAACATGTTGATCTTCCACAGTTGTATCAACTAGCTAGTCATCTTCAGGAACCTCTTCAAGTAGTGTCGAAGGAGAGACGATTGCATCTTCAAATTGAATCTTCAAGTCCTCCTTGGGTTATTCAACATCAAATTATGGTGGAAAAAAATTTCCTATTCTTCTTCAACTTGGGTTTTTTGTCGTTCCAGCCATAGAGCATTTACTTCTTCTACTTCAGCCGCCAGCAATGCTACCATCGTGCTTGATTGTTCAAGGATTATGAAATTATTTTGAATGATCACAACATCTTGTTCCATTTGGATCAAAAAAGTCTCATACCTACATTAAAATTCAGAACTATTCCAAGAATATGAAATATCATTAAAATAGTACATCTCGACCAAAAAAATGAATGATATTCATTGAAGCAATTTTTTATGTTTTAGAAAATTTTAAATTTTTTTGGGTTTTTATGAAAAATAGAGTGTGAAAGCACTTAAACTCTCCAGTAACGATGCCAAATTGATGAGAGTGGCTTTTATTGAACTATAATTAAATTAAATTCTTATTTTCTTAACAATGCACCATAGTGGCACACCCTAGGGTCGATCACAAGGAGGCCGCTAACACACAATAATTTCCTATTGTCACTATTACATAAAATAACTAATATAAAAATATAACACTAATATAAATGGGGGGGGGATAATTTTAAATGTATATAGTATAGATATATTATAAATATATAAATATATAAATATATTAAAAAAATACAAAGAAAAGTAAGAAAAGACACAAAGAAGTTAGTATAAGAAAACCATTGTTCTTGGGGTTTCATGGTGGGATTATCATTGTTATTAAAAATATCTATCAATGAATTATTCAATTGGGATATCAAAACCAGTCACTCCACACCCTCTCATTTGGAATGTATTACCCTACACCAAGACCTCTGCATGCAAGAGTAATCTCTTCCATATCAATTCCTAATCCAAACTCCACCATTTGAATGAATTGGATATTGATGGTAAGGAAAAATAATAAACGAGGATGAAGAAGACAATAGTAGAGAATGTGGGGAGACCTCTCACCACAATCATTTAGCCACTATTGAATCCTTATAATAAATCATGATAAATCATTAATTCACAATAAACTCAAATACCACCACTTCCCCCCTCGAACAACAGTGAGGGTTAGCTCTCCACATGCATGGAGTTAGAAAGAAGCATTCTTGGAGAAACACATAAAATAAAAGAAATGAAAGAAAAGAATAAATACATAGAAGAATAATAAAACTACACTAATATAGATTATAACTATAATGAAAAATTATAAAAAAACTCAACCTTTCCCCTTGAAATGGATATCTTTGTAAAAGGGAGATGAGATACAAATTTATAGGGAAAATGAGTGATGAAATCTCTGACCTTCGGATGTCATCAACTTTTAGGCCCATTAAATTGAATAATTTTTACATGCACCCTTGTTGAAAGTTGTTAAATATCTTCTTACGCATCCCTCCACAAATTTTCATCCTTCTGGGTCCATGTTTGTTGGAGTTATGGCTGTTTTGGTTTAGAACTTTAATTCATCCATAGTGATTCTTTATCTTCCACGACTCCAAATTCCAATGAATTTAAGAACATTTATCCAGTGTATTTATACATTTCATCCATAATGAAATTTGTTCATTAATTACTCTACCATATCCTTCACATGTTTCAGATCCAATGGGCTGGTCTTCGTCAAGATATAAGTTCATATTTGAAACATTCCATATTTGGACACAATTTACTAGGTCCAGATTGTGAGCTTATTTTGGGCCCCCAAATGATTGATTGACGTGGGACTCCAGAAGGATGAAATGCTTCCCTTGATGTAAGGAAACCAAAAAAAGGAATTTCCCAATTTTTTTAGTTTATAAAATGTTATGGGAAAAATACCAAAGACAAATAAAATAGTTTAACACTAAAATTAATCCATTTTTGCATTTGAGCTCAAAATTCCACTAAATTCTAAAAATGTGACAATTGTACATAAAACAACACTATGGAACGTATCAGAACATTGAAATACAGTATATAATATATTAGAATTGTAGCTTCATCACTCCCCCACACTTAAGCATTGCAGTCCCAAGCAATCATCATATATCAAAATCAAAATTCACACAAAAATCAATAATGAGAAAAGATCAATGATCTCTTCCAAAATGAAATTCCATCATGTCTCCTCTATGTAAAAAAATTCCCAACCATTTTCATTCCTCACATTGAAATTTTTTCAACCTCAAAAATCCATCCATGGCCCAATCACAACCTACCTCACCTTGAAATTTGTGTCACTCTTCACTCAAGAGAAATTAAATATGGAGTTATGCTCATACTTGGAAAGTGTATGTATCACCAAAGGATTGTGACAAATCTCATCTATCCATAGAGTGAAACATGAAAATGAAATTAATCATGAGGACTTTTTCCAGGTGAATTCTGTGGCTTAGGGTTGGTGGGAAAATTTTGAAAAATTAAGGCTAGAAAGAGGAGGTTGGACCGTTAAGCATAATGCGTGAATAATCAAGTAAAAACATAGGATGAACCTAACTCGAACCCCTTAAAATTGTAAAAAACCACACCAAACCCCCTTTTGTGAGAAATGGTACATAAGGAAAAAAGTAATTCCAAATAATGATTGCATCCAAGTTCTCCCCTTTTTTCAATTTTTTCTTTTTTTTGTAACGCTCCAGAATGGCACAGCTTTATTTTATTTTATTTTTGATTTTTTCTTCATGAATAATGAGATGAAAATTAAATAAAATGTTTGAATGACCACCATTCCCTTTAATTTATACAGGTACATGAGTCATATATGTAATTATAATGATATATTCTTGCCCATCTCTATTTTTCCAATTTTTTTCATTTTTTTTGAAGGGGAACCAGATGAAACCAAAAAAGCATAATGAAAGGATTACCCATGCGCAATTTTAACTTTATCATCCACTTCCCAAAATGTTGACACAGACATCACATCACCCATAATGGAAAAAAATCTCGAAGAACGCACCTAAAAGGCCATTCCCCCACACTCAAACTTGAAATATCCATGCAAAAATACCCAGAGTGTGGGTAGGTAAGGAAAAATCAGCTTGTAATGTGGCTTGAACCTATAAGGAAATTCATGGAATCTAAGGTCTAATGAAGGATAGATGTAAAGGTTGGCCTCAAGATAAAATATGGATATCCAAAAAAAATTCCTCAACCATATCAAAAACATTCCATGAAATACAAATCCTCAAAATAGAAAAGTCACAAGTTCGAATTCTCACCCCAAATCCAAGCATCTCTCAAGAAAGTGTGGGTTTTAGAAAGAATATTTCAAAGTGGATTATAATACCGCACATGACTAGAAAAATATTCGAGTCTATGTTTCTTGGACATGGATGTCAAAAATAGTCCAAACTCAAAAAAATTCTTGAAAATCCAATTCATGAGAGAAAGTATTCACATCAACAATCCTTTAAAATCCATTTCGTCAAAAATCATCTCAACTTTCTCAAAATCAAATAGTGTATGAAAATTAATCAGAATATTCATTAAATCTCAAGGATACTTAAAAGATGAAAAAAAAGAAAAATAAATCACACAAAACAACTAAGAAGGTTGACACTCCCCCAAATCTAGATTTTACTACCCCTCAATGCATCTCAATAAAAGAATAATAATGGAAGAAAAAAATGGAAGGAAAGATACAACCTGACATTATTTTTTTCAGTGGAAACTTTTTGTTAAGCTCCGAGCTTCTTGAACTTGAGATAAAAGGCATGAAATAATGATAATATGAAATAAATAAATAAAAAGAAAGAGGATGGGAATTGAAAAAGGATAATTTTTGTTTGACCCCAAAGCGAGTGCTAGGTTTTTACTGCCCCTAGTCTAGCAGTTGCAGTGGTTTAACCCCAATCCGATGGTGGATGAGGTTTCCTGCATAAAAACCTCCATAACTTCTTTCATCCAATGTTATTAATCCTACAACATATATATAGGAACAAATGAATTTTGTGCAATAGCTCCTTCCCAAATTCGATGTGGTACAACTGGAATGATGGGGGAAGGAGGAAGAATGGGTCCTCCACTTCTTCAGCCAGGACTTCATTGGCCACTTTGACTTCAACATCTAGGGATTTCACATATGATGCTGGGTCAAAAAATTCAGAAGGTAATTTAGAAAATTGTTCCACTTGGATATAATTAAAAAATAAACAATCAATATAAAAATCTTCCCTTTCATGGATGTTAGCTAAAAATACAACCTCTTAATGAAAGGCCACTGGGAATTCATTTTCAACAGGGACGTTTTAATCTTCTTTCTAAGTGAGAGATGGGTATAGACGTACTGATTTTTCTGTGAATAAGATGGTAGAATCACCTACCTTTTGGTCTTCAACAAAATCTGACCATTGTTTATCCAAAACATGTTGATCTCCCACAGTTGTATCAGCTGGCTTGTTATCTTTAGGAACCTCTTCGAGTAGTGTCCAAGGAGAGAAGATTTCATATTCAAATTGAATCTTCATGTCCTCCTTGGGTTCTTCAACATCAAATGTTGATGGAACAAAATTTAATTCTTCTTCTTCATCTTGGTTCTTTTTTTCCATTCCATCCATAGTGCTTTTACTTCTTTAACTTCAGCCACCAGCGATGCTACCATCTTGCTTTCATCTTCATGTATTTTGAAATTAATTTGAATCATCGCGCATCTTGTTCCATTTGGATTAAAAAAAGTCTCATCCCTGCTTGAAAAATAATCACTAGGCCAAGCATATGAAAAATCAATAAAATAATCCATCTTGACCAAAAAAAGAATGATATTCAATGAAGCAATTTTTTTTAGTTTTTGAAAATTTTAATATTTTTTGGGTTTTTATGAAAAATAGACTGTGAATGCACTTGGCCTCCCCAGAAATGGCACCAAATTGATGAGAGTGGTTTTTAGCAAACCAAAATTCAATTAAATTTTTATTTACCTTAAAAGGTATCATAGTGGCACACCCTAGGGTCGATCACAGGGAGGTCTCCAACACACACAAATTTTCTATTGCCACTATTACAAAAAATAACTAATATAAAAATATAACACAAATATAAATGGGGGGTGGGGGGATAATTTGAAATTCATAAAATATATATATATTATAAATATATAAATATATTAAAATATAAAATACAACGAAAATTAAGAAAAGTCACAAATAAGTTAGTAGAAGAAAACAATTGTTCTTAGGGTTTCATGGTGGAATTATAATTGTTATTAAAAATATCTATCAATTAATTATTCAATATGGAGATCACGACCTGTCACTATACATCCTCTCATTTGGAATTTATTACCCTACACTGAGACCTCTAAATGCAGGAGTAATCTCTTCCAAAAAAAATGCCCAATCCAAACTCCACCGTTTGAATGAATTGGATATTGATGGGAAGGAAAAATAATAAATGAGGAGGAAGAAGAAAATAGTAGAGAATGTTGGGAAACCGCTCACCAGAATTAATTAACCACTACTGAATCCTTAGAATAAATAATTATAAATCAATAAAGCAAAATAAACTTAAATACCACCACTTCCCCCAGCGAACAATAGTGATGGTAAGCTCCCCACAAGCATGGAGTTAGAAAGAAGCATGGTGGGAGAAACACATAAAATAAAAGAAATGAAAGAAAATAAGAAATACATATAAGAAGAAGAAAGCTACACTAATATATATTATAATTATAAAGGAAAATTATCGTAAACAACTGATCCTTTCCCCCTTGAAATGGATATCCTTTTAGAAGGGAGAAGAGATACAAATTTATAGGGAAAATGAGTGAAGAAATCTTGTTCAAATTATGACCTCTGTATTGCATCGACTTTTAAGACCATTACATGGAAGAATTTGTACATGAACCCTTGTTGAAAGTTTTCAAATATCTTTTTTCACGTCCCTCCATAATACATCATACTCCTGGGTCCATGTATGTCGGAGATATGGCTATTTTGGTTCGGAACTTTTATTCTTCCAAAGCGAGTCTTCATCTTCCACAACTCCAACTTACAATGCATTTAAGACCATTTATCCAGTGGAATAAGACCTATAATCCTTAATGAAAGATGTCCAGTAATTTCTCTTCCATCTCCTTGACAAATTTCAGCTCCAATGGGATGGTCTTCGCTGGTATTCAAGCTCATAGTTTAAACATTCTTGATCTGCACACAATTTACCAGGTCCGGATTGTGAGCTTATTTTGGGCCCCCAAATGATTGATTGATTGAAATGAATCCCTTGATTTAAAGAAACCTAAAAAAGAAATTTTCCAATTTTTTTCAGTTTATAAAATGTTATGGGCAAAATACATAAGACAAATAAAACAGTTAAAATCCAAAATTAAGCCATTTTTGCATTTGAGCTCAAAATTCCAATAATCGTAAAAATGTGACAATTTCACATAAAATAACACCATGATGGGTATTAGAACATTGAATTAAAATATATATTATATGAAAATTTTATCTTCATCACTCCCCCACACATACGAATTTCACTCCAGATCAATCATCATATATCCAAATAAAAACTCACAAAAAAATCAACAATGAGAAAAAATCAATGATCTCTTCCAAAATAAAATTAAATCATGTATACTCTATGAAAAACAATTCCCAATCATTTTCATTCGTCACATTTAATTTTTTTTAACCTTATAAATCCATCCATGGACCAATCACAACCTACCTTACCTTGAAATTTGTGTCACTTTTCACTCAAGAGAAATTAAATATGGAGTTATTCTCATACTTGGAAAGTGCATGTATCACCAAAGGCTTGTGAAAAATCTCATTTTTCCACAGCACAAAAAATGAAAATGACATTAATCATGAGGAATTTTTCCAGGTGAATTCTGTGGCTTAGGGTTGGTGGGAAAATTATTGAAAATTTAAGGCTAGAAAGAGGAGGTTGGACTCTTAAGCATAATGCATGAATAATCAAGTGAAAACACAAGATGAACCTCACTCAATCCCCTTAAAAGTTTGCAACACAACACCAAACCCCATTTTGTGTGACATGGTACATAAGGAAAAAAGTAATTCCAAAGAATGTTTCTATCCAGGTTCTCCCCTTTTTTCATTTTTTTCTTTTTTTGTAATGATCCAGAAAGTCCTACCTTTATTTTATTTTATTTTGATTTTTTCTTCATGGATAATGAGATTAAAATTGAATAAAATGAATGAACGACCATCATTCCCTTGAATTTATATAGGTACGTGAGTCATAAAAGTACTCAAAATGATAAATTAATGCTCATCTCCATTATTTTCAATTGTTTTCGTTTTTTTGAAGGAGAACCAGAAGAAACATATAAAGCACAATGAAAGGATTAACCATGCCCAATTTTATCTTTATCATCCACTTCTAATAATGATGACACACAAATAAAATCACCCACAAGGAAATAAATCTCAATTAATGCACCTGAAAGGCCCTTCACGCATACTCAAACTTGAAATATCCATGAAAAATACCCAGAGTGCGAGTAGGTAAGGAAATATAGGCTTTTAATGTGGCTAAAACCTATAAGGAAATTCATTGCATCTAAGGTCTAATAAAGGATAGATGTAAAAACATGTCTCAAGATAAAATATGTACAACCAAAACAATTGCCTCAATCATATTAAAAATATTCCATGAAATCCAAAGCCTCAAAATAGAAAAGTCACAAGTTCTGGTTCTCAAAAAAATCAAGCATCTCTCAAGAACGTGTGGGTATTAGAAGGAATATTTCGAAGTGGCTCAAAATACCTCACAGAACTGAAAAATATTTGAGTTAGTGTTTCTTGGTCATGGATTTCAAAAATCTTCCAAACTCAAAAAAATTCTTGGAAATCCTATTCAAGATAAGACGTTTTCACATCAACAATCCTTTAAAATCCATTTCTTCAGAAATCATCTCAACTTTCTCAAAATCAATTTGTGTGTGAAAAATGATCAGAATATTCATTAAATCTCAAGGATACTAAAAAGATGAAAAATAAATAAATCACAAAAAACAATTAAGATGGTTTACACTCCCCCCAAACCTAGATTTCACTACCCCTCAATGCATCTCTACAAAATAATAATAACAGATGAAAAATAAAGGGAATGAAAGATACAATCTGACTTTATTTTTTTCAGCGGTAGATTTGAGTTAAGCTCCTAGCATCTAGCACTAGACCTAAAAGGCATGAAATAAAGATAATATGAGAAAAATAAATAAATTGAAAGAGGATTGGAAATGAATGAGGATAATTCTTGGTTTGACCCCCCAAGCGAGTGCTCGATTTTTACTACCCCTAGTTTAGCAGTTGTAGTGGTTTAACCCCAATCCAATGGTGGATGAGGTTTCTTACATAGAAACCACCATTACTTCATTCTTCTAATACTGTTCATCCTACAACATCTATATAAGAACCCATGAATTTTTTGCAATAGCACTTCCCATAATTCGATGTGGTACAACTAGAATGATGGGGTAAGGAGGAAGAATGGGTCCTCCACTTCTTCAGTCAGGAATTCTTTCACCACATTGAGTTCAACATCCAGCTCTTGCACATGTGATGCTTGGTGAAAAAATTCAGAAGGTAATTTAGAAAATAGTTCCAGTTGGATATAATTTAAACATGAAAAATCAATATAAATATCTTCCCTTTCATGGAAGTCATCTTGAAATACAATCTCTTCTGGAAAGGCCACTGGGAATTCTTTTTCAGCAGGGAATTCTTCATCTTCTTCCAAAGAAAGAGAGCGGTATAGAGGTAATGATGTTTCTTTGAATAAGATAGTAAAATCACTTACCTTTTGGTCTTCGACAAAATCTGACCAATTTTTATCCATAACATGTTGATCTCCTGAAGTTGTATCTGCTTGCTTGTCATCTTCAGGAACCACTTCAATTAGTGTCTAAGGAGAGACGATTCCATCTTCAAATTGAATCATCAAGTCCTCCATGGGTTATTCAACAGAAAATGTTCGTCGAACAAAATTTACCTCCTTTTCTTTATCATGGTTCTTTTTTTGTCATTCCAGCCATAGAGCTTTTAGTTCTTCAACATCATCCACCAGCGATGTTGCCATCTTGCTTCCTTGTTCAAGGATTTTGAAATTATTTTGAATCATCGTGGTATATTCTTCCATTTGGATCAAAGAAGACTAATCCCTTCTAGAAAAATCATAAATAGGCCATGAATATGAAAAATCACTAAAATAATCCATCTCGACCAAAAAAGGAATGATATTCGATGAAGCACTTTTTTTGTAGTTTTTGAAAATTTTAATTTTTTTGGGTTTTTTATGAAAAATAGAATGTGAAAGCACTTGGGCTCCCCAAAAACGGCACCAAATTGATGAGAGTGGTTTTTCATGAACCAAAATTCAATTAAATTATTATTTACCTAAAAATACACCATAGTGGCACACCCTAGGGTTGATCAGAGGGAGGTCGCTAACACGCACTAATTTCCTATTGTCACTATTACAAATAATAACTAAATTAAAAATATAACACTAATATATATAGGGGGGATAATTTGAAATGCATACAATATATATATATTATAAATATATAAATAAATTAAAATACAAAATAGAAAGAAAGGTAAGAAAAGACACAATGAAGTTAGTAGAAGAAAACCATTGTTCTTGGGGTTTCATGGTGGAATTATCATTGTTATTAAAAATATCTATCAATGAATTATTTAATGTGGAGATCAAGACCTGTCACTCCACAACCTATCGTTTGGAATTTATTACCCTACACCAAAACTTCTGGTTGCAGGAGTAATCTCTTCCAGATCAATTCCCAATCCAAACTCCACTGTTTGAATGAATCAGATATTGATGGGAAGTAAAAATAATAAACGAGGAGGAAGAAGACAATAGTCGAGAAAGAGGGGTGACCGCTCACCACAATCATTTAACCACAAATTAATCCTTAGAATAAATCATTATAAATCAATAAATCACAATAAACTCATATACCACCACTTCCCCCCTAGAACAACAGTGAGGGTTAGCTCTCCACAAGTACAAAGTTAGAAAGAAGCACGGTGGGAGAAACACATAAAATAATGGAAATGAAAGAAAAGAAAAAATACTAAGAAGAAGAAGAAAGAGACACTAATATATATTATAACTATAATGAAAAATTATAGAAAAAAACTCAACCATCCCCCTTGAAATTGATATCCTTGTAAAAGGGAGAAGAGATACAAATTTATAGGGAAAACGAGTGAAGAAATCTCGCTCAAATTCTTCCTTCCGGATTGCATCGAATTTATACCCAATAATGGATGAATTTTATTAATTAACCTTGCTTGAATGTTGTTCCATATCATCTTCAGTGTCCCTCCACAAAAATTCAGCCTCTGTGGTACAAGTATGACTGAGTTATGGCTGTTTTGGTTCAGAACATTGAATCTTACAAAGTGTGTCTTCATCTTCTAAAACCCCAACTTCCAATGCAATTAAGACTATTTATTAAGTAGATTAAACCATGTTATCTTTACTGAAAGATGTATATTAATTTGTCTACCATCTCCTTGAAAAATTTCATCTCTAATGAGCTGGTCATTGTCAAGATACATGCCCTTATTTGAATCATTCCAGATCTGCGCACAGTTTACCATGTCAGGATTGTGAGCTTATATTGGGCCTCCCAAATGATTGATTGAGCTAGGACTCCAAAAAAGATGAAATTAGTCCCTTGATATAAGGAAACCTAAAAAAATAATTTCCCAATTTGGTTCCATTTATAAAATGTTATGTGCAATATATAGAAGACAAATAAAACAGTTAATCACCAAAATTATGCCATTTTTTCATTTGAACTCATAATTCCACTAAATCATAAAAATGATACAATTGCACATATAAAAACACTATATAGGGTATTAAAACATTGAAATATAGTATATAATATATTAAAATTCTAGCTTTATCACTCACCCACACCTAAGAATTGTACTCCTGAGCAATCATCATATATACAAATCAAAATCCACTCAAAAATTAACAATGAGAAAACATCAATGATCTCTTCCAAAATGAAATTCCATCATGTATCCTCTATGAAAAAATATTCCCAATCATTTTAATTCCTCACATTTAAATTCTTTCAACCTCAAAAAATCCACCCATGGCCCAATCACAACCTAGCACACCTTGAAATTTGTGTCACTCTTCACTCAAGAAAAATTAAATATTGAGTTGTGCTATTTCATGGAAAGTGCATGTATCACAAAATGATTTTGACGGATATTATCTCTCCACACCAGGAATCATGAAAATGATATTAATCATGAGGTCTTTTTCCAGGTTAATTCGGTGTCTTAGGGTTTGTGGGAAAATTATTGAAAAATTAATGCTAAAAAGGGGAGGTTGGACTCTTAAGCACAATGCGAGAATAATCAAATGAAAACACAGGATGAACCTCACTCAATCACCTTAAGAGTGTGAAAAAAAACACCAAACACCCTTTTGTGTGACATGGTACATGAGGAAAAATGTAATTCCAAATAATTATTATATCCACATTCTCCCCTTTTTTTCATTTTTTCCTTTTTTTGTATTTCTCCAGAAAAGAAAAGATTTATTTTATTATATATTTTTGATTTTTTTTCTTGGATAATGTGTTGAAAATTGAATAAAATGAAAGAATTCCCATCATTCCCTTGAATTTATATAGTTACAAGATTCATAAAATTAATTACAATGATAAATTCCAACTCATCTCCATTTTTTTCAATTTTTTCATTTTTTTTAAAGGAGAACCAGATGAAACAAATAAAGCACAATGAAAGGATTACCCATGGCCAATTTTCTCTTTATCATACACTTCCCAAAATTTTGACACAAAAATCACATCACCCACAATGGAATCACATCCCAAATAACACACATGAATGGCCCTTCCCCCACACTAAAACTAGAAATATCCACGCAAAAATACGCAGAGTGTGGGTTGGTTAGGAAAATAGGCTTTTAATTTGCCTTAAACCTATAGGGAAATTCATGAAATATAAGGTCTAATGAAGGATATATGTAATGGTAGGTCTCAAGATAAAATATGGATAGCCAATAAAATGCCTCAATCAAATCAAAAAAATTCCATGAAATCCAAAGCATTAAAAGAGAAAAGTCAGAAGTTCTGGTTCTCACACAAAATCCAAGCTCCTCTCAAGAAAGTGTTGGTATTAGAAAGATTATTTAAAAGTTGTTTAGAATACCTCACAGGACTGGAAAATTATTTGAGTTAGTGTTTATTGGTCATGGATTTAAAAAATCTGTCGAACTCATAAAAATTCTTGAAAATCCAATTCAAGAGAAAAAGTATTCACATCAACAATCCTTTAAAATCCATTTCTTCAAAAATCATCCCATCTTTCTCAAAATCAATAAGTGTGTGAAAAATTATCAGAATATTCATAAAGCTCAAGGATACTAAAAAGATGAAAAACATAAAGAAAAATAAAGAACACAAAACAACTAAGAAGGTTGACACTACCCCAAAAACTAGATTTCATTACCCCTAAATGCATATCTACAAAATAATAATAATGGAAGAAAATTAAGGGAAGGAAAGATACAAAATTACTTTATTTTTTTTAGTGGCAGCTTTGAGTTAAGCTCTTAGCTTCTACCATTTGACCTAAAAGGCATGAACTAATTATAATATGAGAAAAAAATATCAATAAAGAGGAATGGAAATTAAAGAGGATAATGATTTGTTGAACCCCCATCGGGTGCTAGGTTTTTACTTCCCCTAGTCTAGTAGTTGTAGTGGTTTAACCCCAATATAATGGTGGATGAGGTTTCTTGATGAGAAACCACCATAACTTATTTCTTCCAATGATATTCATCCTAAAAAATCCATATAGGAACCCATGAATTTTGTGTAATATCTCCTTCCCTAATTTGATGTGGTACAACAGGAATGATGAGGGAAGGAGGAAGAATGGGTTCTCCACTTCTTCAGCCATGACTTATTTGGCCACATTGACTTCAACATCCAGGGCTTGCACATGTGATGATGGGTCAAAAACTTTAGAAGGAAATTTATAAAATATTTCATCTTGGATATAATTAAAACATGGAAAATCAATATAAAAATCTTCCCATTCATGGAAGTCAGCTAGAAATAAAATCTCTTCAAACAAGGCCACTGAGAATTATTTTTTAATAGGGACTTCTTCATCTCCTTCCAATGTAAGAGAGGGGTATAGAGGTACTGATTCTTCTTTGAATAATATGGGAGAATCATTTACCTTTTGCTCTTCTACAAAATATAACCAATCTTTAACCAGATCATGTTGATCTCCCAAAGTTGTATCAGTTGGCTTCTCTTCTTTAGGATCCTCTTCAAGTAGTGTCCAAGGAGAGACTATTGCATCTTCAAAGTGAATATTCAAGTCCTCCTCGGGTTCATCAACATAAAATGTTGGTGGAAAAAAATTTACCTCTTCTTCTTCATCTTGGTTCTTATTTTGTTGTCATTTCATCCATAGAGATTTTACTTCTTCAACTTCAGCTCCTAGCGATGCTACCATCTTCCTTGCTTGTTCAAAGATTTTGAAAATATTTTGAATAATCACGACATCTTGTTACATTGGGATAAAAAAGTCTCATCCCAGATAGAAAATACAGAACTAGGCCATCAATATGAAAAATCATAAAAATAATCCATCTAGGCCAAAAAAATGAATGATATTCAATGAAGCAATTTTTGAAGTTTTTGAAATTTTTTATTATTTTTGGGTTTTTATAAAAACTAGAGTGTGAAAGCACTTGGACTCCCCAGAAATGGCACCAAATTGATGAGAGTGGTTTTTTGAAAACAAAAATTTAATTAAATTCTTGTTTAACTAAAATTGCACCATAGTGGCACACCCTAGGGTCGATTAAAGGGAGGCCGTGAACAGACACTAATTTCCTATTGTCACTATTACAAAAAATAACTAATATAAAAATATAACTCTAATATAAATGGGGGGATAATTTTAAATGCATAAAATATAGATATATTATAAATATATAAATATATTAAAATAAAAAATACAAAGAAAAGTAAGAAAATACAAAAAGATGTTAGTAGAAGAAAACCATTGTTCATGGGGTTTCATGGTGGAATTATTGTTGTTATTAAAAATATCTATCAATGAATTATTCGATGTGGAGATCAAGACCTATCACTCCACACCCTCTCATTTGTATTTTATTACCCTACTCTGAGACCTCTGCAATTAGAAGTAATCTCTTCCACAGAAATGCCCAATCCAAACTCCTCCATTTGAATGAATTGGATATTGATGGTAAGGAAAAATAATAAACGAGGAGGAAGAAGAAAATAGTAGAAAATGTGGTGAGACCTCTCACCATAATCATTTAACCACTACTGAATCCTTATAATAAATCATGATAAATCAATAAAGCACAATAAACTCAAATACCACCACTTCCCCCCTCGAACAACAGTGAGAGTTAGCTCTCCAAAAGCATGGAGTTAGAAAGAAGCACGGTGGGAGAAACCCAAAAAATACAATAAATTAAAGAAAATAAGAAATACACTGAAGAAGATGAAAGAAACACTAATATATATTATAACTATAAAGAACTATTATAGAAAAAAACACAACGTTTCCCTCTCAAAATGGCTATCCTTGTGAAAGGGAGAAGAGATACAAATTTATAGGCAAAATGAGTGAAGAAATCTCGTTCAAATTCATCCCTATGAAATTTATCAAATTTTAGGCCCATTAAATGTTAGAATTTTTACATGAACCCCTCTTTAATGATGTTCCATATCATTTTATACATCCCTAAACAAAATTTAAACCTCTTTGGTCAACTTATGATGGTGTTATTCTTGTTTTGGTTCGGAACTTTTAATCTTCCAAAGTGAGTCTTCATCTTCCACATTTCCAAATTCCATTGAATTTATGTCCATTTATCCAACAGATTCAGATGTGTCATCCTTAATAAACGATGTTCACTAATTTCTCATCTAGAACCTTGACAAATTTCAGCTCCAATGGGCCTGTATTCTTTGAGATACAAGTTCATATGTGAAACATTTTAGATATGGTCATAGTTTACCAGGACCGGATTGTGAGCCTATTTTGGGCCCCCATATGATTGATTTATCCGGGACTCCAGAAGGATGAAATGCGTCCCTTGATGTAATAAAACCTAAAAAAAGGAATTTACCAATTTATTCGTTTAAAAATGTTATGGCCAAAATACAAAAGACAAATAAAACCGTTAAACACCAAAATTAATCCATTTTTTCATTTGAGCTAAAAAATCAACTAAATCCTAAAAATGTTACAACTGAACATAAAATAACACTATGGAGGGTATTATAACATTGAAATACAGTATATAATATATGAAAATTGTATCTTCATCTCTCCCCCACACATAAGAATTTCACTCTCGAGCAATCATCATATATCCAAATCACAATTCACACAAAAATTTACAATGAGAAAACATCAATGATCTCTTTCAAAATGAAATTACATAATGTATCCTATATGAATAAAAATTCCCAATCATTTTAATTCCATAAATTTAAATTTTTCCAACCTCAGAAATCCGTCCATGGCCTAATCACAACCTACATTACCTTGAATTTTGTGTCACCTTTCACTTAAGAGAAATTAAATCTGGAGTTATGCTCATACTTGGAAAGTGCATGCATCACAAAAGGCATTTGAAAAATATCATCTCCATATAGAGAGAAAAATTAAAATAACATTAATCATGAGGACTTTTTCCACGTTAATTCTGTGGCTTAGGGTTGGTGGGAAAATTATTGAAAAATTAAGGCTAGAAAGAGGAGGTTGGACTCTTAAGCACAATGCGTGGATAATCATGTGAAAACACAAGGTGAAACTCACACAATCCCCTTAAAAGTGTGAAAAAAATCACCAAACCGCCTTTTGTGTGACATGGTACATGAGGAACAACGTAATTCCAAATAATTATTTCATCAAAGTTCTCCCATTTTTTTCTTTTTTTCTTTTTTTAAATCTCTAGAACGACACAAATTTATTATATTTTATTTTGATTTTTTTTAATGGAGAATGAGATGAAAATTGAATAAAATGAAAGAATGACCATAATTACCTTGAATTTATATAGGTACATGAGTCATAAAAGGAATTACAATGTAAAATTCAAGCTCATCTCCATTTTTTTCAATTTCTTTATTTTTTTTGAAGGAAAACTAGATGAAAAAACTAAAGCACAATGAACGGACTAATAATGCACAATTTTCTATTTATCATCCACTAACCAAAATTTTGACACACACATCACATCACCCACAATTAAAACACATCCCAAAGAGTTCACATGAAAGGCCCTTCGCCCACAATAAAACTTGAAATATCCATGCAAAAATACCTAGAGTGTGGGTAGGTAAGGAAAAATCCTCTTGTAATGTGGATTATACCTATAAATAAATTCATGGAATCTAAGGTATAATGAAGGATAGATGTATAGGCAGTTCTCAAGATAAAATATGGCAAGTCAAAAAAATGCCTCAATCATATCAAAAATATTCCATGAAATCCAAATCCTCAAAAGAGAAAAGTCACAAGTTCTGGATCTCACACAAAATCCAGGCTTCTCTCAAGAAAGTGTGGGTATTAGAAAGAATATTTCAAAGTGGTTCAGAATACCTCACATGACTGGAAAAATATTTGATTAATTTTTTCTTGGTCATGGATTTAAAAAATCAGCCAAACTCATAATAATTCTTGAAAATCAAATTCAAGAGAAAAAGTATTCACATCGACAATCCTTTAAAATCCATTTCTTCAAAAATAATCTCAACTTTATCAAAATCAATTAGTGTGTGAAAAATGATCAGAATGTTCATTAAATCTCAAGGATACAAAAAAGATGAAAAATAAAAAGAAAAATAAGGCACAAAAACAAAGAAGAAGGTTGAAACACCCCCAAAACCTAGATTTCACTACCCTCAATGCATCTCAAACAAAATAATGATAAGGGAAGAAAAATAAAGGGAATGAAAGATACATGCTGAATTTGTTTTTTTCAGTGGCAGCTTTGATTTAAGCTCTTTGCTACTCTACTTTAACTAAATGGCAAGAAATAAAAATAATATTAGAAAAATAAATAAAAAGAAGAAGGATAGGAAATGAATGAGTATAATGCATGGTTTGACCCCCAAGTGAGTGCTAGGTTTTTACTTCCCCTAGTCTAGAAATTGCAGTGGTTTAACCCCAATATGATGGTGGATGAGGTTTCTTTCTGAGAAACCACTATAAATTATTTCTTCCAATGCTCTTCGTCTTATAACATCCATTTAGGAACCCATTAATATTGTGGAACATCTCTTTCCCTAATTCGATGTGGTACACCTGTAATGATGGGGGAAAGAGGAAGAATGGGTCCTCCACTTCTTCAGCCAAGACCTCATTGGCCACTTTGACTTCAACATCCATGGCTTGTACATGTGATGCTCTGTCAAAAAATTCATAAGAGAATTTAGAAAATATTTCCACTTGGATATAATTAAAATGTCAACAATCAATATAAAAAACTTCCCATTCATGGAAGTCAGTAAGAAATTAAATCTCTTCAGGTAAGGCCTCTAGGAATTATTTTTCAAGAGGGACTTCTTTATCTTCTTCCAAAGAAAGAGAGGGGTATAGAGGTACTGATTATTCTTTTAATAAGATGGTATAATCACTTACCATTTTTTCTTCGACAAAATCTAACCAATGTTTATCCAAAACATGTTGATCTCCCACAGTTGTATCAGATGGCTTTTCATCTTTAGGAACCTCTTCAAGTAGTGTCCAACATGAGATGATTGCATGTTCAAATTGAATCTTCAAGTCCCCCTTGGGATCTCCAACATCAAATGTTGGTGGAACAAAATTTACCTCATCTTCTTCATCTTGGTTATTTTTTTGTCGTTCCAGCCATAGAGCTTTTACTTCTTCAACATCAGCCGCTAGCGATGCTACCATCTTTCTTGCTTGTTCAAGGATTTTGAAATTATTTTGAATCATCACGACATCTTGTTATATTTGTATCAAAAAAGTCTAATACCTACTAGAAAATTCATAAATATGCCAAGAATATGAAAAATCACTAACATAATCCATCTCGACCAAAAAATAGAATGATATTCAATGAAGCGTTTTTTTTAGTTTTTGAAATTTTTAATTCTTTTGGTTTTTTATGAAAAATAGTGTGTGAAAGCACTTGGCCTCACAAGAAATGGTTCCAAATTTATTTGAGTGGTTTTTTGTGAACTAAATTTCAATTAAATTCTTATTTACTTTAAAATTCACTATAGTGTCACACCCTAGGGTCGATCACAGGGAGGCCGGTATCACGCACTAATTTCCTATTGTCACTATTACAAGAAATAACTAATATAAAAATATAACACTAATATAAATGGGGGGGTGATTTGAAATGCATTCAATATAGATATATTATTAATATGTAATATATTAAAATACAAAATACAAAGAAAATTTTGAAAATACACAAAGAAGTTACTAGAAGAAAACCATTGTTCTTGGGGTTTCAAGATGAAATTATCATTCTAATTCAAAATATCTATCAATGAATCATTTAATGTGGAGATCAAGACCTGTCACTCCACACACTCTTGTTTGGAATGGTTTACCCTACACCGATACCTTAGCATGAAAGAGTAATATCTTCCAAATCAATGACCAATCCAAACTCCACTGTTTGCATGAATTGGATATTAATGGAAGGAAAAATAATAAAAGATGAGGAAGAAGACAATAGTAGAGAAAGTTGGGTGACCACTCACCACAATCATTTAACCACTACTGAATCCTTAGAATAAATCCTGATAAATGAATAAATAATAATAAACTCAAATACCACCACTTCCCCCCTCAAACAACAGTGAGGGTTAGCACTCCACAAACATGGAGTTAGAAAGAAGCATGGTGGGAGAAACACATAAAATAAATGATATTAAAGAAAATAACAAATAAACAGAAGAAGAATAAAGCTACACTAATATATATTATAACAATAAAGAACAATTATAGAAAAAAACTCAACCTTTACTACTTGAAACTGCTGTCCTTGTAAAAGGGAGAAGAGATACAAATTTATAAGGAAAATGAGTGAAGAAATATCTCTCAAATTCTTCCCTACGGATTGGATCGAGTTTTAGGCCCATTAAATGGAAGAATTTGTAAATTCACCCTTCTTGAAAGATGTTCCATTTCTTCTTCCTAGTCCCTCCACAAACGTTCAGCCTCCTTGGTCCACGTATGACGGAGTTATAGATGTTTTTGTTCGGAACTTTTAATCTTCTAATGTGAGTCTTCATCTTCCACAACTCCAACTTCGAATGCATTTAAGATTATTTATCCTACGGATTTAAACATGTCATCATTAATGAAAGATGTTCAATAATTTCTCTTCTATCCCCTTGACAAATTTCAGCTCTAATGGTATTGTCTTCATCAAGATAAAATCTCATAATTGAAACATTCAAGATCTGCACATAGTTTACTAGGTCCGGATTTTGATCTTATTTTTGGCCCCTAAATGATTGATTGAGCTGGGACTCCAGAAGTATGAAATGCGTCCATTGATGTAAGGAAACCAATAAAAAGTAATTTAACACTTTTATTCAGTTGGTAAAATGTTATGGAAAAAATACCGAAGACAAATAAAGTAGTTAAACACCAAAATTAATCCATTTTTTCATTTGAGCTCAAAATTCCACTAAATCCTAAAAATGTGACAATTACAGATAAAATAAAACTATGGAAGGTATAAGATCATTGAAATACAATATATAATATATGAAAATTATAGCTTCATCGATATATTCTCATTTAATGACACGGGTATTGTTTATGTAAGTGTTTTTCCAAATTAGGTAAACTCTAAACCAAAAAGGTCTTTGAGAATGTCAGTGAATCTAATTTTTTTATTTTGTTGTTGTATGTTTATGATTGGAAAAATTTGGTCACCAAAATTAGTATAAAATCTAGAAATGTAATTTTTATAATTTGAGTACTTTATTTAGGAGGTAGTGGTCAAGTATGTCAAAAATATTTTATAGATGTTCTTACCTTTACATCCATTGGAAAATGTTACTGTCTCTTTTTCATATGTGTGAACTACCACCTCCAAAAATCGGTATAATGAATTTTTTAAAACTTCCTCACATTGATTTTTATATGGATTTTATAAATAAATATGGAATCAATAACATATTTTGGAATGATAAATATTAGAATATTATATGATTTATTTATTTTCCTATAATTAGAGAATTAAAAACAATATTCAAATTTATGTACAGACTTTAGACTCCCTGAACATTTATTCTTTATTTTTCATGACTTTAATTAATGGATGGGTTTAAAATTGAATTTAATATATGTAAGTGAAAATGATAATTTTTTTAATATTATTTAGATTCTTTAACCATGAACTAGTTGACCAAGTTCAACTAGAAAATGATATTTTTAATATTATGAAAATAATGATCTCGAAACAACCAAAATTAACTTATTTGATTTAGTAAATAAATTAAAAAATAAAATAAAATGAATAATAGTTATTGAATCAACTTGAAAATTTTTATAAATCATGTATAAACTTAATATAATCTTATATATGATGAAATTAAAAGAAAAATGTTTAGAATCAAGAAATAATGTGAATGATTTCTTGCCACAATTTTCTTTCTATTAGATCATTCCATTTTAACCACAAGTTTTATTTTTATAGTGTGTATTAAGAAATATGGATTTATTTTACCATTTATTTGTATATATTAATCAGTTTTACATATCGTTTTCATGTTTTACCATTCAATGTTCTCTTTATTCTAATGTTACAAAAGGCGTAATATATTTTCATTATAACATACTGTTAAATTTTATATTTCATTTACTCTTAGTTTTTATCGATATTATTTTAAATATTTTGTCACGACCCATCCCTCAAGGCCCATGCTATGACTACAACCAAGCCTGCCTACCATATGCAAGGGGATAGCGATTAGAACCAAAATGCATATTCCCTAAAATGGGAAGGCATTACCATTAAACCTTTACAATCACATGGTCTGAGAAGACAACTAGAAGCAACTATGATGTAAAGTGTTAGAGTAAAAGAGTGTTGAATGTAAAGGGTTTGGAATATAAGCCCAACTGAATGTACGAGTACAACTAAAAATTACAAATACAACTGAAAGGAAAAAATAAAAATTGAAAAGGGAAAACAGCTACTAAGATGTCATCTGAGGGTCCTACTTAAAGGGTAGGTACATATCACCTCACCAACTCTCCACATCCTCCAGTCTCCTCTGCGTTCCACCTAGTCGTGGAACCCTCAAACTTCAACCCAGCTTCTCATCTTCTGCATAAGACACAAAAAGGTGTGGGCAGAGCCCCTGTAGGGGTTAATATAATGATACTTATTAGGGACCCTGCGACCCCCAAAAGTCTCCCAGAGTTCCACGAAGGAAAAAACACAAAGGTAACCCCATAAATGTAACTCCACAATGGTGAAGTACCAAACATATAATAATCATCTAAAAATAGGCATACAACTCAAGGAAAAATGATTATGATGTTGACTCACACAGGATCAATATGAATACTAATAGCCAGACACATGATTCACTAAGGATAGTAAAAAGTAACATCCCCAGTCACAACGTCGAACACCATGGCTGCTAGATATCTCATCCTCTATCGAGTATAGTGGACCTTCCGGGTCACATAGAGTTGCTTCCCATGAACCCTGGACTGTTGAGGTACTCCACCTGTCGAGTACCATGGGTAAGCTGCCTCACACAGAGGTGCTCCCACACCGTGGACTGATG
Organism: Viscum album; assembly: GCA_963277665.1. Classification (NCBI taxonomy): domain Eukaryota; kingdom Viridiplantae; phylum Streptophyta; class Magnoliopsida; order Santalales; family Viscaceae; genus Viscum; species Viscum album. The sequence goes on from OY728128.1 coordinate 1,486,877,959, forward strand.
AGGTACTCCTTATGTTGAGTACCATTGGTCTTCCATTTCAGACAGAGTCTCTACCCACCATGGTTTGCTAAGGTACTCCTCCTGTTGAGTATCGTGGGTATGCCATGACACACAGAGGCACTCCCCACTTGGCTATTGAGTCACACAAAGTCGAAAAATCTATAGTCATCAAGTCTCAGGCAGTCACGTGGTTCCGTGCGCAGTGAACTTTGGAGAACCACTCCTTAATCCATCAGTCATATTTCAATTCATATAAAGACTAAGAAACAAGAAAATGAATTATTCACCATGTCAAAAATGGTTTCAATGCAACAGACGGCGTGTCATGTGGACACTCGATCTGTGTGTTATTAGAATTTCAAGGCCGAGGGCCCGGTTCGATTCAGGTGCTATCCAACCCAGCCATACTCTAAATTTATCCAAAACTCTATTAAGGTAAGTCAAAATAATTTTCTCACTCCAAGATTCCCAATACTATAGACAGTTTGTCAAAAGGATGTCTTGTTCTCAAGATAAGGCCCTTTAAGTGTTTCTTGGTAATGTTGGGCCCAGGAACAATCCTAGCCGGTCAAACCAACCCGACCCTATCATGTCTGAGATGGGCCGCGGTGGACTTGGCCCACAGGGCTGAGGTCTAGCCAATCTCGCAAAAGGGGTGGCCTGCAAGGGCGGCCAGTTTTGTAAAGGGGTGGCCCGACCCATGGTGGGGTAGCCCGGCCCAAAAAAGGGGAATCCTGGCCCATGGTGCGGTGCAGACCGTCCCAATGGCGGATGCCCATCCCGATGGCGGTGGCTCATTGGGTATGTAGCTGGTCTGATGGCCGCGACTCACTGGGTAGGTGACCAGGACCACTGGCGGCAACCCGCTGGGCAAGTGTCCCAGCCGCATAGGGCACGACCCATGGTGCTTCCTCCAAGCAGCTCGGGGGAGCCGCTCCTCCAAAATCCCAAATGGCCAAAGGGAATTCATCCTTTGAAGCGGTGGAACCACGTGGTCGCCGCCCAGTTTCCACAGAACCTTCAAGAGGCACGGGTTCTACCTCATCTTCCATTGATTCGGTAGTGGATCGTTCGCCCACCAGCGGTGCACTCATCACACTACCCTTCCCTTCCACGGCCGGCTGAGGTGTCAGCCGCCTCTTCCAATTGCTGCAGCTAACGAGCTGCAATCCCCCTTGCTCATTGGGGTCACGTGACAGCATGCCACACATTTTCCACAGTCGGACAGTGAAGGATGCTCTGATGAATGTCGTGGTCTCCTCTTACGGTGTGGTTTGGCGCATTTCTTCTTTCATAGTCGGCCGGTGTTTCCACACTGATAGTATTCTATGGAGAACACAAGGGTATAAGAATGTAGAGAAGCGTCCAGACCAAGTTCGTTAGGCCATCACCCTCAGTTATATCTCTTTACATAAAGGAGGTTAATGGGTTTAATAACGTCTTTGGAATTTAAATAATGTTAAACCCCACAAAGATACCCAATAAAAACCTCCCACAAAAACGAATGAATCGTGGGTCAACCAGTTAGTCGGTTGACCCGCATTCTTCATATTATTCAAGAACAGGGAAGAGGAAAAATCATTTTAAATTCATAAATGAATCAACCCCCTACTTCAAAAACCTATTGGAGAGCTTCCCGCGCATGAAGGTGGGTCGTGTTCGTTATTCCCACAAACGGTTCCCAACGACGCCACTCGTACGTCGTCCTTCTGTTCTCGTCACCTCCCGATAGGATCAGCTGCATCCTCTAAGGGTTTGGTGTCGTGATGATCCTTTGAAACTTCTTTACATATCGATGTTAGGCTTGTACCTCCCCCCCCCCCAAGATACATATAAATATGAAAGGGGAAGGGTATGTAACGATGTGGGGAATTAATGGGGGATCATAAATTAGGAACCTTCCCAATTCCTTAATGAAATTGTTAAATAGGGTTGACAGGTCAAGCCATTTACTATCCTGAAACACCGTTGGCCCCACACAATACTTGTCTGTTGATGGATATGAAATAAAATGAAATAATAAAGTTATTTTATTTAATTTTGTCTAAAAAGTGTCAAAACATAACTTTTTCTCCTGACCTACTATAGTGAAAGTAAAGCATTATATAAGAGAATCCTGGTGCTGCGGATTCAATGGTGCCATTATATTTTTAATCCGAGAAATGGTTCAAAAGTTAAAAAATTCCACACACTCATTTAATAAAAATACCTGAAAAAAGATCAGAAATTCATTCCACACAATCAGTGCCTCAGAATCACCTTGTCACGACCCGTCCTCAGGGCCCATGCCGTGACTACCCCAAGCCCGCCTTCCATAGGCCAGGGGCTGGCGACTAGCACCAAGGCGTAAATCCCGGTAAAAAGGGAAGGCATTGCCTTTGTAAAGTAAACAAGCACCACAGAGTAAGCAAGCAGATAGTAAACACTAAGTGAAAGCAGAGTACAACTATAAGTGCGGAAAAGTAAATGGGCCAGTATACAAACCCCAACTGAAAGTAAAGTACAACTCGAAAAGGAAAACAGCAACTGAAAAGTAAAAGCAGCTACGCCGAGTCGTCCTCTGGAAATCCCACCTAAAGGGTGGGTACATATAGCTCCACAGCTCCTCGGGTCCCGACGTACGCTCGGAGTACGTCCCGCCCAGTGGTCCACCTCCAGGTACCGTCCTGCTCTGCAATCCTCAACCACGATCAACGCTGTCCGTCGTCTGCAACCAACACAACGAAGTGCAGGCATAGCCCGTGCAGGGTTGAGTATAAGCAACTCAGTAGGGACCCCAAGACCCCCGAATGTCTCCCAAAATCCAGAAAGGATAAACCACAAAGGAAAGATAAAATCACTAAGTAACAACCAACACTGCTTAGGTATATGCCCATACATATACCTAAGTCATCATTTCAATACGCTCCAACCTCCGAGCCCAAGTACAACTCAGTCCCCACAGGAAAGTATACATATTCCACACAGGAAAGCAAAATGTAATCCACACAGGATAGCACAACACAATCCACACAGGAAAGCAACAAGATTCAGCTCACATAGGTATACATCATCGAAAAGGTGAAAGAGATGATCAGTCATAGATACTGAATCATCTAAGCTGGGACCCACATAGGATAAGAGGCCAGCCGTCTTCATTGTTTCATTTATACTGGGACCCACATAGGATACAAGACCAGCACTGAATCATCAAAGATGGGACCCACATAGGATACAAGACCAGCACAGCTAGGACCACATAGGATACAAGACCAGCTGTCTTCATTGATTCATCTATACTGGGACCCACATAGGATACAAGACCAGTATTGATTCATCTAAGCTGGGACCCACATAGGATACAAGACCAGCACATCTAGGACCCACATAGGATACAAGACCAGCTGTCTTCATTGATTCATCTATACTGGGACCCACATAGGATACAAGACCCGTATTGAATCATCTAAGCTGGGACCCACAAAGGATACAAGACCAGCACAGCTAGGACCCACATAGGATACAAGACTAGCTGTCTTCATTGATTCATCTATACTGGGACCCACAAAGGATACAAGACCAGTATTGAATCATCTATGCTGGGACCCACAAAGGATACAAGACCAGCATGGATGGGACCCACATAGGATACAAGACCATCACTCTTCATCGTCGCAGTCCACTAAGGATCTCGGCACAGTCGTCGTCGCAGTCACAGTAGCAGTTGCAGCCAGCTCTAGGGTTCCCGCACACAGCAAGCTCGTTCGGGAGGGTCCGCTCCACGAGCTGAGAGGCTGATACATCAACTATCACAAAGTCCAGAGTTGATGTATCCAAAAGTTATGTATCGTCCACAAGAACTCAACGCAACAGACGGCGAATCAATCAGACGCCCGGTCTGAGAGTTATTGGTTTTTTCGTCCCAGGGGCCTGGTTGGTTTTTAAGGAAAAACCGACTGGACCGTACTCCACCTGCGTCCAAACCATGGGCGGAGTATGCCAAAAGATATGTCTCACTAAGAGGAACTCAACAAAGTCGACGGCACGTCAATCGGACGTCCGTAGCTCAAGATGTGAGCATTTCCGCTCCGAGGGCCCGGTTGGTTTCCTGTATGAACGAACCCGGCTGAACTCAAAGTATTCGGAAACCTTGAGTGTGATATACCTAAACGACAATCTCGATCCAAGGATCGCATCGCCGCTGACGGCAAGTCGTTTGGAGGAATGTAGCTCAAGTTACTGGCATTTGACCGAAAGTGGCCCGAAAACGGCCGGCCGTGGCTTGGCCAGCGTGGTCGAGCCGATTCGCGGGCGGGGTGAGCGGCTCCCCCACCCTTCGCCGTTAATTGAGGCCGGCGGAACCGCCGGCCGCCTCCCTTCCGGCGGCGCGCCGCCGCCGCCTTCTGCGGACCACCGGACGCGCTCCGGTGGTCCGTTCCTTCTGCCGTCTTCACCTATGGTCCCCCCGGGACCCCACCTTCACTGCGAAGGGATTCAAACACCCAAACGGCCTGCTTCTTCGTCACCTGTCAATCTGCATGTCCAAACGTAATGTGCCATCTTCGTGGTTCTTCGGCGCGGCGTGCTGGCGCCGCGCCCCTTCGCCGTGGCTCCACTCCGTCCGCGGTGCCTTTGACTTCCTTTGACGCGGTGCGACGGTGTCGCGTTCTTGTTCGACTTCTCAGCGTGGCGCGATGGCGTCGCGTAATACTTGCCAAGCGATTCTCGCTTGGTGCGACGACACCACGCCATTACATTCCATCCATATTAGAAACAATATCAATAATGGAGGAGGGTCGGCCATGTTTTGTGGTCCGTCCCCCTCTCATTAATCGATAACAACTGGTTGTAAAATCACGAAGGATGACAAGGTAGAATTCACGAACGAAATAATTAAATAATAAACTTCAACATCAATCCGCATGAACGAACGATCTGCGGTTCAACCTGGAATTGGTTGGTCCACGCTCGTCATTCTATTCTCAAAAGATAAGAGAATTCCAAAATAAATTCCGCTACCTCGGTTTCAAGAGAAGAACACGTCAACAAGCCGCAGAAGACAAGCGTTGCAGAGGTCGAGCGTTGCGGTAAACATACGTCGATTCCATTGACGTCGAGGTGCGTCCGAAGAGGTATGTCACTGGAGAAGAATCGTAAGCTGATGGAGAAAGCCCAAGGAGAAAACAGCGTCTCCTTTCGTTGACACGGGAACAAGATCAAAAGAAGCGGCGTCGTCGATCTTCGGAAACACACCGGCTGCAAAGAAGAGAAGAGAAAACACGTCATTCTCTTTTTATGGTGACGGCGTTCTTCGTTGGAGCCTAAGCGTTCTTCGTGTTCTTCGTCGAGGTTGAAGAAGAAGAAGAAGATGATTCCCAACTGTCTCAAAGTGACAAAACTCTAACCAATGAAAATAAAATAAGACTCTTTCTTATTTTATTAACAAAACAACACATTTGAATTTCAAGAGTTTGAAATTCAAAACCACCCACAACTCACCTCATTAAACTCATCACATTTACGTCATAGGTTATAACTTAAGATAACAAAATTAAAGTTGGAGTTGAGGGGGGTTTTAGATGATATGAATGGGTGGGGTTCGTGTGGGCCCCACCACCCTCATATCCTCCCAAGGGAGGTTGAGTGGTTACCCAACTTCCATCAAGACAACACTTAGAGTAAAATAATAAAAATTGTAGTGTAAGTATAAAATAAACTTCCACAATTTTTATTATCAACACTCGCGTAAACGCAACTCCGGAACAGGAGTTCCTAAGCAACTACCGGCATTGCGGTTCCATCGGTTCCCTCGGAATTCGATTCCGGGCACCGGTTCAAAAGTTAGAAATTCCCGCTCGTTCATTCACTGAACGTACCCGATCCAAACTTCAGAAAATGATTCCGGGCACACCGGGCCTCAGAATCAGGTGCCGTCAGAATCTGCGTTCTTGTAAAATCCAAAAGAAAATTATGAAAAAAAATCCCTTAAATTTTACGGGTCTTTAAATTACTCCCACAATAGGTCTTTACATCCCCGCAAAGCTTCAACACCAACTGGGGATACAAAGGCGGTAGAGCTTGGCGGTAAGCCACCTCGCCAATCCTGCTGAGGACCTGGAAGGCGCTGATGAAGCATGGAGAAAACTTTCCACCTTGTCCAAATCTCTGTAATCCACATCGAGGTGAGACCCGCATGAAGACATGGTCGCCATACTCAAACTCTATTGGCCTCCACCTCCTGCCAGCGAAAGACTTCTGTCAGCTCTGAGCTGTCTTCATCCGCTCCTGAATGATCTGGACCTTCTATATCGTGGCCTGGACCACCTCTGGTCCCACAAGAGCTGTTATGATTTCTTCTTTGCCGATTAAGAGAAATCCCGTCTCATCCCTTGGATAAACCACGTTCTTTTCCTAATAAAATCAATCCGATATGTATGATACTAATCCATACCAAGGATCATGTCGTAAGGCCTCGACGCTACTACTAAGAGATCCAACCGTTACTCTCACCCTCAAGGGTTGAGTCACACTGTCGGCATCATTGTGTGGTAACTGGGACTCCTCCAGTAGATGTCTCACATGTGAGGGTCAAGTCAACAGTCAAAACTGGAACCTCTTAGTAACAACACAAAAGATGACAGGAATGAAAACTCACAAAGGTATGCGTCTTTTATTATTGCAGCTCATAATACAAAGACGTTACACAATAGCAACAAGGAACTAGAAGTACAAAAGACGTATCCACTAGTCCCGCTCCTGTCCATTTGCTCCCAGAGCTCCATGATCGAAGGCCTCAGCTGCCTGAAGCTGAGCTCTCACATGTCCACTGACTCCCTGCGGTCGAGGCGGACCTCCTGGTGGTGGTGGTGGCAACACCTCGAAGTTTCTTCCACCATCGGCTACTCGGCCTGCTCCTCTGCCTCGTCCGCCTACACCCTACGAACCATCGTGGCTGAACCTCTATCTAGGAGGTCCCTCTACCACCTGCTGCTCATCTTTAAGATGAGTCGGGCAGTCTCGAGCCATGTTTCCTTGCCCGCCGCATGGGTAGCAATGCCTGCCCCTCGTGTAGCTGGGTCTCCTTCGTGTGCCCCTCACAACCGAATCTTCATCTAGTGACTTCCCATCTGATGGTCTATCCCGTTTGGACCCCTCCATCCCCTATCTACTGCCAATTGCAGAAGACCCTGCTATGGGCCATTCTGCGGAGGGCCCTGTCACTGGAGTCTGCTCGGCGAGAAAACTCTTCACTAGAAGGGCTCTCTCCAACACCTCAACCTTCGTCGGAATGTTGAGGGAGATCAACGAAGCCCTGATCTCGTGCCTCAGTCCCTGCTCGATGGTTTGGGCCTGGAAGAACGGGTCTCGTACCATATCTGTGGAGTAGCGCGAGAGATCAGTAAACCTCGCCGCGTACTGGGGTACTGTCATGCTGCCCTGCCGCAGCTGTAGTAGCTCCTGGATGCGCACCGCTCGGAGGGTGGCTAGGAAGAACTCGGAGTGGAAGATTCTCTCAAAGTCCTTCTAGAGAAGAGATGTCTCGTCGTGCACCTAGAGCATCAAGCTCCACCATCGGACCATTGCTGCGTGCAGTAGGCTCGCGTTGAAGATCACCATGAGGTCTGCTGGTGTCCTCAGTAGCCTGAAAACTAGTACGAATGCCTCCAACCAGTCCTCGGCTGCCTGGGGGTCCGTCTCCCCACGGAACCTGGGTGGTCGCTGGCACTGGAACTCGTGCAGCGCGCTAAGGAGACGTGCATCATCAGCGGCTGGTGATGGATGTATCGGTGGCTCGGCGGGTAGTGCTACCGCCGGTGCCACTGCTGACAAAAGGGCCCTGCACCGAGGCCTCGTCGCTCGGTGGGCTGTCGTCACGCTCGGCTCTCAGAACCCAAGCTGATTGCCGTCGTGGGGCCATCTTGAAAAGGAAACAAGTGAGCCACGGTCAAACAATATACCTGGTGAGCTGACACAAGTAATCACAAAGAAAACATGAAACACACACGCAATCAATGTTTTCGTGCATTAAGTCGGAAATTATAAGTCAGGGTCCTGGTGTACGGATACGTCGGCCGCCACACCAACAATGGACTCCCTGGACTGATAACCACACTCAATACGCTAAAAACTATTGCTTCACATAGAAAAGATCATAGTTCGCGGTAGAACCGAACTCCTCTGATACCAATTTGTCACGACCCGTCCTCGGGGCCCGTGCCGTGACTACCCCAAGCCCGCCTTCCATAGGCCAGGGGCTGGTGGCTAGCACCAAGGTGTAAATCCCGGTAAAAAGGGAAGGCATTGCCTTTGTAAAGTAAACAAGCACCACAGAGTAAGCAAGCGGAAAGTAAACACTAAGTGAAAGAAGAGTACAACTATAAGTTCGGAAAAGTAAATGGGCCAGTATACAAACCCCAACTCAAAGTAAAGTACAACTCGAAAAGGAAAACAGCAACTGAAAAGTAAAAGCAGCTACGCCGAGTCGTCCTCTGGAAATCCCACCTAAAGGGTGGGTACAGATAGCCCCACAGCTCCTCAGGTCCCAACGTCCGCTCCGAGTACATCCTGCCCAGTGGTCCACCTCCAGGTACCGTCCTTCTCTGCAAGCCTCAACCACGATCAACGATGTCCGTCGTCTGCAACCAACACAACGTAGTGTGGGCATAGCCCGTGCAGGGGTGAGTATGAGCTACTCAGTAGGGACCCCAAGACCCCCGAAGGTCTCCCAAAATCCACAAAGGATAAACCACAAAGGAAAGATAAAATCACGAAGTAACAACCAACACTTCTTAGGTATATTCCCATATATATACCTAAGTCATCATTTAAATACGCTCCAACCTCCGAGCCCAAGTACAACTCAGTACGCACAAGAAAGTATACGTATTCCACAAAGGAAAGAAAAACGTAATCCACACAGGATAACACAACACAATTCACACAGGAAAGCAACAAGATTCAGCTCACACAGGTATACATCATCGAAAAGGTGAAGGAGATGATCAGTCATAGATACTAAATCATCTAAACTGGGACCCACATAGGATAAGAGGCCAGCCGTCTTCATTGTTTCATTTATGCTGGGACCCATATAGGATACAAGACCAGCATAGCTAGGACCCACATAGGATACAAGACCAACTGTCTTCATTGATTCATCTATACTGGGACCCACATAGGATACAAGACCAGTATTGATTCATCTAAGCTGGGACCCACATAGGATACAAGACCAGCACATCTAGGACCCACATTTGATACAAGACCATCTGTCTTCATTGATTCATCTATACTGGGACCCACATAGGATACAGGACCCGTATTGAATCATCTAAGCTAGGACCCACAAAGGATACAAGACCCGCACAGCTAGGACCCACATAGGATACAAGACCAGTTGTCTTCATTGATTCATCTATACTGGGACCCACATAGGATACAAGACCAGTATTGAATCATCTATGTTGGGACCCACAAAGGATACAAGACCAGCATGGCTGGGACCCACATAGGATACAAGACCAGCACTCTTCTTCGTCGCAGTCCAATGAGGATCTCTGCACAGTCGTCGTCGCAGTCACAGTAGCAGTCGCATCCAACTCTAGGGTTTCCGCACACAACAAGTTTGTTCGGGAGGGTCCGCTCCATGAGCCGAGAGGCTGATACATCAACTGTCACAAAGTACATAGTTGATGTATCCAAATGTTCTGTATCATCAACAGGAACTCAACGCAACAGACGGTGCGTCAATCGGACGCCCGGTCTCAGAGTTATTGGCTTTTTCGTCCCAGGGGCCCGGTTGGTTTTTAAGGCAAAACCAAGCTGAACGTACTCCACCTGCGTCCAAACCTAGGGTAGAGTATTCCAAATGATCCGTCTCACTAAGAGGAACTCAAAAAAGTCGACGACACGTCAATCGGACGTCCGAAGCTCAAGATATGAGCATTTCTGCTCCGAGGGCCCGGTTGGTTTCATGTACGAACCAACCCGGCCGAACTCAAAGTATTTGGAATCCTTGAGTCTGATATACCAAAACGACCGTCTCGATCCAAGGATCGCATCGCCGCTGACGGCGAGTCGTTTGGAGGCTCGTAGCTCATGTTACTGGCATTTGACCGAAAGTGGCCCGAAAATGGGGGTCTGGGCCCGGGGCGACCTTGCCCGACCCCCCCCCCCCCCTTGGGTGGCCGAACCGGGTCGACCCGACCCGGATGGGCCCGGCCCGGCCCGGCTCGGCTCGGTCCATCTCTGTCCGGTTCGGTCCGGCCCGACCGGCCGGCAGTGGTTCGACCAACGTGGCCGAGCCGATTCGCGGTCGGGGTGCGCGGCTCCCCCGCCCTTCGCCGTTAATTGAGGCCGGCGGAACCGCCGGCCGCCTCCCTTCCGGTGGCGTGCCACCGCCACCATCCACAGACCACCGGATGTGCTCCGGTGGTCCGTTCCTTCTGCCTTCTTCGCTTATGGTCCCCCCGGGACCCCACCTTCACTGCGAAGGGATTCAAACGCCCAAACGGCCTGCTTCGTCATCGCCCATCAATCTACATGTCAAAACAAAATTCGCCGTCTTCGTGGTTCTCTGGCGCGGCGTGCTGGCGCCGCGCCCCATCGCCGTGGCTCTGCTTCGGCCGCGACGCCTTCGACTTCCTTCGACGTAGTGCGATGGTGTCGCGTTCTTGTTCGACTTCTCAGTGTGGCGCGACGGCATCGCATAATACTTGTCGAGCGATTCTCGCATAGTGCGACGACACCACGCAATTCCGTTCCATCCATATTAGAAACAATATCAATAATGGAAGAGGGTCGGCCATGTTTGTGTGGTCCGGCCCCCTCTCATTAATCGATAAAAACTGGTTGTAAAATCACGAAGGATGACAAGGTAGAATTCACGAACAAAATAATTAAATAATAAACTTCAACATCAATCCGCATGAACGAACGATCCGCGGTTCAACCTGGAATTGGTTGGTCCGCACTCGTTGTTCTATTCTCAAAAGATAAGAGAATTCCAAAATAAATTCCCCTACCTCGGTTTCAAGAGCAGAGCACGTCAACAAGACGCGGAAGACAAGAGTCGCGGAGGTCGAGCGTCGCGGTAAACGTACGTCGATTCTGTTGACGTTGAGGTGCGTCCGAAGAGGTACGTCGCTGGAGAAGCTTCGTAAGCTGACGGAGAAAGCCCGAGGAGGAAGCGGTGTCTCCTTTCGTTGACACGGGAACAAGATCAAAAGAAGCGGCGTCGTCGATCTTCGGAAACACACCGGCTGCGAAGAAGAGAAGAGACAACACGCCATTCTCTTCTTATGGTGACAACGTTCTTCGTCAGAGCCTAAGCGTTCTTCGTGTTCTTCGTCTAGGTTGAAGAAGAAGAAGAAGATGCTTCCCAACTCTCTCAAAGTGACAAAACACTAACCAATGAAAATAAAATAAGACTCTTTCTTATTTCATTAACACAACAACACATTTGAATTTCAAGAGTTTAAAATTCAAAACCACCCACAACTCACATCATTAAACTCATCACATTTAAGTCATAGGTTATAACTTAAGATAACAAAATTAAAGTGGGAGTTGAGGGGGGTTTTAGAGGATATGAAGGGGTGGGGTTTGTGTGGGCCCCACCACCCTCATAACCTCCCAAGGGAGGTTGGGTGGTTACCCAACTTCCATCAAGACAACACTTATAGTAAAATAATAACAATTGTAGTAAAAGTATAAAATAAACTTCCACAATTTTTATTATCAACACTCGCGTAAACGCAACTCCGGAACAGGATTTCCTAAGCAACTACTGGCGCTACGGTTCCATCGGTGCCCTCAGAATTTGATTCCGGGCACCGGTTCCAAAGTTAGAAATTCCCCCTCGTTCGTTCACTGAACGTACCCGAGCCAAACTTCGGAAAATGATTCCGGGCACACCGGGCCTCAGAATCAGGTGCCGTCAAAAACTGCGTTCTTGTAAAATCCTAGAGAAAATTAAGAAAAAAATTTCCCTTGAATTTTACGGGTCTTTACACACCTGATGTCAGTTTTTTCAGACTTATAATAATTCAATATAATTAAAAACATTTCATGAAAAATTGGGGTCTTTATATTTTCACCACATTAGGGATTTTCATCCCTGAAAGCCATATCATAGACTAAGGAAACCAATGGGGGTACTGAGCATGAATCTGTGCCTCCAAATCCCATGTTCTCTCCTATAGGTTCTCGTGCTGCCAGTGAACATGCACTAGAGGTATCGACCATCAACGAAGGAACCACTTATGTTGATCCTCAATTTCTACTAGAACATTTCTAAACGTCACCACATCATCTATGTTCATCTCTCCATGGTCGATGACGTGATATGGGTCGTGAACATGTTTCCTCAGCTAGGATACATGGAGGACATCGTGTACCCTCTCCAACTGCGGTAGAAGTGCCAAGAGTTATTCCAACTCACCTACCCTTTGATGTATCAGAAATGACCTGATAAACCTCGATGATAACATTATGCCTCGGCCCAATCTTCATAGTCCCCGTCAAGGGGAGACTTTCAAGAAAACATGGTCTCCATCCTGGAACTCTAGAGGTCCCCGTCTCCTGTTATCATCTGACATATGTCTGATTTGTGCGGTCTTTATCTGCTCCTGGATGGTTTGCCTCTTCTAAGTGGTATCCCGCACCAACTCTGGACCAATAAGTGCTAACTCCCCTGGGTCTTTCTAGTATTGGGGTGATCTGTAGGGTCAACCACACAAGCCATTGAATGGATCAATACCGATGGTGGAGTGATAACTGTTTTTGTAATAAAACTGAACCAAGGGAAAGTTATCCTCCAAACTGTGGCCAAAATATAAGACGCATACATAAATCATGTAGTCTATCGTCTGAATGGCCTGCTTCTTCTGAACTTCCGTCTGATGATGGAAGGTGGCGCTCAAATGTATATGAGTCGCAAATTCCCCATAAAATCCCTTCCACAACTGATATGTGAAACATGCGTCAGATTCCGAGATGATTATCGATGACACCCTATAAAGTCAAACAATATCTAATACGTAGAGGCATCCCATGCCCTCTACTGATCACTACTCTCAGATAGGTAGGAAGTGGGACGACATGGTGAGTTAGTGAATGATCAACCAAATGGAATCATGTCCCCTAGACAGACAAGGAATCCCTATCATAAAGTCCATGGAGATCCCATACCAATTGCACTCCGGCATCTCTAGGGGCTGAGATAAGCTTTCTGGAACCTGATTCTTGGCCTTCACTTGCTGACAAGTGAGGCATCATGAAGCAAACTCTACCACTACCTTCTTTATGCTTGGCCACCGGCGCTGACGTTGCAGGTCCTGGTGCATCTTCGCCAGACTAGGATGTACCACCAGAGGAGATGTATGGAACTCCCTCAACACCTCCTCATGCTATGACACATGTACCATGGTACGTCCTTAGAAGTGGTTGACATGATCCTCACCTTACGAATATACAGAAGGTTCTTATACTGAGTATATCTAAGCACATCGATCCTCGAACTTAGTGTCCCCATCCTATGTCCCCCTGAATCATTGATGGAGTGGGGGAGTGACTATCATAGACTGGAGGTATACTACTCCATCTTTATCCATAATGTATATCCGAAACCCGGATAGATGCTCTTTCGCCTTTCTTAGATACTACAGACCTGACCTCTTACTAAGTGCATATACTACATTGTTTCCCTTCCCTAGAGTATAGACTATCGAAAAGTCATAATCCTGGTGGAACTCTTCCCATCGTCATTGTCTTTGTATCAGGTCCTTCTGAGCGGAGATTTACCCGAGACTCTTCTGATCCGAGTAGACTGTAAAACGTTCTCCCATAAAGTAATGTCTCCACATCTTATAGTAGAAGACCACTAATACTAAATCCAAGTCATGGGTAGTGTAGTTTTACTCATCTTTTCTAAAATTTCGTGATCCCTAAGTGTTTACTTCTCGCTCATGCATTATGACACACCCATTTGTGGTCCCTAATGCCTCGCAGTAGACTACATATGCCACTCCCTCTTCTGGTAGCCTCAAGATGGGGTCACTCATCAGTCACTGTCTCAACTCCTGGAAACTTTTCTGGAATCTCTCTATCCATATTAAGGACTACCCTTTCTTTTTCAACACTAGAAAGGGTTACACAACTCTAGTAAAATCAGGAATGAATCTCCAAAAGTATCCAACCAACCCCAAAAAACTTTGCACCTCAGTCACACTCCTGGGTGGCTCCAAAGAAAGTACAACCTCTATCTTCTCTGGATCCACTTCAAATCCAACATCCGAGATAATGTGTCCCAAAAAGTGGAACTCTCCTATCCAGAACTGGCACTTTGAGAGATTACCTTAAAGCTAGCGCTCTTGGAGTGTATCCAGATCTATCTGCAAATGATAGGCATACTCCTCCTCCATTACTCAGTATCTGAAGATGTCATCAATGAACACCACAACAAAGCGATTGAGGTATGGCTGAAAGATCATGTTCATGAGTCCCATGAACACTGATAGGGCATTGGTCATGCCGAATGGAATAACCAATAACTTGTAATGGTCATACCAATATCTGAAGGTTTTCTTCTTCACATCCTTCTCTCATATGATGAGCTGATGATAGCTTGATCTGAGGTCTATCTTCGAAACTAGAGAGCTCCCTTCACTTGATAGAATAGATCATCAATCCTCAGAAGTGGATATTGGTTCTAAAACGTCACCATGTTTAGGCACTGATAGTCCACACAGAGTCTCAAATTCCCATATTCCTTCTTGGTGATCAAAATCGGGGTTACCCATAGAGGTACAATGGGCGTTGTGAACCCCTTTCCCTAAAAATCCACCAACTCTAACCATAACTCATGAAGATCCATGGGAGCCATCTAATATACTGATGTATATATTGGAGCCAAACTGAGGTACAAGTCGATGTAAATTTCTACCTCTCTACATGGAGGTTGTCCCAGAACATCATTAGTAAATACAAAGACATACTGGTCCACCACTATAGGATTTCTTGGACACTAAACATCAACTTCTCCGAGGGTAAGGCTATACAATTGATGAGTAATCGACTACAACCTTTTCTAGGTAAGTCCATCCTAAACTGCAAAGGTTCCCTTCTCATCGGTGAAGGAAAAACTTGTCCCATTAATGTGGAAACACAACACATTGTGTCTAATACAATCAATCTAATCATGGACTATAGATTACCAATCCACACACAAGATGACATCGTAAGGCCTCGACGCCACTACCTGGAGATCCTAGCCAAACCTCTCACCTATGAGAATAAGTTGACACTACCCAAACTAGTGTGTAATCATTGAATCCTCATTCGTAGGAATCTTTATCCGTAAGCATCGAGCCAACGACTCCACTGGATTCTCCATGATAAGAACGAGGGCCATGGAAATAAAAGAGTGACGAACACCAATGCCTATATGTACTGCAACTATGGTGGAGTAGATGAAAATTGTACCTCAAAACATCTCTTAAGAGCAATGGTCATAATCCTTGGCTGCCAGGATTTTTGCTCATCTCTGCCCTCTTTCTCTCTATAGTCGGGATTGACCACCAGTCATTGGTGGTAGTTGAATCTCATATCATCTCCCACCACCTACTGCATGGCTAGCTCTTTTTCCATGTCCTATGCCCTGTGGACTTCTTCTATTGGACCTATTACTTTTCCTTGGTGGTCCCTCGGCAATCTGTTGGTCATCCGTATGGTGGGTCAGGTAGTTGTGAACCATGTTTCACTGCATGCCATATGAGTAGCATAGCTTGATTTCATGCTGAACACCCCTACCTTGGGAGCACCGCACCTCTGACCCTGCATCTCAAGGTCATACACTATAGGGTATAGCCTACTTGGACATCTTGGTCACTTGCCTACTACCTCTTTCATATGACACAACATTCTGTTGTCTGGTGGTGGCTCTCACTCTCGATACCTGCTCAGGTAGGAATTTCTCCACCAAAAGCGCTTTCTCTAGCACCCCAGCCTGAGTCGGTATGGTGAGAGAGACTGCCGATGATCTTATCTCCCATTGGAGACCATTTTCTATGATATGGTCTTTGAAGAAAGGGCCACATACCATGTCGGTGGAGTAGTGGGAGAGATTAGAGATCCTTGCTGAGAATTGGGCAACTATCATGCTGCCCTTATGTAAGTGCAGTAGCTCCGATATATGCACAGAGAGTATAGTCGCAAAAACTAACTCAGCCCTAAAAAGGCCGTTGGTTTCCTCTCATATGAGGGTCACCTTGTTATGTATCTAGAGCATTAGGCTCCACCATTCCCTATGGCTTCCTAAAGAAGGCTAGATTCTAGCATCAACAAAAAAAATTTCTGGAGTCCCATGTAAGCAAAAACCATTGGCCACAGCCAGCAGCTAGTCCTTAGCAGCATGTGGATCCATCTCACCTCGGATCCTTAGAGGCCTCATCCATTGAAAATCCTGAGACGTGATCAGTCGAAATACACCCTCTACATGTGGGGCAGGTGGAAACGGTTTTCCAACTGGTAGGGGTGATGTTGGTACACCACCCGAAGGTGCTAATGCCATAAGAGGGCCCTACACTGAGGCCTCATCAATCGGCGGGACTCCATTGCATACTCTTTCAGGAATCCTTGCTGGCTATCTAAATGGAAGCATACCGAAAGGAGACAGATCTTCCATGGTTAATAAATTATACCTAGTGAGCTGACTCAAATAAATTACAAGAAAAACTCTTCAAAAATAAATGCAATTAGTGCTTCCTTGTAGTGAGTTGGAAATCAGAATTCAGGGTCCTAGTGTATGGATACGTTGGACTCTACAACAACACTGGACTCCCAAAACTGAAAACCACAATCATATATTTTTCAATATTGATCAATTGAAAAGATCAGAGTCTTAGTTCTTTGGTATAACTGACCACCTCTGATACCACTTTGTGACAACCCATCGCCCAGGGTATGTGCCGTGACTACCAAAAGCTCACCTTCCATAGGCCAGGGGCTTGCCACTAGAACCAGAAGGCATATTCCATAAAACAGGAAGTCATTTCTTTTATAACATGTACAAACACATGGTCTACGAACTCAACAAGAAGCAACTGTGAAGAAAACTGATGGAGTAAAAGTATGCTGAATGTAAATGGGCTGGAATACAAACCCATCTGAAAGTACGAGTACGATTGAAAAGTAAAAATACAACTGAAAGGAAAAAATACAACTGAAAAGGATTAAACCACTACTGAGTCATCCACCAAGGGTCTTACCTGAAGGGTAGGTATATATCACCTCCTCACCACTCCACGTCGGCCTGTATCTTCCGCGTACCACCTAGTCCTGTCTACCTCAAACCTCAACCCAACTTATTGTAATCTGCAGAAGACACAACAAGGTGTGGTCATAGCCCATGAAAGGGTGTGTATAATGATACTCATTAGGGACCCCAAGACCCCTGAAGCTCTCATAGGGTTCCACAAAGCAAAACCATAACCGTAACACCACAAAGGTAACACCACAAAGGTAAAGTACCACACAGGTATGACTTAGCTCAAACTAGGAAAAAAACTCAGAGAAAAAGGTTTATATTATTGAACCACACATGATAACTATGAATGATGATATCTAACCATAGGATTCTCTAGGGATAGTAACAAGTAACATCCTTAGTAACTATGTCGAACACCTCGACTACTGGAGAACTCCTACTCTTTCAAGTACAGTGGGAAGGTCGGGTCTCACAGAGCCTCTTACCACAATCTATGGATTGCTAAGCTAATCCTCATGTCGAGTACTGTGGGTCTACCATGTGACATAGAGGTGATCCCCACCATGTCTAGTTGAAGTACTCCTCCTGTCGAGTATCGTGGGTCGGTCGCGTCACACAGAGGTGCTCCCCACCATGGCATGTTGAGGTAGTCCTCCTATCGAGTACAGTTGGTCTACTACATCACACAGAGGAGCCCCCAACCATATCCTAATGAGTTAATACTCCTGTAGTGTACAATGGTTCTATCACACCACCTAGAGGAGCTCCCCACTGGGCTGTCGAGTCACACAGAGTCGAAAAATCTTTAGTGGTCAAGTCTCAGCATTTCACAGGGTTTCGTACACAGATATCTTAGGAGATCCACACCTCAAGATATCAATAATTCTAAAACCAGCAAAAGGTCTCCAAAAGGTGTAACCTGAATATTTTCCATGTCACAATGGTTCCAACACAATAGACGGTGCGTCAATCAGATGCCCTGTATGTGCGTTAATGTCATTTTAGTGTCGAGTGCCTTATTGGATTCAGGTGTGATCCAACCTAGACATACACCAAGTTTCTCTAAAACTCTAATAGAGTAATATAAAAGGACCATATCACTCAATGTATCCCAAAGCCTCAGATGGTTTGTCAAACGGATGTATGATTATGATGATAAGGCCCTTTAAGAGTTTTTGGGCCCAGTGGGGCCTGGGTCCGATCCGACCTGGTCGGTCCGACCCGGACTGACCTGGCAGGGTTGGGCCATGGAAAAGTCATCCCGTTGGGGAGAGTTCTAGCCCGTCCAGCAAGGGTGGGTCCATCCTCAATGTGGGGGCCCATCCCGGGGTGGGGCAGCCCGACCCAGAAATGGGGTGGCCCAGCCAGTGGGGGCGGGGCTGCGACCCACTAGATAACTGGCTTACCCCACTTGAGGCATCCAAATGGTGGCTTCCTGGTGGGCTAGTAGCCTAGCCGCATAGGGAATGGCCCATGAGGATTTCATCAGGTTGCTCGGGGGAGCCACTCCCCCAGAATCCCCAAAGGCTAAAGGTCGTTCGGCCTTTAAAGCAGCACTGCTGCGGAACCCATCAGAGGCATGGGTTTCACCTCCTCTGCCGCAACTTTGGCCGCGACGCCATCACACACCAGTGGTAGACTGTTCATGCCCACCTTTGTTTCTACTGCTGGTAGAGGTGCTCACTGCCTCCTCCAATTGCCGCATCTGACGAGCTGTGGTCCCCCTTGTTCACTAGCAGAGCACGATGACACACCTCACCTCCTTTATGGCCAGCCTGTGGCGGCCACTCTGATGATCACCGCAGTCTCCTCTTGTGTTGTGGGTCGACACATTTACTCCTTCATTGTCGGTCAGTGTCTTCACACTGGTGATATTTCGGGGAGAAAGGAAGGGTATAACAATGTAGTGGAAGGTTCGGGTTTGGTCTGTTAGACCCACACCCTCCATGTTAGCTTGTTACATAATGGAGGATAATGGTTTCAGTAAACCCTTGGAATTTAAATGAATTTATGCACCTCAAAGTTACATGCAACAACCTCCCACAAAAACGAATGAATCAAGGGTCAACCCATTATTTGGGTGACCTGAGTTCTTCATATTATTCAAGAACGGGGAAGAGGAAAAATTATTTCAAATGCATAAAAAAATAAACCCCTACCTTGAAAAACTATTGGAGAGTGTCCACACTTGAATGCAGATCATGTTCTTTATTTCCATATCATTTTCCCTATGACACCACTTGTACGTTGTCCTTTGGTTCGTGGTTTGGTGTCTCCTATCACCTCCCGCTAGGATCAGATCAATCCTTTAAGGGTTCGACATCATGACACTACATTAGAACTTCGATTCATGGGGAATCTATGCCAGTACACCCCACATGCTGTATATAAATACGTGAGGGGGAGGGTAAGTAACAACGTGGGAAATTAATGGGAGCTTATAAATTAGGAACCTTCTTAATTCCAAAATGTTGTCATTACTTAGGGCGGGTAGGTCAAGGCATTTATAGGCTTGACACATCACTGGCCCCACACACCTCCTGTCTGTTAAAGGATATAAAAGTAAATAAAATATAAAAATAATTTCTTTTCTTTTCTTTTAAAATGTCACAAAAAATATCTTTTTCTCCAGACCTACAACAGTCAATGTAATGCTTCCCTTAAGTGAATCCTGGCATTGCAGATTCAATGGTGCCCTATGATTTTTAATCCGAGCAATGTTTCAAAAGTTATAAAACGTAGCTGAAATATTTACTAAACGTACCTGAAAAATTTTCTGAAATTCATTTTGGGATTTCGGGGCCTCAAAATGACGCGTTGTCAATTTTCTCAGACTCTTAATAATTCCATATAATAAAAAAAATTACTTAGAAAATCTGAGTCTTTAAATATTTCATAAATTTTAATATTTTTTGCTTCAAATGTTTATAAATTAAATTCTTTATTTTTTTACATAATTCATAAAATTTTTAAAAGAGTAATTCTCATTATTTATCATATTGTTATATTTTTACTTGTTAATAAAGTGAAAAATGAATTTTTTGTTATTTTATATTACATGACATCCTTTTACCATTTTCAATGATGTTATTCATTATAAATATTCCTATAAAAATTTCCTTATTTTTTAAGATGAATTTTACCATTACATTTTTAATTGTTAAAAATGTTTACAAATGTAATGAATAATTATCCATATTATTATTTGATAATTTAATGTTCATTTTCATATAAAATGAAATGATATTTTCTAGTTTTTATGATGAATATTTTAAAAATTAAAATATAATTATTTATGATATTGTACCTATTAATTTTAGAGAAATTGAGTGAGCCTGATATAGCTTAAGATGATGGGTGTTCCTGATATATCTATCCTATATATTGTGTAATTATTAGTCATTTTTAGTGAAAATGAATGATCATACATATATATACTTAACTAATTAGATATTATTTTTAACATTAAATATTATTTTCTTAACACAATGTTCATATATAATGATCCAACATTCCTATTTTATGCATGGAAATGGTTTTTATGAAAATATTATGATTTTATATGATAATTAATGTTTATAAACCATTAAGGTAGAAAAGATTATTTTTCAATAAAATATTTTTATGATTTATCATATTTCTAATAATTCAATTATTGGTTTTATATGATTTTCAATGGGTTTCCAAGAATAGATTTAATTAATGGGTGATTTTCATAGGTGATAATGTTTAGTTTTTTTCTCAACCTTTTAATGTGTAATAGGGCAAAATGTATATTTTATTTCATATTTTTAATATAAAAATGGTTTTATATTGTTTTTTATCCCTTACTGACCATTTTAATGTCATCACAGAAATTCAAAAAAAATTCTAGGGCCTAATTATTAGTATCAACTATTATCAAGTAAATATTAAAAAAAATGATTATTATCCAAGAATGAAAAATGGTTTTCATAAATGAATCAATATGGTAAACATTAAAATCCAAGTTTTTTGGAAAAATGGAAACCATGTGAATGTGTACCTTGTGAAATATAACGGACTTCATAACTATCTTAATATATTTACCTAAGAGGAAATTATTATTTATGAGAGGGAAATAGTTTTCAGAAATCATTTAATTATTGGTAGTATATTTTATGGGGCATTATAATTAGTATCCATGAAATGGTATAGATAAATGTAATAGAGTTAAACAGATTTTTTTATTTAAAGTTATATTACTTTTATAACTATAATGGTTATTATATAATAGTAAATTTGGTTTTTTCTTAACTGAATATTAATTATTGAATATATGATGACATGGGTATGTGTACCTTAATATTTTCCATTTCAATGAGAGGGTTTATTGTTATTTTAGATACTCACACTAATAAGTTTTATTTATAGTAAATGGATAGAACTAACAAGAACCATGTAGAAAATTAGTGTTAAGAACAATGCATCTTTTAAATGCATGGGAAGCCAAACATGATATGAGATGATATAAAAAATCATATGATTATGGATAAATAAATATCTTGAGTTATTATTAATAACCTAAACCTAGATGAGTCGTTAACACAAAAAATGTGTGAAAATATATTTTCATGGAATTTTATGAGGTAAATATCATAACAGTAAAAGTTTCCAACTTCCATCAAGTTAAAAATATAGAAATTAGAACCCACTCAAATATTTCAATGATAATGGAATATTTTTTAAATTTAGGGAGTATAGTTATTATGAAAATATTTTTATGATTATATAGTCGCATGAATTTGGTTAACAAGATCAGATGAATACCGGTTTTCCAATGTTATATAATAAATATGAAGAATCAAAAAACAAAGTATAAATGGTATGTGTTATTTAAATTATTTTTTATATATAATGTTGGAATAAATATTATATTGAAAATGTGGGATTTTATGACACCATTCATAATTATTATTGTTGAAATGAATTATTAAATTATATAAT
Organism: Viscum album; assembly: GCA_963277665.1. Classification (NCBI taxonomy): domain Eukaryota; kingdom Viridiplantae; phylum Streptophyta; class Magnoliopsida; order Santalales; family Viscaceae; genus Viscum; species Viscum album. The sequence goes on from OY728128.1 coordinate 1,486,900,169, forward strand.
AGAAAATAAGTTTTACTGTTCTACAATAGATTTTAAATAATAATTTTTCTATAGATGGAAATTCAAGACATATGATTTCATTATATTTTATTTAGGGTTTGTTACATTTGAAAAATATCATATGTTTGAAAGAATTAACTAACATTTGATAGTTTTTGTAATGGGATTACTATAGGTGACCTTAATTATGTTTCAATAGATGTTTGAGGTATATTCAAACCTTATGTTTAACATCTGTTTTTGTGAAAAAAATTTATTAATAATTATTTTAGATTTTATGGAATCATTTTGAAGGAAATTAATAAAATGTGCGGTAAAATTATCTTTTAATTGTATGTAATTATGGTTTTTTTGGATAAATGAGTTATTACATTTTTGGAAAATACATCTAATAATTTAAATTAATATGTTATTGACATTTTTTTTGGATACGTGATTAAGTTTATTTTTATGGGGTTAATATTTTTTGGAATATTATAATATTAAGGAAAATAAAATATTATTTTATGATATGGAATTTTATTTCTGGAAAAAACATTCAGTTAAATTTTGAATAATATATTATTTTATATTGGTATTATGGTGATTAATTTTATATAGGGAAAATATAAAAACATTTTTAAGATTTTAATATTTATGCATATACTTTTTTTGTTATGTTAATTTAGTATAAATTAATTTTGTTTGAAGATAAGTGTTATGATTATATTTGAAGAATATGTTATCAAATATTATCTAATTTTGGGTTTCAATTTTGGAATATTATTTTTTCATAATTTTTATGCATAATTATTTATGGATGAATTATATTAATATTATGGATTTATTGTAGAGGGTTTGAGGATTATTATAGTGTTTCGTAATAAGGAATATTATTCCTATTTAATAGTTTATTAACTTTTGTTATCCATTTTTTTACTAATGTTCAGAAATAATATATAAAACATTTCATCATTTTTTAGTTCTTTTGATATCATAGAATTTTTTTTAGGATTTTATTAATGAAAAATCTTTTTAGGATATGAGATGAAAAAGAGATGTAAAACTAAGAAAATAAAAACTGAATGTTGAAATTATGGAATGAAATAAATTATATTTTTATCTTATACATTATCTAAATAGTAAAATAATTTCATAACATTATAAAGAACAGAAAAATATATTTTGAGTACTATATGGAAAATATAACTCAACTATCAAAATTTTCATTTGGAAAAAAATTCAAATTTACATTTCTTATAATGTTACATGCATGGTTGGTGAAATATTTAAGAAATTATATGTTACATAGTATTAACTTAGGAGTTAAATTTTATTTCAAAAGGAATAGTAAATGAGGTGGATTAAATAGATCTTCCTCCTATAAATGTATATTAATCTTCCAGTGAATCGAGTTGATTATCAAAATGTACTAACCCTTTTTAGATGATAGAAGATAAAAGGTTTAGGTTTTATTTTATTGGAATGGTATATTATAATGCAAAAATATTTTAGAATTTTCTTTTCCCAAAATATATACCTTGTTCAATATAGTGTACCACATACAACAATGAGGATAAAAGAATTGTGAAATAGTTCAAAAATATAATTTTTTAAATATATATGTTATAACGTTTCGATTGGATTGGATAATATGAATATGAGTAACCATGTTATAACTTTTTTTATATTGTTTCCTTTAACACAAATGTGAAGACTAATAACTAGTATATAAGAAATAAAATTTTAATTAAAATTATTCAAAATTAATTGAGATATATTTCAAAAAACATATTTATATGAACAATATATTTAACTAATTAAATTAATCTAATCACTATAAATTAATGATATTAATGAAATTTTGAGACCGTTTTTTAATAAAATAATTTACCAACAATCAAATAGTGATTACTATTGATGTAATTTGTATAAATTTATTTTATAAGTAAAAAATTATGTTTTCTACAAAAATATTTCTCCTCATTTTTTTAATAATATTATTAAATTTAAAGAAATTATAAATGATCTTTATATAAAAGAAAAATATTTTTGTGACCATCATGTAAAAATAATCATAAGATAATTTTTTCATATTTTACAAATAAGATGGTTGTTTGTTTGAATTGTTATTCATACTATTATTTATAAAAATAATCATTTTTTAAAATATTAAAATTTATCATTGTGATTAGGATTGATCGCGAATTATCATTAGTACATAAGGAATTATAATAATCTATTCATTTTTATATGAATCCCTTTTATAAATGATTTTTGTATGAACTCGCTTTAATATTTAAACCATGTGATTTTCTAAAAATTGTTTATCATTGTTTTTTATTATATTATTTAAATAGTAAATTCACAAAATTATTGAAAGTGAATATTTAAAAATATATTTCATATTTAATATCATGATGTTCAAATTTTTTAATAAGCTCAATTTCATTTTTTTCGTAAAAAATAATATCCATAATTAATTTTTTTGACCATGTTAAAGAGTAGAAAAGGATAACTAGGGCCAAATTTTTTTAAGGTCACAAAATATCCTCTTAAATATGGCTAGATAGTATTTTATCAACCCTTATCTCATTAAATACAAAATATCAATATTAGATTCCACAATCCTTAGATTATGTATGTAATATTAATTTATGCAATTAATAATTTAAAAATGTTACAATTTTTTTTCATATATCCAAAATATTTCCATTGGGATATAAAGATGTTATGAGTGGTTGTAAATGGTTATTGTGATTATGAATAAATTTTATATTAATTTAAATTTAAATTTAATATTTAGTGATGGTATACTAACCTTGAATGCTTTTACAACACTCATGAAATGCTTTCGCAAGTAGTAAAAAATTCATTAAATATTTTAAAAACTATAAATATAATTGTAAAGGTCTGTTTTATACAATGGTCAACTAAATATCCTGTTTTTGGTGTTGGGGACGATTGGGGGTGGTTCTGTGAGTTTTCATAAGAGATGGAGGTGAAGCAAAGCTGTAGTAGGGATTTCACACTGTGTATGTATATTTCACAGCATGAATCTCAGTTTGGTGGATTGTCCATGTTTGTTCACAACATGAAATGTTGTTTGGTATGAAAATTAAAAATAAATCGTGGGATAATGGGGTTTTTTAAGAAACTGACTTCAAGATATTACACGGCGTGAATAAGGATTACACGTTATGTAATCCACCAATGCCATATTGTTTTAAACATCCAAGATGGTTGGGATTTCACAAATCTTATGGCTATAGTAGTATCTTTTTTCCTATGTGATCTGGTAGTCCCTTCCTTGGAATTTAAGAAATACCTTCGACAATAATTGATCATCTTGCTTCCATTTTCGATCCATAGAAATCTATCTCTTATCAATGGTGTGTTCTTCATTCATTTCAATAATTTCTCTTGGGTTATTCTATATTTTCCTCCCAATCTTTTTAACATATGATGAAAATATTTTTTATTTCTTGAAATATGTTATTATTTGGTTATTGATCGGTGTGGTGGTACCACTACACCCTCAGGTGGATGTAGACCTCATAAGAGAGTAAATTAGAGGACCATTGCATAATCCATTTCTGCATATAAAATATTGACACCTCTTCGAGGTATGGTTTTCCTTTGTTTATCCTTGTTTGTGAATCACATAGGAGGGATATAATTTTATTACTGTAGATCATAGTTTCCTCACACTAATCAAAGATACAAAATATGAAAAATTAATTTAATGGGGTAAATGGACATGATTCAAATGTTTTTATGGTCTTTATTGTTTTGTAATGTTGGGAACTATATAAGATATACACCCCACTAAAAAACATGGTCAATAGTGGTACTTAGTTGCACACTAAATATGTTTCATGTTGGTCGATTATAGTTGAACAATTGTATGTGTAAATTAGTAAATAACATATACTTTTATAATAGAAAGATGCCCCAGCATAACCCAATTCATGTGATAACCCTTGAATTGACAATTGAAACTAAATAAATAATGCCTTATTAAATCTAGTTTTTTGATACTTTGGTATATTGGGTGAGGTGTTTTGTGGGATATCTATGGTTGTGTGCGCATGATAATAGTAATGTGAAATAGATATGTAGTTATGTGTGTATACGCACTAGTTTGAGTTGTGTTACATATGTGAAGAATGGGTGTATGTTGTGGATTAGTTTGCGTGGTGAAATGGATGTATGTGTATATGATACATCAGTATGACCATGTAATAGAATCTTAGGTTAAATTATTGATTATTTGTGAAGTGTATGAGAAATGTGCAATAGAAATGTTACAATGAAGGTTTTCTGGTAGTGTGTTACTATATGGGGTTTAGATTTGGGGTTCTATTTGTTGGTATGTGACTTGAGAGGGAATATTTTGAAGAATTATAGTAATGTTTTAATGGGAGTTAAACATAGAGTATTGTTAATATTCTTTATTTTACCTGAATCTTCACCTTCCGGGATGATTTTTTTTTTGTGTTTCTTATTATGGATTGGGTTTAGTAGTTTTCTAGATTGTGATGGAATTGTCAAAAAAATAATTTCTAAAGCTTCGAAGCAATTAAATTAATAGTAAAATAATGAGTGAGTGTGGATAAAAAGTTTTTTATGGAAATATAAATGAATTTCTGGCTTGTTTCATGTTGTTGTCCATTAAGAGGCAGTAGTAAAAAGATAGAAGTTATGGGTTTGAATTTGTTCTTTTGAACCATAGTTTGGGCTTGATTTTTTGGTATCATATATGTATTTACATGTATTTTCAATGTGATTTCAATATGCACCTCACCCATGTTGAGAACTATGGGACAAACACCCACATAATCATGGGGTAGGGTGTCTTTCCCAAATATCTGAATGGGGGGAAGAATGGCTGGACACCCACTCTTCCTTGATCCCACTTCCAGGTGGTGTTAACCCAATATCCTTTTTGGTAGGTTCCGGTATCTTATGGCCAGGTGTGTGCGGGTGAGTTGTGCTTTGTCTTATTTTTTTCAGGATGCTATGTGTCATGCATTCTAAGGTGTATTTGGGATGAGGTGTTGTTTTTAGACATACTATATATAAGAAGGATGTGATTTGGTATGTGGGCCATGTGTCTGTAGGCAACATGATTTTTGGTGTGTGGATCAGGTTCTTGTAGGTAGGATGTTATGTGGACCACTTCCACAATTATGGGGAGAGGTGTGGAGTGTGAGTCCAAGGTGTGTGTGGCCAGGTTTTGATGAGGTTATTTTAGAAGACAAAGACGAATAAGGACGTTTTTAAATAGGTAAGAGTAGCAAAACTAGTGGGATGTTGTGTGGGGTACACAAATCCTCAATGTGCTTACTTTTTTATTTTACTTGACTTGTGTTACACGGTGAGAATTCTATGTTGAGAATGGAATGGAATGTATACATTGATAAGTGTTTTTTGGTTATTTTATTTTTTTCATGGGGGCATTTGTATGCATGCATTCACTTGTTAACAAGAGACATAGGTTTTTCCTACTAAGAATACATTAATAACCACCTAACATATATAAAATTTATTTCAGGTTTCTAGGAGGAATACATGGACCATTCTTATCATTACATTCTCAGACATTGGTAATATTTGTTGTGTCACTACTATGCCTTAATTTTGGTACAGAGCTTGTTGTTTTTATTAGTTTATTTAGAGTTTTATTTTAAAATATTATGTGGGATGGTTTTTGGCTTCCCTTTATCTATATATATATATATATATTTCTTGGTGTTGTTTTGGGATGAAAAATCTTATCTCCCAATATTGTTTTCAAAAATGAAAAATACTCCCATTCCGTGATATTGTATAACCTTGGTGAAAATGTCCACCCCGAGGCCTAATAGAGGTGGGACCTGAGAGGTCATTTTTTTCTATTTCTTTATTTCCATCCTAGGAGGAGTATCCTTGGAGTTAGGGGGTCATGAAAAAATGTTATCAGATGTGATGGTTGAGATATGGGATGAAGTTTTGAGTTTTTAATAGTGAGAATTGTGTGTCCTAGTAGGGAAACAATTTCATTTGATCTTAGTGCATGAAATAGGCTAGGTAAGACCATACTTGACACAATATTTTAGGGCCCCCATGATTTGATGCAAGGAATAAGATCCTACCAAATGTCTAAATGAGGCGACACTATTTCTTATGTAGAGACCCTCGGAAAGGTACATGAATCATATTGAACTTTTTTCTTCTTTGATACGGGTTTTTTGTGAAATTTTTAATGGATAAAGAAATAAGATAAATGGGATAAAAAATGTTAAATAAAATTTCAAAATATTTGGGTATAGGAATTCCTTGTTTAACATTAAGCTATTGAAACATGTCATCAATCGCATGTGGCTTTGGTAGTTAATTCTCAACAGGCTGATCCCATTGATCAGCAGAGGGTTGATCCAGTAGAAGAGGATAACCAGTTATAGAGAACCATACATTCATTCTATCAATATGACATGGGAATGTACGAGGAATATGATTTGAATATAGTGATAGAGAGAATGCTGGATGAGCCTAAGATTACCTTCATTTTGATTCAGGCTCCAATAGAGTACTAGGTTCTATTGGTAGTGAGTTAGATGAGGAGAGCTATGTATAAATGGATGTTGTACCTGGTAGGGAGTAATTATGATGATTTATTTGTGGGTTGACATTTATTATGAGTTCCTAGTGGAATTTATATCATCGGTGATGATGGCTGAGAAGAGGTAGGAGATACTCTACATCCATCATGGGAGTAGGTCATCACCTAGGATGAAGATCATGTTCAAGGTTCTCCTTTATTTTTTTCCCTAAATCTCTCTATAAATCAGGAGTTTCATGTGAGAGGTCTTGATGAGGAGAAACGTCTTCCTATCCATTACGTGGATACTCCCTTTATGTTTATAACATACTTGGGGGTTTAGAAAAGGTGGACGTGGTCGAGGGGATTCACTCACAAATAGATCTACAATGAAATATGATCTAGTATGGTTCTTAGAGTGAAATTGTTACCAGTAGAGGTCTCATGTGCCAGGAACTTTTAGGTTTTTATTTATATGGAGTCAAACATAATATCATTCTTTTCATCCTCCAGGTCATCGTTCATTTCTTGTGAACTTGGGAACAATTTTTTTCATCTGTGAAGTCCACATCGATCTTTATTGTCGAAGTCCAGTGGAATTTCGAGCTCACTATAGTGGAGGTGGAAAGGTTCAGTGCCATCCCCTACACTAGTTCCTAGCTAGCCCATTTCAACAGTAAGGAAAACAAGCTCATGCTACACTGAGTGGATATTGAGAAGATAGGGGCCCACCTCAGGATATTCCATGGGGACCTCGAATGAGGCATGGTCATAGAGGTGGTCATCTATAGAGGGGAAGAAAAGTTTGATGGGGTTAGTTTCATGTAATAGTGGTAGAAGTTCAGGCATGACCAAAGATAGTTAGACATACAATCATTTTGTTTTTTACCCTTTCTTGTACATTGTTTTATTCAATACCTTCATAATCCTCTTTTTGACCCCCTTTAGCCAATTATCTGGGGATAATCATAGAGAGTCATCCCAAGCCCCTAGTGTGGAGTATGAAAGTTGGAGATCATACCAAATTTTTTTATGTATTCTGGGGATGTAGACTAATGATAGGACCATATCATTCCTATGGGGATATTCACTTTCTACTCGTGAAGCCATACAATTTAATTCAAGTAATCTACTGGTTATATTTCGTGCATGCCATTACCAATTGCATATGAAGGATAGCAGTGTTTTGATATATGAATGACTGATGTGTGGTTTTCATTGGTGATCGATGCTTGCAGGAGGGTAGTCTGCATATAGAGCCTCTTCTTTCTTTATTAGATGAGATGTATGTGGAATCAGCTGATGTTGGGATGGTGTAGGTTCCCATATTTTTTTGGGGAGTTCCTAGATGTGTTTCTTGAGGAGGTTGTGATTCTACACACTTGATGTGATGTTGAGTTCAGTATAGACATACATCCCAAGGCTACTTCAATTTGGATAGATCATATTGAATGGTCCCATTGGAGTTGTGGAAGTTGATTATTCAGATAGATGATCTAATGAAAAAGGGATTTATCCATCGTAGTGTGTCACCATGGGGTTCATCAATTTTGTTCATAATGAAATAAGAAGGTGGAATAAGGTTGTGAAAATACTACAAGAGACTGAATCAAGAGATGTTCAAGAACAGTTACCCTCTACCAAGGATAGAAAATCTTTTTGATCAGCTACTATGGGAATGATGGTTTTCTTATATCAATCTGCAGTCTGGATGTCGCCAATTGAGGGTGAAAAAGGGCAATATCCTGAAGAATAATTTCAGAAGCATGTATGGGCACAATGTGTTTGTAGTCATGTCATCCAGTTTTAAAAATCACTATCCATGTTAATGGGGATTATGAAATCCATATTTCACATGTTCATAGACCGGTTCTTCATAATAATCATCAATGACATACCGATGTACTCAATGTTAATACAAGAGCATGTTGAGCATCTCATAACAATCATGTAGGTTCTTTGATTCTACTAGCTCTATGTACTATTGTCTACGTTTATGTTTTGGACATGAGAAGTTCATTTCCTAAGAATTGTGGAATCTCAATGGGGTGTGGAAGTTGACCCATCAATGGTTGAAGTGGTTGTTTTTTGGGTAGTACCCAATAATGTTGTAGAATTTCATAGTTTTCATGGTCTCATGGGATATTATTGGAGGTTTTTACCCGATTTCTCTTGATTTGCAGCTCTGTTTAAATATCTGACTAGAAAGGACTAAGATTTAGTGTCTACTGAGTAGTTCAGGACAACATTCAGTTACCTAATGGGGATGTTGGATAGTTCTACAGTGCTCTAGATTACTAAGGAAAGAGGGATGTATGTGGTGTTCTGTGATGCATCTTATCTAGGATTGGGAGGTGTCTTGATGTGGTAGTGAGAAGTGATCTCTTATGGATGTAATAAGTTACGCCCCCACAAGTTTAACTATTCCACCCATGCTCTAGATCTAGCAGCAGTTGTATTTCCAATAATGTTGTGGAGACATTACCTCATTTGAGAGCGTTTTTTGGCCTTCTCAGATCACAAGAGTACGAGATAAATATTTTCCTAGCATGATCTGGACATTCAACAGATGGTATGGATGGATTTTCAATATGATTATGATTTTGAGATGTCTTACACCTTAGGAAGTGGAATTTATCAGTCGATTCTTTCATCCAAAAGTCACAGAAGGAGGTTATTCAAGAATCACCAGACACATGGAGAGCGATTGAGGAGTTGTTATCCTTGAACATATATTTAGGAACATATGGTGGTAGATGCTATTTATTCTAGATAAATGTGAAACCTTCTCTGATGTTGCTGGTGGAGAGGTATCAGTGGGGAGACTCAGTTGTATACGTGTTGCATGATCATGTTGGGCATAGTAATGATATGGATGGATGGTCAGAAGAAGATCAGAATTGGATTATGTTTTATGGGAGGTTGTTTATTCTTATGGTAATGCACGAAGGAGTGTTTTTATGTTTATAACTCACCTTCAGTGGTACAAAAATGAAATTTTATGATTTAATTTGGATTGAGAATGCAGTTTTGGTGGCCCAAGATGAAGCAGACATTAATAGAGATTGTGGAAAGATGACTGGTCTGCTAGTATGTGATGGTCAAGCACTATGTTCTTGGTGCTTTGTTGATACCCATAGTTGTACCTGAATGAATGTGGGATGAAATATCAAAGGATTTCATCTTTGGGTTACCCATTTATTATTGAGTCTATGATGTTATCTAGGTCTTAGTCGATATAGTTGATGAAATCAACTCACTTTTTAGAAATCATAGAGTCACACGTAGTGGATGCTTTGGTGAAGAGGTGTGTCGATGAGGTAGTGTTGTAAAATAGAGTTATAAAGACTGTTGTCTAAGATCGAGACATAGGTTTTACCTTGTGATTCTGGAGGGGATTCTAGCAAGCTGCTGGAAACCATTTATTCCTCAACACTTCCTTCAACCCTTAGAGGGATGCTCACATAGAATAGACTGTCTATATGCTAGAAGATATGTTGTGCAGATGAATCTTGGACATTGGAAGATTTTTGGAGAAAGAATTTACCTTGGTAGAGTTTTCTTATAATAATATTTATCACTCGTCCATTGCAATGGCTTGAATTTTTGATTTGTATGGAAGACCGTGTTGTTAACTATTGTTCTAGACAAGGGTTGCAGAGATATTTTTTCTTGATCATATGGTAGTACATATAACAACATATAACGTTCATCGCGTTCAATAGAGGATGCAAGCAGCGTAGGTCTTAAAGAAGTCTTATGCGATCATCGGTTGATGCCCTTTGAGTTCATGGTTGGGGACCACATGTTCTTAATGGATCATTCTCCATGTGGATAGTAGAGATTTGGCAGAGGGAGAAATACTTCTCCCAGGTGTGTTAGACCCTTTGAGGTGTTGGGATGAGTTAGTGAATTGAAATACTAGTTTGAGAGGATCCATGAGGACTAACACATCTCTCAACTTCGTCAGTATCTTCATGATGAATCCAATGTCCTTGACTGGGGAGATTTGGATATCGAGGATGACATGATGTATGAATAATGACTGATAGATATACCAAATAATCATGAGAAGGTTCTATATGGACGGACCATTTGTTTTGAAGGTTTTTGGGGAATGGTGGCCTATGGAAGATTACATGGGTGTGAAAAGCGTTGATGCGTGCCCAGTACCTAGAGTTGTTTTGAGTTTTTCCTCGTTCTATTTTTCCTTATGATGTACTGTTTGAACATTATATTTAGTAAATTAGTTGTTTTCCCTTGGGGTAACATGAGAGTGGGGAAATGGGTGATAAAGTAATAACATGTAAAAATAGGGATACCATATTACTAATCAGGATGCATTAACTGCGATGTGATTAACCACATGCAGGTGAGTCAGTGAGATCCAGAGCGAATAGTATATTGACATGGAGGAACAAATTCCATCATTCATCTATTCAAGATGGTGTAGTTCATTGACTATATAGATTATTCGCATGGGATGTGAAGATATTAAGACAGTTGTATAGTGGTAGTGTGGAAGTGTGGTTGTGGTCATTTTGGGAAGGCTTGTTCAAATAGTGGTAGTGAATGATTAGCGCTGAGAGTCTTGAAAGGTATATCAATGTGTGCTTATTCAGATCCCTTCTCCATTTAGGTTGGGTTTTTATTCTCGTGTGAATGAATCTTTTGAATTATATCTAATATAACAGTTTGTGTTCCCCCTATCTATAACTTTTCATGTTTTCAGGGTTATGGTTTTTCGGGGGAGGTTTCAGATGTTTTTGTTGGAGTTGGAAGTGCAACAATGTTACTGTAAGGATTTAAAACCATGTAAGTAGATTTCACAGTGTGAATCTTAGTTGATAGTCTTGTCCATGTTTGTTCACATTGGAATAGTCTTCGAGGTATGAAAAATATAAATAATTCAAAATGTAATAGTTTTGCATCATAAACTGACCCTGAGGTATTAAATGGTGTGAAAGGGGATTACATGTCGTGTAATCCCCCAATGATGTAATGTTTTGAAAATTCAATCCACTCAGGTTTTAAAAAATCCTATAACAATAGAATTCTATCTCATCCTCAAAGATCTGGAAGTTCCCTCCTTAGCATTTTGGAAATCCACTCAATGAGAATCAACCATCATGTTTCTATTGTCGATCTGTTGATATGTTTCTCCGATCCAAGGTGGGTTCTTCCTCTGTTTCAAAGATTTATTTAGGGTTTGTATCAATATTCCCCATGCCCTCTTTTCCATGTGATGGATGAAATTTCTACATGATTCTAATGAGTTATTCTTTTGTCAATGATTTCTGTGGTGTTATCTAGTCATCCTTGAGTGGATGCAGACATCCTAGGAGAGGAAATCACAGGACCATTGCACATTCTATTTCCACATGAAGAATGTTTCTAGAAATATGATTTAGGTATTTCTGTCATTTATTCTTTTTTGGGCATCATGTGGGAGGGATATAATTTTTTTCCCTTGGGATCAAAGTTGACTCACACTAATCAAAGATAAGAACTAGCTAAAATGAATTTAAAGTGGTAGTGGGAACCAATTCATCTGTTTTTAGGGCCTTGACAGTTTTTTAATGTTATGAACTATACATGCTAAATGACCCACTTATAATCATTTTATATGGTTTTCCTTTGTTACAAACTAAACAAGTTTTTTGTTGGTTGATACATATTGATCATTTCTATATATAAATGTTTAAATCACATACATTTGGATAGTAAAATGATTTCCTAAGATCTCCAAATTTATGTGATGACCCCCAAATTGAAAAATGAAATTAAATAACAAATGTCCTATTAAATATGTTTTTGTTTTATGCTTGGCTATGCGGGGTGATGTGTTGTGTTGGATAACTGGGATTGTGTTTGATGGATAGATGGAACGTGGACATGAAATTTATTTATATGTGGATACACTCCAGTTTGTGTTATGGTATTTCTGTGAATCACATGTGTGTATTGTGGGTTTTTTTGAGTAGAGAAATTGATGAAATTGTAAACGACTCATCAATATGACAATTTAATGGAACATCAGGTTGAGAGATTGATTACTTTTGGAGTGGATCAGAAATGTAGTTCAACAAGGCTATGAAGCTGGTTGTGTGGTGTTGTATTATCAGATGGTTTTTCGACTTGGGGATGGATCTGTTAGCACATTAGTTAAGAGGGATGAATTTAATTAATGATAGTAATGATTTAATGGATATTAAATATGGGGGAATTCAAAGATATAATAATTTACCATTATCGTTTCCGTTTGAGATGACTTTGGTTGTGTTTAATTTTATGGATATCATTTATTAGTTTCCAGATAGTGAAGGAAAGGTAAATAAATTTATTAATAAATAATTTAAGTGATGAAAATAATTTTTTAATAAATAATAAGAGTAGATAATTTTTTTTATGGAAATTTAAATAGAATTGTGGCATGTTTCATGTTGTTGTGAATTTAGAGGTAGAGACAAAAAAAATTTACTTTTGGATTTGTTTCTCTACTTATGAAACATCGATGGGGTTGGATTTTTTGGTATCACATATGTGTCTACATGTATTTTCCTTGTGATTTCTATTTTTACCCCACTTTATTTTTGAAATATGTGCTAAAATCACCCTTCATCACGAGAGAGGGTGTATTTCCCGGACATTCTGATGGGAGGGTGGATAACTAGTCACCTGCAAATCCCTTCTCCATCTTCTGAGAAGTGTACTCCCAAGACCCCTCAAGAAGGTTGTGGTTTGTGAGGCCCAGGTGTGTCTGGGTGAGTTTTTCTTTCCTAGGTGTTTTTTTAGATGTGTTGTACTTTCCTAGGTGTCTTTAGGATGAGGTGTGGTTTGTGTCCTATATATCTATGGATTGGATGTGATGTGGTTTGTGGACCTATTGTCTATGGGTGGTATGTGTTGTGGTTTGTGGATTAGGTTTCTATAGGTAGGATGTGTTGTGTCTCTCATCCAAGGTAAAGAGGATATGTGTGGTGTGTGAAGCCTAGGTGTCTACGGACGAGTTGTGATATGGTTCTTTTAGAAGAGATAGAAGCATGAAGTAATTTTATATTAGACAATAGTGGATATACCAGTGTGAAGGGGTGAGAGGTACACAAATCATTTATGTCATTACTATTTTACATTACACAACCTTCATTAATCAGTGATCATTACATTGTGAGGATTGGATTGCTAGTATACCTTGTTATATGTTGTTTAGTTCTGTAATTTTCTCAAAACGGAATTTGTACCCTTACTTTAACATGTGCAATAGAAACATATGTTTTCTCTACTATGTATACTTCTATAATGATCATATATATATGTATAAATGCATTCATCATTCTAGTAGGATTATATGGATTGTGTTGGGTATTAGTAGCTCAGAATTTTGGGGCATTTGTTTTGTCACTGCATATCCTTACTTTTGGTACATTCCTTTAATACATTACTATATTTGTAATTTTTTTATTTTAATCATGTGTGAGGGATGGGTTTTTCATTTATTATATATATATATGTTATTTTGGGATGAACCATATTATCATCATATCTTGTCTTCAAAAAAATGATCAATACATCCCATTTTTTGTGATTGTATACCCTTGGTTCAAGATTCCACCCAGGGTCCTACTAGAGGTAGGACTTGGGGGGTCATTATCTCCCATTCTTCATTTCCATCCCTAGAGGGTTATCTTTGTAGGGATGGGGTCATGAAATTGATTTTTAGGGTTATATTATGGCGTTACATTACTTTTTCATATAATTATAGTCGTTTAGTGGTGCTTAATTTATTTATATGATAATTCCATTATTATCTTGTTTTCCATAAAATCTATATTTATTAATAGTCATAAAAAATATCATTAACTGATATGTAATGTCTATAATTTAATTTTATACAAAAAAAATCATAATTCAGGAGGATGTGAAATATTTTATACTATAATTTCATTTTTATGTATGTTATATTTTTTTATTTTTGAAATTACATTCAAGACACTTCACGATTGAAAACCTATGAAAATGAAATTGAATTTTTCATATAATTGGTAATAAAATTATCCTTTAAAAAAAATTTACATTTTCTATAATTTTTTTTACAAAATCTAATTATAAAATGACCTTCCCATGTCCCTAATCCTAGGGGTTAATACTCAAAATCTCCCTCTTTATAATTAAACACAATAAAATGAAGGATATTAAAAAATAAGGTATAAGTTTTAACCTATTACTTTTATGTTTAATTTCAATTCTACCTCATAAAATATATCATTAATATGATGGTATAATTATATAAGAATATACATTATTCTGAAATAGTAATATGTAGATGGTAAAACCCACTGTTTTCTCTGTTCCTATCTGACATAAAAAAACACTTTTCTCATGTGTTTGTGTGGACTCCACCTTAATAATGTTCTGTATTTCATTTTTCATTAAATAAAGATATGAATAGTTAAAATGCTAAAAAAATGAATATATGTCATATTTATGAAAAAATTATAATTATAGAAATATATGATTATATTATCATTCTTACCCTTCCATCCATTGAAAATAATATTGTCACTTATATCAACATGTGGACAACTACTTTCATGATGAAAAGTGATTCATATGTCATTATTACCTTAAATGGGTTGTGATTGGGATGGAATTAATAACTATATATTAAAAGGAATAATATTTTTAGTACTATAGATGTTATATATTTTATACATTATTTATTTTTCAACAAGTAAGAAAATGAAAACATCATACATGCATACGTATAGACTGTTTCATCCATAAAGAGTCATGATTCATTTTTCTATCTAAATTACATGGCTCTTATTAAAAGTGTATTTAATGAAAAATATCAGAATATCTTTAAAAGAAATTTAATTTCTATAGATGATGGAACCATTGACCAGCTTACCATGGTCAGCTGACCAATGATATTTTGGATTCTATAAACCAAATGACCTCAAAACATCAGGGGCGAAATTAAATTAATTAGTAAATGAAAAAAATGGTAATACATGAAACAAACAAAGAAATAAATGTAAATAAATTACAATTAAATATCTCCCAAATAATTTAGAAAATTTTTAATTTATATTATTCATGAAAATAAATGATTTATATTGTATGTAGGGAGAGAAGGTATGCAATTTCTTTGCTTGAATTCAATTAATTAAAACACATGTAATTGAAATCACATGTTTTATCTTGTGCTGTTTATATAAATCCATATGTTGTGTTATATCATTCATTTACTCATAATCATGTCTTTTATGAGTCACATTGAAGTTCTATCTTTCAGTGTTATTTTTATTAATTTGTTAATAAAGTCTTAAGGGTATTTTAATTAATGTTGGGTTATAATGTTTTCAATCCATCTATTTTCAACCATATCCAAATAATTTTAATTTTTTATATATTATTACTATTTATTCATTAAATTTTTATAAGGATATATTTTCACAATGTTTTTACTGAAGGTATATATAGTAACATTTCAAGTATTTTTGTATGGGTTACCTTTTTACAAAAACATGTGTAAAAAGAATTATTTTAATTAATATTGATTTAACAAATTTTTCATTTATCCTATATTTTTTTAACTAATAGGATTATTTAAATTGACTCCTAGGGTTTTCAATTATAATATTTTTACTATTTTTCTATGAGTTTTTAAATTATTACAAAAGAATATAATATTTGACAATATTTTTATTAAACATTTAAGTGATCCTTTTCATATTATTATAAATGTGTGTTTTAAGTATATTATAATGAAAAATTCTATAAAGAAATATTTTCTACACATGATGTAATAATTTTTCAATATATATTTGATAGTTGATCTTGATATAACAAATGATGACGGGCGAACAAGATACAGATCTCTAATTCATTAAGTGATGATTGGTTATCGATGGGAAAAATGATTGAGGAAACCATTTAGGTTTCTCACAAATAATTATATATGAATAATTTAGTTCTAATGATGTTTCAACATTATTTAACACAGGAAACAAAAATTATGATAAAAGATAGTAACTTTATTCTTGTAAAGATTTTCTAAGGAATGTTTTTTATTTCATGAGGTTTGGGATGTTTTTCAAATATTAAAGGAAAATTTTTTAATTTAAAAAATGTTTTTATAAGTTATCATTTTTATTATGATGCCTGCATATATTATTTATGATTTCAATTTTTTATTTTTTTATTTGTGTAATGGTTTGTTTTCTCATATCTTAATGTATTAATTTTTTTCTCAATGTATTATTTTGGGAAAAGGTAATTATATTTAATGATTTTCATATTTTTCACTAGAATAATGGTTTTTTGTTCTTTTTTATCCGTTAATGATCATTCATATGATCATACTACATTTTTAATGATTTTCATTTAGCCATGGGATGAGTAATAACTATTTTGAATTCCATCTATGAATAAAGTATATTTCTTTGAACAAAGAATATGTGTTGTGAATAAAATGGTACATGAGATTAAGAATCATATTTTAATTTAAAAAATTGATATTATGTGTCATTTTTAATTATGTAATATAATGGTATTCCTAAATCTATAAAAATATAAATTGAAAGTATATTTATAATGTAATAAAGTGTTACCTGTTTCATAAATCATGAACTTATGGGTAGATTATTTAGTGAGTTGTTATATTTTTTCCAAGGTAATAAGTTTAATACAGAGTACACATTGAAAGTTTCTTAATTTTTGACACAATGAATGAAAATTAAATATTTTAATTTTTGGAAAAATAAAATCCACCAAGAGAACAAAATCCCAAAGAAAAAATAAGAAAACTATGGAGGTCTGTAGTGGTTAAAATCTAGAGAATCTCCTTTTATACTCTACTGGAATATTACCGTTAAAGAGGCAACAGTTCTGTAAATAACATGGTCTTCAAACACTAAACATAATTCTTAAATTTATGACATATATATTAGTGTTAATAGAGAATGATATTTATAAGGAATAATGGTTTGTGATATATTTACTATAAGATATTAATAATTAGGTAATATACTTTTGATGTGTACACAATATACAGTGGTTGTTAGTAGCATGGCCAAAATAGAGAGAAAAATTGAAACTCTAAAATATGAGATCATATTATTAATCAATAAAGTATAAGAACAATTGTGTTATATAGATTGGAAATGAAGAAATTAGTTATACATAGAAAATTATTTGACTAGTCTTATTATTATTTCTAAAGAGATTGTGTTTTTACTTTGATAGAATGGTACAATTGAAATGAAGTTATTTTCCCCCATAAATCCATCTTTCATATATAAGAAGGTGGTATATATAAAAAATTATAAATATATATTATGATATTAGAGTAACATTGGTTAAACAAACTTGGTGCACATGATATATTTTTTGGTTGATGGTCCATGTTAGCCGAATCATGAGATTCATTCATGATTTTGAATAACTCCTAAAAAATATTATTCTTAATTGTTAATTGTATAGATGAATAAATTCTTAATATAGCATCCATTGGAGGTGGAAGTCACTGATTCACTACCATATATGACATGAGGAACCTTAATGATTAATTATATGATAATTTGAACACTATATTATTTAGAATAATGATTATTATTTATTAGAACATGATAGTTCTATAAACATAGAATACATATGTAGTTGATTCTATATTAAATGAAAGTAGACACTATATTAATTGAAATTAATTTGAAATTTTTTTAATGACTTTTCCTTAGGTAATTTCATGGAAATGTTAAAATATATTGTGGAATATGTTAGTGATATGAAAATATTTGATTTTTTATTTTATAGAGAGAGTAAATTTTTATTCATCTAATATATAATAATTATAGTAAAAATACCCCATCATTAGTAATGAACAAGGACATCACCAATTATGAAATATATTGAAATTTTCATTAAAGAAGGGTGGGTTCAATATAATGCGATAATGGATCAAAATCTAAAATAAAACTCTGTGGTGGATTCAGGATGATATATATCCAAAATAAATTCATAGTTATATTAAATTCATATTATATATATATTACATAATAATTTATCCACTAAATGGTAATTAATTGGATATAAATCACAAAACATTCGTATAATGATTAAATAGATAATATCCCAATAAAATTTATTTATTCACTATCAATTTGTATTTTTAAATAAATATTTAACATGTTTATATTTTTTTAGAAAACCATACCCTAGTTTCCCTGAGTCGATGTTTACATTATTACATTGGCCATAGATATAATAAATCACATCCTAGTGAAATAAATAGTTTAAAATTATTAGTAAACCAGATTCATATGGGAAATTAACATTACATTTTAAAACATAAAATACACACATAATTTAATTTGATATCACCATTATTCATCTTAGTGTAACCCAACATATCAATCAATAAGAAGTTATATATATCCTTATAAAAAAAATCAAACTAAATGGGTTATCTCTCATTCTTATAAGGGGTATGCTTATGTTAGATGTTATGGAAAATATAGCATAATTAGTATGGAATGGTGAATAAATATTACAAATTCCATTTATTCAGTATATTTATAATAATATGGAATTAATAAATAATGATAAAATAATGATATACACATAATCAAATGATCTTTAAATTTATCCATAAATATTCTGTCTAATTGAACAATTAAATGGATTATCAATGAATAAGTTCATAATGATAGAATGTATAATTTTGGACAATATAAATATACTGTCAAAGCCTTATTAAAAGAAATTATACCATTATGGACTCATGGAAATACATCTTAAGTAGATGGGTAAGACCTCATCCAAATACCCATGCTAATTTGTCTCATGAGACCTACCGATGCATCAAGGAGCTATGTAATTCTAATATGCACCCATCATATAACATGTCGAATTAATTACATATACTAAAGGTGTAAAACATACTCAACATAAACATCCATCTATAAATTATAGAAAACATAATGTTACTATATACCTCTACAAATTAACATAATTATATACCATCCAAAGTAATATGTTGAATGATAATAAAATTGAATGTCCCCAATAAAAATTATAATAATCTATTTGAAAAATAATAATTATTGAATAAATATAGTATATCCTTAGTGGAAAATAATAAAATAAAGGTTCAATATTTTTTATAAATATAAATACTATAAAAATATAATTAAATATATTTTTTATGAAAATAATATTTTATAATTTAAAATATATTTTAAAAAATTTCACAAAAAATTTCAAATTAATTTTATTTGAAAATAATAATTATAAAATTGTAAAATAATTTTTAAACACTTTGGTTTTCATGATGGTGGAAAATTATCTTATTTTCATATATGTTAAAACAATGATTCCTTTAACATTTTTGGAGAAAGAAAAAAAAACCATGCTTTGAAAATGACCTGAAGTTTCACTTCAATTCATTTAGAAAATAGTAAATATAGGTAACTTTTTTGAATAATCATTTGAAATGTGTAATAAAATTTTTTATTTTTTTAAATCATTTTTTTAAAAATTATTTTATGACTTAAGATATAAATAATGTATTATTTTTTGAAAAACATTTTCTTAATCGTTTTTAGTAAAAAAAGTAGAAAATAATACTATTAAATGAAACATTAATTTGAAAAACATAGAGGCGAAAATATATTTATTAAAATATATTAATGTCAAATAATTCCCCCAAGTGATACTTAAACAAAAACAATCATGAATAATGTATATATTATATAATAAAACATTACTACTTTGGTTGAATCTGAATCATAATACCTATGAGTGAAATAAAGTCAATTTAAACATTAAAATCAATGAATATAAATAAAATAATGATACAAAATATCAAAAGGTCCATTTTATAAGTTGCACAAAATAATATGGTGCATATATTTCATTTGAAACAAGAAATTAAAAGTTATACGATAATCCCTTCACACTTGTTCAACATCCTTTATACGCGTCCTAACCTCCAAGATAAGAAACATGGTTTTCTTAAAAATACATAAAAAACCATAATAATATATTTCATAAAATATATTGTTATCTAATAGTCTTTTCACATTCTTTTATTAACAATTATTTATCAAAATTACTTTTTCACTTGATAAATGCTTAATTTTTCCTTATAATATAGATGGGTAATTTTGGTACTTTAAATTTCTTCATGGTTAAATAATATTCATAATTTAATCCATTATATAAATATCATATATATTTATTATATATTTATTTATAGTTCTTTATAATATTTAGAGTTTTAAAATGGATAACATTGTTCATGGAGATATTATGTCATACGTTTGGATCAGCGTTGTTTACATTTTTCTCATAAGATATAATAAAACGAAAATAAATATTTTTTAATCATTAAAGGATAATTATTATTATATATATATAAATTATACTAATATAAGCTTTAATTATAACAATCTATCTAAAAATTAAATGAAATGTATTACACATTTCTACCTGGAGGTGGCAGTCCACACGTATGCATAAGCGACGTAATTGTTTCTAATTGATATGAAAGTAAGAAGTTAAATGTTATATTATATTATATATGTATTTTGGTATATATATATATATCATATATATTCATTAAATTTTATCGTTAATACCTTATATGTATATAATATGTGAAAAATGATTCACATTGCTTTATGAGGTGGTAGAACACTGTACACATTAGTGACATTATCATATCATTATCAGACATAAATGTAAGATGGTATATGTAATAATATAATATATATATTATAAATATTTTAAAAACATCAATATATTCAAATTTTAATGGTGGTTGTTTTGAATTAACTGCATCCATCCATGAGATGGTATTCTTCCATACACACGATCAACATTATCATTTTCCATTATATGAAAGTGCAGATAGAGATATGTTATAATATTTTCATAATAAATTATATCTTAATATGATATCTTGGTTTTGTTAATTTTTAATTATTTTAAAGTATTATATTGAGTTAATATAATATGTAAAACATAAACACACATTTAAAACATTACAAATAATTTGGAAACCACTTTAGGTATAACCTAGAGCATTCCGAGAATGGATTAACAATTAAAATAAGGTATAGAAGGTGTGTTATAGTATTTGGGGAAGATTTTATTGTATTAATTTTCTAGAAAAAATGGTCTTTGGGAGTGTGAATTTGGTAGGATAGTGGGGTTCTCTTTTTAAAAGTAGTGGAGAGGTAATACTTGGTATTTTTTAAAATGATAAATTACACTCATATTTTTATCATTCCAATAGCCTCAAAATTGGTTATTATTGATAAATGAGTAATTAAGGTTACATTGTAGAAAAAATGGGTTTTATTCAAGTTTATTGTTCATTTTAATCCTTATCTCATTATTTTAACCCCTAGTAAACCCATTTTATCATACACAAAATAATTAATATTTACTATTTTTACAATTAAAAAGGGTTAATAATTAATTGTGAGTTATTATATAATATAAATTTTTATGGTTTAAATTATTTAATCAATTTTTTAAACATCCCACTCAAATAACTA
This sequence comes from Viscum album, assembly GCA_963277665.1. Taxonomy (NCBI): domain Eukaryota; kingdom Viridiplantae; phylum Streptophyta; class Magnoliopsida; order Santalales; family Viscaceae; genus Viscum; species Viscum album. The sequence continues at coordinate 1,486,922,297 of OY728128.1, forward strand.
GAGGAATGAAATTTAAAATTATACTCGTAGGCGCAATGAAAAATCAGGGGTCAAAGTAGAAAATCCTCAAAAGTATGTAAAATATTAAAATAAAAAATAAGTATCAAATTGACTCTAATTAAATTTTTTTTTCAAATTTTAAAATAATTTAACCATTTTTACTTAAAAACTAATTTAAAATCTAACTTAACATTGTCAATAATTTAAATGAAAAGGTTGTTTTCATTTGAAATAATTACTTTTTTACTATTCACAGAAACAATTATTCTTTTTCGAAACTTTTCAAAAGTTCACAGAAAGAAATTTTCTATCTGTTTATATAAAAAATAATGTTAATATTAGAAAACATAGTTTCTAATGTTATAAAAACTATTTATAAATTATGTTTCAAATGCGAGACTATGACACATTTCCAGAAAATACATTTTTTCTAAAAGAATTTATTTTTGTTTTTATTAAAATTAATATATGAGTATTTAATTTATTTTATACACATTTAAATAAAATAACTCCACTTTTTTATTCTTTATACTCTCTGTCATATGACAAGGTTATATTGTCCATGTTTTAAAAAATGATATTTTAGTGGAGTATCATGTTTCATTCAAACATAGTTTTTTTTACTACATGCTATCTAAGATAATTAATTTATTAAAAAATAAATATATTATATAGTATTAGGGTGTCACATTATATTATATTCTTGGTTTTCCGTATTATAAATTATATTGAACATGATATTCCTCTTCTAAAATCTTATGTTTTTTACATTAAGACATGTAAATAATTTGTTTCCATACAATATAATATTGATACTAGTAATAAAGACATTGAAATATGAAAAGACATTTATATGAAACAAACATCATAAAAGTGGATGAATTTTTTTTTATATAATAAATATTCAACTGTGATGGTCATATATAACAACACATTACTAGGTTTCCATGTACGAATACACTGATTGAAATTGATAACCTAGATATAAAATTGAATACTAACACCTAAGGATTAATATAGAGATATAATGACCATTTATCAAAATGAATTTTGAGTTACAGAAAATTGTTAAAAATAATAAAAACAAAAATTTATGAGAAGTTAAGGTACCATTTAATTTATTATAAATGAATTTAATAGTATAAAATTTTGTTTCATGGTCATATATTTAGTGTTGTGAAATTAATTTTCTTTTTAGATTGGGAATATAAAAAATATAATGAATTTATATATTTTTATAGGCATAATTTGAACCATGGATTTTTTGTTCAATTTTTTACTTCATCTCTAACTCTTGGAAATAAATATTTTATAACATTGTTATTCCTGAAGGACTAAAATTAATAATTTACAGCTCAATAGTTGAATATAATAATAAAGAATAATTTATCCTATAACAAAATATCTTCCATTACCAATATGTTTATCACATTTTATACAATAAAAACCAAATTTAAAATTAATACATTCTATGTATAGTTATCCTTATGACTCATACAAAATATGTCTCTCTAAATTCAATGTAAATTTTTTTTCAAAGAATGTCACTAAATAAAAATTATATTTCCCATATAATAAAAAGTAGCTCAATATTTTCACATTCCAAATTAATGAATACCGTGATAACTATAAAACAATAAAAAATCTAATAATTGAAATATAAAATATCAGGTTTTCAAATATATTTCACAAATGAATACTTTCATTAAATTCCATAAAATATAACATAAACAATCATACCTATAACCTATTTTATATTTAATAACAATATAACATAATAATATCATTATAATAACAACATTGGGAACATATTATGGGTTATCATTAGCCAATAATGAGTTTTTAGTAGGTTTAACAAGTCATTAAATCACTTTAATTGTCTAAAGATAACTTTCAACATATGCTCTCAAATTATTTAATAAATAGTACTACAGTTCATACTTATACATTTCATTATGCTTATAATAATAATATCATTGATTAAATAATATAATAACATAATTATGGAATCTAAACACAATAATATTAATCATTCACCCTCATTCTTGGTAATATAATATGCTTGACCATGATCACTTAACATATTTTGAGGCACATTTCCTTGAATATGGGGTAATTAATTTAATTTTTCCCCATATCCTTATAGATGATGAATTAAAAACTATGATTTTCATTATTTCCCTTGAAATCATGATCATAGTGGCCTTTCACTCTACACTTGTAGTAATATCCCTTTTCTATAAAGAAAGTACCTGAGTGTTTCCTTACAAAGTTATCAAATTTATGAATATCATTCTTTCCCTTCACACCCAAACCATTTTTTACGCCCCATCTTCTTTTATTAATTCCCTTTGAATCCAAAATACTTAGAATATTATTTATCTGACATGATAGAACATGATAATATATCCTCATATGATGTGAATGTTTGGGAGAATATATCCAATTGAATGATTGGATAAAGATGATCAAAGAAACAATAATTTCATCTCTTTGGATTACATGCATTGATATATTTGAAATTCCTTTCAATAAGAGATATTACTAAACAATGTAATACATTAGATTAGATTATAAAATTAGGAAAATTAATTTATAATCACAATAATATTGAACCAAATAACATGAATTTAATATTTTACTTGTATATAATCTAAAAATAAAAAAACATGGATTCATTGGAGATATATTTATTTAAAAATTAACAAAATATGTTTCTAATGAAAATGTGAATTATCTAAAGAATATACCCCAGGAGTGCTAGATAAGGTGCAAAAGAATCCCATTTTTACAAAGTAGGTGATGATCTGATCTTTCCTAATGCACAATTATCTGTGTTTTCACCCCTAGGTTAATTACTACTAGAACTACAACCACTTTTATTATCTATACATGTTTGTATTTCTATAAAAATACATAAAATATATCCATATAAATACTATATGATACTATTTGGAACATATAATCATTTATTATCACAGGGAAATGTTCCCTAATATTTGTTTTCCAATATCTAGTTATTTTGGTTACAATAAAAATATCTCTCATACCAACTGTTGTGACCCTGAACCGAGAAGTCCATAGTCATTTGTTACATTTTAACATTGTAACTAGACAAATGAAATTTAATCCAAATGAATTTTTTTTATAAGTATTTGTAAAAAAGATACATAAATGGAATTCACATTACATTTTAAAAAATAATATTCACAAATAATTTTATTTTCCATCGCCATTATTCCCATTAGAGTATCCCTTTATATCATTCACGAAACATTTCCTAGTATCATGGTGGAAAATAAAAGATAATAAATGGGTGCACTCAGATGCTTGTTAAGGGTATGTGTATAATGGAATCAATGAATAAGTAAGGAAAAATGAATATCCAAGGTAAATAAATGAATCATAACCAATTAAATTAATATATTTATCATAATATGGATGTAATAAATGATGCTCAAATAATTCCAACTATATAATAATAAATCCTTCTAACATAACCTCACTTTTCATAAATAATTAATAAAAAAATGTTCTATCAATGAATTAATTCACAATGATTAAATTCATAATTGTGGACATCCTACCATAGTTCCAATGCCTCATTATATTACATTTTACGATCAAGGAATCAGGATAAGTCATCTTACATTAATGGTTCATGTCTTAGCTAAGAACCCAATTAAATTTGTCTTCTGATACCAACCGATGCATCAGGGGGATATGCAATTCCATGACCCACCCATTATTTAAAAAGACCAGTTCATTCCTTATATGAATGTGGTGGAACATAAAAAACATAAACATTTGTATTTAGTTAAAATCATATGAAATGTTAATAATTACCTCAATCAACATACACAATCATAAACCCTTAAGAATAACATAGTGAATGGTAATAAAATTATGCAAACCAAGTCAAACTTATCATAAATCAGAAAAATAAATAATATAAATGTTATCTATACAACAGATACCAAATAGTTTATATGTACAATAAAGTGTAGATTTAATTTATGAAGAGAATAACCATTAACTTTTGATTAAAAATAGTTTTGAGGAAAATGACCTTTTCACTTTAGAAATGTTTTAAAAACAAATATTTCAAAAAATGTTTTTAAAATAATTATAATTGATAATAATTTTTGGAAACTATAAAATTACTATTTTAATTGTTATTTCCCCATGAAAATATAACTTTTAGTTGATGTTGTACCCATTATAACATAGATTTCCTTCACATTTTCAACAACAACCAAATGTGCCTTATTTTGAAAACCAAATGAAATGTTTCATAATCTTTTTTAAATAGTCAAAATTTGAACAGTTTATTTAAAAAAAAATCTGGGAAAAAGATAAAAAATTAGAATACATTTGATAAAATATGTATTTTGATGAAAAATGATTTTTGATCGAAGAGTTATATAAGTCATATTTTTAAAAGAATATACTCTCAGTCATTTTTACTACAAATGACTGTAAAAAGGGAACCATTAATTAATACTTTCATGAATAAATAGGAATGAAATAAATAAATTTATTTTAATATAGAAATATAAAATAATTCCACCAACAGAGACTTGATAAAAAACAATTTTGAATAATGATGAGATTTTGAAATAAACATATACCACATTGATTACCATTGAATAAAAATCCCCATGAAAGAAATACCATCAAATGAAACATTTAATATCATTAAGGAAAATGTATTCATGATTTTACATATCAAATTTTTATGTATGTACACTGAAAAAGGATAGCGTGGTGAATATGGTGATTGTATTATAGAAGTAAATCTGAGATGATAAACCCTTACCACCTATTCAACTTCATCATATGAGTCTAATCATCCTCTATAATAAATATATATTTATTAAAAATGAATTAAGGAAGCATATTCATATATCACATACCATATATTATTGACATATATTATTTTATCACACTTTCATTTGAAATTATTTGTTAAAAATACTATTCCATGTTATGAATACTTTTTCCATGTATGACTTGGTTTAGTAATTTTGGTATATTAAATTTGATAATGGATAAATCTAATACAGAATGTAAAAATTATAGAAATATTATATTTATATATTATATTTATTCAATGTTCTATATATGTTAGAGAGAGAAAATATATTACACTGTTCTCGGAGTCGACATGTCATACATACGTAAGAACATTGTTTTTATTTTTCTTGATGTATTGAATTAATGTAAAATAAATATTAATTAAACTATTCATAATCATTATTATTTTTTATATATCATGTATACTATTGCAATCAATATTTATTACCATCAATGTAAAAATATACTAAAAATATTTCACATTGATACATGGAGTTTTTAGTCAACACATACACAAAAGTAACATTATAGTTTTCAAATGGATTTGAAAGTTAGAAGTTTGGTGTTATATTATGATTGTAGAAGAATTTATAGATCATAAATATCTCATATATTAATCATAATTTATACTTAATACCATCCATGTAATGTTTATATGAAAAGCTAATAACATTAGTTCATGATGTGGTATTCTACCGTAAACACGAGATACATTATCACATTCCTCATGAAATGGAATGAAAGAAGGTATATATGATAATATATAAATATATGAATTATAATATAATAAATATAAGATATATATGTTAGATATATTATTATATCCCTCCTTGAAATGTCGTGATGGAACCGAGTATACTTTGGTTCACGATTCGGTAGTCCACCACACACATGATTAAGTGTTTTATTTTCTATTTGATAAAAGTGGAGATGAATATAGGTTGTTAAATTAAATTAATAACATATCTTTAGATTAAATATACTAGTTCATTAAATTTTTAATAGTTTTATAAGATTTTATTGAGTTATAAGAATGAGTAATACAAAAATCACATAATTAAAAACATTACCACTCCTTGAGAGATACACTCTAAGTTCAACCTAATTCCATCCTTGTATAAATTTATAATCCCAAACATGTCTCTGGGATGTAGGGATTTATGTACAAAAGTAATTTGGGCATATATTTTCTGATTCATATGGATTTTTTTTGTTATATTGGGAGGGGATGTAGTATATTTTAATATGGGGGGACATGAAAATGTTGGTATTTATGAAAATAATCAATTACACGGTACACTTTATAATTAAAAATTCCACCCAAAATAAACCTTCTAGAATAATATAAGATATAAATTCAAAATTTTTCTTTAAAAATGGGTTTAATTTTTTTAATTCATATCAACACATTTCACTTTAGTTTATCCAACAATAAACTGATTTTAATATAAACATAATAACTTATTTTTACTGTTTTGACTATTGATAATGATAAAAAAGTTATCCTAACTTAATATATAAAATATATAATTATGATGAAAAATATTGAGTTTATTCTGAAAAATTCAATTTACAAAATTAATATAATCCAATTTATAATTTTATCAACATATGCAATGAAAAACGAGTTTCTAAACAGAAAATTACCTTAAGTATAGAATATTTTAATATAAAAACTTAAATATGAAATTAATTTCAACAAACAAAATTACATAATTTTATTATTATTGGATTATTTTTAATTTAGAAAAATTAGGAAAAAATTAACATTAAATATAAAATATTCAAAAAATATTTTTTCAATAAAAATCTTTATCTTTCACTATTCATCAAAAAATTAATTTTTTTTTCATAAAATTATCAAAAATACAACTAAAGACTTTTTAGACCTGTATAATTATGAAATTAATTTTCTATTTTCAAATAAATTTAAAAAAACTGGTAAAAGTTAATTTTACACAATTGGAACAGTGTGTCACTTGACGACCATTAGAAAATACTATTTTTTATAATACAATACTTTTTATTTAAAATGATTTCTCTGTTATTTATAATTAATATATAAACATTGAATTTATTTTATATTTTTGTGAAAAATAAAATCGTCGCAATTTATTTATTATTTTTCATAGTCTTTATCTTAATAACTATGTTATAATGTTTTTGATTAAATAAAAAATATATATTAGAGTATCATTTTTTTAAACTTAGTTTTGTGTTCATTGAAATATGTCAATTTGATTTTATTTTTTTAAAAAGAATCTTATCAAAAAATTCATGGGGTGTTAAATTCAACTCTATGATTATTGCATCATGTCATAAATGTTATCAAACATGACTTTCCTCTTTTAAAATATAAAGTTGTTATATTAGAAAAAAATTTAAAATAGATGCTACATTCAAAATAAAAAATTGAAAATTTTGTAATATTTTATATATTATAATCTTGGTAGAAAATATTATTCATGTTATATAATTTAATCATTTTAGGTAAAAGGGTTTAAATTAAAAGATATTATTTATAATTATATAAAGGATAATAAATTTTTTAAGATGATGTATTCTAGTATTTTTTTATAATAATAAAATATAATGTATTATTTTCTCACCTAACAAACCTAACTCCATTGTTTTTTCTTTTTATCTATTCACCCTACTTGTCCTTATGGTGTATTTTCCTATATTTTCATATTTAAATATAATCCCTTTCAACCCATTACAAAAAAATTGTCTATTTTCACCATTGAATAAAAATGTACTATATTAAATTTAAATCTAATATTTGGTAGTAACATATCATTATAATGAGTCCTAAATACATAAATATTAAATAATTCATTATGATATAGTTAAATTTCATAAATGTATGGAATGAGTTCGTCATCATAAATTTAATTTATCTTATTTTCTCTTTTCATTATAAAAACATCTATCCCTCAAATGAATCATTATTAACATCATTATTATTGTATAAAAATAAAATTATAACTATATAAATTAGTCATTTTACTAATTTATTGGTGTCATATGTTATTGATTGAGTCTTTTTATCCACCTGGATGAATTACATTATGAAAGATTTATTATTTTCATGATATATGAGCATCGACACCTAAAAAATGGTAATATAAGAAATTATTAAAAAAATTATGTAATAATTATAAATATGAATGTGTTATGTTAAAATTAATATTGATTATGAAATATATCTTTATTATTAGTAAATTTACCTCAAAATAGGGTGTTCTGATTTCTACTCATCATATTCTTTCACATATATTCCACCAATTTAACAATTAAATTTACGATTCATTGTGATATTATGATTTAATACATACTTTAATGTTAAAAATAATATTATTTTATAATAATAAAATTTATTACACAAATACTAGTATGATATAACAAAAACATACTATCATTTGAAGATGAAAATAATTTATGAATAACATATATATATTTAATAAATTTATTTAATAAATTTTTAAAACTGGAATTAGAAAATAATAAATATATAAGATAGGGAATTTATAAATTTTAATTTTATTATATATGATGTTAATACTTGTATTACATTGAATGAATTCATGGTAACTATTTCTTATTTAAACTTCATTTCTTAGTTCCATGGCTCACTTAATGATGTTTATTTATTGTATATATTCTATGCTATTGAAATAATTTATCACAATTATTTTTTCATTTATAGAATTTAAATTTATCTTTTATTATTTTTATTTCTCAATGTATTGATTCGTTAAAAAAGTTATATGGGTTTATGTTATCATGGAATCAAATTATTGAATCTTTAAGTTTCCCCATAGAAAACACTCTTCCAAAAGAAATATATTCATACCCTTATATATATATATATTATATCATTATATCAAATAAAAACCATTTTTAGAATATTATGGTCATTTATTGAATTTATAATTACAAAAAATATTATTTTTTAATTTAAAAATTATCATTTATATTGTCTATTCCCATTTCATGTCCTATGTCTTTATTTCCATAAATTTTTACTTTTTATCAGAATGAAAAATATGCCATCTACTTTATAATATATATATATATATATCTGTGTGTGTGTTTATCTCTATTTTGAAAATAACTTTAATAAACCTTTTATTTATGTGGGATATTCTAAACCCATTTAAATTAGTAATAAAATACTACATCTAATTTCTGTTGTAATATGATTATTTCGACCCCTATTACATATATATTAAATTAACATAATTACATGAATAAATTATTAAATAATTTTTTAATTAAATAATTTTTTAATTAAATAATTTTTTAAATAATTTTTTACATTTTCTAATGATTTAGAAAGATAATTTTAATATTGTTTTATCATAATTTTAGCGAAAAATAATGAAAAATACATTCAATTTATTAGTTCCATTTTTCATCTCTATATTATCCATTACATATAACTATTTCATATAATTTATTTTTCATCATGAAAAAGATCATGTGATATATAACTTTTAATTTATTAATTATTTGGGCCATATTATCTATTTTTTTATCAGTTATCATGAGAAAATTTTTTTTTTTTATAAAAAATATAATTTCAACGATTAATAAAGCTACAATGTATAATTTAAATCATATGTCACACATATATATGTTTTATGATTATTTAACAACATAGATTCAATTTTTTATTTCCCCCCTAATGAATTAGGTAAATAATTATATCTCGTGATAAAATTATATAGTTTGGTAGGGATGATCGATTAACTATTTTATAGGATTTAGGTAGCGATTCTTATCGACTATTTTATTTGAAAAGGGAAAAGATGTTAATAAATTTTTTTAATGATACATGGATTATGAAACTTAGTATACTATGTTATTATTACATTAATAGCTATTCATGACATTGTTGAGTCAATTTAACCTTCAGTATAACTTTTGGATTATCATAATACAGATTTTTTTATTTTGAGTATATTGGATTATTTTTTTACATATATTTATTTCATATCTAATTTAGTATCATATACTCTGGTGGACTAAGTTAACGACATAATTTAAAGATAGTCATTAATGAAACTGATTTATTTAATCAGATAATGATTATCTAATTATAATGCTGTGACAAATGAAAATGAATATCTTAGACATTACTATTAATTTTTTTATTACAACATTTAAAAATTTAATAGGTGATTCTATGAATATAGAATTTTATGAAAATATAAAAACATGAGTCAATACCTAATGATATTAATAATTATAACACTAATTTTCATAGATTCATTTTTTTAAATCTAATTTTTTAGGATTCGATATAAAATATATAAATAAAATTCATAAAATTATTATTTTCTAATATTTGATCAAACAGTTCCTGAGTCTAGAATAATATATTTTTCAATGTTTGTGATCAATGGAATTTTGATTTTAGATCCTTTTACTTCCAAACCATTATTTTTAACAATGTACATTATTGAATTACTAATTATGATCAATACTGAATAGATTATCATAGATACTGTTTATTACGTAAAATGGTTAGTTGAATAAGTTCCAAGTATTTATAATCTACCTTACATTATTTTTTGAATAGTTTGATGTTGTATAGGTTTTATTTCATATATCTAAATATTTATTATCTTATAGAATTGGTATAAAATTATAATACATTAATAACATGTATATTTTTAAAATAATATCCAATCATTGAGTTTTAGATTGTCATCTAAAACTCAATGATTTATTTTTACTTGTTAGTGTTCATTGGATTATGAATATTATGTGTTTTTAAAATTTTTAGTTTTTGAATAATAAGCCTTTTATTTCTTCTATTTTGTTTAATTTTTTTGTTATACTATGATATATTTGGAATTATAACTTTTTAATATTTATTTTTCTAAATTTAGAGAAAAGTTATTAGTCACATTATTGAAATTAATTCCCCACATCCAAAAGCTTCTATATTTTATATACATAAGACAACAGTTGGTATTATACCAACGATTTTATATTGCTCTATTCACTTCATGTTTATCTAATCCCATATTTTATAAATTATATTTTTTATTCCTCACACTATCATTTAGAAGGTTGAATTTTCAATTATTTTTTTATATAATGAATAAAAGTCAACTTTATTAAGAATTTGAATTTTACCCAAATTTTTATTTTTTATATAGAATAATATGATAACTAGAGGGATCATTGGAATACTTCTGATATAATTATCCAAGAAGATCATTTAAAAAATAAAAGTGAAGCTATTAAATTATTAGAGAATAAAGTATCTAAATTTAATCCATAAAAATGTAGTGTGTAATGAAAATTACAAGACTATGAATATTATACATTTCATGATGATAGAGAGTATATACATTAAAATTTCATTACATGAAATCATAAATTTAATTTCATAGAAATATTAAATACATGGGAAAATATGACATTTCGTTGTGATAAATATCAAGGATTTTATTTTCCGTAGGATGAATTAGTTCCCCTGATGAACTAGTGGCCTATTATAGTAGATAATTATTTATAATTCATTAAATTGAATGAAATTAAAATTGAGTAGAAATTTTATAACACCAAAGACACACATTAAATGATTTTAAATCTATAGGCACTATCCTTAATAATATCAAATGTATAACTATGAAAAATCAAAATGAAAATGTCCAACAATAATAATTTATTAGAAAAAGATGGATAATAAATGGTAAAATGAGAAGTGGAAAACTAAATTTTTATTTTCTATACATTCTAGATAATTATATTTTATAAATTTCACATTCACTATTTATACATTTTTTATTACAATAATTATAAAAACTGAAAATTGATTTGGATTATAGTTATTTTAATTTCATTATATTGAAAATTACCAACATTAATTGATATTAAAATAAATTTATTGATGTAAAAACTTAGTAAAAGTTACCATGAAAGGTAATAATGAAAATGATAGAAAATGGAGGATACTTTATATTTTATTTTCTATGAGTGAAAAAGGATTTGGCACAATTGATCTAATTTCCAAAATTCAAAAATACAGAGTAGGAATTTAATATCTAATAGAAAAGAAAATGTAAGAAAATATTATAGAGTAATGGTTGATACAAGGATGATGGTGAAGATCCTTAATAAATTAATTAGAGTATATTAGAAAATGAAGATATCTAGATGATTATTCTAATATATAAAGAGTATCATATAGATTAAATGATCATCATTTGAATTGTAATGGGAAATTATAATATGAATTTTTATTTGGGTTGTGGTTTCATTATTAATTTTGAAAATGAAGATAATTCTCCATCATTAGATAAATTTTTTTGATTTGTGACTTTGAGTAAAAAAAAAATTTTAAGAAAGATTTTATAATAGTTAAATTATATTTTATTAAAGATGATAATAATATTTCGAAAAATACATATATTCCTATGCTAAATATTTTTTTAACTATTGATTATTAAGTTTATTGAAAAATTAATGTCTGAATTATAAGTATTTAGAAGATTATATCATAAATAGTTTGATATGGAGATTATTGAAATGATCTTAATATATTTAAATCTTAATCATATAACCTTTATATATGGTTTGAAATTATAATTTTCATATTTATAGTCAAATTATTCTATTCTTAAAATACTCTATTTATAATATATTTAATAGAGGAGGAAAATGAGGAAATAGTTGTCCCATGAATATGGTTCAGTCATTTTAGAATAATTGGGATTATTTTTATAGGGAACTATAAACTATAAAACACCAATTGTTTAGAGAAATGTGTGTTTAAAAAATTATTTTTTCTATCATTAATATACTGCATCATGCATGTATATATAATTTATAATATTAATTATTTCTTTAGAAAATAATGAGTAACAGAATCCAAACAAATTTTAACATTAGTATTGGTTCTTCCTGATATATGATTGGAATCAAATTTAAATCAATAAAATATAGAATAACTATAATCTAAATGATAATTTTATAGATGGTTTGGTTGGGAAAATAGTTAAAATAGTTTGTATTAATTTCTTAGTAAAAATCATAATCCTAATGTAATTTTTTGTAAATAATATCCACCTTATCAAAAAGAATCAATTATTCAATGATATTAGCACAATTATTTTTCTTACTGAAAAATGTATCATCAAATATTCATAATGAGTTAACATTTTAACCTCTAGTGGATGTGATAATATATAATACCTTTTTATAAATTATCATAGTTAATTGAAATATTCTTGTCATAGTGCTATTGAATATTTACGATGTATTTGGAATAAACTGTTTATATAATACAATGATTAAATCATAGAAAACCTTTCTAGAAGTTTACTATTGAAGGACTTATTGGAATATATATTTAATTCAATAATGTCATATCCCCATTGAATATATGTGTAAAGACATGAGTTTTTTCCTTATAATACATTAAAATATTTAAATATATATATATATATATCCAGAGTTAGGATTTGAGACAATGTTCTATTTCGAAGACTTGTGTGATCAAAATTAATTTCATTAAATATTAAACATATTTTATATTTTATGTTCATATATTCTTAATTATAATGTTCCAAATCATAAATGGTTGATTGGATAAGAAATATGTGGCCACAGTTGAATCCGAATGGTGGTGTTTACACTAGTCATGACATAAAATGAGTCAACACGTGATGTTTGGACTACTCACTAAATGGTGATGCTTTTAAGTGGATTAATTATTTTATTCAATTAATTATCTAATTAATTTTTTATCTAAAATTAATATTATAAATATATCATTATAGAAACCTCCCAATGTTCAGCCTCATAATGCTTCAATCACTAACAAGAGATCTCTTCCCCTTTTCATTGGAAAATCAAGACAAAAGAAGATAAAAATATGGATAAGATCAGACAAGGTCATATTGAATGCAACACCTCTATAAAAATCATTTTTGAATGTGTTATTCTTCAATGAATTTTCCGTAATCATGGTAGTACTAATCAGTTGTGGATTCTGACCTTTTTAATTAAAATATTAGGAATTAACTATTCCCTTTTTTTATTATGTGCTAATTTTCAGCATTTTGATGTGACCATGTACTGAAATCTAAATTTTCTCAATTGTTTATCTGTCCTTATATCTCTATTATTGGTATTTTTCCAATACCACTTTAGAAAAACATTTAAGCTTTTTTTGTAATTATCAATGTTATTCTTCACATTATTCAGCGGTTGGATCCTCGCAGTCTTGGTCCGACTTTGCTGGGAGGTAATAAGCTCGACCAGACCCCCATATTCACTGCAGATCGATGAAATGGGAGAGGAATAATCAGTAAAGCATAGATCCAAAAATATTTCAGGATGAGTAAGATCATTTTTTTGGTTTATTATCATGTAATTGAGGAATAAATAAATAGTGGTGTCTGGAGCGGATGAAGGAAGCACAACGAAGCTATGGTGTTCGTTTTCCAGTCAGTGATGGCTGAGATCCATCAGTCACAGCTTGATCTATCTTTTACAGGTATACTGGAGGCTGAAATAGAAGATAAAATATCATATCTAGTCACAAATATTGAATTTCATGGTTTTGTGAAAATCCACACAACATGTTGTGTTTAATGAAAAAATGAGTATGTAACCCCTCTCATGAAAGTAGTCATAGTTTGGTGGAAAATTGAAGAGTAAATGATGTTATGACACCACCTCAAAAACCTTTTACCCCTTAAAAATTTGAAAACCCATGTGACATATCGTACAATCCTGAAACTATGTGAATATACATGGTGATGGGTACACGCCCATGTAATCTGGTACACAGACATGACATGCAGCACATGAACATTTCCCGGGTTATCCAGAACTCACCATGTAGTCCACCGAAAAAATGATTACTACTACATGTGATGATGTTGTGTGTGATCTAGGGATATGACCTTGTTGTTATGAGGGGACACATGTTTTATACCCCCTTAATTCTTTTAGGATACTTCCAATCTTCATACCTTCTTCATTTGAACTAATTTTTTGGCTCTCGAGTTTCATATCCTGAGTGGCTTTCCACATAAAATGTGATAGTTCTATTAGTATATGATTTCAAGATATGATGTGAAATGTTTTGGGAATGACACCTTTTAGGCAATCATGATGAAGGCAGTGATCAGGAAGGATCATTTTATGCTTAATCCAGAGTTTAACCGTTTAGTTGGTCTATACATGGTACCTCGATGGCTTCTAGAGTGGAACCCTCTAGCTGACTTGGGAATGTATCCTCTAAAGAATCCCAACTAAAACCCTCCAGTTTAGCTATTTATTGGTTCTCAATGACTATTTGGGTGGAACCATCTATCTAGGCTATGCATTGGTCATCGACATCCCAAGTGTAACCCACCTATGGTATTAGGTCATGGGTCTTTGATGACATAGAGTGTAACCCTCCATCATGACTTGGCATGGGTCCTCAACCTTTGGAGTGGAACCGCCTTGTTGTTCTGGGCATGGGTCCTCTATTGACAATCAGAATAAAACCCTCTTTTTGTACTAGGGCAGGGGCCCTATACCTTAAATTTTTGGCCCTTGACTATAGGACATTGTGTTGAGATGTGGTTTGAAATAGCTTTGGAATTTTGAATAAGAGGGAAACTTTTCCCACTGAGATGTTTTTTTGTGATGCGACCTAAAACTATAGAGGCGAGTCAATACTGACCAAAGAAGATAGTTTTAGGGTGTAGTGAATTATTATTTAGACAAATGTGTTTAATGTTGATGCATGAGAGGCTAGGCTACATTAATGAAACTTTGTAAATATTTGAAACTCTCTTCGTGGGTAGAGATGTGAGATGGATATATACTTACTCTCTTGTTTGGGATTGTTTTCACTAATTATATATATATATATATATATATATAATTCCTCTATATCTACTCCTTGGATTTGGATACACTCCTTACAGAAGAGGAGAAGATGTGTGGAGTATTCCACATTCTATCCATTTCTAACTTCTCATGGTTGAAGGAGTCTACTCTCCTACTATTGGTAGTGAAGAATCGATAGGTAGTTCATCTACTCACCGCATTTTTTCACATCTTCATGGATAAGATTATTTGCACTCTTTATTGGGTTGAGTTGTACTCTTTTTTTGATCCTAATGTATCTACTATCTTGATCTTCATTATTATTTATCATACTACTACCCCGCAAATCTTTGGGTTTTCTACTAGGTCCATATATACACACCCTTGAATGCTTTTTACCCGAATGTTTTAGGTCTTATGAAGAAGAAAATAAGTTTACTATGAATACTTTGGATCTTATGGAAGTAGGGTGCATGGAACTTGTACAATGGTCATGTCCTGAGATTTAGGATTAGGGCTATCTTTCAACTATTTACTTTTCCAATTTTATGTTAAGTTGGGATACATTTTTGGTTGGGTGATTATTTTCCCATGTAACATTTTATTTACACTATCGCACATTTTTATTCTCTAGAGGTTCATGCAAACATGGTTAACTTTATCGTAGTGCTACATCTTTGCATTCCTTCCCATTAAAATTTCTCATTGAGTTGGATGTGTGTCTGTGTGTGTGTGAATATGGGTACATTGTAAAAGGAATACCCATGTTAGTTATCCCTTTGGTTCTTGTCACCAACCCTGGTCTCTAGTAGTGCACATGGGGTAATTGTGGCTCAATCCACTACATAGGTCTAGTTATGTCAGATTGGTATCAGATAAAGTTCATTCCTTGTGACTTTTCTTAGACCTACCCCCTTAAAGAAAATTTGTTGGGTTTAGTGAAATATTTCTAAAATTTTCCTGAGTGGGGCTCTAAGTTTAGGGAGTCTAGTGATGTTTTAGTGGCTGACGTACCAATTCACCAGGACCTAACAACCTTATTTTCATCTAAGTGTGCCGAGATGTTTCATATATGGATTAATGGTAAATGGATCATATTGTATTGATTATTTGACTATCCTAATTGATTCATTTACCCATTTTTGATATATATATATATATGCTCATCTGAAAATGAAATTCCTTGAAAAAATTCATAATTCCTCTGCAACTATAACCCAATAGGATACACACTCTGGTTCGTGATGAAGATCTAATGAGAGATGTGTCTTCAATTCAAGGATCATCCAGTGACCCCCTTACTCCAATTTGGAAGGTACGAGAACCTAAATTAGTCGATCATTAGATTCTCCCAATAGAGAAGGATGATGATGTGTATAGAATTTTCACACTCTGTGAGTTCCAAAATTAGACACCACTAAGGTTCAACAGTGAGCCATATCCATAGGTAGTAGAGGATTGGAAAGAGTTGGTTGGCTATTTCTTTAAGATTTTTTGTATCCTGATGAATCATGTGGTGGTAATGGAAGCCAAATATTTCAATAGAGTAGCTGGGTGTTGGTGGATCCTTGATATAAAGATGCATGATGAGTCAAAACTCTCATTGGATGAATTCCAACAATTGTTCCATGAGAATTAATACTTGTCCTTCATACACTCAGTCTAGATCCTTGAGCTTATATAACTAAATGATAGAGGGGTGGAGGTGACTGGTTACAAAAAGTGGTTTAAGACCTTACTCATTACTCCCTTAACATGACATGGGAAGGAAACTTCTGAGCATGAGAGTTTGAGGGGGGACTCCATAGAGAGACCTGAGAAATATTTTTACCCTTGTACATCACCATCTATGTAGGGGTACAGGTGAGGGAAATAGTGATAGAGATATTTCAATCAGAGGGACATTAGATAGCTGGATTTGGTTGTTCGAACATTATATCTTAGTTGTCTATGGTATCTAGCAAACATAAGGGACCAAGATCTCAGCACAAGTGATACGTCCATGATCTTAATAAAAAATTAGGTTAGATGTATCATAGATAACTAGGGAATAATTGAGAGGGTGTTGTTTTTCATAATATGAGAAAGGTCACACAGAATTTTGATTCTTGACTAGAAGTATTGAGTAGCACAAAAAGATAGCTGATTCGTCGCCATAACAAAGGAAACACTTTGATCTGGGATCTCAAAGGCATGGATAGTGTGGTCCCTAGGGAGTCAGAGCTAGAAAATAAGTAGGATGAGCTATAGATAGTGTACATAGATATGAGATCCTTCCACCACACCCACCATTTGGTGCACATTTCGCTAAGGGATCTACTTGTTGTGGCTGTAGAATGCTACATGCATTTTGGGATTATAAACCAACCACACATGAGATGATTTGAGGTAGGTTATTTGTGTTTTATACACCGGATTCAATATTAGTAGAGATAAGATTTAGTCATTCATTTTTCTCTCTACTCATGGTTAAAGATACAAATATCTATATTTAGGGAATAACACAATAGATTTATCTTGAAGTTCATATATGGAATGCTTCTTCAATATTATTCATCATCTAGTAGTGGGAACTACTGCTTGCAGGAGAATTGTTCATATGTGTCCTTTTCATCATCATGATGGAAACCAATGACATCATCTTGGTTATGGATTGGATTATTATGGATAAATCCTAGAATGAACCTCACCAAATAAAAAATATATGACTACACACTAATGGGGAGATTTTCTCTATTTCTAGAGAGAGAGATCTCATGGTAGGGAAAGTAGGTCCCGTGAGGAATATCCTACAGCCCATACCCCATTAGATGATAATTTTATCCCTTGGTGCAGCATGATCTTCAGAAATGTGCATTCTTTTGGGGGTTGAGGATTATATGAAAATCTTCACCGAGGATATTTTTAGACAACTTATATGGAGGTAGTTGGATTTTTTCATTGACTTACATCTAGGGAAAACTATGATATCTTCTATGAAATATTAGATGACACCTATTGAGCACTAGGAGTTGCCGTTGTAGTTGAATGTCTGTCAAGATTATGGTTTCATCAAACCCATTGTGTCCCTCTAATAAGCTCAGATGTTTTCCATGAAAGTGGATAATGGGATATTATGGGTTTATGTTTATTATCATTACCAGAATGAGGACACGATAATGGAAAAACCCCTTCTCGGGGATTGACGAACTCTTAGACTAGTTGGAAGGTGTGATATGGTTCTTTTCGATCGATTTAAGGAAAATCTACCACTAGTTGAGTGTTTTTGAGGATGATATTACAATTTTGGAATTCTATTTTTTCTATAGACATTGTGATTTCATAAGGATTCCCTTTAGTGTGAAAAATATGCTCGTCGAATTTATGCCTCTAATGAACCTGGTCCTCCATCAATAATTGGACCAGTTTTTTTGTCTTCATCGACGACATACTCTTCTACTCTATATCAAAGGAGGAACATACATATATCTTTAGGATGATTCTAGACTTTCTTCAAGAGCACCATATTTACGAGAAACTGTAGAGGTTTCAGTTCTAGATATATGAAGTTAATTTCTAGGAATTAAATTTTTGAGTGTAGTTTATCCATGGATATAGTGAATATTAAATCAGTTCTTACTTGGGATCCACCAAAGAATATTTTAGATGTGAAGAGTATTATTGTTTTCTAATGGTACTATAGAATATTTTTAGATGACTTCATCAGAATCATAGCCCCTTTGACCACCCTAAGAAGAAAAGGGTAGTCATTTTCGTGGCCTGAGCAGTTCTTGAGGGTCTTTAAGGAGTTTAGGATGATCCTAATGAGTGATATAATGATGAAACCACCAGATGATGGATTGATGTTCATAGTGTATTGTGATTACTTAAGAGATAGGTTCGGATAAGTGTCGATGTAGTTACATATAGTTATAGCATTCATGTAAATGTAGTTGACACACCTAAAACCAAACTATTAAACTCCTAACCTATTTCTGGTATTGGTAGTCTTTTCCCTGAATATGTGGGGACACTACCTTATGTGGGAGATCTTTTTGGTTTAATCAGACCATAAGAGTCTTAGGCACATATTTATGAAGAGATACATGAAACTAAGATAGTTATGTTGGTTGGAGTTTCTATAATACGATGACAATGAGATATACTATAATGTAAAGAAGAAATAAAATTGTATAATATTCCCATATAAGGAAGTCACAGGCTTTCTTAATGCATTATTATTTATAGCTGTTACCATCCCAGTAGCTAACCCTGGTGGAGCAGAAGTGTACAACCTAACTTTAGTTAATGGTGTTAACTCCTTCACTTCATGAGAATGTGAGAGAGTTTTGACTGGGATAAATAAATGGTAAAGTATTACATGATTATATATCAATTGGCGACTTACCATATGGTCATTATGAATGAGGGAATCCCATCATGTTATTTTAGGGGACAATAATGGTTCTATTAATGTTGTTGGAGGAGGTGACACAGGAGTACCAGACCTCTCCCCTAGCTATGAATTCTGTTGTGGGTATGATTTAGTGGTACCTTTAGAGTCAATTTTTTAGTCATAGGTGAGACTGAGAGTATAATATTTCATATCTTAGTGACTTGCATATCTACAAGTGAAAGCTGAGAACCATGTTCTAGAAAGTTTATTGTAACCCCTCGAGATCATGGAGTGGAAAAGGGACATCATATCCATGGACTTCATCCCAAAAATTCAAATGAGCAGTGGAGGGTCAAAGTGCCATGTGTGTGATAGTTGAATCAATCATGAATTCTGAGAAAATAATTTTCCATAAGGGAGTGTATTTTGATAGAGATGTTGGGGAATTCATACATACACGAGATTGTTCTCCTTCAAAGGGTTTCATTTAATATTATATCTAATGGTAATGAATGGTTTACATAATAATTAGGAATAGGAATGAAGGATGAATTTAGGATCCAACTGTGGATGAGTACATCCTTTATCCCCCAAAATCTTGGAATACTGAGTGAAAAATCCATGTGTTGGATTCTATACTACGGTTGTTTGTGTTAGACTTAAGTTAGAGTTGAGCGGATGGCCAACCCTTGTTAGAGTTTTTGCACAACAACAACGAATACTCTATTATTAGAATATAACCTTTTTAGGTGTTATATGAGATACCCTTTAGGTCACTGTTATGTTTGATAGAGATTTTGGAGTCATCCCTTTTGGTCCTAGAGTTGGTACCAAAGACAACATAGAAATTCAATTTCATCTGTGAGAGGATGAGGATAGCCCAGAGAAGATAAAAATATTAAATAGATCATCATCCTAGGACCTTATTGTTTGAGTTTGGAGGCCACATTTTCGAGCGAGTATCTCGATAGTGAGGATTATGGAGGTTTGGAGAGGGAGAAAATCTATCTATGTGGTTCAACTGGCTAATCAAGATCATGTGGAGGGGTGGAGAGGTTTCCTACCACCTTTCCGCACCCCAATAGATAGAGCGGGTGCACGACATCCTCCACTTGACACAACTAAAGAGATACATGCATGACCCCACACACATCATTGACTGGGGAGATCTAGACCTCAAGGATGGATCCAAATGTTTGGAACACCCTATAGTGATTGAGGATCATGTGGAGTGAACCCTATATGGATTGTCCATCACTTTCATTCTCATGATGTAGCAGCACAAAAATGTGCATGAGTTCTTGGGAGTGGGAGATCCAATTTCAGGCTCAGTATCTCATGTTACTTCCTAGTTTTTCTTTTTTAGGATAAAAATATTTAAATAGAAGATGATTTAGAGACCTAATTTTTTCCCTTGTAATACTTTTAAATATATATATATATATATATTTCCAGATCTAGGCACTATGATGATATGTGATTCTAAGGAATAATTATCCTAAAATTAATTTTATAAAAATTTAATATATATATTATATTTTTTGAGTCAATAGTCTTAATGAAAATTAAATAACTATTAAATGGTTAATTGGATCATAAATTTGAGACCCCAATTGGAATTTTTTTTAACTTAGGTGCAATATAAAATGAGTCATTTTGAGACATTCAAAACCCTCGCTCATTGGAGATGAATTTATGTGAATTAATTTATTTACTAAACAAATTAACTAGTTCATTTTTGACCTAAATGAAATATTATAAATATGTTGTTATGGAAAAATCACCCATTTTGGAATCATAAGTTTTCAATCACTAGAGAGAACCCTCTTCCTTTTTTTTGTGAGTCAAGTTGAACTACAATGAAACTCTAGATCTGATAATATCTGGATACAATGAGTGTAGTAGCTCCTAAAAAATAATTGGATATATCATTCTTAATCAAATATCAACTTGAAATCATTATAGGATTCAAAAAATTTGGTTTCTGTATCTTTTGATAAATGATATAGAATGATCAGTTCCATTTCCTTGATCAGTGTAAATTTGAATCCATTTCTTATTCCCATGCACTAAAATATAAATTTTATACATTTTTTATGTTCCCATGGACCACTTTTCTTTGTTGTTGTCCAATATCTCTTAGAAAATGACTATTATACTATGTTTTTGTTCTTTTCTTTGAATTCTTCACTAGTTAGATTCTCACATACCTGGTTCGACATTACAGGGTGGTAAGAAGCTCAATCAGACACCTAGATTAATGATCAATCGAAAAAACACTTAATAAATGTCATTTATCATTGATTTTTTCCTTTATCCCCATTTTTACCATTTGGATCCCCAGAGTTCTAGTTCGACTTTGTGGAGAGGTACCAAGTTCGGTCAGACCCCCAAAATTTCTGCAGATCGACAATATAAGATTAAAATGACAAGAAAAGCATTGATATTGAAATATTATTGGATGAGGATGATATTTTTTTATGTTTAACATCATTAAATTAATTTTAATGGAATAGTGTTGTGAAAATTAGTTACTGTGACCCCAAAAAACCTTTGGTGGTCGATTTCAATTAGTGATGAACAATGTCATTTATTGTCTTCTATATCTATATTTTTCGGGTATATTAGAAGAAAAAAATTAAAGCTGGAAGTGTATATCCTGGCATGGAGATCATATATGAAGACTTCATGAATATAATTACTACATTCCATGTTCAATGAAATACACACACATCATGTATCCCCTACTATAGTAGAAGGTAGGGTTAGGGGGAAAATTAAAGTGGACATGGCTTGTATCGCCCCCCTCACAATCTATGTATCTCTTCCTGGTTTGATAACCTTTGTGACAATTCACAAAGACAACAACTCATGTGGATGAACACATGGTCTGGTCCACACCCGTATACTCTGGTATATTAACACGACATGCAATACATGACCCTGGTCCCACTTAGCTTGGACATGCTGCACAATCAACTTAAATTTAATGTGCTGCTACATGGTATGAATCCTATGTTCCATATAAGGAAACATATTGGATGTTAAGTGGATTCATACACAATGTAGTTCCATTCACATGTCATGTTCCTCCTTTGTTCTATGAGGAATCATCCAAGCTCCATATCTAATATACCTGAACTCAAATTTCAACCCACGTGCAGCATATCCTGAATTTTTATCCATGTAGAATTTGATGGGTCCCCTAGTTGTGTGTTTTATGATTCGATATAAAATTTTATAGGAATGAAACATGCTGGGGAATTATCAATGAAGGTAGTGATCACGCAGGATAACGAGATATATAATCCAAAGTAGAACCCATCAGATGGGTTGGGCATGGGTCCCAAATAGATTCTATAGGAGAAAACTCTATCTAGGATGAGCATGGGTCCTTACTATTGAAGTGGAACCCTCCATCTTGGATGTTCTTGATTCCATAACCTCTTGAGTGGAACCCTCCCACAGTATAATGTAATGGGTCCTCGATGACTTATTGTGGAACCCTCTAGCTGGACTAGTCATGGGTTATTTTCTTTTAAAGTGTAAACCTCCTACAATGTGGGGCATGCTACCTCCATTTACTATCACATTTTACCCCTCCCATTGTACATGGGCACGCCCCATGTACATTGAAATCTTTGCCCCTAAACTGCGAAACATAGTGAAAAGATGTGGTTTGATGTAGCTTTAGTCCCATGAGGAAGATGCATGCTTTCCCCACTAAGATGTGTTTTTGTGACACGACCTAAAACCCTATTGAAAATTCAGTGCCACCAAAAGTATACAGTTCCAAGGTTTGGTGAAGGAGTCCTTTAGACTTGTGTGTTTAGGGAAGATGAATGTGATATTGGGCATCAATGATATACCTTTGGATATTTTGGATATTCCCTTCTTGGAATGAGAAGTGAGATGGACATCCCCTTACTCACTCATTTGGTATTCTTTTAACTGATAATATATAAATATATATCCTTTTTCAAAATATAGTACTTAGATTTGGTGACTCCTGTTCTTGGATAGGAAAAGATGTGTAGGGTAATCCATGTGCCTTCCATGTCTATATTCTCATGGTAAAATGATTATACTCTCCTACTATAGTTGTATAAAATTCGATTGGTATTTCATCTACTCACCATATTTATCCCATTTTTCATGGATGATCTTACATTCAATATTTGTAGGTATGAGTTTTACTATTTTGTTTTATCAACTATATATACAATCTTCCTCTCCCTTTTTGTACGTTTTACTGCTCCAACATTAAATTTCGAGGAATTTTACTGGGTATGTAAATAATCACCACTGTATGTGATTTTCCTGCATGATTCATGTCTTATGTGGATGACAAATAGGTTGACTATTATTTTATTTCAGTAAATTGGTACTAGATGCTTAGAATGCATATGGAATTTGTAGCTTAGGATTCATTACCAGATCTCTCTTTCAAAATTTTAATTTTCTAGTTGTCCATAATATTGGGACACATTTTTTGTTGGGAGTGTTTTTACGCCTTTACTTATTAGTTTGCAGTAGCATAATTTTTTGCTGTCTCAAGGTTCATGCATTCTTAGTTTACATTATACAACTCTTAAAAATATTCCTTATTTTACAATTTAAATTTCAATGGCTTTGATATGTTTGTGTATATAGGTACATAATAAAAGGCCTACCTAAGTTAGTACTTCCTTCAACGCTTTTTGCATCCACCTATCCTATGGAGGTGACCTTAGGGTAGTTTCTGCTCGATCCCCAACATGGGTTGGGTCATGTAAATATGGTTTGAAATATATATTTATATTTAAACATATGAAATATATGTCAACATAGTGTTTTTAATTAGTTTACATATAATTTTTTTATCCATAAAAAGTTGATATGTGTATTTAATAAATATTTTGTTCTATAGTTTTTTAATCTATAAGGTATACATGTGATAATTTTTTATTCTAATTTGGAATGAATTTTAATTTTATAAAAGATATAATTCATGAAAAAATAGAAAAACATAACTTTTTTCACTCATTAGAGTCATCATAGTTGATATAATTTAAATTAAAATTTATAACCATTTTTTAGTGAAGATGGAAATACAGGAAATTTATCATTTTCAAAAAAACGTATAGAATGTTATATTTGAAAATGAATATATTTCACAAGAAAACATCTTGAATATAATTAAGATAATATTTTATACTAATGTATTTTTAGATTTAATAAATTAGTACATCATGTAATACTAGAAATAAAATCTTAATTCCCCATCAAATAAAACACATTATGAATTTTTAAATGGATGGAAACAAAAAATAGCTAACATAGACTATTAAAATGTAATTTATTTATATTTTATACAAATTATTACATAAAATAATTTATTATAAATCCACTAATTGTATTTCTTATTTACTTCACCACTAATAAGTATTATCGTGTTTATGATTTATAGGTAATTACCATCAATGAAATTGTTCTTGTTATGTTTGATGTGGTGAACCTTAATGATATGATTAAATATACATATTTTAAAAATAATTTGTAATACAGTTTTTGAGACCCACCATTTCTTGTTTATAAATTTAATATATTTTCATCACAAATTAAATACAATGATCTAGACTAATGAAATTTATTTTACCAGTTGAATATGAAATATTTTTTTACTATAATGCTGATGATCTTGAAAATCATCCCACAAATAATATCATTGAGGTGGTTATTAACATATTAAGAAATAAAGATCCCTAATAATGGAATGTGTGAATCATGTATTCTATTCTCTCTTTTTGTAGAAAATATTGTTTTAATGTGATACCACTATAAAAGTATTTCATAAAATAAAAAAAACAAAAGATAAAAAAAATTGATCCCCATATACTACCAATAAACCGTGGTAAACCCACAATATCCTATCTTTTGTAGCTCATGATTAAATCATAAACATACTAAAATAATAATAGGTCATAAATATTCTTCATGTTATAAAAAAATTACAAAAATATGGATTACATCATATGATTTTGATGATTCCACATCAAAACATCAGCATACTGGATGAATCAAAAGATCCAAAATTTGTTAATAAATTACTCAAAACAAATTATACCATTAAGAATATAAATAATACATCAAATTTAGTTTTTTCACAACAACAATGAGTTTATTTTTTTTGCCTCCACTATATTGTAAAAAATGTTTTCTCACACATGAATTTTATAGATCATAATGAATTTATTAAAATGATCTGATATTAAAGAATTGAACTAGAACACCACTACAACTGATGAAAAACCCATATAGAACCATTTAAAACCTAGGAATCAATGATGCACAAACAACAACCTATCTAAAAAATAACATATCTTAAATGAAAATTCTTTATGAAATAGAAAACTAAAAAAATCCTCCTCTTCGAGAAAATGTTGGTGTATCTAGTCATGATATGGAACAAGAATACAATACATAACCAATATGGGATAGAATACATCTTGAAAAACCTAAAAGAACCATCATAAATGAAATAAATTTCCAATGATATGGATAATAATGGTCGAATGAATTTTCTCCAAAATCATTAATAATATAAAATTTAACATGGGTGTTGTAGTGAAAAAAGCATCAACCATCATGAAAAATGGAGGGGAAATCGATAGAGAGATATGAAGACCTAATAATATTGATAGGGAAAACATCCAAGATAAAAAAATGTTGGGGAATAAAATATCCAAATAAAAATAAAATCCAGAGATGTGGATTTGGTATAATTTTTTGAGGATCCAAAGGGAATCACTTGAAAACCCAAGTATTCAAAAGAGAGACTTGTGGGGAGAGAAGATCCATAAATGTCTATAAATACTCTATCATGGTGATAGATATGTGAGAAAACCAATAATCTATATTGAGAAACGATAAGGATATGGTTTATATAATTCAATGGAAAATATTAATCAATTATAATTGAATATTTTTGGATAAAATTTGATGTCATAATTGTAATTGATTCCTTGGTGTTAAATTTTTCATCTAATTTTTTTTAATCAGAATATAATTATTTCTTAAAATAGAAAGAGACCTGTTTCTAATGAATATTATAAATATCAGGTAATTGGTTATGAAATAAATATTTCACCAATAGATAATGATGAATCTGTATGAAATCATTGATCCTTTGCCATTATTATGAACAATAATTTTTTTCAAATGAATGTATAGTGGTCTGTTATAGAAAAATATTAATTGGAGGATTCTTATGATAAAAAAAATCTCGGTTTTGATCATATCTATAATATTTATCATGTATATAAATATACCAAAGAACTACATTGACAAAAAAATATCCCAAGGGACTTTTATGATTGACATTATTGTTCTGTACACTAGAAAAATATTATTAAAGGAATGAGTGGTCATATTAAATTTTTCATGAATTATTTTAAAGAAACAACAAAAAAAACAATAATAATAATAAATTAAATTATTTTTATTTATTCCAAAAAAAGATAATAAAAATTATTTATGAATATATGAATTGTCAATTTTAGAAAAGATTGAGGGTAAAGGTTATATTAATTATAGGGATTCCAAATAAAAAAAGTGATTAGAATTTACTATTTTCATATATTATAAGTGCATTTTATATTTATATAATCATTTTAGATTAAAAAATTATTTCAGTAAGAGTATTTTATTAGGTGCCTTGTGTGAGATTTGTTTTCATGAGTATAAGAGTCAAATTAATTTAAAAAATATAAATATTTCAAGATGAATATATGAATTTATAGATAGACTAGTAGACAATAATTATTCTACATTCATTGTGGAGTATATTTTAAGTGAATCCAAAATAATTAAGATCAAGATATATAAAAAATTTCAATTACCATAATGATAACTAAGAAAATTGTGATGGAGAAATATTTTGATATAAATTTTCCACACATTCTTTATGAAATTATAATATTTTTTCTATATAGGTTAGTTTATTGATAATTTTCTTATTTATGAATTTTATTAGTTGAAAATATAATTTATTGAATATTTTATTTAGAAAAATTGAATTTGAAAATATTTTAATAAAGTTTATATTGTTTAATTTTCATTTTTTACTTTAGTAAAATTTGTGTTCATTTTTTATATATAAAATTTTATCATGTGGTTTTGATAGTTTTTATGGTATAATATTTTCAAAATGCCATGAAATTATTTTTGATATACATTATTGAAATAAATTATCATCCCATTTTTTATACATTAAAATTAATCATTAATCTACTATTATAGTTTATTATGTTTAGAATTCATTTGATTTGTTTTTAATAATTTATCAAAATATTATTGTTTTTATTTTTAGGACAGATGTGTACATGTTTCCCTTCATGATAGAGGACACTAGATATTATCAAGAAATCTACGGGATGCATAAAATTTTCTATGCTAGGAATATTATTAAGTGATAGTTAATACATTTTATTTTCTCATTTTACATGTCGATATATAATATACATTTGATTGTGAATATTTAATAAATAAATTAAGGCAATATTATACAAGATCAATTTTTTAATGGTTGATGATATGTAACATATCTGAAATACCAATATGATATATAATATATTTCATTTTTTTAAAATTTAATGAATTCATTTTATGTTGAAGGGTTTTCCATGTAATATTGTTACATAATTTTTTTCATTTTTTTAAAAAATAATATTAATATATAGTATTTTTATAGTTTTAGGTGATAATTTCTATGGAGATTTATATGTAAAATTATATACATATCCACATTTAGTGATCAATTATGTCTATTGATACCAAATACTAATACACATGTATCCCTATTAACAAATATAAAAACCATTGTAATGTGAGTCCCTATCTAAAATCATTAGTCATGGAATTATATTTGATATTTTTAGAGAAAATAAAAAAACATTGAATATAAATGGGATCAATGGATATTTTGAATTAATTAAACCCAGAACATAAGGCACATGGGAGAAGAGTATTCAATAGGGTATTTCTCTGTTGTCATGTGAATATCACTCATATAGATACGATGTATACTAGTAACTTTTCTCATGTATATTATACTAACTATTACATTGTTTTGTGAATTTCTTCTTCCTTGGTTTTTGACGTGGGGGTATGTTAGGAATAAGGGGTATTCTTGATTGGGGTTTATTATTTTGTATCATAAGAACATTCTATAAATATAATATACATGTAATGTTTATTTTTTTTTCTTCCTGGTGATTTTCACGATCCAATATTGATGGGAGAACCCATCAATAAATTAGTATTAGTAATTATTTACAGAATCTAATAATTTAAAAATAATGAAAATAATATTCTATTTTTCAATAATATATCTTAATAATTTTTATGTTGAGTGATGAAACAAAATATTCACTTCTTAAAATGGTCATTTTCTAATTTAAATTAAATAATAACCCCTTCATCATTTTATTTATTTAACAATAGTTGGGTGAGAGATGATGTGCCTATTAACTATCATGAATTATTTAATTTTTCTCGGGACAATTCCTTGTTTATGTTATTATTTTATGTGCCTATTATCAAGGAAGAGGTATTATAAAGTAAATGATGATAAATTCATGCATGAAAGTTTATTTTTTTTAATAGGAGATTATAAATTTGAGTCATGAGACTGCTCATTTTAGAAATGGATGATGTGTTTTAACTACTAAATCTATGATTTGGTTGTTGATACAAATTATCAATGTCTCAAATATAAGTATTTGTCCTGTTTCATAAAACTAATATTTCGATATTATTATATTTTGATTAAAGATGCGGCTGAAGACTCATTTTATTATCAAAGAAATGAAATGTACTATTTTGAATTGGTAGAGGGATACCCATTACAAAGCGCTAAGGCCCAGTGGGCATGTAGCCCATAGCATGGCCCATAAACCAAAATTCTTTTCCCAAGGCCCATTTCGTGAATAGTACTACTTCAGTACTGCCAGATATAGTACCCACATATTGCCCGCCGCTGCTACAGTGTTTATCACCACTATAGTTATCATTGTTGAAATAGTCAATCCACTTATGTAGTACCAACACAGTACTGATATAGTACCTACACCAAATGGTTTTTGAACCCCCAATTTTTCTCTTCATTCATTATTTTCTAATCATTATCTCCTAATTAAACATTATTGTTTTAGTTTTTTTCTAAATAAAAAATTCATCAATAATTTTAATCATTCAAAATTAGTAACACAATACTCCATGAGATGACTATAATTTTATGAACTATACTATGTCAAGGGATTTTGTAAATGAAGTTTGTACTAGTATGAAGAAAGGGCCCTAAAATCATTAGAACTAGTACTAGGTTTGTTACATTTTTATACTATATCATCAATTATCAATAATTAAATATATTATTAGAAATGGTAATTAATATTTTTTAATAATACGAAATTTTATATTACTCATCTGTGTAGGAACTTATTATGATAATAGTGAATTTTAAATATTGGGAGAATAGACATGAATATAGATTGATATATATAATGATATAAATTTTTCACAGTGAATGATATAAAAATTTGTAAAATCTTGTTTTTCATCCAAATACAATCAATAGAAGATTGAAACATTTTATATGGATTTTTGGAAGACATATAAGTGTAATTTGAATAATTTTTAGGGTTTCATATTTTAAAAAATTAATTACCCATAGTTATTATTGTGGAATTTCAAAATATTGTTTTTTGAGAGTAGTATTTTTGAATGGAATGATAGAGTTCAACTAATATGAGATAATTAGGGAATGTTTTGTATGAAATATTTATCATCAATACTTACTAGGATGATTTTATTATTTTTCATCATTTTATTAAACTTATGATGATTTAATAGGAAAAAATATTGAATATATACCATCTAATTCCATGGTGGACACCACATGTATAATGGACTAATTTCAAGAGATAATGTATGAGGATGAATGGAAATATCATTAAATAAATTAAATACCTAGTGAACTAAATTTTTAGGATGAATTTAAATGTATATTAATTTAGAGAGACGATATCATTTTTTATAAGGATTCAGTTTTATTTGTTAATAGATATGTTAATGTATATAATGATCAATAATATATTTTTTAGGGATTTAACATTATATTTTATTTACCCTTGATTTTATACACTCTTTTGAAAATAGATATGGTAATAGTTTAGGAACTTATATATGTCATATTTTAAAAAAAATTGTGTAAGGAAGCTAATGAAAATTATTGATTTAAAAAAAATTAGGGAAAAATTGTTTGTCAAAGTAGACATTTCTAATATTTTATTTTCATAAATTTCAATGTGTTAAATTGATAAATGTAATATTATTTGGTAGTATATGATTATATTTTTCTTTTTTTGTGGGATTGGATAGTTTAAATTAGGATTATTCCTTTCAATCATTACAAGTCCCTATCATGGATAAGATAAAGGGAATAATACATGAAGTGGTGGTAGTATCATTTTTTTAAATATTTTCATGGATAAACTCAAGGAAAAATATGTATTTAATGAGTTTATAAAATAATATTTATGGAAACATGTTATAATAGAACAAATTTAATTGATTTTTGGAATTATAACACATCCCCATTAATGTTCGTGAAAATATAGTGCATGTGTGATCTATATAATTAGATTACCAATTGGTTAGGGTGGGGTGTTATCCAATGATTCTACAGTCGTACATATGGGTTTTATTCTTAAATGGGTTTGTACATGCCCTAATAAATGTTTTTTTTCTTTTATACGAAACAAATAATGTTGAAAAAAGGTATTGACTACTCTATATATGAAATTCAATTATTGTTCTCATGGAATAATAATACGTTGACTACACTATTTTCTTTTTAATATTTAACTTTTTTACACATTGAAATGAATTATAAGTGTAATATAATATTGGGAACTTATATAGATATCCTATATTGTGATCATTATGATAAAGATTTTATTATGCATTAACATTGCGAGAATAATTACTAGAACATGTCAGTTGATACTAAATTTTTCTTCATGTCTATGAGGAGATGAATAATTGAAAAACTCTTTAACACATTCCCTTAAAACATGTACAGTCATTATATTTATTGGATCGTGAATATTAGTGTTCTCATACTACTATCATTAATATTTTATAAATTTAAATTTGTATAACACAGTATTATATCCAACTAAAAAATATCAAAAATGTATTTAGTTGTACAAAAATGACCAAATCCTCTATATTCATTGTGTTCATATTCAATATTAAACCAGTATTTTTATTCTCCTTCTATAAAACAATACAATTATGTTTTAGTGAAAATAATTACATGGAAATTAATAATTCTTTCAACCTATATTTTTAAAGGAATTTTTTAAAAATTTTGTTTATGATTTCTCATATTTTATTTAATTCCAGATTTTTATTATGGGTGGAGATCATATATTCATTATTTGTTTTTTACTAAATTTAATATAACATATTAAATATCATTAATAACATTTAATTTAATCATTCATATATATCCTAAAAACAACTTGAAATTAATGTTGAATAAGATGATATTTAGACATAAATATGATCAATTTATGTGATATTAAACTATTCATTGGGAAATCATTTTAACATAAAATATTTTAACTAATTATCCAAACATTAATTTCAATATTAGGGATAAATGTTTTGTTTTAATTATGTGTTAGGTCTTTTTCAGATAATTTTTTTATTCCATTTATCACATGTGAAAATCCCTTACATGTTTTTCATTTTTATTATTTCATATAAATAATTTTCATAATAAGTGGTCGATTTTTTTAGAAATTTGGAAATTATATTTCTATATTAAGGAGGAAAATAATTTTAATTTCTTTATAGGTTTAATTTTGAAATTTTTTTCCATTATTGTCCAAATAAATTTTTTGGGAAATATTCAGAGTGTATTTAATAGTTTCAATTGAATTTTTTACTCTTGTGTGGTATTAAATTGATAATAATTGTATTCAAATGGATTAAGAAATGAAATAATTTTAAAATTTGAATTCATTGAATTTAAAAAATTGTATGAATAAATTTATACATAACCATTAATTACATTGGAAACATTTCCTTCTAGATGTGTTTTGACTATGATGTGTTATTATTTTGTGGATAATTTTTTTTTTGTTTTCATTTTTATAACAATTGTTAAAAATGGATTTCTGTAATAAAATTTTAATGTAAATTTTGAATTTTTTTATTCCTTTCAAAATTTACAAAATTTTTATTCCTTTTAAAAATAAGAATCTATATTCTTTTCCAACCATTACTTATTGAGTGTATAATAATTCAATTTTACATAATATAGTCTATAGGATATGAATTTTCAAAAATTAACTTCTTTCTTATCGTTAGAATCCGTTTTAGATATATTTCCACATTAATGTGTATTTTGGACTAATTAGTTATGTAAATGAAATTGGTTATGTTTTTGGGAATATAATGTGGATTATCTTTGATACATGATATATATATATTTATATTTATATTTATATTTTTTTTCCTTTATATATCGATGTATTATAAATTTACAATTATTGAGGTCTATCGTAAAAAAATTCCATGAATATTATAGTTGAAAATTTAAAATTGGACTCTAATTTATTTAATGATTATTAATTAGTTTTGTTGGGGGTATAACAATATTATGGTTTTTATTCATCGAAAGAATAAATTGACATGTTTTTGGAACCCCCACCTTTATGTAGATGATCCTTTATTCATGTATTTATAGTCTACACAATGTTTTTATTATATTTGATAATGATACTAGGGGTTTTGGAACATTTTGTATTCTTTTATTTAGGTGAATGTTATTTTGATTGGTCAATAGAATCCATGAAACATATATGCGAAACCATGAATGAGAAGATAGTTTTCACTTTTTAGGTAGATTATTGGCACATAGTCTTGACTAAAAATGGGAATACATGCAAAAAACCAGTCCTCTTGAAATAGAGGGAAATTCAATGTTTGAGAATTATTTTTCTAAAAATGCTATCCAATCATGAGGGTCATGACTTTAATATTGTACAACCACACATTAGCCACACATTTTCCAAACTATGTGACCTATCCATGATGTTTTTAGTTGGACCTCATTAGAATTTTTATAAAATATATATTAATTATTTTGACAATATTTTCCCTTATTTGCCCCATAACTCAACCTATCTTTTCTATAAAGGCATGAGAGATGACCCCTTCAACATGGGAGTGATCTGTAGGTGAATTAATGTGTGTTATGGGTCCTCATTCACCAATAAGTGCATTTTCATTTTCTTTATTCATATATCTGAGGTTCATATCTCTTTATCTCTCTCCCTCTCTCATATATATATATATATATATATATATATATCGATCTAGTCCATTATTTGTAGATATATTTGTAATGAATGGTTTTATGATGGTATATTGTTGGATCTAGTCAAGTTAACATGAGTTTTGATTTAATCTTTTTTTATAGTCCTACATTTTTACCAATATTTAAGAAGTAAGTGGACTATCTCTCAACTCCATTGATTTATAACATTATGTTTTAGTTTTAATAAAATTATTCTCTTTAAATGTATTATAAATTATAGTGTAACTCTTGAAAGAAATATGGTTTTGTTATTTTCTTTGAAATTGTGGAGAGATGATTGGTTTTAGAAAAAAAACTTGTTTATAAATTTAAAATGGTGTTTTAATTTTATTGTCTCATCTGATACATATAAATATGTTTTGGAAATTATTTACTGAAATAAATATTCAGATTAAAAATAATTCATATGATATTGTTATAAACGGTTGAGAGTTTATTGAATGAGATGGGTAATGGTCGTGATGTAACACCATAAAGTGGGATGAATTATTAATGTAAAATTCCACATTTATTGGTCACACCAATAATGAGTGCATTTGGGTGTATATAAAATATAAAATAATAATCTAAATCTAGTGATAAATATTTTAAATTATTTTTTGATATTGTCTTTGGAAAAAGTTTTATTGATTTGATATGAGATTTTTTAATGATTGAAACTATTTAAATAAGTGTGATAAAATGTTTTATATAGTTTCATGAGTTGGCCTTTTAATATAGAAATAAAATAGTGCTTAAAATGACCGCTAATTTAGTGATATTGTGTGTTTTAATATGTCATCTATTGAGTCATAGGCACTGGGAAGCTATATCAATTCATTAGTGACACATCTTCATACTAGAGGATTGACATGTATAATTTGATCATGGATAAAATGGGGTGTTTCTAGTTTATGTCGCTTATATATTTTCATTTTCACTCTTTTTGGTCCTCTTTAATATATCTCAATATTTATTCTTGTAGTCTAATATGGCATGATGGGTTGGTAATGTTTTTGGTAAAAAAAATTACTCATGAATCATATAGAGGTTGTTTATGTTTTTTTGGTTTGTATGTCTTGTCTATCAAATAGAAAATCATCCTCAAAAGGATTTAAAAATCCCTTGGTATTTATTTACATCTTTTGGTGTCTTGGGATTTTACATAACGCCTATTAGATCCCCCTTCACTTCTGAATACAATGAGGAGAGGTGTGATGTTACAAATAGAATAAGTTTGTTTTTTGATGGAAAAAAATAAATTTTATCATTTTTTTTGATCATAGAAATAATAAATAGAATTAGTTTTATTGAGCATAGAAATTAAAATTGTCTTCATCCATGTCATTCAAAATATATTTTTGTGAAAAAATTAATATGTTTTAATCATTGAATATATGTTTTTGGGAAAAATGGTAAGACTACTGTTTTTTACTTTAAAAAGGAAATGGTTTCATTTTTTAAAACTATGGATTTAGAAATAGAATTAAACTCTATCATGTGATTCTATTAAGAAGTATCATTTTCAAGACAAGAAATTTTGAGAAAAAATTGAGTAGATATCCTCTCCAAACATAGCATCATGTTACATAGTAGTTTCATTACATGCTTTTTTTAGAAACTTCAGTGTGCGTTTTCACCAAATCTTCCTAAGTTTATTTGATAAGAGATTCATGAAATGAATTAATATTAATAATTACCAGTAACATTAAATTATAAATTTTTAGTGAAACTACTTATTAAAATAAAAAAAAAATTATTATTGAAAATGAGAAATTTATGGTTTTGAAAATCATTGTTACGATTATTTTAGAAATGGTTAAAATGTAGGAAATGGATAAACTAATGAAAGATATATTTTAATATTTGTATATGTGGTCAATCTCAATTCCTAAGTATTTAAAGGCTAATGAGTGTGATAAAATGATGTTTTTTTCTATTCATAGTGAATGGGATAAGTAATTTATCATAAAAAACAATCGAATGAAGATGCTGAAAATGCAGTTTCACCTGAGCCCCATGTGAACCAATAAGTGGAAAAAATAATTTTATATCTTTCAAGGCCATGAAAAAGGGTAATAGAAATGATTATACATGAAATGTTTAATATTGGGTTCACTTCCAATAGTAGAAACCAACCATATTTCAGGATATTTTTGATATAGAATAAAATGATGTTTGGTTGATAGGATTAATAAAATCATTTATTTCCTAGGGACACAAGAAGAGTAGAAAGTGATGTTTGTTAGGTATATCTGAGAGAATTTGAAGAAAAAATGGTAAGAATTAGTACTTCATGTAAAATTGAACTAGGACATGAGATGTGATTATTTTGAATAATTTATTAATATGAAGTTATATCCATGTACATATCAATGATTTATAGAATAATAGACTTATTCTATTTGAATAAATATAATCTCTTGGTGACAATGTATTGAACTAAATATATGAGTTTTTTTAATTTTCCCCAGATGCTACTACAAGTGAATCCTTGAAGGAATATATCTTTTAGTCTCAATTATGACCATATATTCTTTCAAATATTATAATTATTTTTATAATGGATTATAAAGTGATGGTCAAAAGAGTGACTATAGAATAAATGGGATATCTAAAGAAAAAGGTTTTAGGGACCGCATTTTTTCTTATGCACAATGATATGAAAAAGAATTCTAGGAATAAGAGGAAGTTGGACAACTACATCTAGAGTTGTGGTAATCCTCATATTTAGACCAAGGGATTGGTAAATATTTATTCTTAACCAAATTTTTTCCATGATGTTTGTAGTGTGGATCACGGGTTCACATCATGCAATATTATATGAAACCCCATAGATCATATCACAACTATAACAAGGTTTTCCATATTCATCACTATTTTCACATTGATCCAAGATCGAGTAAAGGACACAAATCTCATATTTTGTGTAATAATTTTCTTTGATTCGATGAGTTCCGAGGAATGATTATTAATATCATAGTCGAGAAAGAAAAGGTTTTTATAGGAACAACATAACTCTTGAAACAATGTAATATCAATATATTAATAAAGATAAATGTGTAGTAAGTAAGAAATTATATGGTTTTAGAAAAACAATCCTTTATGATTGACCAGATTCTCTGATGGTGATATGTATAATTATATAGAATTCAATCTATATGATGATTTCTTTTATACTAGGTATTCCCAATCATTAATTTCTTGTCGTTCTATTAACAATATGGGGTTGTCATTAAAATGATGACTTTTTTTATAAAACAACATATTATTCTAGGAAAAATGGATTTTTGAGACATTATGTGTAAATATTATTTTAAGACTATTGATGGGATGATTTTTTGGACATTTATATTATTGAGAATTATTTATATGACTTGATGACGTTTTTCAATGAAAATATTGATTATTATGAATTAATGGTCAACTTCACAAGCATGGATTACATCTAGTATCTCATTAGAGTAGATTGGTTTGTATAGTATTGAATGAAGCTAGGTTATAGGGGATATATCCATCACTTATTATTTGGAAGCAGTTACCTTGGAATCAATAGGTGATATTGGGAATAGATATTTTCCAACTAGATTTTTATTAGTATCTTGATGTTTTACCTAACAATTTAACAGTTTTATAACCCAAAATATAATTAGAGTATACAATCAATATCCTACAAGGGACAACTCTAATATCACTTACACCTATTGGATAAAACCAATAAGAAGAGGTAACTGAATGTTCACTTGGAATAGATATAAGGTAATGTGTTCAATAGACCGAGTATGTTTATATGGGAGCACAAATTTTGTACATAATGAAAGAATGTGGAAGTATTAGGAATTTTGTAGATTATCATAAGCTCAACCATGTTAAGTTAAAGACTATTTATCCTTCTAAATTCATTGATCATATATTTGATCAATTAAGGAAATCCTATTGTTTCCCAAAAATTGATATACATTCAGGATATGAAAAATTTAATGTTCGGAAGGTGGATATTTAGAACACATCTTCAATAATTAGATATGGAGATTGGGAATATGTTGTTATCTATTTTGGTCTTATAAATGCACCGGCTAAATTTATGGCATTAAAGAATCAAAAAATTCTTATATTTTTTTGGATTTCATTATAGTGGTGTTTTTTGAGGATATATTTCTATATCCTAGAATAAAAGAGTATCATGACAAAACATCTCAATAGTGTTGGTTTATTTATGGACTATTCTAAGTATTCTATGTTATCAAAGTGACATTTATGCACACAATCGGTATATTTTCATGGCCATTTTATTTATGAAAAAAGATTATATATATATAGAAAATTTATAAGATGAAATCTCATGGAAACTATTGAATAATGTATTTGAGAAAAATATTTTCATTGGATTAGAAGGATACTATAAAATTACATGATTTTTCATTTTTGAATAACTAATGAATTATTTTGAAAGTAAATTTTTTCCTTTATATTGGAGAAATAAATGTTAGATTTCCATTCAATAATGTATGGCTATAAATAAATTAACACATATCCTTACATTTCTTGTTTCTTTATAAGGATATGTATTCAATTTTTATGAATCAAGATATTGGTTAGGAGGTGTACTCAAGTTGAGGACCCTGTTTATTCTTATGGATCATTGAAGATATATTATAATGATAATAAATATCAAACATATAACTTATAATTATCTACTATGGTCTATAAATTGACCATTTTCTAAAATTTCCCCCTTTTTGAGAAATAGACATTGTTTATATATCCTAAGAGTATGAAACACATTTATCACCACGATACTTGAATTATAGATGAAAATGATAGATGGAGTATCTTAAATTTTATGTCCATGAATTGATTTATACCCGAGGATAAGGGAACTATATGCAATATTCATTTAGCATTATATCATATGCTCAGTTGTCGAAGAAGGATTTGGGCAAGTAGAAACTAATGAAAATCATTGATAATGTGCATATAGATTTATCATACAAAGGTGAATTGGTTGTTTGGATTACAGTATCTATCATTCCCTTTTTGTTTGAGCATGTTAAAAAGACTGAGACAACTGATTCATAAAGTGTTTTATGAGGAAAAATATTAATCGTTGTTGGCTATTGAGTTATTTAAGACAGATGGATGGTGAGTGTTGTGGTTTAGAGATCCGATTATCATACATTCTGAAGATCAGGAATAACTTTTTAGTTTCTACCACCATTTAAGATGGGTTCTTCACCCTGAGATTCAGAAAATTTATATTGAATTGAATGAAAACTTTTATTAGGTTGGAGTGAAATGAAATTTGGTGTAGTATGTCTTGATATTCTTCAATAGTTAGCAGTTTAAGGTAGAACATTAATGATCTGTGGGTATGTATTATTACATACCAATTATTATTTGGAAAGGGATTATATATCAAATTTTTTTATAGGTCTACCTTGTATGGTTAGGAAACATAATTCCAGATGGGTGACAGTGGATAATCTCATGCATTTTCCTCATTTAATCACTATTAATTAAACTAATTTAGTGGAATCCTTGTAAAAAATCTATATTTCATAAATATTAAGGATACACAACATTCAAGTATAAATTTTATTATACTTAGACCCTATTTAGATGTATCTATTTTGAAAATAATAACCTAAAAACCATAGAAAACAAATGATTATGAGTATGCGTTATCATCCTCAAATTGATATAATCTATTAAGGGATAATAAATACATCGGAATACCTATTTAAAACATGGTTAATTTATTTTTACAGATCATGGGAGTAGAATTTAACGTTATTGGAGTTATATAATAATAACAGTTAACCAAACTTTTTAAATAAGGTTACGTTTCATGTTTTACTAGCATCTTTTTCATTATCCACTTTGTTGGGTGAAAATAGGTGATACTACACTAATTGTACCCATAATTTTTGCAATATAAAATAGATAATATATTGTTTATAAAACCGATAATTGATATGGCTCAAATTTGGTAGAAATTATATAGGGATCATCATCGATCACTGTTGCTGTTTGATGTGTATCATCATGTGTTCATGATAATCTCACCAAGGATTGGTAAACACCATTTTGGTATGTAGGGAAATTTATCTCCCCAATAAATTGGCCTAGTTAAGATACATGAAAGAGTTGGTCAACTGTTATATTAGTTATCTTTCCCACCAAGGATCGGTATAATTTAAAATGTGATTCATTTGTCTTGGTTAAAAAAATAATAACTTGATTTTGACCATGTGATTTGATGTGATCACATTGACATATATTCGAAAGGTAAATTGATTCATGTTTTTGTATGAATTTTTGGTAAGTGAAGTAAAATATTTTGAGGAAAAAGTGTTTGGATATTGTTGGTTTCATGGAATCATGGATAGTATTTGGAATATGCATGACAGTGTGATAGGTAAATTATGGGTAAAAGTCTCATAATCTTCTATGATAACATTGGGTGTCTACATTCCAAGGATAGATAGTACAATGGCGGGTTTAGAGTATAACTACTCTTTTTATTCTCATGTCCCTTTATTTATGTATTTTAATTATATAAAATTACTAATTTATATATTAAGAGGCTCTAAGGGGTTTGGGCTTATTTTGGATGATTTTAAAGAGCAGTAAGGTGTGTCAACGGTTATTATGAACCTTATAACATCTCTTGGAAAACAGGAAAGGTAAAAATATATGCACATCTAAAGTGAATAGTTAGCGCACCGTTTATCCAAACCATTTGAATTCCCAATAAAGACCATGAATTTTTATATATAGGTAAATTCATGGTTAGCGCCAAATTTTTCTAACCATGTGATCCAACCATATTTTGGATGTCCTTAAAAAAGTATCACCACATGGTTATGACATAGTATTTCATATCACATGGAATAACTATATGTAATATCACCATAAATAGAATATTTAATCCAAATAGAGCAATTGAACCTCATTTTTTCTTTAAGCCACCCATAATATTAAATTACTTTCCCCAAAAGGCAAGAGTGATGACCCACATCAATTCGGGAGTGATCTATAGTCAAATTAAAGTGAATTAGAGGCACCTATTCATTGGTAAGTTCCCATTAAAAATTATTATTCTTAGATACAAGGATCTTTAATCTCTTGAAACAATATATCTTGTTCGTTATAGACATATCTTTCTATTATGAATGGTTTAATGTTCATATCTTATTGGATATAATTATTGTAATGTGAGTTGTGATCGGTTCTTAATGTTTTTTGTGTCATTATCCATTCTTTAAAACATTTTAGTGATATGTGGCTTATCTGAAAATGACACTTAATATACATCATAATGTATATGTTTTATTTGAAATATTTTCTTGAAATTGTAGTTATATTTTTTTAGTCTTTGTAGAAATCAAATTTGGTATTTCATTATACATTGTGTAAGGTTTATTCATTTTTGGAAAACACATGGTTTATAATTTTAAAATGATGATTCTTATTTATTTTTTGGTTTGATTAATGCAATTTAAATGTTGAAATTATTTAATAAAATAATTTTTTTTGAAATGACATCGCATGACAGTTGTGTAAAATGTTTGGAACTATTTGAATGGGGTTGATATTTTTCATGAAGTACCACCATTAAATGGGAAAGGGTATGGAAATGAAGTTATACCTTCGATGGTGACTCCATGATTGAGTTTGTTTATGTGGTTGTGTGTTTGGAAAATGGAATTGAATATAACAAATAAAATTTGAGATGTTTTAATTTATTTATTGATGATTTTCAATGAAAACTAGTTTATGGATTTTATATGATCAATTTTTATTGAAAGAAACATTTTTAAGCAATGTTAAAATATGTTTTTTTTGTATCGTGTTAGTTTAGAAGTAATAATTGAAATCCTACTGATATTAGAAAACCCTATTTACCCAGAATTGGTGAATTATTAGATAACATTGGCATGATACATGGAATCATGTCTCGAATGATCGATCAGTTTAGTAACCTTAGAAGTTCTAGATACATTCATAAGTTTTACATTACATCATGAAATAAAAAAACATTGTGTCCCCTTTGAACACTATTATATCCCTTATCATATTCTGGTAGTTTAATCATAATATACATCTTTGCATCATGGGAAAAATAATTCATAATAAAAGGGTGAGCTCAGATTCTCAGTAAGGGTAAAAATATTACAGAAATTATCATAAATAAGAATAAACATTTATGGAAATGTATAAGACTAGAACAAAAACCTTTTAAACATAAAATTAATCATAATATGGAAAATATAATTTAGATAATTCCATTTAATTATTTAAATGAATATTCTACTAGTCGAAAAATCAAATGTAATATCAATAGCCAATTTTATAATGATTGAATGCATAATGTCCGACTTTATAACCACATAGTCAAGGCCTTGTGCTAAGAATACAAATAAGATTTCGTCAAGGACTTATTCCAAGACACTAGTTAGTCTCATGAGAACTACTGATGCATCGAAGAGCTATAGCAGGTTACACCTATCACTTAATAAGTCAAATGCATTCATCATATGAAATAGTTCAAACAAAACATAATAATTTATATTAAAACTAGCAAAAAAAATGTCAATACTTTATCCTTAAACCATGAAGGTTATAAAAATAACACATCCACAGTCAAACATATCACCAAAACATAAATACAAAATGGAAGATTTATATCATAATAAATTAACATAGATCAAGAATAATATCCCATGAAGGATGTTGACACAGTTGGAAATGATCCGTAAAAACCTATGATAGAAATATCTTTTTTTATAAACACAATTAAAAGTATATCTATTTATCAAGAATATGTTTAAATTAGATTTTGGAATCAATGTTTCCCAAAATAAATTGAATCTTTTAAAAGTAATTTAAATTTTAAAAAATTAATATCCATATAAATAAAACATTAAGAATATTTTTAAAACATTTACATTAATGATAAGGAAATAGAAGTATTTTTTAAAAAACATTTAAAAGGATATTTTAGTTATAGTATCTAACCAAATTAGAGACACTTTAATAAAATTCATTGAGGTAATAAAAAATTTATAATATCATGAAAATAATGTGATTCATGATATTCTATGTTAAAGTACAGTATATACACCAAATAAAA
Organism: Viscum album; assembly: GCA_963277665.1. Taxonomy (NCBI): domain Eukaryota; kingdom Viridiplantae; phylum Streptophyta; class Magnoliopsida; order Santalales; family Viscaceae; genus Viscum; species Viscum album. Next base: position 1,486,965,929 of record OY728128.1, read on the forward strand.
GTGAATTGGCGCATAACAACAAGGAAGTCTCAATGGAATGTAAGTTGAGATGATATACTTTATAAAGACCATATCTTTAGGTTAAAGAAAAATCAATGACATAATTATGTGTGAAAAATTTAAATATACTAACTATGATTGGATATTCAGTGTAAACAAATTAGAGGGAATTCAAACATATTCATGTAATCACAACACCAATGACTTGGATGTTTAACTCAATGAATATAAATTGAGTTAAAATTACTCGTGTCAAGTTTATATCGATGAATTGAGAATTTATCAATGGAGTGATTATGTTTATAAATATTATATCCACAAAATGGGGAGTGGAAATTACTACATAAGTAAATAAATAGTTATTTCCCACATAATCTTGGAGTAAAGTAACCAATGATGTTTGCATAAAACCGAAAGAGTGGAAATTGAAATTTGAAATCCCCTTAACAATTTGGTAACATACGAAACTTACACACAATGAAAGAATGTTAATCCAATTATAATGTAAATACCCATAAATTAACATATATTACACAAAAAACACAGTCATGGGCAGTACATATGTAACAGCCTGAGATTTTATGAAAACTATTATTTTTAATTTTATTAATGTCTTGTGTTGTACGCTACACAAAAAGGAGCTTGCACAACACGCATCCTTGACTTGCCTTGCATTACACGCAATCGCGACCTTCCTCGATAGCGTGTGTAGTACGCAATAACGAGTTTCACTAAACAGCGATATGCTATTAAAATGTTATTAAAACTAGCCGTTATGAATAGTAATAACCACTTTTTGAAATTTAGTAAATTTTATTTTTCAAAATGGAATTCATTTTTGGATTCTTAATATCGAAATTAGCTTAGGGTGAAATTTTGGTAATTTTCGGATAACTATCATATTTTGATGAATAGTGAAAATTACTAAATTATAATTAAAAACAAATTTTTTAATCGAAATAATTAATAGTGATAAATTATTAATTTGAGTGGTTTTAAATTATATTTAGAATATATTTTTACAATTTAATACAATGTTGGTCATTTGTTGTAATTTCACATTTAAACCAGACATAATCAAGTGTCAATCTTTTGATATATATTGTTTTCTAAAAACACGCTATTTATTTTAACAGCGGGATTTAATTATAAAATTAGTTAATGCAACTTCTATGTTATGAATTTGGTAAAATAGATTTCATTTTTGAATTCGGAATATGAAATATAGCTTAGGATGAAATTTTGGATTTTTTCTGAAAACTTTCAATTTTTGATGAATAGTGAAACCACTAAATGGTAGGTTAAAAACTGAATTTTGCATAAAACATAATTTTACCGCTTCTGTGAATGGAATTTCAAAAATCCAACAGACACGGTTGATATCAGTAAGTAAAATGTGGTTCAATGAGATAAAAATAATTTTTTGGTGAATAGTAACTTTTTACTTTTTTTTACCGCGGTTAATAGTAAATAGGGTAACTAATGGTAAATATGATATTACTATTACCCTAACACATGTCCTAATTCTATTGGACAAGTTTAGTTCGACCAAAAACAAACTTAGAAATAAAATATGACCATTTAGGCCCTCTTGGATTAGATTAGGACATTTATTATTAATTTATTTAAAGAAGAGTTAAAAGAGTTAAAATCAAAGTTTATTTACTAAAACATTTTTAATATAGGGTTATACATAAGATAAATTCGATTGTTAATATTCATTAGAAAGCTAAAAAGATTTCCTACATAATGGTATTTTATTTGTAATTTTTAGACATTAAATAATTTAATTTATTTATGACACAACGATGATGCAATAATTATCTTATTAATGAAATATTGACATAATTGATTTATAAACACCAAAATAAATGTAATTTGAGATTTTTTATGAATTCCACTAATTTCCTAGGTTACTATGATATATTAATGTTGATTTAATCAACTTGGTTCGAACATATAATTCTGTTATGACTTTCACAAAAATCATATATCAAATAGTGTCAAAATTGTCACAAAATAGTTTTTAAATCAAATATTATATTATTAATTGTTATTTTATTCCTAAAAATCTAAGGTTCGGCCAAATGACATAGCTAAGGATATACATATTAATAATAAACAATTTGGGGTTCGTTTGGCATGTTATAGTTAGTGTATTAACCATATAGTGAAAGAAAACAAAAAGACACGGTAAAAGTTAAATTATTTAACTTAGAGTTAAATCTAATTGATAAGGTTTAAAATAATATCAAAACATGTATAAATTTTATTGGTTGATGAGATTACAACCCTATCTCATCTAATCTTCGAATATGAGTCATTTTTGGAGGTTTTTAAGTGGCGTTAGATTTATTATAAATTAATATTTTTAAGAATTCCTAAGGTGCCCCTCTCCTCCCCTATAAAAGGACACCTCTTCCCCTCCTCCTCACACCAATTTGAGCACTCAAGCTCGGCCAACCCCTGCCAAAATCTCATCTCCACTTCCCTAGAAACATCCTAGAGGTTCTGGTCTTCCTCAAAGACCAATTTTAGTGCCCTAAAAGGAGGTCTCAAAGAGGCGCTTCAAAGAAGAGGTAATTACCGTTACCAATTCTTTCATCTTTATTTCTTCTTCCACTTCTTCTTCTTAGGTTGTTTCATTATGAAGTAATAACATAAGTATCACTCATATACTGATATGTTATTATAAGTATGAAACAACCCTATTTCACCATCTATCCATCCTACGGAAAAAGAAATCACCGCGCGTGCGTACGTACGGAATACCGTCTCCACGCCGTGGTGTAATCTATTTTCCACCACCACCTTACATGGATGGGTATAATGGTGTAAAGAATAACTATACATAGTTATTACAACATCATATTGATTCTGATATATTTTATAATCCACTCCAATTCAATTCAATATTTATAGAAATGATATCATCGCTCGTGCGTACGTACGGACTACCGTCTCCACGACGCGATGAGATTCATTCTCCATGTTAACCATTTAAGAATGATTATAATGTATATATAAGAAATAATAATGAAATATATGACATTATAAAGCTACTGGATTTATGTATATACATATGTATGTCATCTACTTACTTCCATTTCAAGACAATAAGGAAAGGAAAACAGCGTTCATGCGTACATACGGACTACCGTCTCCATGAACGGTGTTTTTCATTTTATTTATCTATCTATTATATATATATATATACTGAATATATATGATATATAAATCATATTTTATATTCTGGAAGTAAGTAAATCATGATATAAGTAATAATGATGTCAAGAACAACAAGTCAAAACACCTACGATAAATGAAACGATTTTACCCAAAACGCTTCTTTAACATGGAATTTACAAAAGAACGGGTAATATAATGTCATAAGTGAACCATATATGATATCATAACAATGAATATGATTCTGTAATAAGTCAATAACATGATTTAAATCATTATACAGGAGGTTCGGACACTTACAAAGCAAGTCGGACCTAAGGTAAGGGAAATATCACAATCTCATTTTTATCCGAGATTGTTTATTCGTAAGTATTTACTGGGGTGTATTTTATCATCCACATCCATGTTCCCTCAATATGTAATATTGTTTCCATCCACTTGCAATAGTTTAAATCCAATTTTACCCTTAGGTGAGTTTTTAGTAAAGAATATGAAAGGAATATTTTGTCGTTTTTCCGTACGAGGTACTTTTTGACTTTTCCGACAAAAGTACGAGAAGAATGTTTTTTTTAACTTATACGGCATGAATGGATTTTTAAAACATTATTTCCAAGAATCTTCCTTTAAAATTTTTCAAGATTATTTTTAATCAACTTCTTTTAGTTTATAATTGTATGACATGTTAAGAAAGGAAAAGTATTTTTGAAGTAGAAAGGATATTTTCCTCAAGAATAAAGTTCAAGTGTTTTATCAAAATTATTTTCCATCTAAGATAATAAAGGGTTATATTTGTATCCCTATTATTACATTGATTTGATCATGTTGTGATGGAATTATTTTTATGAATTCCTTTATCTTATATGAATTGATTTATGATGTCATGATGTTTCAAGAATCCCATTTTTGTTACATGTGTTATGCAATGATGTATGTTTTATGATTATGTGGCACACATAAGAAAGGATTCATTATAAGATGGATGGGACCTATATCTCCCTCCAATGCATTGGGTAAAGATTTTATATCTCATGATATAGACATGGCTGGAATGGTAGGTTATACCGGTTCAGTGAAACAGGACTGAAACGAGGGTTACTCGATTCAGAAAGGGACTTTGTCCACTAAGATAGTCTTGGCAATGAGTCTTGACTAACAAGAAATGACTCTCTATGATTATGTGTGAATGCCACAAAGTTTCATGTTTTAAGTTATGATTATTGTGATTACATTTCACTACCATGATTTACCCCATGTTATGAAATTATGATCTCTTTTGCAGGTTATGATTTCCAAAAGTTATGTGCTTATGTATATGATGTGTTTGATATTTCTTTTGTTTAGCCTTACTGAGCATTTGAGCTCACCATTTTATGTTTTCTTTTCCCCAGGATATAAAGAAAGGTTTTAGGTAAAAAAAAGGAAGATCTTTATGGGAGATTTTGAAGTTCTTTCACCACGATTAGAAGTTTACGTTCCGAGTTTCCAAAGACACTAAACTATTACGATCCTTGTTTGTGTGTTTTTTTTATGTACCAAGTATTCCGCAAAAGTAATGTAATGTCCATGTACGTCATGTTTTGGGTCTCTACAGTTGGTATCAGAGGAAAGGTTTAGTCAACTTTTGGAAACTAGGATGCGAGAACTTTAGTGAGATCCCTAGAGATATTTCTAAGGTATGTCTAGGGATGCCCCTAAGGATAAGTATACGTATAGGATATAGTCCTAGAACTATGGTAACGATATTAGATTAAACCAAAGATGTTAGATATTTAAGTTACTTCCCCTTTATTATGATTTTTTCCTCTCACACTATTCTTTTTGGGTTTTAGAAAATGGCTGGAAACAAGATGATTCACAATAATGGAGGATATGATGGACAATGGAATGATATTCTTCATAATGAAATGGGATTTGGAAGTCCAAACATCATTATTATGCCGAATCAGCAATCTCATAATATGATCAATAAAGTAAAATTTGGTAAGTTTCCTGACTCGGCTAATAAGAGAAAGATGGAGTTTCATGATGATCATAGAGGAAAGAAAGTTCAATTTCCCCTATGTAAATCATGTGGGAAGAGGCATCAAGGAGAATGTTTCAAAGGAATTGGAAGATGCTTTGGGTGTGGAAAAGAAGGACACAAAGCAAGTAAGTGCAAAGGAAAAGGTTCAGTTAACACCATGGATGAGGATAATGGTATTGCTACGACATCAACAATGGTTAAATGCTTTAAATGTGGAATGTACGGGCATCATGCAAACCAATGCCCTAAGGGAAAGTCTCATGAAGAGAATCAGTATGGTCGTATGGGAAGTATTTATGTTGATGAAGAAACTAAAAATGATATGTGAGATGAAAGAAATGTTGAAGCTCGATCAATGGTCTAAGAATGTAGTGGAATGATTACATGTTTATCATGTATAATGTTGTATAAGTAATCTCATGGAATAAAGAGACACCTAAGGATTGTTACACTGTTGTCTTTCCTTAAAGTGTATGATTAATGGTACCAGTAACCGTGAAAGGTTATTCATATATATTTTGGAAGTAGATGATATGCGCATAATGAAAGGATAAGAAGATAATGAGATGTTTGATTATATTAATGAGCTCATGATTGATATAAGGACTAAGTGATATCATGGTTTGAGTATATAGAATTTTGAGGATTTTGGTATGTGGATGGTGTTAACTTTTAACTGCATTCATGTTTTCAGTATGGTATTCAAGGGAATACATGATTAAGGACTTTGAATGTTTGGAATGTGACCAACAAAACATATCGTATGATATATGGGGATCAACGATGGTATTAAATCTCTAGTAATCGTTTTCACTTTGTTATGAGAGTGGACTATAGTATTATGGATAAGCCTAAGGATTGGAATGAATTATGTTGGACATAAGTTATTATTGTTTAAGGATAGAATTTCTCTCGATATTATTGATGGGATGTTATAGTAATATAGTTTTAGAAAAAGGACAACCTGCAGGATGGGCGACAACCCATCGCGTCGGACAAGGCTGTGGAATCGAACCCACAACCGAAGTGCGACTGGCCTTTATCGCCTACCACTGGCCTACAGGAAGTCCCTGTTTAGTAGAAACTAGTTTTATTATATTAAGCAGAATGATATATGAAGTATAAGTCCATTTTAGGAACCATATATGATTAATCTCACTATAGATCAACTTATGTATATAATTTTTGCTAACCTTTTGTTTGAGACAGATGGAATGACCCGTCATTCTATCACATGATCCGCTAACACTTCACGAATAACAAATTCAACTTCATTTATTTAAGAAATGAAGTGGAAATTGTTCAAGGCATGAACAACGGTGAGATTGTACCAAAATAAAGTAAGTATTTATTCTAATTCTTTAAATGATCTTGAAAACCAAAAATGTTGTCCTAGTGATCTTATAACTGATGAATCGGATGGTACCTTAGATCGTCACAAATTTATGGATTTGTGATTGTTGGATTTTCCATAGCCATGTTCTCTACCACTCTCCATCAGAACACGATGGTTAGATTTTTCTTCCATATCCATATTTTCACCTATGTGGAAACCCAGTGATTAGTTTATTTGGGTAACCATTACGTTTCAAACTTTTGTTTTTAAAGGTTGGTTTTGGTATTCCTTTTTACGATGTGGGTTTCTATTAAAGAAACTTTCAAGTAGTAAACCATTTATAACCCCGACGAATTTCGAGGGCGAAATTCATTTTAAGGGGGGTAGAATGTAACAGCCCGAGATTTTATGAAAACTATTATTTTTAATTTTATTAATGTCTTGTGTTGTACGCTACACCAAAAGGAGCTTGCACAACACGCATCCTTGACTTGCCTTGCATTACACGCAATCGCGACCTTCCTCGATAGCGTGTGTAGTACGCAATAACGAGTTTCACTAAACAGCGATATGCTATTAAAATGTTATTAAAACTAGCCGTTATGAATAGTAATAACAACTTTTTGAAATTTTGTAAATTTTATTTTTCAAAATGGAATTCATTTTTGGATTCGTAATATCGAAATTAGCTTAGGGTGAAATTTTGGTAATTTTCGGATAACTATCATATTTTGATGAATAGTGAAAATTACTAAATTATAAATAAAAACAACTTTTTTAATCGAAATAATTAATAGTGATAAATTATTAATTTGAGTGGTTGTAAAGTATATTTAGAATATATTTTTACAATTTAATACAATGTTGGTCATTTGTGGTAATTTCACATTTAAACCAGACATAATCAAGTGTCAATCTTTTGATATATATTGTTTCCTAAAAACACACTATTTATTTTAACAGCGGGATTTAATTATAAAATTAGTTAATGCAACTTCTATGTTATGAATTTGGTAAAATAGATTTAATTTTTGAATTCGGAATATGAAATATAGCTTAGGATGAAATTTTGGCTTTTTTCTGAAAACTTTCAATTTTTGATGAATAGTGAAACCACTAAATGGTAGGTTAAAAACTGAATTTTGCATAAAACATAATTTTACCGCTTCTGTGAATGGAATTTCAAAAATCCGACAGACATGGTTGATATCAGTAATTAAAATGTGGTTCAATGAGATAAAAATAATTTTTTGGTGAATAGTAACTTTTTACTTTTTTTTACCGCGGTTAATAGTAAATAGGGTAACTAATGGTAAATATGATATTACTATTACCCTAACACATGTCCTAATTCTATTGGAAAAGTGTAGTTCGACCAAAAACAAACTTAGAAATAAAATATGACCATTTAGGCCCACTTGGATTAGATTAGGACATTTATTATTAATTTATTTAAAGAAGAGTTAAAAGAGTTAAAATCAAAGTTTATTTACTAAAACATTTTTAATATAGGGTTATGCATAAGATAAATTCGATTGTAAATATTAATTAGAAAGCTAAAAATATTTCCTACATAATGGTATTTTATTTGTAATTTTTAGACATTAAATAATTAAATTTATTTATGACACAACGATGATGCAGTAATTATCTTATTAATGAAATATTGACATAATTGATGTTATAAACACCAAAATAAATGTAATTTGAGATTTTTTATGAATTCAACTAATTTCCTAGGTTACTATGATATATTAATGTTTATTTAATCAACTTGGTTCGAACATATAATTCTGTTATGACTTTCACAAAAATCATATATCAAATAGTGTCAAAATTGTCACAAAATAGTTTTTAAATAAAATATTATATTATTAATTGTTATTTTATTCCTAAAAATCTAAGGCTCGGCCAAATGACTTAGATAAGGATATAAATATTAATAATAAACAATTTGGGGTTCGTTTGGCATGTTATAGTTAGTGTATTAACCATATAGTGAAAGAAAACAAAAAGACACGGTAAAAGTTAAATTATTTAACTTAGAGTTAAATCTAATTGATAAGGTTTAAAATAATATCAAAACATGTCTAAATTTTATTGGTTGATGAGATTACAACCCTATCTCATCTAATATTTGAATATGAGTCATTTTTGGAGGTTTTTAAGTGGCGTTAGATTTATTATAAATTAATATTTTTAAGAATTCCTAAGGTGCCCCTCTCCTCCCCTATAAAAGGACACCTCCTTCCCCTCCTCCTCACACCAATTTGAGCACTCCAGCTCGGCCAACCCCTGCCAAAATCTCTTCTCCACTTCCCTAGAAACATCCTAGAGGTTCTGGTCTTCCTCAAAGACCAATTTTAGTGCCCTAAAAGGAGGTCTCAAAGAGGCGCTTCAAAGAAGAGGTAATTACCGTTACCAATTCTTTCATCTTTATTTCTTCTTCCACTTCTTCTTCTTAGGTTGTTTCATTATGAAGTAATAACATCAGTATCACTAATATACTGATATGTTATTATAAGTATGAAACAACCCTATTTCACCATCTATCCATCCTACGGAAAAAGAAATCACCGCGCGTGCGTACGTACGGAATACCGTCTCCACGCCGTGGTGTAATCTATTTTCCACCACCACCTTACATGGATGGGTATAATGGTGTAAAGAATAACTATACATAGTTATTACAACATCATATTGATTCTGATATATTGTATAATCCACTCCAATTCAATTCAATATTTATATAAATGATATCATCGCTCGTGCGTACGTACGGACTACCGTCTCCACGACGCGATGAGATTCATTCTCCATGTTAACCATTTAAGAATGATTATAATGTATATATAAGAAATAATAATGAAATATATGACATTATAAAGCTACTGGATTTATGTATATACATATGTATGTCATCTACTTACTTCCATTTCAAGACAATAAGGAATGGAAAACAGCGTTCATGCGTACGTACGGACTACCGTCTCCATGAACGGTGTTTTTCATTTTATTTATCTATCTATTATATATATATATATATACTGAATATATATGATATATAAATCATATTTTATATTCTGGAAGTAAGTAAATCATGATATAAGTAATAATGATGTCAAGAACAACAAGTCAAAACACCTACGATAAATGAAACGATTTTACCCAAAACGCTTCTTTAACATGGAATTTACAAAAGAACGGGTAATATAATGTCATAAGTGAACCATATATGATATCATAACAATGAATATGATTCTTTAATAAGTCAATAACATGATTTAAATCATTATACAGGAGGTTCGGACACTTACAAAGCAAGTCGGACCTAAGGTAAGGGAAATATCACAATCTCATTTTTATCCGAGATTGTTTATTCGTAAGTATTTACTAGGGTGTATTTTATCATCCACATCCATGTTCCCTCAATATGTAATATTGTTTCCATCCACTTGAAATAGTTTAAATCCAATTTTACCCTTAGGTGAGTTTTTAGTAAAGAATATGAAAGGAATATTTTGTCGTTTTTCCGTACGAGGTACTTTTTGACTTTTCCGACAAAAGTACGAGAAGAATGTTTTTTTTAACTTATACGGCATGAATGGATTTTTAAAACATTATTTCCAAGAATCTTCCTTTAAAATTTTTCAAGATTATTTTTAATCAACTTCTTTTAGTTTATAATTGTATGACATGTTAAGAAAGGAAAAGTATTTTTGAAGTAGAAAGGATATTTTCCTCAAGAATAAAGTTCAAGTGTTTTATCAAAATTATTTTCCATCTAAGATAAAAAAGGGTTATATTTTTATCCCTATTATTACATTGATTTGATCATGTTGTGATGGAATTATTTTTATGAATTCCTTTATCTTATATGAATTGATTTATGATGTCATGATGTTTCAAGAATCCCATTTTTGTTACATGTGTTATGCGATGATGTATGTTTTCTGATTATGTGGCTCACATAAGAAAGGATTCATTATAAGAAAAATGGGACCTATATCTCCCTCCAATGCATTGGGTAAAGATTTTATATCTCATGATATAGACATGGCTGGAATGGTAGGTTATACCGGTTCAGTGAAACAGGACTGAAATGAGGGTTACTCGATTCAGAAAGGGACTTTGTCCACTAAGATAGTCTTGGCAATGAGTCTTGACTAACAAGAAATGACTCTCTATGATTATGTGTGAATGCCACAAAGTTTCATGTTTTAAGTTATGATTATTGTGATTACATTTCACTGCCATGATTTACCCCATGTTATGAAATTATGATCTCTTTTGCAGGTTATGATTTCCAAAAGTTATGTGCTTATGTATATGATGTGTTTGATATTTCTTTTGTTTAGCCTTACTGAGCATTTGAGCTCACCCTTTTATGTTTTCTTTTCCCCAGGATATAAAGAAAGGTTTTAGGTAAAAAAAGGAATATCTTTATGGGAGATTTTGAAGATCATTCACCACGATTAGAAGTTTACGTTCCGAGTTTCCAAAGACACTAAACTGTTACGATCCTTGTTTGTGTGTTTTTGTTATGTACCAAGTATTCCGCAAAAGTAATGTAATGTCCATGTACGTCAAGTTTCGGGTCTCTACAGTTGGTATCAGAGGAAAGGTTTAGTCAACCTTTGGAAACTAGGATGCGAGAACTTTAGTGAGATCCCTAGAGATATTTCTAAGGTATGTCTAGGGATGTCCCTAAGGATAAGTATACGTATAGGATATAGTCCTAGAACTATGGTAACAATATTAGATTAAACCAAAGATGTTAGATATTTAAGTTACTTCCCCTTTATTATGATATTTGCCTCTCACACTATTCTTTTTGGGTTTTTGAAAATGGCTGCAAACAAGATGATACACAATAATGGAGGATATGATGGACAATGGAATGATATTCTTCATAATGAAATGGGATTTGGAAGTCCAAACATCATTATTATTCCGAATCAACAATCTCATAATATGATCAATAAAGTAAAATTTGGTAAGTTTCCTGACTCGGCTAATAAGAGAAAGATGGAGTTTCATGATGATCATAGAGGAAAGAAAGTTCAATTTCCCCTATGTAAATCATGTGGGAAGAGGCATCAAGGAGAATGTTTCAAAGGAACTGGAAGATGCTTTGGGTGTGGAAAAGAAGGACACAATGCAAGTAAGTGCAAAGGAAAAGGTTCAGTTAACACCATGGATGAGGATAATGGTATTGCTACGACATCAACAATGGTTAAATGCTTTAAATGTGGAATGTACGGGCATTATGCAAAACAATGCCCTAAGGGAAAGTCTCATGAAGAGAATCAGTATGGTCGTATGGGAAGTATTTATGTTGATGAAGAAACTACAAATGATATGTGAGATGAAAGAAATGTTGAAGCTCGATCAATGGTCTAAGAATGTAGTGGAATGATTACATGTTTATCATGTATAATGTTGTATAAGTAATCTCATGGAATAAAGAGACATCTAAGGATTGTTACACTGTTGTCTTTCCTTAAAGTGTATGATTAATGGTACCAGTAACCGTGAAAGGTTATTCAGATATTTTTGGAAAGTAGATGATATGCGCATAATGAAAGGATAAGAAGATAATGAGATGTTTGATTATATTAATGAGCTCATGATTGATATAAGGACTATGTGATATCATGGTTTGAGTATATAGAATTTTGAGGATTTTGGTATGTGGAAGGTGTTAACTTTTAACTGAATTCATGTTTTCAGTATGGTATTCAAGAGAATACATGATTAAGGACTTTGAATGTTTGGAATGTGACCAACAAAACATATCTTATGATATATGGGGATCAACGATGGTATTAAATCTCTAGTAATCGTTTTCACTTTGTTATGAGAGTGGACTATAGTATTATGGATAAGCCTAAGGATTGGAATGAATTATGTTGGACATAAGTTATTATTGTTTAAGGATAGAAGTTCTCTCGATATTATTGATGGGATGTTATAGTAATATAGTTTTAGAAAAAGGACAACCTGCAGGACGGGCGACAACCCATCGCGTCGGACAAGGCTGTGGAATCGAACCCACAACCGAAGTGCGACTGGCCTTTATCGCCTACCACTGGCCTACAGGAAGTCCCAGTTTAGTAGAAACTAGTTTTATTATATTAAGCAGAATGATATATGAAGTATAAGTCCATTTTAGGAACCATATATGATTAATCTCACTATAGATCAACTTATGTATATAATTTTTGCTAACCTTTTGTTTGAGACAGATGGAATGACCCGTCATTCTATCACATGATCTGCTAACACTTCACGAATAACAAATTCAACTTCATTATTTAAGAAATGAAGTGGAAATTGTTCAAGGCACGAACAACGGTGAGATTGTACCAAAATAAAGTAAGTATTTATTCTAATTCTTTAAATGATCTTGAAAACCAAAAATGTTGTCCTAGTGATCTTATAACTGATGAATCAGATGGTACCTTAGATCGTCACAAATTTATGGATTTGTGATTGTTGGCTTTTCCATAGCCATGTTCTCTACCACTCTCCATCAGAACACGATGGTTAGATTTTTCTTCCATATCCATATTTTCACCTATGTGGAAACCCAGTGATTAGTTTATTTGGGTAACCATTACGTTTCATACTTTTGTTTTTAAAGGTTGGTTTTGGTATTCCTTTTTACGATGTGGGTTTCTATTAAAGAAACTTTCAAGTAGTAAACCATTTATAACCCCGACGAATTTCGAGGGTGAAATTCATTTTAAAGGGGGTAGAATGTAACAGCCCGAGATTTTATGAAAACTATTATTTTTAATTTTATTAATGTCTTGTGTTGTACGCTACACCAAAAGGAGCTTGCAAAACATTCATCCTTGACTTGCCTTGCATTACACGCAATCGCGACCTTCCTCGATAGCGTGTGTAGTACGCAATAACGAGTTTCACTAAACAGCGATATGCTATTAAAATGTTATTAAAACTAGCCGTTATGAATAGTAATAACCACTTTTTGAAATTTTGTAAATTTTATTTTTTAAAATGGAATTCATTTTTGGATTCGTAATATCGAAATTAGCTTAGGGTGAAATTTTGGTAATTTTCGGATAACTATCATATTTTGATGAATAGTGAAAATTACTAAATTATAAATAAAAACAACTTTTTTAATCGAAATATTTAATAGTGATAAATTATTAATTTGAGTGGTTTTAAAGTATATTTAGAATATATTTTTACAATTTAATACAATGTTGGTCATTTGTTGTAATTTCACATTTAAACCAGACATAATCAAGTGTCAATCTTTTGATATATATTGTTTCCTAAAAACACACTATTTATTTTAACAGCGGGATTTAATTATAAAATTAGTTAATGCAACTTCTATGTTATGAATTTGGTAAAATAGATTTCATTTTTGAATTCGGAATATGAAATATAGCTTAGGATGAAATTTTGGCTTTTTTCTGAAAACTTTCAATTTTTGATGAATAGTGAAACCACTAAATGGTAGGTTAAAAACTGAATTTTGCATAAAACATAATTTTACCGCTTCTGTGAATGGAATTTCAAAAATCCGACAGACACGGTTGATATCAGTAAGTAAAATGTGGTTCAATGAGATAAAAATTATTTTTTGGTGAATAGTAACTTTTTACTTTTTTTTACCGCGGTTAATAGTTAATAGGGTAACTAATGGTAAATATGATATTACTATTACCCTAACACATGTCCTAATTCTATTGGACAAGTGTAGTTCGACCAAAAACAAACTTAGAAATAAAATATGACCATTTAGGCCCACTTGGATTAGATTAGGACATTTATTATTAATTTATTTAAAGAAGAGTTAAAAGAGTTAAAATCAAAGTTTATTTACTAAAACATTCTTAATATAGGGTTATACATGAGATAAATTCGATTGTAAATATTCATTAGAAAGCTAAGAAGATTTACTACATAATGGTGTTTTATTTGTAATTTTTAGACATTAAATAATTTAATTTATTTATGACACAACGATGATGCAGTAATTATCTTATTAATGAAATATTGACATAATTGATGTTATAAACACAAAAATAAATGTAATTTGAGATTTTTTTTGAATTCCACTAATTTTCTAGGTTACTATGATATATTAATGTTGATTTAATAAACTTGTTTCGAACATATAATTCTGTTATGACTTTCACAAAAATCATATATCAAATAGTGTCAAAATTGTCACAAAATAGTTTTTAAATCAAATATTATATTATTAATTGTTATTTTATTCCTAAAAATCTAAGGTTCGGCCAAATGACTTAGATAAGGATATACATATTAATAATAAACAAGTTGGGGTTCGTTTGGCATGTTATAGTTAGTGTATTAGCCATATAGTGAAAGAAAACAAAAAGACACGGTAAAAGTTAAATTATTTAACTTAGAGTTAAATCTAATTGATAAGGTTTAAAATAATATCAAAACATGTCTAAATTTGATTGGTTGATGAGATTACAACCCTATCTCATCTATGCTTCGAATATGAGTCATTTTTGGAGGTTTTTAAGTGGGGTTAGATTTATTATAAATTAATATTTTTAAGAATTCCTAAGGTGCCCCTCTCCTCCCCTATAAAAGGACACCTCCTTCCCCTCCTCCTCAAACCAATTTGAGCACTCAAGCTCGGCCTAACCCTTCCAAAATCACTTCTCCACTTCCCTAGAAACATCCTAGAGGTTCTGGTCTTCCTCAAAGACCAATTTCAGTGCCCTAAAAGGAGGTCTCAAAGAGGCGCTTCAAAGAAGAGGTAATTACCGTTACCAATTCTTTCATCTTTATTTCTTCTTCCACTTCTTCTTCTTAGGTTGTTTCATTATGAAGTAATAACATCAGTATCACTCATATACTGATATGTTATTATAAGTATGAAACAACCCTATTTCACCATCTATCCATCCTACAGAAAAAGAAATCACCGCGCGTGCGTACGTACGGAATACCGTCTCCACGCCGTGGTGTAATCTATTTTCCACCACCACCTTACATGGATGGGTATAATGGTGTAAATAATAACTATAAATAGTTATTACAACATCATATTGATTCTGATATATTGTATAATCCACTCCAATTCAATTCAATATTTATAGAAATGACATCATCGCTCGTGCGTACGTACGGACTACCGTCTCCACGACGCGATGAGATTCATTCTCCATGTTTACCATTTAAGAATGATTATAATGTATATATAAGAAATAATAATGAAATATATGAAATTATAAAGCTACTGGATTTATTTATATACATATGTATGTCATCTACTTACTTCCATTTCAAGACAATAAGGAAAGGAAAACAGCGTTCATGCATACGTACGGACTACCGTCTCCATGAACGGTGTTTTTCATTTTATTTATCTATCTATTATATATATATATATACTGAATATATATGATATATAAATCATATTTTATATTCTGGAAGTAAGTAAATCATGATATAAGTAATAATGATGTCAAGAACAACAAGTCAAAACACCTACGATAAATGAAACGATTTTACCCAAAACGCTTCTTTAACATGGAATTTACAAAAGAACGGGTAATATAATGTCATAAGTGAACCATATATGATATCATAACAATGAATATGATTCTGTAATAAGTCAATAACATGATTTAAATCATTATACAGGAGGTTCGGACACTTACAAAGCAAGTCGGACCTAAGGTAAGGAAAATATCACAATCTCATTTTTATCCGAGATTGTTTATTCGTAAGTATTTACTGGGGTGTATTTTATCATCCACATCCATGTTCCCCCAATATGTAATATTGATTCCATCCACTTGCAATAGTTTAAATCCAATTTTACCCTTAGGTGAGTTTTTAGTAAAGAATATGAAAGGAATCTTTTGTCGTTTTTCCATATGAGTTACTTTTTGACTTTTCCGACAAAAGTACGAGAAGAATGTTTTTTTTAACTTATACGGCATGAATGGATTTTTAAAACATTATTTCCAAGAATCTTTCTTTAAAATTTTTCAAGATTATTTTTAATCAACTTCTTTTAGTTTATAATTGTATGACATGTTAAGAAAGGAAAAGTATTTTTGAAGTAGAAAGGATATTTTCCTCAAGAATAAAGTTCAAGTGTTTTATCAAAATTATTTTCCATCTAAGATAATAAAGGGTTATATTTGTATCCCTATTATTACATTGATTTGATCATGTTGTGATGGAATTATTTTTATGAATTCCTTTATCTAATATGAATTGATTTATGATGTCATGATGTTTCAAGAATCCCATTTTTGTTACATGTGTTATGCGATGATGTATGTTTTATGATTATGTGGCACACATAAGAAAGGATTTATTATAATATGGGTGGGACCTATATCTCCCTCCAATGCATTGGGTAAAGATTTTATATCTCATGAGATAGACATGGCTGGAATGGTAGGTTATACCGGTTCAGTGAAACAGGACTGAAACGAGGGTTACTCGATTCAGAAAGGGACTTTGTCCACTAAGATAGTCTTGGCAATGAGTCTTGACTAACAAGAAATGACTCTCTATGATTATGTGTGAATGCCACAAAGTTTCATGTTTTATGTTATGATTATTGTGATTACATTTCACTGCCATGATTTACCCCATGTTATGAAATTATGATCTCTTTTGCAGGTTATGATTTCCAAAAGTTATGTGCTTATGTATATGATGTGTTTGATATTTCTTTTGTTTAGCCTTACTGAGCATTTTAGCTCACCCTTTTATGTTTTCTTTTCCCCAGGATATAAAGAAAGGTTTTAGGTAAAAAAAAAGGAAGATCTTTATGGGAGATTTTGAAGATCTTTCACCACGATTAGAAGTTTACGTTCCGGGTTTCCAAAGACACTAAACTATTACGATCCTTGTTTGTGTGTTTTTGTTATGTACCAAGTATTCCGCAAAAGTAATGTAATGTCCATGTACGTCAAGTTTCGGGTCTCTACAACATACACCACACAAAAGATAATAGTGGAAAATATATCATTAATATCACGAGAATAAAAGTGAGATCAAAACCCCTTAGCGCATTGTAATTGATCGAGTCGTATGACCAAAAGTAAATAACCACCAAATTAATCATAGAATACCATAAAGATAAATAAAAATTTGATATTATATATCAAATGGAAATACACAATACACCACATGCAATATATAAATGGCAAACAATATAAATCTCATGTTATTAAAAGTGAGATAAGAAACCCCTTACCTTGTACTTTTCCTTATTATAGGGTAGGTCATCCTCTTATATAATGGTGAAATAATTGTTATTAAATGATTAAAGAATTAAATACATAAATATGATATCATATATGATATTCTAATATTTATTTGTTAATGATATTTAAGTAGTATCATTGTTTTTGTTGTTAACTGATTCGTTTTCCTTTATATGTTTTGTTACACAAGTCTTGTTTGTTATGTATAGGATGTATTTGATTAATATCCAAAATTATATTAAGTTATTAATAATTATTTATAATCATAATAGGAATATTATTCTTGAATGATTATGATGTGTAATGAATCTCATCATGTTCGTGGAGACGGTAATCCATATGTACACATGAGCGACAATATCCTTATATTGATGGTGAAATCGTATGTAATTGGACAGTATATCATATATAAAAAATCATTAACATGGAATAAATATTATTTACATAAGTTATACTCATTATTATACCTATCCATATAATAATTTGTTGAATAAGAAACTACACCATGACGTGGAGACTGTAAGCCGTACATAAGCACGTATGGTGAAGTTTTCATTTATTGGATGGTTATAATAACGAATACGGTTGTACCATATTTATAACAACATAATATTATGTAGAAGGTACTATATTTATTATTTTGGAAGGGAAACAAAAAAATAAAGAGGAAGTGGAAGAAGAAAAGAACTTGAAAGAGGGTGTTGAAATTATTACATTTTCTTCAGGTGTTTCCCTTGGATTTGATCAAAAGGGCTCTATAGGTTGGATTAATTATCAATGTATGGACTCTAGGTTGAATTAAGGGAAGTTGGAAAGTTATTTGGGCAGGGTTTTTACGATCCAAATGTCTTTGGAGGTTTGAAATTAATTGAAGGGGATGTACCCATTTATAAGAGAGGTGAGGGTCACTTTAGGAAAAGCATGAAATATAATTTTATAATAAAATCATTTTGGGTTTCTAAAGGCTCCAAAATTATTTATTTCTAATATATGTTGTCTGTGGGATGATATAATCTCAAAAAATAGATTTTAGACAAGTTTATGTTAGAATTTAACCTTATATTTTAGATTTTACTCTTAGTTATATAATTTATCTTTTATCGTGTCTTCTTGTATTCTTACACTATATGGTTAGTAAACATATTATAAACTTCCAAGTTAACCACAAGTGGTTCATTAATGAAATATATAATATTAATTAATACCTTTTTCTAAACTTTATTGTTTTTTAAATATTATATCAACCAATAATGTAGTATTTGTTTTAAAAACCAATTTATGTCAATTTTGACACTATTTGGTATTTTGTTTTCGTGAAAGTCATAAAAACTTTATCAATTCAGAAAAAAATTATATAATCAACCCTAAAATGTAATATTATAATAAAATATTTTTGTATGGTGTCAAAAAATATCAATTCGATTTATTTTAGTATTTATAATTTAAACTATTTAAATATTTCATTAAGAAGGCAATTAATACATTATCATTGTGTCATAATTAAATTTAATTATTTAATATATAAATATTATAAGTAAAATAACATTATGTAGGAAATATTTTTAAATTTCTAATTATTACTTATAGTCGAATTTATCATATGTATAACCCTATATTAAAATTGTTTAAGTTAATAAACATTGAATTTAACACTAATAACTCTTCTTTAAAATAATAATAAATGTTCTAATCTAATCCAAGTGAACCTAAAGGGTCATATATTATTCCTAATGTTTTTTGGTCGAATTACACTTATCTATTAGAATTATGACATGTGTTAGGGTAATTATAATATCATTTTTACCTATAATTACCCTATTTACTTCTAGTCGTGGTAAATAAAATTCAAAAGTTACTATTCATAAAAGATTATTTTCATCATTTAGAACCACAATTTACTTACTAATATTAAATGTATCTATCTAATTTTTGAAATTAAATTTACAGAAGTGAAAAAAAAATATTTATAAAAATTTTCAAATTCACTTAGAGGATAGGTAAAAGACATTAAAATGTTCAATAAAATTTACTACGTCTAATTTTATATAAAATGACTCCATTAAATTATATTGAAATTTTATAGGTATAATATATATATTTCGCCTAAAAATATATTTGAATAAAGTAAATAATTATTTATGTAAAAGATTGGTTTTAAACAAAAACATAATGTTTTTCACTATTCATAAAAAAATGAATATTTTAAGAAAAATACCACAAATTGACCCGAAGATAATTTTGATATTTTGAATTCGAAAATGAATTCTATTTTACCAATTTAAAAACATTTAAGTTGCATTAAATTATTTAAATTAAATTCCCATTATCATAATTAAAAAGTAGGTTTTTAAAAGTAAAAACTATTGAAATATTGATATGTGTTTATGGGAAATTTTAAGGTGAAATTACTTATAATAACCTACATTGTATTAAAAGATAAAAATATAATCTAATTATTCTTCCAAAACCTTTTTTTTCTTAATATATATTATATACGAGGTGTTTGGGGGTACAATTACACTAAACACACACACAACACACACAAAGGTTGGAAAGGCAGGTCATAACACCCAAGTGATAGCTCACCCATCAAGCCTTATTTATTCAAATAGATGGCTTGAAGGCTCGCTGGGCATGAAATTCATTAAATATCTCAAAGGCCCAAAAAATGGCTAGAAGGACCAATGCAATGTCATGTATACATCATGTATATGTCACAATCTGTCTGCTTCATGTCTACATCACCATCTGCAAGCAGAAATTCGCTCCCACCCAGATTTCAACCAGGATATTATGCAAGATTACATGGAGCCTCCACCACTCAGTCAAGCCCCCAACTGCCTTCCAAAACATTCAAACGAGTAATTTAACACTATAAATTATTTAGATTCATAAATATGTTTTCAATTAAAATTTAGTATTTTTCAAGATTCATCAAAATATGAATGTTATCAAAAAAGTACCTAATTTTTTTCCAAAAAATAAATTTTTATGTCCCTACTACAAATAAACATTTAATTTCATTAAATTGAATATATAAAAGTGTCAAATATTGGTTTTAAAATGGGTTTTCCATTAAAAGGAGGTATAAATTTCATTGTTTTGAAAAATACTTCCTTTATCTGAAGAACTGAATTTATTCTTATATAATGTGTAAGAAACCCATAACATGGATTATAAAATTATATGGAGTATATTAAATTAAAAATTCCGTTAATAATATTCATAACCACCTTTTAAACGGCTAGTTTGGCAAGTCGTGGTGCTCTCGAAATCGGTGTTACATGTAGCACAAGCTATTGAATTACATTAAAGACAATAATTTACTATGAAATCTTGGGGTGTTACATTCTTCCCACATTTTTGTAAATTTATTCCTCGCAATTTTAAAATTGGGATTGGGAACTTCATTGAAATCGTCACATCGGAAAAAGATTCGTTAATAATATAACTTTAAAATAAATAAAGAGAAGTATAAATGTCACCCAAGATAACCAATACTAGGATTCCATGTAAGAAAATATGGATATAGAAGATAAAATATGTGTCATGTTCTGATCGAGATTGATAAAAAACATAATCAAGATAAATTTAACAATAAAAATACCACAAACTTGTGATGGGATAAACGATCATTAGCTTCCCAGTAGGAAAAGTTAACGAACAACGTTTTTTTTTTGTTTTAAGTTCCATTTCATAAAGTTAAGGAATATATTTCTGATATTGAATAAGAACTTAAAGAGATATACATACTTTTTACTTAGATCATCACTCATCTTTTATTTCAAACGATGAGTATTCAAGATGACTTGGTCACACCTTATGTGCTATAATCATCTTTCTGAGAATCACATGTTCCCCAAAGGATAAAATATATATTTACCTTTTCTTTAGAGATTAACCGAAACCAATATAGTTAGTATAAGATTATATGATCCCCAAAATGATAAACCTTTAGAGAAAGATATAATAATCTTAATTTCTAAAATTAATCCAACAATACCCAAATTTCAATAAATACAGTTCAATAATCAATTGTCCTAAAAATCCTTCTATATAATCCAAACTTATATTAAAACCCAAAACATGAAATAAATTGATTATGTAGGCTTCCAAATTAAATTGTGTCTCCAAATAACATCTAATACTCTCAAAGCCACATACTTAAAAGTAATCAACTGAATCACATATTCTCTATGATAGGTTAATAATTACTATAAATTACACAAATTGATATAAATCAACAATAAAAACATAGATAAAAATCCACCATTACTCCTAAAATGAAATCCCATAGTATTCTATTTTCCTTAGGAATATAGTATTATCAATAGAGCAAACAACTTCAAAAATAATATTTATCACTTAATCACCTAATAATGTTCCTATACTAATGATATCCATTTCAAAAGATATAATATCCTAAATTAACTTATTTTTTATCTTTAAAATCATATAACTAAAAATAATTAGTCACACTTACCAGGGACTTCATGTAGTTCAGTAGTAGGCGATAAATCCAAATCAAACTCTGGTTGTGGGTTCGATTCACATAGCTTTTTTCATTTTAATGGGTTGTCACACAGTCTGTGCATTGTCCTTCTTTAAAAACAATATTTTATAACATTCCCAAAATGAGAAAAATTCTTCAAAATAACCATAACATAATTTCCCAAAAATGTTTTCTCGTGCCTTTCATTTTCATCCCAAATTTTAATAACTTTTAATTGCCACAAATACAAGGATAATATAAACCCAAATGGTTATTTATAAATATATCAATATTAGAAAGGATAATTCTTCTTAAAATATAATTTTCACATAATAATCTGTAGGGTTACACATAAAAGAAAAAATTCTACTAAAGTAATCACATCAACAAGGAGCACTAAAACTTGTAAACATTTTTCCATCCATTTATTTTCACATAGGTTCTTCCATGAATAAGAGGTTATGATATATAATAATGAATTCACTCGGGTAATTACCACATCCTCTACATTTATGGAAAATTACTATAAATGCATTCATGGGATCATTTTTATGTTAATATATAGTACTCTTTATTTTTCCTTTGAAATTATTTTCATGACATCATTATTTACCACTAATTATGAATTTATTTGTTCCATTGAGACACATTCCTAGGTTTCTCCTTCCACATTTCGTGTGTGATGGAAATTGAGCTTTCTTTTCTCCATGGTTTCCACTGTCGGAGATCATCTAATTCACCACCTTTCTATTCTTTTTTGAGACCAGGAGATGGTTAATATATATTTTTTTGATCATATTTTTGGAAAACTGATTCGGCATGAACACGATATCTTTTATACCTATCAAAATTCCATTTCATTGATCATTTTAAATACTGTTCCCACCATTTACATCATTTTCAATGTTAAAATGACTTCTCTGGAATCCAGCCATTGACTAACACAAGAATGGATAGTGTGAGTTATAAAATCATTTAGAGAATATCATAATTCATTATTTTCAATCAAAAACACCTTAGGATTAACTAAGTTTATTTATTCTCATCTTATATTAAAATCCATCAAAAGTGTTTGTAACAAAAATGTGATTTATCATATGTAAATCCCCTAGGAGTGTCGTATCCAAGAGTGAAGCAAGGCCTGTGGTCTTGTACAAGGGTACCAAAGGTCAATCCCAAAACTCCTTGTTAGAGTTTTCACTCCTAGGTACATCTGTGCTAGTGCTTCCTCTAACTGCTCATATATAGAAAGGGATGTATTTCATGGAAAACTAGCATAATATTTATACTAACAAAAAAAGTTTATGTTCTTCAATACTAATCCTCAATGTGTATCTGAGGGTATTGTTTCTAAAACAGTGTTTTTTCTAAATCTAGCTTCTAAGTTTTGTAGTAAACTTCCTTTGATACCAACTATAATTCCCTGACCTCAGTTACGTAGACTCGGTGCATTATTACATAACATTATCATGATACAAGGAATCATGTCCTGAATGACCAATCAGTTTAGTAGCCTTGGAAGTACTATATACATACATATGTTTTACATTACATCACGAAATAAAAAAACAACATTGGGTCCCCTTTGAACACTCTTATATCCCTTAGCCTAATCCTGTAGGTTTATTGTAATATAATTATTTTCATCATGGGAATAATAAAACATAAGAAAGGGGTGAGATCAGATACTCAATAAGGATAACAATATAGCAGAAACTTTCATAAATAAAAATGAACATTTATGGAAATGCATAAGACTAGAACACAAGCCTTTTAAACATAAACATCAGCATAATATGGAAAAGATAAATCAGATAATTCAATTTAATTATTCATATTGATATTCTACTAGTTTAATAATCACATGTAATATCAATAGCCAATTTCATAATTATTAAATATATAATTCTAGACTTCATAAACACATAGTCAAAGCCTTGTTCCAAGACTACAAATAATATTTTGTCAAGGCCTTGTGAAAGAACAATAGTTTATCTCATGCGAACTACCAATGAATCGAGGTTCTATAGTGGGCTCCACCCATCACGTACTAAGTTTAATTCATTCCACATATGAAAGGGTTTAAATATAACAAAAACATTCGTATTAAAACTAGCATACGAAATGTTAATACATTATCTATAAACCAAGAATGTTATAAAAATAACACATCCACGGTAAAAAATTAACACAAAACCTTCCATACTATATGTAATATTTGTATAATAATAAATTAACCTTGATCAAAAATAATATCCCACAAAGTATGTTGACATAATTGAGAATGATCAGCAAAAATCATTTAGAGAAGTATCCTTTTTTATGAAAACATTTAAAAGTCTCAATATTTATCGTGAAGCTGTTTAAAACATATTTTTGAATCAAAGTGTCCATTCCACATTGAAACTTTTTGAATAAATTAAAAATTTAAAACATTAATGTCCATATAAATAAAACCTTAAAACCATTTTTAAAACATTGGCATTAATGAGAAATATTTAGAAGAATAAATTTTTTAAATATTTAAAATGATAGTTTTGTTATAGTTTCTAACCAAATGATATATGCTTGAATACAAATAATTGAGGTAATAAAAATATTATAATATCATGAGAATAAATAGATTCCTGATATACTATTTCAAAGTACAGTATGTACACCGAATAAAATTAAATTGGTCCATAACAACAAAGAAGACTCAATAGAATGTTAGTTGAGATGAATTATTTTATAAATATAGTTTCTTTAGGTTAATGAAAAATAAATGACATAATTATTTGTAAAAAATATAAATAACATCAATATGATTGGATATTTAGTGTAAATCTTACAGAGGACATTCACACATATTTTTTGTAAAAGCAACGCCATTGACTTTAATGTTTATCTTAATGACTATAACTTGAGTTAAAATTACTCTTATCAAGTTTATATCGATGACCTGATAAAGAATCAATGGATTAAATAGTTTTATCAAAAGTATATCCACATAAAGGGGAGTGATAATTACTACATAAGTAAATAAATTGTGATTTCACACATAATCTTGGAGTAATGTATACCATGAAGATTGCGTAAAACTGAATGATTGGAAATTGAAATTTGAAATTCCAGTACCGATTAAGTAACATACGAAACATACAACACATGAAAGAAGGATAATCCAATGATGATGTAAATACCCATAAATTAAAGTATATTATTCAAACAATACTGTCATGGGTAGTACATACACCACACAAAATGTAATAGTGGCAAATATACCAGGAATTTCACGAGAATAAAAGTGATATTAAAATACCTTACCATGTTTTAATCGATGGATTCATATGAATAAAAGTTATTAACCACTAAATTAATCACATAATACCATGATTAAAAAGAGAATCATGATAGTATATATATCAAATGTAAGTACAGAATAAACCACATGCAATAAATAAGTGGCGAACAGTTGAAATCTCACGGAATTAAAAGTCAGATAAGAAACCCCTTACATTGTACTTTTTCTTAGTACAGTGTAGATTAACCTATTATATAATGGAAAAATAATTGTTATTAAATTATAAAATAAGAAAATACATAAATATGATATCATATATGAACTTTTAATATTTCCTTGTTAATGATATTTCATTAGTATCATTGTTTTGGTTGTTAACTAATTCATTTTCCTTTATATGTTTTGTTATATAAGTAATGTTTGTTATGTAAATGAAGTATTTTATTCATATCCAAAATTATATTAAGTTTATAAAACATTATTTTTAAACATAAAATGAAAATTATTCTTGAATTATTACGATGGGGAATGAATCTCATCGTGGTCATGGAGACAGTAAGCCGTACGTACGCCTGAGAGACAATATCATTATATTGATGGTGAAATCATATGAAATTGGATGATATATCATATGTAAAAAATCATTAAAATTTTATATTTATTATTTACATAAGTTATAATCATTATTATACCCATAAAAATAGTTAAGTGTTTGAATAACAAACTACACCACGACGTGGAGACGGTAAGCCGTACATAGACAAATATAATGACTTTATAATTTATAGGATGGATATAATAATGAATATGGTTATAAAATATTTATAATATTGTAATAGTATGTATAGGGTAATGGATTTACTATTAATTTATGGAAACAAAAAAATAAAGAGGACGTGGAAGAAGAAAAGAACTTGAGAGAGGTTGGTGAAATTATTACCTCTTCTTCGAGTGTTTCTTTTTGAATTGATCAAATGGGCTCCATAGTATGGATTTATGTTCAATGTAAGGCTTCTAGGTTTAATTGAGGGAAGTTATGAAGATATTTTGGTAGGGGTGTTTAGAGACAAATGTCTTTGGAGGGGTGAAATCAAGGGAATGGGAAGTACCCTTTTATAAGAGAGGTGAGGGCCACTTTTGGAAAATCTTGAAATATTATTTTATAATAAAATAATTTAAGGTCTATAATGGCTTAAGATTTATTTATTTAAAATATAAGGTTGTCATGGGTCGAAAGACTTTCAACCATTAGTTTTTAGAAAAGTTTTGGTTACCATTTTAACATCTTTTAGATTAAACTCTTAGTTAAATAGTTTTACTTTAATCGTGTCTTCTTGTATTCCTACACAATATGGTTGATAAACCTCCAAAAAAATCCCATAGAACCTAAATTGGTTCATTAATGCAATATATAATATTATTTAATCCCTTTTTCTGAACATTATATTTTTAGGAATATTATATCAACCAATAATATAGTATTAGTTTTAAAAATAAATTTATGTCAATTTTGACTCTATTTGGTATTTTGTTTTTTTGAATGTCATAAAAACCTTATCACTTAGAAATTTTTTTATCTAATCATCCCTAACATGTCATATTAACAAATAACTTTTATGGAATCAAAACTCTAAAATTCTATTTATTTTAATATTTATAATATTAAGTATTTTCATATTTTATTAAGAATGTAATTACTGAATCGCCATTGTGTTATAAAAAAATTTAATATTTTATTCTGTTATCAAATATTTCTATTTTTCTAATTAATATTTATAGTCAAATTTATCATATGTATAACCCTATATTAAAATTTTTTTAGTTAATAAACTTTGAATTTAATAATTATAACTCTTCTTTAAATAAAATAATAATGAATGACCTAATCTATTACAAGTGGACCTAAATGATCATATTTTATTCATATGGTTTTACATGGTCAAATTATACTAATCCAATATAATTAGGACCTGTGTTAGGGTAATTATAATATTATTTTTTCATTTAATTACACTTGACTTTAAATTGTGTTAAATAGAAGTTTGAAGTTACTATTCACAAACAATTATTTTCATATTATTGAACCAAATTTTAGTTTATAATATTAACCATATCTCTTGGTTCATTGAAATTAAATTTATAGATGTGATAAAATTAAGTTTTACACAAATTTTCAAATGCTCTAAAAATATGGGTAAAATAAGGTTAAAAGTTCAATAAAATTTTATACATTTAATTTAATTATAAAATGAATCCAATTAATTAAATATAAATTATATAGGTCTTATATATCTATTTTTACTTAACAAAAATTTAAATAATAAATATAATTATTTAAATAAATAGTTAGTTCTAAACAAGAACGCAGTGTTTTTCACTATTCATTAAAAATCGAATGTGTTCAGAAAACTACCAAAGCAATACCCTTTGATAATTTTGATATTCTTATTTTCAAAATTAATTATATTTTACCAAATTCAAAACATAGAAGTTTCATTCATAAAATTAAAATTAAATCTCGTTGTCAAAACCGAAAAGTGATTTTTTAAAAACTACAAACTATCAAAAGATTAACATGTGTTTATGTCAAATTTTAATTTGGAATTACTTAAAATGACCTAAATTTTATTAAATGATAGAAATATAATCTAATTATACATACAATCAATTCAAATTCATAATTTAAAATTATAAATTATTTCTATTAAAAAATTAGTTTTCAATTAAAATTTAGTATTTTTCAGTATTCATCAAAATATGAATGTTATCAGAATATTTCCAAAAACTTTACAAAAAATAAATTTTTATGTCGCTATTATAATGAATAAATTAATTTCATTAAATTGAATATATAAAAGTGTCAAATATTATTTTTAAAAATAATTTTCCATTAAAATGTTGTAAAATTTTATTTTAGGAAAAATACTTCTTTTATCTGAAAAATTTAAATTGTTCTTATATTATGTATAGGAAACACATAACATAGATTCTAAATTTATATGGAGTATATAAAATTCAAAAAACCATTAATACTATTCATAAATAGCTTTTAAACGCCTAGTTTGGTATGTCGTGGTGCACTTGAACTCGGTGTTGCATGCAACGTAAGCTATTGAATTACTTTAAAGAAGATAACTTACTATGAAATCATGGTTTGTTACATTTGAATCACCATTTATATTGTTTTTATTGTGAATTTTAAGATTTCAACAATGAAAAAGAAGGTAATTCCAAAGTACCTTAATTTTTTTGTGATCTGTCTTGATATTTGGGGCTTGGAATTTAGAGTTGGAGAGTCGAGTGGGCGGGGGTGGTGATGGTTTCTATTCACTATGGATTTCTATGTTTTTAGAAATTTTTTTCTTCATGAGTATGTCATTTTGTTTACCCTTATAATACGATATGGTTTGTTAGTATTTTTATGTATGGGGTTGTATTTTTTTACTTATGAATCAAATAAGGGTCATTTTTAGTACTGATTTTTTTTGGTTTGGATATTTTATCATTCAAATGAAAAATCAGCCTTCATATGTTCTCAAAAACCTTGGAATTTATTTCCAGCCATTATTTCCTCATAAATGTCACATGAGGGAATGATTCTCCCCTTTCACTCCTTAATCAAATAATGTGTGTAAGAAGATACAATGCTTTATCCCATGTAATTGTTTTATAAAAATACATCCCTTTTCATTTTATAACGTTTATAAAATAATAATGAATATGGATTTAATTTTAATTATGTCATGAATTCAATTTATTACATTAAAAAAGAGTATTTTATAGTTTATTTATTATTAATTAGTTTGATGGTAATGTTTTACAGATATTCAAACTAGATAAATAATATTTACATGTTACTAAAAAACCGATTTTCTAATATTTGTTACTCATTTGAATTTGGGTAGTGTTATTGAATATATAATATTTTATAACATTTAGAGAGGATAAATTTTATTTCATTACCTTTAAATACTTGAGAAATTAATAATGGGAGAGTATGTTATTATTTTTCCCTATATATATGACTCATAACATAATCTTACGATCCATGTTGATGTGTTATATTTTAGTTATTTTTTAATTTAAATAACTCACTACAAACATATGATGTCTCCCTATTTCATGGATATATAACATTTTTTCTATTTGTAAAAATTCGATGATGTTATTATGTTGTTTTTTAGGGAATTTTTAAATATAATCCATGCATATAATAATATATAAAATCATGTATATTTCCAAATTCATGAATCAACAATAGCTACTAAGATTAAAACCTAATATAGGTGGTATAATTTTTTCCTAAGTAAAAATAATGGTAATTAATATCTTATTTGATTATGATATATCCTGAAGAGTTTTTGGATATTATTAAATTGATGGACTAAATATTGAATTGACAGATAATTTTTTCCTGGTGTATATTACTTAGAGATAAATAATGAAACATATGGTTAGTTTTTCTTCAGAAGGGGATTTATCTATAGTCACTAGATTTTCTATCGTAAAAATCTAGAGAAAATATGGTATTCTAGATAAAAGAATTATACTTATAATTATATATTTATCTTAATGTATTATTTTGTATATTGATTCTAGGGAAATAATGGGAATAAATGGAATTTTTTTTGATACCTTGTATTTTATATCAATGATGTTTTGTGTCTAATATTGTTATATTAATAAAATATTTGGTTTTTTCTCTTTCTTTATGGTATTAATATATATAATGAAATGAATTGTTAACCCTCTAATAATTTCATTCACATTAAGATTTATTATTTATTGAGATTCATGTGGTGTGGGGATCTTATTATATATATTTTTTCAGGGTCCCAGTAATATTGAAAAAGTGGGATGAGACAATACATTCACACCAAGGAATTGGATATTACATTTTATCTTAAATTGTTACCGAAATTATTACACATTTTATTCGATTAGTGATGAGTGAATAATTACTTGTGAGTTAATAATCATCAACATATTTTTTATTATGAGGAATCATCAATGAAGAAATTATCTTGAGTATTTTTATCATACTTTATAGAATATATCATGAATAATGTGATGTCTATGAATGGGTGTTTACTATTATAATATAGAGATGTGTTTTTTATATAAAACATTATTTTAATTTATTTTGGAATCTATTAAATGAAAAATAATTCAGTAGTTCAATGATAAATAATAGAACAATAAAAAAATAGAGTACTTCTCTTGTTCTTACTAGCTGATTGGTCTCTTCCCCACCATCATCCATCTATTTTTTTACATGATTATTTGTATATGAATGTTATTAAATCTGATATCATTATAGTATTATATTTATGAAAATTAAAATCAGACTAAAAAGATACTTGTTGGATCACCATAATGGATACATGCCTCATTGAGATGACCTGGAGGTTAGCTGTTGTACTATATCAAGGAAGAATAGATATATTTTTACTTTTCTCTTATCAAGTAAACATCAAATATACTATTATAGACATATAAAAACATTTTTAAAATAAGAGTAATATAGATATTTAGTTTGATGGTAATATATTGGTTGAGAGGATCATGTCGTTATCCTATAACTGCTTTTAAGAAGCTTTAGTATCATCATCGAGATTTAAATTGATTTCAAATTTACATTCAAAAATGGAAACATAATATCTCTCTGATAGAGTTTTTAGAAAAATATTTATTTAATGTGGAAAACAATCACTAATTTGTTTTTTTATTTTTACTAATTCACTTACCATTACATAAATATGTTTTATTTCTATTTATTATAACAAAATACATCAATTGTGTGTGAAAAAAGAATATATATGACAAAAACTCTATCAGGACCACACCCAACATGGAGGTATTATTCCTATTTTTTTATAATTAAAGAGTATCTTGATAATTTTTTTATAAAACCATAAAATTATGATATATTTGAATAAATATTTTTTGTTGTGATCAATGTAGGTCAATCATTTTTTATTTATAGTTTCACAATATTCTAAATTTTTATATCTCCTCATGAAATTAAAATAAATTATATTTTGAAAACTATACTAACTTTTATATAGGAAGATTACTTATTTTTTACGGATAATTCACTTCAATTTTTATGATTTTTCATTTCAATATAATCAAATAAAAATATACTGAGATTTAAATGTTATTCAAAAAATAATTGTAAATATCATTGAGGTGGTGTATTTTATTTCATATTCTTCATTTTACAATAATCATACCTCAATTTATTTTGTGAATTATTAAATTATATAATTATTTTATTACTGATAGAGATAAAAAATAATTTCTAAATTTATATTCATATATATGAGATTCTTACACACTCTAGAAACTCTGACCCCAATACCCTAGATTTGGTTCTTGATATATTATATTGTCATATGATATAAGGAATAAAATACCAATCGACCGTATATATTATTAGTATTGATAAAACAATGTAATACATTAGTCTCAAATTACATTGGAATACACCGAATACAACTTATATTTTTTCTTGAATAACATTGTTCCATCTAGTATATCTCTGCATATCATTCATATTAAAATTAATGGAATCTCGAGGAAAGGAAAAAATAATCTTGATATCTAATTTTCAGTAAGGTATAAGTACAATAGAAGGTATCAAGAATCAATTAGAATAATCAATATGTAATGTTAAATAACATATAATTTTTAATATATAATTAACTAGATTAATCATAATCAATATTGAATAGGAAATATCAGAAAAGAATAGTAATTTACCCAATAAAATAAAAATAAAATGAATCTAGCGAAAATATCATAGTTAAAATCACATGAATAATAATAATAAACTCTTAGTTAATTCACTGATTAATTACTAGACATCATGACTTGGAAACATGATACCTCTACCATTGAGAATGTTCAAAATGCATTTTAAACTACACGTAAAAGCACATTTGAAAAATTATTAAATATTATTTTCTTGAGACCTACCGATCCATCGAGTCTCTATATAATATTAGGCCTC
This sequence comes from Viscum album, assembly GCA_963277665.1. NCBI lineage: Eukaryota > Viridiplantae > Streptophyta > Magnoliopsida > Santalales > Viscaceae > Viscum > Viscum album. The sequence continues at coordinate 1,486,998,522 of OY728128.1, forward strand.
AATCTTCACTACAGGTCTAAATCATTACAAATATATCTAATAATAGATTTAAATAATGAATCAAATGTTCTATCATCAAATTTCTATATTGAGTAAAATATATTGATCATAAATGATTCCTAATGAAATCAAAAAAATTATAATGAAAGACACAATATATAGAAATGAGAAATTATTTAAGAAATAATAATATGAAACATAAATAAAATATATATTTTGGGTAAATTTTATTTCTAATTATCAGAGGAAAATTAATATTTCATGGTTGATTTGGGGACTATAATATGAAAAAAGGAAGTGAATGTAAATATTATCCATGGTAGAGAAGTATTATAAACCATCCAAAAGAATATTGATATTGGTATCAACATATATCCATTAGAGTAATAATAAGGGGTTTCTTCATAGGTGAATATAAATACCAAAATAATATCATTAAAATCTTTTTTTTTGGAAAATATCTATTTCGTTTTGAAAATCATTTTGGAAATCATTTTCATTGAAAATAATTTTTACAATCATTTTCTTTAAACATATACTCATAAAATTGTCATGTAATACTCGGGGAAATTAATTCATGATGATGGGAATCATAGTACATTCCTTAAAATTTGAAAATAACATTCTTTTCATAGTTTAAAATGGTTTGGAAAATACATTATTTGTAAAACAGTTTGAATATTCCATTCATCTTTTCGGTAAAATAGAAAGATGCATAGTTTTGAAAAAGACATCATATCCATTTTATTTTCTGAAATAAGAGTTAAAATGGAGGAATATTCCTTGTATAAATCATTTTGAAATGGATTTTGTTTTGAATTTTTTTAGAAAACATGTTTTTTAGAAGAAAACTTATTTCTGACCGAAGAGATATATAACATCCTATTTTCATAAAACATTTTATCACATAATTTAAGTACCAAAGAGTGGATATATGATACTATTACATAAAAATATCATAAATAAAAATATTATAAATGAAATTAATGTTTTTAGAAAAAAAATAAAATTATTTCCTTTAAATGAAATTTAAGAAAAAACATTCTTCATTTTAATGGGATTTTTTATGTTACACCTTTAAATGATAACATCATTTATGTCAAAATTAAAAAATGACTCAATTAAATGTATCTAATATAAATACAAATAAAAAAATTATAATTAAAACACAATACATTCAAAAATTGTTATACACATAATATTATAGTGATATAATCCAAGAATTAGAAGCCTAACCCAATAAATGAAAATTAAGTAAAGAATTTCATTACAACAAAAAATATATTAATTCAAATTCCCCTAGATGAAATAAATAAAATTATTACATACAATAACATAAATAATAACTAATTCAAAATATTACATATCGATGGAAGATTATATAAACTATATAAAATAAATATGCCGTATAAAAATACAATATACCGTAATGAACTAAAATTGAGGTGAAATATATAAACATATGATTCCATTTGCGGGAACATTATTTATCCTCCATTATAGTGGTTTTAAAAATTTTATTAACATATTAAATAACCATATTAATATATATAATATCATATATGATTCTTCTAAAAAATCTTTTTTCAAATTCATTAATAATATTTAATTATTTTCATTTTTTTCGGGTGTTAATATCCATTATTTTTCATACGTGTCCTTTAATGAATGTTCAATTTCTCAAACATATAGAATTATAATTTTTTTAATAATAATCATGAAATAGGTATCAAATTTTTACATCAATTTTACTTTTATAACAAAACATTAATGACAGTTATAAAAAATTAAGTATATAACGATCACGAAGATGGTTGGTCATACATACCCATGAATAAAGTATCCATTTTTCAATGATCATTATTTAATGAATGTTAGTAATTTTTACCCTTATATAATGATAATGATATCATATATACCATATTATATACTTATATATGTCATCCATGCGGTCATGTGATGAAAATAGAGTTATATCTATTTATTAAGGCTGTATTCCCAATGTACATGGACAATGTTATTCATTAAGTGTGAGTGAAATAGAAAAAAGAAAATGATATATATTATCATTCCATAATTAAAAATATTTAATTAATATCATAATTTTGTCACATTATATACATAGTCATAAATATTATTTTATCACTATGCATGTGAAGTATTAGTGAATGATGAATCAAGTTGCTTCGTAAGTAGGTAGTGAGGAAAACCCAAGTGCAAAGTTATTGTATCTCTTGAAGAATGAAACATAATAAAATAGATATGATATATTCAATCAAAGGGTATAAATATGTTATAAATATCATATATATACATTATATGAATAATCAAAACCAGGCATGGGATGTGGAAATAAAAAGATTACTGACCCCGAATCGTGAGGTGGTAGTTCCCAAAACACACAAATGAAAATCTTGTAAAAATTCAGTTGGAAATGTAACTGGTTGTAGGTAATTATATTATTATAAAAAAATCCCATTATATTTATTATACTGTAATATCCTTACATTTTTTGGGATTTCTCTCTAGTGAATTATCTGTTAGATTTTTTTTTATTTTAAAGTATCGTCGATTGAAGTTATGTCATATGGTGTATTTGGGCGGAGTTTTGAGAAATATTTAAGAAAAGGGGTTGTGAATGGTTGGTGAATAGTTAGAGAAAATAGTGTTCCAAAATCGAGGTAAGCATGTGACCCTAGATAGTGAGGTCTATAGGGTTGGTGTGCGGTTTACCTAACAACGTTCCCCTACCTAGAAAATTGTGCATGCGGTTTATTTTCACCTAAAAAATAATTTTAAAATCCCCCAAACCCTCAAAAAACTTCTTATTCAACATTGTCTTGGGATTAATCATTTTTGTAGGATTTTGAATATTTCCAATGGGGTTCAAAGGGTGTCTTACCTCTGTTCGTAAAGATTCAGTGCCTGAATCGATGATATGCTCTTATCCAGGTAAGTCGATCTCATCCTGATGCCTATCCTGATCAATATTCTCGCTTTCCATGATTTTTCGGTGGAATTTAACAACTTTTTATTAAGATATAATCATTTCTGATGAGATCTAGATCTATGATTTTATATCTAGATCTAAATTTATTAGTTCATCATATCCATAATCTTGATCTAGGTATTTCGATCCAGAAATCATATCTACTCCATTGTGATGCTTGGATATTGGGGATTTCTGTTGAATGAATGTCCGTAAAAAATTGAGATATGTGGTATAAAATTTAATTCCCATTATTGTGGATTTTATATGTGTGTTAATAATTGTAGAAATTTCAATAGTTATTTATAAATTCTATTTCTAAATTGTGATAATTATGTTGATGAAATGATTATTCGAATAATTATTAAATTAAATGATTAATTAAAGAATTAATAATCATATTATGTGGTGTTCATATTGGGGAATTATTTTTGGGAAATTGATGATGTGAGTTAGTGTTTTAATCCTGATTACTAATCAGGGGATTAATTAAGTGATATCAAATTGGCAATATTGAGATAATTAATTATGAAATAATTATGTGCCTTGATATTTTGATCAAGATAATTAATTGTGGAATTAACCATGAAGAGTTGAGATTTATTAAGAGACAATTAATTCTAGAAAACTAATTATGGGATATCAATTCCAATCCCATTAATTAATTAATTCATGAATTAATTAATTAATGGGACTGGAATACATTATTAAATGTGGACTTAATTAAAGTCATTTATGTATTTGACTACATTTTAAATTAGAAATGTAATAGATGTGGATATTTAATTATAAATTAATTTAGTGTGAAAGAATCCAAACATAGTCATTCATAATTCATAAGTATAAATGGTAACATGGTCATTATACTAGTACTTGTGAGTAAAGGAATGAGAACATAGAAATTAAATTGAGTAGGATTAATTGTAACATTGACATTATACATATGAGTAAAAGAATGGGTACATGAAAAATATATTTGGAAGTAATAATGGTAACGTGGTCAACATACTTTTAAATTTTATGTTGGTAACTTTTTGAATAATGCGTGAATTTAAAGTGTAGTAATAAAGGCACTCCATGATATGGACTCACATAATACTACAAACTCCAACATGAGCCGAATTAGGTAATGGGATGTCATATCACATTTGAATACATTTATATCTGTAATTATTCAAAGAAGGTATAAAGATATAATATTACATAGGGAATAGTTTGGGACTTGGCATGAGACAATGATTGTAATGAGGCACGAGTATCCCTGGGAACCATGGATTTAATATGTATAAATGAATAATAAATGATAATGTGATAACTATTTATTTATGCATTATCTTCATATATTTATATAACTACACACAATATCTTTTGACTAGACTAATTTTATACAATATAAGTGGTGATGTACTTAGTTTTACTCACACCATATTCGAGATTCCAAATCATTTCCCAAATATACCTTTCTATTTCTTGATAGGTTATGGTAAATGGAGCTTTGTTAGATGGTGATTGGGGTAAGAGCATGGATGGGGGGAACTAGACATGGTTCAAGACGAACATTGGAATCATCGGTGTATTTGTTTTTAGTTGAAAATTTAAGAACATGAAACTTATTATTTCATAACATGTTTTATCATTCTGTAGAATGTTGCATTTCCAATTTAGGTTACCTTTTAATATAGGTAATTTTCTGGTTATATAAGATTCAATATTTGTTTATGTATTTCCACTAGTTTTTACTCTGATTAATGAGGTTATAGTGTCCCCATGAATTACTTACTAGACCCTTGTAGCTAGTCATCATCCTCTAGAATATAGGGATGTAAACTAGAAGTCATGTGGCCAAAGGTATTGGGGAACCGTTATGTAGATCGTGGGTCAGTATGTTACAAAGTTGTATCAAATGTGGTTTTTATTCTTCTTTCTTTTCTCCTACTATATGAGGAAATGTACACCGAATATTAGAAAGAGTCCAGGATTTGTAATGAGCATGTGAATTGGAGTTGAAAACATATTTATGAAGGGAATCCCGAGTACTCAGGGTGTGATTTTTGTAATTGTTGTGTGCTGTTACAATTGAAGATTATTCCACCTTTGGTGATGCGTATATTGTGTGATGTGATTATTGATTCTAATATTTTTTTCAATATTTATTATTGGCATAGAATGTAATGATAATTTCATTTTCATGCATAATTCTAGGAACTCGTGGTTATTGTGACATGCATCATTTTAGGCATGCACGAGAGAACTGGTTATGGGTAATTTGTTGAAATTGAGCATTTTTCATTGTTTGTGAGATTAAAATGACAAAATGGGGCCTACAATGATTTGAAAATGGTTCTAAAAATGATGTGAAATGACAATAATTGGGTGTCAACATGAGAAACATGATTATAGTAGTGTGTTTACTATTTATAAGGCAAACCTAAGAGTATGATGGTTATGGGAAGTGATAGTGCCTCATTTTGATCATGTGGCGAGTGGTGGGGAAAGGGGGGAATAATGTGACCTATTGGTATTATTTCTCATATATTTGTATTATGGTTGTCTTATGAGATCCAAGATTTGTGGTTGGAATTTTATAGAATATGCCTCTACAGCCTTTATTGAGCCGATGAAATAAGGGAATCCCTAGAAATGGTCTTCCTATCTAGGAACATCAGGCACCGACAATGGCAGTTGAATTTGAAGGAGAGAAATTCTGGGAATAATTTCTCATTTCAAACAATTCATCAAAGGAGAACAAGGGTTGGTTGTGAAAATAATGTTTGAGTTTACAAGGGAGTTTCAATTGTATCACCCTCCAACTTTTATTGGAGAGGGTGGACCCGAGGGAGCTGAATTATAGGGTGAGTCCATTGAGACAATACATGGACATTTAAAGACTCGGGATGAGAGGTGGGTTAAGTTAGATAGTTATATCCAATGGGGATCAACTAAGCGCTTCCATGATATTCAAGCACAAACTGGACAAACTATTGGTATGTTATGGAATGAATTATTAGAAATTTTCTTAGAGAACTTCAATCCATAGACACTGAGACAAGTTGATGTTTTCGAGTTCATGAATTTCACTCATAGGAGCATGTTTGTGATGGATTTTGGGGGATGCTACAAAGATATACAATGCTATTCTACAATGTTAGCAGGATATGAGGCAACTATGACGAAATGTTTTCAAGATTGACATAAGTGAGAAATTAAGTCATATGTCAATATCTTCTAATTAAATAAGTTTTCTGAAGTTATGGGTAAGGCTTTCATAGTGGAAGGGAACATAGGGGAGGCTTTTGAACTAGTTAAGTAGTTGTTAGAGGATGATCATGAGGTTTCACGTCAAGGAGAAGTAAGAACCATTATGACAACATTATATAGGGAACTAGGTAGTATTGTACATAGACAGGAGGGTCAGTTAAAAAGGACCTTAATGGGGTGATATTTCAACATTGTGGTATGTCATGACACTATCTCTTAAACTCTTCTAGAAAACCAGTAGAGTGTCAGTCTTTTGGGTGGGTCAGACACATATAGATGTTCTTTAGGTCTTAGTGATAGAATGGTATCGAGGGAGTAGTTTGGCATAATCAGAGTATGGGAGTTTATCTTCTACACCATTTTGTTTAGTAATCTTTTTATTAAATAGATTAGGCAGTAGAGGTAGTAGATTTTGTTCTATAGGGATAGAGCACCCAAATCAGTAGAGTGGTGATACTCATGGAGGGTTGAAATCATCATAGGGAATAAGGGTAGGACAGTTACATGCAGTCTATCCTAGACTTGTAGAGAGAGAGGCATTCCCATCAACAGTGAGAGGTACAATTCTAGTTGATTCTACTTTATCTAGTGACTTATTTGATATTCGTGCCTCTCATTCCGTTATATCCACAAAAACATTAATGGTGTGAGCATATATTTGTAGGTTATTAGAGGAGTAATGACTATCGATAGACCATTGGGAACACAGTCAAGAGGCATTTTCTTATGTAACGGATGTTCACTAGAGATCGGTGAATGTTGTTTTATAAGTGATTTTTTGTGATATGATAGGCTTGACGTAATTAAGGGAATGGAATAGCTAGTCGCTAACCAATATCACATTTATTTCTACCATATGAGAGTGACCTTCGTATCTTAAATGGGTGACTCATACATTCACCATCAAGAGTGGGATATCTTGGCAGGCCGAGCAGGGCTAGTTACTAGGGAAAACAGAGGGATCACAGCCCAAGTTTCTAGTCTATTACAGTATGATGGGGTTGTTAGGAAATATGTCATTCCACTAGTAGTAGAACTATATCAAGATGTATTTCTTTAAGACTTCATTGAGTTTTCACATGAGAGAGGTGTGGAAATCACTTTTGAGCTCATGTTAGTGGCTGATCAAGCTTCTATTCACTGTACAGAATGCCAACGACTAATCTTCAAGTGCTCATGAATCAGGAGGGGGAGTTGGAGGATAAGAGATTTATCTATAAAAGTATGTCACCTTGGGGATCACCTGTATTGTTTTCAATGAAGGATGATGAGAGTTCACATATGTGTGTCAATTTCGGGAAGTTTAACAAATTTATTGTGAACAACCAATATCCTTTTCTACATATTGATGATCTTTTTGATCAATTTTATAATGCACTTTCATTAAACATTACATAATCTTGAATTAGGTCAATAATTTTCATTGAGGATCATTTTAGGATTCATTTTTTTATAGAATTAGGCCACAAATATTACATAACATCTAAAATATTAAAATGTAGACATCTTACTGAAAATTCAATTTTTATTCATAAAACAAAAACATTTAAAAAACATGCTATCATTTCATACGTAAACATCACAATTTTTCTTTTTCCCATCCTTGACTTTATTCTCATTTAAATCCTATGAAAAACATTTCAAAACATGGGATGAGAATTAAAATATCATTTAATGATATATAATGAAGGAAAACTGTGTGTCTTTAGAAAACATGTAAACATGAATACATTATCATAAAGTAATACTTTCTTTTTTGTGAATTAGTAAATACTCTTCAATGAATATAATCTCATTTACAACCCTTTCGTTAGAAAAATAATACCATAAAAACAATAAAAATCACATGTAACGTATAAAGGTAACATGGGACATAATCATACAAAAATGGAATAACCCTGAGGTCTAATACCAAACATATCACTCTCAAAGATGAGATAAACACATGGATTACTTCTATTCCCAATGCATTAAATGTTATAATATAGCCACCTATCATTGGTTTATGATAGAACAACCCATCATTTGGTTTATCACATAACCATGCATCAGTGTTTACCAAAACAACCACCCATAAAATGTCTAAGAATCATTTAGTAATAATAAAACACAAAAAAAAGAAACAGGAAAAATAAAATTCCAACACTAAAACCACAAGATATCATTTTATGATATATAAGTTTTCAACCCATTTCCAAAACCTATTAAAATATTTGGTAAAGAGAAATTTGAATCAAAGTGTCACATAACACATTAAATATTTTGAAATAAGTTATCATTTTAAAACATTCATTTCCATATAAATAAATTCAAAAAAACCATTAGGAAAATATATACATTAAATAAAAGGTTTTAAATGAATAAATCTTTAAAACATTTAAAACTATGTTTTAGTTAAAGAGTCCCTTACCACTTCAAAAACACATGAATAAAAATCATTAAGGAATATAATTAAACAGAACATTAAATATCATGATAATTTACTAATTCTTGATATAAATAGTGAAAAGGGTTGAATATAAACACTATTGGATAACAAATGTTCATAACAACCTGATATGCTTCAATGAAAGATGATTGGGACGAAATCCCTTACCTTGGGTCCAAGTCATAACGTAGGTTCCTTGTTTTTTTAAATAATAAATTAATACTAATTTATAAATATTTTATAATATTTTAAAGTTAATTATTCATTTTATATCACTTATTACAGTGTTATAACAATTAAATAATTATTTATGTTCAAATCCATCATTTTCTTGATGTTTAGAACTTGAGTAAAAAAATGAACTTATTTTGATGTAAATTTTCCATGTGGGCAAAATTCCATTATCTCCATAATAATATTAATGATCTAAATAAAATATAAATATCATAACATATAAATATAAATATATATATATATTTATAATAATCCATAATTTTGGAGATAATAAATGAAATTCACTGTACAAGGAGACGATAGGTCGTACATATACATGAACTCTACTTTCTTTTATTCGTCATATTAATAGAATGAAACATAAATGATACATAGAAATATTATAACTCTATTATGAAATATAAGTTATATATGATACGTAGTTCCACGAACAACATCCTCTATATGTTCCATGTATAACACGAATGAGTTATATCACTTTGAGTGGGTAGTAGTCCAAAATTCCTCAAATAAAATTATTATATTTTTACAACATGAAAAGAATAATGGTATGCTCTAAATGGAAACTATAGAAGAATAAATATAATATAAATATAAAATATATCATATATAAATATAGTTTTATCATATTTTCTACCATGAGAGGTGGTAGGACAAAATTGGACAATCATCGTTTCGGGAGGCAGTAGTTCATCGTAGACAGATACAATATCTTCTATATCCATTAGATAGATGTGTGTGTATGTGTAGGTAAAAATATTAAAAAAAACATCTTATTATATTTAATATACTAATTTTTTTATCTAATAAATAGAACAAGATATTTGAGAAGGTTGGAGAAGGAAAATAATGGAAAGGATCCTGTGAGGAGACATTACCTCTAAATCAGGTAACTCCTTTTGAATTTAGCTAGAAGGATTTCTTAAATTGCCTTATTCCCATGGAAAGGATTTATGAGAATGGTAGTCAGGTTGGGAGATTATTTGAGAAGTGTCTATACAATTCAAGAGGATTTAGAGGTGTCAGTAAGTGGGTAAAATTTGTGGACTTTTATAAGAGGGAGGGTTCACTTTTAAGAATGTCATGAAATTTTATTTTATTATAAATTCTTTTTAGAATTATAATAGCTCCAAAGTTATATAATTAGAGGGTATAATGAGGATGGGTCGAAATAATCTCATAATAGAGGTTTTATAGATGTTTATGTAATAGAAGTAACCTTATATTTTCGCTTTAACCCTTAGTTACAAAAACTAACCCTTACCCTGTCTTCTTGTATTTCCATAATATATGGTTACTATACTTACTATAAAATGCCATGTAAACCACCGGTGGAATATTAATGATATTTTTAACATTATAAAATTATGTTGGATGAATGATATATTTTAATGTCTATTATATAATTTAATAAAATATTATTTTTTTAAAAAAGTCAATTAGGTCAATTTGGACACTATTAACTTATTGTTTTTTGTTAAAATCATAAAAACCTGATTACTTCAAAAAAAAATTCATTAAATCAAATATAACATGTCATAGTCATCCACAAAACTTTTTGATGGAATCAAAATTTTAATATTCTGTTTATTTAAATATTTATAATATCATTTATTATAATATTTCATTAATAATATAATTAATACATCATTATTGTGTCCTAAATATATAAATTTATTTGATGTACAAAAATTATAAATAAAATACCAAGATGTATGAATTTATTTATCTTTATAATTAATTTTTATATTCAAATATAAAATTTATATAATCCCATATTAAAAATGTTTTAGTAAAAATATACATGTTTATGTTATATTTTTCTTAACATTAAATTAATGTTATTAAATGTAATTTTCAGAAAAAAGTGCCTCCAAAATGACCAATGTTCTCCCTATGGATTTGATAGGTCGCACATGTCTCATAAAATGAGATTAGGACATATGTTAGGGTAACTGTATATTATTATAATGTTATTTTTACCATTCTTCACCTAATTTTCCTTCTAAACATTGTAAATAATAATGATTACTGAAGTTACTATTAATAATTTCCCAAACTAAAAGGTATGTATTTACATAATTTGTAATTTTTTATTTCAAATATAGAATCCATTTTTCAAAATTCATAGCAGATAATTGGAAATAATTAATTTAAAATTAATTCAAATTTTCAAAATGAGAAAGTGAGGTTTGAAAATTTAAAACATTGCAATAGATTGGAATGTTTTTATATCTGAATTAAATATATAGTAAATATAAATTACATAAATTATAAAAAATGATAAAAAATATTATTTTTATATTTAAAAATAATTAAATAATATAATTTAACCATATAAATTATCTTAATGGAAAAAATTTGTTTTCAATTATAATTTAGCGTATTTTTACTACTAATAAAAACATGATAGGTATAAAAAAATATCAAAAATTCATCCATAGTAAATTATGATGTCCCAATTTTGAATAATAATTTTATTTTTTCAAATAGTACATATAACATTATCAAAAACAAAATTTAAAATTGCCTCTCTATCAAAAAACCGAAAAACTATATATTTAGATAAATACTTCTTTTTATTTAATAAAATTCAATTTGTTCATATATAATGTCTAGAAAATTCATGTGATGAAGTGTAAACATTATATTGGTTTAATATTTCATTAATAAAATCAAATAAGAGTGATATGAATTTTTTATTAAAACAATTATTCACATTTAATATGGTTTTTATAAAGAAATATTTTATATTCAAATGATTTTTAGTTTCATTTAATGTTAATTTAGTAACAAAAGGGTCATAAAATAAAACATTGTAAACCATATTTCATTAATTATGATTACCCTACTCATTACCTAAATTTTAACTAGTAAGTGATAACATCCTTTGCAATATTAATAATGTATTACTTTTTAGTATATTTTAGTCTTATGTGAAACATAGATTTCCAGGAAACCCATTAATGTGTGTCAGTTACAATATCGAAAAAATAATCCTAAATAATGTATAATTAATATTTAATTCATAATTAATAATAACAAGGAAAATGTAATATTCTTTCATTTAAGTGGATGTTACATCCTTCCTCCCTTTAAGAAATTACATCCTTGGAATCAAAATCATGGAGTTGGGAACTAGAGTATAACTATTCAAAATACCTTTAGTGAAATCCTACATCAGTAAAAAGATTAATAAAAAATCTACATAAAATAAATAAATGGAAATTTGAAAGTCAACGAAGAAAACACATACTAGGATTCCATGTTGTAAAACATGGATATAGAAGAAAAATTAAGAATCAAGTTCTGATGGAGAGTGATTAAAAAACCTGGTATTGAGAAACTTTACAACAATAAAGCTATAAAATTTTGATTAGCTAAACAGTATTTGATTTCATAGTAATAAAGGTTAACAGAAAACATTTTTTTAATATCCTTTTCATAGAGTTGAGAAAATAATTTGATTTATAAACAATGAACATAAGGACATACTATTACCTTAATGGTAGAGTTTTGTCATTAAATCAATTTCCACCACATAATCATATTTTTCTCCAAAGTAAGATAATTCAGGATGAAGCAACTTCTATAAAATCATGTAATTCAAAAATGACTAACTATCAGTTTCTTCTGCATTGAAACATTAAAAAAACCCAACATGGTTAATATGAGATAAGATAATTCCCAAAAAAGAATAATCATTTATAAAAATAAAAACTACTCTTAACTTCCTAAATACAAAAAACAATACACAAATTTAAAAAAAGGCCGTTCAATAAAAAAATTTCCTTGAAATTATTCAAAATAATTCAAACTAAGATTGAAACAATTTTTTTAAGGATTTAGCCTCACAGTGTTCCAATAGAAGTTATATCATTTCTCTCAAAAAATATAAAAAACTCTTAATTTATCAACCTAAAAATTAATTTATCTAATCACAAGTTCTCTATGATAGATTAATCATTTCCATAAACAACATGAATCACTATAAATTCATAAATAAATAATATATTCTTCAAAAATGTAGCTTACGATTAAATATAAATTTAAATACCATAGAATTTTATTTACATTAATCATATATTGTTCCAAAAATAGTGAACGGATTCCAAAATTACATAATCCCCAAATAATTTTCCAATACCCTGAATATATGCTCGATAAAATATAATTCTCCCAAATCAACTTATTATTAATCAAATAAATATTTTAAGTAAAAAAATAAGTCATAAAAACTGGAGACTTCATGTAGGACAGTGGTAGGCTATGTGCCCATGTCTCCCTTCGGTTGTTTTTTCGATTCCCATAACCTTGATGGACACGACTGGTTGTTACCCATCTTGTGGGTTGTCCCATTTTTTAAAACTAAAAAATAACCCTAACATATTTTAACCTCAATGGTTTTCATAAACCCCTCATTTTTTTCCCAACTCATAATGACCTCAATATATGAATTGATAAAGTCTTATATATATTGACATTTTTTTATTTCACCTCCATATGATAAAATAAAACTATTCCCAATATAAATAACTTCATACTTGATCTTAGTGTCCACCGAATTTCATTATCATCTAGTTCACATAGATACTAGGTCCATGTATTGAATTAATGATTTAGAGATTCTAAAAAATAATTTTCTTCCTTTATCCAAACACATCTTGCACAACATGATTCATATGGGTATTTAGAGATAGTATTTTTGAAAAATATTCAGATATGAAATATAATTTCAAAATAACTGATATATCTTGTTTTTTATAAAATAGTTAGAATGGTTTTGAGTTGAAACATTCAATCAATGGTCCTTTTGAAATACCATATGTTTGTGATGAAAGACTATATTTAAAAATAAACTATAAATAGGTTGCTCAAGGGTCTCCTTCTTTAGAACCTTTTTCAAAATCCTAATATGCATCAAAATCGTTTAATATTGTAAAATATTTGAAAATTCATTGATAATATTTACCTTTCATTAAAATATTGGAATATTGAGAAAATCTGTTTTGATTAAATAAAAACCACAATCCACGATTGTATCGTGGTATAGTGGAGGTTTTTAACATCTCAAAAAACATCTTTCAAGTGAGTTGTATGATAGAAAACTTTTCAAAATCTTCCTAACATGACTTTGTAATAATTATTTCAAGAAAGTCATTAGGAATAAATAGGAATGTTGTTTGAGATCCTCATTCTTCCATTTTAACTACGTATTCTTTGTCTATAAATGTTAGAAAAATGATTTATCTAAAAGAGAAGACATATACACTTACCATTTCTTTATCCAAAATTTCTAATCCATAATGTTGTACAAACCTTTACTTAGATACCAACTATAAGTCCCCATCCATAAACATTACATAATCTTTAATTATGAAAATTATTTGCATTGATGATCTTTTCAGGTTTATATTTTTTTTGAATTAGGACATAAATATTAAATAACATTTCAAAAATTAAAAATTGGATAATTCTACTAACAATCCTTTTTCCTTTTATAAAATAATTTTTTTCGATAGAACATGGTTTCATTTCACGATTAAACATCACAACTTTTCCTTGATCAAATCCTTGACTCCATTCACAATTAAATACTATGAAAAGTATTTAATAACATGTGATGAGTATAACAAAGATCAGTAAGTGATACATGTAGATGAAATTTATTAGTATTTTAAAAACATGTAAATTTGAATACATTATCCTAAAGTAATACTTTCCAAATTTATGATGTATTCAATACTCTTCACTGAATATCAGCTCATTTCACACCTTTTTTGTAACCAATAGATTACCATAAAACCCATATAAAGAACATATATAACATAAACATAACATGGGACATAATCATATATAAATTAAATTTGTATATGGCCATCTTTATCATATATCACTCTTAAAAATGGAATAGCCATATCAGCGACTTCCATAACCAATTCATTGAAGGTTATAATCTGACCACCTATCTTAGTTTTATCATAGAACCACTAGTCGTTTGGTTTATCATGTAACCACCCGTATTAGTTTAGCGTGAAACCACCAATAAAATGACCAAGTTCCATTTAATAATAATAATAGATAAAACAAGAATAGAGTAAAAATATCATTTCCACACTGCAACTGCAAGAGATAATTTTAAGATATAGAAATATTCAACCCATTTCCAAGGCCAATTAAAACATTTAATAAAGTGAATTTGTAAACAAGGTTTCCAATACCACTTTAAACAAAACATTAATTGTCCTGATAATATACCAATTTATTATATTAAGATTAAAAATTATTATATGTACCCATTATAGGATAAAAGTTTACAGAAAACAAGTTAGTCCTCAATGAAAGGATATTGAGACGAAATACATTACGTTGAGTCCACTCATCATGTATGTTCCTTGTTCTTCCTGATTATTTATATTAAGTTAATTTAAACATGTTTTAGAACCTTTTTCATGTTAAATATTCATTTAATATCACTTATTACCATGTTATAACAATAAATTAATTATTTAAGTTTATATCAGTCATTTTGTTGATATTCAGTACATGAGTCAAAAATGAATTTGTTTGGAAGTAAATTGTCCATGTGGTCAAATTTACATTATCTCTAGAATGATATTAATGATTTAAGTAACATATATATATATATATATATTAAGAATAATTCATAACATTTGGAGATAATAAATGAAATGAACTGTTCCTGGAGACAGTATGTCCTACGTACCCATAAACACTAATTTAAATTATTTTTCAAATTAACATAATGAAAACTAAACGATAAAAAGGTATTTTATAATTAAATTTTAATATATATTTTAAATATGTTACATAGAAAAATTAACACTATAAATACCCAGAAATCTTGTGGAATTGTTTTTCTTAAATACATGGGAATTTTACGAGTCCGCTGTTTCTGACGGCGCCTAATTCCAAGGCCCGGTGTGTGCAGAATCAATTTCTGATGTTTTTTCTGGTACGTTCAGTAAACGTACATGCAGGATTTTATATCTTTTTAACCGGTGCTCAAAAATGAAATCTGAGGACACCGATGAACTCGTAGTGCCGGTATTCTCTTAAGGAGACCTTTACCGCAGTTGTGTTTTGTCGAGATCGGAAGTTAATTTTGTGGGTTGTCTAAATAATTAAAATAAAAATATGACTAACATATTTTTATGTAGGTGGTGGTTAATTTCTCCAAATGGAAGTTTTAGGTGGTGCCCACCCCCACATAACCTCCCATGGGAGGATATTATGTGGTGGGGACCACACGAGCTCAAACCCCTTAAACCCCCCTTTTGAACCCCTTGAGCTCCCCATTAATAGAGGAAACTCTTGGACTTCCCCCTTAATGGTGTAAAAAAATTATTTAATGAATTAATTAATTAATTGGAGTGTTTTAATTCTTTTGAATTCATCATGAAAACATTAAAATAAAGGAACTTATTCTTTTAATTTTGTTTGGTATAATCGTTGGAGAGCTTGGGAGAACTCTTGGAAGAACACCATCTTCTCGACGAAGAAAACTCCTTGTCTCCGAAGAACGTGAAGCAACATCTTCTACCTTATTCAACCGGACCAAGGAAAGGAAGCACTTCCATCCACAAAGTACATCGAGGGTGTCATTGTAGATCGTCTTTATCGAGCTCTACCTCTTCCGACGTTGACGGAATGACGTTCGTCTTCTGCGATGTTCGTCTTCCACGACTCATCATCATACAATGAAAAATATGAGGTAGGGGGAAATTGGATTGTTTTTACGTATGAGTTATACTATTGCGTCCTCATAGTGTGTTGTGTTATTGATGCCAGATGTTAGCAACATAACGAGGAGGGTTGGGACCGCACGAACACGGTCCGACCCTCCTCCCCACTTTTGTTGTTGATCTCATTGTCTTGATGTTGGAGGTGGACTCGAAAGGGAATGAAGCCATCACACCATGCCGAAGAAGAACCACAGAGGATGAAAGGGGGCCACATACAGGTGGGACATGGTGGATAGAAGAGGCAGTGGCACCGGCGAATGGAAATGGCAGTGGAAGTGACAGCTGCGTGCCAGCTGTGTGGAGGGATCAACGGCCACTCAGGCCGCCTGGTCCACCAGAAAATCGGCCGACCGATCTGTCCAGTCTGCATGTAGGATCCACGGTGCACGAAGGTGCCCCGTGGTGGGATACCACAGCCCGCATCTGCTGGCCGCTTGGATGGATGAACCGGCTGACCACTTTCCATCCGGGCTGGAGATCTGCGGCACCGATAGGTGCCGCGTTGGAAGAACCATGTCCCATAGCGCGACCGCGTGTGCCGGGCCGAACCAGCTGGCTACAATCGGCCGGGCAGAGGAGGAGGCAGCACCACCGGGTGAACCAGACTAGACCGCAGCACGGCCCGGGTCCACAGGTTGGCTACACCCTACCGGGCTGGGCCAACCCCCAACCGGGTTGGACTCGACTCGGACTACCCACTGGGCTTGACGGGCTGGGCCTTTCTTTGCTTATATGGAACTAACTTCTAGAATGCGCGTCTAATCGATGCGTCGTCTGCCGCACTGGGACCCTCGCGATGAGGATGTCATTTTTAAATACTCTAGACGAGTTTTGGACAATTTTTGAAAATGGATTGGTTGGATCGAGCGTAAAATCCAACCGGACCCCTGGAACGGAAATTCTAATAACACTCTGACCGGGGGTCTGATTGACGCGTCATCTGTCATGTTGGGTTCCTCATGATGAGGAGGAACTACATGATACACCAACTCAAGACTTCATGATTGTTAATGTTTCAACACTTAGATCAAGGAGTGGACCCTCTCGGAATTGAGTGTGTTTTGTGCAGGAACCGTAGGGCTGACTGTGACTGAGATGACAATGATGACTTCTATACCAGGATCCTCCGTGGGTTCGACAGTGATGACTTCTTTACCAGGATCCTCCGTGGGTTCGACAACGGTTACTAATGTACAAGGATCCTCCGTGGGTTCGACAACACTGACTACTATACCGGATCCTCTGTGGGTTCGATAGTGAAGACTTATGTACCAGGATCCTCTAGGGGTTTGACAGTAGTGACTTCAGTATCGGGATCCTTCATGGGTTCGACAGTGATAACTTCTATACTGGGATCCAACATGGGCATAACAACGAAGAATTCTGTACTAGGATCTTATGTGGGTTCGATAGTGCTTATACTATTCTAGGATTCATTGTGGGTTCGACATAGAAGATGATTCAGTGGCTATAACTAATCATCTATACTCATCTACTTGATTAGAATACCTATGTGAGATGAGTCTGGAAATTCAGTCAATATTATCTAGATGATTAACTTTACTTCCATTATGGAATGGGTTGTGCTTGGGCTCAAGAGTTGGAGATAGACTGTGTGACTTGGGTATATTTATGGGCATATACCTATGTAGGGTTGGTTGATACTTCGTGATTGTATCATTATTTTTATGTTTATACATAGTGTATTTTTGTGAGACATTGAGATTCTCAGGGTCCCTACTGAGTATCGTTATACTCACCCCTACACGGGCTATGACCGCATCTCGTTGTGTTGGTTGCAGATGACAGACAGTGTTGATCGAGGTAGAGAGATGTAATGCTGGACGGTACCCGGAGGTGGACCACTTAGCGAGACGTACATGGAACAGACTGACAGACTAGGGGAGATGAGAAGGCCATCTGTACCCACCCTTCAGGTGGGAATCTCGAAGGACAACTCAGTAGTTGCTGTTTTACTTTACTGTAGTTGTAATAGCTTTTTAGTTGTTTTGTACTTTACTTTTGGGCTTGTATATCTGGCCCCTTCACGTTCAACACCTTCTTTAGTATACAATTCTACTTAGTATTTTACATCCAGTTGCATACTCTTTAGTTTTTTATTAACTGTTATAAAGGAAATGCCTTCCATGCTTAGAGATTTAAGCCTTTAGTGCTAGTCACAAGCCCCTGGGCAATAGAAGGTGGGCTTGGGGAAGTCACGATATGGGCCCCAGGGGATGGGTTCTGAAAAATTGGTATCAGAGGAGTCGATTCTACCACAAAACATAGGACCTAGATCTGTATTACTGTGAAACAATAGTATTAAGACTATTGAGTGTGGTTTTCAGTCCAGGGAGTCCAGTGTTGGTGTGGCGGCCAACATATCCGTACACCAGGACCCTAACCACTGATTTCTGACTCTGTGCATGAAAACACTGATTGCGTGTGTGTTTCAAGAGTTTCCTTCATGATCTCTGTGAGTCAGCTCAACAGGTATAGCTTTTTTGACTTTGTTGCACTTTTTTTCAGGATGGCCCCATGTAGGCAACCAGCCAGGGTTCTGTGTTTTGTTTGAGATGTTATCCCATTGAGTGACAAGGTCACGGTGTATGGGCCTTTCAGAGCGGGGGTACCAGCAGTTCCACAGCCCGCTAGTCCACTGATACCATCATCTCCAGCAGTAGAGAGTGCATTCCATCTAAGTGTGTTGCATGAATTCCAGCGCCAGAGGCCATCATGGTTTTAGGGAGAGACGGACCCACAGGAAGCTGAGAATTGGATGGAGGCTCTTGTGAGAGATTTCATAATATTAGGGACACTGGATGAACTCATGTTGATCCTTTTTGCGAGTCTCCTGCAGGCAGTAGTAGGTAGATGGTGGAGCCTGATGCTCTAGCTGCATGATGAGGCCACATTACTCTGGACAGACTTCAAGAGCCAATTCTGGGTAGAGTTTGTTCCAGTCACCCTTTGTGTGGGGTGGATTCAGGTGTTACATAATATGGAGTAGGGAAACATGATAGTAGCTCATTACTCAGTGAGGTTCAATGACCTCTCACGCTACTCCACGGATATGGAATGGTACCCATTATTCAGGGCTTGGACCTTTGAGAAGGGACTTAGGAATGAGGTCAGGGCTTCGATGATCTCTCTCAACTTTCTGACGCAGGTGGGGGTGCTGGAGAGATACCTTCGTGTGGAGAGATTTGTTACTTAGTAGAAACCAGTAGTGAGACCTACCACATGGCGACATGTAGCAGAGTCTTCTACAGTTGGCAGTAGACATATGTCGCAGAGGACCAAGCGGACCAGGCCATCAGGTGGGAGACCCCAGGATACAGGTTTGGATGAGCAGGGAACACGTGACAGAGCGAACAATACGATTAGATTGCAATGTTATGCGTGCGGCAGGTAGGGTCACATGGAAAGTGACTATTCGAGTAGCCGTACAGATGATCATCAGACATTTGAGTAACCACCCAGGTAGAGGCATAGGTTTGACCATGGTGGTCCACCGGGAGTAAGAGGATGTGGAAGAGGAGCTGGTTGAGCAGCAGGTGGACGGGAGTGGGACTAGCTCCAGGCATAGAGGCCTTTGTTCATGATATATCTAGCTTCGTTGAAGTCATTTTTGTTGGGTTCTTTGTGTCTTTATTCTTTGAGCTATAGTAATAAAATAAACATGTCCTTGTGAAATTTTCATTCCTACCTTTTTGTGTGGTTGATACTAAGTGGTTTCGGTTAAAACCATTGACGTGACCCTCACATTTTAAATTCTTACTGGAGGAGACCCAATGACCACACACTGATGCCAACTGTGTGAATCAACTCTTGGAGGTGAGAGTAACGGTTGGATTTTGGTAGTAGCGTTGAGGCCTTATGACGTCATCCATGGCATGAATTAGTACCGTTCATGTAAGGAATGACTGTATTAGGCAAAGGGCGTGGTTCATCCATGGGATGAGACCAGATTTTTCTTTTTCAAAAAAGAATAAATCATAGCAGCTCTTGTAGGATATTGGCGAATAAGGGTGTAGTCGAGTTATTTACAATCGGCTAGTCTCACCAATAGTATTTTGAGAGAATGATTTATAGTCTAATCTATCCACCATAGTCTCAGGTACATATTCTTGCAGAAGGACCTAAACTTGAGACAACAATGATGGCTTGAGTTCCTCCAGGACTATGACTGAGATATAGTATATAATGACCCATACTTTACATACATTGTTAATACTTCAAAATTGAAGCACACTTATTACAACATATGACAAAACCACAAAGGACCGTATAGGTATAGTGTCTTTAGAAACTGGGAAACATAAACAACTGGTTCATAAATCTTCTACAGTGTCTCCCATTTATTTCATCATATCTAGGGTCTATTTTAGCATATTCTACTTAATATCCATCTTCCTGACCTGGGGAAAAGAAAACATAAAAGGGTGAGCTCAAATGCTTAGCAAGGGCAAATAAAGG
This sequence comes from Viscum album, assembly GCA_963277665.1. Lineage (NCBI taxonomy): Eukaryota > Viridiplantae > Streptophyta > Magnoliopsida > Santalales > Viscaceae > Viscum > Viscum album. The sequence continues at coordinate 1,487,019,676 of OY728128.1, forward strand.
AAATAAAAATCATATCATATCTTTTTGAAAATAATAACCTGCAAAAGAGATCATAATATCTTAACATGGAATAAATCATAGAAGTGAAAATGAGATCCCCATAATCATAACATAAAACTTGAAACCTTGTGGCATGCACAAATAATCATGGAAAATCATTTCTTGTTAGTCATGACTCATTGCCAAGACTATCTTAGCGGACAAAGTCCATTTCTGAACCGAGTTCACTCCTCATTTCAGTCCTGTATCACTGAACAGAAATAACCTTCCGTTCTAGCCATGTCTATCTCATGAGATATAAATCTTTACCCAATGCATTGGAGGGAGATATAGGTCCCACCCATCTTATAATTAATCCATTCTTATGTGTGCCACATAATTATAAATCATACATCATCGCATAACACATGTAACAAAAATGGGATTCTTGAAACATCATGACATCATAAAACAAATCATATAAGGTAAATGACTTCATAAAAATAATTCTCTCATAACATAATCAAATCAATGTAATAATTGGGATAAAAACAGAACCCTTTATTATCTTAGATGGAAAATAATTTTGATAAAACGCTTGAACTCCATTCTTGAGGAAAATATCCTTTCTTCTTCAAAAACACTTTTCTTTTCTTAACATTTCGTACAATTATAAACTAAAAGAAGTTGATTAAAAATAAAATTGAAAACTTATAAAGGAAGATTATTTGAAATAATGTTTTAAAAATCTATTCTTGCCGTATAAGTTAAAAAAAACATTCTTCGTACTTTTGTCGGAAAAGTCAAAAAGTACCTCGTACGAAAAACGAAAAAAGATTCCTTTCATATCCTTTACTAAAAACTCACCGAAGGGTAAAATTGGATTTAAACAATTGTAGGTGGATGGAAATAATATTACATATTGAGTAAACATGGATGTGGATGATAAAATACACTCCAGTAAATACCAAAGTATAAACAATCTCGTATAAAAATGAGATTGTGATATTTCCCTTACCTTAGGTCAGATTTTCTTTTTACGTGTCCGAAGCTCCTGTATAATGGTTTAAATAATGTTATTGACTTATTCCAGAATCATAAATATTGATATGATATCATATATGGTCATATTCTTAGCTTCTTATTAGTAATATTTCATTGTTACTTGTTACTCGGGTCTTTATTGCCTTTTGTTCTTTTGCGTGTTTTGCCGAATAAATTCTTATTCTTCTTTTAAGGTTATAGACACCTTATATCCAGAATGGTATTAGTGTAACATATATCATATTTATTCATTCAATTCATTTATATAATTACTATGTAATGATGATCACGTAGAACGAGTCGCATCACATCGTGGAGACGGTATTCCGTACGTATGCACGAGTGATGATATTGTTCCCATGATCGTGGAATTCTATTTAAGTGTATTTATACTATTTCAGTATCAATATCACTTTATAATAATCATATATAGTTACTCTTTAAACCATTATACCCATCCTTGTAAGGTGATGGTGGAAAATAGATTACACCGCGGCGTGGAGACAGTATTCCGTACGTACGCACGCGCGGTGATTTCATTTTTCCGTAGGATGGATAGAAGGTGAATTAGGGTTGTTTCATATTTATAATAAAATATCAGTATGTAATTAATACTGATGTTATTAATTTATCATGAAACAACTAAAGAAGAAGAAGTTGAATAAGAATGAAGTTGAAAAGATCGGTAATGGATATTACCTCTTCTTTGGAACGCCTCTTTGAATCCTCCACGAAGGAAACTATGATTGGTCTTTGAAGAATACCAAGACCTCTAGGATTATTCTATGGAAGTGGAGAATGGATTTGGGCAGGGTTTGGCAGATCTTTAGTGCTCAAATTGGTGTGAGGAGGAGGGGAAGGAGGTGCCCTTTTATAAGGGAGGAGAGGGGCACCTTAGGAATATCTCAAAATATTATTTTATATTAAAGTCAAAATCAGTTTATAATGGTTCCCAAGGGTCTTATTTCGAAGCTAAAGTGGGGATGGGTCGAAATCATATCAACCAATAGGATTTAGACAAATTTAGGTTATTATTTTAACCTTATCAATTAGATTTAACTCTAAGTTAAATAATTTAACTTTTACCGTGTCTTTTTGTTTTCTTACACTATATGGTTAATACACTTACTATAACCTGACAAAAGAACCCCAAATTGTTTATTATTAATATATATATCCTTATCTAAGTCATTTGGACGAACCTTAGATTTTTAGGAATAAAATAACAATTAATAATATAATATTTGATTTAAAAACTATTTTCTGTCAATTTTGACACTATTTGATATATGATTTTTGTGAAAGTCATAACAGAATTATATGTTCGAACCAAGTTGATTAAATCAACACTAATATATCATAGTAACCTATAAAATTAGTGGGATTCATAAAAATTCTCAAATTACATTTATTTGCGTGTTTATAACATCAATTATGTCAATATTTCATTAATAAGATAATTACTGCATCATCATTGTGTCATAAATAAATTAAATTATTTAATGTATAAAAATTATAAATAAAATACTATTATGTAGGAAATATTTTTAGCTTTCTAATGAATATTTATAGTCTAATTTATCTTATGTATAACCCCATATTAAAAATGATTTACTTATTAAACGTTGATTTTAACTATTTTAACCCTTCTTTAAATAAATTAATAATAAATGTCCTAATCTAATCCATGTGGGCCTAAATGGTCATATTTTATTCCTAAGTTTGTTTTTTGTCGAATTAAACTTATCCAATAGAATTAGGACATGTGTTAGGGTAATAGTAATATCATATTTACCCTTAGTTACCCTATTTACTATTAACCGCAGAAAAAAAAATAAAAAGTTACTATTCACCAAAAAATTATTTTTATCTCATTGAACCACATTTTACTTACTGATATCAACTGTGTCGGTCGGATTTTTGAAATTCCATTCACAGAAGCGGTAAAATTAAGTTTTATGCAAAATTCAGTTTTAACCTACCACTTAGTGGTTTCACTATTTATCAAAAATTGAAAGTTTTCAAAAAAATACCAAAATTTCACCCTAGGATAATCTCGGTATTCCGAATCCAAAAATGAAGTCCATTTTGAAAAATAAAATTTATAAAATTTCAAAAAGTGGTTATTACTTTTCATAACGGCTAGTTTTAATAATATATTAATAGTATATCGTTGTTTAGTGAAACTCAGTATTGCGTACGACACAAGCTATCGAGGAAGGTCGCGATTGCGTGTAAATTAAGCCAAGATAGTATGTAGTGAAAGATTCCTTTGATGATATATAAAAACAAAATATTACTCATAAAAATCTCGGGTGTTACATTCTACCCCCCTTAAAAAGAATTTGACTCTCGAAATTCGTCACTTTGTAACAAACAGATGAGGATACTTCTCCCTCATCATATCCTCAAGCTCCCATGTAGCTTCTTCAAGTTGGTTGTTCCTCCATAAAACTTTCACCAATCGAGTGGTCTTGTTTCGTAGGACTTTTTCTCTACGATCTAGAATCTCTATCGGTTGTTCTTCATAAGAAAGATCTTGCTCCAGCGGTACAGCTTCTGAGCTGAGTACATGTGAAGGATCAGGTATGTACTTTCTCAGAAAAGATACATGGAACACATCGTGAACGTGAGAGAGATTTAGTGGAAGCGCCAATCGATAAGCTACCTTTCCAACACGATCCAGTATTTCGAAAGGACCGATATATCTAGGGCTCAACTTCCCCTTCTTTCCAAATCTCATAACCTTCTTCCATGGAGATATTCGTAAGAACACTTTATCACCCACTTCACACTCTAGGTCTTTTCTTCGGTTGTCGGCATAACTTTTATGTCGACTCTGAGATGCTCTTATGTGTTGTTGAATAGATCTGACCTTTTCTGCCATTTCATCAACAAGATCAGGTCCTAATAGCTTTATTTCCCCAACTTCATCCCAGCAAGTAGGAGGCCTGCATTTCTTTCCATAGAGAGCTTCATAAGGAGCCATCTGAATACTGGAGTGAAAGCTATTATTATAAGAAAATTCCACAAAAGGTAGGTGTTGATCCCAACCTCCTTTTAATCCATAGAGCAAGCTCTCAACATATCTTCTAGGGTTTGAATTGTTCTCTCAGACTGACCGTCTGTCTGGGGATGATAAGCAGTGCGGAAACTCAACTCTGTATCCAGAGTATGCTGAATAATTCGTCAGAACTTCGAGGTAAATCTCAGATCCCGATCAGATATAATAGAAAGTGGTACTCCATGCAATCTTACCGCTTCCTTTACATATATCCTAGCAAGCTGATCTAGAGAGAAATCCTCTCTAGTAGCAATGAAGTGTGCAGACTTTGTAAGACGATCAACTAGGACCCAGATAGCATTATTTCCTTTGGATGTTTTAGGATGTCCTGTGACAAAGTCCATAGTGATGTTTTCCCATTTCCATTCGGGTATGGGTAATGGTTGTAACATCCCCTTAGACTTCTGTCTCTCAGCTTTAACTTGTTGACAAGCCAAGCATCGAGAGACATATTCAGCAACATCTCTTTTCATGCAATCCCACCAGAAGTACTCTTTCAGGTCCCTATACATCTTCGTGCTTCCAGGATGAATAGAGAATGAAGAACTATGAGCCTCATCCAGCAGCTCCTTCTTTAATTCGGGGATGGGAGGAACACAAACCCGATTCCTGAACTTTATTATCCCATCACAATCAAGGTTGAATTCAGGAACAGTTATCACCTTCTTTTGTAACTCGACATCTTCTTTCTGTGCCTCTTTAATATTCACATGTATAGATGGTTGAACATTCATTTGAGAAAGATAAGATTTTTCCCCTTCCATTATAATTACAAGATCCATCATTTGAAAATCCATAAATATTGGATCTTTTGTGATCCTCATCATGGATAAACTAGCATGGTCTTGTCGACTTAATGCATCTTCCACCTTGTTTGCTTTCCCAGGGTGGTAATGGATTGAGCAGTCATAATCCTTAATCAGCTCCAACCATCTTCTTTGACGCATATTCAGATCCTTTTTTATGAAAATATACTTTAAACTTTTATGATCAGTATAAATATCACACCTTTCACCATAAAGGTAATGCCTCTAAATCTTTAATGCAAAGATTACCGCAGCTAACTCCAAATCATGTGTTGGGTAATTTTTCTCATGGATTTTAAACTGTCTTGAGGCATTAGCTATCACCATATCATTTTTCATAAGAACACACCCCAATCCCTTCTTGGATGCATCACTATAGATCACAAACCTTTCTCCACTACAAGGCAGTGTGAGCACAGGTGCACTGGATAACCTTATTTTCAACTCCTTGAAATTCTCTTCACATTCCTCTGTCCAAAAAAACCTAACTTCTTTCTGAGTCAACTTGGTGAGTGGATTAGATAATCGTGAAAAATCTTTTACAAAACGCCGATAATATCCAACCAAACCAAGAAAACTTAGGATCTTAGTTACTGTTCTTGGTCTCGACAATCTTTCGATAACCTCTGTTTTTGCTGGATCCACAGATATCCCCTCTTTTGAGATTATGTGACCCAAAAATGAAACTTTTTGAAGCCAAAATCCACACTTGGTAAATTTGGCATAAAGCTTCTCCTTTCTCAGGGTCTTCAATATAATTCTCAAGTGATCTTCATGCTCTTCCTTTCTCTTTGAATAGACAAGAATATCGTCTATAAAGACTACCACAAATTGATCAAGATAGTCTCTAAAGACTCTATTCATTAGATCCATGAAGATAGCAGGGGCATTAGTAAGACCAAATGGCATCACTATAAATTCATAGTGTCCATACCTTGTACGGAAAGCCGTCTTTGGTATATCCTCCCTTTTGACCCTCAATTGATGATACCCTGAATGAAGATCAATCTTGGAAAAGTATTGAGCTCCACATAGTTGGTCAAATAAGTCATCAATGTGTGGGAGAGGATATTTGTTCTTGATAGTGTTCTTGTTAAGTTCTCGATAATCAATGAAGAGTCTCATTGATCCATCTTTCTCATTAACAAATAGAACAGGTGCTCCCCAAGGTGACACACTAGGGCGTATGAATCCCTTATCAAGATTCTCTTGGAGTTGCTTCTTCAATTCCTGCAACTCAATTGGGTCCATTCTATAAGGTGTCTTTGAAATAGGCAAAGCACCCGGTACGAGTTCTACTGAAAAGTCAACTTCACGATTTGGTGGAAGACCCGGTAATTCCTCCGCAAAGACATCATCAAACTCCCATACGATGGGCATATTCTTAATCATGAGTTTCTCACCAACCATTTGTGATAAATATCCTTCATTCAGTGGAATCAAGACCCATAAGATGGAAGGAATTTCCACTGGAAGGTTATATTCATCCTTGCATCGATAGACGATCGTAGATTGATCTGAAATATGAAATGTGGCATCCCTTCTTTGGAAATTGATATGAGCTCCATGTAGAGAAATCCAATCCATGCCAAGAATCACATCAAATTCCACTATAGGAAGGATCACAAGATTTGCAGGAAGAACTTTCCCACAAACTTCAATCGGAGAAGAATTATAAACTTTTGATGCGACTGTTGTGCCATTAGGTGATGTCACAGCTAACTCAACATCTAATCGTTGAGGTAATACGGTGATACCCTTAGAAAATTCTTTAGAAATAAAAGAGTGGGTTGATCTAGAATCAAATAAAACATTTTCTACTTTAGATTGGATGGTAAGTGTACCTTTCACCACTTCGTTATCGTACTCCAAATCGCTGATAGAAAATGCATATGACTTTCCTTTTTCTTTAGCCTTAAGATTTTTTTGACGTCGACCATCATCATAAACCCTTGGATTTGGGCATTGATTGGAATAATGCCCCATCTCCTTGCACTTGAAATATTGAAGTGTATTAGGTTCATTCTGTGTATCCCTTCCTTTGTTTGCATCATTAGACATCTTCTTCCCATTATCGCGGCATTCAAATGCCCGATGACCTTCCTTTCCACATTTGAAACATTTACCTGTCCCTTTAAGACAACTCCCTCCATGTTTCTTTCCACACTTTGAGCATAAGGGAAAGCTCATCTTCTTTTCAGTGTGCTCTTTAGATTTTCCTTTGAATTCCATCTTACTCTTCTTATCAAACCCATTTGACTGATGGGTTACTCCAATCTCCATCTCGACTTTGAGAGCACATCGAACGATTTTCTCGTAGCTATTGAAGTCCCTTATGGCTAACGCCCTTCGAAGACTTGGTTTTAAGCCACTAAAGAATAGATCGATCTTACTCTAAGGTTGGATAATAATACCAGAAGCGTACCTTGAAAGTCTTGTAAAATTTGCTTCATAGGTACCAACAGATTCATCATCCCTTTGATTCAGTTCAAGAAACTCTTTCTCCATCTTTGTTCGGAGAATACGAGGGAAGTACTTATTGAAAAATAAGTTCTTGAACTCGTCCCATTCCATGGACTCAATTTCATCCCTTTACCTCGTATTCTTAATATGATTCCACCATTGATCAGCATCTCCTTCCAAACGATACACTGCAAGGATGAATTTATAATGTTCAGAACATTGAAGAACTGAAAATTTCTTTTCAATAGTACTAATCCATTGTTCAGCAACTAATAGATTAGTAGACCCGCTGAAAGAAGGTGGACGCTGCCTCATGAAGGATTCAATAGAATGTTGCTCCTTCATTTGCTCGTTTGGAAGTCCTGCATGATTCATAGCTTGAGAAAGTTGTGTGAGCATGGCAACAAGATTTTTCATTCCAGCTTCCATATCGTTTGGTTGCTCAGGGGGACAATCATTGCATTGCCTATCACATTCCTCATTAACACGGTTCCTTCGGGTTCCATCCATTGACTAAAACTAAGAAGAATAGTGTGAGAAACACTAATTATAATAGGAAAACCACATAATCAAGAATAAAATTTCACACTTAAGGTCTTATCCTAGGTTATTCATGGCCATTTCTAAAACACTAAGATTGTGTTCTATTCTTAGACTTATCCTTAGGGTTCTTACTAAGGATTTCACATCCTAGTTTCCAATGGTTGACTATACCTTTCCTCTAATACCAACTATAATGACCCATACTTTACATACATTGTTAATACCTCAAAATTGAAGCACACTTATTACAAAATATGACAAAACCACAAAAGACCGTATAGGTATAGTGTCATTAGAAATAGGGAAACATAAACAACTAACTCATAAATCTTCTACAGTGTCTCCCATTTATTTCATCATATCTAGGGTCCCTTTTAGCATATTCTACTTAATATCCATCTTCCTGACCTGGGGAAAAGAAAACATAAAAGGGTGAGCTCAAATGCTCACCAAGGGCAAATAAAGGAAATAAAAATCATATCATATCTTTTTGAAAATCATAACCTGCAAAAGAGATCATAATATTTTAACATGGAATAAATCATAGAAGTGAAAATGAGATTACCATAATCATAACATAAAACTTGAAACCTTGTGGCATGCACACATAATCATGGAAAAACATTTCTTGTTAGTCATGACTCATTTCCAAGACTATCTTAGCGGACAAAGTCCATTTCTGAACCGAGTTCACTCCTCGTTTCAGTCCTGTATCACTGAACCGAAATAACCTTCCGTTCCAGCCATGTCTATCTAATGAGATATAAATATTTACCCAATTCATTGGAGAGAGATATTGGTCCCATCCATCTTATAATGAATCCTTTCTTATGTGTGCCACATAATCCTAAATCATACATCGTCGCATAACACATGTAACAAAAATGGGATTCTTGAAACATCATGACATCATAAAACAAATCATATAAGGTAAATGACTTCATAAAAATAATTCCCTCAAAACATAATCAAATCAATGTAATAATAGGGATAAAAACAGAACCCTTTATTATCTTAGATGGAAAATAATTTTGATAAAACACTTGAACTCCATTCTTGAGGAAAATATCCTTTCTTCTTCAAAAACACTTTTCTTTTCTTAACATGTCGTATACTTATAAACTAAAAGAAGTTGATTAAAAATAAAATTGAAAACTTATAAAGGAAGATTCTTGGAAATAATGTTTTAAAAATCCATTCTTGCCATATAATTTAAAAAAAACATTCTTCGTACTTTTGTCGGAAAAGTCAAAAAGTACCTCGTATGAAAAACGACAAATGATTCCTTTCATATCCTTTACTAAAAACTCACCGAAGGGTAAAATTGGATTTAAACAATTTTAGGTGGATGGAAATAATATTACATATTGAGTAAACATGGATGTGGATGATAAAATACACCCCAGTAAATACCAAAGTATAAACAATCTCGGATAAAAATGAGATTGTGATATTTCCCTTACATTAGGTCCGATTTGCTTTGTACGTGTCCGAAGCTCCTGTATAATTGTTTAAATAATGTTATTGACTTATTCCAGAATCATACATATTGATATGATATCATATATGGTCATATTCCTAGCTTCTTATTAGTACTATTTCATTGTATCTTGTTACTCGGGTCTTTATTGCCTTTTGTTCTTTTGCGTGTTTTTCCGAATAAATTCTTATTATTATTTTAAGGTTATAGATACCTTATATCCAGAATGGTATTAGTGTAACATATATCATATTTATTCATTCAATTCATTTATATAAATACTATGTAATGATGATCATGTAGAACGAGTCGCATCACATCGTGGAGACGGTATTCCGTACGTACGCACGAGCGATGATATTGTTCCCATGATCGTGGAATTGTATTTAAGTGTATTTAAACTATTTAAGTATCAATATGAATTTATTATAATCATATATAGTTACTCATTACACCATTATACCCATCCTTGTAAGGTGATGGTGGAAAATAGATTACACCACGGCGTGGAGACGGTATTCCGTACGTACGCACGCGCGGTGATTTCATTTTTCCGTAGGATGGATAGAAGGTGAATTAGGGTTGTTTCATATTTATAATAACATATCAGTATGTAAGTAATACTGATGTTATTACTTTATCATGAAACAAATAAATAAGAAGAAGTTGAAGAAGAAAGAAGTTGAAAAGATCGGTAATGGATATTACCTCTTCTTTGGAACGCCTCTTTGAATCCTCCACTTAGGAAACTAAGATTGGTCTTTGAAGAAGACCAGGACCTCTAGGATTATTATAGGTAAGTGTAGAAGGTATTTTGGAAGGGGTTGGCCGAGCTTGAGTGCTCAAATTGGTGTGAGGATGAGGGGAAGGAGGTGCCCTTTTATAAGGGAGGAGAGGGGCACCTTAGGAATATCTCAAAATATTATTTTATATTAAAGTAAAAATCGTTTTATAATGGTTCCAAAGGGTCTTATTTATAAGATAAAGTGGGGATGGGTCGAAATCCTATCAACAAATAGGATTTAGACAAGTTTATGTTATTATTTTAGCCTTATCAATTAGATTTAACTCTAAGTTAAATAATTTAACTTTTACCGTGTCTTTTTTTTCTTACACTATATGGGTAATACACTTACTATAACATGCCAAAAGAACCCCAAATTGTTTATTATTAATATATATATCCTTATCTATGTCATTTGGCCGAACGTTAGATTTTTAGGAATAAAATAACAATTACTAATATAATATTTGATTTAAAAACTATTTTGTGTCAATTTTGACACTATTTGATATATGATTTTTGTGAAAGTCATAACAGAATTATATGTTCGAACCAAGTTGATTAAATCAATACTAATATATCATAGTAACCTAGAAAATTAGTGGTATTCATAAAAAGTCTCATATTACATTTATTTTGGTGTTTATAACATCAATTATGTCAATATTTCATTAATAAGATAATTACTGTATCATCATTATGTCATAAATAAATTAAATTATTTAATGTCTAAAAATTATAAATAAAATACCATTATGTAGGAAAGCTTTTTAGATTTCTAATGAATATTTATAGTTGAATTTATCTTATGTATAACTCAATATTAAAAATGATTTACTTATTAAACGTTGATTTTAACTATTTTAACCCTTCTTTAAATAAATTAATAATAAATGTCCTAATCTAATCCAAGTGGGCCTAAATGGTCATATTTTATTCCTAAGTTTTTTTTCGGTCGAATTAAACTTATCCAATAGAATTAAGAAATGTGTTAGGGTAATAGTAATATCATATTTACCCTTAGTTACCCTATTTACTATTAACCGCGGGAAAAAAAATAAAAAGTTACTATTCACCAAAAAATTATTTTTTTCTCATTGAACCACATTTTACTTACTGATATCAACCGTGTCTATCGGATTTTCGAAATTCCATTCACAGAAGCGGTAAAATTATGTTTTATGAAAAATTCAGTTTTTAACCTACCACTTAGTGGTTTCACTATTTATCAAAAATTGAAAGTTTTCAGAAAAATACCAAAATTTCACCCTAGGCTAATTTCGGTATTCCGAATCCAAAAATGAAGGCCATTTTGAAAAATAAAATTTATAAGATTTCAAAAAGTGGTTATTACTTTTCATAACGGCTAGTTTTAATAATATTTTAATAGTATATCGTTGTTTAGTGAAACTCAGTATTGCGTATGACGCAAGCTATCGAGGAAGGTCGCGATTGCATGTAAATTAAGCCAAGCTAGTATGTAGTGAAGGATTCCTTTGATGATATATAAAAACAAAATATTACTCATAAAAATCTCGGGTGTTACATAGTATATACTCTTAGGAAGGGGAAAACTGTAGCAGATGCTCTTAGTAGAAGATCAGGCATTCACTTGCTAGGAGACGCGACGGAGCAGCTGACCACATTGCAGATATCATTTGTTGATAGAGATGGAGTAGCCTTTATACAGTCTATCAGAGTCACTCCTCTACTACTTCAGTGAGTCAGGGAGGCGTAGAGTGGGGACGCGGACTGTGAGACACGACGTGCTCATATATCCACAGGGGAGGAACCTTAAAGATTTTCTGAGGTGGGTAACACGTCATCCTCTTCAGAGGATGTACCATAGTACCAGCTTCACATCAAGAGGAAGTGTTCCAATAGTTCTACACATATTCTTTAGAGGTACGTCAATCAGTGGGGAAGATGTATCAGGAACTCTGATGACATCACTGGTGGCCAGGTATGAAGAAGGCAGTAGCAGAGTTTGTCTCACAATGCCACACATGTCAGCAAGTGAGGGCAGAACACCAGGTACCAGCAGGCTTGGTTCAGCCCTTAGAGGTCCCAAAGTGGAAGAGGGATGAGATATAAAAGGACTTTGTGATGGGTCTTCCAGGTACTTCCAGGGTAGATGACTCTATCTAGGTGATTTTCTATTGACTCACCAAGTCGACCGACTTCCTACCGATTAGATAGTAGTGCTCTGTAAAGAGAATGTGACGCCTATATGTATTGGAGATCGTACGGCTTCATGGTGTGCAATCGACGATCGTCTCCGATCGAGATTCCCCATTCACTTCCTGGCTATCGAAGGGGTTGCAGGAGGCTTTTGGGATGCCGATTCGCTTGATCACCATCTTCCATCCACAGAAGGATGGTCAGACTGATTGGACCATTTAAAATCTTGAGGACATGATCCATCCATGTGTCCTGAACATTGGTTGTAGTTGGGTGGATCACTTACCCATGGTGGAGTTTGTGTATAACAAAAAATACAACTCCTGCATCGGGATGGCACCTTACGAGTTACTCTACGACCGACCTTGAAGATCTCCTATGAGAAGGACTGACCCGGGGGAGTCAGCTTTCGTAGGAGCAGAGATGGTGCAGGCTACGATAGAGAAGGTGTAGATCATCCAGGAGAGGATGAAAACTACAGAGAGTAGGCAGAAGTCCTATGCTGATAGGAGAGGGATACCACTGGAGTTGGAGTATGGTGACCACGTCTTCCTACGGGTGTCTCCTCGATGTGGTCTGTGAAGAATTGTTTGAGGTGGAAAGTTTTCTATACTATTCAGTGGACCATTCCATGTCCATAGTAGAGTAGGAGAGGTGGATTACCGCCTATCCCTTCCACCTCAGTTGCACTGGGTGCACGATGTCTTCCACGTATCTCAGCTGAGGAGATACGTGCACGACCCGTCCCACATCATGGAACATGGGTAGATAGACAACGATGATGGGGAAACATTCACATATGTTCGAGTGGATATTGAGGATCTACAGGAGAGGGTCCTGCGTGGATTTTTGCTTCCTCTGGTGTGTATTCGCTGGAAGCATGGGAAATTCCAGGGGAGCACATGGGAGCGGGAGGCTCAGATGCATGCTCGGTACCCACATTTATTTCCCTAGTGTGTATTATAGCTTATAGGGATGTAAAGCCCTAAGGAGGGGAGAATTTAAAGACTCAGAAATCCTGTGGTATTTTTTTCATAAATACATGGGAATATTATGAGTCCGTAGTTTTTGATGACGCCTGATTCCGAGACCCGGTGTGTCTGGAATCAATTTCTGAATTTTTGTTCGGGTACATTCAGTAAACGTGCATGTGATATTTTATATCTTTTGAACCGGTGCTCGGAAATGAAATCCAATGACACCGATAAACTCGCAGCGCTAATGTTCACTTAAGTAGACCTTTATCATAGTTGAGTATTGTCGAGAGAGGAAGATAATTTTGGGGGTTGTCTAAATAATTTAAATAAAAATATGACTAACATATTTTTATATAGGTGGTGGTTAATTTCTCCAAGAGATGTTGGAGGTGGGGCCCACCCCCACATAACATCCTAGGGGAGGATATTATGTTGTGGGGACCACACATGCTCAACCCACTTAAACCCCCCGTTTTGAACCCCTTGAGCTCCCCATTAATAGGGGAAACTCTTGGAATTCCCCCTTAATGGTGCCAACACTGTTAATTAATGACTTAATTAATTAATTGTAATGTTTGAATTCTTTTGAATTCATTATTCCAACATTAATATAAGTGAACTTATTCTTTTATTTTGGGTTTGCATAATCGTTGGAGAGCTTGGGAGAACTCTTGGAAGAACACCATCCTCTCGACGAAGAATGCTCCATGTCCCTGGATAACGTGAAGCAACATATTCTACCTTCTTCAACCGGAACAAGGAAGGGAAGCACCACCGTCCACGAAGTACATCGAGGGCATTGTCGTGACTCGTCTTCACCGAGCACTACATCCTACGATGTTGACGGATTGACATCTGTCTTCCATGACGTCCATCTTCCATGACTCTTCATCGTCAAAACTCAAATATGAGGTTGGGGAAATTTGATTGTTTTTACATATGAGTTATACTCTTCTTTCCTCATCATGTGTTGTGCTCATGATTCCAAATGTTAGAAACTTAATGAGGAGGGTTAAAACTGCACAAACACTGTCCGACCCTCCCCCATTTTTGTTGTTGTTATCATTGAATTAACGTCAGAGGTAGAGTCGAAAGGGCACAGTGCCATCGCACCACATCGAAGAAGAACCGCAGTGGATGAAAGGGGGTCATGTCCATGCGGGCCATGGCAGTCGGAAGAGGCGGCAGTGGCGGCGACCGGAGGATGTGGTGGCATCGGTGGATGTAGTACCCCAAAAATTATATGTCATGTTTCTCTATTAATCATTGAGTGAAATAATATTCATCATTGTGTTCCATTGAAACAACACTAGGTTATTTAAGATATTGTCAAAACCTAGACATTAAATAAAAATTTTCCACTTCTATGTTTTGTGTTCTGAAAAATGGTTATCTAGAGTTGTGATCAGTAAGTCATTTAAAGTCTAATAGAACAAACTGGATTTTTTGGTGAATAGTAACATACCCTTATAAATAGTAACATGAACCATATGAATAGTATATAATAATATTATTTTATTTCCTTAAGAAAATATGATAACATGATCTTAATTAATTTTTCAATGTCACATAAAACTAACTACACTTCAAGATTGTTATTTTTCTAATTAACTACGGCTATATATAAAAATTAAATTAATAATTTTTAGAAACTTATTTTTGAAAAATGGATTTCACTTTAGAATTCTACACGTCATTAATTGGTATTGGTGAATTTTTATGATTTTTCTGAAAATCTGGAATTTTTTATTAATAGTGAAATATGGTAAAATACCGTATATACAATTTATCAGTTAAATAAACTATTCATGACATCACAGGTGATTCAAGGCCACATGGTTAGAACTCACATGCACTTATTACTGTTAGGGGTCACATGAAACGAATCTATTTGGTTGTCTTGAGAGAAATAATAAAATAATGAATTTAATATTCAAATTATACCCCTCACCTCCTCTATAAAACCCCCCACCACTACCTCTTCTCTTCAATCCTATAATACTTGATGCTAGTCAATGTTCTGCCAATTACCCTTCCCAAGTCTCTTCCCCATGACCTAGAGATGTTGGTCTCACCAAAAGACCAAAACCAAATCTCGTAATAAGGATATCAAGGAGAAAAGTTCAAGAGGTAAACAACCTCTTTTATTTTCATTCTTTTCTTTTATTTTATGTTATTCTCTTCCATTTTCTTTGGATTTTGTTGTGATATTTTATTAAATATTCCCCCTTATTGTCCAAATTATGTATGAATGATGAGATATTTAGTTCCTCTCATCAAACTATTTTTAGTAAATACTATGAGACGTTAGGCTGCCGAATTTTCGTGAAAAATTTATCAAGTTTTCATTCATTTTAAGATACCTTTATTTTCTTCTTCTTTACTCACCTCATATTAACCAAGAGGCATGTATGATCTAGAATCTAGTGTATTCTATATGTTCTAATGTTTATGGAAAATTATTCATTATTATTCTCCTCTCCCACTTGTTTAAGTAATAAATACATTGTCCGTGATATGTCCAATTACCGACATCGTCGACTATGTAATTTCATTTTCCATTAATTCTTTCTAGTCTGGTCATGAAACCAAATATATGGTTGAACCACATCATACAATATGTATTTTATCTTGATTAATGTTCTATACTATTTACACATTGCTAATATGGAATAAAAATACATAACAATTTTATTTAGCATAGAAACTGCCAAGACAAATTCAAGCATTTATCTTTAAACTCATCGAATGAGTCATCATCATAGTATATAACTAGAATTATTATAAAATAATTTATGTCTATTTTATTTCACTAATAATGTATATTAATAATTCTTGATGTTTAACAATGTTTCAAACCAACTTCCATACCAGAATACAACTAAACAAATCATGAAACCAAGTAAGAAAATGCTTCCAAAACAATTAAATGAAATATCTTAAATCCATAAAAAAGGCCATTAATGAACTAAATAATATTATAAAATATAAATTAAATATAAAAGAGGTTCTGGAATTATGAATTAATAATCCTAATTTTTTTATTCAGGTCTTTTAAAATAATACAAGAACACCTTCAAGCATAGGTAAGGGATCCTCTCTCTCACTTTTGTTCAAGAATATCCCCTTTTTTGTGACTAACTTTGTATTGTGAACCTAATAATACTTATGTGGTGTAACTACTGCCCATTTGAGATCACATTCAAATTGAAATTATATTTCTATTAAATATCCATAATCTCATGTCATGGATATGTTTATTGTCTAAACTGTATACCATTTCACATACGGTTTATATTTGGGATGTTATTGATGAATGTGTGTTCAATAATCTAGAAGGATATTGAAAAGGCATATTTCTCTTGTACTGAATCATTGTATAAATAATTATTTGGATGTGGAGGTGGGTGTGTCCCACTAAAGCCCCTCGATGCATCGGTAGGTCTCATGAGACAAAACAGTTTGGCGACAAGCCCTTCGAGTTTGTTTCCAAAAATCATATGGGATTCTGCCTATTGTAGTAAACCATTTTTATGGTATTATGGTTTCATATTCTAGATACCTGATGTCCAATTAATAAGAATTATCTTTTTCATCATCAGTTATTATTATTATCCATGAGGTTTTCATTATGAAAAAACCTATGGATGCAGTTTCATTCTCATTTTATTATTGGCATTTGTTATTAATTTATTAATTATACCATATTTATTATGTCAGATAGATTGTGATTCACGTATTATTGTACTAATTCTTCAACACTTTTTAACCCTTACTGAGTGTTTGATCTCACCCCATTCATTTTCTACCTTCAAGAGGTGATGAATAGAAGGTCTTCATTTGAGTTCCTATGGATGTAATTTTGAGTTTTTTGTTATATATTGTATTTTTTAACCTTTTCCAATTTAATTTGAGTAAAATATATGTATCAAGTTTCTTCAAGAGTACTAAGATGATCTTTCCTTAAAAATTTGCATTCCTTCTAACCATGAAAATATCATAAGTAAGCATCGACTCCTATCTAGATGGGTCGGGGTGTTACAGTTGTTATCAGAGGAAGTTTAGTAGCACACTTGGAAACCAGAGTAGGAAATACATAGTAGGGAACAATGCCCTAAGGTAGAATTTGAGGATAAAATTACAAGAATGTCCTGGTATTTTGGTAAGGAATAGATTATGTGGATCTTTCAAGCAATACATCCCTGTCTGGATATGAGCTGGTAGAGGCGGCTCTGGCACAAATGAATCTAGGGGTAAAACCCAATAACACCACTTTGAGCTAGAATCGAATGGGAACTGGTACATGAAAACGGGCCTTGCTGAACTATTGGTTACGATTGTCTCGGGGGATATGCTTAGGATAATTCATATTTTCTTTACAAACCACTATGAAGGAGTTTAATGTAAATTTTACCTTAGAGAAACCATGTTTATATGATAAGAGATGCATAGAATTTAAATCAATGTTGAGTGATTTTATATTTAAGAATCGTAAACTAATATATTTTATCACATTATAGAGAAATGGAGTCTAATGGAATAAGGGGAATCAATACTTGTGGGCAAGGTAGGGATATCCCTACTGATCAAGTCAACACAGTTAACATTGGAGTAGATCAGATCATGAACATATTGGGACAACTTACTCAAGTGGTAACGAATAACCATTCAATACCTATTATGGATCATTTCATGTGGAAAAATCTCCTATCTTTTAGTGGGACTACTAATACAGTGGTAGCTGAGCAATGAATCAAGTCACTAGAAAAAAATATTCATTGCATTAAGATGCAATGAAAATGAGAAGGTGGTGCTGGCAGTATATTGTCTCAAGGGTGATGCTGACCAATAGTGGTCCCTGATTTAGAACACCAAGGATGAAGAAGAAATAGAAGATATGAATTGGAGGAATTATATGGAAATATTCCTCGAGAAATATTTCCCTCGTGAGCAACAAACTAAAATGAAGAAGAAATTCCTTAGCATGAAACAAAGGGAAGAAGATAGTGTTGGAGAGTATGAGGCTACCTATACGAGGCTAGCCTGGTATGCTGTAGATTATGTAAGTGACTCAGTAGAAAAGATTGATCATTTCTTTAAATGTTAAAAGCCATGTCTTCAGAGGGCACTAGATTCTCAAACATTTTCATCAGATGATGGAATTGTATCAAGTTCCATCAAAACAGAGAGGAATTTTCTAGATCAAATCTTTTCAAAGGAAACCAAGATAAGAAGTGGTACTTTGATAAAAAAGGAAAAATAGAAGCACTAAAGAATAGAAAGAGAATGATTAGTTTTCCATTATGTGAGAACTTTTGAATGTATCATCTTGGAAATTCCTGAATGGAATGAGAGTCTGTTATAACTGCGGATAAAAGGGTCATCGATCCGATGAATGCAAGGGGAAGAAAAAATTGTATGATTTTCAATGCTACAATTGTAGAGAGATGGGACACTATGAAAATGAGTGTCCTAAATGCCAAGGAAACATGACTTAGAAAAGGCCAAGAGATCAAGGGAGTTCTTATGTAATTACAACTACGGAGGTCAATGTTCCTAGTGATGTGGTGACAGGTACTTCAATTGTTTCCTCAAACTTATCCAATAATTTATTTGATTATGGATCATCGAATTCATTTCTATCCTCTCAGTTTGACAAGATAATTAGATATGTAAAAGTTGATTTAAGAAATATGTAGTTATTAAACACTCCCATGGGATGTATCATTGCAACAAAGGCATGTCGACTAGTCCCTCTCCAAACACCAAAACGTGCTTTAGTTTCTAGCCTTATCATCATACCCATGAGTAATTTTGATATAATTATTGGTATGGATTTGCTATCAAATTATGATGCGGGGATTTATTACAAGAAAAAGGAAGTTACAATTTTTGGAAATGGTGTACAATCCCTTGTCTTTAGGGTAGAAAATTCATCACCTGATTCTTATCTAGAACCACCCTTGGTAGCTCTATTGAATGCGATACATGGAGGGGAAGATAAACCAATATATATGGGAGAGGAAATAAATATTCAAATTGATGATGTGTACATAGTGAAAGAGTGCGTTGATGTATTTTCAGAGGATTTACATGGACATCCTCTAGAGCGGGAAATTGAGTTTTCCATTGACTTAATTCATAGTGCCAGACCTATATTAAAGACCCCATATAGAATGGCCACTTTGGAGCTACTAGATCTAAATAAAAACTAGAATAGTTGAGTGAAAAATGATTTATTCAACCTAGTGTTTCTCCATGGGGATCCCCAGTCTTTTTTGTAAAGAAGAATAATGGAACCATGAGGCTATGCATTGTTTACAGAGAAATATATGCAACTACAATAATGAATAAGTATCCTCTACCCCGGATTGATGATTTATTTGACCAACTTCATGCAGATCAATACTTTTCAAAGATTGAACTTTGATCCAGATATCATCAATTGAGTGTGAGGAAAGAAGATATTCTGAAGACAACATTCCGAACTAGGTACGGGCATAATGAGTTTACAGTGATGCCTTTTAGAGTGACGAATGCACAGTCTGTTTTCATGGATTTAATGAATATAGTTTTCAAGGAATATCTTGATAACATTTTTGTGATATTCATCGATGATATCCTTGTATACTCAAAAATCTATAAAGACCATGAGAGTCACTTGAGAGTTATTCTGGGAACTCTTAGAAGAAATCAATTATATGGGAGGTTAACCAATGTGAATTCTGCCTTCAGTCAGTTTCTTTTCATGGCCATATTGTCTTGAAGGATGGAATCCTAGTTGATCCTGTGAATACAAAGGCAATCCAAGATTGGACCATGCCAAGATACATAACTGAGGTACGCAGTTTTATTGTCTTAGTAGGTTATTATCAGTGTTTCGTGCAAAACATTGCCCGACTGGCTAACCTGCTAACGAATATCACATGAAAATGGGTTAAATTTTTTTGGAAAAAAGATTGTGAAGAATGTTTCGATGAACTGAAGAGAAGATTAGTCAATGATCCTATATTGACCCTACCATCGGGGAATGACGGGTTTGTTATTTATAGCGATGCTTCAAAGAAAGGACTTGGTTGTATCCTTATGAAAAATTATAGGGTTATTTCTTATGCATCATGCCAGCTAAAAGTTCATGAGAAAAACTATCCTACTCATTATCTTGAGTTAGCTGATATAATCATTGAATTTAAGATATTGAGACATTTTCTCTATGGTGAAAATTTTGAGATTTATACTAATCATAAGAGTTTGAAGTATATTTTCTCACAGAAAGTACTCAACATGAGGCAAAGGAGATGGCTGGAACTAGTCAAGGATTATCATTGTACGATACACTACCACCCTGGGAAGGAAAATAAGGTGGCCGATACTTTGAGAAGAAATGATCATAGAGTTTTGAACAAGATGAGAGTTGAAAGGGATCCTATTTTCATGGATCTAATAATGATGGATATGGGAATATCCATGGAATGTGAAACATCAATGCTTTTTCAAATGGTTGCCAAACCATCCATACTAGAGAGAATAAAATGCTCTCAAGATGATGAGGAGGAGTTTCAAAAGAAGAATAAAGCTGTGAATGATGGGAGATTGAGTGAATTCTTATATGAAGATAGAATTTTGAGATTTGGGAAGAGAATTTGTGTTCCCAATACACCTAATCTAAAAATGGAATTGTTGGATGAGGCACATAGTTCTAATTTCTCTATACACCATGGTAGCACTAAGATGTATAAAGATTTTAGGGATCATTTTTGGGGGGACAACATGAAGAGAGGGATTTATGATTTTGTGTCAAGATTTATGGTTTGTCAACAAGTGAAAGCTGGAAGGAAACATCATGGAGGAGTATTGAAACCTCTTCCAATATCGGAGTGGAAATGGGATAATATCATGATGTCCATTGTCATTGGACTACCAATGACTCCTAGAAGGAAGGATGCAATATGGGTCATTGTTGATCATCTAACAATGTCATCACATTTTCTTGCTATAAGAGTAGATCTACCACTTGAACGTCTAGAAAGACTATATATTAATGATGTTTTGAGACTTCATGGAGTACCCATATCAATTGTTTCTAATCATGATCCACATTTAACATCAAGATTCTAGAAAATTCTTTAGAAGGCCCTAGATACTGATCTTCATTTAAGCACTGACTACTGCCCACAAACTAGTGGACAATCAGAACAGACTATTCAATCATTGGAAGACATGTTGAGGTATTGTTCAATTGATTTTCAAGGCATGTGGGATCAGTACTTACCTCTCTTAGAATTTTCCTACAACAATAGCTTCGATTCATGTATTCAAATGGAACCCTATGAAGCACTGTATGGGTGGAGATTTTGTACACCAACTTGCTGGGATGAAGTTGGTGAAAGAAATATCATGGGCCCAGAACATGTGGAAGAAACAACGGAGAAGGTGAAGAATATACTGAACCATATCAAAATAGCTCAATGTAGGAAAACGATCTATGCAGATAACTGATGGAAGGATTTGGAGTTTCAAGAAGGTGATGACGTTTTCTTAAAGGTATCTCCATGGAAGGGTATTATACGTTTCGGTAAGAAGGGAATGTTATGTCCGATGTATATCGGACCTTTGGAAATTTAGAACTAAATTGGAGATGTATCTTACCATTTGGCAATGCATCCAAGTCTCTCCATGATTCACAACGTGTTCCACGTGTCAATGTTTAGAAAGTACATGCCAGACCCAACACATGTACTCACTTATGAAGAAGTAGAACTTGATCCAGATATATCTTGTTGTGAAGAGCCTATAATGAATCTTCATACTAGAGAACAAGTATTGAGAAATCAGATGACTCGTCTTGTAAAGGATCTATGGAGGAACCATAAGATGGAGGAAAAAACTTGGGAGCCTGAGGAGCTTATGTTAAATACATACACGAATATTTTTAGGTAATATTTTGTTAATTTCAAGGACAAAATTTTCCGAAGGAGGGAATATTGTTGTACCCCAAAAATTTTATGTTATGTATCTCTATTCATCACTGAGTGAAATTAAATTCATCACTATGTTCCTTTGAAACAACACTAGGTTATTTAGGATATAGTCAAAACCTTGACACTGAATATAAATATTCCACTTCTATGTTTTGAATTTCAAAAAATGATCATCTAGAGTTGTGATCAGTAAGTCATTTGGAGTTTGATAGAAAAACATGATTTTTTGGTGAATAGTAACATACCCCTATGAATAGTAATATGAATAGTAACATGAAACATATGAATAGTAAATAATAATATTATTTTATTTTTTAAGGAAATATGATAACAGGATCTTAATTAATTTTTCAATCTCAAATAAAACTAACTGTACTTCAACATTGTTATTTTCCGAATTAACAGTGGAATTATTTAAAAATTAAATTAATAACATTTAAAAAATTATTTTTGAAAAATGGATTTCACTTTTTAATTCTACACGTCAAAATATGGTAAAGGTGAATTTTTGGGATTTTTCTGAATATCTGGAATTTTTTATGAATAGTGAAATATGATAAAATACCTTATATTCAGTTTATCAGTTAAATACACTATTCAGGACAACACATGTGATGCGAGGCCACTTGGTTCTAACTCACATGCACTTATTACTATTAGGGGTCACATGAACCATCACTATTTGGTTGTCTTGAGAGAAATAATTAAATAATGAATTTAATATTCAAATTATACCCCTGCCCCCCACTATAAAAAACCCCCCACCACTTCCACTTCTTTTCACTCCTCTAAGACTTGAAGCTCCTCAATGTTCTTCCCAATTACCCTTCCCAATTCTCTTCTCCATGTCCTGGAGCTTCTGGTCTCACCAAAAGACGAAAACCAAATCACTTAAGAAGGATCTCAAGGAGAAGAGATCAAGAGGTAAACAACCTCTTTAATTTTCATTCTTTTCTTTCATTTTATGTATTCCCTTCCATTTTCATTGGATTTTGCTGGGATATTTCAATGAATATTCACCCTTACTATCCATATTATTTATGAATGATGAGATAGTTCATTCCTCTCATCCAACTCTTTTTATGATATTTTTAGAGATGCAGTCAGGCTGCCGAATTTTTGTGAGAAATATATCATGTTTTCATTCATTTTATGTTTCCTTTATTTTCTTCTTCTTTCTTCACCTCATCTTAAACAAGAGTAATTTATGCTCAAGAATCATTTTTATTCTAGATGTTATAATGTTTATGTAAAATTATTGATTATTCTTCTCCTCCCCCACTTATTTAAGGAATAAAGGCATTGTCCTGGATGTGTCCAATTATTAACATTGTGGACGATGTAATTTCAATTTCCATTAATTATTTCTAGTCTGGTACTGAAACCAAATATATGGTTGAACCAAATCATAATATATGTATTTTATCTTGATTAATGTTCTGGAATCTTTACACATTTCTAGTATGGAATAAAAATACAAAACAATTTTATTTAGCAGAAAAACTGCCAAGCCAAAATCAAGCGTGTATCTTTAAACTAATCAAATGAGTCATCATCATCTTATATAACTGGAATCATTATAAGATCATTTAAATCTCTTTAATTTCACTAATAATATATATTAACAATTCTGGATGTTTAACCATATTTCAAACCAACTTCCATTCATGAATACATGTAAACAAAGCATGAAACCAAGTAAGAAAATGCTTCCAAAACAAAAAAATTGAATCTCTTAAATCCATCAAAAAGCCATTAATGAACTAAATAATGTTATAAAATATCAATTAAATCTAAAATAGGTTCTATAATTATGAATTAATAATTCTAATGTGTTTATTCAGATCATTAAATACAAGACAAGAACACCTTCAAGCATAAAGTAAGGGATCCTCTCTTTCACTTTTGTTCAATAATATCCAATTTGTTGTGAATAACTTTGTATTGTGCACCTAATAATACTTATGTGGTGTACCTACTTCCCATTTAAAATCACTTTACATTTGAAATTATATTTCTATTAAATATCCATAATCTCATGTCATGGATATGTTTATTGTCTAAACCGTATACCATTTCACATACGGTGTATATTTGGGATGTTATTGATGAATCTGTGTTCTATACTCTATACGGATATTGAAAAGGCATATTTGATCTTATATTGAATCATTTTATAAAGAATTATTTTAATTTAGAGGTGTGTGGATCCCACTACAACCCCTCGATGCATTGGTAGGTCTCATGAGACAAAATAGTTTGGCGACAAACCCTTCGAGTTTGATTCCAAAAATCAGACCAGTTTCTACCCACAGCGGTAAACCATTTTTACGGTATTATGGTTTCATGTGCCAGATACATGACATCCTATTAATAAGAATTATCTTTATTCATTATCAGTTATTATTATTATCCACGAGGTTTTCACTATGACAAAATCTATGGATGCAGTTTCATTCTCAGTTTATTATTGGCATTAGTTATTCATTTATTCACTATGCCATATTGATTATGTCACATTTATTGTGAATAACTTATTATTGTACTCATTCTTATGCAATTTGTAACCCTTAATGAGATTTTGAGCTCACACCTTTCATTGTCTACTTTTGACAGGTGATGAAGAGAAGGTCTTCTTTTGAGTTCATGTGGATGCAGTTTTGAGTTTTTTGTTATGTAATGTATTTTGTAACCTTTTACAATGTAATTTGAGTTACATATATGTATATAGTTTATTCAATACTACTAAACTGAACGTTCCTTTGGGATTTTAAATCCTTATAACCATTCCAATATCACATGTAATGCACCATCTCTTGTCTAGAGGGGTCGGGCTGTTACAGCGGTTGTGCGTCGGCCGCGTGGAGGGACCTGCGGCCGCTCATGCCGCCCGGTCCACGGGACAACCGGCCAGCCGATCCTATAGGTCCACATGTAGAGACCCGAAGCTTAACGTACATGTACATTACATTACTTTTGCGTAATACTTATTACATAACAAAAACACACACACAAGGACCGTAATAGTTTAGTGTCTTTGGAAACTCAGAATAAAATATTCTAATCGTGTTGAATGATCTTCAAAATATCCCATAAAGATCTTCCCTTTTTTACCTAAAAACATTATTTATATCATGGGGAAAAGAAAACATAAAAGGGTGAGCTCAAATGCTTAGTAAGGTTAAAAAAAGTAAAATCAATCACATCATATTCATAAGAACATAACATTTTGGAAATCTTAACCTGCAAAAGAGATCATAATTTCATAACATGGGATAATTAATAGTAGTGAAATGTAATCCCAATAATCATAACTTAAAACATTAAACTTTGTGGCATACACACATAATCATAGAGAATCATATCTTATTAGTCAAGACTCATTACCAAGACTATCTTAGGGGACAAAGTCCATTTCTGAACCGAGTCACCCTCGTTTCAGTCCTGTTTCACCGAACCGGTATAACCTACAATTCCAGCCATGTCTATCTCATGAGATATAAAATATTTACCCAATGAATTGGAGGGAGATATAGGTCCCACACATCTCATAAGGAAACCATTCTTATGTGTGCCACAAGAATCATAAATCATACATCATTGCATAACCCATGTAATAAAAATGGGAATCTTAAACATCATGACATCATAACACAATTCATATAAGATAAAGGAATTCATAAAAATAATTCCATCACAACATAATCAAATCAATGTAATAATAGGGATAAAAATAGAACCCTTTATTATCTTAGAAGGAAAATAATTTTGATAAAACACTTGAACTCCATTCTTGAGGAAAATATCCTTTCTACTTCAAAAACACTTTTCCTTTCATAACATGTCATACAGTTATAAACTAAGAGAATTTGATTAAAAATAAACTTGAAAACTTTTAAAGGAATCTTCTTGGAAATAATGTTTTAAAAATCCATTCATACCGTATAAGTTAAAAAAAACATTCTTGTCGTACTTTTTTCGGAAAAGTCAAAAAATACCTCGTATGAAAAACGACAAAAGGTTCCTTTCATATCTTTTACTAAAAACTTACTGAAGGGTAAAATTGGATTTAAACAATAGTAGGTGGATGTAAATAATATTAAATATTAAGTAAACATTCATGTGGATGATAAAATAAACCCTAGTAAATACTAAAGTATAATCAATATCGGATAAAAAATGAGAATGTGATATTTCCCTTACCTTTGGTCCGATATGCATTGTACGTCTCCGAAACTCCTGTATAATGATTTAAATAATGTAATTGACTTATTACAGAATCATAATTATTTTTATGATATCATATATGGTCATATTCTTAGCTTATTATTAGTAATATTTCATTACTACTTGTTATTTGGGTGTTTATTACTTTTTGTTCTTATGCGTGTTTTGTCGAATAAATTCTTATTCTTATCTTTAGGTTATAAATACCTCATTTCCAGAATGGTATTAGTGTAATATATATCATATTAATTCATTAAATTCATTTATATAATCATTATGAAATGAAGATCATGCAGAACGAGTCACATCACATCGTGGAGACGGTATTCCGTACGTACGCTCGAGTGATGATTTCTTTTCTATGATCGTGGAATTGTATTGGAGTGTATGAATACTATTTAAGAATCAATATAACTTTATAATAGTCATATATAGTCATTATTTACACCATTATACCCATCCAAGTAAGGTGGTGGTTGAAAATAGATTTCACCACAGCGTGGAGACGGTATTCCATATGTACGCACACGCGGTGATTTCGTTTTCCGTAGGATGGATAGATGGTGAAATATGGTTGTTTCATAATTATAATAACATATAAGTATATGAGTGATACTGATGTTATTACTTCATAATGGAACAACCTAAGAAGAAGAAGTGGAAGAAGAAATAAAGATAAAAGAATCGGTAATGGACATTACCTCTTCTTTGAAGCGCCTCTTTGAGATCTCCATTTAGGGCACTAAAATTGGTCTTTGAGGAAGAACAGAACCTCTAGGATATTTCTAGGGAAGTGGAGAAGAGAATTTGGTATGGGTTGGCTGATATTGAAGGCTCAAAGTTGTGTGAGGAATAGAGGGAGGAGGTGCCCTTTTATAAGGGAGGAGAGGGTACCTTTGGAATTACTAAAACTATTATTTTATTATAAAGTCAAATTCGGTTTTAAATAGCTCCAAATCGATTTACTTCGAAGCTAAGGTGGGGATGGGTCTAAATCCTCTCATCCAATAGAATTTAGACAAGTTTAGGTTCCTATATTAACCGTATCTTTTAGTTTTAACTCTTAGTTAATTAGATTGACATTTACCATGTCACTTTGTATTTTTATATTATATAGTTAATAAACTTACCATATACATCCATGCGACCCCCAAAGTTGTGTTTTATTAATATATATAACCTTATCTAAGTCATTTGGCCGACCCTTAGATTTTTAAGAATAAAAGAACAATTAATAATATAATATTTGTTTTAAAAACTATTTTATGTCAATTTTGACACTATTCAATAGTTGATTTTTTTGAAACTCATAACAGAATGATTACTTCGACCAAAGTTAATTAACATAATCCTAACATGTCATATTAACCTATAAAATTAGTTTAATTCATAAAATGTCTCAAATTATACTTATTTAGGTATTTATAATATCAATTATATCAGAATTTCATTAATAAGATAATTACTGCATCATCTTTGTGTTATAAATAAATTAAATTATTTAATGTCTAAAAATTACAAATAAAATACCATTATGTAGGAAATCTTTTCAAATTTCTAATGAATATTTATAGTCGAATTTATATTATGTATAACCCCATATTAAAAATTATTTACTTATTAAACTTTGATTTTAACTATTTTAACCCTTCTTTAAATAAATTAAGAATAAATGTCCTAATCTGATCCAAGTGGGCCTAAATGGTCATATTTTATTCCGAAGGTTGTTTTTGGTCGAATTACACTTGAACAATAGAATTAGGACATGTGTTAGGGTAATAATAATATCATTTTTACCCTTAATTACCCTATTTACTTTTAACCGTGGTAAAGAAAAGTAAAAAGTTACTATTCACCAAAAATTATTTTCATCTCATTGAACCCCATTTTAGTACTTGATATTAACCGTATCTCTTGGATTTTTGAAATTCCACTCACAGAAGCGGTAAAATTATGTTTTATGAAAAATTCAGTTTTTTAACTACCACTTAGTGGTTTCACTATTCATCAAAAAGTGAAAGTTTCCAAAAAAATACCAAAAATTAGATCTATGGTATATTTGATATTAAAAATGATGTCTATTTTATCAAATTAAAAACATATCAGTTGCATTAATTAATTTAAAAATTAATTCCTGTCGTCAAAACAAATAGCGTGTTCTTAAGAGATAATAACTATCACAAGATTGACACTTGTTTATGACTGGTTTAAATGTGAAATTACATCCAATGACCAAAATTGTATTAAATTTTAAAAATATATTCTAAATATAATTTAAAACCACTCAAATTAATAATTTATCAATATTAATTTTTTTGATTAAAAAAGTTGTTTTTAATTATAATTTAGTAATTTTTACTATTCATCAGAATATGAAAGTTATCCGAAAAGTACCAAAATTTCACCCTAAGCTAATTTTGATAATCTGAATCCTGAAATAAATTCCATTTTGAAAAATAAAAATTAAAAAATTTCAAAAAGTGGTTATTACTATTCATAACGGCTAGTTTTAATAATATTTTAATAGCATATTGTTGTTTAGTGAAACTCGGTATTGCGTACTACACACGATATCGAGGAAGGTCGCGATTGCGTGTAATGCAAGGCAGGTCAAGGATGCGTGTTGTGCAAGCTCCTTTTGGTTTAGCTTACAACACAAGACATTAATGAAATTAAAAATAATATTTTTCATAAAATCTCGGGGTGTTACATTCTACCGCCCTTAAAATGAATTTCTCCCTCGAAATTCATCGGGGATATAAATGCTTTAATATTCGAAAGATTCTTTAATAGAAACCCACATCATAAAAAGGAATACCAAAAACAATCTTAAAAAAAAGTATGAAACGTAACGGTTACCCAAATAAACTAATCACTGGGTTTCCACATAGGTGAAAATATGGATATGGAAGAGAAATCTAACCATCATGTTCTGATAGAGAGTGGTAGAGAACATGGCTATGGAAAAGCCAGCAATCACAAAGCCATAAATTTGTGACGATCTAAGGTACCATCCTATTCATCAGATATAAGAGCACTAGGACAACATTTTTGTTTTCAAGATCATTTCCCTAAATTTGATGAAATTGGAATTAGAAGAAATAATTTCGTGATTTTGGTATGGTCTCACCGTTTGTCATTCTTTGGAGAATTTCCACTTCATCTCTTAAAGAAATGATGTTGAATTTGTCATCCGTGATGTGTTAGGAGATCATGTGATAGAATGATGGGTCATTCCATCTGTCTCAAACAAAAGGTTAGAAAAGTTATCAAAAAATACTTAAGTCCATCTATATTGAGATTATTCATATATAGTTCCTAAAATGGACTTATAATTCATATATCATACAGCTTAATATAATAAATCTAGTTCCTACTAAACAGGGACTTCCTATAGGCCAGTGGTAAGCGATAAAGGCCAGTCGCACTTTGGTTGTGGGTTCGATTCCCACAGCCTTGTCCGACGCGATGGGTTGTCGCCATCCTGCAGGTTGTCCTTTTTCTAAAACTACATTACTATAACATCCCATCAATAATATCGAAAAAAACTTTTATCCTTAAACAATACTAACTTAGGTCCAACATAGTCCATTCCCATCTTTAGGCTTATCCATAATACTGTTTTCCAATCTCATATTATAGTGAAAACGATTACCAAAGAGTTCATATAACAAGCATGTTAATACCATCGTTGATCCTTGCATATCATGAGATATGTCTTGTTGGTCACATTCCAAACATTCGAAGGCCCTCATCATGTATTCTCTTGAAAAATGAATACCCATTAAACCTTAGTGAAAACATTAATGTAGTTAAAAGTTAACACTTTCCATATACCAAAATCCTCAAAATTCTATATACTCAAACCATGATATCACTTAGTCCTTATATCAATCATGAGCTCATGAATACGGTCAAATATTTCATTTTCTCATTTTCCCTTCATTATGCGCATATCATCTTTTTTCCAAAAATATCTCAATCACTTTCCATGGTTACTGGTACCATAAAATTATTGAAAACCACAATAGACCAATACATAAATATTCCAATACTCAACATTATTTTGGAATCCCATTACAAAAACACTTAATCATTCCACCACATCATTGTCATATTCAACATCACCAATGGTGATCACATGTGACTTCCCTTTGTCCTTTTCCTTAAGTGGTTGCTCATGTCGATCATCACTAACCCTTGGATTAGGGCATTTATTGGAATAATGTCCCATCTCCTTGCACATGAAACATTGAAGTGTAGTAGTTCATTCTGTGTATCCCTTCCTTTGTTTTCATCATTAGACATCTTCTTCCCATCATTGCGGCATTCAAACACCCGATGACCTTTTTTCCCACTTTTGAAACATTTACTTGTCCCTTTAAGACAATCTCCACCATGCTTCTTTCCATACTTTGAGCATAATGAAACATTCATCTTCTTTTCACCATTATTCTGAGATTTCTCCTTGAACTCCATCTTTCATTTCTTGTCAAAACTAGTAGATGGATAAGTAACACCAACTTCCATTTCTACCTTGATAGCACAACACACAATTTCGTCATAGCTACTGAAGTCTCTTATAGCTAATGCCCTTCGAAGATTTGGTTTTAAGCCACTGAAGAATCGATCAACATTACTTTCAGGTTGGATGATAAATCCAGATGCATACCTTGCAAGCCTTGTAAAATTTTCTTAGTATATACCAACAGATTCATCATCCTTTTTCTTTAGTTAAAGAAACTCTTTCTCCATCTTTGTTCGAAGAATACGAGGGAAGTACTTATTGAGAAATATGTTCTTGAACTCGTCCCATTCCATGGACTCAATTTCATCTCTTTGCCTCGTATTCTTGATAAGATTCCATCATTTATCAGCTTCACCTTCCAAACGATACACTGCTAAGATGACTTTATCATGTTCAGAAAATTAATGAACTGAAAATATCTTTTCAGTAGTACCGATCCATTGTTCAGCAACAAGTGGATCAGAAGACCCACTAAAAGAAGGCGGACATTGCCTCATGAAGGACTCAATAGAATATTGTTCCCTTCTCTTCTCATTTGGAAGTCCATAATGATTCATAGCTTGTGTAAGTATAGCAATAAGATTTTGCACTCCGTCTCCCATAACATTTGTTTGTTCAGGAGGACAATCATTGCATTGTCCATTGCATTGATCAACACAGTTCCTTCGGGTTCCAGCCATCATCTAAAACCCAAAAAGAATATTTTGAGAGGCAAAAATCATGCTAGGGAAAACAACATAATAAAGGTGTTGTACCTTCAATATCTAACATCTTAGGTTTAATTTTATGATCGTTAGCATAATTCTAGGACTATAACCTATACTTATACTTAACCTTAGGTACATCCCTAATCATACCTTATAAATATCTCTAGGGATCTCACTAAAGTTCTCGCATCCTAGTTTCCAAAGGTTGACAAAACCTTTCCTCTGATACCAACTGTAGAGACCCGAAGCTTAACGTACATGGACATTACATTACTTTTGCGAAATACTTAGTACATAACAAAAACACACACACAAGGATCGTAATAGTTTAGTGTCTTTGGAAACTGGGAATAAAATCTTCTAATCATGGTGAATGATCTTCAACATCTCCCATAAAGATCATCCCTTTTTTTTACCAAAAAACTTTCATTATATCCAGGGGAAAAGAAAACATAAAAGGGTGAACTCAAATTCTCAGTAAGGGTAAACAAAAGAAATATCAATCACATCATATTCATAAGAACATAACATTTTGGAAATCTTAACCTGCAAAAGTGATCATAATTTCAAAACATGGGATAAATAATAGTAGTGAAATGTAATCCCAATAATCATAACAAAAAACATTAAACTTTTTGGCATATATACATAATCATAGAGAATCATATCTTATTAGTCAATACTCATTTCCAAGACTATCTTAGTGGACAAAGTCCATTTCTGAACCGAGTCACCCTTGTTTCAGTCCTGTTTCAATGAACCGGTATAACCTACCGTTCCATCCATGTCTATCTCATGAGATATAAAATCTTTTCCCAAATCATTGGAGGGATATATAGGTCCCACCCATCTCATAATGAAACCATTCTTATGTGTGCGACAAAAATCATAAATCATACATCATTGCATAACCCATGTAATAAAAATGGCAATCTTAAACATCATGACATCATAAAACAATTCATATAAGATAAAGTAATTCATAAAAATAATTCCATCACAACATAATCAAATCAATGTAATAATAGGGATAAAAACAGAACCCTTTATTATCTTATACGGAAAATAATTTTGATAAAACACTTGAACTCCATTCTTGAGGAAAATATCCTTTCTAATTCAAAAACACTTTTCCTTTATTAACTTGTCATACAATTCTAAACTAGGATAAGTTGATTAAAAATAAACTTGAAAACTTGTAAAGGAAGCTTCTTGGAAATAATGTTTTAAAAATTCATTCATGTCGTATAAGTTAAAAAAACATTCCTCTCATACTTTTGTTGGAAAAGTCAAAAAGTACCTCGTATGAAAAAAGAAAAAAGATTCCTTTCATATCTTTTACTATAAACTCACCGAAGGGTAAAATTGGATTTAAACAATTGTAGGTGGGTGGAAATAATATTCCATATTGAGGAAACATGGATTTGGATTATAAAATACACCCCAGTAAATACTAAAGTATAAACAATCTCGGATAAAAAAATGAGATTGTGATATTTCCCTTACCTTTAGTCCAATATGCTTTGTATGTGTCCGAACCTCCTGTATAATGATTTAAATAATGTTATTGACTTTTTACAGAATCATACTTATTTTTATGATATCATATATGGTCATATTCTTAGCTTATTATTAGTAATATTTCATTACTACTTGTTATTCGGGTGTTTATTACTTTTTGTTCTTATGTGTGTTTTGTCGAATAAATTCTTATTATTCTATTTAGGTTATAGATACCTCATTTCCAGAATGGTATTAGTGTAATATATATCATATTCATTCGTTCAATTCATTTATATAAACATTATGAAATGAAGATCATGCAGAACGAGTTGCATCACTTCGTGGAGACGGTATTTCGTACGTACGCACGAGTGATGATATCGTTCCTATGATCGTGGAATTGTATTTGAGTGTATGTATACTATTTCATAATCAGTATCAATTTATAATGGTCATATATATTCATTATTTACAACATTATACCCATCCAAGTAAGGTGGTGGTGGAAAATAGATTTCACCACGGTGTGGAGACGATATTTCGTACGTACACACACGCAGTGATTTCGTTTTCCGTAGGATGGATAGATTGTGAAATAGAGTTGTTTCATACATATAATAACATATCAGTATATGAGTGATATTGATGTTATTACTTCATTATGAAACAACCTAAGAAGAAGAAGTGGATGAAGAAATAATGATAAAGGAATTAGTAATGGACATTACCTCTTCTTTGAAGCGCCTCTTTGATATCTCCCATTAGGGCACTAAAATTAGTCTTTGAGGAAGACCAGAACCTCTAAGATATTTATAGGGAAGTGGAGAAGAGAATTTGTCAGGGGTTGGACGATCTTGAAGGCTCACAGTTGTGTGAGGAAGAGAGGGAGGAGGTGCCCTTTTATAAGGGAGGAGATGGGTACCTTTGGAATAACTAAAACTATTATTTTATTATAATGTCCAATTCGGTTTTAAATAGCACCAAATTGATTTATTTCGAAGCTAAGGTGGGTATGGGTCGAAATACTCTCATCCAATAGAATTTAGACAAGTTTAGGTTCCTATATTAACCTTATCTTTTAGTTTTAACTCTTAGTTAATTAGATTGACATTTACCATGTCACTTTGTATTTTTCTATTATATAGTTAATAAACTTACCATATAAATCCAAGAGACCCCCAAGTTGTGTTTAATTAATATATATAACCTTATCTAAGTCATTTGGTCGAACCTTATAGTTTTAGGAATAAAATAACAATTAATAATATAATATATTTTTTTAAAACTATTTTATGTCAATTTTGGCACTATTCAATAGTTAATTTTTTTGAAACTTATAACAGAATGATTACTTCGACCAAAGTTAATTAACTTTATCCTAACATGTCATAGTAACCTATAAAATTATTTTAATTCATAAAAAGTCTCAATTTAAACTTATTTAGGCATTTATAATATCAATATTGTCAGTATTTCATTAATAAGATAATTACTGCATCATCTTTGTGTTATATATAAATTATATTATTTAATGTCTAAACATTAAAAATAAAATACTATTATGTGGGAAATCTTGGTATCTTTATAATGAATATTTATAGTCGAATTTATCTTATTTATAACCCCAAGTTAGAAATGATTTACTTATTAAACATTGATTTTAACTATATTAACCCTTCTTCAAATAAATTAATAATAAATATACTAATCTAATCCAAGTGGGCCTAAATGGTAATATTTTATTCCTAAGGTTGTTTTTGGTAGAATTAAACTTGTCCAATAGAATTAGGACATGTGTTAGGGTAATAATAATATCATTTTTACCCTTAATTACCCTATTTACTTTTAACCGTGGTTAAAAAAGTAAAAAGTTACTATTCACCAAAAATTATTTTCATCTCACTGAACTACATTTTAGTCCTTGATATTAACCGTGTCTCTCAGATTTTCGAAATTTCATTCACAGAAGCAGTAAAATTATGTTTTATGAAAAATTCAGTTTTTTAACTACCACTTAGTGGTTTCACTATTCATCAAAAAATGAAAGTTTCCAGAAAAATACCAAATATTAGATCTAAGCTATATTTGATATTAAAAATGATGTCTATTTTCTCAAATTTAAAACATATCTGTTGCATTAATTAATTTAAAAATTAATTCCCGTCATCAAAACAAATAGCGTGTTCTTAAGAGATAACAACTATCAAAAGATTGACACTTGTTTATGACTGGTTTAAATGTGAAATTACATCCAATGACCAACATTGTATTAAATTGTAAAATTATATTCTAAATATACATTAAAACCAATAAAATTAATAATTTATCACTATTAATTATTTAGATTAAAAAAGTTGTTTTTAATTATAATTTAGTAATTTTTACTATTCATCAGAATATGAAAGTTATCTGAAAAGTACCAAAATTTCACCCTAAGCTAATTTCGATATTCCGAATCCAGAAATGAAGTCCATTTTGAAAAATAAAAATTACAAAATTTAAAAAAGTGGTTATTACTATTCATAATGGTTTGTTTTAATAATATTTTAATAGCATATCATTGTTTAGTGAAACTCGGTATTGCCTACTACACACGATATCGAGGAAGGTCACGATTGCGTGTAATGAAAGGCAGGTCAAGGATGTGTGTTGTGCAAGCTTCTTTTGGTGTAGCGTACAACACAAGACATTAATGAAATTAGAAAGAATATTTTTCATAAAAT
Source organism: Viscum album (assembly GCA_963277665.1). Taxonomy (NCBI): domain Eukaryota; kingdom Viridiplantae; phylum Streptophyta; class Magnoliopsida; order Santalales; family Viscaceae; genus Viscum; species Viscum album. Next base: position 1,487,055,666 of record OY728128.1, read on the forward strand.
ATTGGGGTGTTACACCACATGTAGGAGATACGACACACAAAGGCTTCATGTGGTGGGAGACCGCTACCCGCATCTGCGGGCCGCTCGGTTGGAAGAACTGGACGGCCGCATTCCGTCCGGGCCTGTGAACCGTGGCGCCCGTAGGTGTCGTGTGGAGGAGGACGCGGCCCGCGTCTGCAAGCCGCTTGGCTGGGCGAACTAGCTGACCACATACCGGCGAGCTGGAGAACTGCGGCGCATGTAGGGTCCGCGTTGGTTGAACTGCGGCCCGCAGTGGGGGCCACATCCGCCGGGTCGAACCGGCCGGCTACGGCCGATTGGGCTGAGATGGAGGCGGCGCTGCTTGGCTCCACCGGTCCAACCGGACGTGCCTGCAGTGCGGACCGGGTCTGCAGGTCGGTCGAGCCCCACCAGGACGGGCCAACCCCCAGCCGGGTCAGACTTTCCGAGCCGGGTAGGGCCGACCTTCCAGCCTACTGGGCTTGACAGGTCGGACCCCTCTTCACTTAAATTAGAATAACTTCTAGACCGTGCGCCCGATCGATGCGCTGTCTATGGTACTGGGACCCTCACGACGAGGCGGTCCATTTTCAATAATCTAGGTGAGTTTTGGACAATTTTCTAAAATGGATGGGTTGGATCGAGCGAAAAATCCAACAGGGCCCCTGGAATGAAAATACCAATAACTCTCATAACGGGCGTCCGATTGATGTGCCATCTATCGTATTTGGTCCCTTATGATGAGACGGAACTATGAGATACATCAACTCAGGACTTCATGATAGTTGATTTATCGACACGTGGCTTGAGGAGAGGACCCTCCCAGAATTGAGCCTGTTGTGTGTGGAAACCCTAGGGCTGGTTGCGACTGAGATGACATTGTTGATTTCTATAAAGGGATCCTTCATGGGTTTGACAGTGATGACTTCTGTACTGGGATCCTCCATGGGTTCGACAGTGGTGACTACTCTACCAAGATCCTCCATGGGTTTGACAATGATGACTACTATTCGAGAATCCTCTGTGGGTTCGATAGTGATGTCTTATGTACCAAGATCCTCTGCGGGTTCGTGAAGAGTGACTTCTATACCAGGATCCTACCTGGGTTCGACAACGATGACTTCTGTACTGGGATCCTACCTGGGTTCGACAATGATGACTTCTGTACCAGGATCTTACATGGGTTCGACATCACTGATATTGTTCCAAGATCCTACGTGGGTTCGACATAGAAGATGATTCAGTGGCTACAACTAATCATCTCTACTCCTCTACATGAGTAGAATACATGTGTGAGTAGAGTCTTGACTTTCCGACACTATTTTCAAGATGATTGACTTTACTTATTTTGTGGAATGAGTTGTGCTTGGGCTCGAGATTTGGAGCTGGACTGTGTAACTTGGGTATATGTATGGGCATATTCTTATGTAGGGTTGGTTGATACTTCATGATTGTATCTTTCTTCTGTGGTTTATCCATAGTGGATTTTTGTGATACCTTGAGGGTCTCGAGGTCCCTACTGAGTATCGTTATACTCACTCCTGCACGGGAAATCTCCGCACCTCGTTTTGTTGGTTACTGATGATGGACATTGCATATCGAGGTAAAGAGTTGTAGAGATGGATGGTACCCAGAGGTGGACCACATGGCAAGACGTACACAGAGCAGACCGATGGATTAGAGGTGCTGAGAAGGCCATATGTACCCACCATTCAAGTAGGAATCTTGGAGGACAAATCAATAATTTCTATTTCACTTTACTGCAGTTGCACTAGCTCTTCAGTTGTATTGTACTTTACTATTGGTCTTGTATTTCTGGCCCTTTCACTTTTAGCACCCTCTTTTTTATACATTTATACTTTATTTTTTACTTCCAGTTGTGTACTCTGTTGTTTTTTGTTAATTGTTATAAAGGCAACGCCTTCCTAGTTTAGGGATTTACACCTTTGGTGCTAGTTGTCATCCCCTGGCCTATGGAAGGCGGGCCTGGGGTCGTCACGATATGATCCCCGGCGACGGGTCGTGACAAACACCATCCTTTATACATTCCATATATAGAATGAATGAGTCATATCACTTTGAGGGGGTAGTAGTCCACACTACCTTAAATGAATTTATTATATTAATAAAACATGAAATGAATAAAGGTATGTTATAAATGAAAATTAAATAATCATAGAGATAACATAAATATTATATATTTCATATATAAATATAGTTCCATAATTATGTCCACCATTAGATACGGTGGGGGAAAATTGAACAATCATCGTTTTGTGAGGCAGTAGTTCGCCTTAGATAGAAATTGTTTGTTATATATCTATTATATAGAGGTGCGTGTATGTATAGGTAAATATATTATATTAAAATATATATATTATATTTAGGATACCTATTTTGTTATAATATAAAGGAAACATGACAGTTTAGTAGGAGTGGGAAGGAAAATATTGGAAACAAGCTTGAGAGGAGACGTTACCTCTAAATCAGGTAACTCCTTTTGATTTGAGCCAAAAGAATTTCATGAATTTACATCATCCCAAGGTAAGGATTCTAAGAGAAATGGATAGATGTTAAAAGATTATGTGAGTAGATTTTGGATGATTCAAGAGGCTTGATAGGTGTGAGTAAGTGGGTATAAGTGGTGACCTTTTATAAGAGGGAGGAGGGTCCATAAGAAAGTATTGAAATATTATTTTATAATAAATTAATTTTCGAATTACAATTGTTAAAAAGTGATATAGTTGAGGATAATTGGAGGATGGGTCAAAATTCACCCAACCAATAGGTTTTAGAAAATTTAACTCACAAAATTAACATTATCTTTTTGGCTTTAATACTTTGTTAAAAATATTAACCCTTACCATGCCTTCTTGTAATTTAATAATATATGCTCACTTTGGTTAATATAGAATGACCATAACACAAAAAGTTGATAATTAATGACATTTTAAAAGTTATCCAAAAACATTGGCTAAATCATTTAATTTTTTTGACTATTTTATCATCTATGAAAATATTATTTGTTTTAAAAACTCATTTATGTAAATTTTTACACTATTTTGTAATTGGTTTTTGTTAAAGTCATATCAACATGATTCCTTCAAAACAAATTCATTAACTAAAATATAACATGTCATAGTAAACCATAAAATTCGTGGAAGGCATAAAAAAGTTTAAATTACACTTATTTTATTATTTATAATATAATTTCTTTGAATATTTCATAAATAAGTTAATCACTATATCATCATTGTGTTATAAATAAATTTATTTATTTGATGTATAAAAATTATAAATAAAATAACCTTATGACGGAAATATTTTTACATTTACAGTGACTATTTATAGTCATAGAAACTATTTCTATGAAACCATATTATTTTTTTAGTAAAATGGTACATGTTTATGTTATATTTTTCTTTACTTTTAATTATTATTATTATTATTAAATGTAACTATCACACCCAAATGGCTCCCAAATACCAAAATTTTGACCTAAGGATTTTTTAGATGACCATGACTTATCCAATGAAAGTAGGACACATGTTAGGGTAACATTATATTATTATATTATTATTGTTACCCTTATTTAACTAATTTATCCTCTAACCATGGAAAATAAAAATAATTACTGATCTTTCTATTAATAATATCCAAAAATAAAAGGGACATATATAAATACATTGTACATTCCAATTCCAAATACAGAATCCATTTTTCCAAATTCAAAACACATAATTACCACAAATTAATTTGAATTTAATTCCCATCGTCAAAATGAGAAAGTGATTATTTAAAAGTTAAAACATTGAAAAATATTGAAATGTTTTTACATCAGAATTCAATATAGAATTAATAAAAATGACCTAAATTATAATAAATGATAAAAATATATACTATATATCTTTAAAAAAATTAAATAATTATATTTAATGATATAAATTATCTCATGGGAATTTTTTTTCTCAATTAAAATTTAGTGTATTTTTACTATTCATCAAAACATGATAGTTTTCAGAAAAATAAAAAAAAATCATAAAAATGAAATTTTGATATCCCATTTTAAATAAATTTTTTTTTTTCAAATATAACATATAAAGGTATCAAAAACGAATTCTAAAATTGCTTGTCCATCAAAATGTGGTAAAACAACATTTTGAGAAAAACACATATTTTATCCAAAAAATTGATTTTGTTCTTATATAATGTTTATAAAATACATAATATAAATTCTAAACATTATATTGGGTTAATATTTAATTAATAAAATCCAAAATTAGTGATATTGTAAGTACCCAACCCCAGTTGTCCATAGTCGGTGCCTTATTTGATTATATTGTAATATAAACAAGGAATATGCATCCCGAAGGACCGAGTAGCTTACTTGAATTGTAAAAAAGATACATAAAAAAGTTCAACATTACAACATTAAATGAAAAACAACATATAAATTTCATTGAACACATCCCTAACTCCTAGGTTATTTCACCATGTCAATCATATTAAAATTCTTCATGTCCAGAGAGAATGAATCATAAGAAATGGGTGATCTAAAACGCTTAGTAAGAGTAAGCAGTATAGTGGAAAATAAAACAAAAATTAGTCTTGGTGAATAATTGAAAACACATGTCTTTTCAAATAATAAATGTGATCACTTTATGGAAGGAATATAAACTGAGTAAATAAATCCGTAAGAAAACATAATAATGGATATTCTACTAGTAAAATAACCATATGAACCATCAATAATATTTTCATATTGAAGGAATTCATAATGTGTGACATCTTAACCATACCGTCAAGGCCACGTTCCAAGACAATAAATAATCATTTTGTCAAGGCCTTATGCCAACAAAATATTTGTCTCATCAGACCTACTAATGTACCAAGAGGCTATAGTGGGCCGCACCCGACACTTAATATGTGAAATTAATTTCACATATTAATGGGGATAAACATAAACAACATATAAATTCATATTGAAACAAATATATTAAATTTTAATAACTTTCCCCAAACATTAAGCATAAACAATAACCATTAAGAGTAAATTGGTGAATGGTTTTATGATATCACATCAATAGAAAAGCTGATCATAAACCATTAAATTAAATATGTTAGATGATAAAATGAAATATTAATCCCAATAATACATAAGATAAACAAGAGTGTTGTAATAGATGAAGATACAATTATAAAACCTTCGAGTAATTCTTGAGATAAATACTCTTTTACTTTGAAAAGAAGAGTTCTTTTGGAAAAATATTTTTATAAAACCAGAACATAAGTAATAAATTACTTTCAAAATAAAATGAGTGATTTTATAAAAATAATGGGTTTTAACAATAGTTCATACAATTACCTTCAAAGTCGTTATGAATTTGAGAAATTCCCTTGAATTGGGCTTATATTAAGAAAAATAATATTGGAAGTTCCATTTATAACTTGTAACTTCCCATAAAATAAAGAGAGGTTATTATTGGTAAAATAATATAGTGAACTATTATATAATTTATAAGGAGTACATAATAATACATAATAATATTATTGATGTATGTAGACAATAAATGTAACTTGAAAGAAAATGGAGGTTCATGCGGAAAACCCTTACCTTTAGTTCGAATGTGTTTCCCTCTTGAACATATGTACTTGTAATATGAAATTTGACTTATTAATAACTTTATTAAGATCATATTATACATTTATTTAATTTATCATAATTATATTAAGTTCAACATGACTTTATTGATTAGATATAATATTTAATTAAGTCGTTACAGAGGGTTTGTTTTCTTGATTATCATAATCAGATCAATTGTTTTTATGTAATGGTGTTCATGAAGAATGGATGTATATCTCTAGAATTGAAATTACATATTATTTTTGAACATAAATCATAGTTAATGGTAATTTATATCAATTTTTTAAACGGAATGAGGATGATTCATTAGATGAAACATTAATGAAAACCACAACGATTATTTTAGCGGTATTTGATTATTAGTAACAAGTTTGGTCTTATGATTTAATATTATGTACATATAATGGATCATAAATATTAATTTCACAACCCGTTCCCCTAGGGCCTATTCCATGACTACCCCAAGACCGCCTTGCATAGGCCAGGGGCTGGCGACTAGCCCTAAAAGAGTAATTACCTTAATACGGAAAGGCATTGCCTTAATAACCTGTAAAAACATGAAACAGAGCACACAACAAGATACGAACACAAGAAACTGAATAGTAAAAAGAGTGAGTATAATAAGTAAAAAGGGATAGAATACAATCCCATGTGAAAAGCACAAGAAAACTGAACGGTATAAGTAAACTGAAACAACTCATATGATCATCCACCAAAGATCCTACCTGAAAGGTAGGTATAGTTCTCGAACAGTCATCTCTGCAATACGCCTTGTATAATGTCTACCTCTAAGCTACCTCCAGTCCTGATACGCTAGTACCCAGTAAGCGTTGTCTATCATTTGCACCAAAAAAACAATGTGTGGGCTTATCCCTTGCAGGGGTGAGTATAAAGATACTTAGTAGGGACCCTAAGACCCTAAAGATCTCACAAATTCCACAAAGGGAAAACCACACAGAATGAAATCAACTAATAATGTTACATAGATATATGACCATACATATACCTACGTTATCAAGAATACCCACCTTAGTCATGAGGAAACATAGAGTCTTACTCAAAATCTCAAAGCTCAGCTATTCCACAAAGGAAAACAAATACCATGAAGGTATGTACCACACAGGTATGCCACAAAGAAGAATACCACCAAGGTATTACCCTTAAGGAAGGTACTACATAGGTACAGACTCAGCTCACACTAGCTATATCATAGGTACAATAGTAGAGATGATTATATGTAACTACTGAATCGTCTTACTCTGTGAGGAGTCAGACCCACGTAGGATCCTAAATCATCATCAATCCCACATAGGATTTTAGTACATAGTCAAAACCACATAGGATTCTAGTACCTCTTCAAACACAAAAAGGATCCTAGTACATCGCCAAACCCTCACGGGATCTTTGTACATCGGCAGACACACAAGGGATCCTAGTACATCGTCAGACCCACCCAGGACCCTAGTACATCGTCACAGCCAGCTACAAGGTTCCCACACTAAGTTTTCTTGTCTCCAGGAGGGTCTTCTTCTCAATCTATTGGTCGATACTCTAACTGTCATGAATTACGACAAATAAGTATGCTAAAGTAATTCAATGTAATAGAGGTCTCGACATAATTGATGGTGCGTCAATCAGATGCTTGTTTTGAAAGTTATTAGCCTTTTAGTCCTTAGGGCCCATTCGGATTCGTGCTCGATCAAACCCAAACAAACCCCTACATTATCCATGTTTCATGTGGGGTATACCAAAAGTATTTTCTTTCTCCATGGTTTCTGGTGATGCAGACTGTTCGTCAAACAGACACCTAGTGTCAATGTTAGGGCCAAGAGTGCAGAAATGGGTCGAAGCTAGTCTGGGTCCGGTCCCACTCGGTTGGACTGACCCGACTTGGACCTACATGACCCAGTTCAGGTCAATCCAGCCCACTGGGTTCAGCCTGACCCACACTGGGCCACCCGGATTGGTGGCCTAGCATGGCTGCATGTGGGGGGAGTCACGCTCCCATGCCCCAATCACCAAGTGGCCTTCGTCCATTCCATTTCCAACAGCATGCAAGACCCTCATAGGTCCCGCTCGGTCCAATTTGGCTGACCAAAATGTCACGCCCCTGCATTTCGGTGGTGCTTCGTGCACCGCCCCTCTATAGTCGGCCAAACCCCAATAACCTTCCCTTCGCTGCCGCAACACATGTTGTGGCCCTTTCTCACCAGGGGGCACGAACACGTGCCACCGCCACGTCATGTGGCCATCCTCCACTGGCCACCACCCTTGCACCATTGTGGCCAAGGGGCATGACCCTTCTCCAATGGTGTGGTTTGGCTGCCTCCATCTTCCCAGCCAGCCACAGTGTCGACCGCCATTCCTGAGCTCCACCATTGTAAATAGCCAGCTCTTGTAGACTTCTTCCTCCATTGCAACAATTTCATCAAAACACACAAGGGATTGCGGAGAGGTTGGGCCATGGTTTTTTTGGCCCACAACCTCCACATTAGAGCTATAGAAGGTGGTTCAATAACATTTGAATAATAAAGAACATCATGAACACGTATGGGAGGTATTTAAAACATCAAACCGCACCATGGAGGTTCGTTGATGTGTCACAAGATGAAAACGGTGAAGTTGTAGAGGCTGCCAATGATCATCACATCCACAATCACACATCTGAAGGTGGGCTCATGTGGCATCCTCTTCCTTGATTCTGAAGAATGTTCTTTTATGGATATTGTGTTCTTAATTTGGAGGAGAATTTCTTCATTGGAGAGCTAGGATATCTCCACATAATTCTCCCAATTCTCCACACTTCACCATCCAATCCTCAAAAGAAAAGAGGTGCCAAAAAAATTAAATTATGTAGATTAATTTATGTTGGCATAATTAAATGTTGACACATTTAATTAATTTATCTTGGCTCGAACAGATAAGTGGGGAGTTGAAAGGGGATTTCTCCCATTAAAGAGGGTTTGGGTGTTCCCCACCTTTAATATCAAAATTTAGTTTTTAGATCAGGTATTCATTTCGGGCACAACATGGCTCAGAATCACGCTCCGTCAATTTTAGTGGACTCGTAAAATTCCATATAAAAAAAATATATGGAATTTCTAGATCTTTACATTCTCCCCACCTTAGAGCTTTGTGTCCCAAAAATACACATCACAAAAACTGGGAAAACAAGTGGGGGTACTGAGCATAAATCTGAGCCTGTCACTCCCTTGTACTCTAATGGAGGTTCATGTGCCGCCAACAAACGTGCACCATAGGTATCAACCGCCCACGAAGGACCCACTCCTATTGATCCTCAATCTCCACTAGAGCCTCCACAAATGTCGCCCCATCAACAATGTCCATCTCTCTATGGTCGATGAAGTGGGTAGGATCATCCACATATCTCCTCAGCTGGGAAATGCGGAAGACGTCATGCACCCAGTGAAAATGAGGGGGAATTGCTAGGCATTAATCCAACTTGAAAACTCTGAGGAGGACCTAAAAGGGCCCGATGAAACTTGGAGATAACTTGCTGCCCCAGAAAAATCTCCACAAACCTCATCGAGGTGAGACCTTTATAAATATGTGTTTTCCATCCTCGAACTCTAGAAGTCTCTGTCTCCTGTCGGCATAAGACTTCTTCTTTCTCTATGCAGTCTTCTTCCACTCCTGGATGATATGCACATTTTCTGTGGTAGCTCATACCATCTCTAGTCCCCCCCAGTGCTGATTATCCTGGGTCAATCCAGCAAAAAGGAGAACTAGATGGTCGGCCATACACCGCCCTGAAATGTTCCATCCCAATGGTGGAGTGATAGCTGTTGTTTTATGAATACTCCACCAAAGGCAATTGATCCTCCCATATATGAACAAAGTCGAGGGCGCAAGAACGTAGCATGTCCTCTAGGGTCTGAATGGTCAACTCAGTCTGGCAACCATCTCTCCCTTGATCCTAGGTGGCCTCTGGTGCTGGAACCCATGAAACATGATCAAGTGGCGTGCATGCTCTGCTTTTGAGGATGGGGGCATTAGTGGCCCAATGGGTAATGGTACCACTAGTGCCTCTACTGGTTCTTCTAACAGAAGAGATTCCTACACTGATGCCTTGTCTCCAAGTGGGCTATCAGTGTGTACTATACCCGGAACCCTGGCAGGCTGTCTGTGAGGAGGCATCCAAAAAATAAACAGGTGCATCAAAATTAATACGTTATACCAGGTGAGATGACTAAAAGATATCACAATGAAAACTATTGAAAGAACACACTAAATCAGTGTTTCCGATCACAGATTTATAAATCAGAAGTCATGGTCCTGGAGTAGGGATACGTTGGCTGCCGCATCAATACAGGATTCCCTAAAATGATAACCACAATCACTACACATAGCACTATTGCAATTAAAAATATAAGAGTCCTATATTCTATAGTAGAACTGACTCGAATGATAAAAATTTGTCATGAATCATTCCCCTGGGCCCATTCCGTGACTACCCCAAACCTGCCTTCCATAGGCCATGGGATGGAGACTAGCACCCAATGTGTAATTCAAAAAATCCAGGAAGGCATTTCCTTTATAACCTATAAACACTAGCAACTGAGCTCATAGCAATATACCAAAACAATGAAACTGAATAGTGAAAAGAGTGAGTACAGTAAGTAAAATGGGCCCGAATACAAGCCCAACTAAAACGTACAAGAAAACCGAATGGTACAAGTAAACTGAAACATCTCTTGTTATCACCAACCAAGGATCCTACCTAAAGGGTTTGTGCAGATCTCGAACGGTCGTCTCTGCGGTATGCCTCATCTAATTCCTACCTCCGAGCTACCTCTGGCTTGGGTACTCTCGTCCCCACTCAGCGATGTACGTCATCTGCACCAAACACAACAAGGTGAGGGCGTAGCCCAGGCAGGTGTGAGTATAATGATACTCAGTAAGAACCCCAAGACCCTCAAGGTCTCACAAATTTAACAAAGGACAAATGACATAACATGAAATCAACTAACAACATTACATAGGTATATGCCCATACATATACCTAAGTTATCAAGAATACCCACCTCAATCATGAGGAAACTTAGGGTCCAAATCAAAAGATCAAAGCTTAATTATTCTAAAAAGAAAGGAAATACCACACTGGAAAGTACCACATAGGTACACCACACAAAATAACACCCCCAAGGTATTACCACGAAGGAATGTATCACAGTGGTACAAACTCGACTCACACTAGGAATATCTTAGGTACAATAGTATAGATGATTAGATGTAACTATTGAATCATCTTACTATGTTATGAATCAGACCCACATAGAATCCTAAATCATAATCAGACCTAGAGTATATTATAGTACATCGTTAGACCCACACAGGATCCTAGTACCTCGTCAAACAGACACAGAATCCAAGTACATCCTCCGACCCATAGAAAATCCTAGTATATCATCATACCCACACAATATCCTAGTACATTGTCAAAACCACATAGGATCCTAGTACATTTTCATATGCACACGTGATCCTAGTACATCGTCAGACCCACACAGGATCCTAGTACATCATCAAAGCAAGCTACAGGGTTCTTGCACTATGTTTATTTGTCTCCGGGAGTGTCTAACCCTCAAGCTATTGTCCGATAATCCAACCTCCATGAAGTCCCATGAAGAATTATCCTAAAGTATGACCATGTAATAGTTGTCTCAACGTAATAGACGATGCATCAATCAGATGCCCGGTCTGTATGTTATATGCCTTTTAGTCTCAAGGGCCCAGTTGGATTTGTGCATGATCCAAACCAGTAATACACAAAAATTATCCAAATCTCAAGTGTGGTATACCAAAATGACCGCTTCGCTCCAAGACTTCCCACACCGTAGACGGTTTGTCAAATGGTCTGATGGTGCCAAAGGTGTGGCCAAAAGTTCCAAAATGTGTAAAGATAGTCCAGGTCCGGTCCGACTTGGTTTGTCCATCCCGGCATGACTCAGCATGGGCCGATCCGACCCAGTTCGGGTCCACCCTAATGGCTGGGTTTGGCCCGGCCTACTGGGTCTTGCTTAGCCCGGGCTGGGCGGCCTGGCATGCGTTGGGCAGCTCGACCTGTGCTGGGCTGCCCGACCCACGATGAGCAGCCCGAAATGGCCGCATGTGGGGGGTGGGGAGTCTCACACCCCCATCCCAATCACTGAACACCCTTCAGCCGTTGGTCTGCCAGTAGCACACTAGACCCGCACGGGTCCCACTCGGTCCAACTCGGCTAGCCGAACCAGTCGGCCCCTTGCCTTTCGGCGGTGCATTGTGAGACGCCCCTCCATGTTTGGCTGAATGCTAGCCGCCTTCCCTATGACACTACAACACATGCCATATCCCTTGCTCTCCTGGAGACATAGACGCATGCTGCCACCCCGTCTTGCGGCTGGCCTCTGCTGACCACCACCCTTGCTCCGCCGTGGCCGATGGGTCATGGCTCTTCTATAGTGGCATGGTTGAATCGCCGCCATCTTCACAACCGGTCATGGTGTCGGCCACCTTTACCGAGCCCCACTAGTGCCAATAGCTGTCTCCGGTGGCCCTCTTCCTCCATTGCAAAAATTTCATTAAAAACCACAAGGGATTGTGGAGTGGTCGGGTCATGTTCTTTTGGCCCGCACCCTCCGTGTTAGAGTGGTAGCAAGTAGCTAAAAAACTTTTGAATCAAGAAGAAAATCATGAATGGGTAAGAGAGGTATTTAAAACATCAAACCCGACCTTGAAGGTTCACTGATGAGTCATGAGATGAAAACGGTGAAGGCATATAGGGTGCCAACGATCATCGCTTCTGCAATAACACTTCCGATGTCGGGCTCGTGCATCGTCCACTTCCTCGATTCTGAAGAACGTTCTTCGATGGAGATGGTGTTCTTCGTTTGGAGGAGAAGTTCTTCTATGGAGAGGTAGGATATCTCCACACCTTTCTCCCAATTCTCCATACTTCTCCAACCAATCCACAAAAGAAAAGAGGTCCTAATATAAATTAAATTATGTAGATTAATTTATGTTGGAATAATTAAATTTTGAAAAATTTAATTAATTTAAGTCGGATCCAACAAATAAATGGTGCATTTAAAGGGGGTTTCTCCCATTAGAGAGGTTTCGGGTGGTCCCAAACATTAATTTTAAAATGGGGGTTTTAATTCAAGAATTCATTTTAGGCACAAAGGGTCACAGAATCATGCGCCGTCAATTTTCGCGGACTCATAAAAATTTTATATAATAAAAAAACTACATGGACTTTCCCGGTCATTACAATTAATTTGGTTATAATACATATATAATAGTCTGGTTAAACTATAAAAATAGTTTCATGACCCATAATCAAAGATAAATTCATGAAAGAAACATCTTCATCCATGAAGGTTATAAATTTGAACCTCATGGTTATTGATTTCGTTTATACCATAACAAGGAGAGAGTAAGAATATTGATGATGTTTCTTCCATTCACATGATATAATTACAGTATATAGATGAAACTAGAGTTATAATGGTCATTTTTATATATGAGTTTAAGATAGGATAAAAAATGAAGATAGAATTGAAACAAAAGTAAATGAAAAAGAAGGTTTCTTTACCTCTTGAAATAACCTCCTTGAGAACCTATTTTAGGGAAATGTTTTTGGTATTTTGGAATGCCCAAGAGAATCTTGGACGTGGGGAGTGATGAAAGAAGGGTATTTTGGGAGGAATTTGTGGAGCTTCTAGGCATGTAAGATTAAAGATAATTGGAAGTGATGGTGGTTTTTATAGTGGAGGAGAAGAGTGAATTTTGAATATTTCATTTGTTATTTTTTTATTTCACTCAAGACAACCAATAGTGTTCTTTCATGTGACCCCTAAGAGTAATAAGTGCATGGGAGTTGGAACGAGGTGGCTTTAAATCTCTTATTATGTCGTAAATAGTGTATTCAATTGATAATTTTTATATATGGTATTTTAATGTATATCACTATTAATAAAAAATTCAAGAATCTTCGAAAAATCCCAATAATTCACCCTAGATTTTTTTGATATCATACATTCAAAAATAAACACTATTTTTCAAAAATAGTTTTCTTAATATTATTATTTTAATTTATAATTATAATAATAGTTAATTCATAAAAAACAAATTTAAAGGTAAAGTTAGTTTTATATCACATTGAAAAATTACTTAAGATGATATTATCTTATTAATTTATGAAAATTTAATAGTAATATTATTTAATATTCATAAATAACATATTACTATTCATGTTAAAATTCATAAGGTTATGTTACTATTCAACAGAAATCAAGTTTGTTCTATCAGACTCCAAATGACTTACTGATCACAAGTAAGGATGACCTTTTTTCAAAATTCAAAACATTTTTGAGGAAATGATGTTTTTAAAGGCTAGATTATTTTTTAGGGAATCAGCATTTTATACATTCATTATTTATTTCCATGACTTTTGGGTGTTAAATTCTACCCTCCGTACAAAAATTTCATCCTCAAAATTCATAGAATGTTACGTCACCAAATGATTTGGGCATGTCTTTAACATAAGCTCTTTAGGCTCCCATGTTTCCCCTTCGATATTACGATTTCTCTAAAGTATCTTCACTAGAAGATTCATCTGATTCCTCCACACTTTTTTTGGTGTCCAAAATATGGATAGGCTCTTTACAGTAAGATATATCAGGTTTCAACTCTATACCTTCAGAAGTGAGTACATGCAGTGGATGTGACATGTATTTTCTCACCAATGAGACAATGAAGTCATTATGTACTTTGGATAGGATTGGTGGAATATCCAAACGATATGAAACATCACCAATTCTCTCAAAAATTTTAAAAGGGCCTATGTACCTAGGGATTAGTTTCCCTTTATTCCCAAATATTATAACACCCTTCCGTGGAGATACTTTTATGAATACATGATCAACCACATGAGATTTTAGTTCCTTCCTTTTATTATCGACATAGCTCTTTTCTCTTCTTGGGGATTTTTTGATATGGAATTGAATAGTATATACCATCACTGGTTTTTCCTCCAAAATATCTGGACCCACAAGCCTCCTTTCTCCAAATCCAGACGAACAAGATGGTGTAAAAAATCTCTTTCCATACAATTCATAATATGGTTCCATTTGAATATTTGAATGGAAATAATTGTTATAGGAAAATTAAAATCAAGTTATGTATTCATCCCACATTCCATGAAAGTGAATGGAACATGATCTCAACATTTCCTCCATGGTTTGGATCATCCTCTCAAATTTCCATGAGTTTGTGGGTGGTCAGCAGTAATCAATCGATGTTCGGTATCCAATGTTTTTTGAAGTCATTTCTATAATTCAGAAATAAATCACGGGTCATGATCATAAATAATTGAGAGAGGTACTCCATGAAGTTTCAAAATTTCATTGATATAGAGTCTTTCTTGTTTCTCCGATGGAAAATCCTCCCTTATGGAGAGAAAATTTGCAGTTTTCAAAATTCAATCCACAATTACCCATATCAAATTATTTTTCTTTGGTTTTTTGGGTAATCTTGTTAAAAATTCCATGGTTATGTCATCCCATTTCAATGTAAGAATCAGTAGAGGTTACATGAATCCTTTTGGATGTTTCCTTTCGGCCTTCACTAGTTGACATACTAATCATCTTGATAGGAAATCCACATTTTCCCTCTTCATGTTATCCCACCAGATATGCTCCTTCAAATATCTATACTTCATAGTGCTACTAGGAATCTGGGGTAAATTCGAACTATGGGATTCATCCAATAACTACTTTTTTAGCTCTGGTATAGGAGGAACAAAAAGCCTCTTCCCAAATTTCAGAACTCCATCTCCACACACATAGTGAACCATATTCCCATCTTTCATGACATTAACTTTATTTTTCATTTTCTCATTCACATGTTAGGAACTTTTAATGCATTCTAATAATGATGGTGGGAAAATAAAAGGTAAATTAATGATGTTTCACCTTCTTTGATAATTCCCATATCAATCCCCACTAGATTCATTTACAAAGTATCCATATCTACCCTTATCTTTTTGAGAACCCCATGATCCATCCTGCTCAATGCCCCAACTACCTTGTCTGCCTTTCTTGGTTGGTATTTTATAATACATTCATAATCCTTGAGTAGTTTGATCCATAATTGTTTCCTCATGTTGATTTATTTTTGTGATAATATTTACTTTAGGCTATTGTGATCTGTGTCTATCTCACGTTTTTCACCACAATGATAATGAATCAATATGATTAGAGAATATATTACCACTTCGAACTCAAGAGCATGAGTTGGATAGTTCCCATCATGAATTTGTAACTTTATTAATGCATAAGAAATAACTCTATAATTATGTATAGGGACACAACCAATTACTTTCGTTGATGCATTTATATAGACCATGAACCCGTCATTCCCTGAAGGTAGGGTTAGGATCGGAGCATCAATAATCTCCTCTTTAATTCTTCAAAAGTATATTCAAATTATTTTTTCCATACAAACATAACCCCATTAAATGTATGCTTAGTCATTGGGTTGGATAAATAGTAAAAGTTATGAACAAAACACCAATAATAACCTACTAATCCAATAAAACTACGTGCTTCAGTCATGTTGGTTGGAGTGGTCCATTCATGCATAGCCTTTGTCTCCATAGGATGAATAGATATTCCATAATTAGAGACAATGTGGCCCTGAAAGGAAACTGATTGAAGCCAAAATTTTCACTTGCTAAACATCCGATATAATTCATTTCTTCTTAGAGTATTCATAATAGTGCGCATGTGATTTTCATGATCTTTATAGCTTTTAGAGTATACCAAGATATCATGAATAATCACCACAAAAAATTCATCATGATATTCCTTGAAAACTATATTCATTACACTTATGAATATAGAGTGTGCATTAGTCAGTCCAAAAGACATTACTATAAACTCCTAATGCCCATACCTAGTTCAAAATGCTATTTTTGGAATGTCTTTCTTTCTCACAAGAAACTGATGATATCCATATCAAAGAGAAATCTTTGAAAAATATCTGTCTCCATGATGTTGATCAAATAAATCATCGTAAAAAATTGTAACTTCATTAATCTGGGGAAAAAAATTCAGCACGGTTTTAAATACAATACATAAAAAGGATTATATCAAACTCAATCATTGGAATGAAAATAAAATAAGTAGATAAATCACCTTTATATTCCATATTGGGGACTACATGTCCAAACCTTGTTGCAATGACACATACCTTATGTTTGTTGACTGAAAACTCTCTTATTTAATAAAATTGGAAATAACTTATTTTCTTAGAAAACTGGGAAGATATAAAAGAATTAAATTATCTGAAATCAAATAAAGAATTGGATATGTTTGATGAAACAATTAATGAACCCACCACAACTTCATTGGGAACTTCAACCAAAAAAGTTGCGAATGAATAAGCTTCTCATTTCATCCTTCCACTTCATTGGGGAATGTTTCCCTAACGCTTAAGAAATTCGTGTATAAAATTTCCCATATCCCTGAAATTGTAATAATTAATATTTGTATCTTCTTTAATCCCCATAGAATCCTGAGAATGGTGTCCATTTTCTTCTCACTTGTAACAGAATCACATTACATTCAATAAAGTTTTATGGTGTTTCTTCCCCCAAATACTATAGGATGGTTGTTCAACTCTTCCCTTTATCCCCAATTCCTTATTTCCTTTTCTATAGTTTTTGGAAGACATATTCTTTTGTTTTTTTCATTTAATGTCATAATACATAGAAAATTAATTTCCATTCTTGATATAACATGATACTATATCTTCATATGATGATAAACATTGGGATACTAGAGCCCTAAAGAAGAATGGTTTTTATAACAACCCAAAATTTTATCAATAGATAATAATTTTGATCTAATTATATGTTTTATTATAAAAAATGGTTATATTAAAAATGAACTTGATTGATTTTATGTTTTTGTTTTTTCAAAATATCATTATGAATTGTTACCATTTAAAATATAGTTTTTGAATAATGTTCGCATGATTAGTATAAATATAGGGCTTTAACAAATCCAATTTACTAATAAAAAGGATGTGATTGAGTCATCTAGAATACTTTCCCCATACAAATCCCATTTGTTGGAGCTCAAAAGGTGGTGGCTTCATTGGTCTTCTCTCTTGGCCAAGCTCATGAAGAGCTTTAACATTCTATGATCGAACATAATTGCATAAAGGAGAAGTGGATGTTGATAGAAATTACCACCCGAGCGATGTTATCCGAGCCACACCAAGAGTCTGTCACCATCACACAACTTACTCATCGATCTTATGAGGGTGTTATAAGGGGTTATGTAAGAAGACCTTCACACTATGATTCTGTGCATTATTTTTTTATATAATAATGAATATGTATTTATTTTATTATTCATACGTTGCAAAGAAGTCTTTAAGGCCCAAATAGTATTTTTAATTAATATTCAATTAAGAAATCTCTTTTGATGAATTAATAGATTTTTGAATTAAAAAATATTTTAATTAAACAGTGTCACTAAATTAATTTTTATATAATATAAATGACCATATAAGTATAATGAATATGATTGTGGTTTTTATTATTGTTTGAAAGCTATTTTTTCCAAAACCGTGAATTTTTTTGTAAATGTCAGTTTTTATTTTAAAATTATATGTTCACATATTAAGAAAGTTATTTAGATAAAATGAATATTAATTTTGGAATCCTGAAGTTCAAATTATCCAATCTTAATTTTTTCATAACTTTCGGAGACTGTAGAATGTTTGGTTAAAAATTAAATACCGTATAAATATATAATGTGTTTTGTGACAACATAATTACCCAATAGTGATGTAATAAAATACATAAAAACATTATGTTAGACCAATATATTTTTTTCAATTAAAATAATGTGATTTTAGTTTTCTTATTTATTTTACAAATCTTTAGTACATCGTTCAAAACTTACAAATCATTTTACCATTTTAAATTGATTTCCATGAGAGTGTGACTAACCTCTATATAAGAAACCATATTATTTTAAGAAGTTCAGACATTGGCCTTATAAAATATGGTTTTCTACTCCCATTTGGAAAAGTCCATGGGGTGGTTTGTGTTTCGGATCAGTTTATTATGTGGGGAACCTAACCTAAATAATAAATAATTATCTAATTTTTCCTATATAAACCAACAAAATCTCTCACATACTCGGCACTAAATGCATTTTGAGCTCGACCAATCCCTTCCATATTCTCTCTATAATCCTCCCAAGCCTCCCCAAGATCTCAATAATCCACTCTAAAGACCCTCCCAAGACATTTGGATCACACTTCCAAGTAAGGAATTTTTTCCTTTATCATTTTATCCATGTTTCTTAATATTGAAATGCCCTTTTAATTTAAATTATAACTATAGGGGTATGATTTATAACTTCCCATATACTTTCCTTTTTATGTTTTTATAATGAGATAACCCCATTATATCTCGTTAATTACTCCCATGTATACCCATTACCATGCCAAAATTGCATAATCAATTTCTCTCTCCTCATTTACATTCAAGGAATTCTTCTGTATCATGAATCTAAATTCCATTACAATTTTTTGGGGATGAATCTATATAATACATGTACTATCCATTTCTTGTACATATTATGAGAACACCCTTTCTCTCCCATTAACCAATTTAATGAATTTTTTTGTCACATCATTTTGCTGCCGAAATTACACAGCCATTTTCCAATCCAAAGTCATTATGTAGTGAATACCATGCCCATTTATCTATCTATGGTATTCGACTTTATGCACATTTACATATTTTTTAAAGAGTTTCATGTATGTATTCCACATTCCATTATCTTGGAATAAATGATGATGTTGAATGATTCCATGTTGTATGATCCACGTGGCACACTTATGGATGAAAAGAAATATTTAAGAAGGTTTCACCCTAATATCACTATAATGCTTTGGTTAATGATTAGTATCATGACAGATAAAGTGAAATAATGGTTTAGACATGATTATTCACATGAAAGGAGGATTTTCTAATTTTCCTTGTGCAATGAGCCTTGGATCAAGATAATACAATCTTAAGGATTGTTTCCACATTTCCATGTTATCATGCCTTTATGTTTATCTTTGTTTTATGCTCCATTGATATGCCTAATTCCTAAAATGTATTTTATTCTTCATGTTATTCATTATTTACTCCCTTAATGGGATTTATGTCTCACCCTTTTATATGCATGTCATCTTGTTACCCCATGCAATGATAAGTACGAGGGAATGCAGTGGTCATGTAAAGGATGTTTTCAATAATGATGTCATGTTTCATGTTTGAAGTCATTGTTCCAAAGCCTCAAAGACACTTGACCTAAAAATACACTATATTGTTTCATGAGAATATTTTTTTGTAACAAATTGTATCTATGTGTGTAATAAAAATTACGGTTGTTATAGTTGGTATCAGATGATAGGATTAGATATATTTTGTATTATGATTAAGAACCCTATTGAATTAATTAGTGATGAGACTATGTATAATAAAAAATCACTAAATTTTTGTGAGTATTGAGTAAGTTGTTAATCATGAAAATAAATCCCTACCAGGATATGAGCTGGTAGAGGCGGCTCTAGCACAGATGTACCTAGGAGTGAAAACTCCGACAAGTAGTTTTGGGCTTGTCCTAGGGTATCCTGGTACACAAAAATGGGCCTTGTTCCACTCTTGGTTAGGACACTCATTGGGGATATGCTCCAGTAAATTCACATGCTTAGAATGAACCATTATTAGGGGAATTAACAAAATTACCCTAAGAATAAATGTCAGATCATGGATAACATAGATTTAAGACTATAGATTCATATGTTATAGAAGTAAAAGTTATTTATAAGTCATCTGTTTGTGTATTTGGAATACCATTTACATGTTACGCCAAAATGTTCTCTTTTTTTTCTAGAAAAAGGCCAATAATTCGAGGGATTGGGCTAATAACTGATTCAAAGATTAATGTGATGATTATTATAAAGAGATGCCCAATCTGATGGGTGTGGGAATCTCGAACATTGTTATAATATTATCTTAGTTAACTCAATCTTTGAATTGAATCATGGGTCAATAGGAACATTCACTCCCCCTAAGAATGAAAAAGATACAATGGATATCTTCATGAGAAAAAGGCCTCCTATTTTAGGGGATCAATTGATCCTTCAATTGCTGAACAATGGATCAACTATATTGAAAAGATATTCCCCATCCTTCAGTTCTCTATACAGGAGATGGTTCTTATGTATTCTTATTGAATGGAGGGTGATGCTGATCAATGGTGGACATTGATCAAAAATACAAAGTAGGAGGGGGATATCGAGGTGTTGGAATGGAAGGATTTCCAGAAAATGGTTTTCGATAAATATTTTTGTCTCACCCTCTAACTTAATATGGAAAGGGACTTCCTTTCCCCTAAGACAAAATATAAAAATCCATCTTAGCGTATGAAGAAAACATCACAACGCTTGAGTGATATGCCTACATATTTTCCGTTACCCCTGAATGCAAGGTCAACTGGTTCTTTTGTGGGCTGAAACCTAGCCTATTGAAAGAGCTGTCGATTCGTGACTTTGATAGCTATAAGTATATTTTATGATGTGCCCTCATGGTCAAAATGGATTTCAGATAATCTCAGGGGTATCATGGGGATAAGATTCATAAGGTGGAATTCAATTATAGTTGTATGATGTATAAATCCAACGGTGTTTCAAAAACCCAGAACCCTTGTTGACAAAGGAGCAGAAAAAAGAAGCATGGAAATTTCCTAAAGGGGATGGGGAAATACTTTAAGTGTTGATGAGAAGGGAACTATGCCATTAACTGCTCTCAAGAGAATCATTCAGTTACGATAGAGTAGAGAAATTCTTTGTTCGATAAACAACGCATTGTTCATTGCTTCAAATGAAGAGAACTGGGGCACCATTCAAATCAGTTCCCTAAGCCCATGGTTTTTTGAAGCAACCAAAAACCTCAAAGACAACAAGGGTGAGGTTTTTCCATTACTGCTACCGAATTGATCACCGACAATGAAGTGGTGATAGATACACTAGATATTCAATACCAAATAGTGAACGTACTTTTTGATTCTGGTTCTATGCTTTCTTTTATATCCCAATGTTTAGTAAAATAGCACCATAAATCATTTAAATAAAGATATGGATGAGTATGAAAAATGGGGAAATCATTGTTTCCCATGAATATAACTTCTCCGTTACCATAATTTATGGAGTTAACTTCCCAGAGAATCTCATCATACTCCCTTTGGTGGAATTTTATTCAATTATTGGAATGGATTTACTTTACTTATATAGAGCCCACATAAATTTCCATGAGAGGGAAATCACTTTCAATATTTGGATTCGACCCACAATTCTATACAACTACAAGGAGGAAGATGAATCTTCTTTTCCACCATAATCTCAATAAAGGATATTACTACCCAATGAGAAAGAATATCTGGCATAGATGATTGAGTCTAAGGAAGAAACCATCCTTGAAGACATGGCTATTATGAGAGAATTTGCTAAAGTGTTTCCCAAGGAATTGCCTGGTTTTCCTCCTATAAGAGATGTTTAATTATAAATTGACTTTATACCAGTGTCTCATCCAATATCCAAGACTCCATATAAAATGTTTATTGTAGATCTTGAGGATCTGAAGAATACCACTACAGGAGAGTCGGGATAAAGGGTTTAAACTCCCAAGTGCTTCACCATGAGGTGCACCAATCATCTTCCTCAAAATGATGTATGGTTCAATGAGTCGTTGCATCAATTATCGTGATCCTAACACAATCAAAATAAATAACATGTATCATCTTCCATGAATTGATTACTTCATCAATTAGCTCCATGAATAAAAATAGTTATCCAATGTTGATTTGTAGTCGGGATATTATCAAGTAAGGGTGAAGAAGGAAGATACCCCTAAGACTATTTTTTTCTTACCAGATACAAGCACTATGAATTCATAGTAATGCCATTAAGACTCAATAATGCTCTAGTAATTTTCATGTAATTGATTAATAGAGTAATTTGATATTTCCTCAACAAGTTTGTGGTAGTATTTATAGATGATATTCTAATATACTCCAAAACCTTGGATGATATTAAGGTGTATCAAAGAACTATACTAGATCCCTTGTGAAAGGAGAAGCTCTATGAAAATGATAGAAAGTGTGAGTTCTAGTTGAAAGCGGTCTCATTATAGGGTCAAATCATCACAAGTCATGGGATATATATATATGTATATATATGAATCCCTCGAAGACAACTAAATTTGAGGGATGGATAAGGCCAACATTGGTAATGTGTATCCATAGCATCATGGGGTTAGATGGATATTATCACTGATTTGTGGGAAATTTCTCACAATTGTACGAACCTCTTACCAAACTAAAAAAGAAGGGAGATAGGTTTTCATGGAGTGATAAAGGCGAAGAGAGTTTCAAGGAGTGAGGTCGGAGGCTTATCGCTGCTCCCATGCTCACATTACCCATTAGTGGAGATCATTTTATGGTATATAGTGATCCTTAAAATAAGGTCTTGGGTTGTGTGTTGATGTAGAATGATAATGTGATTGCTTACACCTCAAGCAACTAAAAATCCAAGATAAAAACTATCCCACACATGATATGGAGTTCTCAGTTGGTATATTTGTGCTAAACATAAAGCGACATTATCTCTATGTGTGTGAGATATATAATGATCAAAAGAGTCTTAAGTATATATTTACACAAAAATAGCTTAATATTCACCCACAAAGATAGATATATATCATCATGGATTATGACTACTCAGTCCACTACCATCCCGGTAAGGCGAACAAGGTTGCATGAGCTCTAAGTAGAAATCATGAAACATCTTTATCAATTATGTGAATTGGAAAGGATCCAATTTTCTTAGATTTACAAAGGATGGATATGGAAATCATTAAGCAAGGATCACCATAATTCCTTTCTCAAATGATTGATCAACCAACCCTCCAGGAGGAAATAAAGGATGCCTAAAGAAAGGATGTGAATATTCAAAAATGGGTGGAATCTATCAGAAATGGTAAATACCTTGAGTATGTGGTTGACAAGGATGGAATTGTGAGATTTGGGTCACGATTATATGTATCATATGATCCAGAGATAAATAACTGGCTTCCGAATGACACACATAGATCAACATTCTATATTCATCCAGGGAGAACAAATATGTATCAGGATCTCTGGAGAAACATTTTGTTGGGAAATATGAAAAGGGAGATTGCTTAATATATATCAATATTCCTGGTATGTCAGTATGTGAAGGCTTAGAAGAAAACGTATAAGGGGATGATGAAATCACTACCCATACCTACATGGATGTGGTAGAACATTACCATGGAAATTTTCACTAGACTTCAAAACAAATCAAGAGGAATAAATGTTATATGGGTCATTGTGGATCATCTTAAAAACACAGATCACTTTATCACAGTATGAGAGTACTTCGCATTGGATCAAATTACACGAGTTTACATCGAAGAAGTGGTAACAAAGCATGTATTAACACTATATATTGTATCCTTTCATGATCCTAGATTCACCTAGATGTTATGGAAAAGTCTTTGACATGCTCTATGTATAGAACATAACTTTAGTACATCCTATCATCCTCAAAATGATGGCCAATCTATGTGAACTATTCAGAAACTGGAAGATATGTTAATATCATGTTTTATGGACTTAAAAAGAGGATGGGACCAAAATATTTCACCTTTTAAATTCTTCTACAATAATGTTTTCCACTTGAGCATCATAATGGAACCATATGAATACATTTATGGGAAAAGGTAAAGAACCCCAACGTGTTGGGATGCTGTCGGTGAGCTGAAGCTTCTAGAACATGGAATGATCGAGGAAATGGTGGAGAAGGTGAAAACCAATCAATATCATATCAAGGCAGCCCAAATTAAATAGAATATTTATGCAGATAACCGTCAATGAGTCCTTGAGTTCAAAGTTAGAGAGATGGTATTTCTATTCATACTTATTTGGAATAATGTCTTGAGGTTTGGAAAGAAAGGGAGGTTATGTCCTAGGTACATCACCCCCATAGAGATTCTTGGCCATGTTGGGGTTGTGGCCTATCTACTAGCACTTCCACCAACCATGAACAATG
Source organism: Viscum album (assembly GCA_963277665.1). Lineage (NCBI taxonomy): Eukaryota > Viridiplantae > Streptophyta > Magnoliopsida > Santalales > Viscaceae > Viscum > Viscum album. Next base: position 1,487,080,516 of record OY728128.1, read on the forward strand.
TACATGATGTCATTCTTGTATTCCTCTAAAATAAGTACATTCCAAACCCATCACATGTACTTTCATCAGAGGTAACACAATTAAAGAGTGAACTTTCTTATATGGAGTGGCCAGTGAAGATCTTATATCATGGAGGAAATTTACTACGAAATAAGATAATACCCCCCATAATGGTGTTATGGAGAAACCACATGTTTGAAGAGGAAATGTGGGAACCAAAGGGAGTGATGAAAGAGAGTAACCCAGATCTGTTTTTGTGTAGGAAAAAGAAAATTTTTAGGGATAAATTTAATAACGGGTTAAGATAGAAATAACCATAATATTTACCAATGATAATTCATATTGATCAAAATAAATGTCTTATTATGATAAATGGTTTTATAAAATATTCCCTTCCTTGGTATTATATTTTTGTGATTTAAAAATTACGTTAAGAATTATTAAAATTGATATTATATCCATTGAATAGGGATCAAAAGATTAGTATAAATATAGGGCATTAACAAATCAAATTTACTCAGATAAAGGAAGCGATATCCTATTCTAGTAGACTGGCCCCATACGAAGCCCATTTTTTAAAGCTCAGAAAGGAGGTGACTGCATTTGGCTCGGATCCTGAACAAGACCATGTAGAGATTCAACAGGTTAAGCTCAAATGGAATTACATACGAGAGAAGTGGAAGTTGATAGAGATTACCACCCGAGCGATGTTATCCGAGCCACCCCATGAGTCTGTCACCATCGCACACCATACCATTAGGTGTTATGTGGGTGTTATAAGGGTTTATGTAACAAGACAATAGCACTATGATTATGTTCATTATTTTCATATATAATAATTAATATATATTCATTTAATTATTATTACATTGTAAATAGTCTTTTAGGTACAAATATTATTTTTAATTAATATTCTATTAAGAAATATATTTTGATGGATTAATGGATTTTGGAATTAAATAAAATTTTAACTAAATATTATAAATAAATTAATTTTTATATAACATTGACTAACGTACAATTATTATTAATATGATAGTGATTTGTATTGTGGTTTGGTAGTAATTTTTTTCAAAACCCAATACTTTTTACTAAATGTCAGTTTTAATTTGAAAAGTAAAAATTCACAAATTTCGAAAATTATTTTGATAAATTGAATATTATTTTTTTAATTAAGAAATCGAAATTATCCAATGGTGATTTTTCATATATTTTTTAGAGAGTCAATTTTTCGGGTGAAAATTAAATACTGTTTAAATATATAATATGTTAAATGACATAATAATGAGGCAATATTGAAAAAATAAAATAATATAAAATTTATTTTTTTCTAATATTTGTTTTTCCATTAATATAATATTATTTTTGTTTTGTTTGATTTATTTTATAAAGCTTTAGTGGACCCTTTAATACATATACACATTTCTCCTTTTTAAATTGATTTCCATGATAGTGTGACTAAACACTATATAAGAAACCCTATTATTTTAATACCTTAGGCAATTATCCTAATTAAATATCGTTTTCCAATATACGTTGGTAAATACCATGGGCAAAAACCATGGGATTCTTTGTGGTTTGGATTAGTTTAATGTGTGGTGACCAAAAGCTAAATAATAAATAATTATCTCTCATTTATAAACCCACCCAATCTCCCACATCCTAATCACTAAAAGCCTCTGGAGGTTGACCAATCCCTAACCTTCTCTCTCTCTTTAATCCTCCCAAGGCTCCATAAACTCAATGGAAGCCTCTCTCAAGCCCCTACCATGCCTTAGGGATCAAACTTCCAAGTAAGGGATTCCTTCATTTCTCATTCTACCGATATTTCTTAATATTGTCATACCATTTAATTTTAAAAATATAAATGTTGAGGTATGATTTCTCACCACCCCTACACTCTCATTTTTATGTTTTAATAATTACCTACCCCTTTTATCTCTAATTAATTCCTCCCATGTACAGCCATTACCATGCCGAAATTCCATAAGTAATTTCTATCTCTTCAACATTATGCACATTTACTTATTGTTTAAATAGTTTCATGTATGTATTCAAAATTCCTTTGTCATGGAATAAATTATGATGTTGAATAATTCCATTTTTTCTGATCCATGTGGAAGACTTATGCATGAAATTAAATGTTTAAGAAGGGTGCGCCCAGATAGCGTTCCAATGCATTGGGTAAAGTTTAGTATAATGATACATCAAGTGAAATGAGGTTTTTCTCATGCTAATTTATGTGCAATTTGGATTTTCTAAGGCTCCATGAGCAATGATCCATGGATCCTTCTAATACCATACTAAGTGTTTTTGCCACATTTCCATGTTATCATGCCATTATATTCATGTTTCTTTTATGATCCATTGATATGCCTATTTCCTATCATGTATTGTATTCTTAATGTTATGCCTTGTTTAAACCATTATAGGGATTTATAGCTCACTGTATTTTATAAATTTCCTCATATTACCTCATTCAATGCTAAATACAAGAGAGTGTAGTGGTCATGTAAAGGAAGTTGTCAATAATGATATCATGTTTCATGTTTTAAGTCATTATGTATTGTTCCTATGGCCCAAAGACACTATAAATCTCAATCTTCTATGTTGTTTCAAGTTAATATATTATGTAATAAATCATGTATAAGTGTGTAATAAAAATAAGGGTTTTTATAGTTTTATACCATCAATTAATTGATCAAACATTCACCTTGGATTAAATATGTAGTCTGTAGCATTCCTTTCAAACATTGTAAAGGTGGATTCATACGTCAAAAAATTTTAATTCCCCTTCTGCCTCATATTCAATAATATCGTTTCCATATCCACTCACTCTTCACAAGTAAAGAATTTACCTAGGTATATTTATTAATGTCCCTCCGTTCCATATCTTTTTTCTCTTCCGCTTCCATTGTTTTTTGGATTGACTACCACCACTAATCCACATATCCCAGTAGATGATAAAATTCCATGAATACCCTCTCTCATTCTTTACATCAAAAATAATGAATTATATTCTCGAGGGAATTTATCCACTGCTCAGCTAAAAATTGGTTTGTAGTCCCATTGATTGACAAAGGCTATTTTTACATAAAGCGATCTAACAAAGATCATCCATGTGGTAGATCTGGATGCTCCATACGAGTAAGGTTATTTTTCATAAACTCATTAATTTGTCCTAGTATATTTATAAGCTTTTATTCACCAATCGTAGTACCAGATCCAACATCATTTTCTATCATTAGCTGGCTATCCCTATATGGGATATGCATGTTCATGTAGTTTCCATTTCATTCACATGGAGTCGTTTCAAAATAATGGCATACACTTGATTAAGATATGAATCCTAATTTATAATCTTAGTGTAGAAAAATACTTAGCATAAATTGAAATTCTATACATAGCTAATCTCTAAATCTCAAACAAGGTTTCATTGAGGGAAAAATTAAATTTATATCCTTCAAAATAACATGTAATGAAAATCAGAATTATCAAAAGCATATACCCTAGGAGTTTAAAACTAGGTGTGAATTATGGCCCTTTTTTGTGTACCAGGATACCCTGGGTCAAACCCAAAAACCCCTTATCAGAGTTTTCTCTTCTAGGTACATCTGTTTCAGAACCATATCCACCTGTAGTATCCATACATGAATGTGTTTTCTAGAAATATACACATAATATATTCCATAAAAAAATCAGGATGTCCTTTTACTTTTATCCTCAAAGAATATCTTTTATATTTGATCCCTAATCAACACTTTCTAAATCTGGTTTCCATGTTCTCTACTAAACATTATTTGGTACCAACTGTAAGTACCTGCCCCCAATTACCTAGATCCTAATAATTATTTGATTACATTAGCATATAAATAGGGAAAAAAGTCTTTATGTATTGAATAGTTTTGTATCATTGGAAATAAGATACATACAAAAGTTCCACATTATAACTTGAAACGAAAAGCAACATAGAAATTTCTTCAACCACATCCATAACTCCTAGGTTATTTCTCCATGTCATTCATAATAAAATTCTACATGAATTGAGAAAATGAATCATAATATAGGGGTGACCTCTAATGCTCAGTAATAGAATGAAATAATGAAGAAGATAACATAAAAATTAGGCATGATGAATAATTAAAAATACATGAATTTCCAAATAATAATCAAGAACACTTTGTGGAAAGAAAATTAGTTCAGTAAATAATGTAATAATAACAAATAATCATGGTTATTTTTACAAGTCAAATAACTAAATGAACCGTCAATACTATTTTCAAAATGGGGGAACAAATAATTCAGGACATCATAACCATACTGTCAAGGCCTCTTGCCATGACCATAAATAATCATTTTGTTAAGACCTTGTTCCATGACCATAGTTTGTCTCATGAGACCTACCGATGCACTGAGAGACTATAGCAGGCCCCACCTGACACTTAATATGTCATATGAATTTGTAATATGAATTTAGATAACCATAAAGGACACATATATTCATATTGAATCAAATATATGAAATTTAAATAACCTTCCTCGAACATTAACTTTAAACACTTACTATTCAGAGTTAATTGATGAATGATTTTTTGATAGAACATCCACAAAAAAATAATAAAATAAAATAAATTAAATATGGTAGATGAAATAATAAAATATTAATCCCAATAATACATAAGAATCAACAAGAGTTTTGAAATAGATGAAGATACTCTTTTAAAATCGTTGAGTAATTCTTGAGATAAATATTCTTTCACATTGAAAAGAAGAGTTATTTAAACAAAATATTTATATGGAACCAAAACTAAATAAAGAAAGTATTTCCTTAATAAAATGAGTGATTTTAGAAAGATAATGGTTGCTAAAAACATTTCATTGAGTTTCCATGATAATAGGTAAGAATTTGAGAAATTCCCTTGAATGAGGCTTGTATTTCAGAAATAATGTTGAAAGATCCTTTTAAAACGTGTAACTCCACAAAAAATAAAAAAGGATTCTGGTTGGTAAACATATTTATTTCACTAAAATAGAATTTATGAGGAGTAAATAATAGTATAAAAAAATTTCATTGAGGTAAGTTGACAATAAAAGTAACATGAATGATAATGGAGGTTCGGGAGGAAAACCCTTACCTTAAGCTCGAATACATTTCCCTCTAGAATTGAAGGTCATGGAATGTGAAATTAGACATATTAAAAACCTAATTCGAAACCTATTATAATTTTATTTTGTTCATAATAATTTTATTAGCTTCATTATGTCATTATTGATTACTTATAAGACTGAATTTTGTGGTTCTAGAGTGTTTGGTTTCTTGGTTTTCATAATCGGTTCACTTGTTTTAATGTAATGGAATTCATGAAAAATGGATATAAAAATCTAGAATTGAAATTAAATATTATTTATGAAAACCAATAATTGTTAATGGTCATTTATATCATTTGTTTACATGTAATGAGGAGGAATCATTAGATGAAATATTAATGACACCCACTTCAACTATTTTAGCAGTATTTAATTATTAGGAACTAGTTTGGTCCTATTATTTAATAATATGTACATATAATTTTACTTTATGATTAATTAGGATATAATACATATATTATATTATGGTTAAACTACCAATATAGATTCATGTATAGTAATGACAGATAAATTGATTAACAAAACTTCGTCGTCCACAAAGGTTCTAAAATGGAACCTCATGGACGTTGATTTCCTTTATAAAATGAAAGGGAGAGTGTTAGAATATTGATTATGGTTCTTCCATTAACATGATATAATTATTTTCTATAGATGATACTGCAGTTATAATGGTCATTTGGAAAGAGGAGGTTTGGCGAGGATAACAAAATAAGATAACTTTAATTGAAACTAAATGAAAGAGAAGGGTGTTTACCTCTTGAAATAACCTCATCCAGAACCTCCTTAATGAAAGGGTTGTGGTTTTTTGGCAAGAACAAGAGCTTACTAGACATGGGTAGTGACATGGGATGGTTATTTTGTCAGAAAACTGGGGATCTTAATGTCTTAGAAGAGTTAAGAGAAGTGGATGTGAGGAGGGGGGGTGTTTATAGTGGAGGAGAGGAGTGAATTTGAAATATTTTATTCATTATATTATTATTTCACTCAAAAAAACCAAAAGTGTAGTTTAATGTGAAACCAAATAGTTATAAAGTTATTTGAGTTCAAAAATGTGGCCTTAAATCACTTATGATGTTATAAATATTGTATTTCACTGATACTTTGTATATACGGTATTTTAACGTATTTCACTATTCATCAAATATCCATGAATCTTAAGAAAATTAAAAAAAAATCACCCTAAGAATTTTTCCTTGTCTAGAATTTAAAAATGAACTCTATTTTTTAAAAAAATATATAAATATTATGAATTTAATTTTTAAATAAAATCATAGTTTATTCAAAAAATAAAAATTTTAATGTTAAAATTGGTTTTATATAACATTGAAAATTTAATTATCATTCCATGTTTTATTATTTTAATCAAATAAAATAATAGTATTATTTAATATTCATAAGTTTCATATTATTATTCATAAGGGAATGTTAGTATTCACCAAAAATACAGTTGGTTTATCAGACTCTAAATGACTTACTAATGACAACTCTAGATGACTATTTTTAAAAATACAAAACATAGTTGAGGTAATGTTGTGTTTTATAGAAAGATTATTATTATTATTTGTTTTTTAAGTACTCAGTGTTTTGTGTGTTCAATATTTATTTTCAAGGATTTGGGATGTTTAATAAATTATATTTTTATTAAAATAATCATTCAAATGTAATTTTTTTATAAAAAACTTCATTTATATTCAAAGGGTTTTTAGTTTCATTTAAATTCAATTTGGTAACCAATGATTCCTAATATAAACATCTGTAAACCACATTGTCATAATTCATGTAACATTATTCATTCCATCTTTTATAACATATATGTGATAACTACCTTTTAAATATTAATAATTTATTATTTTTTGGTATATCTTAGTCTTGTGTGAAACAAATATTTCAAAGAAACTCATTGTTGTTTGTTGGGTACACTATCGAACATAGAATCCCTATTAAAGTAAAATTTATATTTAATTCACAAATATTAATAGATATGAATATGTCATATTCATTAATTACATGGGATGTTTCAAGTTCAAGGGAGATTGTGGGTTCTCAAAGATCAATTTGATATCAGGGTACCAATAATTGAGAGCTCAGACTTCTAATATACAGAGAAATTCATTAAATAGAAGGTATGCCCTTTATGAGTTTGTTTTAACTTCCTTTGGATTAAAAAATGTATTTTTTTTATAAATTTGATTAACTTGGTCTTTCATCCCTATCTGGATTTGTTTAGTGTCATGTTTATGGATGACATATTGGTTTACTCCATGAATCGAGACGATCATTACCAACATATTGACACCGTCTTGTGTACACAGAGAGTGAATCATCCATATTCCATGAAATTTAAGTGTCATTTTTGGATTTACTAGGAAAACATCTGGGGAACATCAACTTGGTGGAAATTGTGTCAGTTGACCCAGAAAATGTTTATGCAGTAGTTTCTTGGGAGAAATCCATTGATGTTTTCGATATACGAAGCTTTCGGGGGATAACTGCATATTATAGATTATTTATCCACGACCATTCTTGTTTGGTAGTGGCACATTATGGCTTGACCAACAAGGGGATAATGTCTGAGTGTAAAAATGCATGAAAGAATTATTTTTAGAAGTTGACAACCTATTTGATGATGAGAATAGTTCTGATTCTACAAGAGTCAAGTGTGGAGTACACTGTTTATTGTGATTCTTCTAAGAACAAAATCTATTATTTTCTAATTCAAGGGTATCAATTCATGGTATATGGGTCTCGATAGCTGATACCACATGAATTGAAAGACCCTATGCACAACCTCGATTTGACAGTAGTGTTTTATGCTCTTAAGAGTTGGTGAAACAACCCTTTGGGGGAAATGTTTAGAGTTTATATAGATCATATGATCTTGAAATATATCAAATCACATGGTGATTTCAATCATTGACAATATAATTGGGTAGATTTTATGCAGTCTTTTGATTATGAGATACCATATACCCCCAAGAGAGGAAATTGTGTTGTTGATTCCATGAGCATGAATACTCGTACTCAGATGGTTCATGAGACGAGTACAAAGTCAATGATGATGAATTTATTGGATGAAATGCATTTAGTGGTTTAGGAGAGTCAAGATCCGATGAATTTGGCATCTATTGCAGTGAAGAATACACTTTTGGGATAGATCAAGGATAGACAATATGAGGATCTGAAGTGTTTATCCTTGAGAGAAATCTTTAAAGGTTGGGAGACACCGTTGGACTGGAAGATAGATGAGTATGTGACCATATTAGTTAATAATTGACTTTTTATTCCTATTAGAATACCAAAGGGGCTCATGAAATAATTTAATTCCTCGAAGTGAGAATTACATCAAGGTATGATACATGTGTACACTGACCTATGATAATAGTTTACGTTGATGGGAATGAAAATAATGATAACAGAGTTTGTAGCAAGATGATTCACCTGTTAGTAGGTGAAGATTGATCATCAATAACATGGAGGTTTTCTATTTACATTTCCTATTCCATAATGAATGTGGGATGAAATGACAATTGATTTTATGGTGAGTATTCCAATGATTCTTATGAATAATGGTGATATTTGGGTTGCTGTGGATTTACATACGAAGGTAGTGAATTTATATCCAATAAGGGAAACCTTTATAGTAGATCCGTTGAGAGAATTATATGTCTGGGAGATAGCTCTTCTAAATAGGGTGACATAGACTATTTTTTCGGATCGTGATTCATGATTTACTTCAAAATTATGAAAGGGATTGCAGAAATCCCTTGGTAAACATGTTTCATTGTGTATAGACTTCCACCCATAGACAGATGGGTAGTGAGAGCATACTATATATGTTCTTAAGGATATGTTTTTGGTATGGGTGCTTAACTTAGGTGGATCATGGGATATACACATGACTTTATTAGAGTCCACATATAACATTATTTGTCATGAAATTATATAGATGGAACCATACGAGGCTCCTTATGGTAGTCCATGCATATCACCATTATGCTGGATGGAAGTATGTGAGTTAGAGTTGTTGGGACATAGTCTCATACATGAGACATTGGAGTACGTGAAATTGATTTGATAATGTATTTCTATGACTCGAAGTAGGAATAAGACATATACTGATAGATGAAGATGAACTCAAGAGTATACAAAGGGTGGTTATTTCTTCCTTCGGGTGTCACCTAGATAGGATCACAATGTGATATAAAGGTAGGTCATGTTGGATTCCTAGTTAGTTGGACCATTTGACGAAGACTAGAGAATTGTGATGGTGGTGTACCGACTGGATTTTCTAAAAAAAATACAACATTATGAATTATTTATTAAATGTGTCATGACTACAAAGGTATCAAATCTTCTCTTATCATGTGATCAACATAGAAGAGTTAATCCATGACATAGGTGAGTCCTTTGAGGAGCATCCAATACATCTGGTGGATCATACTGAGAAAGTTTTATAGGGAATTATTGTTCTGATTTTTCACATGTAATGGCAATAAGGATGTGTGCAATAGGATATGTTGGAAAGGGAATAAGATATGAGGGATCAATGGAAAAATTGTTTTGTCTTGTAATCTTCAAAAATCATGGAATTATATATTGAGGAAATGCTGTTATTTGGTGGGGATATTGTATGATCTATAACTTTTTGGGAGTTATCTCAGACTCACTGTTTGGTAAATTTTGTTATATTAAAGTACCATTGATGGAGTTATAACATTCGGTGTATTTGGATGAGTTTTTAGAAAAATATATGAAATTGGGGTTGTGCATTGTTAAAAAAATATTAGTGAAAACCCTATTCTCAATCCTTGGTAACTGTGCCACCTCAGAAAGTGAGGTTCACAAGGTTGGTGCACAGTTTATCTAACCATGTGCCCCTACATTGAAAACTATGTGTGCGGCTTCATTTCTCCCAAAAATTAGTTTTAAAATCCTTCAAACCCTCAAAAAACATCTTATTTGAACTTTTCATGGGACTAGATATTTTATAATGATTTTAGAGATTTTTAGAGGGGTTCAAAAGTCGTCTGACCTCCATTATTCATGATTCAAATCTCGAATCAAAGATACACACTTCTCCATATATGAGTATCACATCCTGATTCCAATTATGACCAGTCATCTCTCTTTCCTTGATCTTTTGGTGGAATTTATCCTCTGTTTCTTTAGATATAAATCCTTCTAGAGAAATACAAATATAAGATTGTAGATATGGCTCAAAATTGATTAGATCTTGATATCATAAATCATTATTTAGGGATTTAGATATGTAACTCAGATCATTGTCATTGTTCTCCTTAGATTTTTGGGATTTCTATTGAATGATCGTCCATCAATGAATTGAGATCAGTTATATAAAATATAATTCCCATAGTCTTGGATTATATGCGTGTATGAAAAATTGTAGAATTTCTATCATTCATTATCAATTGAATTCCAAAATTGGGGTAATTATGTAGACCAATTGATTTATCAAATCATTGTTGAATTAAATGACTAATTGAAGAATTGGTCCAGAGATTAAGGGTTAGTCCTATTGGAGAATTAATTTGGGGGAATTGATGAAGAGAGTTAGGGGTTATAATCTATATAACTAACTAGGTAATTATTTATGAGATATTTACATGGCTAGATTGAGATAATTAATCAGGAATTAATTACGTGACATTAAATTTTGATCTAGATAAATAATTGTAGAATTAATTTTGAAGAGTTTATATTTATAATGAGATAATTATTTCTGGAAAAATAATAATGGGATATGAATTATGTTATTAATTAATTAATTGATGGATTAATTGATTGTATTGGATTACATAATTAATTTGGGAGTTAATTAAGTACATTGATGTATTTGACTACATGTTGAATTAGTAATGGAATAGATGAGGATAATTAAATAAGAACTAATTATGTATGAAATAATTGGAACATAGTGATTATAAATTGTAAAGTTTACATGGAAACACGGTCATTGTACTTGTTAGTAAATAAAGGGAACATGGTCATTAAAATGAGATGTATAAATGGTAACCTAGTCATTTTACTTAGGAGTAAAATAATCAAAAAACATTCATTATATTTAGAAATAATAATGGTAACATTTTCAACTTACTTATGTATTTTTAATTGGTAATATTTATGATTTTGTGTGAATTGAATGTATCGTAATAAAGGCCCAATGAGATACGACCTCACATTAAAATACATCAAAATTCAGCATGAGTCAAATAGGGCACTAAGTTATCATATCACATTTGAATACTTCAAGCCTTGATACGAGTTGAAGTAGGTATTGACATATTATATTAACTAGGGAACACTTCTGGATCTGGAACGAGATCAAGCTAGTATAGAAGTATGGGTATCCCCAGGAACCTTAGATTCAATATAAATAAATAAATGATAAAAAATAATGTGATAACTATTTATTTATGAATCTTCTTTATTTCATTATATAATTTCATATACTATCATCTGAATTGACTAGTTTGTGACACCGTTTGTGGTGGCCTACCATGTTTTACTTTCACCCTATTTGGGTTACCTAATTGGTACCCAAGTATACATTACCTTTGTAGGATAGTTTCAAGGAAAGGGTCTTGTGTTGGATTTCTAATTGGGGATAGATCATGGATGAGGGAACCATATGTGGTTCAGGACCCTCTTGTGAGCTGTTATTGTATTTATTTTCAATTGTGTTTTTAGGCACTTGATAATTATAATTCCATAACATATTTCCCTTTTTTGTAGAATATTATATTTGTTGTTTTGGTAACTTTGAAATTGATAATGTTATGGTTATATATGATTCCACAATTTTTTTATCTATTTATACTATTTATTTGATATAATAAAAGAAGGTATAGTATCCACCCTACAGAAATACCAGACCCTCGCTACATTTCAATAGCCTCTAGCGTACACAATGGTGCACATGAGGTCATGTGGCCAATCGGCACAGGGCACCATCATGTGGATCCTGGGTCAGGACGTCATATATACTTTGGGATTTACATCATCATGGTATAATAATAATTGATGTAGGTGGATAATGATGTAAAATAATGATGAATGTTGAAGAACATTATATATTCTTCATGAATCCATATTAGGTTCTCACTATACCATTCTGAGGTTATCCTTATTATGAAAAAATGGATTATAGAAATAAGGGAGGGAAGTTTCTATGTTATTTGAGTAGGTATTATCCAAAACAAAGTGTCTTTAATGTCCAATGAAGGGGGGGATAAAGGGTAGCCTTCTATAATGGGTCGGGGGCAAGGAGACACTTTTTAATTTTAAAATGAATTGAGTGATCCAACATTTTTCATATTTTAAAAGGCTCAAGAAAGGACCATTATCAAACAATAGAGGTTGAGAGGCTGGAATATTTTCATAATATTGATTTATGAAAACTGTATAGCCCATTTTTACCCTTCTCATATTTGTTCAACCCCTTGTATAGCAATTATTCACATAACCATAGAAATTAATTTCAACTACATTCACTATTAATATTGTTAAAAATATTATAATAAAAGTATTAAAAATAATAAATTATAATAATTCCAAATATTTAAACCATTTTTTTAAAATAATATTCACAAAATTTTAAAATTAATCCCATTGAACTGATGAGAAAACAACTTTTTAATATGAAAATGATCAATTGATTATAATTATTTTAAATATAAATTCTATATTAAATTGATTCCAATGAACTAAATTGGATTAAATAATATAAAATTTTACAATTTTTACGTTTTAACCAATTAAATTTATTTTTTAACCTTATGTTTTCTTCAAAAGAAAAGTTACTTTTCAATAAAAAATCATCATTTTTCATTTTACATTGAAAAACGAAACATCATAGAAAAATACCACAAAAAATAACCTAATATAATTTCATTAATATGATTCGAAAAATGATGTTTAGGTATTATTTTAAATTTTCTAAGATTATTAAAAATCAAATCATAATATATGTTTTCCAAGCACGACTAAAGCATCTTTTATCAATATAGGTTTTTTCCAAAAGAAATTCTTTTTTTAACAATTAATATAATTATTTAACATCTTTAAATAACCAATAAAAGTGTGAAATTTTTTTCAAAATTTAGTTTATCCTATTAAAATTGTCCATTCCATTGGATATGCGATAACAATCATAAAAAATAATAATATTGATAGTATATCATTGCTTTGTAAAACTCACCCATGAGTGTAACTCATGCTATTAAAGAAATTATGTGTTGTGTGTAACACAAGTTAAATTTTATATATCACACAATGTATGATTTAAAATGTAACTAATTTATTAGAAATATTAAATATATCTTATTTTTTGGATTTAATATTCTTTTCTATGTTTGTATTTGTCTATCGTACATGCTATTGAAAATGATGTTCATATTTTAAAATTGTAGGTTTTTAAATTCCAATGAAATTAAAAAAATCACATAATTTAAATTTAAATTTGATCATGGTTATCATGGGTCTGAAATTAACAAATTAAATTGTTTAAAAATCCAAATCATATAAAAATAATGAAATACACCCCTATAAAAAGAGAAAATAGAAGTAAAAAAGTTCATGTGGAATAAAACATATCTTGGTTTATATATTAGAGAATATTGGTGGAAAATGAAGATATGGGAATGGATTGTAATGCCCTGACCCCAGTTACCCAGATTCGGTGCAATATTACATAACATTGGCATGATAAAAAGAATAATTTCCTGAAAGACCGATCAGTTTAGTATCGTTGGAAGTGCTAGATACATACAAAAGTTTTACATTACATCATGAAATAAAAACATCAACAACATTTTTTCCCCTTTTGAACAAACTTATATCCTTATCCTATCCCTATATGTCAACCATAAAATACTTCTTCAATTCCTAGGAATAATAAAACATAGAAATGAGGGAGCTCATATGCTTAGTAAGGATAACAATATAGATGAAACTTTAATAAATAAGTCTAAACATTTAAGGTAATGTATAAGACTAAAACAAAATCCTTTTAAACATAAACTTCAGAAAAATATGGAAAATATAATATAAAATAATTCCATTTATATATTCACATTGATATTCTACTAGTCTAATAATAACATTCAATATCAATAGCCTCTTTGATTATGTTGGAATTCATAATGGTAGTCTTCATAACCATGTAGTCAAGGCCCTGTTCCAAGACTAAAAATATGATTTTTTCAAGGCCTTGTTCCAAGACCCTAGTTGGTCTCATGAGACCTACTGATGCATCGATGATATATAGAGGTATCTACCCATTACTTATAAGTCCAATTCATTCCTCATATGAAATGGTATAAACATAACTTAAACATTCGTATTATAACTAGCATACGAAATGTCAATAATTTATCCATAAACCATGAATTGTGTAAAAATATCACATCTATAGTCAGGAATATAAAAAAATAAATATAATATGAATGATTTGTTTCATAATAAATTAACTTCAAACCAAATCAAAATCAATCAAAGGATGTTGTCATAGATGAAGTCAAAACATTTTGAGAGATATATCTCTTTCTATTTTGAAATCATTTAGAAGACATGTAATTATAAAATAAAACATTTTTCTTGAAAATATTCTTAAAATCTTGTTAAGGAAGCTTAGAAGGTGTTATAATGGTAGAAAATAGCTGCACCCGTTGTATATGTTGAAAAATCATTCTTTTCTTAATATTGTAGAAAAGGACGTAAAGGACCTTGTTCGAAAAACAATAGAAAGATTCCTTTATAAATTTTTCAAAAATAAAAAACAAGGGTATAGATGACATTAACCTATGGTTTAAGAAATATTAAATTTTTTTGAAATATATTTGTAAGAATCACGGATGTCGATGATTAAGAGGTCCTAGTAGATACTCTCGTATAAAAAACCTCGGATAATGAAGAGATTGTGAAATTAATCCTTACCATGTACTTCTCCTTGGTTGAGGGTACATTAAACTAATTTATAATAGTTATATTATTGTTATAAAAATATTGATGAACAATATACATAAATATGATATCATATATGATCCTCTAATATTGCTTTGTTAATAATATTTGAGTAGTTTCATCATTTCAGTTGTTAACTTATTCATTTTTCTTTTATATGATTGGTTACATAAGCCGTGTATGTTATGGATAGGATGTATTTGATTCATAAAAAAAATTATATTTGGTTCATAAACATTCTTTTCAGTCATATAATTAATATTATTCTTGAATGATTATGATGGTGGAATGAATCTCATCGCGTTTGTGGAGACGATAATCTGTACGTACGTACGAGCGACAATATCATTATATTGATGGTGAAATTGTATGTAATTGGATGTTATATCATATATACAGATTCATTAACATGTTATATTTATTATTTAAATCATTTATACTAGTTATTATACCCATCCAAAATAATGAAGTGTTTAAATAACAAACTACACCATGACGTGGAGATGTTAAGCCGTACGTACGCATGTATGGTGACATTTTCATTTATAGGATTAGTAGAATAAAGAATATGGTTGTATCATATTTATAATAACATCACAGTATGTAAAAGGTACTGGAGTTTTTATTTTTCTATGGAATCAATGAAAGAGTAAGTGGAAGAATAAATGATCTTGAAAAAGGATGGTGAAATTGTTACATATTCTTTGGGTATTTTCTTTTTGAGTTGATCAAAAGGGCTCCATAGGTTGGCTTTCTAATCCATGTAAGGACCCTAGGTTGATGTGAGGGATGTTTGCAGGATATTGGTTCAGGGTTGGGCCGAGAAAAATGTCTTTGGAGGTGTGAAATTAAGAGAAGGGGAAGTATCCTTTTATAAGAGAGGTGAGGGTCACTTTAGAAAAATCTTGAAATATAATTTTATAATAAAATAAGTTTCAGTTTATAATGGATCCAATGTGATTTTTAGAGGCTATGGTGGGGATGTTCGAAAAACTCTCAACCAATAGGTTTTATATAGTTTTAGGTTTCCATAATAACCTTATCATTTAGATTTAACTTTTAGTTAAATAGTTTTACATTTATCATGTCTCTTTGTATTTTTATATTATATGGTCAATAAATATACTATAACAACCAAAAAGAACCCAAATTGGTTCATTATCTATATATATAAACTTATCTAAGACTTTTGTGTTAACATTAAATTTTTAGGAATATTATTTCAATTCATAATATAATATCTATTTTGAAAACACAATTAAGTGAATTTTTAAACTATTTAGTGTTTCGTTTTTGTGAAAATAATAACAGCATGATTACTTTGAATAAAAATTATTTAATCAACCATAACATTTCATATTAACTTATAAAATTAGTCGAATTCATCAAAAGTCTCATGTTATGTTTATTGGGATATTTATAATATATAATATTTTAGTCATTCATTAGTATCGTAATAACTACATCATCATTATGTCATAAATTAATTAAATTATTTAACATCTAAAAATTTAAAATAAAATACCTCTATGTAAAAAATATTTTTATCTTTCTAATGAAAATTTATATTTGAATTTATATTGTGTGAAACCCTATCTTAAAAATGGTTTAATTAATAAACAATGAATTTAACTCTTTAAACTATTGTTTAAATAAAATAATGATAAATGTCCAAATCTAATCCAGGTGGACCAAAGGGGATCATATTTTATTCCTAATGTTGTTTTTGGTTGAATTAAACATATCTAATAGAAAAAGGACACGTGTTAGGGTAATTATGATATCATTTTTACCCTTAATTACCATATTTACTTTTAACCGTGGTAAATAAAAGTAAAAAGTTACTATTCACCAAAAATTATTATAATATTATTGAACCACATTTGACATACTGATATCAATTGTTTCTCTCAGAAGTTTGATATTTCACTCACATAAGCGGTAGAAGGTGGGTAAAAGAAGGTAAATAGTTCAATAAAATTATATATATATATATATATTTATTATATAATGACTGCAATGAATTACATTGAAAATATATAGGAATAATGTATCTTTTTTGACATAAAATAAATTAAAATTAAATAAATAATTACTTAAATAAAAATTTAGTTTTAAAAAATAATGCAGTGTTTTCACTGTTTATCAAAAATTGATTTTTCAGAAAAATACCAAAAATTCCCCCTAAGAAAATTTTGATATTATGAATCCAAAAATTATGTCCATTTTGAAAATTATAATTTATAAATTATCAAAAAGTGTATATTACTATTCATAACAACTTGTTTCATTGGTCGTGGTGTGTAAAAATTCCATGCTTCGTACAACACAAGAAAAAACATTATTCAAAGGGAAACATATCCTGGAAGCTTGAGGTGTTACATTGTCCCCTCCTCAAAATAATTTTTTTACTCTAAATTTCATGAATATTCCTGCATAAAATGATTTTGGTGGTTCTTCGTCATATGTTCCTCGGGTTCCCACATTTCCTCTTCCATTTTATGGTTTATTCATATAACTTTTACCAGACGAGTCATCCAGTTTCTCAGCACTGGTTCTCTTGTATCAAGAATTTTGACAGGCTCTTCACAATAATACAAATCAGGTTATAGTTAAATTTCCTCATAGGTGTGTAGATGCATTGGATCAGACATGTATTTTCTCAATAGTGATATGTGGAACACATCCGGAACTATGGAGAGACTTGGAGTCATTTCCAAATGATAAGTTACAACTCCAATTAATTCTATAATTTTAAAATGTTTGATGTACCTGGGACTCAATTTACCCTTCTCACTGAATCGTATAACACCCTTCCCTAGAGATACCTTGAAAAAAACTTGGTCTCTTACTTGAAATTACAAATCCTTCCTTCATTTATCAGAATATCTATTTTTCCTACTTTGGGCTACTTTGATGTGGGTTTGGACAATCTTCACGTTATCTATTATTTCCTCAACATGTACCGGGCCTAAAAGTTTTCTTTCAACAACATCATCCCAACAAGTTAGTGTATGACATCTCTTTCCATGTAATGCTTCATATGTTTCCATCATAATACTTTAATGTAATATATTATTATAGGAAAATTCAACTAGAGTTAAATATTGATCCCACATACCCTGAAAGTCAAGTAAGCTAAATCTGAACATGTCTTCTAAGGTTTGAATAGTCCATTCTGATTGTCCATAAGTATGATGGTTTTAGGAAGTGATTCAACGAAGTTTAATATCCAGGGATTTCTGAAGACTTTTCCAGAATCTTGATGTAATAATGGGATCATGATCAGAAACTATCGATAGGGGTCCTCCACGAAGTCTTAAAACATCATTAATATATAGTCTTGATAATCGTTCAAGTGGTAAATCTTCTTTTATAGAATGAAAATCTACTGACATAGTAAGACGATAAATAACGACCAATATTACATAATTTCATCTAGGATTCTTTGGTAGTCCCTTGACAAAGTCCATCATAATATCATCACATTTCCACTCAGGTATGGGAAGTGGTTGCATGACTCCTCTAGGATATTGTCTTCCGGAGTTCACTTATTGGAAAACCATACATCTTGAAACAAAAACAACAATATCTCTCTTCATTTTGTTCCATCAAAAATGTTCATTCAAATCTATATACATCTTAGTGATACCAAGGTGTATAGAGAAATTGGAGCTATGATAATCTTCCATAAATTCCTTTTTTTTGATCAGGAATATTGGGAACATAATGTCTCCTCCCAAATTTTAAGATCCCATATTCATATATAAAGTCAACCAATCTATTATCATTCATAGAATTGATATTCTATTAATATTCCTAACCATCTGTCTGAGAACTTTTTATCCAATTTATTAAATATGGTTTTGCAACCATTTGAAAAAGCATTGGTGTTTCAACATCCATGGTTATTCCCATATCCAACTTTACTAGATACATGTATATAGGATCCTTTTCAACTCTCATCATGTTCAAAACTCCATGATCCTTTCTGCACAAAGCATCTTCCACCTTATTTTTTATCCCTGGGTGGTAGTGTACAGTTCAATAATAATCATTGAGTAATTCAATCCATCTCCATTACCTTTTGTTGCATACTTTTTGTGAGAAAATATACTTCAATCTCTTGTGATCAGTATAAATCTCACATTTTTCAGCATAAGGATAATGTCTCCATATTTTTAGAATGATTATAGATACTAAATAAAGATCATGAGTGGGATAGTTTTCTTCATTAATTTTTAGCTGTCGTTATGCATAGTCAATAAATCTATCATTCTGCATAAGAACACAACCATGTCCTTTCTTTCAAGCATCACTATAAATAACAAACCATCATTCCACAATTGTAGAGTCAAGATAGAATAATTAACTAATTTTCTCATTAGATCATTAAAAAAATATTCACACTATTTTGTCCAAATAAATTTAACCCTTTTTTGTGTGATCTTGGTTAATGGGTTAGCCAATCAGTCAAAATTCTGGACGAAACGTCGATAATAACTTGCTAAACAAATAAAACTGTGTACCTCAGTTATACTCTCCAGTGCTGGCCATTCATGGATTTCCTTGTTCTTTGAAGGATCAATAGAGATTCCTTCTTTAGAGACACTATTGCCAAGAAAAGAAATCTCTTGAAACTAGAATTCATACTTTCTAAACATCCCTTATAATTCATTTCTTATAAGGGTTTTAATTACAGGGCACAAGTGATTTTCATGATCTTTGTATCTTTTTGTGTATACCAAGATATCATCAATAAATATCAATACAAAGTCATCATGATATTCTTTGAAAAATCTGTTCATTAAATTCATGAAGATAGAGGGTGCATTAGTCAATCCAAAAGGCATTACTGTAAACACGTAATGCCCATACCTGGTTCGAAATGCTATTTTTGGAATGCCGTAATTCTTCACACACAACCGATGATATCTAGATCGAAGGTCAATCTTTGAAAAATATTGATCTCCATGAAGTTGGTCGAATAAATCATCAATTTGAGGTATGGGATACTTGTTCTTTATTGTTATATCATTGATACCCATGTAGTCAATGCAAAAACTCATTGACCTGTCTTTCTTCTTTACTAAAAGTACATGGGCACCCCATGGAGAAACACTAGAGAGAATAAATCCCTTTTTACTAAATTCCTCTTATTTTTTATTTAGTTCAACTAATTCTAAAGTGGCCATTCTATAAGCATTCATTGATATGGGAATTGAACCAACAATTAAATCAATGGAAAACAAAATTTATCACTCTCTATGATGTCCATGTAAATCCTCTAGAAACACATCAACATATTTTTTCACAATAGGTACATCCTCTCTTGGAACATTATTCTCCTCACCCATTGTTATTTAATTCTCTTCCTCCAAAATAATTGAATTTAGTAAGGCTACTGGGGGTGGATCTGGATAATAATCAAGTGGTGACGTTTCTTCTCTTAAGATAAGGTACTCTTTATCATCATCGATAATGGTAACCTCCTTATTCTTGCAAAAACATTTCGCATCATGGTGTGAAAGACAAACCATTTCGAGGATTATATCAAATTATACCATGGGTATGACGATGAGATCAACATATAAAAGACATTTATATTACTTAATAGGAATTGATTCACAAAACATTATTGTGATGATACTTCCTTTATGTGTTTTGACTGACAACTCTATTGTTAAGACAAATTAAAAATATCTAATTTTCATAGAAAACTAGGAAGATATGAAACAATTTGATGTTCCCAAATAAAATAAATCAGTGGATAATCTTGAGGAAACAATTAATTTACCATCCACCATGTATTTTAGAGCTTCAAACTCAGAATTAGTTATTGCATATACTTGGCCTTGATCCCTTGTCCTTTTCTGAGGTAATATCCTTGGGTTTTTAGGACATTCAATTTTCATAATTCCCATTTTCTCTAAAATTGTTGTCTTCAACATTGAAAAACTCTTTCTTCCCCTTTCATTCATGAGCATTGTGGCATTTTTCACCACACTTTTAACAGACTCACATTCCCTTTAGAAAAGTACTGGGGTGTTTCTTCCCATATTTACCATAGGATTGATATTCTAATTTTCCCTTCGTCTCCTTTTTTCCATTTAAATAGTGTTCAACATATTTCTTTTTCTCTTGATTTTCTTTAAAGTCATAAGACTTAGAGAATTCTTATTCTGTCTTGATATCGCATGAGACAATATCTTTGTATGATGATAAGGATTGTGAGAAAATTATCTATTGAGAAATGGTTTTAACCCATCAAAGAATCAATAAATATTACTCCTTGGATTACATATATAATCTTCTTCATGCCTTTATAGCCTTGTAATGTTTTCCTCATACTTTTTGATATTTTCATCCTCCTTCCGCCTCAAACATAGAAATTGTCTTTCTATATCATCTCGATGGTGCCGGTGAAAGTTTTTTTCTATGAAAATCTCTTTAAATTAACTCTATTCCATTATTTATACTTCCAAATATTCATTTGTTTTTTGGATTAAGGACCACCATTGATATGCATCTCCTTTGAGGCGATAAACTGTCATAATAAATTTTTCCCTTTCTCTACTCCCCAAACCATAAAATATTTTATCTAAGGAACTTATCCTTCGATTAGATACTAATGGATTTTTAATCCCATTGAATTTTGGTGGTTTTTTCCTCATGAAGAGGTCTAACATTGATCCTCTATGTTGTAGATTAGGGAGCTTCCTACGTGTAAGATTATTATTAATATCTAGGGTGAGTTTTCCTAGTATGGTGATAAGTTGATCAGCACCAGTTGCATCACTAGTTCCACTATAATTATCTTGAGTAGGAGCAAAATCCCTAGGCAGATTATGTTTGTTGAAATAGTTTCCATTAATTTAAATAGGTGCCAATTTCTAAAAAATTACCTACACTCTATTAGTTTATGTATCACAATACAAAATTCCAAACTTGGAAAACACTTAACATAAATTGAAAAGTTATTGGATATAATCCTTAATCATCAATATTTTATATTTGAGGATGTATATACTCATAAACCCTTTATAATGGTTTGTAAATAAAATGAGAATAATTATAAGCATATATTCCGGGAGGGTCGTAACCAAGAGTCCAGTAAGGCCCGGCGTCGTGTACCAGTTCCCATTTGAGTCTATCTCAAAGCGGTGTTATCGGGTTTTATCCCAAGGTACATCTATGTAACGCCCCGACCCCAGTTACCCAGAGTCGGTGCATTAATTACATAACATTGGCATGATCACAAGAAAGATCAAATCCCGAAAGACCGATTGGTTTAGTAGCCTCGGAAACAGTAGATATAATCATAAAGTTTTATATTACATTTCAAAGTGAAAAACTAATACAACAGAAAAGTCTTCATATCCACACTATTAACCCCTCATAATATCCCTGCAAGTCATTCATAATTTACTTCTTCACTACCTGGGAAAAATAAAACATAGGAAAGGGGTGAGCTCAAATGCCCAGTAAGGATAACAATATAGCGGAACATTCAAAATAAGTGTAAACATTTAAGGCAATGAATTACTAAAACAAAAGCCTTTTAAAATTGAACTTCAACATAGTATGGCAAAAGTAAAATGAAATAATGCCATTTACTTGTTCACATGGATATTCTACTAATCGAATAATCACATGCAATATCAATAACCACTTTCATAATTATGGAATGCATAATGCCAGACTATCATAACCACATAGCCAAGGCCTCGTGCCAAGACTACAAATAAGATTTTGTCAAGGCCTTGTGCCAAGACAGTAGTTTGTCTCATGAGACCTACCGATGCATCGAGGAGCTATAGCGGGCTCCACCCGTCACTTAATAAGTCCAATGCATTCCCATATGAAAAAGGTTTAAACATAACATAAACATTCGTATTAAAACTAGCATACGAAATGTCAATAATTTCACCATAAACTATGAAGGGTATAAAAATAGTACATCCACAGTCAAACATATCAAAAAACCTTCAATACAATATAAAAGTTTTGTATCATAATAAATCAACTTCAAATAATCTTAAAATCCATCAAAGGATGTTGACATAGATGAAATCAAAATTCTTTTTAAAGAAATATATCCTTTAATTTTGAAATCATTTAAGATCCATATAAAATAAGACATTTTCTTTGAAAATATTCTTATAAGCTTGTAAGGAAAGCTTCGATGATTTATAACGGCAGAAAATAACCGCACCTGCCGTATAAGTTAAAAAAAACATTCTTACCTCAATTTTGTCGAAAAGGTTAAAAAGGACCTTGTTTTGAAAACGACAGAAAGATTCCTTTATAAACCTCTTATAAAAATTCAAACAAGGGTATAAATGACTTTAACCCATATTCTTGTAAATAGTAAAAATATTTTGAAATACATTTTTAAGAAACATGGATGTGGATGATAAAGAGATCCCAGTAGATTATTACGTATAAACAACCTCGAATAATGAAGAGATTGTGAAATAACCCTTACCTTGTACTTTTCCTTTGTTGGGGTAGGTTAAACTCCTGTATAATGGTGAAATAATTGTTATTAAATTATACAAGAATCATATACATTAATATGATATCATATATGATCTTTTAATATTGGTATCTTAGTATTATCGTTGTTTTGCGTGTTAACTTACTTGTTTTCTTTCATATGTTTTGTTATGTAAGACATGTTTGTAAAGGATAGGTTTTATATTATTCATATCCAGAATGATATCAAGTCCTTAAACATCATTTTTAAATCATCAAATGATAATTATACTTTAATGGTTACGATGGAGAATGAATCTCATCGCGTTCGTGGAGACGGTAGTCCGTACGTACGCACGAGCGACAATATCATTCTTTTGATATTAAAATAATATATAAATGGATGTTATATCATATATACAGAATCATTAACATGTTATATTTATTATTTACATGAGTTACACATCATTATTATACCCATCCAAATAATAATATATTGAATAACAATTACACCACGACGTGGAGACGGTAAGCCGTACGTACGCACGTATGGTGACATGTTATTCAAAGGGTGGATAGAATACTGAATATGGTTGTACCATATTTATAATAACATCACAGTATATGTAAGATACTGGAGTTATTATTTTAGAATGGTAAGAACAAAGAAAGAGGAAGTGGATGAAGAAAGGAACTTAGAAAAGGGTGGTGAAATCATTACCTCTTCTTCGGGTTCTTCCTTTTGATTTGATCAAAAGGGCTCCTTAGGTTGGCTTTCTGATCAAACTAAGGCCTCTAGGTTGTATTGAGGGATGTTGGGAGAGTATTTGGGCAGAGTTTGGCCGAACCAAAAGGCTTTAGAGGTGTGAAGAAATGATAAGGAGGAGTGCCCTTTTATAAGAGGGGTGAGGGGCACCTTTGGAAAAGCTAGAAATATTAATTTATAATAAATTCATAATCGGTTTACAATGGCTCCAAAGTTGAATATTCAAAGTATAAGGTGGGGATGGGTCGAAAACAACTCAACCAATAGAATTTAGACAGGTTTGGGTACTTATATTAACCTTATCTTTAAGTATTAACTCTAAGTTAATTAGTTTCACTTTTACAATGTCTCTTTGTATTTTTATATAATATGGTTAATAAACTTACTATATACATCCAAGCGACCCCCAAGTGGTCCATTAATGAGGAACCTATCATAATATAAGTCTCTTGGCCGATCCATAGATTTTTAGGAATTTAATATCAATTAATAATATAATATTTGTTTTAAGAACTCTTTTATGCCAATTTTGACACTATTCAATAGTTGATTTTTGTGAAACTCCTAACAGATTTATTACTTCGAAAAAAGTCAATTAAATCAATCCTAATATATCATATTATCATAAAAAATTAGTTTAATTCATTAAAAGTTTCATATTATAATTATTTGTGTATTTATAAGATCAATTATTTTAATTTTTCACTATTTTAGTAATTACTGCATCATCATTGTGTCATAAATAAAATAAATTAGTTAATGTCTAAAAATTATAAATAAAATATCATTATGTAGTAAATCGTTTTAGCTTTCTAATGAATATTTATAATAGAAAATCCAACATGTATAACACTATGTAAAAATTGTTCTTCTAAAAGACGTAAGCTTATGCCATTTTTTTTTATTTTAACTTTATTAATATAATGTGTCATTATCACTTACAAGTGGATCCATGGGGTCCCAAAATAGACCCAAAGATGCCCATGGTCGACCATGTATCAACCAAAAGGGTTAAGACACGTTTTAGGGTAATTTAGTATTATTATAATATTATTTTTTAACCCTTATTTACCGGATTTACCCTTAACCATGGTAAATAAAATATTTACCGCAGTAATTATTCAAAATGTCTAAAAATAAAAGTTGCCTATTTACACAATTTGAATATCCTGATTCCAAATATGGAATCCATTTTTCTAAATTCAAAACACAGAAGTGGCAGAAATTAATTTAAAATTAATTCCCGCTGTCAAAACAAAAAGCGTGTTTTTAAGAGATAATAACTATCAAAAGATTGACACTTGTTTATGTTCGGTTTAATTGTAAAATTATGTCCAATGGCCAACATTATATTAAATGGTAAAAATATATTCTAAATATACTTTAAAACCACTCAAATTCATAATTTATCACTATTAATTATTTTGATTAAAAAAGTTGTTTTTAATTAAAATTTAGTAATTTTCACTATTCATCAAAATATAAAAGTTATCCGAAAAGTACCAAAATTTCACCCTAGGATAATTTCGATATTCCGAATCCAAAAATGAAGTCTATTTTGAAATATAAAATATATATGATTTCAAAAAGTAGGTATTACTATTCACAACGGCTAGTTTAATTAGTTGTGGTGTGTGTTAGAACTAGAGGTTGCGTACAACACACGCTATCGCATTATTCGAAGGGAAACGTACCGTAGAAGCTTGGGGTGTTACATTCTCCCCTCCTTCAAATAATTGCGTCCTCGCAATTTCTAGGGTATTACTGCATAAAAAGACTCGGGTGGTTCTTCATCATAAGTTCCTCGGGTTCCCACGTTGCCTCTTCCATCTTATGATTTCTCCACAAAACTTTTACCAAACGCGTCGTCCGGTTTCTCAGCACTTGTTCTCTTGTATCAAGAATCCTGACGGGCTCTTCGCAATAAGACAGATCGGGTTCCAGTTCTAATTCCTCATAGGTGAGTACATGCGTTGGGTCAGGCATGTATTTTCTCAACAGAGATACGTGGAACACATCGTGAACTTTGGAGAGACTTGGCGGCATTGCCAATCGATAAGCTACAGCCCCAATTCGTTCTAGAATTTCGAAAGGTCCGATGTACCTGGGACTCAATTTACCTTTCTTACCAAAACGTATGACTCCCTTCCATGGAGATACCTTCAGGAAAACATGATCACCGACTTGGAATTCCAAATCCTTCCTTCGATTATCGGCATAGCTCTTCTGCCTACTTTGAGCTGCTTTGATGTGATTTTGGATTACCTTCACCTTTTCCACCGTTTCCTCCACCAGTTCTGGGCCTACAAGTTTTCTTTCACCAACGTCATCCCAACAGGTTGGTGTACGACATCTCTTTCCATATAACGCTTCATATGGTGCCATCTGGATACTCGAATGGAAGCTATTGTTATAGGAAAATTCTACCAGTGGTAAATATTGATCCCACATACCCTGAAAATCAAGTGAGCAAGATCTCAACATGTCTTTGAAGGTCTGAATAGTCCGTTCTGATTGTCCATCTGTCTGAGGGTGATAAGCAGTGCTCAAATGAAGGTCAGTATCCAGGGATTTCTGAAGACTTTTCCAAAATCATGAAGTAAAACGGGGATCACGATCAGAAACAATTGATAAGGGTACTCCATGAAGTCTCACAACTTCATTAATATATAGTCTTGCTAGACGTTCCAGGGGTAGATCTTCTCTTATAGCAAGAAAATGTGCTGACTTGGTAAGACGATCAACAATAACCCATATTGCATCATTCCTTCTAGGAGTCTTTGGTAGCCCCATGACAAAGTCCATCGTAATATTGTCCCATTTCCACTCCGGTATGGGAAGAGGTTGCATGACTCCTCCAGGCTGTTGCCTTCCAGCTTTCACTTGTTGACAAACCATACATCTTGACACAAAATCAGCAATCTCCCTCTTCATGTTGTCCCACCAAAAATGTTCCTTCAAATCTCTATACATTTTGGTGCTCCCAGGGTGTATAGAGAAATTGGAACTATGAGCATCATCCAGCAATTCCCTTTTTAGATCAGGTAAATCGGGAACACAAAGTCTCTTCCCGAATTTCAAAATTCCATCTTCATACACAATGTCTCTTAATCTCCCATCACTCACAGCTTTAATCTTCTTTTGGAATTCTTCATCATCTTCCTTCGTATTTCGAATCAATGACCACCATTGATCAGCATCTCCAGTGAGGCGATAAACTGCCATGATAACTTTTTCCCTTTCACTGCTCCCCAAAGCCTGAAATATTTTCTCTAGGGAATTTATCCATTGCTCAGCTACAAAGGGATTTGTACTCCCATTGAACGTTGGTGGTTGTTGCCTCATGAATCGATCTAACATTGATCCTCCACGCTGCGGATCAGGGTGCTCCATACAGGTAAGGTTATTATTCATAACCTGAGTAAGTTGTCCCAGTATGGTGATTAGCTGATCGGCACCAGTTGCATCAACAACCCCACTATAATTATCTTGAGCAGGAGGGCAATCCCTACATGGAGTGCGTGCATTGATACGGTTTCCATTTCTTCCACTAGGCGCCATTTCCAAATAATGGCATAAACTAGATCAGTTTATGAATCAAAATACATAATCCCATACTTATAAAACACTTAACATAAATTGAACTATTTATGGATATAATCCATAATCATAAAAATGTTTTTCTTTGAGGAAGTATATACTCATAAACCCTTCATAATGATTTGTAAAGAAAGTGAGAGTTATCCTAAGCATATCCCCCGGGAGTGTCGTAACCAATAGTGCAGCAAGGCCCGTTGTCGTGCACCAGTTCCCGTTCGAGTCTAGGTCAAAGCGGTGTTTTCGGGTTTTACCCCTAGGTACATCTGTGCCAGAGCCGCCTCTACCTGCTCGTATCCAGACAGGGATGTATTGCTCGGAAAACTCACAAAATCTCTACAATACCAAAATTCTAGGAAGTTCTTCTATACTAATCCTCAAAGTTCATCTTAGGTCTACGTGCTCTAATCAGAGTTTATCTAAATCTAGCTTCCAAGGTTTGTACTAAACTTCCTCTGATACCAACTGTAACGCCCCGACCCCAGTTACCCAGAGTCGGTGCATTAATTACATAACATTGGCATGATCACAAGAAAGATCAAATCCCGAAAGACCGATTGGTTTAGTAGCCTTGGAAACACTAGATATAATCATAAAGTTTTATAATACATTTCAAAGTGAAAAACTACTACAACAGAAAAGTCTTCATATCCACACTATTAACCCCTCATAATATCCCTGCAAGTCATTCATAATTTACTTCTTCACTACCTGGGAAAAATAAAACATAGAAAAGGGGTGAGCTCAAATGCCCAGTAAGGATAACAATATAGCGGAACATTCAAAATAAGTGTAAACATTTAAGGCA
The DNA here is from genome assembly GCA_963277665.1 of Viscum album. NCBI lineage: Eukaryota > Viridiplantae > Streptophyta > Magnoliopsida > Santalales > Viscaceae > Viscum > Viscum album. The sequence continues at coordinate 1,487,109,294 of OY728128.1, forward strand.
ATGAATTACTAAAAAAAAGCCTTTTAAAATTGAACTTCAACATAGTATGGCAAAAGTAAAATGAAATAATGCCATTTACTTGTTCACATGGATATTCTACTAATCGAATAATCACATGCAATATCAATAACCACTTTCATAATTATGGAATGCATAATGCCAGACTATCATAACCACATAGCCAAGGCCTCGTGCCAAGACTACAAATAAGATTTTGTCAAGGCCTTGTGCCAAGACACTTGTTTGTCTCACGAGACCTACCGATGCATCGAGGAGCTATAGCGGGCTCCACCCGTCACTTAATAAGTCCAATGCATTCCCATATGAAAAAGGTTTAAACATAACATAAACATTCGTATTAAAACTAGCATACGAAATGTCAATAATTTCACCATAAACTATGAATGGTATAAAAATAGCACATCCACAGTCAAACATATCACAAAACCTTCAATACAATATAAAAGTTTTGTATCATAATAAATCAACTTCAAATAATCTTAAAATCCATCAAAGGATGTTGACATAGATGAAATCAAAATTCTTTTTAAAGAAATATCTCCTTTAATTTTGAAATCATTTAAGATCCATATAAAATAAGACATTTTCTTTGAAAATATTCTTATAATCTTGTAAGGAAAGCTTCGATGATTTATAACGGCGGAAAATAACCGCACCTGCCGTATAAGTTAAAAAAAACATTCTTACCTCAATTTTGTCGAAAAGGTTAAAAAGGACCTTGTTTTGAAAACGACAGAAAGATTCCTTTATAAACCTCTTATAAAAAGTCAAACAAGGGTATAAATGACTTTAACCCATATTCTTGTAAATAGTAAAAATATTTTGAAATACATTTTTAAGAAACATGGATGTGGATGATAAAGAGATCCCAGTAGATTATTACGTATAAACAACCTCGAATAATGAAGAGATTGTGAAATAACCCTTACCTTGTACTTTTCCTTTGTTGGGGTAGGTTAAACTCCTGTATAATGGTGAAATAATTGTTATTAAATTATACAAGAATCATATACATTAATATGATATCATATATGATCTTTTAATATTGGTATCTTAGTATTATCGTTGTTTCGGGTGTTAACTTACTTGTTTTCTTTCATATGTTTTGTTATGTAAGACATGTTTGTAAAGGATAGGTTGTATATTATTCATATCCAGAATGATATCAAGTCCTTAAACATCATTTTTAAATCATCAAATGATAATTATACTTTAATGGTTACGATGGAGAATGAATCTCATCGCGTTCGTGGAGACGGTAGTCCGTACGTACGCACGAGCGACAATATCATTCTTTTGATATTAAAATAATATATAAATGGATGTTATATCATATATACAGAATCATTAACATGTTATATTTATTATTTACATGAGTTACACATCATTATTATACCAATCCAAATAATAATATATTGAATAACAATTACACCACGACGTGGAGACGGTAAGCCGTACGTACGCATGTATGGTGACATGTTATTCAAAGGGTGGATAGAATACTGAATATGGTTGTACCATATTTATAATAACATCACAGTATATGTAAGATACTGGAGTTATTATTTTAGAATGGTAAGAACAAAGAAAGAGGAAGTGGAAGAAGAAAGGAACTTAGAAAAGGGTGGTGAAATCATTACCTCTTCTTCGGGTTCTTCCTTTTGATTTGATCAAAAGGGCTCCTTAGGTTGGCTTTCTGATCAAACTAAGGCCTCTAGGTTGTATTGAGGGATGTTGGGAGAGTATTTGGGCAGAGTTTGGCCGAACCAAAAGGCTTTAGAGGTGTGAAGAAATGATAAGGAGGAGTGCCCTTTTATAAGAGGGGTGAGGGGCACCTTTGGAAAAGCTAGAAATATTAATTTATAATAAATTCATAATCGGTTTACAATGGCTCCAAAGTTGAATATTCAAAGGATAAAGTGGGTATGGGTCGAAAAAAACTCAACCAATAGAATTTAGACAGGTTTGGGTACTTATATTAACCTTATCTTTAAGTATTAACTCTAAGTTAATTAGTTTCACTTTTACAATGTCTCTTTGTATTTTTATATAATATGGTTAATAAACTTACTATATACATCCAAGCGACCCCCAAGTGGTCCATTAATGAGGAACCTATCATTATATAAGTCTCTTGGCCGAACCTTAGATTTTTAGGAATTTAATATCAATTAATAATATAATATTTGTTTTAAGAACTCTTTTATGTCAATTTTGAAACTATTCAATAGTTGATTTTTGTGAAACTCCTAACAGATTTATTACTTCGAAAAAAGTAAATTAAATCAATCATAATATATCATATTATCATTGAAAATTAGTTTAATTCATTAAAAGTTTCATATTATAATTATTTGGGTATTTATAAGATCAATTAGTTTAATTTTTCACTATTTTAGTAATTACTGCATCATCATTGTGTCATAAATAAAATAAATTAGTTAATGTCTAAAAATTATAAATAAAATATCATTATGTAGGAAATTGTTTTAGCTTTCTAATGAATATTTATAATAGAAAATCCAACATGTATAACACTATGTAAAAATTGTTCTTTTAAAAGACGTAAGCTTATGCCATTTTTATTTTTATTTTAACTTTATTAATATAATGTGTCATTATCACTTACAAGTGGATCCATGGGGTCCCAAAATAGACCCAATGATGCCCATGGTCGACCATGTATCAACCAATAGGGTTAAGACACGTTTTAGGGTAATTTAGTATTATTATAATATTATTTTTTAACCCTTATTTACCGGATTTACCCTTAACCATGGTAAATAAAATATTTACCGCAGTAATTATTCAAAATGTCTAAAAATAAAAGTTGCCTATTTACACAATTTGAATATCCTGATTCCAAATATGGAATCCATTTTTATAAATTCAAAACACAGAAGTGGCAGAAATTAATTTAAAATTAATTCCCGCTGTCAAAACACAAAGCGTGTTTTTAAGAGATAATAACTATCAAAAGATTGACACTTGTTTATGTTCGGTTTAATTGTAAAATTATGTCCAATGACCAACATTATATTAAATGGTAAAAATATATTCTAAATATACTTTAAAACCACTCAAATTCATAATTTATCACTATTAATTATTTTGATTAAAAAAGTTGTTTTTAATTAAAATTTAGTAATTTTCACTATTCATCAAAATATAAAAGTTATCCGAAAAGTACCAAAATTTCACCCTAGGATAATTTCGATATTCCGAATCCAAAAATGAAGTCCATTTTGAAATATAAAATATATCTAATTTCAAAAAGTAGGTATTACTATTCACAACGGCTAGTTTAATTAGTTGTGGTGTGTGTTAGAACTAGAGGTTGCGTACAACACACGCTATCGCATTATTCGAAGGGAAACGTACCGTAGAAGCTTGGGGTGTTACAATCTATGCTAGAGCTACCTCTACCTGCTCATATCCAGAGAGGGATGTATTGATTGTAAAACTCAAAAAATCTCAACAGTACCAAAATTCTATGAAGTTCATATATTCTAATCCTAAAAGTATATCATAGGGTAGTGTTGTTTTATCATAGTTTTTCTCAATATAGTTGCAAAGGTAAGAAATAACATTCTCTGATACCAAATGTTACACCCCAACCCCAGTTATCTAGAGTTAGTGCATTATTACATAACATTAGCAAGATACAAGGAATCATGTCCTGAATGACTAATCAATTTTGTAGCTTTAGATATAATAGATACATTCTTAAGTTTTACATTACATCATGAAATAAAAATATCAACAACATCTTGTAATCTTTTTAACACCCTTATATACTTACCCTATCCCAATAGTTCAACCATAAAATTCATTTCACATCCTGGAAAAAATAATACATATAGAGGGGTTAGCTTAGATGCTCAGAAATGATAACAATACAGTAGAAACTTTTATAAATAAGCATAAAAATTTAAGGGAATGCATAAGTCTAAAACAAAATCCTTTTAAACATAAACATAAGAATAATATAGTGAATATAATTTCAAATAATTCCATTTACATATTCACATGGATATTCTACTTGTTGAATAATCAATGAAAAATCAATATCCACTTTCATAATGATGGAATGCATAATGCCAAACATCATAACCACGTAGTCAGGGCCTTATGCCAGGACTAAAAATAATATTTTGTCAAGGCCTTGTTCCAAGATAGAAGTTTGTCTCATTAGACCTACTGATGCATCGAGAAGCTATAGCGGGCTTCACCCATCACATACTATGTCCAATGAATTCCTCATATGAAAAGGTTTAAACATATCATAAACATTTGTATTAATACAAGAATACGAAATGTCAATACTTTATCAATAAACCTTGAATGGTGTAAAAAAACACATCCATAGTCAAACATAACACAAAAAACTCAATATAATATGGATGATTTTTATCATAATAAATCAAGTTCAAACAAGTTTAAAATCCCTCAATGGATGTAGCCATAGATGGAATCAAAACATTTTGGGAGAAATATCGATTTCTATTTTGAGATCATTTAGATGTAATGTAATTATAAAAGGAAACATTTATTTTTGAAAATATTATTATAATCTTATAACGGAAGCTTCGATGGTGTTATAATGGAAGAAAATAGCCGCAGCCACCATATAAGTTTAAAAAAACATTCTTTCATTAATTTTGTTGAAAAGGTTGTAGAAGACCTTGTTTGGAAAATGATAAAGAGATTCATTTATAAAAATTTTACAAATAGAGAAACAAGGGTATAAATGAATTTAAAATATAGTCTAGTAAATAGTAAAAATGGTTTCAAATATATTTATAAGAAACATGGACGTGGATGATAAAGAGGTCGCCGTAGATACTCATGTATAAACAACATCGGATAATGAAGAGATTATGGAATTAACCCTTACATTGTACTTCTCCTTGGTCGAGGGTATGTTATCCTTTTTTATAATAGTAAAATAATTTCTATTAAATTATAAAATAACTATATAGATAAATATGATATTATATATGATCCTCTAATATTGCTTTGTTAATAATATTTCAGCAGTATCATCGTTTCAGATGTTAACTGATCCGTTTTCCATTATATGATTGGTTTTGTATGCCATGATTGTTATGGATAGGATGTATTTAATCCATATGAAAAATTATAATATGTTCACAAACATTATTTTGGATCATAAAATGAATATTAATATCGAATAATTATGATGGGGAATGAATCTCATCGCGTTTGTGGAGACAACAATCCATACGTACGGGCGAGAGAAAATATCATTATATTGATGGTGAAATCGTATGTAATTGGATGTTATATCATACATAAAGAATAATTAACATGTTATATTTTTTATTTACATCATTTATAATCATTATTATTCCCATCCAAAATAATTAAGTGTTTTAATAACAAACTACACCACGACATCAAGACGGTTAGCCGTACGTACGCACGTATGGTGACATTGTCATTTAAAGGATGGATAGAATAATGAATATGGTTATACCATATTTATAATAACATAAATGTATGTATAAGGTAATGGAGTTATTGTTTTGGTATGGAATCCATGAAAGAGGAAGTGGAAGAAGAAAAGAACTTGAAACATGGTGGTGAAAGTATTACCTCTTCTTCAGGTGTTCCCATTATAGATGACCAAAAGGGCTCATTAGGATGGATTTACGATCCTATTATGGACTATAGGTTGATATTACAAAATTTGGAAGGAGATTCATTCCATGATTGGGTGATCCAAATGGCTTTGGAGGTATGAAATAAAGTTAAGGGGAAGTAACTTTTTATAAGAGAGGTGACTGTCATTTCAGGAAATTCTTGAAATATTATTTTATAATAAAATAATTTTCATCTTATAATGGATCCAAAATGATTTATTTAGAGTCTAAGGTGGGTACAGGTCGATAAACTCTCAACCAATAGGTTTTAAATAGGGTTAGGTCACCATATTAACATTATCTTTTAGATTTAACTCTTAGTTAAATAGTTTGTAATTTAACATGCCTCTTTTAATATTTATGTTTTATGGTTAATAAGAATACAATAACAAGCCAAGAAAACCCCAAGTGGTTAATTATATATATATATATATATATAACATTATCTATGTCCTTTGGATGAACCTTACATTTTTAGGAATATTATATCAATTAAAAATTTAGTATTTTAAAAAAAAACTCAATTATGTCAATTTTTGCACTCCTTAGTATTTGATTTTGGTAAAAATCATAACAGCATGAATAATTCCAAAAGAAATTATTCAATCAACCATAAAATGTCATATTAACCATTAAAATTAGTGGAATTCTTCAAAAGTCTCAAATTAAATTTATTTGGATATTTATAATATCAATTATTTTAATAATTCATTAATAAGGTAATTACTCCATCATCATTGTGTGATAAATAAATTAAACTATTTAATTTCTAAAAATTATAAATAAATTACCCTTATGTAGGAAATCTATTTATATTTATAATTAATACTTATATTCGTTTTTATATTTTGTGTAACCCCATATTAAAAATTATTTAGTTATTGAACATTGTATTTAACTCATTTAATTTTTCTTTAAATAAAATAATAATAAATGTCGTAATTTAATCCAAGTGGACCAAAGGGGATCATATTTTATCTCTAAGGTTGTTTTTTGTCTAATTACACCTATACAATAGAATTATGATATGTGTTAGGGTAATTATGATATCATTTTTACCATTGATTACATTATTAATTTCTAACCATGGAATATAAAATTCACAATTTATTATTCAATAAAAATTATTTTCATCTTATTGAACCAAATATTAAATACGGATATCAATCATGTCTCTGGGATTCTTGAAAATCAAATCATAGAAGCTGTAAAATTATGTTTTATGAAAAATTTTAATTGCTCCTAGAAGGGAGGTAAAAGATGGTAAAATGTTCAATAAAATTTTATATATTTATACTTATTATAAAATGAATCCAATGAATTACATTGAATATATATATATATATTTATTTTATCTATTTTGACCTAGTGTAAATTAAAAAAAATAAATAATTATTTAAATAATAGGTTAGTTTAAAACAATAACATAGTGTTTTCACTATTTATCAAAAAATGAATGCTCTCAGAAAAATACAAAAACTTCACGTTAAAGAAAATTTTGATAATTCCAATCCAAAAATGAAGTCCATCTTGGAAATTAAAATTTATAAAATTTCAAAAAGCGGGTATTAATATTCATAACGGCTAGTTTCATTGGTCATGGTGTGTTAAAACTCCATATTGCCTGCAATGCAAGCTATTACATTATTCAAAGGGAAACGTACCATGTAAACTTGGGGTTTTACGTGGGTGAGAATTGTAAAAATATATATTGATTTATTTATATCATTTATCACAAGAAATTTAATGATCAATGGATTTTTATGGGACAAAAATCCATAAATCTATGATTATTTAAGAGACTATTGTTTCAATATAATTGAAGGTATTAGGCCAAAAATATTGTTTCATGATCATATTCCTAATGTTGATTAATTCTTTTATTGTTTAATAATACAAGGAATTATATTTACTTGATATTGTTTCTATTTTATAACACAATTTCATAACATACTCAATGAAATGAATATCCAAAAATGAATTTTTTTCCTTGAATCACTAAAATTAAATATTATTGAATAATATGATTCTAAAAGGAGTGAAAATAATTTATATATATATATCTAAATATTTTAAAAACCATTTTTTAGAAAAATTATCAAAAATTAAAAATTAATTTCCAATCCTCCAAATTATCATCATTGTTCTTTCAATAATATTTACTTATCAAATAATTAAACCATAAAAACTAAAAATTATATAGTAAATCAAGTTAGTCATTTATAGGTGTAAAGTTATTATCATCCTATTGTTTGGGGTTCAACCCCTATGAACTTTCAGGACACTATGTGGTTTTCACCCTTCACAGTGTTTTTCCTTTTTATAAACCATATTAATATAATTTCTATAACATTCAAAAACAAATAAGATGGACATCACTAAAGTAAAATTAATCATCAAATATCCATTAAGATATATTTTTTATGGAAACCTTTTTACTATGTATAATAAATCTTATTTACCTATAGTTATTATATTAACCCTAAATATTATTAATAACTTTAAACTTATTTCTATAAAATGTAAAGGCATTATTCCAAGAATTAATTTTCAATGAAAATATATACATTCCATAAATTTCACCAAACTTTTTTCAATCATGGTTTTATCCTATCACATTATACCTAAAAATAGATTTTTAAGATGTTGAATATATAATCAATGTAATGATTATTATCCCATTATGGTATCCATAAATCAAATATTAAATAATACTTATATGATTCTAAGAAAAAAATATATTTCATGATTCTTATCACCAAAATAACAATGGAAAAAATACTTCTAAAAATTAATTTTTTGAATCCTAATATAAGAATACATCATAAATTATGCTTCCACATATTTCGGTCATTACTACATGGTTTTTCTTAATCCATTCATTTTCATTATTTATTCAAATACATCTTAATGGGTTGCAAAGAAAATATGAATTATCCAAATAATTTCCCCTGGGAGTGTTAAACTAGGTGAAATATAAAGAATGTTTTCAGGAACAAGGTAACACTCGAGTCAATCGTATATCATATTTTTCAGAGTAATTACCCCGAAGCACATCTATTCCAAAAACACTTCCAATTTTATTATATATACAGGGTTGTATTATATGAAAAAACAACATAATATATACCACATAAAAATATTTGTATTTCCTTATATATTTATCATCAAAACTTATCACATGGCTATGTAATCTCATTTATGTAATTTTAACTCTGATTAACAATGCTTATACTAATCCTAGCTCTGATACATACTATTACAACCCAAATCCCAATAGCCTAGAGTTTATTCCTATATAATTACATTCAAATACGATACATCTAATCACATCTTGGTGGACTAAATATTTTATAAGTATTATTAAACTAGATACGTACATTTATATCATAATACACTCGAATATTGAATGTACTAAAGAATTTATTTTTTGAGAATAAATTTATTTTATATAGAGTATCACCATATACGAGGAATAATGAACTTTATAGAAGTGTTGGGAATGATAAAAAATTAGGGTGATATGAAATTCACAATATGGTTTAATTATAGTGGATATTATCATGATGAAATAATCTTAATCAATATAGTAAGGTAAATAATTTAGAAGACAATCTATTTGATAAACTGGATAAGGAATAATAAATATGGCATGATAAATAACTGAAAACACATTCTATTTAATAAATGAACATAAAATTAAATATATATATAGATAATATCATATTTAAAATATCCCAGATGATAACAATGAATTATTAATGAATGAAGTTTTTTATTATTCAACTCTGTTTATCAGGAACATGAAACCTATAATATTAAAAAAATAGAAGACAGTTTATAAAACATGTATAAAAATGATTAATACTAGATTAATTGATTTGTCTCATGAGACCCATCGATAAATAAAGAGGATATATAATTTCACGCCCCACCAATCAGGGAAATTCTTCTGCATTCCAAATGTATTGATTAATTTATTTACCTAATTAATCAATATGAATTAATCTAAAATATCCATTTATAGTAAAGTATAAGAATTATAAATATTTTACCAATCAAAAAAATAACATTCAATGTGAAAGGAACTATTTAAGAATGAGATACATTTAAAGATATAAGAATATCTGTTATAAAGCATATCAATATATTGGTAACATTTAATTTCTAACTATCATTCATAATTGAATATATCAATGGTAAGTTAATAATTAAAATAAAAAATAAAGGGAGTGAATTTCAACACTATCCTTGGGAAAAATAATTATAAGACATCAAGAGGATTAATGAGAATGGTATGAATATATAACAATTGGAGTACGAATAATGGTTTTTTGAAACTGATGAATAGAAATACAATAAAATGATATTTAAATTTTTTATTGTGAAAAATAACAATTTTATTATAATGTATTTAAATACTTTTAATTGAAAAATAATTTAGAAAAATCATTAAAATATCTTCTTAAAATTGAAAATGACAATTTAATGAAATAAAGGACATAAAAGTGGGTAATTATATACATGTCATAAATTTTTAATTGAACATTACTTTTGTAATGTAAAAATTCTAAGAATGTACATTATTTGGAAAATGAAAAGAATATTTCATTCACAATTTCAGTATAATAAAAATATGTATAGTTTTAAAAACATCGTACTATTATTTTTACATGAATATTTGTTTATTAAAAAGGATGAATTTTTCTTTTAAAAACCATTTTAAAAGGTACAAACTTTTTTTGAAACATTTTAGAAAACATTTTTTTGAAATTAAATTTTTTTTAACCAAATACACTAATAAAATATGATTTTATTAAAACATATTCTCAACTAATGTAAGTACCAAATAGTTGTAAATTGGTAGTTTTACATGAAAATATTACTAATAAACCATGAATATTAAAATTAAATGGTTTGTAAATAAATTATCAAATTATTTCCTTCAATATAAGTTCAAATAACAATCTCGATTAAAATGGGATATTAAAGTAAACCCTATTAAAGATCACAACATTGAAGTTAGAATTATTAAATGAATTGATTATGTGTATCAATTATAAATAAAAATAAATCATGTTGAAAAGAACATATGATAATCAAAATTCAGTGTACATATAATCTCGGTCTGATATAATCCAAGATGCATATGTTTAACCCAACGAATGAAAATTAATTTTTGATTTTATTTACCACTTGGAAGATTGTAATTAAAATCCCGTATGATTAAATAATTCTAATATAAATATAAAATACAATGAATAATGAATAATTTATGATAATAAATGTAAAATGGATGGTATATCCACCATATTAATCAAACTATGTGTATAATTTTACAATATGGCTCAATAAAGTGAAATTAAGACGAGATCCCTTACATTAAACTTCATTTTGGTCGGACATTCATTAAATTCATTTATATAAAATTTTAAAATTTTATTAAATTATTCATGGACCATAATAATATTTATAATATAATATATGACTATTTTATAACATATTATTACAAATTCTTTAATAATTATTCCTAATTCTCACTATTTTAGGTATTATTTCCCTTGTTTTGCCATGTGTGTTTTTATCAAATTTTTATTTCATAGGTATATAGTTAAATGATATATAAAATAATAATAATGACATTATTATCATATTTTTTCCATAAATTATACATTTATAACCAATCATGACTCGTTTTTATGAAAAATAATGTATCCTAAGATCATATAAACAACAGACTGTGCACATGAGTAATGTTTCTAATTTCCCTTGATCATTATGGAATAAATATAAGTAATATTTTAACATTTAATAATTATAATTATATCATTTTTACCATATTAAATAATTATATATGGCATACATGCATTATGGTGTTGAAAAGAGAATCACGTTGCTTCGTGAAGGAGGTAGTCCATAATAACACGAATGATGTTATCTTATTGACATGGGTGAAAAAGAAAAAAAGAATATATATTTTAATTATAAAATATTTATATGTTATTAATATAATAATTATTTCATTTATATCATAGATAATAATTATCATTATATTTATCACTTTCTGTGTGAATCATTAGTGAAAGAGGACCTAATGGAATAGAAGGTAACATGATATAGGTTATATAATTAATTAATAGGTATATATTTGATATAAATCTCATATATATAATTTAAATCCACCATGATACCCATCCATTTGGGGCATAAATGGAAAAATGAATAACATCGATTTGTAGGGAGCATGTCATCTTACACAGAAATGATGATTTCACAACATATTTGATTGAAGTAGAGATGATTGTTATTAATTACCTGATTTTAAAAAATTCTACATATTTGGAGGATAATGAGGATAGTATATTATCTTGGTGTAATAATAATCGATGTAGCTAAATAAAGGTGTAAAATGTAGACAATTATTGAAGAATAATACCTTTTCCTTGGGTATCCTCCATATAATTGCACTAAACACTTACTAGGATGAATTTATGGGTAAAATAAGTCATCCAATATTATTTGGGGATTTCAAAAGTGATTTTGGTAACGATTGTAAAAAATAATTTTGTGTGAGTGTGTGAGGAATAGAGAATAAGTGGTGGCCTTTTATAAGGTGGGGAGAGGACCCACTGGTATTTTCAAAAACAATTTAGTACTCCAAATATTTTCCATAATAAATATGGGTAAAGAATGAACCATTTTAAAAATTATAAGGTGTAATTTTAGAAATAACTCTATAAAATTATTTTTAGACATTTTAATCAGCCATTTTACCCTTATCGTTATAGTTTAACAACCGATAAATCAATTATTACCTTAACCCTGACAAATACTTTTTACTACATTCACTGTTAATATTAGTTAAATATTAATTTTAACATATTATCAATTATAAATAATTATGATTCATTGTATGGATTTAATATTTCAAAATTCAATTTGATGAATTAGAATGTTCTAATTTAAAATTAACCTCACATTATAGATGAGAAAACATAACTTTAATGTGGAAATTTTCATATATTTACAAGTTTTTAATATTTGAAGACAGTATGAAATTGATAAATATGAACCAATTTAGATTAATTTATATAAAATTAAACTAATTCAATTTAAAAACTAATTCTAAATATAAATTATCTATAGAAATTATTTAACTGGAAAGTTATTTCTCGATTAAAATTCAATATTTTCACCATACTTTAAAAAATTAAACTTCTCATAAAAATCCCAAATATTTACCCTAAGATGGTTTTAGTATTAAAATTTAAAAAATTAGGTTTTCTTCAAGTATATTTTTTAAAATTATATAAAAATAATTTTAGATTATTTTTACCAGGTGCGACTAAACCATCTTTTTGAAAAAAATAGTTTTCCCAAAACATTTTTTAATTGAAATTATTATATTATTGTTTATAAAATATAGAAGAGAAATATGTGTGAATAAAATATATTCTTTCATAATTTTGTAAATCCCACTGAAACCCACAAATCCAATGGATTGGAAATAAATATCATATTTAATAATAATATTTACCATATATTATTGTTTGATAAAAACCCATCTTACGTTTAATAAAAGTTGTTTATAAAACTATTTGTTGCACATAACTCAAGAAAAACATTGTGTTGTGTTAATTTAGAGAAATAAAATTTTTTTAATTAATTATAAATATAAAAAATATCATAATGTCTCAGAATGATATATTAATTTCTATTCTTGGGGTTGTGTTTCATCAATTCTAATGAATATGATATTTATATTTTAAATGTCTAGGTGTTACACACATTGAACACTATATGTGTATGACTATTGAATTTTTTATTTTTACAAATAATTTTACTATAACCTTAAAAAATGGATTGAATTTTTTCTAATGAACTTTAAAATGAGAAACTAAATTTCATTAGAGTCTATTAGGAGTTTAATATTTATATTTCAATACAAATTCCATGACCAAATGTGTAAAAATTAGATCATCCATAAGAATAGTAAGGAAACATATAAAATGTTATTTTTTATATTCTTTAATAACAAATTTTTAATCCCTTAATATATTCACTTTAATATTTATTTATTTGATAATCCCAAATGGGTGGTGATGATTCTCATTCATATGATGTATTAGTAAGGGGAGAAGTACATTACTGGGGGAGAAAGTGGATGTTATAATAAATATTTTTACTCTTACATATTTATTTAATTTCATGAGAGGGAGTTTCATTTTTAAATAAAATAAATTTAAATTACAACTATTAATTATTTTGAATTCATGATTCATAATTATGAAATTTCTCTTAATGTTAATTGGTTTTCACTTTTAATGTTTCTTTTTTTTGGAAAAAAGGTGAATATATTTGAGAATGTTTTGTTTTCATTTACTGAGATTTGGGAAGTGTATATTTACCTTTCAATAAATAAAATTATTTAATTTTTTAGTATTTTATTATTATAGTTTATTTTTTAATAAAACATGTTGCATATTTTTTTAGATTCACAAATGGATGTATTCTATATGATAACTCAAGAGATTCATGTGATGTTATTGTGAGTTTTTTTGTCTATTATTAAATTTTATTAAAGTTTATCATTCTTGTGAGTTTTGTGATTGTAAAAAAGAGTGATATTGTTGAGTGAAATTTATATTTTATATTATTTTTCAGAAATATAATACACATTATATTGATTATGAGGAAATTTAAATAAATTTCTATCATTTTTTTGCTATAAAGACTTTTTTATTCCATATTCTAGGGAACTAATAGATCAATCTGATTATTGTTTAATTATTATGTGACGCTAATTTATTTCATTAGAAACCATTATGATAATTCCATATCTGATACAATTGGACCCAGTCACCACAAAGTATACTATTCGTGTTTCTTATAATGATGTCTATATATTTAACTAAAACTTTAAGGAATGAATAAATTAATGAAAGGTAAAATGACAGAATCAATGAATTATGAGTTCATGGATTATTTGAAAATTATGAGAGATATTATTTTATTGTTTCTATGGTTAATAAAATGTTATGAACATATACATATTAATTATGATGTATCTAAACATTTCTCCATATAATCATTCTTTCAGATCATGTGTGATTAAATGAATCTTATGTTAATTAAACAATATATCCTATTAAATTTGATTATAAAGACTATAATAATTTAATTTTCTACATTTGAACTATGATTTTCCATTATTTAGATTGTGGGGTTTCTTCTAATCGCACTGAATTGGTATAATCATTAGTATAATTCTAGAATATATTGATGGTATTTCAATGTTGTTTTATATTTCGAACATGTCTCTTCTTGTGGTGTGTCAAAGAAGTTCCCTATTATAAATCTAGTATAAATTTTTTATAATATATCAACTATTATTATGAAATCAAATTGAATATTTACCTTCATTGGAATTATTATAATACATTATCTTATGTATAAGTCTTCATATTGTTATCTAATTATAAGGCCCCAACCTTAAACATTACTTAATCTGAAGTTACATCAAGAATACACATTGAGGATCTTTTCAGGTTTAGATTTTTAGAGAATTAGATCATAAAACATGCATTACATTCCACAATTAAACAAAGTGGTTACATAAAAGATAGTACATATTTTTTCCATTAACAGAAACATATTTAAAATAAAACATGGATTCTTTCTTGACACTTCCTTGACACTATCATCACATTATGTACCTTTCCCTTAACCTGTGAAAAAAATTTATAAAACTTGGGATGAGCATAAAAAGCTCAGTAAGGGATATAAAAGTAAGAAATTAAAACATTAGTACATTTATGAAATCATACATTACTCATAAAACATAATCACTTTAACATACCTCATCAAATCATGAATAAATCATAGAAATCATAAGACATAAAGGTAACTTGAGACATTCATAACATTCTTACGTAGGGAGTAACCCTCATGGTTACATTTGGAATACCCATCACTATATATTACCTAAACCTCTTCAGATAAACCTTAACGTTTAACTCATTCACGTTACCCAATGCATTGGAGAGCTATATCGGGCTCACCCACCATTAGTTTATCACAGAACCACCCGTCATCATAACAATGCCCAAGAACAACAACATAATCGTATCACATAAAACATGCATAAAGGAAACATAACATTTCCACTTTTCAATCACAAGATATCAATTCAAAAAAATGATATAAAAACTTTATGAATACCATTTTCAATACCAAAATAAAATAAAACTAAAACATGGTATTTATATTTCATTCAAAAAATGTTATGGCTTGTAGAGGAAGCCAAAACTCAAATAATGGTCACGGCGGCGGAGAAGTCATTGTCGCAGCGTACGTATGAAAAAAAACATTCCCTTTTCACATTTAGTAAACTCTTTATATAAAAACATTATTTTTGAATAAACGTAAAAGTAAAAGGGGTTTATACACCATATAAAAGAAAGTTGTGTATAAAACATAATATGCCTTAATGAAAGGAGATTGAGACGATGTCCCTTACCTCGTATCCGACATGAATCGATCATTATTTAATCTCCTAAATAATAAACTTGAGATTATTTCTATGTTCTTAAGAACCTTTTTCAAGTTCATTATTCCTGTTATATCACTTATTACCATGTCATGAGCACTATGTAATTATTTAATTTAATAACGGTCGTTTTAACGATCATTGGTACTTGAGTCAAAAATAAACTCTTTATAATTACAAGTTGTTCATGTATCCATTATATCAAAGGTTATATTCATGATTTAGATATCATATATATCTTATATATCCAGTATATACATGCATTTATAATATTACATAACATTTATAGGTAAGAAATGAAATGCACCATTCATGAAGATGGTAAGCTGTGCATACGCATGAATGCTATATTAATTTCTATTTCGTATTTTATAGAATGGAATCATAATTAAATAAAGTTATATTATAATTCAGTATAATTTCATATATAATATCATTAACTCCATCCTTTATACGTCCCAAAAATGACATTAATGAATCAAATCACTTTGAGGGGGCGATAGTCCGCACTTCCTAAAATGAAGATATCGCATATACCCATAGTGGAAGCCATAAAGGTATGCCATAAATGAAAAATACTGAAGCTTAAGGAAAACATAAACATATTATATATCATATATAAATATAGTGTCATCTTAATGGACACCTTTGAAAGTGTTAGAAGAATATTGAACAATCATCGTTTCGTGGGGCAGAAATTCGCCATCCACAGAAACAGTATGCTCTTTAACCATTAGATGAAGGTTTGTGTTAGTGTAGCTCAAATCCGTTGTATAAAAAAATCCTAGTATATTTAATATAATGGTTTTGTTACAAAATAAATTAATAAAAAGAGTTTAGGGGGTTGGGGAAGAAAAATAAAACAAAAGAACACAAATGAAGACATCACCTTAAAATCGGGTAACTCCCTTTGGTTTGAACAAAAATGGTTTCTTGAAGAGATTCATGTTTAAGGTAAGGCTTCTAAGATGAGGATATGGACGTGGAGAGACAAAATGAGCAAAGCTTGGGCGAGCCAAAGTCTTGAGAGGTGTGGGTAAGTAGGTAGAGGTGGGGGCCCTTTATAAGAGGAGAGGAGGGGCACTCTTGGAAAGATAAGAAATGTTATATTATTTTAAAAAGTGTTTCGGATTTAAAAGGTCCTACATTGATATATTTCTAGGATAAAGTGATAAGGGAGCGAAATATATTCATACAATCGGTCTTTGAGAAGTTTAAATCTTATATTTTACATTATAGTTTCATTTTATTTAAATTGTTAATTAATGAGGTTATCGCTGCATCATCATGATGTAATAAATAATTTAATTTATATAATTTCCAAAAATTATAAAAAAAATACAATGATGTAGAAATATTTTTAGAATTACAATTACTATTTATAGTCCTTTAGATCATTTATGTAGACTAAATTAAAAATGTTTTACTGATGTGATACATTCTTTGTAATATTTAGCTTTCTTTAAAAATAAAAAGATAAAAAGTCATTATGACACAAAAGTGATTCCATGAGGTCCCCACGTTTGGCACAAGGCATCCCATGGTTAGAAATGACACAAACAGTATCATTAGGACACATTTTGAGGTCATTTGTTATTATTATAATATTATTTCATTATTATTAACTACCCAATTAATAATTAATAAAGATTATTTAAGATAATTACCGTCGTTACTATTCATAATTTTCCAAAACAAAAGGGTCTTGATTACATAATTTGGACCTTTTGATTCAAAAAATTTAATCCATTTTACCAAATTCCAAACACAGAAATTTAAATAATTAATTTAAAAAAAATTCTCGTTGTCAAAACAAATAGCGGGTTTTTTAGAAACAATATCTATGAAAAGATTGGCACTTTTTTATGCCCAATTACAAAGTGAAATTAATCCCAATGAGCACCACTAGATTATATGGTAAACATATATTCTATATACACTTTAAAACCAATTAAATAGATAATATATCCATATAAGTATATTATATAAAAAACAGTTTTGATGTAAAATGCAGTATTTTTCACTATACATTAAAAATGAACATTGTCAGAAAAATACCAAAAATTAACCAAAGGTAAAATCTAATGTCCCAATAAAAAAGAATAAGTTTATTTTGACAAATATAGATTATAAAATTGTCAAAATATACATTTAAAAATGGTTTTCCATCAAAAGGCAGTAAAACTATATGTTTAAAATATTAGTGCATTCCATGCATAAGATTGGATTTATTCTCATTTCAAGCCTCTAAAACACTATATAATTCAGAAATAGACATAGATAAGAATATATATTATTCATTACATACATAGGATGTTACATCCTTCACCCTTTTAGAAAATTTCCTCCCCGTAATTTATTTACATATCGAATAATTGTGGGTATTTAACCCTCATTGCATTTTCAGATTCCCATGTTGCCTCTTCACTCATGTGTTTTTTTCACAAAACCTTTACATGATGAATCACCCTATTACACAAAAATTGCTCTCTGTGGTCAAGAATATGGAACAGTTGTTGCTCATAAGATAGATTCTACTCTTTCTGAACTACCTCTGGACTCAAAACATGAGATGGATCTGGCATGTACTTCATTAACATTGAAACATGAAAAACATTGTGTACCTGAGATAAAATCGATGGTAAAGACACTCGGTATTCCACTGATCGAACTCTCTCAAGAATTTCATATGGTCCAGAAATCCTTGGACTCAGCTTTCCTTTCTTACCAAATCGCATCACACTTTTCAATGGTGAATCTTTGAGAAAAACATGATCACCTACCTCAAAAGAGAGATCCTTCCTTCTGTTGTCCGCATAACTCTTCTACCTGCTCTGAGCTATTCTCATGTGTTTCTGTATCAGCTACACTTTTTCTGCCAACTCTTCTACCAATTCTGGTTCCATCAACTTCCTTTCACCCACTTCATCCATGAAAGCTAGAGTTCGAAACTGCTTCCCATATAATGCCTCAAATGGTGCCATCTGTATACTGGATTGAAAATTGTTATTATAAGAAAACACAACCAATGAATGATATTGGTCCCAACTTCCCTGATAATCCATAGAACAAGAACGTAGCATATCTTCCATAGTCTGACTCGTTCGTTGTGACTGCCCATCTGATTGAGGATGAAAAGCTGTACCAAAATTTAATTCAGTACCCAACGACCTCTAAAGGCCTTTCAAAAAGTTAGAAGTGATCCTGGGATCACAGTCAGATACAATGGAAAGAGGAACTCCATGTAACCTGACTATCTCTTTAAGATACAAACAATAATGTTGATCTCGGGAATAAGTATCTCTTATATCAAGTAAATGAGATGATTTAGTCAAGCGATCAACAATAACCCAGATTGCATTATTACCTCAAGGTGTATTTAGCAATCCCCCAACGAAGTCCATGGATATATTATCCCATTTCCACTCTGGTACTAGTAAGGGCTGAATCATCCCTTTTGGTAACTGCCACTCTACTTTAACATGTTGACACATCAAACAATTCACATTAAAATCAGCAATATCTCTTTTCATTCCATCCCACCAATAGTACTCTCGAAGATCTCTATACATCTTAGTACTGCCTGGATGAATTGAAAATAGAAAACTATGAGCTTCACATAACAACTCCCTATTCAAATGTGAATCACAAGGCACACACAATATCTTCCCAAATATCAAAACACAATCATTATGAATGTTGAATTTTGGAAACTTACACTTCTGAACCAGCTCTACCTTTTTCTGCAACTCACTGTCTTGCTTCTGTGCTTGCTTGATTCTGTCTGATAGAGAAGATTTCACTGATACCTGAAATAAAATAGAAGGACATCCTACACCAACAACTTCTATGCCAAAGTTCATAAAATCCTTAATCAAAGGATCACGTTCCAAACACAACATTGTTAATGAAGCATTACTTTTTTGACTCAAAGCATCAACCACTTTATTTTCTTTTCCCGGATGGTAATGAATTGTATAATCATAATCCTTGATTAATTCTAGCCATCTCCTCTGTCTCATACTCAATTATTTCTGAGTGAATATATACTTTAATCTTTTGTGATCAGTATATTTTTCACACTTTACTCCATACAAATAATGCCTCCAAATTTTTAAAGAGAAAACAACAGCAGCTAATTCCAAATCATGTGTAGGGTAATTTATCTCATATGTTTTCAACTATCGTGAAGAATAAGAAATTACCTGGTCATTCACCATTACGATGCAACCAAGTCCTTTCAATGAGGAATCACTATAGATAACAAACTCACCATTACTGGAAGGTAGTTACAAAACTGGAGTATTCACCAATCATCATTTCAATTCCTGAAAGCAATCATCACATTATTTTGTCCAGATAAATATAACACCCTTCCGAGTTAGCTTAGTCATTGTACTAGATAACCGTGAAAAATTTCTAACAAACCTTTAGTAATAGCCTACCAAACCAAGAAAACTATGAATCTCAATTACATTTTTCAGTCTTGGCCATTCTTCAACAACCTTTGTTTTTGCAGGATCAACAGTTATCCCATCTTTAAGAACAATGTGACTAAGAAAAGAAATTTGTTGCAACCAAAACGTACACTTGCTGAATTTCCCATACAATTTCTTTTATTTTAAGGTTTGAACAATAACCCTTAAATGTCTTTCATGCTCCTCTTTACTTTAGAAAACGCCAAAATATCATCAATGAAAACAACCACAAACTTATCCAAGAACACATGGGAAATTCTATTCATATGGTCCATGAATATAGCAGGTGCATTGGTTATCCCAAAAGGCATTACTAAAAATTCATAATGGCCATATCTTATATGAAACACAGTCTTCGGAATATCTGCATCCTTTACCTTCAACTAATGGTACCTCGATCTCAGGAAAATCTTTGAAAAAAACTGAGCTCCCTGGTGCTGATGAAAAAAATCATCGATATAAGGAAAATGATATTTGTTTTTAATAGTGATGTTATTCAAGGATCTATAATAAATGCATAGTCTCATTGAACCATCTTTCTTTTTAAAAAATAAAACCGGACCCCATGGTGATATGCTAGGTTGAATGAAACCTTTCTCTAATAAATCTTACAATTTCTCATTCAACTCTAAAAGTTCAGTTTAAGCCATTCGATAAGGGGGTTTTGAAATTGGCATAGCATTAGGAACTAAGTAAATTGTAAATTCAACTTCCCGATTTGGTATTATTCCAGGAAACTCATTAGGAAAAACATCATGATAGTAATTTACCCCTAGCACATCATCAATATGAAAAAATCCCTTATTTTCAATTATATGTGCAAAGTAACATTCATTTCCCTGTTTTACAAGTTTCTTGGCCTCTTCATATGTTATCAACAGTAAGGCTTCATTCTTGTACTCAAACTGAAATTATTTCTGAAAAAAAATCTTTAGCTCTATAGTCAATCTTAGTATGGTAAATTAAGAGCCAATCCATACCCATGATAACATCAAACTCTACAAGAGGTAAAACAATAAGGTTTGCGAGTAGGTTCTTTCCACAGATAATGATAGAAAGATTCATATAAAATCTTTTTGCCTCAACATTTCCCCCAGGTGTTTTTACTACATGTTCATGAGTCATTTCTTGACTTGGTATTGCCATTTTACTAGAAAAGTGCTTAGAGATGAGAGAACGTGTAGACCCCGAATCAAAAAATACACTGGCATAATCTGAAAAAACAATGTACCTGATAAAATTCATTTGATGGCCCGACATCTGCTGAAGTAGATGCAAAGGATTTCACCACCCCTTTCTGCTTGTATTCTAATTTCTTCTAATCATTCATGCTATTTTTCAGACACTCTTTTGTATAGTGACCCATCTCATTGCACGTAAAACATTTCTCTAACTATAAATCAAATCTGGACTTATTGTCACCTTGATCTTTTTCAGTGCAATAACGAGCCTTATGTCCCATCTTACCACATCAGTACCACTTTCTAGAATTCAGAAGACATTCCCCAACATGCCTTTTACCACATTTATCACAAACTGGAAACCTAGTTTTCTTACCATCATACCTTTTTGAAGAATTCATTCCTTTATCCTGCCACCTCGGTCTCTTCTTCTGCTGGTTGTTATAGAACACATGATCATCGGAAAACTCCATTTCCACATTCTCAGCACATTGAACAAACTTTTCATAACTTTTGAACTCATGAGAAGCTAAAGCCATTCGATATTTTGGCATTAATCTTGAGTAAAAACGATTGATTTTACTATCAAGGTCTCAGAAAAAATTTGGAGCATACCTTGCCAATCGAGTGAACCTTTCTTCATAGGAAGCCACTGAGTCTTCCTCTTGCCTCAATTATTGGAATTGTTTTTCCACCCTATGCCGAACAGCCTTAGGAAAATACTTCTCAAGAATCATACCTTTGAATTCATCCCAGTCGAGAGCATCAATATCATCAGTATCCCTGATATTTTTAACCATTGACCACCACTGATCTGCTTCACCCTCCAAACGGTAAATAGAAAGACTAACCTTTTGATTGTTTGAACACCCCATGACATCAAAAAACCTCCCCATAGCTTTAATCCACCCTTCAGCTAGCACAGGGTTAGATGATCCTTTGAATGATGGGGGATGTTGCCTCATGAAATGTTCCACCACTGACATGTTCCTCTACAGTTGATCTGGCTGATCTCGTGCATGGATACCGCCACCATTTATCGCTTGAGTCAACTGCGCCATTACCAAAACAAACTCTTCATTTCCAATTCCGACTATCTCAGGATGCTGATTCAGATGGTTTTTTCCTTTTTTATGTCTTCCTAGCACTGTTTCCCTTTTTCCTCGGTGGAAAACCATTCGGAATAGACATGTATTAGATGAAGCAACGTGGTAAACTTCAAATGCTATATCATTTCAATTTGACCATAAAAAATATTTTTGGATAATCATTTAATATAATTCTGACTCCTAATGTTATCTAAACTGACCTCTGATACCAACTATAAGGCCCCAGCCTTAAACATTACTTAATCTTGAGTAACTTCAAGAATACACTTAGAGGATCTTTTTAGGTTTAGAGTTTCAGAGAATTAGATCATAAAACATGCATTACATTCCACATTTAAACAAAGTGGTTACATAAAAGATAGTACACATTTTTCCCATTAATGGAAACATATTTAAAATAAAACATGGATTCTTTCTTGACCATTTTTTGAAACTATCATCAGATCATGTACCCTTCCCTTGACCTATGAAAATCAATTCAAAAACTAGGGATGAGCATAAAAAGATCAGTAAGGGATATAACAATATGAAATGAAAACATTAGTTCATGTATGAAATCATACATTACTCATAAAACATAATCACTTTAACAGACCTCATAAAATCATGAATAAATCATAGAAATCATAAGACATAAAGGTAACTTGAGACATTCATAACATTCTTACGTAGGTAGTAACCCTCATGGTTACGTTTGGAATAACCATCTCAGTATATTCCCTAAATCTCTTAGGAGAAACCTTAAAGTTTAACTCCTTCACATTACCCAATGCATTGGAGAGCTATATCGGCTTCACTCGGCCTTAGTTTATCATGGAACCACCAGTCTTCATAAAAATTCCCAAGAACTATAACATAATCGTATCACATAAAACATACATAAATGAAACATAAAATTTCCACTTTTCAATCACAAGATATCAATACAAAACATCGATATAAAAACATTATGAAAAAAAAATTCAATACCAAAATAAAAGAAAAGTAAAACATGGTATTTATTTTTCATTCAAATAATGTTATGGCTTGTAGAGGAAGACGGAACTCAAATAATGGTCACGGCGGCGGAGAAGTCATTGTCACTGCGTACGTATGAAAAAAACCTTATCTTTTCCGTTTAGTAGACGCTTCATATAAAAACATTCCTTTTTAATAAACGTAAAAGTCAAAGGGGTTTATACACCGTATGAAATAAAGTTGTGTATAATACATAATATGCCTCAATGAAAGTAGATTGAGACAATGTCCCTTACCTCGTATCCGACTTGAATCGATCATTCTTTAATCTCCTGAATAATAAACTTGAGATAATTTCTATGTTCTTAAGAACATTTTTCAAGTTCATTATTCCTTTTATATCACTTATTTCCATGTCATGAACACTATGTTATTATTTAAGTGAATAACGGTCGTTTTAACGATCATTGGTACTTGAGTCAAAAATAAACTCTTTATAATTACATTTTGTTCATGTATCCATTATATCAAGAGTTATATTCATGATATTGATATCATATATATCATATATATCCAGTATATACATTCATTTATAATATTGCATAACAATTAGTGGTAAGAAATGAAATGCACCGTTCATGGAGACGGTAAGCCGTGCAAACGCATGAAGGCTACTTTCATTTATATTTCGTATTTTATGGAATGGAATCATAATGAAATAAAGTTATATTATAATTCCAGTACAATTTGAATTATAATCCTTTATACGTCCCACATATGGCATTAACAAATCAAATCACTTTAAGGGGGCGGTACTCCACCCTTCCTAAAATGAAGATATCGTGTATACCCATAATGGAAACCATAAAGGTATTCCATAAATGAAAAATACAGAAGATTAAGGAAAACATAAACATATTATATATCATATATAAATATAGTGTCATCATAATGGACACCTTTGAATGTGTTAGAATAATATTGAACAATCATCGTTTCGTGAGGCCGAAATTTTCCATCCATGAAAACAGTATGTTTCTTAACCATTAGATGAAGGTGTGTGTAAGTGTAGCTCGAATAATTATTATAAAAACATCCTAGAATATTTAAGATACTGGTGTTTTTACAAAATAAATGAATAAAAATAGTTTATGGGGTTGAAGAAGAAAAATAAAACAAAAGAACACAAATGAAGACATTACCTTAAAATCAGGTCACTCCCTTTGGTTTGAACCAAAAGGTTTTCTTGAAGAGCTTAATGCCTAAGGTAATGATTCTAGGATGAGGATAGGGATTTGGAGAGACAAAATTAGCAGATCTTGGCCGAGCCAATGGCTTGGGAGGTGTGGGTAAGGAGGTAGAGGTGGGGGCCTTTAATAAGAGGAGGGGATGGGCACTCTTGGAATGTTAAGAAATGTTACATTATTTTAAAAAGCGTTTCAGATTTTAAAGGTCCCACATTGATATATTTCTAGGATAAGGTTATAAAGGTTATAAATATACTCATCCAATATGTCTTTGACAAGTGTAAGTCTTATATTATACATTATCTTTTCATTTTATTTCAATCATTAATTAATGAGGTAATCGCTGCATCATCATGATGTCATAAATAATTTAATTTATTTAATGTCTAAAAATTATAAAAAAATACTATAATGTAGGAAATATTTTTAGATTTAGAATGAGCATTTATAGTCCAATATATAATTTAAGTAGACAAAATAAAAAATATTTTACTCAGGTGATACATTCTTTGTTATATTTAACTTTCTTTAAAAATAAAAAGATAGAAAGTCATTATCACACAAAAGTGATTCCATGGGGTCCCCAAGTTTGGCACATGGTATCCCATGGTCGGCCATGACACATCCAGTAACATCAGGACACATGTTGGGGATATTTGTTATTATTATGATATTATTTTTTAACCCTTAACTACCATATTACTAATTAATCAAGATAATTAAAGATAATTACCGTCATTACTATTCATAATTTCCAAAAATAAGAGTCATGATTACATAATTTGGAACTTCTAATTCCAAATATTTAATCAATTTTACCAAATTAAAAACATAAAAATTGAAATAATTACTTTAAAAATAATTCTCGTTGTCAAAACAAATAGCGGGTTTTTTATAAACAATATCTATGAAAAGTTTGGCACTTGTTTATGCCCAATTCAAAAGTGAAATTAATCCCAATGACCACCATTGGATTATATGTTAAAAATATATTATATTTACTCTTTAAAACAAATTAAATAGATAATCTAATGATATAATTATATGAGATGAAAAAACTGTTTTGATGTAAAATGCAGTATTATTCACTATTCATTAAAAAATGAACTTTATCAGAAAAATACCAAAAATTAACCCAATTTAAATTTCAATGTCCCAATCATAATGAATAAGTTTATTTTGACAAATATATCTTATTAAATTGTGAAAATCTATATTCAAAAATGATTTTCCATCAAAAGGAAGTAAACCAATCTTTTAAAAATATTTGTGTATTCTATGCTTAAGATTTGATTTATTCTCATTTTAAGCCTCTCAAATACTATCTATTTCATAAATAGACATAGATAAGAATATCTATTATTCATTAATTACTTGGGATGTTACACTAATACTCAATGATTTTGGAAATTAAATAATAATTTTTAATTTTTTTATGATATTTCATTTATAGATTAATTTTATAACTTATAATAGTTTAATTTCTAAAACATAACATACTTTTTTCATCTTACTATAATAAATTTTTCTGTTATAACATTTAAATTATTAACATCCAAGAGTGGTAGAAAAACATGAAGCCAACATTCCATCTTCAATTCACCCCCACTATTAATATTGACATACAAGCCTTATCTGTGGAAACAAACATATGATATGATTTTATATTCTAATGAGTATTCTATATTCATGTGTTATATATCAATAAATTGTAATTATATTAGTAAAATTTATATTTTTGGGTACATGTTATTGTTTCATATTATCTATTTGTGGTTCTATGTTCATATGACTTGATATATGATTATGATATCATATCTCATTATCTGTTCTTGCGATCCAAAAATTGGAATATTTATATGAGTTGTTATTTACCATGAATTTTGGCTAACCAATTTGTTTTTTCATAGTTCTATAAGAACATAAATTATGGAATATTACATAGAGGTAATCATGTAGAGAATTTTATAAGAAATGTTGAAACAATATTGTAACTATCCTATAATGGAAATAAATCACTAGGTTTTAAAAGTGTTCTTTATTTGTCAGGTATAATGTATAATTATGGGAGATAATGTAAAATACATGTATTAATTTCATGGGTTACTATAGTTAACATTAACATTGTTTTCAAAAACATTTAGGGATTATTTTATGATGAATAATAATAAATAATGTAGATCAACCTACATTTAATAGATGACCTTAGAGGTGGATATAATGGTTTCATATGTGAAAATAAAGTTTTATAGGTTCTAATGAAATAATAAAGGTATAAGGATTCTTATTAATCCATTTTCAGGTTAATAATATTGTTTAATATAAAATTAAACAATATTATTTTGATCCACAACATTTATTTATGTTTTTGGTATAAATTTCGGAAACATGATCACGATGTAGTTAACAATTAATCACTATAAACTCCATAATATGAGTATGATTTTCAAATTCTAAATATTAGTTCTAAGAAAAAATGAAAGAGAATGAAGATAAATCTAATCAAATGTCCACTATGATAAAAATAATGAGTTTATAGCCGTTTAAATGTATTGATATTATTATATTTCTCTTATTATTTCTCTAGACACGCCTATACTATATATGAGACAATTAGTTATTAGATGTAATGGAATAACCTGGATTACATAATTTATAATCATTAATATAAAAAATGATTATTTTTTGAATTTTAATTTCAATGTGAGGAAATTATTTTATATTATTGGAATACCTAAATATTTAGGTGAATATGATAAGATAGAATTTATTTCATTATTTTGGATAAAAATATATAAATAGAAATTGTATACACTCGAAATATATAATATATGAGAAAAAATAATACATATATTGTCCATATCATCATCTCCCATGATCATCATAATTATGTTAATAACTATTTTAATGAATAAGTCAATTTACTAGGAAAATGAAAAGTAATCATAAAAAAGGGACGATATTAACACCTGAAGTAAAAAATAGAATTTTAATGAAACACTCAAAATGACAGGGTAAACAAACAAATGTAACAACTTACTATAAGTCACAAAATATAATTATTTTATCATTCAATATTTTTGTCATACTGAAATATATACACACATATATATATATATCAACTAATAAAATTGATTATGATAGTACTGAAATAACACATACAATGTGATCTTCATCGTTTGTATATTTTTAAAAAGATTCATAACAAATTATTATAAAACTAATTATTATATATAAATTAAATGATATACTGTATAATTATTTTTTTAGTTGAATAAAATTTAATTATCACTCATTTAATAATATTAAATGGTCATAAATATATATATAAACACTAATTTAAAGTGAAATTATGTTTATTATAAAATTATATCTCTTCTATGTATTTTTTATAACACTATTCAATAGAAATTTTAAAAAAATGGAGTGGTAGAAATTTTAAATTTTCAATTAATATTCGTGATAAAATTGATTATTTATACATAATAATGACTTAATTAAATTTGGTCAAAGTCATAATAATTATTCTAATAATAGTTTCTTGATATATTAAATTTTCATCAAATGTTAATTTTATAATAAATTTTAATATTAAATTCGTTGAGGTTAAATAATTAATATCTATAAATATAAATGCATAAAAATTCCTTGAATAATCATTAATTATGAAAATAGGAATATATTCACATAATGTCCAAAATATATAATTTTTTGAAACAATTGTTGTTTATTTACTATAATTTTTTAAATTTTTCAATGATATATATTAATTTTATATATTTTATTTTTAAAATGGACAAAAAATTATGAATCAAGACATTAGAATTACATAAAACATTATTAAATATTTTTCATGTGGAATGTAATTGAATTTATATAGTTGAAGGAAAGTCAATAAATTTTCATATCAAGGGTTTTTAATAACACAATTTGTGTAAAATTATTAAAAAATATAATTTTTATGTATGAGATAAACTAATCTAATTAAAATAACATTTACTCCCCTAAATATCATTTGACTCCTAAATATTCCAAGTCATTACTGATGTTTACCATAAAATACCATATACTTTCTTATTAACCCCCCACCCCGCATCAAATTTCAATCCACTTATATTCTATGATTTTCACATAACTTCAAGTCTAAATTTACTTTTATAATGGATTATTCCATACTGGGTAGCCTCAAGTAACATGATAATGGTATTAATATATCCCTATAAAGGAAACCATTATGATATTTAGGTATTCCATCTAAGTAATATACTAATGTTTAATTATTTATTTCATTCAATTTTCCATTTCCACTCTTCTAAACTCGTATCAAAAAGTTTAATGAATAAATTTTAACATCATTATTATTCTATAAAAATAATATTACAACCATATAAAATCATACTTTTACATTTTTATTCCTATAAAAATTCCCTCCTTGTGTTATTCAAACATATTTCAGGAATATTGTTATTAATTCTTTATAATTTTCAATAAGAATTAATATAAAATTGAATAACGATAAAATATGAATAACATATTTTTAGGTTTATGGATTAATAAGTTTCAAAAAAAAGAATTTATGTTTATGTACAAAAAAATTTATTGTTAATGTCACCTGCAATTTCCATATTATAAAATCCATTTTTAAAAAAGTAACTTTATCATCCATCAAATGAATATCAAAATTTATGAATTACTATATTATCATGATTCCAGTATCTTGAATAAATATGGAATGAGGAACTGAACAATATTAAAAAACTGTCAAAATTTCCATTCAAAAACAAGAAAAAACAATTAATAAAACATTAACATCTTATTATGTATACACATTATCACCATAGAATTTATTTCAAGTAAATGGATTTAATCAATTAGTTTCAAATGATATTTAAATGACTTTTTAAATGGATTATTAAAATATCTATATTTATTACATAGGATGTCAAATCTTGTTTGATCACATGGGAATTCAGGGAAATGTTTCACTATATAAATATCATTTAATTTAGACATGTTTAATTTTTTTGATCAATTTTCATTCATAATGTATATATGGGAATATTTAAATATTTTAACCTAATGAACATTTTTTCATGGGATTTAAACTTAATTTAATTTTATTTCCCATTTAATATAATTGTAATCTTACATAACCCTAGTTTATTTGTTTTTATAGGGTCAATCTTCAATTATTCAACCATAATGTTTCTCCCTTGTATATACAGTGTAATGGTTGATAGGTTTTAAACATATTTATTTATTTTTCTCTCATTATCTATGCGGAAGTTTTCATTTCATTTTTTAATACTGATCTTTGATTAATTTTAATATTTATAAATATATGACATTGATATGAATAATTCACATGCACTAAATTCAATATTTCTTCATCCATCTCAATACTAGTTGTTACAAAAACCTATTTACATATTTTATTTTATATTTAAGTGTATAATACCTTTTTCCCATTTATAATCCATTTCATTTACATTATAATATAACATTTTTTAAAATTATTTCATCACTATGAGTCATTTTAAAACATTGTTTTTTAAAAAGAACATATTTTCTACTATAAAATAATATATATCATTAAAGACACATTTAGATTACAATATATTTTACTATTTACAATATTTCTATTCTTTGATATTTAATTCTAATAATTATTTTAAAAATTATTTTTAACCTTTTGAAAAAAATTCTAGAATGATACTATAAGATTTATCAATATGAATGTTTCACCAAAATGTAATAAATTATCCTATAATTTTTTCTCAAACATTTAAATTTTTTATTCGAGGGTTCATCATCTATGAACATTTCATTTCATTCATGTACCAACATCCAAATGATCTCAAGATATGTTTATTTTGGTTAATTGAATTTTTAGTATCATTTGTGCTAATTAAAGAATGATTCTTATGTTGTGTCATATGAAAAGGTTTTATACACTATTTTGTTTGAAATATATTATCCCAATATGTTGTGTGATTGATATAATGTGGAGCACACTTGTATTTTTCATTTTATGAGGAATGTGATGATAATTATATATCCATATTATGCATATGGGTAAATCAATTTAACATATGAGGATATTATGGAATATGAATAGTGACTCATAAAACTTTTTTATGGGGAACAAGTCATAAATCCAAATGCACTATTTTATGTGACTTTAAGGGATAATCAGTCTGCTACTTCATGGGATTTCATTAGTGATGTTTGATCGACTATGATATCATGGTATTTATTTTCGACCATGACATATTTTATAATTTTTATTAATAATATTTCACTCTAATCCTATGTTATGTATCAAATCATCATCATAAATATCAAATGACTCCTATGAAATGGTAAAAGTAATAGTTTAATGATAATATATCTATGGTTCTATTTTCCAATTTATTGATATATGATTTTGTTTTCATTTCTCAGGGTAACTTCATGGGAACCAATAATATTATTATATTAGTGAATAATTTCTGAAATGTTTAATATTTCCCACATATTTATGATATTAGAATATATGCTCACAAAATCATTGATATTATTTTATATTAAAAATTATTTGAGTCACTTTTTATATATTTCGTATTTTAGTCTCAAATAATAAATAGATAAATTATTATGGGGAGATCATGTGAGCATTGTTTTGCAATTGATAAGAAAGAATTGTTTTATGTAATCCTAATTGAAACTAATTATTTGGTTCTGAGCGTGTGATTTATTAAAATGTTTTCATATAAAATTTTCAAGATAAGATTTAAAATAAATATATTTCAAGGATGGGTGTAAATATATTATCATTTTAATAGTCTTATATATAGATTTATTTAAATAAAAGACCAACATCTAGTTCTAGTGGTAATGAATCAATATCTATATGTTTCCCTAGTATATGGTCTATATTACTAAACTTGATTTATATTACATTATCTAATAAAATATATATTATAAAGAAATATATTTATTTATTATATTATATAATAGTAATAATACAATTATTATAGTTCATGTTTTTGTTTATTAATTATGATGAATTGTTTTTGAAAAAAATTATTGTTTCACATTAGGAATTACAATTTTTTTCCAGGAATATAGATGACATTTTCAAATTATGAATCAATTTTATATTCTAAAGAAGATATTATGAACAAAAATATACCTTAACATCAACTAAGAATATGTTTTTTTATTTAAATAGTAATTTTTTAGTTTTCTTGGATTGATATATCATCTAGGATATCATCAGGTTTGTTTAAAAAAAGATAAATTTCAAATAATATTCTTAATATTTGATATGAACATCATGTTCTCTAGCCTTGATACATTGGGTTAGAAATACACCTAATGAATTAATTAATTTAATAAAATATATTTTATACAAGTATTTGAATTCTTTTTTGGTTGAAATTACTAATGAAAATCAATTATAATCAATAGTAGGGAATGATCACACAAGTTAACTAGAAGTTATATTATTTATTTTATAAGGTACTAATAAGTATTCCTAATTATCTAAATCAAAAATTGTGATCCAATAATTGTTTTTGTAGACCATATTGTTCATTCTTTGAGATAATGTTCAGAGAATAAATCTAAACCCTATTTAAAATATAGGGAGTTTTATTTATAATTAAACCAAATAACTTTTTTGATAGTTGAAAATATGATCCTTTCACATGGCAATTTTAACTCATAAAATACTGTAGTTTTGGATACATAGTTTTTTATTGTAAGTATAATTCAAATATATCTTAGATTTATTACTCAAATAATCTTAGTTAAATTGTTAAAAATGATCCACTTTGTGTTAACTCTGTAATTCATAATTATATTAGTGATTTTATTATTTTTTTATAATTAATATACATTTATTAAATATTTTGGATGAATTTTTTAGTGGAAAAAATATTATTTATAATTACTTTAATATTTATAGTTATTCTAGTTATGGATAGATCTAATCATATAAGGAAAATTTCATTAGATAAAGGAGACATAAATATTTAAGATTTCACATATGAAAGTATATTTAAATTTTACAAGAGTATTGAAATTTTAAATTCACTCTTACAAAATAATAATAATTATGAAATATTATTTACTTAATTAAATTTCGTTGATATAAATTTCTTGTTGATATTAATGTTCCATTCAACTAGTATATGATATCTAATTTTAGATATTTAATTTATCTTTACTTTAACAAGAATTTATCATGTTATATTTTCTCTAATGTAACAGGAATATGAATGAGATAATTTTATGTGAACAAATTAAATTTTGGATTCAATATTTATAAATACAATTTTTTTAATTTAGTGTAACATAACTTTGTTTGTTCAATACAGATTCATGTTAGTTAATTTCTTACTGAATTACAATAACTATAGTTATTTATTTCATCAATTAATTTAACTATTAAAAACTAAATATTAAAATATATTTTTAAAAAATAATCTTATTTTATAATTTTTAGAGATTTTTTAACTAGTATCCTTGTCTATTATTAAATAAAGTAATAGATAATTGATTTTAATTTTTTTGGGAAAACACATCGATGATATTTTACTTATTTTATATATATGAATACTAATTAAATATATTTTTTAAATATATTTTTTCTTGATGTGTATGGAATATAAGTAATATACAATAAAATTAATAATAATTAAATATTTATAGTGGGATGTACAAAAATACATCGTTGAAAATGATAATATTTAGGTATTAAAAATCATTATGTCAAAGTTATAAAAAACATGTTATTATTGAAATAAAGATAACCATTAATGTTTATAAAATATATAATTTAACATATATTTTATATTATTATTTTTATGATCTCATTATATAATATTCCTATAAATTTTCCTCATATAATATTGTTTGTTGAATCATATATTCAAATTTTATAATTTCAATTTTCTTTAACTCTATAATCCCAATAATATGTGTGAGGTTAAAACCATTAGTATCATTCTAGAAAAAAATTTCATTTGGATGATTTATTTTATATAAACAAAAGTAATAGTTTTTGGAACTAAACTATGAAGATCCTAGAGTAAAATTATATCTAAAAATATCATTAAAAGTTTATTGAGTGTTGATAAAAGGGAGTGTGGGATTGCTTTAGTGTCCTAGAACCATTATAAAAAATATGAATTTTCTTTTTTTAATTATTTATTTCAATAAATAAATATATTATATTATAGAAATAAGATAAAACTAAATAGTAGTGTCTAAATTTCAATAGTGTATATTTATAAATTTATTCACCCCCTTTTTATGTTAATTGATACGATAACTCAGATAATATCTCATAACCCAAATCAATATTTGAGTTCTCATGCATTATTAATCAATGGAATAAGATTTTATTATAATCTATTGGTATACCCTAATGAAATAATGTATATGATTTATGCACCAATTTATAGTAGATAAAATTAATGGTTTTGAAGACTAGAAGGAAAATCCATTTTTATAAATCATTTTCAAAATTTTTATATTAAATATTTTATGAATTATAAAATTACAACATGTGAACCACTTTATTGTTGTGCTAAATAAGATAAAAAATATATTTTATATTCTATGGTAATAAAAGGTATTATCTATTGTTTTGTTAATGATTAATTCATTAGTGTTTCTCAGTTTAATAGTTATTATAAATTATTTGAATATTTTATTATTATAATGTCATAAATATTTCTAGATTGTTGAGATATTATACTACTGTGTTGAATTCAATTATATTTTACCTAGTTGAGTGAGAATCAATTACATACAAGAAGTGAAAACCAATAATTTTTTCATAATCTTTCTATAATAGAAACTGTAATTATTTATTAAAATCATGAATAAAATGCTTTAAGATTTTTAACAAAATGATATAATAGAATTTCTATAGTAATTATTTTGTCATCAAATATTTAAAATGAAGAACTTATTTGCTGATTTAATAACATATGAACTTTAAATTCTAATTAAATAATATATAAACATGAAATATTTTTGATAGGGCTGATTAATATAAGATATTGATGAAAGATTTTTAAATATAAATTTATTTCAGGTAATGATGATAATAAGAGAAAAAGTAATTTTATAAATCTATTTTGGAGTAATTTTATAGGTTCTCCAACGGTAAAAAATACCCTTAGGTGAGAAGATTAAAAAATATATAATAGAAAAAATGAAGGTTCAAAATATACTTTAATAATTACAGTAATGAAGATGTTTCATTTTATAATCATGGATAGAACCACAATATGAATATTAAGTGTATTAATCTCGATCATCACTTAATAAAATATATTTAAATGTATGATAGAATATTTTATAAAAGGGTTAATTATTAAATGAAATAAAATAATGATATGATCTCTAACTATATTGTATCAAAAGACTATAATTATGAATGTAATTATGATTCTAAAATAGAATAGTTTTATTAGTAAGATGATTTGTACATTACATATCAAAATAAAGAGCTAAATTAATTTTTTTAACTATTTCAGATATTGAAGATTTCTATCTTTTGAAAAAAATGAATAATTATATATGTAATAAAGTAAGTATGATTCTACAATAAATATTTATAATATTCCATAAATATATATTGAAATTTTTATTGTTGAAATAACTTTACTGTTTAATTAAATCCTTAATAAAAAATAAATTTAATTGAAAATCCAAGATTTATTCATTATGATTGAAGAAAAAATAATATTTTCTGGAAAGATATTTTTTTAATAAATTTATTATCATGATTAAATGGGGATAAAAAAATTGAAAAATATAATTTTCATTTATAGGGATCATTTGATAGGCATGGTATTAACTATACAGGGACACATAAAAACTATAATTAAATTATAATGTTCCATACTCTCATTCTGAAATCACATATTGTTATAAATGTTTTAATTATGGAATTTCTAGTTAATATGGAAATCATTATATCACTATACATACATAATTTATAATGGTTAATCGTATATATTTTTCAAATATATAGAATTTCAATATATAGATAAAAATTTGTTTAAAAAAAGTAGGAAAATTTACTCTAACATTCCTAATTGAAAACACATACATTCTGAAAGGTATATGGTTAACAACAAACCCACTTTTATTTATTTTTGAGTAGAACGATCCATGAAAAATAATTATATATGGAATAAGGTATTGTCTATTCATGTAATACTAGTGATCATTTCCATATTTATTAGTCAATAATAAACATTAATATTTTAATTATAAATAATGAAGACATAGAATAATAAAAATTTCATATAGTTAGTTTAATTAAAAATAAAAAAAAATTATAAACAATGAAGATATTGATAAAGCGCACATAAAAACATGATAAGTTTATAAAACATTGTGATATCTCTTACAATGTTGGTTTTGTTAACACTTGATGATATATTTAAATATGACATTTTTATATTGGAATCACAAAGAACAGAAAATATTTTCACATGAGATCCTGATCCTTTTAGTAGAAAAAATATTTATTTATTAAATAATGATATTATTGATTTGTTTATTTTATGTAAATGATTATACAGATGCAATTTATTTTTATTGAGGCAATGTTTTATTAATAAGTTGATATCAATTTTCTTAAATTATTTAATTTTTGAAAATGAAGCCTTGTGATGCATGTGAAATTAGAGAGACACATATAAAAGATTTTTTATCAATAATTTTGGTTTTGACATTAGAAATTCTAAGATTCTATATATTAATTTTTTGAATAATATTAGAAATTTAGGCAATGGAGGCTAGCCCTTTATTTTTTTATTATTTATTATTTTTCATGGTTTCCGTGGGATTTAATTTTTTGGATTAAAATTGAGTTATCTATTATATAATTTAATATTAAAAAAATTCATAAATAGAAATACAATTCTTGTATGAGGTGTCCTTAATAATTTTTTTAAAACGTGAGTAGAAATATGTTTTCATAAATAATTTTTTTGAATAGAATTATTATACCACTAGAATACCTAAATAATTTTTTAATAAATAAAAAAATATTACTTTACATGAATGTTTAAGGATAAATTATATCTAATATCGTTACCAACTCAATTTTATGTAAAATATATTAGTATACATTGGATGAATATCATAATGTTTTAAAAAGACTTTTTTTAAAAACCATCAAGAGATGTGGAATTCTAGGAATTATAATCTAAAACTCTTTGTTATAGTGTATATATTCCTAAAATGAAAGATAATAATAGTAAAATTGATCCAATTTCTAATAAAGTACTATTTTTTGGATACTAATGTATAATTATATCTTTTATATTTTTAATAAATGGTCAATGATAATTTAATAATCTATTCATATAATTTTTTGTGAATGTTACAATTTTTATAGAAAATATAGCTTATATTTTTGATGTGGATGACTCATACAATTTCTTGAAACATTATTCATTGATTAAATTTTAAAAAAAATGTTGAAAATAGGTTATTAAAAATCCTCACAATATTTTATTTGAAAATAAATAACATAAGATACTACTACTCATAAAATATATAATTATATGAGGTCATTAATTAGTGTCTATTATTTGTGGCTTTGATAAAGGTGGTATAACTATCTTTACTAATAGACATTTTACTAAACATCATAATATAATATGATTTATAGAACCTATAAAATCGAAACAAGACTTATGCAGGTGGGGTTGAATTTTTTTATGGATGAGTTGAATCAATTTGAATGAAATAAATCATCAGAGTTAGTTTGGAAGCCAATAGAAAATCAGATTCTCAAAGCCTTTTTTAGGAATAACCATGTTGGTTAGTGTGTGATCACTATGAATAATGTTTCTCTAGTAGCTAAATCTCATTATCATTATAAATGAATATATAACAAACATTCCTTCAAACAATATTTTGTGATATATTTTGATTATGATCCTTATTGTTGGGAATCTTATATGTATTTAAAATGATTTTATACGGTTTCTAAATATTACTTTTAACATTATCATATATTAGATAATGTTTATATATATCAACCTCTTAGTTTTAAAATATTATTAATAATAATTCATTTTTAATTTTTTTATATCTTCTTATAGGGTTATAAAAACACCTAGAACATTGTATGAATATAAATTTCCTTTTATGGTATAACATTATAATATAGGGTTTTCATAATGAAAATTTTAATAAAAAATTTGAAATAAATATTATTTGTGATAAAATTTATTTTCATTTTTAAATTTTTTCTAAAATGAAAATAAATTATTTATAGAAATTTTAAGACACCAGATGAAATAATTTGATGTTCTTATTATAAGTGAATAGAATTTCATTTTTATTGTTCAATATTTTTATAGAGACATCCGATAAAATATGGACAGAAATTGAAAAAAAGTTATATATTCATTTTTTTGGAGTCTTTATATATTTATGTAAGAAAAATAAATTTCACATTTTTCTCTTTCTATATACTATACTTAAACAATAACATTGGAATTCAAATTTGAATAAATCAAAATTATATTTTTTTGTATTTAAATAAATATGTAATTTTTATTGTAACTTCTTGAATCTTTTTTATTTAATTTCAGTTCAAAATAATATATTTATTATTAAGGATATAGGATTGATAGAAATTGTACCTCACAAACTAGTAAATTATGAGAATGATCCTTATTTCATTTTTTCATAAAAGAAAAATCACATTGTTTTGATCTTAATTTTTGAGTATGAATATGTTTTTGGTGTGAATATTTTTCAAATGTGTTGTGGATAAATCATACATTAAATTATTTCATTTTTAATTTAAACACGTGGAGTTGAAATTTATCATAGATATGATAGATTTTTCTAATAAATTCATAAATAATTCAAAATTCTTCACAAGATAATATAATCTATCCTTTATTATATGATTATTTTCTATGATGATTATATAATTATTCAGTTTATAATCACTATTAATTAGTTGGAGTTTATATTCATAATTAGCATTTGTTTGGAACATTTATATATCATTATGATTTAGTTGGGGTGGATAAATTTCAAATAATAGTAATATTTTGTTATTGTGTTAATTTTTTTTGATATTTTTTCAAGTTGTAGTAGTTATGTATTATATCGAAATATGATCCACATCATCTTATATTTTATAAAAAATATAGTTTAATTTTATAGACATATATATATATAGAATTGTGATTTTTATATAATCTACTATTGTAATCAATTTTATAGGGGTTGTGAATGAATTAAAATGTTTTCCAACATCATTCAAGTTTAATATTTCAGGTTTTATACTTGTGTTTTCATTATGATTTATTATTGTATGTGTGTTTTTTATTTCTTTATTTCATGATTGAATGATTTATTTAATAATATTTGATTTTGATTTTGGTTCTATTATTTATAATTTATAGCCTGTCTTTTATATTATTATTCCACTATTTTATACTATATCAATTATTCAAATATTTAGATCATAAAACATCACTTCTATCAAACAAAAACAAAAATCCAAGAACATTATTCTAAATCAATTAAGTATCCATGATATGTAAAGAGGATATATTATAGATTAATCCCATAATATCTCTAATTTCAATGAATCTAAAAAGGAATTCATTGAAAATGAAGATAATGTAATGATGCTAATTGTTCATGGATAAACAAAATTAAATTTATTTTGAAAATGTATTTTGATTTCCGAAATGGCGTTATATTTTATATATCAAAAGAATGTTTTTTTTTGAAATTACTTTGAATAGTTGGATGCTCTTTTTTCATTAAGGATACACTGAGGTTAGTTTAAAATATGATGGAAAAGAAAATAATCTTTTTCTTCCTACTTATATGAAGTTTAAAGTCATAAAGAGACACAGTAAAGGATGTATATTTTTTTTTATTAATCATATGATTTATGATGGAGAGAAAAATTATATTATTTAATTTTTTTCTGCTTTTAGAATACATATTTTAATAATATCCTTTTTGAGAATTTCCCCCAAAGGTAAAACTATTTTATAACATCATTTTTATTTAAGAAGGCCTTTTTTTATTATATTCATGTTCAAAGTTTTATGTTTGGGTAAATTTTGATTATTTTGAATTATATATAGAATGGGTCGATCTAAATCTTAATAAAAGTATCCAATAAGATCCACTTGGTGACTAAACTCTATGTAAAAAATACCTAGTGAAGAGTTTTGTTATACTAGAACAATTTTTCTAGTCGATAGGTGGATTTTTAGAAGACACTAGATAATGAGTTATCGTAAACATGGTGGATGGGGGATATTGGGTACCTAGTGGTTAGAAACTAGTAATTAGTTATAAATTTTGGAATTCATTATAAAGGAAAAGAATATAAATAAATGGTGAAATTATTTTCATTAAAAATTTTAAATTAATTTTCGAGTTGGTTATATTATTGGTATTTTGTAATTATAATATCAATCTATCTAAAATAACCTAGACTTCCCTAGGCCCTTCCATTTTGAAAATCTAGTGTTTAGGGTTTTCTGAGA
The DNA here is from genome assembly GCA_963277665.1 of Viscum album. Classification (NCBI taxonomy): domain Eukaryota; kingdom Viridiplantae; phylum Streptophyta; class Magnoliopsida; order Santalales; family Viscaceae; genus Viscum; species Viscum album. The sequence continues at coordinate 1,487,150,056 of OY728128.1, forward strand.
GGCAACTATTGACCACCTCAATAGTTTTCCAAATTTCTAGTTTTTTATTGTTATGTTAGTACGTTGGAATTAGAGAGTCAGGTTTGTCAGAATCAGTGAGTCATATGTGTAGGAATTAGTGATTCAGGAGAATTGTCATCGATAGGTTGGGGGCATCGGTGTCGATGAGTCGAGGGCATTGGTGTTGCTCAGTCAATGTTATCTGCGTTGGTAGGTCATTGAGTTTTTAGGTCAGGGAATCAATAGGTAAGGGTGTCGGTATGTCGAGGCATTAGTGAGTCGCTATGTCGATAGCTCAGCATTGGTGGCTAAGAATCGGTAGGTCACAACAGTAACATTCCCATCAGTGGATTAGCATTGGTGACTCACCCATTGGTGAATCACCCATCGTTGACTCACTTCTAGTATTTTCTATTTTTTCCAGTTTTTCCCATGTTACATGTTTCATTATGTGAAATGGTAACCTATCAACTCACGATAGTGTGTTGGTCTATCTACATCATTTTAGAGATGAATTATTAAAATCCCCGTATCTCGTAATGTTATACAGGCCTTGTAACCTCCAAGCCGCATGGTAAAACCCTGATATAATGATCAAGAGATTTGAGGTCTTGTCCTCAAATATTAAGATATCCCCCTTTCATAAACTGAGACCTCTTATTTCCTTCTTCTTTTCTGTCCCTTGTGGGGAGCCTATAGCCTTCTTCCCTAAATGATTCATGTGCCTATACCAGAGCTCTCTTTCTCAGTTTTCTTGGAGTTATATACTACTGTTTGTTTGACCCATGTTCCTATTGCAATGAAAAACTTCTATAATTTGTTCATCTATAGGGATTTATTTTTCATCCCTTTAATTGTGCAACATGCGGGGTGGGAATAAAAATTAATCCATGTGAGGAACAAGTGAATATTTTCTTTAAAACAAGAAAAATATTAGAACTAGATTTGATTAATAGACTACAGGGGTGAATAGAATAATGGGTTGAGAGTGGTTTGATGTTGACTGACTTTTTTATATGTTATCCTTGATTTTTAGGGATTGTTTTGGCCATTACGAATTATGATAATCATGGATTTTATAGTATTTTTTTATCACTACTGATGTCATATTCTGTTGAGATGCTTGAATAAATGACTATAAATTAAATCTTCATAATCACATACACTGGTTAAATAATTGGATTCCCATAGAATCAAGCATTTTCTATAATCTCCCCGGTTATAATCAAGTGGAATTAAATAACCTATACTGGTTATATATGAATATATAAACACCTTTTTGATAGTTTTGGGAGATTATTATGTTTTATGGAGTTTTGTAACCTTGTGTGAGTTGTATGGTGATGTTTTTGTTAGCACAGTTTTGGGCACAAGGTTGGGAAGAGGAGTGGGATCCGTGAGTAGGGTGTGGTATGAGTGTACAGCGGGGATACAATTAATGGTAGTCTTGTGCATGGGGTTGTAATGGTGGAGAGTTAACTTTATGGTATAAGAGAAGGATTGATTGTGGAATGGATGCATTTGTAGGCAGCTGAACTAAATTTTCTATGTCGTGGTCATGGAGAAACATTGGGTAGTAGGAATGTTGTGTGGATACATAGTTAATGTGTTGTAGAACTGCATAGGGAAATTTTTTGGGTAGTTCTCCTACAAGACTACATAATGAGAGAAGAATCGTGTAGTGGACTACAGATCTGGTTTTTTGTCGTTGTGTAGTAGGACTGTAGTTTGGTTTTTCTTGTATTTTTTGATATGTAAATGAACAGTAGTGTCTCTGTAGTTCTGGAAGAGATCAAAATGAATCCCTTATATAAAAAACATAAAGTGGTAGAATGAAAAAGGGGTTGGGATATGCTTGGAAGTGGTTGTTGTGTTGTTATTCATATAGTGGTAGCAAGAATATGGTTCTGCTTGGGTTGGATGGACTATTGGGGATCAAGAGGCTGGGGATGAGTGGCTTATTACCTATATATGTATAAATTGTAATTTGTTTGTGGTTTCTATACTCACCCACTCTAATTGAGAAACTTGTTCAAAATAATTCGATTCGGTGGGGAGGGTTTCTTTCCCAACATCTCTGTGGGAGGACGTATGGATGGTTTCATACCTTCTTCCTCACACCCTCTCTTGGTCTCTTAATACTCGAGCAAATATGGATAGGGTGTATTTGATTGAGGCTTACAATAGTACTAGATACTTCTGGGGATGTATTGTTTTAGATGAGAGGCTTAGGTTTGTGTGGGACAATATTTTTTTCCAAAGTGACTTTTAGATGAATTCCAGGTGTCTTCTGGAGAGAGGTGTGTATGTTGGGGCTTAGGTGTCTTTTGGCTAGATAGTGTGTGGATTAAGTCCTCGGTGTGTGTGGTTGGGCTCTGGTAGTGGTAATGTATATGGGAAGAGTGGTAGCATTAAGAAGTTAACCAGTAGGTATTAGTAGTCAACTAGTGGTAACGTGGTGCGGGGTACCCATCTATCGATTTGTATATCCAATTACATTACTTTTCTTGCGTTATTTAGTGATTTTTTCATGGGGTGGTTGGCCTAGTTAGTATTCATTGGTAGGGGAATCGAGGTTCTATTGTTTTCTGACATGGTCATTAGTATGTTCCCTTACTTGTGCACGAGTTGATTTAATTTTCATGGTGTGTATACTGGTATACACACCCTTTATGTATAAGAATTATTTTTATGTTTTCCGGAGGAATTTTAGGGCCGTGATGGACATTACTGGCTCATACATTGCGATTTTTTGTGGTTGTAGCATAGAGTCTATTATTTTCGTAGATTACTTGGAGCTTTCATTCTAATTTCTATCAACTTAACTTTTAAACATGAATTTGGGAATTTATTATGGATTTAATTTTAATTCTAATTCATGGAGTTGTATAAGATTTATCATCATATGTCTAGATATTTTCCAATAAAAGGAAAATTCCTTTAATTTTTTTGTGAGATTTTAAACCCTAGGTGCTATATTCCACTCCGGCTCCTATTTAATGTGGGACACGGGGTAATTATCTCTCCGTAATCTTGAATAAGGAATGGTATGGTAGTTTTTTCCTCCTTACCTCAGCTTGAAAAAAGGATGTTGTGAGAAAATGTTATTAGAGGTAGGATTGACTTGGGAGTTTGAGTGATAGGAGAGAGTTAAGAGTTAGGCATAGTGAGGATTGCATGGGATGGTATGGAAAAAGCTTTTGGTAATAAGGGTGCATGAGATAGACCAATGAAAAAGGGTTAGGATACATGATTTTGAGGGCCCCCCATGATCAGATGCAAGGAATCTAGACCTACTAAAGGAACAAGTGAGGATACACTAATTTCAAGTTAGAGACCCTATGAAAGGTGCATTCATCATACTGACTTTTTTTCTTGTGTGTCTTGGGTGTTTGGTGACTTTAATATAAATTAGGATTTATAATAAAATTACAAGAAATTTTTCCACACTACTCAGTCATTATAGTTTGTTGTTTAAAATTTTATTAATGGAACCCTGATGTTGTCCACATGTGGCATGAGTAGTTGATTCCCGACATGTTGACCTCAAAGATCAGTGAAGGGACAATCAAGAAAAGGAAGATGACCAGTGGAAAATGATTCTTCGTGGCTTCGAGCAGTAGACTCTAGGGAAGTACGAGGACAACATCTCAAACATGGAGATAGAAAGTTACCTCAAGGAGACAGTGATGGCATACAACTTCATATGGGATCCAAAAAAGTACCGTGTTCCTCTGGCTGTGATCCAGATACGAGGAGTAGAGCATCAGTGGTGGATGTTTTACCTCAAGGAGAGGAAGGAAATAGAGATATCATGGGATGATTTTGAGAGGGAGTTCTGAGCATAATTCTTTTATTCCAGGATGAAGGAAGAGAATAGATAGGATCTCATTTCCCTTCGATAAGGGAGTATGTTGGTAAGGTTACTAGGGATCATGTTCAATGATCTCATACACTTCCCACAAGATCTATTCCCAGACAAGGAGTCCTTATCAAAACGCTTAGTGGAAGCACTCGGACCATCCCTTTTGTATGATGTTAGCCCTTTCACACTCTCAATGCAGTTAGAGGTTCAAAATAAGGCTGAATTAGTGGAAAGGATGAACTCACTGGGAGGTGTTTCATGATAGTGGAGCCTACCGAGTTTGTCAAAGTGAAATCCATCAACAGTAGGTCTCTTGCATCTGGGCCTTCTAGGTTTTTACCAGTGGGGAGATAGCCTCAGCAGTTCATGTTCTAATCACCTTGTACTCTGCCTTTCCTCATGGTACTGGGACTGAGGTTATTTATCTATTGAGGTTTTGGAAATCTTCAGTACCAGTGCCCAGTTTGAGCATCATACAGTGGGGGTGGGCAGGATCATCGCCCACCTCAGAAGCAATAGTTGTCATTCGGGTCCTTTTAGCTATAAGGCCAGCGAGCTCTCTCTCGGACAATGGTAGATGATGATGGGGGCGGCACACCCTTAGGTCCCCTTTAGAGACCTCTAATAGGGTGTGGTCAGGGAGGTGGTCAAAACTAAAGAGGTAGAAGAGATGGGTCTGGGTTGTTGCACACTGCAAAGGTAGTAGTTCCAACAAGTCTAGAGGTTGTTTGAGGTATGAGTAGTCTATTTAGTACTCTTTCATGTTCTTTATTTGATTCAGGAGGCTCAGAAACCTTTGTTTCACCCAGTCTATTCCATCCTCTGGGACAAGAAGTTAGAGGTTAGACCAATCTGTATGATGTTTGGCGAGGATGTAGATGGATGATTGCGCCACACTAGTCTAGTACAAATATTCATCTACTAAAAACACAGTTATAAGATGTCATCATGGGCATCAAGTATTTTATTTCTATGCAAAATATTATAGATTACTTCCAAATACGAGACGTTTTGTCATATATGGGTGGCCAACACGTATCATTCATTGGGTAAGGGATTTTTCAAGAGTGCATCTCGTGTGTGGAGCCTCTTTTTTCCTTGTTATATAAGAATATAGAATAATCATCATATACAGATATGGTAAATGTTTCGAGGGGTTGTTAGTGGGTTTATGGACGACTTCCCTAATGAGGATGTGATTATACCCCCCTCAACATGATGTTGTGTTCGGAAAAATCATACAACTCTGTTCCCATTAGATTTCGATGGATACTTATCAGATGGCTCATTTTGAGTTGTGGGATTTGGTGGCCCATGTTAATGACCATACAAAGAAGTGTTTTATCTGGACAAGTGTGTCACTGTGGGGTGCTCTAGTATTGTTCGCGAAGAAGGAATACAATTGCCTAAGACAATGCATAGTCTACCAGAGTCTAAATCAGGTGATATTCAATAACTGTTATCCCAATATAAGGATAAAAGATTTTTTTAACCAGTTAATAGAGGATGTTCTGTTCACTATGATCGACCTACACTCTAGATATAACTAGCTGAAAGGAAAATGTAGGAGACATCATAAATATTACTTTAAGGTGTAGGTATGGGAAGTTTGAGTTTGTGCTCATGCCCTTCGGGGTCACGAATTCACCAGTCACGTACATGGGGCTCATAAACTCTATTTTCCAAGATAACCTAGACCTCTTCATCATCATTTTCATTGATGATATCCTGATCTACTCGATGTTAGAGAAGGAGCACATTTGGAATCTGATGACTTTCTTGGAGGTCCTCTAACACCACCCGCTCTATGTAAAGTTGTCCATGTGCATGTTTTGGAAATGAGATATCTAGTTCCATGGGGATGTGGTGTCTCAGTAAGGGATATAAGTTGAACTATGAATAGTTGAAGCAACGGTTTTATAGGAATCCCTCAAGAATGTGGTGGTGGTTCGTAGTTCAATGGTTATGGTAGGATATTACCGGAGGCTAGTACCCAGCTTCTCTGGAGTTGCAGCTCCATTATAATCTTTAACCAGAAAAGACTAGACTTTCCTATGAGGTGAGGAGTTCTAGGAAGCATTCATCTATATGAAGTCGAAGCTGGTCTATTCCCCAGTGCATAAGTTCCCGGAAAAGGGGGTGGTGTTCGAGGAGTTCAATGAATCATCCGACCAAGGATTGGGATGTGTACCGAGTTATCAGTGAGTGGTAATCTCATATGGATCTAGGAATTTATGTCCCCATGATCATAATTATGCCATCCATGATATAGATCTTTCATTGGTCATGTTCACACAAAAATTTTGCAACATTACCTCATCAGGTAGTGCTTTGTGGTATTCACATATCACAAGAGGTTGAGGTGTATATTTTTCCGATGAGACCTAAAAATGCGTTCGAGAAGTTGGATGGAGTTTATCCATGATTAAAACATTGAGATCTATTACACCACCCGAAAGGGGAATATGGTGGCTGATGGCTTGAGCAGAAAGTCACCGAAGGTGGAAATTTTGGAATCCATGAATACTTGGATGGAAATTATGGAGTTGGAGACTTAGTACTTAGATACTAGGAATGATAGTGGTAGAGAGTATTTCTTTCAAATGATAGTATATACTTCCTTGTTTAGGTAGGTAGAGGAGTATCATTGGGGAGACTTAGAGGTTGATGGGATGTATGACTGCATTTTATGGTGTGATGCTGCAGAATGTTGGTTGGAGGATAATCCAAATTTGATATGGTTTTTTGGGAAATTGTGATCCCAATTGAAATACACAAGGGATTTCTCTATGAGTTACATCAATAATCCCTAGCAGTTCATCTAGGAGTCCTTAAGAATTACATAGGCCAGATGGAACAGTGTTGGTGGCCCGGGGTAAAGCGGACAGTGGCAGAGTTTGTAGTAATATGCCGAGTGTTTCAGTAAGAGAAGGTCGATCACTATGTTCCCAATGGTTAGTTGTAGCCCTTAGATGATCCTTACTGGAAATAGGGTAAAATCTCTATGGTTTTTTCATAGGATTACTTATAATATAAGGAGAATATGATTCTCTTTGGGTAGTGGTGAATTAATTGATGAAATCTACTCACTTCATGAATATCAAGGATTTGAGAACAATATTTTCCATTTCAGAGAGGTACGTAGGCGAAGTGGTGCGGCTACATGGAGTTCCATGATCCATCATCTCGGATTGAGATTCAGGGTTCACCTCATGAGTCTGTAGGGTATTGTAGCATGCCTTTATCACCCTGTTACACCTTAGAACTGCTTTCCACACTTAGACGGATTGGCAAACAGAAAGGATTGTCCAGACGATGGAGGATATGCTGCGATCATGTGTTCTGAAATTTGGAGGAGTGTGGGTATGCCACATAACCCAAGTAGAGTTTTCTTAAAATAATCTCTATTAATTTACTGTTAGCATGGAACTATTCAGTTTCGTGTATGGAATATCTTTTCAATCACCTGTGTTCTAGAAAAAGCTATGCAAAAATACCTCTTTGGACCATAGTTAGTGTAGAGCACAACGGAGGAGGTTCAGTGTGTGCGCAAGAGGATGAAGGCGGCATAGGACTGAAAGAATTCATATGAAGATCATAGAAGGATGCCTTTTTAGTTCAAGGTTGGAGACCATCTGTTTTTAATGGTCTCACCTCAGCGTGGATGGCGGAGGTTTGGCTAAGAAATCATGCTTTCTCATATATTCCTTGGACATTTAAATATGTTGGGACGAGTTGGCAATGTAGATTATCATCTGGCATTGACACAATGGTTGAAGAGGATCCACGCCATCTTACATGCCTCTCAACTCCTTCATTATCTACATGATGAAACCCACATCCTTGACTAGGGAGAGTTTGATATCGAGGATGACGCAACTTTCATGGATCGACTAGTAAGAAATGAGGATCACGAGGAGAAGGTACTATGGGGACAGACCATTACTTTGGTTCATGTGTCATGGAGGCATGGTGTACTCAGGGAGGGTATGTAATAATATGAGGTGCATATTCGTACCCAATATCCAGAGCTATTCTAACTTTCTCTTGTGTATTTTTTTGTACATTTCCTACGAAAATTTTTTTTACCTTGTTTGTTGAGTGTTAATTTATATCCATATTCATTGTTTTTTTGTTAAAAGTCTTGACCATGGGAAGGGAAGAACCTAATCCATTATCAAGATGCATTAATTAAAATGTGATTAAATCCGTGTTCTCGAGGAAGTCTCACCCAAAGAGGATATTATCATGATATGGAGGAATGATCTCACTCATCCATGTGTGTGGATAGTATGACATTCAATGTTTGTGTGGTTTCATGTGAAAGTGGAGTGGTAGTGTTTCTATAGTTGTTTAAGAGATAGATGATAAAGGAGTTCTTTGGGATGTCGAGTTGTTCTCTCCAACTTTAGAATGCCACATGGTTGTTTACATCTGATAATTATTTTATGGGACAGTTGTTAAGAACTCTTCTCTTCTAGGATTGATTTTAAATTCATGGTTATGAGAATAGTTTGAGAGGTATCTCATGTAATAACCTGGATTTCCCCATTCTCTTACATTTTGAAAATCTATATTTTACGGTGTTCATATAGTCAATGGTGTCTCATTTCCAAAGTTCTCAAAATTTCTTTTATTTGAGTCGACATGTCATTGTGTCGGCATCAGTGAGTCTATTGCATCAACATCAGTGTGTCATCTAAAATGACATCAGGGAGTCGTGTGGGTTGAAATCATTAGGCCAAGGGCATAAGTGGTGGTGATTTGATGGAATTAGTGTCAGTGAGTCAAGGGCATTTGTGTCGGTAGGTCAGGGGGTCAGTAGGTCGAGGCGTCAGTGTGTCACAAGTGTTAGCATCAGTGAGTTGTTCTATAAGTAGCTTAGTGTCGGTGGCTATTCATCGATAGGGTGTATCTGTATCTTTCCCATAGGTGGATCAACATCAGTGACTCACCCATTGGTGACTCATTTATAGTTTTTTCAGTTTCACCCCTTTTATGTGTTTCTCTTCATGAAATGGTATCCTATCAACTGACAGAAGTGTTCTATGTTGTCCCCACCATTTCGAGGGTAATTATGAAATTCCTTGCATCTCTTAATGTTCCAAAAGCCTTGAAACTTCCAAGCTGCTTGGTCAAATCATGGTATGATTTTCAAAAACATTGAAATTATCTCCCTAATTGTTGGGATCTATCCCTTTCATAAACCAATATCTCTTCTTTTCTTCATCCTTTTTTTACCATGTTGCTCCTAGAGCCTTCCTCCCGAAATGAGTCATGCGCCTGTGCAAGAGCTCTCTCTCTCTCTCTCTCAGTTTTCTCCGAGTTCTTTCCGACATCTCGGGCGACCGTTGCTTTTTGTGTTAGGAGGATCTTCGATCCATTTATTATATGGTTGTGATTTCTTTTGATTGCCTTTATTTTTTTATCATGCTGGGTGGGTATAAAAATGAATCCTTTTGAGGAATGACCGAATGTTTTAAAAAAAGAGAAATAGATAAGAACTGGATTTGATCAAGATAAAGAAGAGGTAAATATAATAATGGTAAAATAGTTCTTTGTTGTTGATCAACTATTTAATCTGTTATTATTGATTCTTTTATGAATGTTCTAGTTGTAAAGCCCTCTAAAAATCATGGTCGTTGTTGGTATTTTAATTCACACTACTGATGTTCTATTATCTTGATATTATTAAATAAATGACTATAACATTAACTCTGATTAATCACCAACACAGGTTAAATAAATAAGATTCACCATGGATCAAGCATGATCTAGGAACACCCCAATTATAACCATGTGAAATTAAAGAACCACTACTAGTTAAATATAAATATATACATAGTATGTCGATAAGTGGGGGTGAGTACTATTTTCTGTAGAGTTTTGTAACCTTATGATAGTGGGGTCGTGTTTTTGTTGGGCATACAGTTATGGGATTAAGGTTGGGAATATGAGTGGTCTCTATGATAATGGTGTGGTATAAATGTTTAGTGGGGAAGGGTTCATGGTAGTTTTTGTTGGCTTTGTTGGTGGATTTGTATGGGTGGGAGTGGGCATCATAGTCTAATAGATTGATTAATTGTGGAATAGATGAACTTTTAGGTTTCTAAACTGCCTCTGTTGTGTTGTGGTCGTTGAGAGACATTGGAAAGTGGGATGGAGGGGTGGATATCGATGTGTTGTGTAGTGGTAAATAATTGGAAAATTGTTTAGGTAGTAGGACAGTGGGACTGTGCTGTGAGAGAAGGATTTTGCGGTGGACTGTAGATTTGGTTTTGTGAAGTCACGCAGTGGGACTATAGTGTCACATTTCATGTTGTTTTTGATATGGTTATAGTCAGTAGTTCCCCGGTGGAGCTGGAATAAATAATAGTGAATCCCATAGATAAGTAAATGGAAAGAGACGGAATAAATAAGGGGCTGAGTTATGCTTGGATGTGAGTGTTGTGTGGTTATTTATATAGTGGTAGTAGTAATGTGGTTCTTCATGGGTAGGTTGGACTATTTGGGGACCCATAGGTTGGGGCTGAGTGATTTCATACCTATATAAATATATATATTGTAGTTCATTTTGAGTTATATATGCACCTCACCATTGTTGAGAACTATAGTCTGAACAACTATACTTTATGGTGGAGGGTGTCTTTCCCAACATCCTAGTGGAAGGATGGATGGCTAGTTATTGACATACTTCCTCACACCATCTTCTAGTTTCTTACCATTCAAGTGTGTCTTGAAAGGATATAATAGATCAAGTACTACAATATTCAACGATTATTTGGATGAGTGTTTGTTGTAGATGAAAGGCCTTGGTGTTTTCAGGTGAGTTTTTTTTTCCAAAGCTTCTTCGGGGTGTAGACCAGGTGTCTTTAGGCCCAAGGTGTGGTTTTTGAGGCATAGGTGTTTGCGTATGGGATTCTGTGTGGTTTGATTCCCACGTGTGTGTGAGAGGGTTATGGTAGTGAGACTATATATGGGATGGGTGGTAGAATCATGAAATTATCCATTAGCGATGAGTAGTCGACCAGTGGGAAAGTAGTGTGGGGTATCAAACTATCGAAGTGCAAATACAATTACTTTATTTCATATGCATTAGTGGTTCAGAGTGAATTGGTGAGGCTGGGTTGGATAGTATTCCTTGGTATGCGCCTCAATGTTCTACTATTTTCTCCTAGGGGAATTAGTATGTTCCCTCTATTTTTCAAGGTTGCCACTAGTTTTCCTGTTTGGTATACTAGTACACTCACCCAATGTATGTAAAAACTATTTTCATGTTTCTAGGAGGACATTGAGGGTCATTATAGAAATTACTAGTTCAGGCATAGATATTTTTCACTTTTTATAAATAGAAAATTTTCTTTTGGTAATTTACATTTATTTTTCATTTTAAATATTATAAACAACACTTTTTATCATACATGTGGGAAAGGATTTGGGATTTACTTTTAATTTTAATACTTGGAGTTGTTTGGGATTTATCATCTTATCTTCAGATATTATTCTATAAAACTATGATACCTTCCATTTCTATTTGATATTCTGTACCCATGGGGTCATGGGGGTTTCTAAAAGGAATTATATCAAAGTTTTGTGCAAACACACTCGGTTTTTGTATATATTATTTGAATGATATTATAGGTAAAGGAAAAAAGGCTCAATTACATAGAGATGAAATGAGGCCACATCATAAGCATATTATTTATTCTGTTAAATTTTTTTTGTAGGAATTTCTAATTCATACATATATATATATTTGACATATATCATTTATAAAATGATATATGGGTTTTATTTTTATGTCTTTTTTGGGAATTTCATATATGAGTACTTTTGAAATATAATTTTAGATTTTAATGCATTGTTTATAAATTAAATAACTTGTTATTGTTTAGCATTCTAGTGTTATTCATATTATATTAAAAATTGACTATTATGTTGTAAATATCTCTTTATGTGATACATGAAGACCTCTAAATCTAGTCACAAGACTCTGATTATTTTATTTTACCCTTATATTTAATACTCTTTCCCCAAGGACATTGTAATGATGGGGTGGGATGTAAAAGTATTAATGGTGATTTATAAAACATGGTTTTCCTAGTGGGAATTAGTGTTTTAGAATTTTATACTTCTATATATCTATATATATTGAATTTATTTATCAATAAACTAGTAAACCTAGAAGAAATTTATTTTTTGGTTCTTAATTATTATTTGTTTTAGAAGTGGTGATTTTTTATTATACTATTTTTTTATTTTAAAATTGATAATTGAGATGTGAGAATTTACATTAAAAAGTAGTGATACCAGAAATCTCATCCATAGAACGTTTTTATAAAATTAAATTATAAAATAAAAAATATATAGGATGCACTTTTAAGTAGGTTTGTTCCATTTCATTGTAAAGTCAGTCATGATGTTGATATTGCTGATTACAATGATGACATTTCTCTATTTGAAGGGGATAGTCTTAATATTGATATAAGATACCTTTATTTGGATTTTGTTTATACTAGGTGAGTGTTTTATATAAAATACGGTGATACAAATCAAGGTAGATAGGCTAAGAATATTAATCAGATTGATGAGGACAAATAATATATAACTAGATTCTTTTTTTATATTTTTTCTTCAGGATTTTGAAGATAAATATGAGGAAGTAAAAAAGGTAGGTTAAATTTAAATTTTTAATCCTGCTAAATTAGAAATAGTAGGTTCCATTATATATTTCTATTATAAGGAAAATTATTTACAAATGGATACTCAATGTGTAATGAAATGAAGGCCGACTAAATTTTTATGATATTTTTGTCCAAATTTTTATTAATATATATGAGATGGGAGGACAAGTAATACTAAAAAATGTGATGCATATATATATGATTGTTATCTTACTATTCATTGAAAACATATTATGGTCATTGAATTAAATATTTATTAAAATTGATTAGTGTTTATTATATTATAATTTATTTATGTAGTCGACATTTTAGAAGTAGATGAAAATAGAATGGATTTATCTCATATTTTATTTACAAAGATTAATATGAATATTTCAAAAAAATTAAGGAAATTGATATATTATTGATGTTTCTAATAGGTTATGAAAATTCCTGGATGCATTATATGAAATAAAATATTGTATAATGTATAGTTCATGTCATGATATTTGTGGATGATATGAATTTGTTTAAATGTTCATATTTCATGAGGTAAATGTATTCAATGATAGATTTAATTTTAATATAGATAAAAATATTATAATTTTTAATGTAGTAGTGAGATAAATTGGCCTCAGTGAACTATTTGGTTTCTATAAATGTTAATATGGTAAATCCACAAGGTTGGGAATGATGTAACACTAAGGGAAAATTTTATCTCAGGTATCTAGTTCCCCCACCCTTATGTGTATCATTTCTTACATTTCATTATTAGGGTAATTTTTCTATGGTAGTATAATATTGGTGTCTTACTATGGAGCTCTTTCAATGATATTATCTCATTTTTCATTCTATATCATCATCATTTGCACTCAATCTCATCTATTAACAAATATCTTAAAGTTTTTACGTGGAAGATCCTCCTTTGTTGTGTGGTGTGTATTTACTTGAAGAAAAGTTCATGTATCAAGGTTTTTTGGATGCCTCAGTTATACAATTGTGTTTGAATAATTTCATTGGTTAGTGTATCACTCCCCCTTTATTTTTTTATTACATACAATTCCATTATAGTTTTCGATTTATACTAGGTCCTCATCTAGGATCCCATGTTTTGTTTTGTTCTTATTTTTTGGATTCTAATATCATTTCCTCAGATAAAATATTCCAAATATCTTTTTTGTTGGTGTCCATTTATCGACCCAACTTATTAACTTTCATTTGGGTTCTCTATGTTCAACCCCATTTAAATAAATCATGGTGGAAACCATAGTGGTTTATTATATTATAGGTGGATTTTTTAGAATCGACACATGATATTTCACATGGTGTATTTTTATGGTAATGTTAGGGTTTAAGGTTTACAATTATTTTTTCTTCCGTATAAAATTAATTCCTCCTGTGAAAAAGGTTCTTCACTATTGATGGAGCTATTTTATGATCCCATGGTTCCATGGCTCCATGAATAATTCACTATTAATGTTTCAATCCCCATCATTCAAAATCCTTCAATGGTGCCTCATCACTACATTTTAGATTTTATCATTCCATCTCTATTCATTGTTTTGTTTTCTTCTTGACATTAACCATGTTCTCTAGAAGCATGCTTATGTGGTTTACCATGGAATGGAATGACATGATATTCATTATACATTGTCTGTGGTGATTCCTTATAGTCATGTTAGAGATATAAACAATTGTGGTGGTTGAGAGTGAGGAAATTATCCACTCAAAAAAATTATGGCATACAGTAATGATAAAATATAATGAACCATGAGTCCTTGAAAAAGTTCACTATCCAAAATGGTTTTTTCAGCCACCCCTTGTTATTGAAGGGTTCTCATTTAAAATTTCTCTCATGAATTTCCCCAAGGATAATGAATATTAGAAACCAATTTATTATAGTCTTTTTCATGTGATGATAGGGGAATATTTATTGATATTTTTGGATGAATGTGACATTCATCAATTTTTTTATGTCCCAGGTATTTATATATCTAAATCAGTGTTATTTGAAATACTTTTTAAAATATGATATTTTAATTCAACTAGTGTGACAAACAATTCTAATAGAGGGAACCATTAATTTTATTAAATAAATACAAAAAATTACCAATAATCTATTCAGTATTCATATCTGAAATTTTATTTTATATTATATATAAATAAAATTTTACAAATATATAATTCATAAAAAATATTTTTGGAATAAATCTACAAAATATTAATTTTTTTGAAAAACCGATTTCCCAAGGATCTTATTTATAAAGGAGGATCGTTTGAATTTTTATCACTCCATCAATTTTAGATTCCAAAACATTATATCCATGTCATCAATCCATTTTCTCTAATTATACACCTTATCATTCTACCCCTTAAATAGACAAGGTTACCCCTAATTATTTTTTATGAAAAAAATATAACAATATGTAATTTTAAAAATATTATATTAATTGTATAGTTCACAATTAAATTATTATTTCAACTTAAGAAATCCTTTAAATAAAACATTTAAATTATATCAATACATAAAAATATTATTATATATACATTTTCTGAAATAATTAAACAAGTTATTCATTATAGTAAAATGAAGATAGCATGCATACAATTATTTTTCCATCTATCATATAATTTTGTATAACTTTTATATCCATGTTCTTATATTCTATTCAAGAAATCTATAAAGAGTAATACCATTAACTCATGTATGAAGCGATAACTATTTTTACTACCCATTTTAAATATAATACATTGTGTTTCCATTATTATAAAACATAATATATCAAGTCTTAATATTAGCTCAAGATATTGTTACACATCCCTATTCATAGAGGATAATATCAACACCATGTAGTTGGGTTCATAACAATGAATATCCACAATTATTTTTGGTAACATTTTATTTCCCAGTAAACATTAATATGATAACCCACCTAAATAATTTATATCAATTAAGCAATAATAAAATATTTACTGTGATGGTTTTAAGGTAACACTCGAAAATTTTAGGATATATTTAATTTTTTATATATTATATTTTTTATATCTTGTGATTCAAGAAACCACATGAATAAATGAACCAAAATATATTATACCTTTTTGACCAACATTTTATATTGGTGAAGTGAATCAAAGTAATGATATTTTGAAAATTATATATAAATTATATCGATAATGAAATATATTGATAAATAAGTACCCAATTTATAGTAAATTATTTATATTTTTTTTGCAAAAATTTTCTTAATTGAATTTATTGGGAAAATAATCAGCCCAATTTAATCTACATTTAGAACAATTATTTTATGAGATGAAAAATTATTTTTGAAATCTTCATATGAAAAATGCTTTTTTAATTCTTTCTTTTTTTATATGGTATATTTTTCAATGAATATTTGAAATATATTCTTTAAATATTTTTTATTATTTTCATTAAATCATGTAATATAAATTTCATAGTATATTTTAGGTTTTTCCCAAATGTTAAAAAAGATCAATTTTATTTATAAAAATATAATTAATTTCCATTTAATCAAAAATATTCATTATATTGATAAAAGTTAATTTGTATGAATGAAAATACATTTTAATAAAAATAATATTTCCATTCACCTTATGCATTTATATAAAATTTTATTACAAAAAATATATTGAATAAATCTTTTAAAATGGATAACATATTTATAATTAGGATCGTAAAGTTGGAAAATAATTCACTTATATTTTTAAACATTATGAATAGAAAATGTTGCATATACTTAATAGCTATGTAAGGAAAAAATTGGTGAAACATGGTTAAACCATGATATAAGGTCTCAAAAATAAACGAAAAACGTTTTTTTATTTCATTTTATGGACTATATGTAACCATAGAGGTCATAATATCAGAAATAATGAATAGTGGTAACATATTACCAAGATAAAGAAATTTATTTTCTTTTATATAATGAAAATTCAAAAATTTCACTCTCTTGAATTTAATAACTATAAATTTTTTAGATATGGATAAATAGATTATATGAATTAATATAATTTATTTAATAATAATTAAATTTATTATATCGTGGTTATTTTTTAAAATTATTAGTGATGAAATAATTGCTTTATATACTTATACAATGCAAATACAATGAATATGCATAGAGAAGAAAAATCATGTAAATGATTTTAAAAAAACTAAAAGTAATATTATATATATAATTATTGGTTCTTAATAATTTTATAAAATAATATATCGTATTATATAAGTTATAATGGTTTATATTTTAATTTAAATGAATTATTTTTTCATTGTCAAATTATGTAAATAGTTTATGAAATAAAATTAAGAGTGTTTTATTGTAAAAATATTTTATTAAATAATTTAAAAATATTAATGATATTAAAATAAAACTAGAAAGAAGAAAAATGGACCAAATTTTCAGAAAAACATTCATTTATGATTTACTTGTTACCTTATAAGTAAAATTATAACCCTTTAATACGAAAAATTCATTACCATGGCTGAGATTAAAATTGGCTAAAACGAGGATAAATATTTATGGTTTAAAATGAATCAAATACAGTTATAAATTTCATTTATTGATACTATTTATTACTTTCATTATTTTACATTTAACCTAAATCCATTTTTATTCATTTGGATCGAAAATTAATTAATTATAGTTTAATCATTTTATTAATTCCATATGTGCCATTTCACCCCCTTATAAAAGAACATAACTTGCCTATTTTATTTACAACACACAGAGTCATATATTTCAAAAGAAAACACCTGCACAAATGTATTTTCATATTAACTAGATATTATTTCTAGGTTATGGTATCCTTGAATACAATTATAGGGGTCATTATGATGTGATATAAATGAGGCCTACTAAAGTAGAGGTAATTAACTTACCCGACCACATTCAATATATTTTTTCTTATAAAATATATAACTATATGGTATTCAACATAAAAAAATAAATTTAGTATGATTAATATAATTAAATTTTATTAGGTTTTTCGAACATCAAATTTCAACATAATTTTCTAACAAATGGGATGTGAATGTATCACTCATGTGTGCGCATGGACAACTGCCTCCATGTTACTATAGAATTTGTTTTCTATCCCTATATTTCAGGGAAAAACTTTTTTATTATTATAATTTTTATATATAATATTTATAATATTATTATATTTTATAGTTATAATTTATAATCCTAATTATTACCTTCCATTTTATAAAATCATACCATCGCTCAACCGTATATAAGGAATTCAACATTCATGAATTGATGTGATTTTTTTAATCATAATTTCCCTGGATGTTATTTATCATATATTTAATAAATATATATGATAAATATGATTTAATATTTAATCTAAATATGTGAATTTTTATTTAAATTTCATTTATTTCATCCAATGAATAGTGAAAACAACAATCATCAGTTTATACTGCATACTATCTTTACAAATGTAATAATTCATTTATATGTCTCTACAATTTTTGGATGATTATAAATATTTATATAATTAATTAAAATGATATTTATATCTCAAATAAAACTATATATATTATATAAATATGTTGAAAATACATGAACATGATCTATAAAATAGAGATTCATGGGAAAAATGCTATAGTTTACTTATAGAAAAGAAGCTTTTACTAGGGAATTACTAATAAATGGGAACAGAAATTTTATATTGGAAATATATATGATATTGCATTTATTTAAAAAACTCCCTTATAAAATTATCACAAATTAATATTACTTATACTTGAGGATAAAGAACCTTATATGGAATTCATACATTATTTTGGGGACATTTGATTATATCAAATTTTATTTGGGATTATTTATATATGAAATTTCATTGAATGAAATTATATTATTCGTTTATGATAAATACCGTTATTTTTTTTCTTCTTTGTTTATTTATTATGAACAAAATTTTTCCATTAATTTTCCTCACATTATGTACTTCAAAAAAAATGTGATCATTTTAATGGGAAAATAACATTATTCTTATCTTTGATCCAAAATACTTTTTCATATATATCACTGTAATCAAAAATGGTTTAAATATTTTTTTAATACTACTCAATGAATTTTTAATTTTATTTTTACCCACAAAATAATTTTTAATCAAATTTATAAAGTTAATATTTATGTCCTTTTCTAAATACAGAGCTTTTTATTTTTACTAAAACTGTAAATTGAATCGTTATTTTAATGTAAAATATGTGAACTAAATTTATGAATTCAGGACTACTCAATAATTTTAATAATACACTAATATTTTCCAAAGATGATTTAAACTATTTATTTTTATAGAATATTTGGATAATTTTAATATTTTAAAATGTGATTTAAAAATTAATATGATGTTTCCCTAAATTACTATTTTAATGGAATTTAAAAAACAATTTTCATTTATCATAACAATTGTTTATGTTACTTTTACGTTACTATGTATATGATCCAATGAAACATTATTTATTAGTTCTCTATATGGGTTTTTTTGATTATTAAATATTGATGAAAATTGTTTTGTTTTCCAATGGATAAGGTGTAATGAATGTTCTATTTGATAATTTGTTTGATATATGAATAGATTTATGATCATGTGATTTGATGGACCAAAATTATATAGCCCTACAATGAATTGGGTAATGAATAATTTTATATGATCTCTAATGGTGTACATGAGGTTTTTATAATCCCAAAATAATATGGTATATAGGTGATTTTACGAAGCCTGTATGGTGTTATATAATAAGTTATCCCTAACCCAAAGAAGGCATACTAGGAGTTAGACTAATCCAAACTCGATAGGAATATAATGGTGGGTAGCCTTGAAAAAACAATTTATTTGATTATGATTATGAAAAACATTATTACACACTTTTATGAAAATACATTATTCCAATGTTATATTCTCAAGGAACATGTTTTTTATTTACTTGTGATTTTTTTCATTTTAATTTTTAATAATTATTACATGACTAATGTATATTATTGACAAATTATTAGGAATTATTTCCCAATGTTATGATAATGTTCTAATATACATTTTGCAAATGTTATGGTTAAATTATCCTTGATATCTTCTTTTTTAACCATAATATGGGTCTGCGTGTTTTCTTTTTTCCAGTGATATGAATTTTTTTATGTATGTTGTGTTTAAGAAGGGTCATAATTTTGAAGTACTAAGTATTAGATTATGTATATACTCTATGAATAGTTTTATAACTTATTAATTTTTTCCACGAAACTAAACCCTTATATTTATGGCATATAATGCAATGTGATGTATTGTGCATTAAATTAACATGATGTGATGTTTATATATAAAATGTATGTGTCACTATATTTATTATAAGATATATTTTTGGTCACCAATGGAAAATGGTATCCGAATGGTATATTAATAACCATTTGGATAATCTTATTCATAGGAGAGCATCCAATGTTATGGTCAAAAATAGTGTTTTATTTTCCAATATAAAAATCACTGTCTATATATTATAAGTGGATGTGTCTTGTAATAGAATTATATAGGGATAATAATCTGTAAATAATTTCATATATTGTATCTTTTCAATTATAGTACATGATGTGTATTCCCTGATTGAAATTTTTTTTTTTTTCAAAATCACTATTCATGAAAATTTGGGAAACCCAAAATAAAATCATGAAATAAGTTACCCAAATAAAGAATACTAGGAAAAACTCCTCTCCAATGACTACGTCGTTATGATCGGCTTCCACTTCACATGATCGTTCGAAATGTTATACCATGTAGTGTTTCACAATCTTGTATTCACTTAACATCATTTGGTTTTTCACTCAAGAGTACTACTACCAGGTCAATTCACATTTTATTTATCATTAATCATGAATTATTTGAATAGATCATGAACCCACCGTACCTATGATAATCTAGAGATGTCATATACTAAAATAATTGTATTAGGATAAATACATCATATAAATTATTTTTCATATTTATTTGGTTCCCACTATGATTTTTATTTCATAATCTATTAATTTTTCTCACTAAATTGTTTAAACCCAAAGCATCCATGTTAAAATAGAATGTGATGGAAAATGTGTTGAGTATAAAAGATCTAATGGGACAATTACTAGATCGTTGTTTTTTTCATTATTCTGAATCTATTATAACGATATATTAACAACAAAAAATACATTATTAAATCTCTAAATCACCATAGAAGAGAATAACTAATTTTTTGAGGAGCTCAGTTGGTGGAGACAATTGAGTAACAGAGGATTAATTTACATCAGGTATGAAATATGGGCAGAGATTCCATTCATAAAGTCATAAAGTAATTAGAAAATGTTATATGTATATAAAATAATGGAATGAAGTAAATTATTACTATGAAAAAATGAAGTGCATGATTTATGGAAATAAATTTCATCTTATGGGAACCATTTAATGCTTATTATCATAAATGTTTGAATCCTAGGAATCACCTAAGTTAATTACACCTTTTAATGGCTAACTCTAAGGCTATGTAGGGTATTGTATGACATTTATTTTTATGGGTTTTTTATGGAAATCATTCTAAAGATGAATTTTATGTGTTTTTCATATGTATTTGATTTATTTTTATTAATCTCATATCACTTTTTGCGTATGGAATATAATTTTTGATGTTCTTAACTGGCATATGATCATCATTTTGATTAACGGTAAGTATACACATATAATGAAAATAAAATCCATTATATGGTTCATTATTCATATTGAAATTGTTATTTATCATATATTTTTTGGTAGAAAACCATGATCAAATATATTTATATTGTAAGTGTGTTTGTTTTAGTTTTTTCCATAATAATTTATTTTTCACATACAAAATTGTGATGTTGAGTTTTTTAATAAAACACATACATAGTAAAAAATATATTTTAAATATCACATATAAAATGGACCCAATTAAATTATAATAATGAAGAAGTAATTTCAGGAGAATTATGAAAATATATTTTGTTGACCATGTGTGTCACTTTGGCTTTCACATGTTTTTTCAGTTCAGAAAAAATATTAATCATTAAAATTCTCATTGATTATATCGAACACAACAAGTACACAATCAAAAATAAGAATCATCTTCAATTTATTGAGTACTTGTTCCATAAATTATTAGGTGAAAAAAGTTTTTCAATATTTTTAATCACTTAAGATTCATTCATTTGAGGGTCAAAAGTGACGACCTTCCCAAGACATTCTTCTTTATAGGGTATAGACACTAAAAATTTATATTATTGTTTGTTGGTCTTCCACATTCCCCTAATCTTAATGGATTTAAGAGATTGTGTTTTTAGATATTACGTTGATAATTTTTTTTATTATTTATATATGATATGCAACAATCTATAAAGATAAATTATTTAATGACTAAATGATATGAATAATGTCATTAAGGTGAACCTTTCTTTTCTAGATCCTACATGATTAGAACTACATAGTAAAAAATGCTTGGAATGAAGTACATTTCATGATGGGTGACCTCCATGTATATTTCTTAGTGTTTTCATCTATGGGGAAAAAAACACACAAAAAAGAAAAATTGTTGTCTTATGGAGTCAAATATTAGTTTGATGGCCTATTTGGGTAGTTGGTGGGCCCCAGGGAGGGAACCACTTTTTTTTGGGGAAACAGTTGGTAATTCGAGGGCCATGACCAGATGAAAATGTTAAGGCCCAGTGTCTAATCTTTTTGTGGGGTTCTAATTCTTATTGTGTTATCAAACTAGAAACATATCCTTAAGTGTGGTGTCACTGGCTAGGTAGACATTTTTGATCGATAGTTAGATTTATGTGCACTATGGCGTTGTTAATATGGAAACTCATAATGAAAAAGGGTTAAATTATTAAACATTATGACCCATGTAAAAAAGTGTATATTTCTTTTCAGGTGCCAACCTGATTAAAAAATCCATAGTTATATGTGTATGACATAGAGTAGTGATTAGGATGGTTGACCTCCTATGTAGTTTTTAGTGTGTTTGTGGGTTATTAATAATCACAATAAAAGAAAAATTATTGACCTATGGGAAAAATAATTTACGTAATGAACTCTTCGGGCATATGAGTGGATCCTAGGGAGGGAAACACTTGTTTATGAGAAAACTAGTGGTAGATTGAATGCTAAGTCTTCTAAAGGATGTTATGAAGGGGTGTCTGTGTTATGTGAAGGTACTAGTTATGATATTACATTCTTATATATTTAAAGACAATGTGTGGGAATTAATTTCACTTGAGGATTGTATTAAATATTCCAATGAGAGATATTCGTTAGGAAAAAGTTAAAATATATAAATTTTGGAAAGAATAAGTTTCATTTTTTGTTATATAATCTCAACTGAGGTTATATTAGTGTATCCATAAATAAAGGATTTTATTAAACATTGGACGAAACTGACTAATGTAACTAATACCCATAGTTTTATTGGTATGTATTGATATTATTAATTATTATTGGATAATTTATCAGGGGTAAATAATCCTCCCAAAATGTTAAATAAGAAGGTAGTCAAGTTCCGTTAGATAGAAAAATTTGAAAAAAATAAGGAATAGAATAGAAGTTCATTCAGTGAACTTGTGCTTAGATGAACTTATAATGGAGACGTTGTTTTGGTCTATATTAACACGTCAATGAATATAATGAGTTTTATTCCCATATAAAAATATATAGTTGTACATTATGTATCATTCCAATTTTAGGATAATATATCTCCTGGTTTTGAATTAGTTGTGTTAATGTTTTCATTTAGGATATGAAGTTGTTATAATTATGGAGAAATTTTTGATATAATTTTTTATCATAAAAATTTAAATTTCATACTCTCGCAAAAAGAAAATAATATGCCTTATATTATATAGATGGAGTTGATTACTGATTTTAATAGCTCAATATGTTACCACCCTCAGAAATGAAACAAGGTTGTCAATGAATTTTTGTTCAAAAGTATCATGTTACATTATCTATGATGAGGTTTGAAAAGTTGCAATATTTATACATCTAAAAATCATGGATATATAAATAATGAATTAAGGGGATAAATATAAAATTTATAAGATTAGTGTTCAACCCTCTAACAAATTGAGGATTATCGAGGTGTATAAGTATGTTGTGGAAAAGTATAATAAGGTAAAAATATTCATGACTTCAACCCTAATATTTATCGAATAATATTATGAAATATTTTTTGATGTGTTCTATCTGTACCATTTTTGATGAGTGGCCTATTGTATAGAGCTCACAGTTAATCATTCATTATTTATATTGGATGTATAAAGATTTTTAGAGATATGAATACATATTTCTGGCATGGAAATAAGAAAAGGGATATTTTATTATATAAATATGATTCATTGTATAGCATCATCATAATTCATAAAGAAGTAATTTTTTTTATATCACAAAAATTCCCCCTTCCAAAATGAAAATAGTAAAACCTCACCATTGATTTTCCCACGGGACTCCTCAAAAAATACAAAGAATATAGTTATATTTGGGTTTTAGTCATTGACCTTATTAGGTCAGCAAAAATAATTTCTATTAGAGAATATTTCACTCTTAATTGCCTTCAAGGAATATATTTTAAATAAGATATAATGTTATATAGAGTTCTATATTTTATTTTATCTGATTGAGAACTAAGTTTTTCACCAAATTTCTATTGATGTATTCAGTAGACTCTGGATTTAGATCTGTTTTGAAATACATTTCATCAATAGATAAATGGTATGTATAATATTACCATTAAAATACTAGAGGATATATTGAGATAATTTTATATGGATTTAAAAGGTGGTTGAAATCATAAAATTTATATTTTTGTTTTTTATTACATCAGTAGGATTCACACAATCATTTATATGAATATTTATGAATCCGACTAAATAGAAAATTCTACAAATCTAACTTTATGTAAGGTGGTTGTAAAAAAGAAACATATCCGGACCTAAGATATATTAAGAAATATTATATATAAAAAGTAAGATCCCATAACTATAATATCATGACAGCCTATAGTTAATTGAAAATGTTGTTGACAATCATTAGAAAAATATGGAATTAGATGTTAGTGAGATGATTTACCTATATGTTTCCCCATGAGAGAATTTTATTTTATTTTGATATAATTGAATGTTGAGACATGATATTTTTTCCTCTTTAGTATTCATTATTGAGTAGGGGTGGTAGTTTATCTCTATGCACATCTACTAAAATTCTCTCATGTTCATGACATGTTCCCTCTATCTCTACTAAAAATTTATGTTATTGATCCCTCACATATACTAAACATAGATGTTGTATCACTGGAGAACATTATTTCTTATAGATATTAAAACAGATAAATCTTGGATTATAGAGACAATGTTCTACAAGAAAATATAACTCACCCGATTGAAATTATCATGAGGAAAGTGAAATTTGAAGAAGCTAAATGGGATCACGAGGATGTGTGGTAACAAGGATATCCTCATTTGTTTCTATGTGTGTGTTTTAATTTTAAGTGAAAAATTCATTTTATTGGGTGTATAATGTAACCAAATAATATTTTATTAATATGTTTTATTTTAAATAAATTTAATTTCTTCGATAACTTATGATACATGAATCCCTAATTATAAATGATTTATAATATAGTATAAATTTATAACCTAGCCATTAAATTGGTAGAGTTAATAGAAATAATAATATTTGAATAAGTATTTATTATGGTATTAGATAAATGAAATATACAGAAAAATAATTAGTCAAATTATAGTAATGTGTTTATATTTTTTTATTTAAAAATGTGGTTTTATTGAATTTTATAAGAAAAATACATGATACCATATCCTTATGAATCAACCCTATACATGTTTCCAAAGACCGAGGGTCTTGGAGGAGGATTGGAGTAGGTCTGCAAGAGTTCAGGTACTAAAAGATATAATTAGGGATATTTCACACAGTGTCATAATCTACATGACTTAAAAGTGGGTTTTACATCTTTTGTTTATCATATCACAACATACAATAAATAAGGGATTAAAAATAAAAAGGGTGATGCATTTTCTAGTGTAATGAATACCCTGAGGATTACATAATGTGAAATGGGAATACAAGTCATGTAAATCTTTGATGATTTATATCTTTTAAACATGCACTTCCAAGGGGTTTCCATACCTTACAGCATCTATCACCTCCCTCTCCTTCAAAGTGACCTGATAGCCCCCTCTTCAATGTTTTGGGGATTCCATTATCAAGGGTCGACCTATATCTTCCCTCATCTAATTATTCTTAAATACGGGTTATGTTATACATCTATTATTCCATACTCACTGTTATTTTTCCCATCTATCATTTTTCATGTGATTTCACTCAATACCCATGTTTCTATTTGAGTTTTATTGGTTTCTTTTTTATTGTGGTTGTGGTGTAGATATAAGACCCCAACCTTAATAATTAATTAATCTTGAGTTATTACAATATTACACATTGAGGATCTTTTCAGGTTTAGAGTTTTAGAGAATTATATCATAAAGCATGCATTACATTCCACATTTAAACAATGTGGTTACATAAAAGTTAGTATTCATTTTTCCCATCAATGGAATCCTATTTAAAATAAAACATGGATTCTTTCTTGACACTTCCTTGACACTATCATCATATCATGTTCCTTTCCCTTAACCTGTGAAAAACATTCCAAAACATTGGATGAATATAAAAAGCTCAGTAAGGGATATAAAAATATGGAAAGGAAACATGAGTACATATATACATAAGAATGAAATCATACTTTACCCATAAAACATAATCACTTTAACATACCTCATCATATCATGAATAAATCATAAGACATAAAGGAAACTTGTAGTATTTATAACATTATTACGTAGAGAGTAACCCTCTTGGTTACGTTTGGAATACCCATCACAGTATGTTCCCTAAATCTCTTCGGAGAAACCTTAACGTTTAACTCCTTCACATTATCCAATGCATTAGAGAGCTATATCGGGCTCACCCGCCCTTA
Source organism: Viscum album (assembly GCA_963277665.1). Classification (NCBI taxonomy): domain Eukaryota; kingdom Viridiplantae; phylum Streptophyta; class Magnoliopsida; order Santalales; family Viscaceae; genus Viscum; species Viscum album. The sequence goes on from OY728128.1 coordinate 1,487,176,640, forward strand.
TTTTACCACAGAACCACCCGTCTTCATAAACAATTCCCAAGAACCATAACATAATCGTATCACATAAAACATGCATAATAGAAACATAACATTTCCACATTTCAATCACAAGATATCAATAACACATTGAAATAATAAAAATGTTATCAAAACCATTTTCAATACCAAAATAATAGAAAAGTAAAACATGGTATTTAATTTTTTTTTTAAAAGGTATGGCTTGTAGAGGAAGCCGAAACTCAAATAATTGTCACGGCGGTGGAGAAGTCGTTGTCACTGCATACGTACGACAAAAACATTCCCTTTTGTTTTTTGGTAAAACGCTTCGTATAAAAAAGATTCCTTTTGGATAAACATTAATTTCAAAGGGGTTTATACACCGTATAAAAGAAGGTTGTGTATAAAACAAAATATTCCTCAATGAAAGGAGATTGAGACGAAGTCCCATACCTCGGGTCCGACTTGACTCGATTGTTATTTAATGTCCAGAATAATAAACTTGAGTTCATTTCTACTTGAATAAAAAAACCTTTTCATGTTCATTATTCATTTTATATCACGTATTACCATGTCATGAACACAATGTAATTATTTAAGTTAATAACGGTTGTTTTAACGATCATTCATACTTGAGTAAAAATTATTCTCTTTATAATTAAAATTTGTTCATGTATCCAATATATACAGAGTTATACTCATTATGTAGATATCATATATATCATATATATCCAGTATATACATGCATTTACAATATTACATAACATTTAGAGGTAGGAAATGAAATGCACCGTTCATGGAGACGGTAAGCCGTACGTACGCATGAACGCTACTTCCATTTCTATTTCATATTTAATGGAATTAAAAAATAACGATACATAATAGTTTTATAATTCTAGTATTGTATCATATATAATATCATTCAATCTATCCTTTATACGTACCACGTATGGTATTAACGAATCAAATCACTTTGAGGGGGCGGTAGTCCGCACTTCCTAAAATGAAGATATCACATTTACCCATAATGGAAACTATAAAGGTGTCGCATAAATGAAAAATACAGAAGCTTAAGTAAAACATAAAAATATAATATATCATATATAAATATAGTGTCATCTTAATGGACACCTTTGAAGGTTTTAAAAGGATATTGAACAATCATCGTTTTGTGAGGCAGAAATTCACCATCCACAAAAATAGTATGTTCATTAACCATTATATGTAGGTGTGTGTATGTGTAGCTCAAATACTTCTTATAAAAACATCCCATTATATTAAAGATACTGTTTTTGTCACAATATAAATTAATAATAAGTGTTTATGGGGTTGGAGAAGAAAAATAAAACATAAGATCACAAGAGAAGACACAACCTTTAAATCGGGTAACTCTTTTTGATTTGAGCTCAAAGGCTTCCTTGGGAAGACTATTTTCCAAAATGAGGCTTCAAAGAGTTATAGAGGGATGTGGAGAGACAAAATGGTCAGGTTTTGTCTGAGCCAAAGGCTTTGGACGTGTGGGTATGGTGGTAGAGGTGGGGGCCTTTTATAAGAGGAGAGGAGGGGCACTCTTAGAAAGTAAAGAAATGTTACTTTATTTTAAAATTATTTTCGGATTTAAAAGGTCCCACATTGATATAAATCAAGGTTAAGCTGATACGAGTTCGAAATATACCCATCCAATAAGTTTTTGACAATTGTAGGTCTTAGATTTTACATTATACTTTCATTTTATTTAACTCGTTAAATAATGAGGTAATCGATGCATCATCATGATGTCATAAATAATTTAATTTATTGAAAGTCTAAAAATTATAAAAAATACTATGATGTTGGAAGTCTTTATATATTTTCAATGATTATTTATAGTCATGAATAGGAATTGTATAACCCCATGTAAAAATTGTTTTTGTAAAACAACTCATGTTTCTGTCATTTTTACTTTAACATTAAATAAAAAGATATTAATGTAATTTTCCTCCCAAAGTGGCTACAAGGAATCCCCAAGTTGACCCATGGATTTTCTTGGTCGTCCATGACACATCCAATAAGGGTAGGACATGTGTCAAGTTCATTTCATATTATTAAAACATTATTCTTACCTTAAATTACACTAATTACCTCTAATCGCGATTAAAAACTTAAAAGTTACTTTTCAAAAAAAAAATTATTTTAATCCCATTGAACCACATTTTACTTCTTAATGACAACCATTTTTGTCGGATTTTTGAAATTCAAAACACAGAGGTGGTAAAATTTCATTTAAACGAAAAATCAGTTTTTTTAAGTATCCCTTAGTGGTTTCACTATTCATAAAAAATTGATGTTTTTCATAAAAATACCAAAACTTCACCCTAAGATATATTTGATATTCCAAATTCAAAAATGATTTCTATTTTAAAAAATTCAAAACATATATGTTACATTAATTAATTTAATAATTAATTCCCGCTGTCAGAGTAAATAGCGTGTTTTTATGAAACAATAAGTATCAGAAGATTGAAACTAGTTTAAGTCCAACATCAAAGTGAAATTAATTCAAACGACCACTATTGGATTAAATGGTAAAAATATATTCTATTTAAAAATTAAAACCAATTAAAAGATAATCTAACAATATAATTAAATTAGATGAAAAAGCAGTTTTGATGTAAAATGTAGTATTTTTCACTATTCATTAAAAAATGTACATTTTCAGATAAATAGAAAAAAAATTATCCAAAGTAAATTTCAATGTCCGAATCATAAAGAATAAGTTTATTTTGACAAATAGATCTTATAAAATTGTCAAAAGTTTGATTTAAAAATGTTTTTCCCTCAAAAGGAAGTAAAACAATCTTATAAAAATATTAGTGTATTCCATGCTTAAGATTGGATTTATTCTCATTTTAAGCATCTAAAACACTATCTAATTCATTAATAGACATCGATAAAATATATATTATTCATTACTTACTTGGGATGTAACATCCTTCCCCCATTTAGAAAATTGCATCCCCCAATTTATTTACTTATCGAATAAGTGGTGGTATTTGGCCCTCATTGCATTTTCAGATTCCCATGTTGCCTCTTACCTCATCTGGGTTTTCCACAAAACCATTACCTGATTAATAATATTATTCCGCAACACTTGCTCCCTGTGGTCATGAATCTGGACAGGTTGTTCCTCATAAGATAGATTCTCTTCCAACTGAACTACCTATGGACTCAAAACATGAGATGGATCTGGAATGTACTTTCTCAACATAGAAGCATGAAAATCATTGTGTACCAGAGATAAAAGCATAGGTAAAGCCACTCGGTAAGAAACTGATCCAAATCTCTCCAGAATTTCATATGGTCTAATGAACCTTGGACTCATCTTTCCTTTCTTACCAAATCACATCACACTTTTGCATGGTGAGACTTTGAGAAAAACATGATCACCTACCTCAAAAGATAGATCCTTCCTCCGGTTATCCGCATAACTCTTCTGCCTGCTATGAGATGTTCCCATGTGTTTCTGTATCAGCTGAACTTTTTCTGCCAAATCTTCTACCAATTCTAGTCCCATCAGCTTCCTTTCACCTACTTTATCCCAAAAAGCTGGAGTTCGACACCGCTTCCCATATAATGCCTCAAATGGTGCCATCTGTATACTAGAATGAAAACTATTATTATATGAAAATGGAACAAAAGAAAGATGTTGGTCCCAAATTCCCTGATAATTCATCGAACAGGCCCATAGCATATCTTCCAATTTCTAAATTGTTCGTTCTGACTGTCCATCTGACTGAGGATGAAAAGCCGTACTAAAATTTAATTCAGTACCCAACGACTTCTGAAGGCCTTTCCAAAAGTTAGAAGTGAACCTGAGATCACTGTAAGATACAATGGAGAGAGTAACTTCATGTAACCTGACTATCTCATTAAGATACAAATGAGAATGCTGATTTAGGGAAAAAGTATCTTGTATAGCAAGGAAATGTGCAGATTTAGTTAAGCGATCAACAATAACTCAGATTGCATTATTACCTCGAGGTGTCTTCGACAATCCCACAACTAAGTACATGGATATATTATCCCATTTCCATTCTGGTACTGGTAAAGGCTAAAGTATCCCTTTCGGTAACTATCGCTCTTCTTTAACCTGTTGACAAGTCAAACACTTCACTGTAAAATCAGCATTATCTCTTATCATTCCATCCCACCAGTAATACTCCCACAGATATCTGTACATCATAGTACTACCAGGATGAACTGAAAACGGATAACTATGAGCTTCACATAAAAACTATCTCTTCAACTGTGAATCACAAGGAAGACGCAATTTCTTCCCAAATCTCAAAACAGAATCATCATCAATGATGAATTCCGGCAACGTACCCTTCTGAACCAGCTCTACCTTTTTCTGCAACTCACTATCTTGCTTCTGTGCTTGCTTGATTCTATCTGATAGAGAATATTTCACTGATACCTGAAACAAAATAGAAGGAAATCCTGCACCAACTACTTCTATGCCAATGTTCATTAAATCCTAAACCAAAGGATCTCGTTCCAAACGCAACATTGTTAATGAAGCATTTATTTTTCGACAAAAAGCTTCAACCACTTAATTTTTTTTCCCGGATGGTAATGAATTGTATAATCATAATCCTTGATTAATTATAGACATATCCTCTGTCTCATGTTCAATTATTTCTGAGTAAATATATACATTAAACATTTGTGATCAGTATATATTTCACACTTTACTCCATACAAATGATGCCTCCAAATTTTTAAAGCAAAAACAATAATAGATAATTCCAAATCATGTGTAGGGTAATTTACCTCATGAGTTTTCAACTGTCGTGAAGCATAAGCAATTACCTGATCATTCTGCATTAGGACACAACCATGTCCTTTCAATGAAGAATCACTGTAGATAAAAAAATTCCCCATTCCTGGAAGAAAGTTCCAAAAATGGAGCATTCACCAATCCTCTATTCAATTCCTGAAAACAATCATCACATTCTTTTGTCTTGATAAACTTAACGCCCTTCTGAGTTAGTCATGGGACTAGATAACCGTGAAAAATTTCTAACAACCTTTCGGTAATAGCCTGGCAAAACAAGAAAAATACGAATCTCAGTTACATTTGTGGGTCTTGGCCATTCATCAACAACCATTTTTTTGTAGGATCAACAGTTATCCCATCTTTAGAAACAATATGACCAAGGAAAGAAATTTTTTGCAACCAAAACTCACACTTGCTGAATTTCCCATACAATTTCTTTTCTTTTATGTTTTTCAAAATAACCCTTAAATGTATTTCATGTTCCTCTTTACTTTTAGAAAACACCAAAATGTCATTAATGAAAACAACCAAAAACTTATCCAAGAACTCATGGAATATTCTATTCATTATTTCCATGAATACAGCAGGTGCATTGGTTAGCCCAAAAGGCATTAATACAAATTAATAATGGCCATATCTTGTATGAAACGAAGTCTTCGGATCATCTGCTTTCGTTACCTTCAGCTGATGGTACCCCGATCTTAGGTCAATCTTTGAAAAATACTGAGCTCCCTGGAGCTGATCAAACAAATAGTCGATATGAGGCAAAGGATATTTGTTCTTAGTAGTGTTGTTATTCAAGGCTCTAAAATCAATGCAAAGTCTCATTGAACCATCTTTCTTTTTAACTAATAAAACAGAAGCACCCCATGGTGATGTGCTAGGTCGAATGAAACCTTTCTCTAATAAATCTTTCAATTTCTCCTTCAACTCTAAAAGTTAAATTTGAGCCATTCGATAAGGGGGTTTTGAAATTGGCTTAGCATCAGGAACTAAGTCAAAAGTAAACTCAACTTCACAATCTGGAATCATTACAGGAAACTCATCAGAAAAAACATCAGGATACTCATTTACCACTGGCACATCATTAATCTATATAGTTCCTTTGTTTTCAATGATATGTGCAAGGTAACATTCATTTCCATCTTTTACATGTTTCTCGGCCTCTTGACAAGTTATCAACAGTAAGGGTACATTCTTGTACACAAACTAAAAGTATTTCTGAAAAAAACTTCTTTTTCTCTACAGTCAATCTTAGCATGGTATACAGAGAGCCAATCTATACCCAGGATAACATCAAACTCTACTAGAGGTAGAACAATTAGGTTTTCAAGTAGGTTATTTCCACAGATAAGGATAGGAAGATTCTTATAAATTCTTTTTGCCTCATAATTTCCCCTAAGTGTTTTTACCACAAGTTCAGGAGTCATTTCTTGAGATGGTATTCCCATTTTATGAGAAATGTTTCCAGAGATGAAAGAATGTATAGACCCTGAATCAAACAACACACTGGAATAATCTGAAAAACCAAACAAAGTACCTGGTACCACTTCATTTGATAGCCCGATATCTCCTGAAGTAGTTACAAAGGATTTCACCACCCCTTTCTTCATGTAGTCTAACTACTTCCCATCACTCAAGATCTTTTTTGGACACTCTTTTGTATAATGACCCATCTCATTGCACTTAAAACATTTCACTAACTGTAAATCAAATTTGGACTTACCATCACCTTGATCTTTTTCAGTGCAATCACGAGCCTTATGTCCCATTTTACCACATCAGTAGCACCTTCCAGAATTCAGAAGACATTCCCCAGCATGCCTTTTACCACATTTATCACAAACTGGAAACATAGTTTTCTTACCATCAGAACATTTTGAAGAATTCTTTCATTTCTCCTGCCACCTCGGTCTTTTCTTCTGCTGGTTGTTATAGAACACTTGATCATCGGGAAACTCCATTTCCACCTTCTCAGCACATCGAACAAACTTTTCATAACTTATAAACTCACGAGAAGCCAATTACTTTTGATATTTTGGATTTGATCCTGATTAAAAACTATTGATTTTACAATCAAGGTCTTGGATAAAATTTGGAGCATTCCTTGCCCATAGAGTGAACCTTTCTTCATAGAAAATCACTGGGTATTCCTCTTGCCTCAATTCCAAGAATTGTTTTTCCATCCTAAGTCGAACAGACATAGGAAAATAATTCTCAAGAAACTTACCTTTGAATTCATCCCAATCGAGAGCATCAATCTCATCAGCATCCCTGATATTTTTAACCATCGACCACTACTGATCTGCCTCACTCTCCAAATGGAAAATAGAAAGACAAACCTTTTGATTGTCTAAACACCCCATGACATCGAAAATCTTCTCCAGTGCTTTAATCCACCCATCAGCTAGCATAGGTTTGGATGATCCTCTGAATGATGGGGGATGTTGCCTCATGAAATGTTCCACCACTAACATGTTCCTCTGCGGTTGATCTGGCTGATCTCGTGCATGGATACCGCCACCATTTATCGCTTGAGTCAACTGTCCCATTACTTCAACAAACTGTTCAGTTCCAATTCCGAACATCTCAGGATGCTGATTCAGAAGGTTATTTTCTTTCGGAATGCCTTCCTAGCACTGCTTCCTTATTTCCTCTGTGGAAAACCATTCTGAACAAACATGTCTTAGATGAAGCTACCTGGTAATCTTCAAATGATATATCATTTCAATTTGACCAAATATTTTTTTGGATAATCATTTAATATAATTCTAACTCATAAATTTATCCAAACTGACCTCTGATACCAACTACAAGGCCCCAGCCTTAAACATTACTTAATCTTGAGTTATTACAAGATTACACATTGAGGCTCTTTTCAGGGTTAGAGTTTTAGAGAATTAGATCATAAAACATGGATTACATTCCACATTTAAACAAAGTGGTTACATAAAAGATAGTATTAATTTATCCCATCAAGAAAAACCTATTTAAAATAAAACATTGATTCTCTCTTGACACATCCTTGACACTATCATCATATCATGTACCATTCCCTTGACCTGTGAAAAACATTTCAAAAACCTGGGATGAGTATAAAAAGCTCAGTAAGGGATATAAAAATATGGAAAGGAAGCATGGGTACATATATACATAAGAATGAAATCATACTTGACCCATAAAACATAAGCACTTTAACATACCTCATCAGATCATGAATAAATCATAGAAATCATAAGACATAAAGGTAACTTGAGGCATTAATAACATTCTTACATAGGGAGTAACCCTCTTGGTTATGTTTGGAATACCCAACACAGTATATTCCCTAAATTTTTTCGGAGAAACCTTAACGTTTATCTCCTTTGCGTTACCCAATTCATTGGAGATCTATATCTGGCTCACCCGCCCTTAGTTTATCACGGAACCACCCGTCTTCATAAACAATGCCGAAGAACCATAACATAATCATATCACATAAAACATACATAAAGGAAACATAACATTTCCACATTTCAATCACAAGATATCAATATCACATTGATATAATAAAAATGTTATCAAAACAATTTTCAATACCAAAATAAAAGAAAAGTAATACATGGTATTTATTTTTCTTTTAAAAAAATGTATGGCTTTTAGAGGAAGCCGAAACTCAAATAATGGTCATGGCGGAGGAGAAGTCATTGTCGCCGCATAAGTGCGACAAAAACATTCCCTTTTTTTGTTTAGTAAAATGATTCATATAAAAAATATTCCTTTTGGATAAATGTAAAATCCAAAGGGGTTTATACACCGTATAAAAGAAGGTTTTATATTAAAATAAATATGCCTCGATGAAAGGAGATTGAGACGAAGTCCCATACCTCGAGTCCGACTTGACTCGATCATTCTTTAATGTCCTGAATAATAACCTTGAGTTAATTTATACTTTCTTAAGAAACTTTTTCATGTTCATTATTCCTTTTATATCAGTTATTACCATGTCATGAACACTATGTAATTATTTAAGTTAATAACGGTCGTTTAAACGATCATTGGTATTTGAGTAAAAAATATGCTCTTTATAATTACGAGTTGTTCATGTATCCATTTTACCCAGAGTTATACTCATGATGTAGATATAATATACATCTTATATATCAAGTATATACATGAATTTATAATATTACATAACATTTATAGGTAAGAAATGAAATGCACCGTTCATGGAGATGGTAAGCCGTACGTACGCATGAATGCTACTTCCATTTCTATTTCATATTTATTTGAATTAAAACATAATTATACAAAATAGTTTTATAATTATAGTATTGTATCATATATAATAACATTAAATCTATCCATTATGCAAACCACATATGGTATTAATGAATAAAATCACTTTGAGGGGAGGTAGTCCGCACTTCCTAAAATATTGATATTGCGTTTACCCATAATGGAAACCATAAAGGTATGCCATAAATGAAAAATAAAAAATCTTATGTAAAATATAAACATATTATATATCATATATAAATATAGTGTCATATTAATAGCCACCTTTTAAGGTGATAAAAGAATATTTAACAATCATCGTTTCGTGAGGCAGAAATTCACCATCAACGAAAACAGTATGTTCATTAACCATTAGATGTAGGTGTGAGTAAGTTTAGCTCGAATCCTTCTTATAAGAACATCACATTATATTAAAAATAATGTATTCATTACAAAATAAAGGAATAAAAAGAGTTTAGTGGGTTGGAGAAGCAAAATAAAACATAAGAACACAAGAGAAGACACTACCTTTAAATCGTGTAATTATTTTTGATTTGAGCTCAAAGGCTTCCTTGAGAAGATGTCTCCCAAAAGTGAGGCTTCTAAGAGTTATAGATGTATGTGGAGAGACAAAATGGGCAGGGGTTGGCTGAGCCAAAGGCTTTGGAAGTGTGGGTAAGGTGGTAGAGGTGGGGGCCTTTTATAATAGGAGGGGAGGGGCACTCTTGGAAAGTAAAGAAATGTTAATTTATTTTAAAATGAGTTTCGGATTTAAAAGGTCCCACATTGATATAACATGAGGATAAGGTGATAAGGGTTCGAAATATACCCATAAAATAGGTTTTTGACAAGTGTATGTTCTAGATTTTATATTATCTTTTCATTTCATTTAAATCGTTAAATAATGAGGTAATCGATGCATCATCACGATGTCATAAATAATTTAATTTATTTAATGTCTAAAAATTATAAAAAAATAGTATTATGTAGTAAATATTTTTATATTTATAATGAATAATTATAGTCAAAAGTCTTACTTGTATTACCCCATGTAAAAATTGTTTTAGTAAAACAACTCATGTTTGTGTCATTTTTACTTTAACATTAAATAAAATGATATTATTGTCATTTTCCTTCCCATGTGGCTCCATGGGGTCCCCAAGATTACCCATGTATTTTCTTTGATGGAAATGACACATCCAATAAGGGTAGGAAATGTTTCATGTTCATTTCATATTATTAAAACATTATTCTTACCTTAAATTACACTAATTACCTCTAATCACGATTAAAAACTTTAAAGTCACTATACACCAAAAAATTATTTTAATCCCATTGAACCACATTTTACTTATTAATGACAACCATGAATGTTGGATTTTTGAAAATCAAAACACAGAGGTGGTAAAATTTCATTTAAACAAAAAATCAGTTTTTTAAGTACCACTTAGTGGTTTCACTATTCATCAAAAATTGAAGTTTATCAGAAAAATACCAAAACTTCAACCTAAGCTATATTTGATATTCCGAATTCAAAATGATTTCTATTTTAAAAAATTAAAAACATATAAGTTGCATTAATTAATTTAATAATTAATTCCCGCTGTCAGAGCAAATAGCATGTTTTTATGAAACAATAAGTATCAAAAGATTGACAATAGATTAAGTCCAACTTCAAAGTGAAATTAATTCCAACGACCACTATTGTATTAAATGGAAAACATATATTCTATTTACACTTTAAAACCAATTAATAATTAATCTAATCATATAATTAAATTATATGAAAAAGTATTTTTGATGTAAAATGTAGTATTTTTCACTCTTCATTAAAAAATGAACATTGTCAGAAAAATACAAAAAAAATATCCAAAGTAAATTTAAATGTCCAAATCAAAAATAAAATGTTTATTTTGAAAAATAGAGCTTATAAAATTGTTGAATGTTTGATTTAAAAATGTTTTTCCATCAAAAGGCAGTAAAACAATCTTTTATAAATATTAGTGTATTCCATGCTTAAGATTGGATTTATTCTCCTTTTAAGCCTCTAAAACACTATCTAATTCATTAATAGACATAGATAAAAATATATATTATTAATTTCTTACTTGGGATGTTATAGTAGAGTCCTCAAGTGGATGCAGTTCTTGTATTATAGGTGATCAGAATCTGCATCATTGATTTTCTCTCATCAAAATAGTTTTTAAAACCTTTTGAGTTGGGGGATTAATCCCTTCTATTTTATTTATCTAAGATCATAAATTGAGCAGGATTTATCCTCATGTATTCAATTTAAATTACCCTAATAATTAACTAAACAATATTAAATAATTGATACTAAACAAATTTCCATGTTTTTTTTATACCGTGATATACGACTTCCAATTATTTTTCTAGATAGTGTGATATCTATGATGTTCTTAATATTATCTTATTTTCAAGTGGAATTGGTAATGAATGTAAATCGATAACTAGTTGATAATTTAATGGCTAAAATAATTATAGAGGTATATTTAACGACATTGGTGTTCTATAATCTTAATGTCGCAATCGTGTTTTAATGTATTGACCTTCCATTTGTTAATGGAATTGAATAAATAATTACATTATAGTAAATCTAATTTTTTGATTGATTTTTGAGAGCTTGTGATATCTTTCTTCATAAGTTTACCATAGTTGGACCCTATCATTAATGAATCAATTTATTCAAAATGGGATGAAAACTTGTTGTTTGATAAATGATAATGCCTTTGTAGGGCCTATGTGGCCTAATTTCTTATAATTTCAAAGTTCCATATTTTTTTGAGTGGGGGGAGGATCATCGTGTGTAAAGGCTGGATCCCTTGATTTAGGTCCATGGGACTGATTGATTATTTTTTCATACTCGTTGTGATGCACTCAGGATACATGCATTATGATGTTGGGTGAGGAGGACTGGATGTGACAAGAGTCTGGGATGGATGAGCCTAGAGTGCTATTGTGAGGTGTTTTTTGAGGAGGCCCAGTGGTTGTGGAAGTAGTTTATACATGTGATGAATGGATGAATATAGATATACATGTGGGTTTCAGGGAGGGAATCAAAGATGAAGAAATGGGTTGATGTCAGGATTACTAATTGATATGAATGTCGGATGTTTTTTTAATCTATTATTTGGCTAATGACCAGGTTTTTGTTTATCTTAATTACTTTCATCACCACTTAAGGGAGATGCATGTTTTTGGTTGATTACCTTGTTTGGTATATTATTACATGTTCATTGAGTTCATGATTATATGGAATGTGAAAATGTTAACAAGTGGATATATTTTTAACTCATGTGGTTAGATATTGCTGGGATGAAATACTGAGATTATCATTATGAGAATCCATGGAATCATTTTTCTTATTCATAGAAGAAACTGAACATTGTTATGATGATGATCTAATATAATGTGGAAACTGTTAATGGGTAATTAATGGTTATGAATTTATTAATGTAAATTTATACTATTGAAATGGAATAAAATAATTTAATGTCTCTCTCTAAATGGTTGTGGGAATATATGATATATATTCTTAGAAGTGTCATCCCGATGTCTAGGAGACATTAGCTGCACTGTTGGTCGTATGAATGATGATTATTGTTACCCATATAACTCTATAGAGGGATGTAACTTTTGTTGTTATTTCATACACATGTATTCTGGATATAATTTTTTAAGGAAAACTATAGATATAATGTGTATAGTCTTTGAAGTCTTGAGGATACTTACTAAGTGTATGGGTTATGATGTTGTGAGGTTTAATGCATAATGTATGATACTCATTATATGAGTTGTGGTGGTTCCTGGAAACTACCTAGTCATATTTGGTTTGGTGGAAATCGTTGTGTGTTGAAGGAGGTGAATTTTGTTGTCTTTTTTCCTTGGTGTATACAGGCTAACCATTTGGGAGATAGATGTCGGGGACATTACACATTGGAAAAGAGCAGAAAACATATGGTAAATTTGTAGTAGGGTACCCTTGATATTAATTATTATATTACATGATATTGTATGTGATAAATTTGTAAGATTATCAATGGTGTGTTTTCTAACTAATCATAACTATTTGGTAATGAGATAGTTTAACATGTTTTTCATTGTGCTTTATCATTCCTTCTTTATCTTTTTTCATGAGAGGATTCAGGGGGACACTACTGATTATACCATTAAACTCACCATATGTATCTATATATTATTTGTTTTAGGTAAGTTGGAGTAGGTTGGAGATCCGGTTTGTTACTAGTAGCTTGTGGGGTTTTCAATAATTTTTTATCGAATTTTGGTCACAACACTCATTATTTACTATCTTCGGTTTTCCTTTCAGTTGTAGTAGTTCTTGCATGTCATTAGATATGTGCTCTTGGGTCTTCATACATATTTGAGTTTATGAATGAGTTAGTTACTGTCTTTTTTATCACTATATTTTTCATGTGTTCTCATAGATGGTATTTCCTCCCATATGCGGGTTTATTACACCCTTGGTGATAGTCGCTATCCCGGGTCCTACTATTGGAAGGACTCATGAGTCACTACCTCTCTTCTCCTATTTCCATCCTTGGAGGGGTATACCTTGTGGGGAGTGGGTAATGAAAAAAATAATAAAATTAATTTTATCCAATTAATAAAAAGTATTTGAATAATTTAATTTATTTTTGAAATCATCATATCATAATTAACATATGCTGAATTATTTGGATTTATGTGAAATGATTGGTTATTCTGATGAATAGTTAGAATATGTCGATTTTTTCAAATATAACCATTTATATTAAATAAATCATGTATCATTATCGTAATATTATAAATTTTTTTGTTAATTGGAAATATTTTTTTTATTGATAATCAATTTATTACAAATTTAATGAACAATACTCATTGTTTTAATTTATGTTCATTATAATCCATAGAAACCATATTTTTAATAAAATTATTTATATTTTATTAAATTTTATTATGGTTATTTTCATCATTATGTATTGATATATCCTTTAAAAATATATATTCCTTCTATGTAAACAGGACATCAAAATTTGGAAAATAAGTCCTATTTTTTTTTGTTCATCATGAATAATAATAGTCATATACATTTTTCACCTCAATAAGAGTAAAATTTAATAAATTTTAAGAAAGATATAATTTCGTAAAATAAACCAAAAGCACCTATTTAATTCATTATATAGACTATATTAAACTATAGATACAACAAATTTAATGATTTTAAATTTTTGGGCCATTTTCCCATGAGAATGATTTTTTTATGTAATGAAAATTAAAAAAATTTACAATCTAGAATTTCATATGAATAAAAAATTTTCATTTGTATAAAAAGAGTTTGTTTTTTGTTCAATTTTTTTTATTTTAAATATAATATAATTTCGTTTGTTATGTATTTCTAAAATATTTTTTGGTATGAAATAATTATTGAATGTGATTACATAACTCTTCCATGCTGCTTGAGCAAGTTGCAGTAAAACTATGTAATTTTTTTAAGAATAGTAAAGGTTATATTATATTGGATCTTATACCAAACAAGAAAGAGAGTACATAAGAAATTCTCCCAATCCTAAAGCATACAGAAAGTTAGTCAAAGCCTAAGATGTTATGAATGCCATTGTGGTTAACCATGACATAATATTTCTATTATTATTATTTTCTTGAACCACATTCCATTATTTAAAGAAATGAACATATTATAATGTTATGTTGTCATGATAAATGATATTTGAACCATTATTTATTCAGGTCTTATAAACTATCAATCATGATTCCATTACTCAATTTTATGATGTGGAAGTGTGTGAGTATTATTTTCAGTACCCTTAAAGACATCATAATACATTTATTTTATAATAATTTTGTTCAATCATTATTTATATGGAAGAATAAGTTGGATTGTGTTACACAAAACCTTGACTTCCATCTATAGCGTATAAGATGTGCAAGACCATGCTTAGAAGTGTGTTTAACACTTTGAGACTTTATTATATATTAATTTTTATATTATATATTAACTAAAATATTAAAACATTCCTCAAATATATTTGGTAGACTAATTATTAGAACAAATCCAATTCAATGGATAATTATATTTATTTTTCAAATGTCATTTATGCTGCATATTATTGGCATGCTAATTTATAAATAAAATTATACCCATTTAGAAATTTTATAAGTGAAAATAAATTTCATTTTTTAACATGTATTTTCAAAATTATCTTAGTGTTAGTTTTTGGAAATTTTATGAGAAGTTTCATTTCTAATCAATAGTGAAAATACTGCATTTTTAGGAGAACAACCTTTTCTTTTAAAACATTATTCTGTTAAATTATTTTTTAAATTGGTTTTAATGTTATATTTTATAAATTATGAATCTATTAATCTAATTTAATTTTTTTGAATAAATTTTATATTTAATTTAGGTGTAACAATTTAATAAACATTTGAACAATTGTCACTTTAAAAACTAGTTTTATTTCCATAGTTGTGGGATTATATATAAATATAATTTGGAAACATCTATAAATTGAGTTTATAAAAATGAATATAAATAGTTGTAATCAGTAAAATATTTATATTCTAATAAGATCGACTTAGTTATTGACATAAATTATTAGTATATGAAATTAAAATTAATTACATCAATTAGTGTAAAAAATAATTTAGATAGTTGTTAAATATTAATATTAATTGGGGAATAACCTAGAATATTGTACCTAAACAATTTTATTTAATTATTTCGGCCATATGCATACTTGTTTTTAATATTATGTGTTATTTAGATTCTATTCATTAAAAGTGACCTATTTAATAAGTAATGTAACCAAAAAGGAAATAAATGAACCTTCTATAACTTTAATATTTATAAATCCATGAGATACGGAAAAACATCATATTTTCTGTTATAAATATTATTTTGAAATATTAATGTTCTATTTTTCTCATAATAAATTATCAATAATTTTTAGATATAAATTTTTTAATGTAAATGATTAAAAAACACCAAAGTAATGATGATTTTTTTAATAATTAAATAAAATAAATAATTCAGAATATTAAACGTGTAGAAATTTGATTGAATTATAATTTTATCTTATTTTATACATTAATAGTTCATTTTAAATATCTATGAACATAATATAATTTAATTCCATCTTATTATTGATATTTTTAAATTTAAATTAATAAAATAATGGCAAAATTTACATTATTATTGTTTTATAATAAATGATAATTTATTAAAATAATTAATAATATTAAAAATATTATCTTCTTAAAATTGATCTTATGTGTTAATAAATATCAATAGGTTATTTTTTATGTAACAATTGTTATTCTCTAATGAACATAATTGCCCCTAAATAGTAAAAGCATTGTTGGCATGGTTTGGCTAAAATCATGGTTTTGTGATTTACATATGCTTGTTTTAAAATCAATTTCCAACACAAATGGTATTATATTATTTAAATTTTATATAATACTTATAGTTAAATGGGTTTATATATTCTAATTATTCTCACATTAATTTATTCTTATTGGATGAATTGTGTAGGATAGAAATCAAGTTAACTCAATAAAAATCCAAAATGAAAAAAGTAATGAAACATAAAGATAAGGAATACATTATAAAGAAGGATTTTATTTTTATATGGTGTTATTGTTTCTATACCATAATTACCATTTAATCCAATATTTTTCTAATTTCTATGCACAATTGGTAATGGAGACCTCCCAATAGTGTTTATCCTTTTGTATTTACAAGAATGAAACTCCTCTTCAACTACAAAAAATAATCCACTCCTCCCCTTCCTTACACAAATAAATACAATTTAGATCACAAGATATCTACCCAAATAAGCTCCAAAAATCCATACCCTCATAATAAAACCCTAAATATTTGAATAATAAAAATTATGGATGTATTTTGGTATAAACGAAAAAGAGAATTCTGAATAAGAGGTAATATTCTTCAACGATCTATTTGGTTTTAATTCATTTTACACCCCTTAAATTATTATTATACAATCCCTATATAATAACATCATCATCCTACATATATCAAAATTTTTTATGTGAAGAGTATAACCTATACTCACACAAACGTCCATGAAATTTGATACCCAATCATCATTTGTGTGAATAGAGGATTATTTCATCACGAACTGATGTTGTTTGTTCTTCCATGAATAATTTTTGAGGTTTAAAATAATTGTGGATTTATAGTTTATATATGATATTTATAAAATTTATGATTTATTTATGTATGTTAATTTTATATATAAAACATACATTAATTCTTTCCATTTTTTGATTATATGACATTTTCATTTTCGGAAGTGTAGACTACTGCCTCCTCAAAGAAATGTGATTCATTCACACAATAAATGTAATGTATTAAATATGGTTTTAATTAAAATATGTGAAAAATATGTAAATAATATTATACAATAATTATAATATAAATATTTATCATTTTCTTTTCTTTCTATTAATATGACCAGAAAATGAATGCAGTACTCATGTGTACATATGGCCTACCGTCTAAAAAAACAGTCCATTTCATTTACCATATATATATATATATATTTTGGATTACTAAAAATATAATATATATATATATAATATTTAAATGATGGTTTACATTATGGTGATTATAAACTCATGATCTATGTAATAGGAGTTATAATTTATCCAATGAAGACATACTTGGAAAACAAGGAGATCAACACCCGAAACAATGAAAATAACAAAATATTATTAACAAAGAAGTAATAATATATTATAAGAAGATCATATATGATATAATAAATTTTAAAATTCATTTTTATGAGTTAATAACATACATAAGTCCATTATAAATGAGGTTAAATAGAATTCAACTAAAACAGAGTGTATGGTAATACATTTTCATCTCACATTTCACATCTTTAAGATAAATGTCATTTTCACCACTTCTTGTGTGTGACATATATACATACCATTTTGATATTTTATATCATGGATCCTTTTATATTCTTGGTATTTATAATTTTACTTTTAATTATATCTTCCAAGGTATTTTAACTTGAATGTTCCACATTTTAAAAATTATCTTAGTAATCACACATTCTTTTGAGATTGCAAACATTATGTTGAAACAATAACATCATTATGACTATTTTACATTAGATATTAAATTTATTTTAATTATAAATTATTTCATGGGATTATTATATTTATTTCATAAACAGTAAACCATTTTTACATATGGTGTACACTTTGAATGATATTTGATTATCTAGGGAAATATTGAAGAATATGTATCATTTACTCAATACAGATATTTTATAAGGAACATATTTTATTAAATAAGTTTATTATATGATTAAATATGAATTATTTTTATAGTTAGGAAATTTTTGGGGCCCATGTACAGATAGTCCCATGATGCATCGATAGGTACTGCTGAGATCAATCAGTTTTTTATATCAGAGTAGTTAAAACTATATTGAGAATAAATCTGGACAGTAAAGGTATTATGTACATAGGAAATTTTTTTCTGAATAATCAATAATTTATGTGATTGGGATTCAGTTTAAATTTATCCATTATAGTTTTTTCTTATACATTATTTATGGATTCATTTTATTCTCATTTTATCGATCATATAGAATATATTTCAATTATTTACATTTCTATATTTTCTATGCCTTATTTATTTGTTTAAATGGAAATTGTGTTCATTTATACACTTTCATATATTGATTGTTCTTATTTATTCCTGAATACTTCTATTGTATGATCACCCTTACTAATATTTCTATCTCACCCTTATATTTTTCATTTCCCCATGATATGAATGTTAATTCCTGGAACGAGTTTCAAGGTTATAGTTTATTTGTCTTTTTTTTGTCTTATTATATATTCCCTTTGTAAATGTTGTATATTGTATGTAATAAGTTTTCAAAAACTAAAAATCTAATAATTACTTTTAGATCTTATTCATTATAATAATGTCGGTTTAATAAATTAAGGCATCAGGTCAGGGCTTATGGGGTCAGGGCATTGTAGTTGGTATCAGAATGAGTTATGTAAGAACCTAGGAATCTAGGTTTTGGAAATAATATCATAGATAAAATAAAATTAAGATATTTATTAAGGATATTAATATAATAACATCCCAAATAAACAATGTTTATGATTATGAGATTAGCTAAACATATTTTTTTGAATTTATGTTATATATTTCACTTGTTTTGGGATTATACATGACAATATCTAATGAAATATGTTTTTTCATATTGAAATGAATCAAAATAGAAGGAATGTGAACCACACCAATTCACATAACCAAATGTTAAGAATAAAAATCTATTTTATTGTATTAGAACAATATTTATAAGGGAACTACGCTCCTAATAATTCCTAACATATAAGTACATAATATCATGTGATAAAAAGACAAAGAAATAATTGTATATGTATTATTGATTTAAAGGGATGAACAAGAACAATATAACAACTAGGAAAATGATGGATTATAGGAAGAAGGGAAATAAGTATTTTCTCACCTATAATAATTATGGAAATAATCACCCTGGTAATTGCATAAAAGGAATGGTATTTTTCAACAAGTGTAGAGATAAATTACACCATTAATTTTATAATAAGGATATGAAGGGGTTTTCAAATGTGAAATTTTTCAATTGTAAGTATATGGGAATTTACGCAAATCAATTTCTCATGTTTCAAAAGAATACACCCCAAGAGAGGATAATAGCCCATTGTAAAGTGTTTTATACCATCATAGACAATGAGGAAAGATTAAAATTATTTTTTTGGATTCAGAAATTATGTTTATATTTATTAAATATTTAAGGTACTATTAATGAGATTTATAAAATATATAAGGAATATATTTTAGTAATATTAATTAAGTATTTGAATGTGTATGTTGAATGGTATTAAGAAAACTGATTTAGTGGAATGTTAAACCATTTAGAAAGATCATGGTTGAGGGAAAGAGAACCTTTAACATGAAATAGATTCTAATACAATGGAATTTAGATAAATATATGTCTAGTATAAATATATTAGATTGGATATTATTGATAACATTATAATAGACTAATGAATTATTGACAACACGATTTATGCAACCATTGATGTAGTTTAGTACATTTTGGATATAAGGAGCATATATTTTAATCTATGTTTTATTTACTGAATAATAATGAATTAATTTTTTCTATAAGGTTTTATCATAAATAAATTTGTTACCTTATTCACATGATTGGTATGTAATAATTATGATACACTTCATATTTCATGATAAGAACATTTTTTTGTAAATTTTCTAAAATTATTTATAATATGTTTGATCATAATCATTTGGAAAAGTTAAAAATTTATTAAATAGTTTATGTTGATATTTTTATGAGGTTCTATAGATAACTGTGTCACTTCACCATATGATATAACCTATTTTAAGAGATGATGTAGAAATATTTAAAAGAAAAATCCAAAGAGAAATCGTGTACCTATAAAATAGAAATATATAAAGTAAGTATATTTTTTCCTATACATGGAGAGTTAAACAATTAATAAAATATCAGAAAAGAATATTCAAATAAAAATATTTTCCTATTGTTATAATATTCTTTTAATCAAATGTAGCTTTAAATCATATTTGATTTATGGTTTTGAGTACACAAATATTCCATTGATCACAAACATTCTTTTGACCAATGACTATAGTTATGTACATTTTTATTCCATATATGTTTTTTATTTCCCACATATGTTATCCTTCATAGGATCCTAGTAAGTTGGGCTTCATATATACCTATCTTTAATATAATTAAAATGTGTTATTAACCCTATTTACGATGTGGGGTTTTTAATAAATATATTTTTAAATATGAATTCCTTAATTATTGACATCAAGTTTTAATTGATAAGACATGTTTTATTTATTGTAGTGATAATGTTACACCCCAATACTTATTAATATTTTTATTATAGAATAAATTTTATTTGATTTTCTAGATTTTTTTATATGAGACAAAAATTTGTCTTGTGTTATACACAATAATGAGTTTCATCGATATCATATAAGACACTCAAGACCATGTATAAAAGTGTGTATAACATCCCAAGAATATATTTTGTTTTTATTTTTAAATTATATATTAAAAATATTTTTTTACATTCATCCAATATTTTTGGTAAACATATGATAATAGAAAATCTATTTTTACACATAAGAAGGTCTATTTTAATGGCAATTTTCCATCTTTTAATGGTACACCTATTAAAAAAATATTGACCCTTGTATGACTGTTTTTCTAAAAAAACTTCAATTTTCATTAAATAATTTAAATATTATCTTATTTAGATTTTCGATTTTTTTAGAGACATTTCGTTTTTTTTAATAGTGAAAAAATATATCTTTTTAATTGAAAACTCTCGCTTTGTTTAAATAATTATTAATGTTAAATTATATTTTAAATGTGTTTTAAATTTGAAATAGGAAAATTATAATATATTTTTACAATTTATTTTTTGGAACCATTTATATATTGAATTTAGATAGAAAACGTAATTAACTTTTGAACATTTATCACTTCAAAAACTCACATTCTCACCAAATCTCTAGGATTCACATTAAAATAATAATTTTCCACTTATGTGAATTAAATTTGAAAAAATGGATATAAATGGTTTTATTTAATAGAATATTTAAATTCAAATAATATAAAGATAGTTTAAAAAAATATTATTGATTGTAATTATAATTAATAATAGTGATTGAGGTGAAAATTAGTTTACTTGGTGGTTCAATTTTAATCATAAGGGAAAAATGACCTAGATTATTGTCCAAAATATATTTGATACCAATATTTAAACAACATAACCTTTTATTTATTATTTTATTAGTTAGTAGGATATTATTCGATGAATTTGACCTATATAATAAGTTGTGTAGCGAAAAAAATAAAAAATGAACCTTCCTCGCCATTATCATTTATTATGCATTGTGATTTGGAAAGAAATAATATTTTCAGTTATACATATATTTATGAAATGAAAATGATTTTTTTATAATAAGAATTTAATTTTAATTTTTATGGATTAATTTTTAACTCAATATGGTTATTAAAAAACAACATAATGATTATTTAATTAAAAATTAATAAAATCTAATGATACTAAAAATAATAAAGGTGAAAAAAATTGAATTAATTATTTTTTCCCTTATTATTTAGATGAATAGATTATTTTTAAATATATTTTAAGTTAATATATTTTAATTCCATCTTGGTATTTATATTTTCAATTTTAAATAGGGTAAATAATCTCAAAATTGACAATAATGTTATTTTTTAGTAAATAATATTTTTTAAAAGAATTAAAATTAAAATAAATATTATAAAAAATTATTTTGAATTGTTAATAAATATAAATTATTCTATACTAATAGAAATTTTTTTAAGGAACATATAGACCCATAAATATTAAAACCATGGTTATCATAGTATGTGTAAAAGTTGTGTTTTTTCCGTTCTGTATGCTCTTTTTCAAAATTAATTTCTAACACACATGATATTTATATTTTGGAAATTAGAAATAATGTATTATAATTTAAAGATTCCATATTTTCTAATAACTCTCACATTAATTTAGTCTTAATGGATGAATTACATAGCTTCAAAAAATAGTTACTTAAACAAAAAATCGAAATTAAAATAATTATGAAAATATGTTCATAATAGTTACCCATTATTTTGAATTACTTAAGTCTAAGGAAATAATTGTTGAAAATGATTTTATATTTTTGTGGTTTTAGTGTGTATTGACCATAATTACCAAGTTACCCATTAATTTTAAATTTCTTTAGCACAAGAGGTATGATAGAAAACCAAATTATATTTACCATTTGATATTTACATAAATACCACTTCTCCTCTCATATAAAAAGGAATCCATTCATACCATTTAACACACCACACAAGACTCTTTGGATCATTCAACATCTAAAAAATATTCACCTGAAATACCTATTCTCATATTAAAATCCTATATTTTAGAAAAATTTAATACCCAAATATCCTTTATCTATAAACCAAAAGGAGTTACACGAATAAGAGGTAACATTTTCAATGATCAAATTTATTTCATTTATTTATCCCCCTAATTATTCTTATATCATTACTATATAATATAAAATGTTTTATAAATATAATATTATGTTTTTTTTAATTAGTAGTAACTATACTCACCCAAAAATCCATCATAGAGTACACGCAATCATCATCTATGTGTAAATTAGACTTCCGCCTCACAAACTGATGTCATTCGTTCTTCCATTACCACCATTCATGGTTAAGAATAATTAGGGATTTATAGTTTATATATGATATATATATATATATATATATTATTTATGATAAATGTTTATTTCTATTATTTTTATATAAAATTTATATGTATGCATTCAATTTTGTGGTAATATGATATCTTTATTTTTTAATGTGTGGACTACCACCTCCTAAAAGTGATGTGATTCATTCACACATTAAATGAATTTTACTATAGGTGGTTTTAATTAAAATAAGTGATAAATAAAAAATTTCAATGATAATGGATATAAATTATAAAAATATATGATTTACGTTTCTTTTTATTAATATGAAAATAAAATCAAAGTAGCATTCATGAGTACATATGACCAACCATCCCCATGAATGGTGCATGTACTTTTCTATCTCCAAAAGTTATGGAATACAATAAATAAATATATAATTTATATATATAATATTTATATCATGTTTCAAATTCAGGATATTATGGAATAATTATCCATATACTGTTAATCGAAAAGAAAAAATTGATACATAATTAAAAAACAAGGAAATTAACAACGGATACAAAGATAATAATAAATGATTGCTAATACAATTAATAATATGTTATATGGAAAAAATATATGATTTAATTAACATTATTCTGGTTTTTTATAAGTTAATAACTTTATTTAAATCATTTACAGGAGTTTAAAGTAGGTTTAACTAAAAGAGAGCATAAAATAATGGATTTTCACGTAAAATTTTACACTTGTTAGATAAATTTCATATTCCCCATTAACTTTTTATCTTTTTTTGTATCTACTATGCCTTTTAAAATTTTATAAAATTAATCCTTTTATATTCACGGTGTTTAATTTTTTTACTTTTAATTATCTCATCCAATGGATTTTATCTTGAAAGATACTAGGTTGAAAAAGTTATCAATGGAATCTCTCTTTATCTTGACATTGATAACTATCACAAGAAATAATAACATTATTATGACCATTTTCTATTGGAAATTATATTTATTTTTAATACACATAATATTATTTTATGGGTATAGTTATTTCTTATATTTTATACCATTTTTACATATACTGTACACTTTGAATGGTGTTTGATTATATTGGAAAATATTGATAAATACATATCTTTTACAAAATAAGATTATTTAATCATGCTCATTTTGTATATATTAAATTATTTATATTATTTACTTGGAATTATATTCATAGGTTAGACATGAGTGGGGATCGATTATAAATATCAAAATGATTTATCAATAGGTTCTCATGAGATGAATCAGTTTTCCAAATTTTGTAGTT
This sequence comes from Viscum album, assembly GCA_963277665.1. Taxonomy (NCBI): domain Eukaryota; kingdom Viridiplantae; phylum Streptophyta; class Magnoliopsida; order Santalales; family Viscaceae; genus Viscum; species Viscum album. Next base: position 1,487,201,389 of record OY728128.1, read on the forward strand.
AAATATTTTTTGGGAATAGATCATGAATGTAAACGTATCATGTACCTAAGAAATATCAAGTCCAATAATAAATAATTTCCCTTATTCATATTAATTTTTTATTTATCCATGCTATTTTTTTGTTGAAACTATATATGAATTCATTTAATTATAAATTTAATTATTAAATGGAGTGAATTTTAGTTATTTACCATACCAAATTGATTATTCCTTATCGAGTTTTTTAAATGGAATATGTGTTTAGTTAATTACTTATCAATATTGATTATGATTATTGATTCATGATTACTTCAATTGTATGATTACCCTTACTAAGTATTTGCGGTCACCCTTATTTTTTTCATCTCCCCATGATGTAAATATGATTTTTTCAATGAGTTTCAAGAATGAAGTTTATTTTCCTTTATTATATGTTATGTTTTATTTTATTTGTCCAATATAAAATTGGTATCATGCTTGTAATCTAGTTTTCTAAAACAAATAAATTTATCTGTCCATCGGGATTCGATTCTGTGTTATAATTCAAATTTAATAACGTAAGGCACTATCTCTGAGATTCTATAGTTGGGTAATTACAATTTAAAGGGATAATCTCATGTTCGCATACCAATTATTCACATTTTATGTGTTAATGATCATTCATATCTCCCATTTTTTCCTATACAATGAATATGAGCTCACACATTGTTATCTTTTCATTCCCTATGATATGAATGAATTTTTTATGTATGTTTTGTAACAAGGGTAATAGTTATGAATAACAAAGTGGGATATTATAAAGATATTTAATTAAATAGTCAATCACGTGTCAATTTTTATAGAGACACTGACCATATAGTTCTAGTTTAAATCATAATGTTATTTCTTTAATATAAATTAAAAAGAAATTGTATTTATATAATAAAATCATGGTATTTTATATTTAACCCCACTTATTTCTGAGTTGTATGAATTATTTCTCATTATTGATATTTTGTAAATGGATTTATATACTATTTACATGATCTCAAACAGGTAATGTTTATGGTACTATCTTTTATAAACTATCTCACATAATCATGTATATATCTTAGATGTCTAGAAATTCTATTATACATAAAAATATCTCCCTTATAAAGATTTTATTTATAATCATAATTAATAGAGATATGAGGAAATATATTATCCACAATATAATATTCAATAATATATTCCAAATCCATTCAACTTTATTTCCATATGTTTTTAAGGAGATAAATTAAAACTCCATTGTTGATTATGAAATCAATGCATGTTTCTTCCTCAATAAAAAAAACAACCTATATATCTAAATAATAATCAATATGTGGAATTATTATTTTAAATTCTAGTAATCTATCATGCATCATTATAACATTCTAACATACATGGATAATCATTAAATTATGAATGAATATATTTTTATTTATGAAAGTATTAAAATAATTAAATTATATACATAAAACGATCAATAAACGGATTCCTATTATATATAATTGTTTATCATTCCAAAAAATTAATATTTGGTCTAATAAAATGTATTTCATTCATTAAAAACTAATATCACTAGTACACTCAATTCATGGAATGACACTTCCCATATTCATAGATAGCTTAGCACTATAATTAAATGGATAATTTGAATCCTTGAAAACTATATGATAATATTTATTTGAAAATTTTATATGGAATTATTTGGCTTATAGAATAACACCCATTATGTTTTCTAACATTAATAACAAGAATTTTATTATCAAATAAATGGTCCTTATTTATAAGCATAAAGGATAAAAAAGTATTTTCCTCATTTACACAAACCAGATTGGTTAAAAAATCATAATTAATATATATAGTCACAATAAATCCATATTAATTTTAAATAATAAATAAACACATTTACGCTTATTATGATGATTAAATACATTAGATAATGTAATATAAAAAAATTTATCATTCCATTTATTAGGGTCTTTTTTATGAATTGAAATATATTTAACTTGTTTACATATGTTCCCTTCATTACCATATAAGAAACACCATATAATTATTCCATGAAAATATCATCCTAAAAGTCAACATATAAAAAAAATGTTTTCACACCAATTTGATGGACATAAAAATGATCGATTAAATTTAATTTATAAAATCACTATTGATGTAATTTGAGAAAAAATTGAATATGTATTAAAATAACCAATCCTGAAATTTTTTATAAAACTCTTGGAAACCAAACATGATTTGAAATATTTAATTCTAGAACTAGAATAATACATATCTAAAAAAAATATTTACATCTAATATGATTTAAACATATTCGTAATTCCATAATGGACCATGTATTATCACTCCTAGTTGAATCAATTTCATAATTAATTTCCCCTTTCTAGAATCCACCATCTTTAGATGTCATATATTCTATATATGGATTGGGGTCATCATCTATAATCAATACCATAAGATACTTATTCAGAATATAATTATAATGTTCTACCTCAACATGGAAAACTATGAAGTAAGGATAAATAGAATCATGATATAGATCTTACTCATCCCAATGTATCATAATAAATTGATGTTCAACATTAGAATCATCATTAATTTATACTAGTTTATTAGAATTTGATTGAGTATAACACATAAGGGTAAGATAAATAACCACCACTAAATATGTTTCTAAAATTTAATTTGTAAAACTCTACATTTGTAGATTCGTCAATAACATTGGCTTCCAAATCAAAACATTATTTTAGTTTTTATTTTCTACATAAAATATAAAAAATTATTTAATATCTACTGATCAAGATGTAATTATTTTATGATATGAACTCTATAATAATGTTAAAAATCAAAACAATAAAATATGAAGTATTATGTCTAATACTGTTCCATATTTCAAAAGGTGAAAACATAATTTTCAACGAGCCAATTCTATTATGTTTGTGAAATGATGCTAACATTATTTAACTCTATAAATGTAGGGACAACATGGAGTTATATATCATAAAATATATCATTTCTAATAATTGATGAATTTTTCCTTATTCTACGCCTTTTTCAGAGGTGTATAAGAGAATTATATTTATGAAATATATTGTTTTCTTCAAAGAAAAAGAATATCATTCATGATGTTTTATCCACCAATATATGAATTTAATACCATTTTAAAATCGTGTTAATATTTTTAAGAATTCATGAATGCTTATTTTAGTAATTTCAATGATGGAATTTGTTTGGGGATGTTTCGGAGAAATTTTTTGAATGTTGTTTGGATATTCATAGTTAACATATAGTTTTTTCCAACAGAGTTCCCTCTTAAGGAAAATCATGTAGACTTGGATAGTGAGAGTTTGCACAGTTTTAAAAACTCTACACCATCCTATGAGAAACTATGAATCCACATTATAAGGGGTTTACAATTTGTTTAGCTATGCGACCCTTTAGAAGAAACAATGAACATGAATTAATTAATACAATAATATATTTTTAAAATATTAGAACCTTCATTTTAGGTTACTAAACATCCAAACTCAATCCCCTATATTTTCTTCTTCCTTAGGATCTCCCAATTGAATATTTTGGCCCCTCTATACCCTTATGAATTATAATCAAATCTTGGTGAATTGCCTTTGATATTCTCCCTGTTAGTTTTCTATTCTTATTCTCTCTATCCAACTCTCCATCAATTCATCCATAGGGGGTCTTATATCATAATATTATTTGATAATCTAATATATTTTAGTTTATATCATGAATATATTGTTTATTATTGGATCACTTTTTATGATATTTATGGAGTTTCCCACTTAGGGCTTGTTGTTTTTGGGATTTTGTGATCCGAAGGGATGTGGTTTTGTTGGAATGACTAATTTTTATTAACCCCAAAAAAATTATTTAAATTAAATTATTTGATTTAAAATAAATTTCTTGATATAAATTAAATTTATTTATATTATTTTATTAAAAAATCAATTCCAAATAATTTGGGTAATGATATTATTTTCTAATTAAATTACGAAAAAACACCAATTCCATAGAATTGGGGTGTATTTTTTAAATTTATGGAAATTTGGGAAATATACAATTATTGAATTTAAATTGATAAATTTATCATGTTGAATGTATTTGAAATTATTATTCTCCAAAAAAGGATTAAAATTATTTTGATAGAAACCCATCAGGTTTATCTTGAAAAAGGAATGATTTGATTTAAATCATTATTTTATTTATTAATGGAAAACTCATATATTTGAAATGGATAATGGTTTGAATTATATTTTATGAATTATTAAATTAAATTTACCATATTTTACTAGTGGTAGAAAAAAATACAAGCCTATCTTGTTTGTGATTTATTAGGATGGAACTCTTTTTACTCTTTTCCACTGAAAAAAACCAAGTGTAGTAGGTAGAATCTCTGATGTGATGGTGATTGTTTCTCTTTAGTATATATAAAAGGGCTTTCATATACATTTTTTTTCATTCAACATTTAGTGTTGGAGGTTCATGTAGCATGGAACTATCATTCCATTTAGAAGATGACCATGTCGCCCAATATATTTCATTTTATATATATTCCCTTACTTGTTGTAAATTTTTTTCCATTACTTATGAATTAATATAAACTATTTTATGTGAAAAATTTATTATTCTATATTTTAAAAGTATTTATATCTATTGAAATGTAATGAATGTTTGTTGAAATATATTATTTAGAAATTCCATGCATGTTTATTTTAAATTTAATGATTTATTTGGTTAATTAAATTTTGGCATCATATTATGGAATCCATGGGGAGAACCCAATGGGATTTTATATCACACCCTACCAATGCCTTTTGTGTGTTTTTATATTCACTCCTTCCATGTTTGAACAAGGGTATGGGGCCACATGAAGGTGGATGTAGTTGTTGATCCGAGGACATGATGAGTTGCCTATTTTGGGAATTAGGTTTTTTACCATTACTTTTTCTAGTACTTCGATATAGTAATTTTGGTTTTCAAACTTATTTCCATTATAGTACACATATTTATATATATTTTTTCTAGAAACCATAATGATTTTTTATCTTTAATACATTTTTTGTGAAAAAATTATTCCCAATTTCGTATTTCATGATTCCTGGTTGTAGTCAATAACTCGCGGGTAACAAGAATTGCCTTCGGGATATGTTAGTACTGGATCGATTATCAAGTTACACTGGTACCCAATATAGTTTTTGAAAAAGTGGTATCAAATGTGATGGTTCATTACATATTTATTTGAAATTAATATGTAGTTATGAAAACATGTTGGGAAATATGAGGTACCTTATATTCAGTTCCTTGATAGCTCATAACTTAATGAACCTTAAGTCACCAAGGGTTGTTTTGGTTGAAAAATTATTTTGGATTTTTGTAGTCTTAACCCTTATTTTTGTTTGGATAGAATGAAATCCAAATAGTCTTATTCTAATTTGTTGGGATTAATATTCCTTATTTATTTTATGAACATTAATATGGTCTCTTTAATGTTGTTTTTTGATTTTGTGTATCATCATGACTCAGATAAGACATGTGAATCAAATCAAGGAGAAAGCCTATAATGAATCATAGCTAAAAAATACTCCCATGTACCCAAGTATAATTGAGATAATTTTGTGTGTTTTCAAATCCTAATGATATGAACCACCACAAATTTTTATACAGGATCTTTCTTTGGAGCCTCAGAGGGATGTTCTTCAGAATTTTTATTAGAAGTTCCATTGCCAGAATCCATAAGTGTTCAAGGGATCAGATGATCCTTAAGGTAATGAATAATGGTTGAGTATGATTGAAAATTTTTTGTGTTATTGGAGAGACTTGATGAAATAATTGTGAAGTGTTTCACCATCATTCTATAGGGACCAATTAAGAGATGGTTGGACACAATTATGAAAGTTTATAATAACGAAGGATTAGATTGGATATTCATCAAGGATAATTTCATCGTCTCGTTCAATCCGAAGTCCTTGGGGTTAGAGAATAGTTTTTAGTTTTTCAAGGATGAACTGGATGAAAATAGATTGAATGGGTAAGAAAATTGATTAAATAAGATTACATAGTTTGTAACTGAGATTTTATCAAATCATAAGATAAAGACTAAACTGTTTGATTTGGTATTATGATTCAATATTCATTGTCATGTTTTATTTTTGACGCATCCATATTATTCTAATGTGATGGGTGGAGAACTAATTATATAAATAGACCAGACTAGGAAGGAAGGATTTTCAATACTCCCTTTTTATCCATGTAAAGTTGTTAATTACTCCGAGTAAAAGAAGATGCATGATGATCCTAATTGTGGCATCTCAGAGAATGAGTTTTCTAGACCTCCTACAGTACATTGAATAATACCTTTGATTTGTAACAAGTGTGAAAAACTGGGATCTCAAAGATAGTATTCACTGAGGAACCAAAGATATGTGGCTTATGCGGATGCTTAGGTCACGTATAAGTGTTCTTAAATGACTGTTATACACAGCATAGTGGTATGGGATCATCAATATTTCATAAAACTATTGTGCAATCATATGATTCATGGGGAAAGAGGTTCAAGCTATAGGTATCTAAAACTATGCTTCTTCCCGTAGTGGAAGAGTTTCTAGAGGAAGCAGATATGGGTCCAGTGATCGTGAGAGGTACCATCACAATATCTTCATCATTAATGAATTATTTATTTGATATGGATTCATATCATTCAATTATTTCAACATATATTTTCAATATTCTTAATCAAATTATGAATACATTATCTTGATTGATGGATATTACTACACCCTTTAGAATAAAGAGATAATATGGTCTCGTTTCCCCTCTTTTACTTTCTCTCTATAATATGTTGATATTTCTTGGAGTTTTATGATACATCTATAGTACATTGGGATTTCATACCTATTAAAATTCTAGTAAACTTTTTCTAGTGGAGTTATCCTTTTTTTATACTGACGTGTTGATACTATATCTATTTATTAGTGAAAAATTTGGTCGTAATTTCATGTTTTACGATGTCATTTTCTAATCCCCAACATGTGAGGACTGGGAATGAAATTCGGGACATACCACATCCAAATTAGTTATTGGATTACTGGGGTACCCAGGCAAGATTATGATATAGTAGGACTCCCTGGATTTTATACTGGTTTGGAATGGATTGGATCACTTCAAATAAAGTCTATACTAATTGTTATCTTTGATGGGTCCCCTTTTCTAAAAATGATGGGGTTTTCCATATCTTGTAAGGTGAATGAGATCTAATTTCAAGTAGAGTAGTACCCTCTTTTCTAGAGTGGGGGAAAGATATACATGTGTTTTATTTTGGTCTAAAGTGACAATCCCTGAGAAATTATCACCATCTAGTGGTTATTGAGTTTCCATATGTTTTTCCTTATGACATATTTTGTTTTTCACCAGTAATAGAGGTATTTTTCACTATAAACAATGTACCTATAACTCAACTGTTGTCCATTACTTTGTAGAACATAAAAGTATCAAAAATGAAGGATTTTAAGGCTTAGTTGAATGATCTTATAGATAATGTATTTATACACCCAAGTGTGTCTCCTTGGGTAGTGCTAGTTCTCTTTTATAATATCGTTGATGGTTAACTTCGCCTTTGTGAGGATTATTAAAAATTCAACCGGTTTCTGATTAATAAAAAAATATCCATTTCAACATATTGATGATTTGTATGATTATTTGAAATTGGAAAAGTGGTTCTCGAATATTGATCTTCGATCTAGTAACCACCAGTTGATGAAAAAAGAATATGACACTCAAAAAACCACATTTCAGAGCTGGTACAACTATTATGTGTACCGTTTCATTCCATTTGGTCTTACTAATGATCGTACATTTTGTTTTGAATACTATGAACATGGTTTTAAATGAGTATATTGATAAATTTATTGTATTATTTATTAATTAAATCTTAATTTACACTAAGTATGTGTAGGATCTTGTGAGTCTTATTAGTTAATTTTTAAAATTGTTGAGAAATAACATACTGTTTTCCATGTTTTTTAAAATGGGATTTCTAGATCTTGTAAATGATGTTCTTCCAACCCCTGGTGTAAGAATAGGGTATTTCAATTGACCATTGAATGGTGAAATTAGTTATGACATGGGAACTTCTATGAAATGTTTTCCTAGAATTAGAGATTCTTGGGTTTAGGTGGCTATTATAAGTGATTGTTTAAGTAATTCTCATAGTTTGCTTCTCTGATGAATTCTGTAACTCAAAAGGGAGAGAAATTTTCTTGGGATAAAAAAATTCAATGTTCTTTTGTTGAGATAAAATGGCTTTTGAATACTACATAGTTGTTGACTCTCATAGAGGCTAGGGAGGGTTATGTGGTCTTCTATGATGCATTGATACATGTTTAGGTTGTGTTATTTTTAAGCGTGATCATGTTTCTTCTTATATATATTGTTATCATAGGTCACATGATAAGATCTACCATACCCATGACCATTAAAGTGTATCTTTAATGCATGCACTTAAGATGTTTTGGCCTAACCTTTTTATAGAAAGGATTAACATGTTTTTGGACAACAAAATATTGAGTTATATCTTCTCAAAATATTGTTTGAATCTCCACTGTAGGTTTGGGGTGGAATAATTGTAATCTTTTGACATGAATACTGCTTATACGTCATGAAATGAAATTTCATCACGAATTCATTGACCAAGAAAAATATAACCCAAGTAGTGAAGGAATCATCAGAAGAGTGGAACTTGTTGGAACTATTTATACATCTGTATATCAATCTCTAGGAATATAGGGTTAAGGATTCAATGGTCCGTGTTTAAATGGAATTCAATCTTCATGAAACTATTCTACATAAAAAATATCTTGATGATGAATACTACAACATTAAAGATGCTTTACAGTTGAATGAACAGACCTAACTGGTCATTTTCCACTGGTAATTCTATGCTATTGGATCTTCTTTGTTGTGTCGTTAGTGGTATGGAAGGATTTAATGGGGGGATTTCCCTGACTCCCAATGGTAAGTGCACCCAATAACCATGATGAAGTTCTATGAAATGTGGTGAAAATCATTTTTTCCTAGTATGATATGGTGTATTACTAGTTTTTTCTCCCTTTTATATACATTCTATCCCGTTAATGTCGATCAACAAAAACATTTGGGTTTTCTTCATACTCTTCCATTCCATACAAGGAAGTTGGGCGAGATCTCTATGGACATTGTTATTTGTTTTCCACAGACCTAAATAATAAAGAACGTTACATGGGTATGAGTGATATGTTGAGAAAATAAGATCACTTTATACCCAATCATGATACAACCAAATTATAGTTGTTTGGAAATGTTTATGTGAAAGAGATTTTTCATTTTTATGTATTAATAAATGTTATTGTCCTTGATATAGATCTTTGGTTCACTTAACAATTTTAGGGAGTCCTTTATGGGGAACTGGGATCTCTAGTTCTTTTAAGAATGACATACCATCCATTGTTGGATGAACATAATGAGAGAGTTATAAGTATTCTTGATGATCTATTACATGACTGCATCAATGTCATTATTGGGGCTTAGGATAACCAACTGGGCAATTTGAGTTTTCTTATAATAATAGTTTCAATACTATGATCATAATTTTGTGCATATTAAACTGGTGGGGAATGTGTCTTACAGTTTAGCACTTCCAATCTAGCTAACATGAATACATAATTAGTTCTATTTATCTTAGTTATGAATGTATCAATATGATCCATATCATTTTCTGAGTTAGAGTGATCTTGACAATGAACCTGACTTACCTATGACTAAACATCCAATAATGATAGTTGATTATGAATTAAAGGTACTTTATTAGAGGATGATACATATGGGTCGAGTTATATTCTAGCACAACTCTAATTCTCATGATACGTGGGAGGGGGAAACCCTGGAGAGAGAGTAGTGGCCACAATTGATTGCCTTGGAAACATTTAAATATGTATAATGGGGACAACAAGTTTCTATGGTGGGAAGATGTAACATCATGTTACTATTTTATGTTTTTTATGAACACCAATTTTCGTCATTCATTGTTTGGATTTAATGTGGGGATTCTTCTTATGGCAACCTGCCTTATTATAACATAAACATTCATTACATTACACAAAACTGAGGATCTATAATGTTTAGCGTCTTGGAATCCAGGAACATAATACACGACAACAACAACAAAATTCATCTTAAACACTTGAAAGGCTTCTCCTTATGTTCATCCTAGGTTCATTACTACATCTCATAACCTGGGGAAATACATCAATAGAAAGGGTGAGAAGAAGGCCCAGTAAGGGAAACAGGAGAAACATTTTACATGTGAACTTGAGATACTTCAATAAGGTCATGAAAAGAACATTAAGGCATGATAAATAAATCATGAAGCATATCATAATGAAAATAAAATTTGTAATAACTTGAATATGTGGCTAAAAGAATTAATATTGACAATCATTTCGTTTCACCAAGGTCCATCCCCAAGGTGTCATTAAAAATTACCAAGGTTATTCACCAAGGTATCAGTCTAAAAGGTCATCTCTAGAGATTAAGACTTTACCCAATGCATTGGAGCGCTATATAGGTGCACTCTTGACATGTCCTTATTATCATGTGAGCCAGATATATATAATCGTAAATAATTTCATAATCAACCCATATATCATAAAAGAAATGGGATTCATTTCATAATCATAACGTTTTGAAAAATGCTTTAAAGACATGATCTTTATATCACATTAAAACCACGGAAAGGGAAAGTGGGTTTCATGTATGTAAATCCTAGAATTTAAAATAGAAAAATTTTATATATATGTGAATACCATTGTAGAAATATGTTCATTGAGTATTCACTTAATAATGTAAAATAATTTTGAAAAAAAGAGAGGCATTTTGAGACGAAAATTCTGCAGCATAACGGCTACGTTAAATGGTTATAGAAAACATTGAAATGATAGGGGACATGGGTCACCCACTCATAAATGATATATAAAAACAGTATAGGGACAGAATATAAAGGATATGAGTCAGGGTAATGAAATTTTAGGGACATAACATTTGAAATAAAAATCATGGAAGAAAGAAAAAAAATAAGATTTCTCTTATAAAAATTCGGCAACCTAACGACGTCACTTAAAAATCAATAAAATGAATTGAAGAGATCAAATAGGGTCTCTCATCATATGATAATAAAATATAAGTATGATAGAAATAGAGATCATACCCCAACATAACAAAAAGAAACTTTAAATACTTGACAAGAAAATAGAACTTGAAAAATGAAAAGGGTGAAAGAATCCCTTAAAAATTCAGCAGCCTAACGATGCCACTTAAAAATTCAAAAAAAATGATGAGAGTAAGAGGGGATATCTCATCATATGAAAAAGAAAAGGGAATTAAGAGGAATATAAAATAACATCCTCCAACATAAGAACATGGAGCATAAAAGGAATGACATAAAAGAGATTACTTGAAAAGAAAGAGAGAGGTCAGATCTCTTACCTTAAATGTAACTCTTAAAACTAAATGGTTGGGACCTTGAGAGGCTTGAGGGAACCTTGGGAGGACTCCATGGGATATAAAGAGACCAGAACTTCGTTGAGGATGGATTTGGAGTCAAATGGATGAGAGGAGGGCTTGTTATTTATAGGGAAAGTGAGGGGACAAGGCATTATTGGCCAAGGGACACCTCATTGGTGGTTTTGGAAAAATCGTGGGCTTGCCAAGGTATTTCTCAATGGTATTAGCCACTTGGGAAACCTCAAAAAATAATTCATACCCTTTAGTTGACCATCCCTTAAAAGATCTCATGGCATCATCATGACACAATTATGATGTCATTTAACATATCGAAACCATAAAATTGCATTTTTACTATTCACTGAAAATTCATCTATCTCAGAAAAATCCCAAAAAATTACCATAACATAATATAGATGCTCTGAGTTCAAAAATAAAAATCATTTTATAAAAATATTTTTATAAATATTTTTAATTAAATATTTAAATAAAAAACACTATTCACCCGAAAAAACTAATACTTGATTAATAATTTATCAAACAGTTATTTAACCATTTTATTGAATCACAATACTTAATCAAGGTGTCTAAATTATATTAAGACTCTTTTTAAGTGAGATTACTAATCCATTTGGTCACATTACTATTCCTAAGCTTAAAATCACTATTCATAATTTACTATTCATAAAAAATTAAGTTGATCTTATTAGACTCCAAATTCCTTACTGAAAACTTTTGCAGAAGAACATTTTTTGAAAATACTTACACATCATTAATTATTTAAGGTTTACATAAATATTTTAAAATATACTTTCTCAAAAATTCATTAATAAAATACATCCTAAAATTATCCGAACATTTGAAATTTCACAAACATCACAAAAGGAAGAAATCTAAATTTATTCATCCCAAAGGATTACAAAAAGAATTTAGGGTCTCGTCACATAGCCCCTTATTACACCAGCATATGACCTAAGTGTAAGGCGTGCTATGTTGAGAGAATCTGAGCGAGGCTCAGATAACATTGGCCTAGTAGTATTTTCTACTAACTTGAACTTCTCCGGTAGGCGTTTCCGTTCAAGCTTGACACGCTGGAGTTCGGCATGGGCTTGGTCCAAAGTGATGCCCAACGATGCCACCTCCTTCCCAAGCTCTGATAAGTGGGCCTCATAAGGTTCGAGTCTGCTGGATGAAGCCATCGACTCCTCTTTCTGCATTAACCATTAACATCTCTATTAAATCATTAAGATTAAGTTAATATACTACTCAAAAAGTTTTGGTCATTACATTCTTCCCCCCTTAAGAAATTTCGTCCCCAAAATTTATACTTGAGGCCTAGTTGAAAAGGTGAGGGTACTTTTGCTTCATCATTTCCTCAGGCTCCCATGTCGCTTCTTCATATTTATGATTCCTCCACAACACTTTCACAAGGTGGGTTGTGTTGTTTTGTAGAACCTTGTGTCTATGGTCTAAGATCTCCACTGGATGCTCCTCATAAGAGAGGTCATGTTCCAGTTGTACCACCTCTGGGTTCCGTACATGCGAAGGGTCAGGTATGTCTTTCCTCAAGAGAGATACATGGAAGACATTGTGAACATGAGCTAGGTTCGGTGGATGTGATAGACGATAGGCCACTACTCCTATGCAATCAAGGATTTCATAGGGGCCAATGTACCTAGGGCCGAGCTTCACTTTCTTCCCAAACTGCATGACTCTCTTCCATGGAGAAAATCGAAGGAAGACCTTGTCGCTAACACCAAACTCCAAGTCCCTTCGACGATTGTCAGCATAGCTCTTCTACCGACTCTGAGCAGCCATTATGTGTTGTTGGATGGTAGGAAACTATTCTATCATCTCTTGCACAAGATCAGTCCCAAGATGCTTTCTCTCAACATTTTCATCCCAATAAGTAGGATTTCTACATCGCTTTCCATACAGAACTTCATAGGGTGCCATCTAAATACTCAAATGGAAGCTGTTGCTAGAGAAGTTGTAATGGCCCGGACCTCCCTGGTCCATTACTTTGTGAAAATGTGGTGTTGGAGGTGTTCCGGGAGGTAAAGGTGACTTATCCCCTAGCTGCAGCCTACCGGTAGCTCGGTCTACCGGTAGCTGTTGCCTACCGGTAGCCACCGCTTACCAGTAGCTCGGCCTACCGGTAGCTTCTGCCTACCGGTGGCTCTGTCTACCGGTGGCTGCTGTCTACCGGTAGCTGCTACCTACCGGTAGTCGGTCTACCGGTAGCTTCTGCCTACCGGTAGATCGGTCTATGGGTAGTTGCTGCCTACTGGTCGCCACCGCTTACCAGTAGCTGGGTTTACCGGTAGTCGCGACATACTGATAGCTCGGTATACTGGTAGCCGTAGTCTAGCAGAAGCTAGGCTAACACTTTGCCAAATTTTCCAGTTCAGTGAACAGTGTTTCTATCAGGGAGGTTCAGTGAACAGTGTTTTAATCGGTGAGGTTCTATCGGTGGACTTCTATCTGTGAGGTTCAGTGAACAGTGTTTCTATCGGTGAGGTTCAGTGAACAGTGTTTCTATCGGTGAGGTTCTATCGGTGGACTTCTATCGGTGAGGTTCAGTGAACAGTGTTTCTATCGGTGAGGTTCTATCGGTGGACTTCTATCGGTGAGGTTCAGTGAATAGTGCTTCTATCGGTGAGGATCAGTGAACAGTGTTTCTATCGGTGAGGTTCTATCGGTGGACATCTATCGGTGAGGTTCAGTGAACAGTGCTTCTATCGGTGAGGTTCCGTGAACAGTGTTTCTATCGGTGAGGTTCAGTGAACAGTGTTTCTATCGGTGAGGTTCTATCGGTGGACTTCTATCGGTGAGGTTCAGTGAACAGTGCTTCTATGGGTGAGGTTTAGTGAACAGTGTTTCTATCGGTGAGGTTCTATCGGTGGACTTCTATCGGTGAGGTTCAGTGAACAGTGTTTCCAGAGTTCATAAGAGCTACCGATTCCATACTTTGCCAAATTTCACGAATGAACAGTGTTTTCAGACTTCATGAGAGCTACCGATTCCATACTTTGACAAATTTAACGAATGAACAGTGTTTCCAGACTTCATAAGAGCTACCGATTCCATACATTGCCAAATTTTACGAATGAACAGTGTTTCCAGACTTCATGAGAGCTACCGCTTCCATACTTTTCCAAATTTCACGAATGAACAGTGTATCCAGACTTCATGAGACCTACCGATTCCATACATTGCGAAATTTTGAGTATGTGAACAGTGTTTCCTGCTCCGTAAATTTGACATTTCCTTTGATCTAAAATATTTTTAAAACCTTATTTTAAGGACTTTAAGGCCGATTCAAAGTCCATAAATTCTATATTAATTATTCCTAAGGCCGGAATGTTTTTACTTGGTAAAACCGCGTGGGTTAATGCGATCCGTTTTTAATGGAGAATAAATCGGAGCTTAAACCATCACCTCTCTAATTTTTTTTAAAAGGAACGAGATATCATTCTTCGTTGTTCTTCCTCGTGGTTCTCATATGCAAGACGCTATAACCTTTCAATCCTTCCCGTAGGAGTTTCACAATCAAACGTTACTCGGATCAGTTCCGCTCTGTTTGATGCCACCAAGCTGTGTCCATCATTCTTCCATACAAGGTATGTTGTATCATCATTCTTTTGGGGTTTATCTTCTCCTATCCTCCTTTCCATAATTATTCCATGTAATTTCCAAGATTCTAATGGGTTTTCTTGGGGTTGGTTGGTACTGTCATACCGCAACATCCTCCTGTGGATGCAGTTGTCGCGAGGGGAGGATCGTGACCTGTTGTGTGGATAAAGAACGTGAGGAACTGTTTGAGGTAGGGGATTCATGGATTCTCTAATTGTTTATGTGCAACTGTAGAATTAGCATGATTTAGTCCTTTGGATCACAATGAAATTGACCTAATTAAATATTTGAACTGGATTAAAAGAATTTGTTGATCGCATGTTTTTGCTTTGTACCGTGATAACGGTTTGCCTCATGTTTTCCTAGATAGAGTGATATCTATGATTTTCTTTAATTAGTTGCCCATTCATGATGGAAATTGATAAAGAACATAAAGCCCGAATTATTTGTTAAATAATTGGCTAATGATAAAGACACATGTTAATGAATCTGTTAATTCAAAATGGATTGAAGAACTATTAGTTCAATAATTTCAAAAGGTTCTGAGTCACCCGCTTGCTTGTAAGGCTGAATGCCTTGTGGTTTGGAGCTCTGAGTGCTCATTTTGTATGAAGGCTGAATGCCTTGTTAAAGGGCCGAGAGCCCATTTTGTGAGCTTTGATTTCCTGCTGCTTGTGGTTTGATGTGAGCCTGGATGGCTGTTGTGATATTTACAGGTATGGTGACTTGTGGTTGTGGCAGCGGATGACGCCTAGTGTGGCGAGATGCATCGGTTTATGCATGTGGGTGTCGGGGAGGACACCAAGGATGATGGTATGAGATGAATGTGATGGTTTTATGTTGGTGGTTTGGTTTGGTTGTTTATCTGCTTTACTTTTCCCCACTGCCCAAGGCAGCTGGTATTGCTTACCCTCTTTCCGAAGAGGTGAAGACACGTGGAATATGCCATGTGCTTTCCGTGTTTAGCCTCTCGATGGAGGATGGGTCTATGCTCTTGCTATAGGTGGCAAAGACTCGATGGGTAATATATCTACTCGCCGTGTTGAGCCCCTTTGTGTTTAGTAACATAGGATGCTTTTCTAGAATGCCTGGTAATATGGGAATGTAATTCCATAATGAAAGTTTGTTTAAATGGTGATAATCCACGGGGATGGAGAAACTGGAATTTAATAGTGATGTGAATCCTAAAAAGGAGCAGTTTTTGAATGTGATGCCAATTTAGTTTAATGTGGTAAATTGTTCATGGTTAATTAGTATTTAAAGAATTAATTAACATACAGTGGAACTGATAAAATGATAATGGAGTAATCTAATAAATCTCTTCAAATGGTTGTGTGATTATAGGATGGCTAGTCTTAGAAATACCAGCCTGGAGTCTGAGAGACGTTAGTTGCAGTTGTGCCTATGACTAGGTAATGCCCATAATGTGGTTGTGAGTCATATATATTCTGTATTTTTGTGTTTCTATACGCTACTCCACCCTGTCGGTAAGGGCAACTAACACCCCGTGGATTCTGAGCCTTGGGGGGTGTTTTCCCCAACATTCTGATGGGAGGTTGAATGGATGACTACCCCTTTGGCCCCGCTCTCTTCTCTAGGTCGATCTTTGTGCTAGTAGGCATAGTGGTTAGTTTTACCCATATATGTGTGTAGAGGGATGTAATGGCTTGTGGTTATTTCACACACATATATTATGGATATAGTATCCTATGGACTACTACAGGTGTAACGTGTATAGGTTGTGATGGCTTGAGGATCCTTACTCGGCGTATGGGCTGTGATGGCTCGAGGTATAATACTCGACGTATGATACACGTTATACAAGCTGTGGTGGCTCTCGGAAACTACCTGGTTACTTTGGTTGTGAGGATGGTGTGGTGCTTAGCCCAGGTGTCTGCAGGCAAGCCTTTGTGGTGCACGAGGTGCAGATTGTGGAGCTTAGCCCAGGTGTCTGCGGGAAAGCCTTGGAGAGAGATGCACAGGACGTATGTCATTGGGGCAAAGCGGCAAACCAGTGGGGAAATAGTAGCAGGGTACCCTTGATATTCTTTACTATATGCTATATTCTTGTATGTGTTACTTGGCAAGAGTAGCCATGGTGAGGTTGGGAACATAGTATACCTGTTTAGGTGACGAGTTAGTTTCACTTATTGTTCACTGGGATTTAGCATGCTTTCCTTAATTTTGCACGAGAGGCTTGGGGAGGATCCTACTGAGTATACTGTTATACTCACCCTATGTATATATAAACTGTTTTTCCGGTCACTTGGAGTAGGTTGGAGATCAAGCTGGTTACAAATAGCTTACGGTTGGAGGAGGAGCTGTTCGGGCTTGTGGTCGCGGCCATTTTACTTTCTTTTTGGTACTTTTAGTTTTCCCTTTCAGTTGTAGTACTTTTGCATGACATTTCATATATGTAATTGGGTTTCTTTTATATTTAAGTTATGAGTTGGAGTTGGTTGGAGTCTATTCTATCTCTCTCTTCTGCATGTGTTCTCTTAGAGGGTAATGCCTGCCATTTGTGTGTGTATTATACCCTCGGTGATAGTCGCCAACCTAGGGCCTACTGGAGGTGGGACTCGGGGGTCATTATCTCCCTTCTCACAATGCCGGCCCAGGAGGGGTACACTTTGTGGGGAGGATGTCATGACAGAGTGGTATCAGAGGTCTGGTTGAGGGATAGGATGGAGTTTGGAGTTAGGCACAGGTGATGATGCATGGGATGGTAGGGCAACAGTGTCATTCATGTTAAGAAAGTGGTGTAAACACTAGAGACCGGCAGAGACATAGGAGTTTAGGGCCCCCTATGATCTATTGCACAGACCTTTAAGCTTATGATGGCTACTAAACAAAGTGATAACGTTTGCAGGGTAGTGACCTAGGAAAGGATCATGCATCATTATTCTTTGTGCTTGTGTTTGAATGGGTAGACCTTGGGATAGGTAACCTAAAATAAATAAAACAAAAAAATTAATTTAATTAATGTTGAGTCTTCCATATTCCAGGCTTAGGAGCTCTAACAGTTGTTATTTTGAAGCTAGGGCTCCAGGTCGACGTCCTCGTCAGGTTTGCACAGAAGATTCCCATCAGGCTATTCCAGCAGATCGCCGCCGAGTAGAGTTTGACGACGATGACTCTTGGAGGAAGAAACATTGAGAGTTTCAGCGCCAGAGTCTAATAAAGTATGAGGGATCTGTTTCAGATGCAGTCACAGAAGACTAGTTGGAGGAGATCGAGATAGGCTTCAGTTCGATTCGTGGTCAGAAGGAACACTAGGTGTCCTTGGTTGTGAAGATGATGCGTGGAGCAGCGAGGCAGTGGTGGTTCTTGTTCCTCGGTGATCGTGAGGGGTCAGAAATCTCATGGGAGGAGTTTCGAGACAAGTTTAGAGTCGAGTTTCTTTCGTCGACTGCGAAGGTGTCCAGTTGCCAGGAGATTCTCACCCTTCGATAGGGGAGCGCCAGTGTTTGAGAGTTTGGAATCCGTTTCCGGAACCTTCTACGATATGCTTCCGACCTGTTACCAGATGATGTGGCCAGGGTGAGGCATTTCGAGGAGGCTTTGCGTCCAGAGATCCAGCGCCAGGTCACCCCATTTATGCTGAAAACATATCTTGAGGTGTTGGCGAGGGCAGAGGTTGTTGAGAGGACTTTGGCTAGGACTGGATCATTATGAGAGGGGAATCATCATGATTCCTCATGAAGCAGAGCTGTGGTCCGGGGTTCCCAGTTTTCAGGATAGAAGAGTTTCTGTTCACTTGGGGGGTAGGTCCCAGCCCTTCCCATCTCGTTTCTCCGGAGGCAGAAACTCTCAGACTTATGCCAAGGGATCAGGCGCTTGTTTTTCTTGTGGTGGTCGTGGTCATCAGCAGCGGGAGTGCCCGACTTTTCAGAGCAGTCATCGTGCACCGGGCGCTCAACTCTAGGTTCCCCCGTTGAGACAGTTCTAGCCGAGGCAGCAGCAGCAGGTTGCACCAGTTTTAGATCACCAGAGGGTAGATGGAGGAGGCAGAGGACAGCCCCATGACGCTCCCTGTCCTCAGAGAGTAGAGTGTGGCCATGGTGGTGGTCATCATCAGGGTCAGAGAGGCTGTGGAGGAGGTCGTGGTCATCTCCATGCTCTAGCGTTGCCAGCCCCAGGCGAACCAGATGTCGTTCGAGGTACCCTTTGCTTGTTTTCTACCTTGGTGTATGCCTTGTTTGATTCAGGAGCAACACACTCCTTCATATCACCTACCCTTGTCCATGCTTTGGGACTTGAGGTAGAGAGGCTTCCAGTTCCCTTGGCGTTGACTACGCCAGTTGGAGGTCGAGCTGACTTGTTTGAAGTTTGTAGAGACTGTGAGCTAGTGTTCGGGAAACACCGCTCTTGGGGAGATTTCCTATGTTTGCGAATACAACCATATGATGTCATACTTGGCATGGATTGGTTGTATTCGGTGTAGGCTATTGTGGATTGCTATAGGAAGAAGGTTTTTTTCTTTGATGAAGATGGAGAGAAAGTGGTGTTTGTTGGTGAGAGAGATCCTCGGATGAGTCATAGGCGAGTTCCATCCTTATCATCCATGATGGCTGGGATGACGTTGAGTTCTTCAGAGGTGCAACAGTTGGCGTTTCCTAGGGTCGTAGAGGAGTACCCTGACATCTTTCTAGAAGAGGATGTATCCTTACCCCCTCGACGAGGGATCGAGTTTGGGATCGAGCTATAGCCAGGAGCGTCTCCTATCTCTATGTCTCTGTATATGATGGCCCCTTCTGATTTACGAGAGCTACGTATTCAGCTCGATGGTCTATTACAGTGTGGTTTTGTTTGGACAAGTGTGTCACCATGGGGTGCACCAGTTTTGTTTGTGAAAAAGGATGATGGCAGTTTGCGGTTGTGCGTCGATTATCGTCGGTTAAACAAAGTGACAATAAAGAACCGCTATCCTATCCTACGGATTGATGACCTATTCGATCAACTGAAGGGTACAAGTTGGTTCTCAAAGATAGACTAGCGGTCAGGATATCATCAGATGCGTGTAAAGGATGAGGATATCCCGAAGACTGCTTTCTGCTGTCGTCATGGGCATTATGAGTTTATTGTAATTCCATTCGGCGTGACGAATGCGCCAGCTGTTTTCAGGGGGTAGATGAATGCTGTGTTCCGTGAATTCTTGGACAATTTTGTTGTGGTTTTCATCGACGACATCCTTGTGTACTCCACATATGAAGAGGGGCATGCAGAGCATCTACGAGCCGTTTTGGGAGTTCTTCGCCAAAATCAGTTTTTTGGGAAGTTGTCCAAGTGTGAGTTCTGGGCTCGAGAAGTTCGTTTATTGGGACATGTTGTGTCCCAACAGGGAGTAGCTATGGATCCT
Source organism: Viscum album (assembly GCA_963277665.1). Lineage (NCBI taxonomy): Eukaryota > Viridiplantae > Streptophyta > Magnoliopsida > Santalales > Viscaceae > Viscum > Viscum album. Next base: position 1,487,221,934 of record OY728128.1, read on the forward strand.
TCGAAGATAGAAGCAGTGGTGTCTTGGACAGCCCCCAAGACCGTGTCAGTGGTGAAAAGTTTCCTTGGTCTCGCAGGCTATTATAAGAGGTTTGTAGCTAATTTCTTCTGAGTTGCGACTCCTCTAACAGATTTGACCAGGAAGGATCAAGCGTTCATATGGACTGATCAGTGTCAGACAGCTTTCGAGTATCTAAAAGAGAAGTTGGTAAGTGCTCCAGTCCTTTGTCTTCCAGCGGAGGGAGTCCAGTTTGATGTTTTCTTTGATGCTTCACATCTAGGGCAAGGCTGTGTTCTCATGCAGCCGAGGATAGTTGTTTCTTATGGGTCTAGGTAGTTGCGTCCCCATGAATGCAACTATTCCACCCATGATCTTGAGTTGGCAGCCATGGTGTTTTCTCTAAATTTGTGGAGACATTACCTCATTGGTGAAAACTTTGTGGTTTTCATCGATCATAAGAGTTTGAGGTATGTTTTCTCCCAACGTGACTTGATGTTGAGGCAGAGTCGGTGGATGGAGTTCTTGCAGGAATACGACATTGAAATATCATATACACCTGGAAAAGGGAATGTTGTAGCTGATGCACTAAGCCGAATGATATGTAATGATGTTGTGTGTGAATCTGGTGATTCTTGGAGAGTGATGGAAGAGCTGTCAGCTTTGCATCTTGATATGGGAGAAGTTGGGGGTAGAGGTTGTCTTTTCTAGATGACGGTGCAATCATCCCTGATGCAGAAGGTGGAAGAGTCTCAGTTGGGTGACCTAGAGGTGGAAGTTTGGAGAGACAGAGTTTTATGTGGTGAGGCCCCTGATGGTTGGTCAGAGGATGAACAACACCGAGTGTTGTATCATGGAAGGATTTTTGTTCCCTTGGCGATGCGCGAGACGGTTCTCCGAGAGTTCCATAGTTCATCCTTGGCGGTACATCCTGGTGTGACGAAGATTTACCGATCCTTGAGGAGTCAGTTTTGGTGGCCTGGGATGAAGCGTACAGTTGCAGAATGTGTGTCTCGATGTTTAGTCTGCCAGAAGGTGAAGGCCGAACACCGTTTTCCTGGTGGTCTTCTCCAGCACTTAGAGATTCCTCAGTGGAAGTGGGAGGACATCTCAATGGAATTTGTTACAGGTTTACCTCAATCTCCAGGAGGACATGATGCTATATGGGTGGTAGTGTATCGTTTAACAAAATCATCCCACTTCATTGCGATCAAGGAGTCGTGCTCAGTGGAAGTTTTGTCGAGGCAATATCTAGAAGAGGTGGTGAGACTCCATGGAGTACCTAGGAAGATCATTTCTGATCGAGATCCTCATTTTACCTCCAGGGTGTGGAGAGGTCTCCAGCATGCCTTTGGCTCTCAACTGTGCCTTAGCACTTCTTTTCATCCTCAAATGGATGGTCAGACAGAGCGAACCATCCAGACTCTTGAAGACATGTTGCGCTCTTGTGTTCTTGATTTTTGAGGTTCATGGACGAAGAACTTACCCTTTGTAGAGTTTTCTTACAATAATAGTTTCCACTCTACCATCGGTATGGCGTCGTTTGAAGCCTTGTATGGCCGGCCATGCCGTTCTCCGTTGTGCTGGACTGGGGTCGGAGAGTCAGCAATTCTCGGACCAGAACTAGTGCAGAATACAACAGAGATGGTTCAGGTGATTTGTGAGAGGATGAAGACAGCACAGGATCGTCAGAAATCATATAATGATCAAAGAAGTAGACCCTTAGAGTTTAATATTGGGGATCATGTGTTTCTGAAGGTGACTCCCCGCCGTGGGCAACGAAGGTTTGGTCGTGGAAGTAAGCTTTCTCCCTGGTTTATTGGGCCTTTCAAGGTGTTGGATCGTGTTGGAGCTGTGGCATATCGAGTAGCACTTCCCCCTCAGATGAGTCAGATACATGATGTTTTCCATGTATCACAGCTCCATCGTTATCTACATGATGAATCTCATATTATCGATTGGGGAGAGATCGATATTGACGATGATGAAACCTTCTGGGTTGGTTTTTAATTCTCGAGGACGAGAATGTATTGAGAGGTATCTAATGTAATGGCACGGACCTCCCTGGTCCATTACATTGTGAAAATGTGGTGTTGGAGGTGTCCCAGGAGGTCAAGGTAACTTATCCCCTAGCTGCTGCCTACCGGTAGCCGTTGCTTACCAGTAGCTCGGTCCACCGGTAGCTGTTGTCTACCGGTAGCTCGGTCTACAGGTTGCTGCTGCCTACCGGTGGCTCGGTCTACCGGTAGCTGCTGTCTACCGGTAGCTGCTGCCTACCTGTAGTCGGTCTACCAGTAGCTACTGCCTACCGGTATCTCGGTCTACCTGTAGCTGCTGCCTACCGGTAGCCACCGCTTACCAGTAGCTGGGTTTACCGGTAGCCGCGGCATACTGATAGCTCGGTATACTGGTAGCCGCAGTCTAGCAGTAGCTCGGCTAACACTTTTCCAAATTTTCCAGTTCAATGAACAGTGTTTCTATCAGTGAGGTTCAGTGAACAGTGTTTCTATTGGTGAGGTTCAGTGAACAGTGTTTTTATCGGTGAGGTTCTATCAGTGGACTTCTATCGGTGAGGTTCAGTGAATAGTGTTTCTATCAGTGAGGTTTAGTGAACAGTTTTTCTATCGGTGAGGTTCTATCGGTGGACTTCTATCGGTGAGGTTCAGAGAACAGTGTTTCTATCAGCGAGGTTCTATCGGTGGACTTCTATCGGTGAGGTTCAGTGAACAGTGCTTCTATCGGTGAGGTTCAGTGAACAGTGCTTCTATCGGTGAGGTTCAGTGAACAGTGTTTCTATCGGTGAGGTTCTATCGGTGGACTTCTATCGGTGAGGTTCAGTGAACAGTGCTTCTATCGGTGAGGTTCAGTGAACACTGTTTCTATCGGTGAGGTTCAGTGAACAGTGCTTCTATCGGTGAGGTTCTATCGGTGGACTTCTATCGGTGAGGTTCAGTGAACAGTGCTTCTATCGGTGAGTTTCAGTGAACAGTGTTTCTATCGGTGAGGTTCTATCGGTGTACTTCTATCGGTGAGGTTCAGTGAACAGTGTTTCCAGAGTTCATAAGAGCTACCGATTCCATACTTTGCCAAATTTCACGAATGAACAGTGTTTCCAGACTTCATGAGAGCTACTGATTCCATACATTGCCAAATTTCACGAATGAACAGTGTTTCCAGACTTCATAAGAGCTACCGATTCCATACTTTGCCAAATTTCACGAATGAACAGTGTTTCCAGACTTCATGAGAGCTACCGAGTCCATACTTTGCCAAATTTCACGAATGAACAGTGTTTCCAGACTTCATAAGAGCTACCGATTCCATACTTTTCCAAATTTTGAGTATGTGAACAGTGTTTCCAGCTTCGTAAATTTGACATTTTCTTTGACGTAAAATATTTTTAAAACCTTATTTTAAAGATATTAAGGCCGATTCAAAGGCCATAAATTCTATATTAATTATTCCTAAGGCCGGAATGTTTTTACTTGGTCAAACCGCGTGGGTTAATGCGATCCGTTTTTAATGGAGAATAAATCGGATCTTAAACCGTCGCCTCTCTAATTTTTTTTAAAAGGAACGAGATATCATTATTCATTGTTCTTCCTCTTGGTTCTCATATGCAAGATGCTAGAACCTTTCAATCCTTCTCGTAGGAGTTTCACAATCAAACGTTACTCGGATCAGTTTCGCTCTGTTTGATGCTACCAAGATGTGTCCATCATTCTTCAATATAAGGTATGTTGTATCATCATTCTTTTGGGATTTATCTTCCCCTACCCCCCTTTCCATAATAATACCATGTAATTTCCAAGATTCTAATGTGTTTTCTTGGGGTTGGTTGGTACTGTCGTACCGCAGCATCCTCTGGTGGATGCAGTTGTCACGAGGGGAGGATCGTGACCTGTTGTGTGGATAAAGAACGTGAGGAACTGTTTGAGGTATGGGATTCATGGATTCTCTAATTGTTTATGTGCAATTGTAGAATTAGCATGATTTAGTCCTTTGGATCACAATGAAATTGACCTAATTAAGTACTTGAACCGGATTAAAAGAATTCGTTGATCACATGTTGTTGCTTTGTACTGTGATAACGGTTTTCCTCATGTTTTCCTAGATAGAGTGATATCTATGATTTTCTTTAATTAGTTTCCCATTCATGAATTAAATTGATAAAGAACGTAAAGCCCGAATTATTTGTTAAATAATTGGCTAATGATAAGATGGCATGTTAATGATTCTGTTAATTCAAAATGGATTAAAGAACTATTAGTTCAATAGTTTCAAAAGGTTCTGAGTCACCCGCTTTCTTGTAAGGCTGAATGCCTTGTGGTTTGGATCTCTGAGTGCTCATTTTCTATGAAGGCTGAATGCCTTGTTAAAGGGACGAGAGCCCATTTTGTGAGCTTTGACTTCCTGCTGCTTGTGATTTGATGTGAGCCTGGATGGCTGTTGTGATATGTGGAGGTATGGGGACTTGTGGTTGTGGCAGCGGATGATGCCTAGTGTGGCGAGATGCATCGGTTTATGCATGTGCGTGTTGGGGAGGACACCAAGGATGATGGTATGAGATGAATGTGATGGTTTGATGTTGGTGGTTTGGTTTGGTTGTTTATCTGCTTCACTTTTCCCTGCTGCTCAATGTAGCTGGTATTGCTTACCCTCTTTCCGAAGAGGTGAAGACACGCGGAGTATGCCACGTGCTTTCCATGTTTAGCCTCTCGATGGAGGATGGGTCTATGCTCTTTCTATAGGCGGCAAAGACTCGACGGGTAGTATATCTACTCGCCGTGTTGAGCCCCTTTGTGTGTAGTAACATATGATGCTTTTCTAGAATTCCTGGGAATATGGGAAAGTAATTCCATAATGAATGTTTGTTTAAATGGTGATAATCCATGGGGATGGAGAAACTGGAATTTAATAGTGATTTGAATCCTAAAAAGGAGCAGTTTATGAATGTGATTCCAGTTTAGTTTAATGTGGTAAATTGTTCATGGTTAATTAATATTTAAAGAATTAATTAACGTACAGTGGAACTGATAAAATGAGAATGGAGTAATCTAATAAAGCTCTTCAAATGGTTGTGTGCTTATAGGATGCCTAGTCTTAGAAGTAGCAGGCTGGAGTCTGAGAGACGTTAGCTGTAGTTGTGCCTATGACTAGGTAATGCCCATAGTGTGGTTTTGAGTCATATATATTCTGTACTTTTTGTGTTTCTATATGCTACTCAACCCTGTCGGTAAAGGAAACTGACACCCCGGGGATTCCGAGCCCTGGGGGGTGTTTTCCCCAACATTTTGATGGGAGGTTGAATGGCTGACTACCCCCTTTGTCCCCGCTCTCTTCTCTTGGTAAATCTTTTTGGTGGTAGGCACAGTGGTTAGTTTTACCCATATATGTGTGCAGAGGGCTGTAATGGCTTGTGGTTATTTCACACACATATATTCTGGATATAGTATCCTATGGACTACTATAGGTGTAACGTGTATAAGATGTGATGGCTTGAGGATCCTTACTCGGCGTATGGGCTGTGATGGCTTGAGGTATAATACTCGACGTATGATACATGTTATACAAGATGTGGTGGCTCCTAGAAACAACCTGGTTACTTTGGTTGTGAGGATGGTGTGGTGCTGAGCCCAGGTGTCTGCAGGCAAGCCTATGTGGTGCACGAGGTGCAGATTGTGGAGCTTAGCCCAGGTGTCTACGAGCAAGCCTTGGAGAGAGATGCACAAGACGTATGTCGTTGGGAAAAACGGCAAACCAGTGGGGAAATAGTCGTGTGGTACCCTTGATATTCTTTACTATATGCTATATTCTTGTATGGGTTACTTGGCGAGAGTAGCCATGGTGAGGTTGGGAACATAGTATACCTGTTTAGGTGACGAGTTAGTTTCACTTATTGTTCACTGGGCTTTAGCATGCTTTCTTTACTTTTTCACGAGAGGCTTGGGGAGGATCCTACTGATTATACTGTTATACTCACCGTATGTATATATAAACTGTTTTTCAGGTCACTTGGAGCAGGTTGGAGATCAAGATGGTTACTACTAGCTTGCGGTTGGAGGAGGAGCTGTTCGGGCTTGTGGTTGCTGCCGTTTTACTTTCTTTTGGGTTCTTTTAGTTTTCCCTTTCAGTTGTAGTACTTTTGCATGACATTTCATATATGTACTTGGGTTTCTTTTATATTTCAGTTAGAGTGGGAGTTGGTTGGAGTCTATTCTATCTCTCTCTTTTGCATGTGTTCCCTTAGAGGGTAATGCCTCCCATTTGTGTGTGTATTATACCCTCGGTGCTAGTCGCCAACCCGGGGCCTACTGGAGGCGGGACTCGGGGGTCATTATCTCCCTTCTCACGTTGCCGGCCCAGGAGGGGTACAATTTGTGGGGAGGGGTCATGATAGGAGAACTCAACTAATGGGAGGTGTTGATCCCATCCACCTTTAAATTCCATTGAGCATAATCTCAGCATATCTTTGAGTGTCCGAATTCTCTTTTCAGATTGGCCATCAGTTTGAAGATGATAGGCCGTACTAAAATTCAATTCAGTATTCAGAGCATGTTGAAGACTTCTTCAGAATTTTGATGTGAATCTTGGATCACTATCAGACACTATGTATAGTGGTAACCCATGCACCCTCACCACTTCCTTTACGTATATCTGGGCATGTTTATCTAGTGAGAAATCTTCCCGAATAGAGATAAAATAAGCCATCTTGGTGAGACGGTCAACAATAACCCATATCACATTGTTTCCTTTGGATTTTTGCAGGAGACCAGTTACAAATTCCATAGTGATATTATCCCACTTCCATACTGGTATGAGTAGCGGTTGTAATACCCCCTTAGGATGTTGTCATTATGCCTTTACTTGTTGACACACCAGGAACCTTGTAGTGTAATCAGCAATCTCCCTCTTCATGTTATCCCACCAATAATGATCACGAAGGCCTCTATACATTTTAGTGCTTCCCGGATGTATAGAGAAGGTAGATCTATGAGATTCATACAACAATTCTTTCTTTATTTCCGGAATAGATGGAACACATAGTCTTGTATGAAATTTCAATACACCTTCTTGATCAATATTGAAATCAGAGAACTTCCCAGCTTTTGCAGCCTCCAACTTCTCCTGCAGCAAAGGATCTTCTTTTTGATCCTTCTTGATCTTCTCTAGTAATGAAGGTTAAGAAATCATTTGGGATAGGGTTGAGATGTCCCTTTCCTTATAATTCCCATGTCCATTTTTACTATATCTTTAATCAAGGGATATCCTAGGATCCTCATTGTTTCCAGAACAATAGGTTCTTTCCTGCTTAACGCATTTGCAACTTTGTTTTCTCTTCCAAGGTGATAATGAATTGAACAATAATAGTCTTTAAGAAGCTCCAACCATCTCCTTTGTCTCATGTTCAATTATTTCTGTGTGAAAATATACATTAAACTTTGGTGGTAAGTGTATATATCACTTTTTCCCATAAAGATAGTGCCTCCATATCATTAGAGAAAAAACAACTGCCGCTAGCTCTAGATCATGTGCATGATAATTCAGCTCATGAATCTTCAACTGTCGAGATGCATAAGAAATTAACTTGTCATTTTTCATGAGGACACAAACAAGCCTTTTCAGAGATGCATCGCTAAAAATAACGAATCCTTCTTAAATAGAGGTTAGTGTTTACACAGGTGTAGTAACCAATCTAATCTTCAGCTCTTGGAATCATTCCTCACATTCCATTGTCTAGATGAACATAACCCCTTTACGAGTCAACATGGTTAGCAGATTAGAATGCCTTGAAATTTTTTTCACAAACCTCGTATAATATCCCGATAAACCAAGGAAACTATGAATATTAGTTACTTTTGTGGGTTGAGGCCACTCCTCCACAACCATTGTCTTGGCGGGGTCAACCATGATTCCTTCATTGGTTATGATGTGCCCTGAGAACGCCACTTGTGGTAACCAAAACTCACACTTGCTGAACTTTCAAAAGATCCTCTCCTTCCTTAGAGTATTCAAAATAACCCTTATATGATCTTCATGCTCCTCACAACTTTTTTAATATATCAAAATATCATCAATAAAAACATCCACAAAGTTTTCAAGGTAGTCCTTAAAGACTATATTCATCAAATACATGAAAATAGCAATAGCATTAGTCAAGCCAAAGGGCATAACAGTAAACTCATAATGACCATATCTTGATTGGAAGGAAGCCATTGAAATATCTTCATTCTTCACCCTCAGTTGATGATAACCATATCGAAGGTCAGTCTTGGAGAATAATTGTGTCCCACAAAGTTGGTCAAATAAATAATCAATTTTTCGAAGAGTGTATCTGTTCTTCAATGTGATCCTATTCAGTTATCTATAATAAATGCATAGACGCATTGATCCATAATTATTCTTTACAAATAGAACTGGTGCTCCCCAAGGAGACACACTCGGTCGGATAAACCCCTTCTCCAACATGTCTTGGAGTTGTTTCTTTAACTCGTCCATCTCCACATTTCCCATTCTATACATGGTCTTTGATATCCGTTGAGACCCAGGTACGATTTCAATGGAGAACTCTACCTCTCTTTCTAGGGGAGGTCCAGGTAACTCCTCAGGAAATACATCCATTTATTCCTGAACAATCGGAACATCTTCTATTTGTATTCTCCATTTTCCTTCTTTATCATCAATGATTAACTCCATAAAGAAAGCTATAGGAGGTGCTTCTAGATAGGGATCAGTTCGGTATATCTCTCCTTGGAAGATAATTGTAGGTCTATTATTCAAGACTACTAAGATTTCCTTACTTCTGCATTTTATCTTAGCATTATACTTGGAGAGCCAGTCCACCCTAGTATAACGTCGAATTCTATCATGGGAATGACAACTAGATTTGCGATAAGATTTTCTCACTAAAGTAAACACTAGAGTCTCTAAACACTATTGATTCATGGATAACCCCACTTGGAGTCTTTACTGACAACTCTACCTCAAGCAGTTCGGGGATTCATTCTATATTCTTTTCAAACTTGGAAGAAATAAAGGAATGCATAGAACCAGAATCAAACAAAGTAGTTGCTAGTATTGAGAGGACAACAAGAGTACCTGCTACCACGTCATTCGGAGCTTCAACTTCAGTTGTCGTGATAGCAAAAGCACGACCATGATCCCCTGGCCTTTGTTGAGGTTGATGGTGATTCCCCTCCACTGCCCTTGGATTTGGACAGAGATTAGCATAGTGACCAAGTTGTGCACACTTGATGAAATGGACTTTGGGTAAGGCCAGAACCATCATTTCTCTATCGTTAGTGTTGGGGAGTTGAGGCTTCACCTCACTATGACAATTCCGAGCAATATGGCCTCCTCTTCCACACTTGTAGCACTTTCCACTTCTGATCAAGTAGTTCCCAGAATGCTTATTCCCACATTTATTGCATGTGGTAAGTTGCATTTTCATTCCACCTCTTCCCTAATCAAAAGTCTTCCCTAAAATGGGCTCCAATGATCTCTTCTTGTCATTTGATTTATGGGACCACTGTTTCTCACCAAAGTCCAGCTCGACTTTCATTGCACTCTGCATGATCTCCTCGTAGCTATCGTAGTCCAAGTTGGCTAAATTCTTCGGCAGATGAGGTCTCAATCCATCGAAAAATCTATCAACATTCCCACCTGGATCCATGACAAAGCTAGAGGTATATTGTGAATGTCAGGTGAAGATCATCTCATAGCTTCTGACAGATTTGTTCTCCTTCTACTTCAGCTCGATAAACTCTTTCTCCATTCTCATTCTCATGGAATGAGGGAAATACTTATTAAATAATATTCTCTGGAACTCTTCCAACTACATAGCTTCCTTATCTCTTCTAGGCTACATGTTTTTGACCAGTGACCACCACTGACCAGTTTCTCCCTCTAGGTGGTAAACAACAAGGGTGACTTTTTCTTGTTCTGAACAAAGGAGTACAAAAAAGATCTTTTCAATGGTGCTTATCCATTGTTCCGCAACCAAGGGGTCAGTAGATCCACTGAATGTTGGTGGTCGTTGATGCATGAAGGACTCAATAGAGTGTTTTCCTTTCTTTTTGAGGTTGGCCTCTCAGCTTGATTCATGTTATTACTCATAACTTGAGTCAGTTGGTTCATCATTTTCATGAATGCTTCCATTCCGGCTTCCATCGGAGGGTCGTCAGCACATGGTGCATTACAGTCACCATCTTCACGGTTCCACCTATTGCCCACCATTTTCTGAAAGGATAAAACCTTAGTGAGAAACTTATTTTATTTATGAAACTTTTAACTAAGACTTAATTCTTATACAATTACATTTCTCTATAATTCCTTCATAATGATTCATAAAAAGCTTGTGATTAACCAAAAATATCCTACGAGAGTTTCGTAACCAAGAGTCCAGGAAGGACCATTATCGTGCACCAGTTCTCGTTCGAGTCTAGCTCAAAGTGGTGTTTTCAGGTTTTACCCCTATGTACATCTGTGCCAGATCCACCTCTACCTTCTCATATCCAGACAGGGATGTATTTGTTTGATAAACCACTTACTCAATACTTACCAAAATACCTGGAAGTTTTCCTATATTTAAACTTTTATATAGGGTTCTTCCTAAATTTTATATATCCTAATTTCCACAAATAACTAAACCAAGCTTTGATACCATATCTGGCATCCTGCCTTATTATAACGTAAAATTTCATTACATTACACAAAACTATGGATCTTTAAGGTTTAGTGTCTTGGAAACCAGGAACATAATGCATGAGAACAACAAAAAAATTATTATTAAACACTTGAAAGGATTCTACTTAAGTTCATTCTAGGTTCATTACTGCATCTCATAAACTGGGAACACACATCAAAAGAAAGGTTGAGCACAAGGCCTAGTAAGGGAAACAAGAGAATCATTTTACATGTGAACTTGAGATACTTCAATAAGGTCATGAAAAGAACTTTAAGGCGTGAGAAAGAAATAATGATGCATATCATAAAGAAAATAACATTTTTCCTAACTTGAATATGTGGCTAAAAAATTTAATATTGAAAATAATTTCGTTTCACCAAGATCCATCTGCAAGGTGTCATTAAAAATTACCAAGGTATTAGTCTAAAAGGACATCTCTAGAGATTAAGTCATTACCCAATGAATTGGAGCGCTATCTGGGTGCACCTTTGACATGTCTTTATGATCATATTATCCTCATATATATAATCATAAATAATTTCTTAAACAACCCATATAGCATAAAATAAATTGGTTTTTATTTCATAATCATAATGTTTTAAAAACTGCTTTAAAGACATGATCTTTATGTCTCTTTAAACCCACAGAAAGGGAAAGAGGGTTTCATGTATGTAAATCCCAGAATTTAAAATAGAAAATTTTGATATATATGTGAATAACTCTGTAGAAATAAGTGTTTTGAGTATTCACTTAATAACGTAAAATAATTTTGAGAAAAGAGAGGGGCATTTTGAGACGAAAATTCTGCAGCATAACGACTACGTTACAGGGTTTTAGAAAACATTGAAAAGAGAGGGGACATGGGTCACCCATTCATAAATGATCAATAAAAATAGTATAGGGACATAATATAAAGGATATGAATCATGGTAATGAAATTTGAAGGATATACCATTTGAAATAAAAAAATGGAAGTTAGTCAGAAATAAAATTTCTCTTATAAAAATTCTGCAGCCTAACGACATCAATTAAACTTCAATAAAAATGAATTGAAAAGATCAAATAGGGTCTCACATCATATGATCATAAAATATCAGTATGATAAATATAGATACCATTCCAAAACATAATAAAAATAAACTTGAAAGACTTGACATGAAAATAGAACTTGAAAAATGAGAAGGGTGAAAGAATCCCTTAAAAATTCTGCAGCCTAACGGCGCCACTTAAACATTCATAAAAAATGATGCGAGTAAGAGGGGATATCTTATCATATGAACATGAAAAGGGAAGTAATATTAATATAAAATAACATCCTCCAACATAATAAGATGGAGCATAAAAGGAATGACATAAAAGAGATTACTTGTGAAGAAAGAGAGAGGTCAGATCCCTTACCTTAAACGTAACTCTTAAAACATAATGGTTGGGACCTTGAGAGGCTTGAGGGAACCTTAGGAGGACTCCTTGGCAGCTAAGGAAACCGGAACATCGTTGAGAATGGTTTTGGAGTGGAATGGATGAAAGGAGGGCTTGGTATTTATAGGGAATGTGAGGGGACAAGGCATTAATGGCCAAGGGACACCTCCATGGTGGCTTTGGAAAAACCATTGGCTTGCCCATGGTATTTTCCCATGGTATTGGCCACATGGGAACCTCAAAAAATAATTCATCCCAATTATTTGACCATCCCATAAAATATCTCATGACATCATCATGACACAATTATGATCTCATTTAACATACTGAAACCCTAAAACTACATTTTTACTATTCACTGAAAATTCATCTTTCTCAGAAAAATCCGAAAATATCACCATAACATAATATCGATGATCAAAGGTCAAAACTAAATCCCATTTTATAAAAATAATTTTCTAAATATTTTTAATTAAATTTTTAAATAAAAAACACTATTCACCCGAAAAAACTAATACATGATTAGTAATTTATGAAACCGTTATTTAACCATTTTATTGAATCGCATTACTTAATCAAGTTGTCATAATTATATTAAAACATTATTTAAGTGAGATTACTAATCCATTTGGTCACATTACTAATCCTAAGCGTAAAATCACTATTCATAATTTACTATTCATCAAAAATTATGTTGATCTTATTAGAATAGGAATTCCTTACTGAACTCTTTTGTAGAAGAACATTTTTTTAAAATCATTACACATAATTAATTATACATGGTTTACAAAAATATTTTAAAATATCATTTTTCCAAAATTCATCAATAACATACATCCGAAAATTATCTGGACAATTGAAATATCAAAAACATCACTAAAGGAATAAATCTCAATTTATTCATCCCAAAGGATTACACAAAGAAGCTAGTGTCTCGTCACATATCCCCTTATACCACCAGCATATGACCTAAGTGTATTGTGTGCTATGGTGAGAGAATCTGAGGGAGGCTTAGATAACATTTCCCTAGTAGTAATCTCTACTAACATGAACTTCTCGCGTAGGCATTTCCGTTCAAGCTGGACACGCTGGAGTTCGTCTTGGGATTGTTACAAAGAGAAGCCCAAAGATGCCACCTCCTTCCCAAGTTCTGATAAGTTGGCCTCAAAAGGTTCGAGTCTTCCGAATGAAGCCATCGACTCCACTTTCTGCATTAACCATTAAAATCTCTATTAAATCATTAAGAGTATGTTAATATACTACTAAAAAAGTTTGGGTCATTACACTTCTGGTGAATTTTTTGAAAATTTTATGTGTTTCTATGCTATTCATAGTTGAGGCAGAGTATCTCCATAGAATGCACCATCTCAGGGAAAACCATATAATCATAGATAGTGATGGTTTTCATAGATCACAAATAGATTGTAAAAATGTGTTCCCACCAACGAAGAGACATGAAACCCCATTATAAGGGACACCTAGTTTGGGAGTATAGTTTATCTAACAAAGTTACCCATCCCATGAAACATGAATATGATTTAATTAATTTGAAAATATTTTTTTCAAATCATCAAATACTAATTTTAGGTGCACGAGAGACATATATCAACCCCCATTTGGTTGTTCTTCCTCAGGATCCCGTAAGAGGATATTTTTTCCCACTACACTATTCAATAATCAAATCAAAACTAGGAAAATGATGTTCAATAATTTCAAGGTAAATTTTATCATAACATTCTCATTCTCTTACTCTCTCTTCTTTCACCCCTAGGGTTTCACCTATCCCCCTGTTATTAGATAATCTAATATATGGTGTTTTAGTTTTTTAATCTAGGGTTGATTCTCATATATTCATTAATGAGAAGAATAATTGGATTATCCTTCATAGGGCTTGGTGTATTGAGATTTCATGATCTCTTGGTAGGTGGTTTCATTGTGATATAAATTTATTTAACCATATATTTCGTGGTTTAAATTCAATTTTATTATTGAAATTAAATTCCTTTATACAAATGAAATTTATTTCAATAAATTTATTAAAAACCCCATTGCATTGAATTCTTGTTTTTAATTTATATTGTGATTGAATTTGGGGAAACCCCCAATTCCATTGAATTGGTGTGCATTAATGAAATTAGGGGAATTTATTAAAATTCAAATGGGTTAATTTTAATTGTGAAATTGATTTGGTGGAAATAATTTCATATTGTTATTTTTGAAAATGGATTAAAATAATTTTTATACAAACACATTAGTGTTTCATTAAAAATGAATTATTTTAATAAAAACCCATTTCTTTTTTTGAATGGAAAATTGGAATATTTAAAATGGATATTGGGATGAATTGTATTTTAATAATATATAAACTAACTTACCCATCATTGATTTGTAATATATCAAATGTTATCCTAGTTTGATTGTGAGTTATTATGATATTACTCTTTTGAGTCATTATAACTGACAAAATACCTAGTATAGTAGGTCACATCCCAGATGTGATGGTGATGGGTCCAATTTAGTCACTATTAAAGGGGAATGTGTATAGACATTTTTCCATGATTAAACTTCGAGTATGCGAGGATCCCATAGCCTAGTTATCATATATTTGTTATGTGACCATGTTTCTCTTTATTTTTATTTGAAATATATGAAATTACTTATTTGAAATTTGTTACCATGCCTTATATATTTATATAAAATTTTTATTAAGACATTAGTTGTATGTATTTTCATCACTTTAAATGTAAATCATGATTTTTTTAAAATATTAATTTAAAATTATAGGAATGTTAATTTAAAATTGATTGATTTATTTTGGTGAATAAATTTTTTCCGCTAATTATAGAATCCTTGGTGAGACCCTCCTAGTATTATAGTTCACACCCAAACCATGCCTTTTGGTGTTTGTACATTATCGCTTTCTAGGTTTGATCAAGGGTAAGGTGAAACTTTGAGAAGGTAGTAGCTATTGACTATTAGTCTAAGAGAGTTTCACGTACCGGGACATAGTTTGTTTATTTTCATGTCATCTAGTACTTTATACTAGTACTTTGGGGTTTCATACCTATTTGACTTCTAGTACACCTCTTCTTGTGATAATTTCATTTTATGCATACTGACATGTTTTTCATTCTTCTATTGTGTTTGTGGAAAATATATTCCCACTTTTATATTGTATAATTCCATGTACCAGTTTCCAACCCGTGGGTATCAAGAAAATTCATTCAGCTATGTCAGTGTCGGCATAGTTTTCAGGTTACCAGGGTACCAAGGATGGTTTGTGACAACTACAATCATTTTATATCATTTATTTTCAAGTTCATATTTATTCTATTTTAACATATTAAAGGATCAATATTTTAATAATGAATATATACTTGTAAATATATTCTATATTCATAAAACAAATTAATAAAATACATTTTCCTTAAATGATATAGTAACCAAGATAATTCACAAATATTAAAATATACTAATTTAACATGTCATATTTCATCTGAACACATTCAAATGGTTTTCTAAGTATTCCGAATCTAAAAATATTCATATTTTTTAATTTCATTTACAAAATCATTTGTGTTTAATTTCATTATTCAATGAATTCTAATTTATAGGTTTCAAAATATGATACAATAAAATAGAGGGTTCAATCATCTAAGAAGAGGATTCCATCGTATTAATAACATAATTTAATCTTGTAATCCTTTGATTACCGCTTCCATATAAGTGCTCCTCCCTTCATAATTATGATACTGTTAGATTCGTATAAAACATAACATCCCTTCTTACAAGGATGATTGATGGAGATTAAATTTTTTCAAATCATAGATATCTACAATACATTTAGATGATTAAACTTCATCCTAAAAGTATATTATAAGATCAGTCATCCTTGAATGGTGATATTAATTTATGTATTATTTCTTATGTGTATTAAATAATGACAGTACACTTATAAAATGTTTTTAAAATTTAATAACCCTCTAACACATGCATTATTCCTCCAAAATGAAGCTCCATCCAATCGTTGTGAATTTCATATTGATTTTTCACATCATTTCAACTAGATTTACATTAATGATCAAATTTTTTGTTGGTTTGTGATGATTCCTTTTTGGAGACATTACCTTGATAAATTAAAAGGTTTTTAATGGGAAATAAATTTTATTTTCTTCATTAACTGATATAATTTATATTGAAATTAATTAATTCTTTTCATTATATAATGAAGTGTTCAATGCCACATTTCATTCAATAATATTAACATTGGTATCAAATTTGGAATTCATATACATGCCTCTCAACATATATTCTACTTTAATTCCATGAATCTTTTGTAATTTTCAATGGAAATATCCACACTCATTTTAATTAGTGATTTTACAATAAAATAAAAATGGTATAAATTTGGGAATAATCTCACCAACATGGAATGTTTTTAGTATAGGAATTATATGGGAAATAAAAATAATTATAACATAGATCTGATAAAGATGATATGACACTGACATCTTATCAATCATCTTGATGATTAGATACGTTACGATAAAAAAATTTATTTTTACTTTCCCTCCTATCTATGTATTTGACATTGAGTGAATCTCAAATATCTAATGTGAACTTGGTTTGGTGAAAGTAGTCCCCTAAATTTATTTGATAATGTGTTAACAGTATATCATACATTGAAAACCTCATCATATTTACATTTTTACATGACATATGAATTTTTTCCACATATGTAATGTTAGTAGGAGGGTCATTGAGATTTTGATAGGTCTCAATAGAATTGGAAGGAATGATTGGATAAAGACTGAAAATAATAATCAATATTATAAGATGAAAATTTATATTGACTATCCAACATGAGACTTCATATCCATCAAAATGGACAATATTTACTATGTCTTGATTCTTTATTTTAAGATATTATGATTCTTTATTCTATTTATTTTCTTTTAGAACCCTTTTGATTATGGAGAAAATCAATGTTCGACTTAGAAAAGGGAAGATGATAAACTATAACATCTGAACCATTATCACTATACAAAAGCATTTGAGCCTCATGAATTATTTAGAATATTTTTCAGAGTGGAAATTTCAATCCTGGGGTTGACTATGTTAATGGAATGACACATAAATTTGTGATAGTTCCACCACTATAGAAATAGAGGAATATTTATTGATAGTTTTAAATGAAGTAAATAATCATGAAAATTTTAATATCTCAATAATTTATAGATCAAAATCAGAGAAGTTCTCACTATTTTTTATCACATGGCTTCAATCAAAATTATATTTTATTATACACAAATGAACCCCAATTTATATTGAGGTATCCATTTTTATATTAAAAATAAAATTCCAAACATTACAAAAAATATCATCATTAGTCGGATTATAAAATTTCCATCAACTTTTGTGTTTTTGTTTTGTATTGTTTTTTTAAATAAAATATGTTAATAATATGTATAAACTAAAAAAATATAATTTAATTAAATATATATTTTTATGAAAAACCCACTTCCCAAGGAACTTAATTATAAATACGGAGCCTTGGGTGTTTTATCCCACATTTAATGTAGGATTTCACTGCTTTAAATTCATATCGTCAATCCATTAACTATTTTTTCCTACTCATATATCCACACTTTCCCAATATATAGTTACCACTCAAATTTTTACTTTTTAAATAAAATTCTATCATTTAATCAAGTTATGATAACTCATGAATCCCATGGAAACATGGCTCGAGATGATTTCCCCCTAATGATTGATGACATCCAGTTGGATTTTTTTTAATTTGAAATTGGAATTCAGGGGTGAGATAATTTTTTGGGTTTTAGAAATGATTTATATTTTCTGTTCATGGTACGGTTTCTTCAAAACGTTAAAATAGTTATTTTTCTCAAAATTAAAAAAAAATCATATAAAACTACAAAGTATATTGATGAATATGATCTAAAACTTTTAGTTATAGTGATATTTGTTGATTAATTTTTATTTTATTACTTGGATTTTGAAACAATTATTAATAATGATAATGTAAATTTTAATGTATTTCCAAAATGAGTGTAATTGTTATTCATTAAATAATTAGATAAAATTAGTCAATATAAAGATGAAATTTTTTAATAAATAAATGCAACTTAACTTTTTTAATTATTTTTATTCATGTTCAATTTTATTTTTAATTTAGATATTAAATATTGAAAAAATTTAAATTATATAATCATAACATTAGAGATATTTTCGATGAGATAAAATCTTAATAGGAGGGTTTTAAGAATATATTAATGGATATATAATCACTGTTATAAATTTTTTATACCAATATTAAAAAACAAAAAGGAATATGATATTGATGTTGTATTAGACTGATAAAAAATTGTATAATATTCAATATCAATATTCTTATATTTTTTGTAATTAATATAATTTAATCAATAATATGGATAAAATATTTAAAAAATTTGATATTCATATTCACTTATTATTGAATCCCATATTCTATATAATTTTTAATGATTTTATATTATGGTGAATGTATGTCATAGTAATTGACTGATAAAAGGATTTTTTTTTTCCTTTTTTATTTTTTATTTTTCAATATTCATGAAAACTAACGGTTATTATATATTACGGTTAAATGATATAAAAATACATGACTCATGCTATATTTTAATTAATTTATTTTATAATAACTATTACATCAATAACATCATATCCTTATCTATGTGTATCCATTCTTTATTTTTTTCTGTGAAACTCAAAATATTTTGTAATAAAGCCTATTTTATAAAATAAAATAATGATTAAATGGTGGTTAGGGGATTAAAGGAGCTTATATAGTAGTAGAATATAGGTGTCTTGTATGAATATAGATGTTTTAGCATCCTCTAATCGCTTGTAGGAAATATATTATCTTGTTAATGTAATATAAATCCCATCAAACAACTGATGAGACCCTCCAACTAGTCATTGAGGTTCTTAATATTAGAGGCTCACTAACCAACACCACCTTCTATCCTATGGAGGACTGTGGAACCACTATATATCATGATTCAATGGGGATGGTGTAATCATATTACAACTTCAATAATCCCCTTATTATACTTTTTAATCACCTGTGTCAACCGTATGTGATGATTTTCATTTGTAATGGGTTTTAAACAATATAACAACATATATAACAGTATTCCTAGGTTCCTTGATCCATGGTTTTATCCATAAACATAAAATAGTTGAATATTCCTTATTTTGTAGTTTTCCTACAATTCTCCTCAACTATCTCCTTGTTCCATCCCTGATGGAGTGTGTCAATCAATGTAAATAAGCTATTTTTGTGTTTCAAATTTATCTTGATGTTTGATATTTGTGTTTCTTCTTCACTTGTTGAAATAGGTGGTCTAAAAAACACTTTAAGGAGAGATTAATTTATTTAATATTGATACATGTGGGATCACATCGGTAAAAAATTCACATCAACTATAAAAGATGTAATTCTATTTTATGTTTTTAATCATATTACCAATACCTCTCATGGGTACTATTCGATACATTGACATTGAATGTGAGACTTTCAACCAATTGAGGGGTTTTTATTCCCTTGGAATGAGGATGAAACATGAAACATATTAATCTAGAGACTTATGCTGAAATTGGACATTCTTTTGGAATGAATTAATTTTGGAATTATCATAACAAGTGAATTTGGGGTTATCATGTTATTATAGATTTAATTTCCTTGTAAGAGTATAATTAGCATGAAATTTGTATTGTAATGGTGAAATAATTGTATAAGGACATAATTGATTCCGAAATTGTAATTGGTATTGATTTATATGTCAATTATAATTTCCACAATTTTATGTATATTGGCATGAAACTAGTAATTGGGAAATTTTTATTGATTGGCATGTAAATGTTAAAATTTGAAAATCTAATTTTCATGTATGGAAATTTTTTATATAGATAAATGTAATGAAATGGAAAATTTTTACATTCTCAACTTGTATGTTTAATTACTTTACTCAGAAATTATTACATTATTATTTTAATGTTAAATCATCCCTAGTATGATAATTTTAATGGATTTTGATGTCCTCTAAGAATGTAAGTAGCCCTATCAAGGGAATTAACATTGGGTCTTGTCATATGTTTTCTATTCTTATAGTATTTCTTCTTAAGAACTTGTAATCAAAAAAATATTGGGAAATCACATAGAGTCCATGATCACATAGTTACTTAATCCATAAGTTTAATATGTATTCTTACTTTTTGCAGAAAGGATTAATATATGTTTATGAGATGAATGAGGGTACAAATCATTGTAAATAGATTTCTAAGGGTGTGGTAAAATATTACATGATACAGAAATGAGTATTGATCCTTGTCATGAGAATCCACCTAGACTATGAGACGGAACCTGTAGAGATATCATTTGTCAGGATGATGAAGGTATTGACAGAACCCATTTCTCATCATTGAGATTAATGTTTGGTTGTTCATTTTATATTGAATATTTATTTATGAATTAATTCCCATTATAATAATATTGTTATAAGGACATTTTCTTTACACTATTTTTTAGAGGTTGTTAGTGTTTACCTACTACATTTTTCTCACTTCTAACTCGTGTACTGTTAGGAACCCAGACATTCATCATGGTTCTAGGTCTAACCATCTATAAGAGTCCTTATGATTTATTTTTTTCAATGCTAGATGTTATTAGACCTTGGTGATGGGGTGAAGAATGGGGTTTATCCTTCGATTTTTAGAGTAATTATTTGAATTTGTTTCTTACCTTTGTTTGTTTGTATGACATTACAAATTAAATTTAGTTTGGAATACTTTATTGCACAATTTATTATATACCTTTTGATTATTTAGAATTTATCTATTACTTGCATGAGTTTTACGATTTGATTACTTTAACTAACTTCTATTTTCATTTCATTTCTGTTCCATAGGGTATTGGGTTCCCGTTGTATTCCATGACCCTATATACTAGTCAGTATCCTCTAGAATACAGGTAGGAAAGGTTATAGCCCTGTTGTAACCAATATTTTTCATTTAAGGGTTAATTGTGGTAAGGATATTAAAAATTTGTATCATGGATCATTTCTTTTATATTTTATTAATAATTATATAATGTATATGGGATACTATAATTTATCGGGGACAGTTAATGAGCTCTTGTGTGGGAGTATATGGCTCATGTGCATGGGAAACTCTTTATTCCCCAGGATAAGATTACTAGTACTGATAATTTTTAATACATTTGTCATATTCTTTCACCTTTTATGATACACATGTAGTGTAATGATTTTGTTTTATGAGATTCTACTCATGTGATGGTATTCCATGATGTCTTTATGTATGCATCATTATAGTAACATAAAGAAATATAATAATATACATAAATCATTATGGTAATAAATGTACCATAGATAATATGTTATAAAAAATAAATAAAAAGAGTATAATATCTTGAAGCATTGGATAAAAAAGTAAGTGACTCTATTAAAAAATTATAATTCTTTGGTTAATGAAACATTTGGATTAACCTTGAATTATCAATTATTTATTTCATATTTGTCTTCTTTGTTCATGTTGTTATGCATCAGGTTATTTGTGGAGTGTTATGTAACTTGTAGGTAAAACTCCACTACAATATTTTTGGGACTAGGCTTAATAGAGTGATAACCATTACTCACCTCACACAACTGATATTGAACTTATATACACTTCATGAAATCATATAGAAATTGATGTTTCAGATGGATTTGTGCGGGACATGTGATCCATAGAGTAGGATAATAATTGTATCATGTATTCAATGTGAAACATGATGGGAGATTTATTTACAAATCACATACTCATGTTCACTAGGGTGAGAAGTCCTTAGGCAGTTGAGTACTAGATCAAGTCCACTGAGATGATCTTTAAACACCTTAATACACCCACCTAATTGATTGTGAAATTTTTTTCTTACAGGATATTTTAACCATATAGGAACTAGAAATACTTCATAGAGAAAATTGGACTTCAATAAGACCATAACTAGAAATATATTATGGTTATGTTTTAGGATAACTTTTATCCATATATGCTGAGAGATGATAGGGATTGGGTGCTCATTTACCTTACACATTGGTGTATAATAGTGATGATCTATGATTAGAATTTTTTAGAACAAAACCATTATTCTCTATCATTGTGTGTAAATGATATAGTTAGTGACTTGTGTCCATGATGGGATTCATTATTAGATTAAATTGTAGGTGAAATTATTTCACCTGATTTACATCTATGATGTTGTGAATTAATATCTCATCACTAAAGGGAATCTGAAGGAGTCAATTATTGTTAATAAGACACCATTTGTAGGAGGATCTGAGGGATCTTCATTTGTTATAAAGACACACCACTTAGAGAATATTAATGGTGTATGTAAATAAGAAGACAATGAAAATTTGTGGAAAATCAACTTAGAACCACATATATGGGAAGTGATTTAATATAAAGGGTTGGTCATAAGTTGCTCAAGTATATTTTAACAACTTTCATGTTCCATGTTTTTGGTAAGTATGTTCATATAAAGACATTCAATAGGAGTTCTCATTTTTCAATCATCACTAGTAGATCATGGTATGCACCAAATTCTAGGAAGGAATCAGCTACATCTCTGAAAAATTTAGCTCGTGTTTCACTAGTTTCTCAAGCTTGTATAGGGGACATGGTACTCCAGCATATGACTGATAAAATTAGTGAGAAGAAAAACTATAGTGTATTAATGATAGATTCTAGGGTAGAGGGATGAGTTATCTGTGTAGTAAAAAGTCTACACATATAATAATTGAATTAATAACTTCCACTATCAGATATATAATTCTCCTGTCATCTACCATTTCTTGTGTTTTGGTTAATATAGTGGAATCATATTCATTTATATATAATATATTTTAAAATGTAACATGTTATGATTTGAATAGATTGGATGGGGTTTTTACCATAGATATGTTTTTTATGATAATAGAATTTTAGGCTCTGTTAGGAGTGTTATCTTGAAATTAGATTAGACTATTTATTTTGTGAGTGGTTTTTGAATGAAATCATACAAATTTATTCTACTAAAGGAATGTATCTTATGAACTATACTAGGATTATATCTATTGTTAATATACTTTAGTTAATTTTCAACACCTATAATAGAAAAAATATATCTATTTTGAGGAATGCGATTTCATGTTAAAGGACCATTTATTTACAGATTAAATGTTCTCAGATGTAACACCCCAAGATTTCATAGTATGTTATTTTCATTAATGTAATTCAATAGTTGGTGCTATATGCACCACCAAGATTGAGCTCACCACAACATACTAAACTAGCTGTTCAAAAGAGTTTATAAATAGTATTAACTGAATTATGAATTTTATATACTTCATATAATTTTAGAATACATATTATGTGTTTCTTATACATAATTTAAGAACATATTTATTTTTTCAGTTAACAGAATTATTAATGAAAAAACTCAATTTTACCACGTTTTAATGGAAAACCCTTATTTAAAAACAATATTTGACACTTTTATATATTCAATTTAATAAAATTAAATTCTTCTTTAGAATAAGCACATAAATATTTATTTTGGATGAATTTTTGGTACTTTTCGGATAAATTTTTTATTTTGATTATTACTGCAAAAATACTAAATTTTAATTAAAAACAACATTTTAATAAAAATAATTAATAGTGTAAAATTATGTCTTTGAATTGTTTTGAATTATAATTAGATTATATTTTTTTTATTTAATACAATTTAGGTCATTATAATTAATATCACATTTAAATTTCACATAAACACATGTCAATCTTTTGATAGTTTTTACTTTTTAAAAACACGCTCTTTGGTTTAGACAACGGGAATTAATTTCAATTTAACTAATGAAAATTATATGTTTTTAATATGGAAAAATAGATTTCATTTTTGAATTCAGAATATCAAAATTATCTTAGGGTAAAATTTTTGGTATTTTTCTAAAAACATTCAATTTTTATGAATGTTGAAAAACACTACATTATAGTTTAAAACAAACTTTTTATTTAAATAATTATTTATATAACTTAAATTTATTTTAAGATAAATTGATATATAATACCCATATAAGTACAATTTAGTTTATTAGAGTCATTTTATAATAAAATAAGATGTATAAAAATTAATTAAACTTTTTACCATCTTATACCCACCTTCTATGAGAATTTATAAATTTTTATAAAACATAATTTTACTACATCTGTGAGATGAATTTGAAAATTCTGAGAGACTTGGTTAATATCATTAAGTAAAATGTGGTTTAATAAGATGAAAATAATTTTTGATGAATAGTAACTATTGACATTTATTTACCACGGTTAAAAGTAAATAGGGTAATTAAGGGAAAAATGATATCATAATTACCCTAACACATGTCCTAATTCTATTGGATAAATATAATTTTATGAAAAAAACCTTAGGAAAAAAATAGGGATCTATTTTTCCACTTGGATTAGATTAGGGAATTTATTATTATTTTATTTAATGATGAGCTAAAACCATTAAATTCAAGGTTTAATAACTAAAACATTTTTAATATAGGGTTACACAAAATATAAATTGGACTGTAAATATTCATTATAAATATAATACAATTTAATACATGATGGAATTTTATTTAAATTTTTTAGAAATTAAATATTTTATTTTATTTTTGACACAATCATGATGCAGTAGTTACTTTATTAATTAAATATTAAAATAATTGGTATTATAAGTATCCAAATAAATGTAAATTGTGACTTCAGATAAATTAAACATATTTTATAGGATAATATGACCTGTTAATATTATTTGAATAAATTTTATTCAATGTGATAAAGTTTTTATGGACTTAAATTTTTTTTAATACTAAATAGTTTGCAAATTGACATAATTGAGTTTTTTAAACAAATATTATATTATTAATTGATATAATATTCCTAAAAATATATGGGTCCTCCAAAAGACTCAGATAAGGTTGTATATATTAATAATGAACCACATGGGGTTCTCTCGGCTTGTTATATTATGTTTATTAACCATATAATATAAAAATACAATGAGGCATGGTAAATGAAATACTATTTAACTAAGAGTTAAATCTAAATGATAAGGTTAATATGCTGACCTAAACCTATCTAAAACCTATTGGATAAAATTATTTCTACCCATACCCACCATATAATTTAAATAATTCATTTTGGAGCCATTATAAACTCATAATGATTCAATTATAATATAATATTTCAATCTTTTCCGAAAGTGACCGTCACCTCTCTTATAAAAGGTCACATATCATTCTCTAAATTTCACACCTCCAAAGACTTTTGGATCAGCTAAAAACTACAATAATACCCTCCCATATTTCATACCTTCATGCTATAGGCCTCCCGTTGATCATAAATTTCACCTATGGATCCCTTTTGATCAAATCAAAATAAGGAACTCGAAGAAGGTGTAAATATTTCATAACATATTTCAAGTTATTTTCTTCTTCAACTTCCACATTATTTATTGTTTCCATTCTAAAATAATAACTATAGTATATTTTATATACTTTAATGTTATTATAAAAATGTTATGACCATATTCATTATTTTATCCATTATATGAATGAAAAATTCAACATACGTGCATAAGTAGGGCTGATGTCTCCACGTCGTGGTGTTGTTTGTTATTAAAAAACATAATTATTTTTATGGGTATAATAATGAGTATAACTGATCTAAATAATAAATATAACATGTTAACGATTATTTATATAAGATATACCATCCAATTACATGGAATTTCACTATCAATATAATGAAATTTTCACTTGTGCGTGCGTACGGATTTCCGTCTTCATGAACGTGACGAGATTCATTATCCATCATAATAATTCAAGTATAATTTTCATTTTATGATTTAAAATAATATTTATGAACATAATATCATTCTACATATGAATAATATACATCCTTTCCACAACAAACATGGCTTATGTAACCGATCATATTATGGAAAACAGATCAGTTAACAACTGAAATGATGACACTACTAAAATATTATTAACAAAGCAATATTAGAGGATCATATATGATATAATATTAATGTATATAGTTCATTTATAATTTAATAAAAATAATTTCAATTTTATACAGGAGGTCAATGTACCATCGATAAAGGAAAAGTATAAGTAAAGGGGTTTTCATCTCACTTTTATTCCAGTGAGATTCAGGCTATATTTACCAGTACTAGCTTTTGTGTGGTGTATATACTACCCATGATTGTATTTTTGGGTAATATACTTAAAATTATTCAGTATTTAAATCATCATTGAATTGTCCTTCTTTCACGGGGTGTATGTTTCTTAAGTAACCAAATTGGTAATGGAATTTCAAATTTTAATTTCCACACATTTGGTATTATGCAAACTTCATTGATTAAATTACTCCAGGACTATGTGTGAAATTGCTATTTATTTACATCTGTATTATTTTCCACTCCACTTTGTGTGGATATAATTTTGATACACATAATAACTATATAGATAAATTCTCAAGTGATCGATATAAACATGAAAAATGTAACATTAACTCAATTTCTATTCATTGAGTTGAACATCCAAGTCATTGTTGTTGATTATACAAGAATATTTATAAATTACCTATGATTTTTTTAAAATTAATATGAAATAATATTTAGTGTATTTATATTTTTCACAGATAATTATGTCATTGATTTATCCTTAACCTAAGGATGCATTCTTTATAATAAAAATCATCTCAACATACATTCCATTGAGATGCCTTTGTTGTTATACCCCAATTCACATTTATTTGGTGTATATAATTTATTTTGACATAGTATATCACAAATACAATTATTCTCATGATATTATAATTTATTTTTTACCTCAATTATTTGTATTCAAGCATCTCTAATTAGGTTAGGAACTCCAACTATAATATCATTTTAAATGTTTTAAAAATTTATTCTTATTATTATTTTTCCTTATTGTTCACATTTTAAAAATGGTTTGAAGGTTTTATTTATATGGGAATTAATGATTTTAAATTGAAATTATTTTTAAAATATTTCAATGTGGTATGGGACACTTTGATTAAGAAATCAATTTTTAACATCTTCTTGATAAACTGTGAGACTTTTAAATGGTTTATTGAAAAAGAGATATTTCCCTCAATGTTTTTTACAGATCATTTTCAAATATGTCAACATCTTTTATGGGATATTATTCATGATATAGGTTGATTTATTTTGATAAAAATCCTTCCTATAGTATTTAAGGTTTTGTGATATGTTTGACTGTGGATGTGTTATATTTTATTCCATTCATGGTTTATGGATAAAGTATTGAAATTTTATATTCTAGTTTTAATACGTATGTTTATGTGATGATTAAAAATTTACAAATGAGGAATGAATTGGAATTAGTAACGGGTGGAGCCCGCTATAGCTCCTTGATTCATCGGTAGGTCTCATGATACAAACAAGTGTTTTGGCACCAGGACTTTAAATATTCTTATTTTTAGTCTTGGCACAAGGCCTTGGCTATGATGTTTTGGTGTTTGTCATTATGTGTTCCATCATTATGAAAGAAGATACTGATATTGACGATGATTATTCGACTAGTAGAATAATCATGTGAATAAGTAAATGGAATTATTTGATTTTATCATTACCATATTATGCAGATTTTTATGTTTAAAAGGATTTTTTAGTCCTATATTGCCTTAAATGTTTATTCTTAGTTATGAAGGTTTTTTCTATATTATTATCCTTACTGAGCATCTGTGATCACCACTTTCTATGTTTAATTTTTTCCAAGATGTGAAGAAGTATTTTATGGTTGACCTATAGGGAGAGGCTAAGGATATAAGTGTATTTAAAAAGGGTACAAAATTTTGTTGATTTGTTTTATTTCATTATGTAATATAAAACATGCGAGTGTATCTATTACTTCCAATGGTAAAAAATTGATCATCCTTTCAGGACATGATTCCTTGTATAATTCCGTTGTTAAATAATAATGCGCTAACTCTGGGTAACTGGGGTCGGGGCATTACAGTTGGTATTAGAGGAATTTTTTTACAAATCTTGGAATCCAGATTAAGAAAAAATCGGATTAGAAAACACTGCCCCAATATAGACATTTAGGAATAATATAGGCAAATAATCAAAAATTTCAGTAATGTAAATATAATGTGGGTTTGCAAAGAAATACATCCCTATCTAGATATGAGAAGGTAGAGTCGGCTCTGGGACAGATGTACCTAAGAGTGAAAACATTGGCAAGGAGTTTTAGGTTTGACCTGGGGTATCTTGTACATAACATCAGGCCTTACTGTACTCTTGGTTACGACACTTCTATAGGATATTCTTATGTTAAATCCCATTTTCCTTATATATAAATATGAATAATTTTTATATAATATGAGAATAAGTCACCTTGGTTAATCCTATGGTGTTTTAGATTGAAAATAATGTTTCATGATATTATTTAAATGATTTAACGACTCACACTATGCTTTATTTTATTAATAAATGGATGGAATCTAAGGAAGTCATAGTAACATTGAACATGATATAGAAGGTGGGCACAGAGTTGGAAATGAGCAACGAAATGAAACTCCAATATTAGTAAAAGGTATTTTGGTCAAGATAAATCAGTTTTCCAAAAATATTATCAACAAAATAAATATTAACCAACTTCCAGACTCAATAATTAAGATAATGGCAGTGAATGATAAGAGCTACAGTAGTGGAGACCATAGAGAAAAGAAATCTCAATTTCCATCCTGCAGAACTGTGGAAGGGGAGAACTAGGAAAGTGCCTCAAAGGAACAATGAAATGATTTATGTCTGGGAAATAAGGACATAAAGTTACGAATTGCTGGAAAAAATGAATAGTACTATGGAAGAAAACAAAATTGATCATAAGAATCCAATTACAGTCATATTTTGAAAATGTTTGGGACCTTGGAATTACCTAATTCAATTCCCTATTCTATAGGATAACCTCTATATGATGGAGGAACCTATTTCGAAATAAATGTATGGAGAAATTTTTAAATGTATAGTATTAGTTTGGAAGACTATTCTCTAGTATGTGAAACCATGTAGTTCGTTATGTAAAAATTCTATTTGAGGAAGAATTATCTTTTCTTTTGTAGGTATAGTTATAATAAACCATTTGGGTTTATATGATCCTTGATTTTGAGGAAATAATAGGTTATTAATTTTTTGGATGAAAAAGGAGAGGTATGAGATAAAATTTGGGGTTAAATTATGTTATAGTTATTTTGTGGAATTTATTTCATTTTGGGAATGTTATAAAAATAGTGTTTGAAAATGGAAAACATACACACTTTGTGACAAACCATCGCATCAAACAAAGCTGCTGGAATCGAACCCACAACTATTGTGCAGTTTGGATTTATCCCCTACCACTGGACTACGTGAATTATCTAGTTAGTGTGACGAATTATTTTTAGTTAGATGATTTTATTGATCATTTGTATATTGATTTTGGATATTATGTCTTATGAAACAGATATAATTTGTATAGTAAAATTATTTGGTGGTTAAGTGATAAAGGTTATTTTGGAAGAAGTTCTCTCTGTTTGGAAGAATATATGCCTAAGGAAAATAGAATACTCTGATATTTCATTTAAGGAGTAATCATTGATTTTTATCTATTTTAATGGATTTATAGCGATTTGGGATATTTATGGAAATGATTAACCTATCATAGAGAATATGTGATTAGGTTAATTACTTTAAGTATGTGACTTTAAGAGTACTTGATGTTGTTAGAGATACAATTTTACATGGAAGACTATGTGATCAAATTATTCTTTATTTTGGGATTCAATATTAGTTAGATTATATAGAATGATTTAAAAAAATTACTTATTTAATGGTATTTATTGAAAATTTGGTATTGTTTGTTTAATTTTTGAAATTAAGATTTGTATATCATTCTTTAAAGGATTACTATTTTTGGGATCATATTAACGTGTACTTACCATTTTGGTTTTGGTTAATCTCTAAAGACAATGTAAATATATACTTTATCTTTTTTGGGTCATGTAATTCTATAGAAGATGATTCTAACACTATAGGTGTTACCAAGTTATTTTTAATACTCATCGTTTTAAAAAAAAGTTGAGTTAGTTGTATAAATTTATTAAAGGATGAAACTGTACTTAAAAATTAAGTATATTTATTCATGTTCTTAGTCAATCCCATAAATAATTTTCTTATCTTTGTGAAGTAGAACAAAAAAAACGTTCTCTGATTAGTTTTATTACTGGGAAACTAATGACTGTTTATCCCATCACAAGTTTGTGGTTTTCTAGTTTTTAACATTGTCATGATCATGTTTTCTATCACTCTCCATCATAAATAGATACTTAGTTTATCTTCCATATCCATCTTTTTTAGTTATGGAATCCTAGTATGGGATATCTCTGGTGACATTTATACTTCTCTTTATTTCTTTTAAAGAGATAGTTTTATGGACTCTTTTTTTGATGTGAGACATTAAATTAAATTCCCAGGCCCAATTTTAAAATTTTGAGGACGCAATTTCCAAAAGGGGGAAGAATGTAACACCCCATGATTTCATAGTAAGATATTTTGTTTAATGTAATTCAATAGTTGGCGTTGCACGCAACATCGAGATCGAGGGCACCACGACTTACTAAATTAGTCGTTCAAAAGTTGTCATTAATGTTATTAACTTCATTTTAAATTTTATATACTCCATATGATTTTAGAACCATATTATGTGTATCTTAGGCATAATATAAGAAGAAGTTCATTTTTTCAGATAATAAAGTATTTTTCAAAAATGCAATTTTACCACCTTTTAATAGAAAACCCATTTTAAAACCAATATTTCACACATTTTTATATTAAATTTAATGAAATTAAATTCTTCTTTAGAAATGTGACATAAAAATATATTTTGGATAAATTTTGTGTACTTTTCTGATAACATTCATATTTTGATTATTATGAAAAATACAAAATTTTAATTGAAAACAAATTTTTTAATATAAATAATTTGTCTTGTTAAATTATGTATATGAATGGTTTTTAAGTATAATTAGGTTATATTTTTATCATTTAATAAAATATAGGTCATTATATGTAATTTCACATTTAAATTTGACATATACACATGTAAATATTTTGACAGTTTTTACTTTTTTAAAACCTGCTTTTCGTTTTTGACAACAGAAATTAATTTTAAATTAATTAATGAAACTTATATGTTTTTAATTTGATAAAATAGAAATCATTTTTGAATTCGTAAAATCCAAATTAGATTAGATAATATTTTTTGGTATTTCCCTGAAATCAGTCAATTTTTAATGAATAATGAAAAACACTACATTATAGTTTAAAACCGACTTTTTATTTTAATAAATAATTATATTATTTAAATTTATTTTAATTTAAAATAGATATATGAAATATATAAACGTTCAGTGGAATTATTTGGAGTTATTTTATGATAAAATTAGATGTATAAAATTTTATTGATTTGTTACCGTCTTTTACCCTCCTTCTATGAGCATTTACAAATTTGCATAAAACGAAATTTCACTACTTCTGTGAGTTGAATTTCACAACACAATGAGACACAGTTAATATCAGTAATTAAAATGTGATTCAATAAGATGAAAATAAATTTTACTGAACAATAACTTTTGACTTTTATTTACCGTGGTTCAAATTAAATAGGGTAACTAAGGGTAAGAATGATATCATAATTACCCTAACACATGTCATAATTCTATTGTATAAGTATAATTAAACCATGAACTACCATAGTAATACAATATGAACCACATTGGTCCACTTGGATTAGATTATGACATTTATTATCATTTTATTTAAAGAAGAGTTAAAAGCGTTAAATTTAATGTTTAATAACTAAACCATTTTGAATATAGAGTTACAGACAATATAAATTCAACTATAAATATTCATTATAAATATAAAAATATTTCTTATATGATTATATTTTGTTTATAATTTTTAGACATTAAATAATTTAATTTATTTATACACAATAATAATTCGGTAATTACATTATTAATGAAATTTTAAAATAATTGATATTAAAAATATCCAAATAAATGTAAATTGAGACTTATGAAAAATTAAACAAATTTTATAGTTTAATATGAAATTTTAAGGTTAGTTAAATAAATTTCATTCAATGTTATAATATTTTTTTTGGATTAAAAAAATCAAATACTAAATAGAGTCAAAATTGACAACATTGAGTTTTTAAAACAAATATTATATTAATATTTGACATAATTTTCTTAAAAATATTAGTTTCTTCCATATGTCTTAGATAAAGTTATATATATTAATAATGAACCTCATGGGGCTCACATGTCTTGTTCTAGAAATTTTATTAACCATATAATATAAAAATACAAGGAGACATGGTAAATGAAAAACTATTTAACTAAGAGTTAAATCTAAAAGATAAGGTTATTATTATGACCTAAACCTACCAGAAAACTATTGGTTGACAGGATTTCGACCCATCCCCACCATATCATTGAAATAACTCATTTCAAATCCATTATAAACCGAATTTTATGTTATTATAAAATAATATTTCAAGCTTTTCCTAAAGTTACCGATACCTCTCTTATAATAGGGCACTTCTCCTTATCATAATTTCCCACCTCCAAATCCTTTTGTCTCACAAAACCCTACTCAAATATCCTCCAAAATTTCAGACTTTTATCCTATAGTCCTTATTTTTTTTCAGAAATCCAACCTCATGATCCCTTTGTATCAAATCAAAATTAATAATTAAAAGAAGAGGTAAATATTTCAACACATATTTCAAGATCATTTCTTCCACAACATCTTCTTACATAGTTGTTTCCATTATAAAATAATTAATATAGTATCTTCTATATACTATAATTTTATTATAAAATATGTACAACCATATTCATTATTATATCCATCATATGAATAACAAAGTCACCATACGTGCGTACGTACGCCTTACTGCCTCCCCGTCGTGGTGTAGTTTGTTATTCAAACACTTCATTATTTGTATGGGTATAATAATGAGTATAACTGATGTAAATAATAAATATAACATGTTAGTTATTCTATATATATTATATACCATCAAATTACATATATTTTCTCCATCAATATAATGATATTGTCGCTTGTGTGTACGTATGGATTATCGTCTCCACAAACACGATGAGATTCATTCCACATCGTAATAATTAATGAATTATATTAATGTTATGATTAAAAGTAATTTTTATGAACATAATATCACTCTGGATATGAATAAAACACATCCTATACGTAACAAAAATGGCTTATATAACTGATTATATAACTGAAACAGATCAGTAAACACCTAAAACGATGACACTAATGAAATATTATTAACAATAAAAAATTAGATGATCATATATGATATCATATTTCTGTATATAGTTCTTTTATAATTAAATATAAATTATTTAACTATTATACAGGATGTTAATGTACCGTCGACCATTGAAAAGTATAAGGTAAGTGGTTTTCATCACACTTTTATTCTTGTGAGATTCATACTATCTTTTCCACTACTAACTTTTATGTGGGTTATGTACTACCCATGATTGTATTTTTTACATAATATAATTTAATTTATGGGTATTTATATCACATTTTGTGATCCTTAATTCATGGGGTGTACGTTTCGTATGTTACCAAATTGGTAAGGTAAATTTCAAATTCAATTTCCACTAATAGTTTTTATGGAAACTTTATTAATTACGTTACTCCAAGATTATGTGTGAAATCACTATTTATTTACATATCTATTAATTTAAACTCCCCTTTGTGTGGATATACTTTTGATTCAAATAATCACTCCATTGATAAATTCTCAAGTCATAGATATAAACATGAAAAGACTAATTTTAACTCAATTTCTTTTCATTGTGTTAAACATATATGTCATTGGTGTCGTTTTTACAATAATATGTGTAAATGAACTCTGATTTATTTACAATTAATATAAAACAATATTTATAGTATTTATATTTTTCACACATAAATATTTCAATGATTTATCCATAACCTAAGGATATGGTATTTACAAAGGAATTCATCTCAACATACATTCCATTGAGACTTATTTGTTGTTATGCGCCAATTCACCTTTATTTGGATTATATAATTTAAATTGACATAGTATATCACACATCTATTTATTCTCATGATATTATAAAGTTTTTATTACATCAATTATTTTTATTCAAGTATCTCTCAATTGTATTGGAACTCTAACTAAAATATCATTTTAAATGTTCTGAAAATTTATTCTTCCAAATCATTCTCATTATTGTCCATGTTTTATTAATGTTATTAAGGTTTAATTTATATGGGCATTAATGTTTTAAAATTATAATTCCTTTAGAAATTTTTAAAGTGGAATGGTACAGTGTGATTCAGAATTCTATTTTAAACATCTTCTTGATAAATAGTGAGAATTTTAAATGTTTTCATGAAAAATGGATATTTTCTTGAAGTTTTTTACTAATCATTTTCAACTATGTCAACATCCTTTATGGGATCTTATTCTCGATCGAGTTTGATTTATTATGATACAAATTCTGCATACTGTAATGAAGTTTTTGTTATATGTTTGATTATGGATGTGTTGTTTTTATACCATTCATGGTTTATGGATAAAGTATTGACATTTCGTATGCTAGTTTTACTATGAATGCTTACGTTATGTTTATACTGTTTCATATGAGGAATTAATTGGATTTATTAAGTGACGAGAGGCGCCCGCTATAGCTCCTCAATGCATCGGTAGGTTTCATTAGAAAATCTATTGTCTTGGAACATGGCCTTGAAAACATCTTATTTGTAGTTTTGGAACAAGGCCTTGACTATGCGGTTATGAAGTTTAACATTATTTATTCCATCATTATGATTGTAGTAATTGATATTTCATGTGATTATTTGACTAGTATAATATCCATGTGAATATGTAAATGGAATTATTTGATTTTATCATTTCTTTATTATGCCGAGGTTTATGTTTAAAATGATTTTGTTTTAGTCTTATACATTTCCATAGATGGTTATACTTATTTATGAATGTTTTTGAAATATTGTAATCCTAACTGGGCATCTAAGATCACCCCTACTAGGTTTAATTTTTTCCAGAATGTGAAGAAGTATTTTATGGTTGACCTACAGGGATAGGCTATGTATATAAGTGTGTTTAAAAAGGGGGAATAATGTTGATGATGTTTTTATTTCATGATGTAATGTAAAACTTATGAGTGTCTCTAGTACTTCCAAGGATACTAAACTGACCGGTATTTCATGAATTTATTCCTTGTATCATTCTGATGTAATGTAATAATGCACCAACTATGGGTAATAGGGGTCGGGGAATTACATCAAAGGCCATGTAGAAATCCTTGTTCTGATGTTGCCATGTTGCAGAATATTTTATTATTCCCTTACCGTGTAACACATTCATGAAATATTTTCTAAAGACTTCATAATATTTTTACCTCATTCTAATATCGAGTTCACTTCATGTTAGTTCCTAGAGTAGAATCTATTTATATCATGCATTATAGGATGTAACAATTGAATAATCCTGATTTTATAGTGCGTTTGGATGATTTATATGATAGGTGATTGACAATTCCTAGTACTATATCATAGGTATAACCTATGATTTTGTCCAATAAGTATAATAGGACATAATTTTTATGTGGTGATTACTAGATCCTGAACAAGATAACAGTCGAAGACTTCAATCCCCATTCGTGAAAAAATGATCTCTTCAATCAGAGGAGAGGTACATAATTTTTTCCATGATTGACTTGAGTTAAGGGTAACATTAGGTTTTTTGTGAGACTAAATGACATATAACATATATATTTAGAATCATGTATAAATTATACAATATCATGGTAATAATTTCTTCTATATCGTACACACCATCTATATTCATAATAATAATGAATCATATCTTCCATCCATATCTAAATTAGTTTTTGGTCATTCTCATCAATGTCATCACAT
Source organism: Viscum album (assembly GCA_963277665.1). NCBI lineage: Eukaryota > Viridiplantae > Streptophyta > Magnoliopsida > Santalales > Viscaceae > Viscum > Viscum album. The sequence goes on from OY728128.1 coordinate 1,487,258,239, forward strand.
TGTACTCCCAATCTATGGAAAACCATTATCAAAATCATTTGATATTCTTGGATTTTCATAGATATAATCATTTATACTCCAATCTATCTAAATATATTTTCTACATAAACAAGATCACTATTTGGGTAATATAATCATTTATGCTAGTGTGCCAAAAGTCTTGATGAAAAATGATGTAATGGATTCATGAGAATGACGCAAGAATGAATTTGATATTTGGAGCATTCATAGTATATTGTTATATGACTGAAGGTTCATCAATATCTTCTTCTATCAAGAAAGACTAATGTCTATAATGAATAACAATGGGGTAATGATTGTTAATTTAGATTCTTTCATGGACGATTTCTAGAAATTGATGTGGATGTTTACCTCATCATTGATCATCACCTTACCTGATATTGGTTCGAAGTATGTTGTGTTTTCCAAAGAACTAATAATCTATCATTGAGTTGTTATAATATAGAAGGATAATTTTTTTTCCTACGAATCTTAATAGTTGAGTCCACATGAGAATAATTATCTTCCACATGATCTGGAGTAAGATGCAGTGGTACACATCGTAATATATCGAAGATTTTATCTATTGGTAAATAGGTTTGGGGTATACATAGACCACAATATCCTAAAGTAAATGTTTATAGAGAGACCATAACCATTTCATGATGTGTGGGTTGAGTACCTATAGTATTTCAAATTCTTATTGGAGTAAAAATTATGTATAAGAAACACCATATCATAGTCCTTAAGCCGAATTATATATACTCAATCTTTGTATTGAAATTGGTATGATTGGTTGATGTCGAAACTCTTTTCAATATTATATCTAGATATTCAAGATTCTCATTAAAGATAAGCATTTCCACTGACCCCTATTAGTTTTATTATGTTAGAGTAGGTTAGGGGAGGGAAATTATTTTATCGGGATTGTTTATCCTTGAGGGATGACATATATGATGTGGATCCACAATAACATTATTATCTTATCATAAATAACATTTTTCATCTATATAGTCATGTCAAGTTTCCTATAAGATCACACAAGTATTGTAGGGAAGAATCCCAGGCATCTAAATTGGGGGTACATATTTGTTTCAAAAATATATTTCATGATATTAATTAGAAATTAAAATTCCACATGGTTGAATAAATGGATAGAAGGATTGGTAGTGTGAAGCTTCACATGTTAGGGGGTGATGGTTGAGTATGAAGGTGTTATCCGTTACTAAAACCATTTTCCATTTTGGAAGGAATATGGGCTGATATATCAATAGAATTAATTATAGTATTTCCTCCGATACAACTGGAAAATAGTTTAGTATTGGTGATAATAGATTTACTAATGATGGTATCCCACATCATATAAATTTTGAATACCATCACCATTCATAATCTCGATAATGTATTTTTGTGAGATATGGTTTCATTAAATGTAGTTCCATATAGTCTTATTTTTCATTGAGATAACCATTTTAAAAAATATTTTTTGTATATCCTTTAAAAGGCTGACAGATTTTAGGTTCCCATGAGAATAACATATCATCTTTAGATGGATGACCAATCTATGTAGACGAATTATAATTGACAGGACATGTAATGAGCATGTGTTCTAGATTTTGATGGTTATTAGGAGAATCATATAGCACTCATGTAGTTTTAATACAATAATATATTATAGAAATCAATATAAATGGTACATTTAAAGGTATATTATGGGAAGCTATTTTTTCAATTTGTACTAGTTAGAGATTGAGGAGTCAGTGAAAATTAGACCTAGTCTTGTACCTAAAATATCTAAGAAGGATTTAATTATTGTAAATACATTTCCAAATTGAAAAAATGTCACGGCCCGTCCTCGGGGCTCGTGCCGTGACTACCCCAAACACGCCTTCCATATCCCAGGGGATGGCGACTAGAACCAAGGCGTAAATCCTGGTAAAGGGAAGGCATTGCCTTTGTATAGTAAACAAGCACCACAGAGTAAGCAAGCAGAAAAGGTAAACACTAAGTAAAAACTGAAACAAGCTGTGCTGAAAGTAAAGGGGCTGAAAATACATGCCCAACTGTAAAGTACAACTGAATGGGAAAAAACAACAATTTAAAGGGAAAGCTACAATGTTGAGTCGTCCTATGGAAGTCCCACCTGAAGGGTGAGTACAGATAGCCTCCACTGCTTCTCGGGTCCAGCCGACCGCTTTGAGTAGGTCATGCCCAGTGGTCCACCTCTAGGTACCGTCCTACTCTGAAAGCCTCCACCACGATCAGCGTTGTCCGTCATATGCAACCAACACAACGTAGTGCGGGCATAGCCTGTGTAGGGGTGAGTATAAGCTACTTAGTAGGGACCCTGAGACCCCCGAAGGTCTCCCAGAATCCACAAAGGATAAATAACAAAGGAAATATATTATCACGAAGTAACATTCGACACGGCTTAGGTATATTCCCATACATATACCTAAGTCATCAATTCACGCTCAGCTCAACATCCGAGCTCAAGTACAACTCAGTCCACATAGGAAAGAAAAACGTAAATCCACATAGGATAGAACAACACAATCCACAAAGGAGAGTAAACGTAAATCTACACAGGATAGCACAACACAATCCACATAGGAAAGTAAAACAGGATTCAGCTCACACAGGTATACTTCTTCGAATGACGATAGAGATGATCAATGATCCATCTAAGTCGTCGGACCCACAAAGGATCGATAGGTTCTAACCCCCGCAAAGGCCCACACATGATCGGGCCCACACAGGATATGTAGGCGCTGGCCCACACAAGACTGCTGAGCGCTGACCCACACAGGAACGGACCCACAAAGGATCGGTAGCACTGACCCACAAAGGATCGCTAGGTGTTGTAGTAGTCGTCGTCAAATCCACTGAGGATCTCTGCGCAGTCTTCATCGTCACAGTAGCAGTCGTAGCCAGCTCTAGGGTTCCCGCACACAGCAAGCTCGTTCGGGAGGGCCCGCTCCACGAGCCGAGAGGCTGATACATCAACTGACACATAGTCTAGAGTTGATATATCCAAATGTTATGTATCGTCAACAGGAACTCAATGTCGCAGATGGTGCGTTAATTGGACGCTCGGTCTGAGAGTTATTGGATTTTTCATCCCAGGGCCCCGGTTGGTTTTCAAGGAAAAACCAACCCAACCGAACTCCACTTGCATCCAAACCTCCGGCGAAGTAAGCCAAAAGATCTGTCTCACTTAGAGGAATCCATCAAAGTTGACGGCACATCAATCAGACATCCGAAGCTCATGATATGAGAGTTTTCGCTCCGAGGGCCCGGTTGGTTTCGTGTATGAACCAACCCGGCCGAACACAAAGTATTCCAAAACTTGAGTGTGATATAGCAAAACGACCGTCTTGATCCAAGGATCGCATTTCCACTGACGATACATCGTTCGGAGGCCCATAGCTCATTTTATGAGCAAAAGACTGAACAGGTCTGGAAACGGGGGGGGGGGGGGGGGTCTGGGCCCGGACCGACCCGGCCCGACCCCCCTGGGTCGGCCCGAACCAGGTTGACCCGACCCGGGTCCAGGTCCCACTCAGTTGGCACGACCTGGCCCGCCGGGTCAGCCCGGCTGGGCTCGGCCGAGCAGAGGAAGCCGCGGGGTTGGCGTTGCCCCCGCGGGATGAAGTGTCGCGGCCCCGCGTGGGGCCGCGCTGGGTCAGCGGACGCGGCTTTGCCACGTCCCGTGTGTCAGCGAAACTGCGCGGCCGCGGGTCTGGTCGGCCGCCGCCGCCGCAGCAGCTCCATCCGGGGGCGCGCCGGGGCGCCGCCGCCTCCGACCGCCGGTGGGTTCCGCGGGCCACCGGAGTTGCTCCGGTGGTCCGATTCGACTTCCATCTGCGCCGTGGCTCCTCCCGGGTCCCATTCTTCACTGCCAGGACCTCAAATCTCCATTGCGGCCCCGTTTAACATCATCTACCATTTCACGCACCAAGAACGAAAAAGTGCGGCGGGTTCGGACTTGTTCGTTAGTCCATACCCACCACTTTAGCGGTTTTAAAATAATTACTCGTCAAAAGTTTAACAAACACCGTGTTTATAAATCACAAATATTTTTAAGAATCAAACCCCTACCTCGCCATCGTCGTCGAGCGTGCGTTCTTTACGGAATTGATCGTCACGGGAGAAGAGGATCATCGCGTCGCGGAAGGGCGTCGCGTCTTTGTGGTATACGGCGTTGCGTCGACGAATTCCAAGGATCAAGAACATACATATTTAATTAAATCAATTAAATCCTTGTTTTTGTTATAAACCACAAAGAATAAAAATGTCCGCAATCTCTTACCACAACGGATGATCGAAGATTTGTCACGGATGAAGGAACGTCGCAGAAGAACGTCGCAGGAGAAGAATCGTCGGTGTTGCGGTACTTGGCGTCACGTCGTCGATCTCCGATGTCTCAGCGTTCTTCATCTCCTTTCATCGAAGGCCGGCGTTCTTCGTGTTCTTCGCATTCTTCGCGTTCTTCACATTCTCCGCGAAGGAGGTTGAAGGACTTAAGGTTCTGTCAAATCCTCTCAACGAACAACACACAAGAAAAAGAGCATTGTTCTTATTTTATTATCATGACAAAAAATGAAAAACAACCTATGTAACGACCCATTAATTCATAGGATTAATTTCAATGATTAAACCACCTAATTAATAGGAGCATTTAATTGGTTAAGAAAACACCCCAGTTGACTTTTATTTAATAGGGGTTTTCGTGGGTGCGTTACTTAGCGGAAAAGAAACGGTGGGGCTCGTGCGGGCCCCACCTCACAAATATCCTACCTAGAGGGTAGGATATTTTCGGTTCCACCCTATCCGCTTCAACTCAGCTTAAGCATCTTAAAGTGGCTTTTAAGTGGCATAAAAAATAAAGTTGTCGCACCACATTATTTTATTTCTTAACTTAAAGCCCAAAAAATTAAAAAACCACACCCAAGCAAACACAACTCCAGAAGAGGCGTTTCTAAGCAAATACCGGAGCTGTGATTCCATCGGTGCCCTCAGAATTCGATTCCGAGCACCAATTCAAAAGTTAGAAAAACCCGCTAGTTCGTTCACTGAACGTACCCAAACCAACCTTCGGAAAATGATTCCAGGCAACCGGCCCTCGGAATCAGGTGCCGTCAGAAACTGCGTTCTTGTAAAATTCCAATGAATATTAAAAAAAATTCCATGAAATTTACGGGTCTTTACATCACTCCCACCTCTGGGATTTACGTCCCCGTAAAGATACATCATAAACTAGGGAAACAAATTTGGGTACTGAGCACACATCTGAGCCTCCCGCTCCCAAGTGCTCTCCTGGAGGTTCTCGTGCTTCCATCTGATGTGCAATAGAGGAATCTACCATCCACATAGGACCTGCTCCTGTCTATCCTCAATCTCCACCGGGACCTCCGCAAATGTCACCCTATCATCAAAGTCCAGCTCCCCATGGTCAATGATGTGTGTCGGGTCGTGCACGTATCTCCTCACCTGAGATACGTGGAAGACGTCGTGCACCCTGTGCAACTGAGGTGGTAGAGCCAGACAATAAGCTAACTCGCCAATCCTACTAAGGACCTGGAATGGTCCGATGAAGCGTGGAGACAACTTTCCGCCTCGGCGAAATCTCCATAATCCACGTCGAGGTGAGACACAATAGAAGACATGGTCGCCATCCTCGAACTCTAGTGGCCTCCGCCTCCTGTCAGCGTAAGAATTCTGCTGGCTCTGAGCTGTCCTCATCTTCTCCCGGATGACCTGGACCTTCTCTGTCGTGGCCCGGACCATCTCTGGTCCCACAAGTGCTGACTCCCCAGGGTATGTCCATCACAAAGGAGATCTTCATGGTCTTCCGTACAATGCCTCGTATGGTGCCATCCCGATGGTGGAGTGGTAGCTGTTGTTGTACGCGAACTCCACCAAGGGCAAGTGGTCCTCCCAGCTGTGACCAAAGTCGAGGACACATGCACGGAGCATGTCCTCGAGAGTCTTAATTTTTCCTCTCCATCTGACCATCCGTCTGAGGGTGAAAGGCGGTGCTCAGATGTAGCTGTGTCCCGAATGCCTCCTGCAACCCCTTCCAAAGCCGGGAAGTAAAGTGATCATCTCGATCGGAGACGATAGATAATGGCACACCGTGAAGCCGTACAATCTCCTGAACGTAGAGACGCCCCAAGCTCTCCACTGAGCCCTGCTCTATGATGGGTAAGAAGGGATCCGACTTGGTGAGTCGGTCGACAATCACCCAAATGGAGTCATGACCTCTGGATGTGTGTGGAATTATGACGCACGCCTGTCGTGGGGCGTGGAAAAAGCATATTTAATTTTCCTAATGTAGCACAATGGATGACCAGGGTCGTCTCACTTGAGGAGCGTTACAGTCGGTTCCATCAATTATACTAATTCAATTAATCTAATTTTTATTTCTTTTTTTATATAATTTATGAATATATATATTTTTATAGTTTTAGAAAATTTGAAATTTAAATTAAGCAATGCAATATTAAAATCTAAATGCAAATTATTACAGAATGAAATTATAAAAGAAAGAACCTGGTCCTAGGGTTGGATAACATGGCTTCATTCATTATTTATTTTTTGTTAAAATTAAAATTGATAATTCATTTATTGAAACCTCATTAATAAATTACATTCCCTTGATTTATTTAGTGTGTGATTTCAGTATGCGTCCGGCACACCAAACCACACCTCCTCTAATAGTCAAATAGGATAACACCTCAACCGAGAATGATATTCCTACAAGACCCGACTCCACCATATGCCGTTTCATCCCTTATGGAAACCCCAACTCCACCGTATGAAAGGATTGCCCAAGATAAGGGAGTTAAAATGATTAATCAATAAAAATAAATGGAATTTAAAATAATGTCGTAGTGGACGACCGCCACACCCGTGCAATATTCTCACCTCCACCACAAATAGATTTAAAACTTTTTTTAAATTTGAAGTGCAATAATGAATAAAGTCATGAATCCTCCCCTATTTCCATGCCTCAAGTTAGTCACTTTCCATGGCGAAGTGCAAAGATATCACAATGGAATGATGGAAGAGAGATAAGAAAAATTAAAGTTATAAGTGAAAATGGGTGGAAGAAGAAATGGGAATCACTTTAATAAAATGATTATAACCGAATTACATAAGAAATGAAAACTAAAAAAATGGAAATAAAGAAATATAAATCATAAATGGACCTTTGGCCTCCTCTCCTTGGTGCCCCAGATGTTGTTGGGAAGGTATTGGAATTTCTTGGAGAGAAAGAGCTCCCCTCCTTTTATAGGAAGATTATGTTCTCAAAGAGTTGTCGCGTGTTTGGACACATAAATGACATCCTAAAGCATTACACCCTTCATCAATGTTGTTTGAAAATTTCTTCTCCGTTCACCCTCAAAACTTCAGAGAATGTGGACAAGTGATGAATGAGTTTTGGCCAATTTACTCTGAGAATTTATTCTGTCCTCTCAGAATCATCAAACCGAAACCACCGTTTTGTAATGAATTAATGTCCATGAAAATGGCCATTTAAGGCATGTATGACTTAATGAAACTTGTTCAAATTCTTCTTATCCGTCAATAAAAAAAATTTCAGCTCCATTATAGTTGTTTTGAGCGAGGTATGGATATTTCACTAAACCTTCTCCTTTTATGGATGAAATTTCCAGGAAGCTTCCTTGGTGTTCCTGAAAAATCTTCAACTTCATTGAATTGTTTGGACCTCAAGATGGTCGAATAAGATCCTGGTCCAGAAGAAAAAGTTTAAGGAAATTAAATTAGGATTCTAAAAAAATTATAATAATAAAATTTGGATTTATATTTTTTGTAAATGACCAAAATACCCTTGTAGTGAAAAACTGTCCAAAATGCAGAATTTGGTCATTTTTGTATTTAAACTTAAAATACTTCTTAAATCCAAAATTGTTACATATAAGCTCAAAATGTTATCTTGGGATGTTTAAAACAATATAAATGCATTAAAAAAATGTGTAAATTATAAGCCCTGTCAATTGCCCCACACTTAAACTATGCTTGTCCTCAAGCATTAAATCTCAACATGGAATTCAAAGGGCATCAATGTAACCAATATTTAAATTTAAAATGGAATAAAATAAAATGATTATCAATGTCCAATCAAATTTTCCAGTTCCACAAAAAATAACAATTTAATTTCCCATTTTTCAAAGAAACAATCAATTCATGCATTTTACTTTTCCCCTTTGAAAAATAATGAAGCTTCTCCTTTCATTCATTCAAGATTCTAAATTTATTATTATTAAATATGCCAAATCATGACCTACCACACTTTTTAATCTTTTCTCTCATCACTAATGATACAGTTAATAGTGGAGTTATGCTCATATCATGAGAACATGCTCCTTACCCATAGGCTTGTAAAACGACTACTTTCTCCACTTTATAAAGACAAAACACACATAAAATCATGAGGACTTGTAATAAAGGTTCAAATGACTCTGTGGCTTAGGGTTGGTGGGTAAATGATTGAAATAATTTAAGTCCAGAAGTAGGAGGTTTGACTCTTAAGTAAAATGCATGATTAATCAAGTGAAAACACAAGATGAACCTCACTCAAATCCCATTGAAATGTTAATCACAACACCACTCCCCTTTCAATGACATGGGTCATGAGTCAATAAATGATTACAAAGAATGATATCATCCAAGTTCTCCCTGTTTATTTGTAAATCTCCAGAAAGTCACAGCTTTATTTTCTTTTTTTTTTGTGTAAAGCTCCAGCAAGGCACAACTTTAGTTTGAATTTTTTTTCTTTTTTTTCTTTTTTTATGGAGTACCACATGAAATGAAAGAAGCATAATGAAATAATGAATCATGCCCAATTTTCTAATAATACATTGCCCAAAATGATGACGCACACATTACAACACCAAAAAATGATACATATCCCATGGAACACACACGAAAGGCCCTTCCCCCACACTCAAACTTGAAATACCCATGCAAAAATACTAAAAGTGCGGGTAGGTAAGGAAAAATTGGATTGTAATGTGGCTTAAACCTATAAATCAATTCATGGTATCTAAGGGCTTACGAAGGATAAATGTAAAGGTGGGTCTTAGGATAAAATGTGGTTAGCCAAATAGACGCCTCAATCATTTTAAATATGGTTTTGTACAATCATATTTTTGACAAGTTTCAATACAAGTTCTAGTAGGTGGCACGTCCCAAGATCACTCAAGAAATATGCTCAAGATAAAATAGGAAATATTTGGTCTAGAAATCCTATCAGGAATGAGAATATGATATTGGACAATCACTCATGGCATGATTAATAATAACAAATTAATTCACATGAATTTCAAAAATTCAAAGAATGAAAAATTGAAGGGAAATTCCATTTACATGAATCAATTAATTCCCTTAAATCATGAGTCCTTATTTCAATATCCCTGATTCACTTTAATCATCCAATTATCCATTTTAATCATTCAATCTCATTAACATTGAAATTTAAAACATGACATCACAAGATTCATAAGAAACTCATGTCTCCTAGATAAGTCGAGTAAAACATTAATTCAAGTGTGGGTATGAAATTATTATCAATAAAGCATAAAACAAGTTTTGGACAAAAAATTTAAGGAGTTTAAAATTTAAAATTTAAAACTGAACTCCCTTTTGAAATAAAGATTCAGTCCCCTTTAACATATTTTTGGGGCTTCCTTCTTCCATCATGATCCTAAAAAAGAAAATTTCAAAATTAAGAACAAGTATCATGTCATTAAAGCTCAAAATGATAAGGAGGAAAGGGATGAATGCTAAACTACTTATAAGAAATGAAATAGAAATCTAAATTCCTATAATGAAAGGGATAAGTCTTGGTATGATCCCCCATGTGGGCCCTGAATTTTTACTGCCTCCAGTGGGCAGTACCAGCTGTTATCCAAAGTCTGATGGTGGATGTAGCTTCTTTGATTTGAACCACCACATGTGGCTTTTCCCAGCTTGTGCTTCATTTTCCTTGTTGAGGAGGATTCCATGTATAGAGTACACCAGATCCACCCCCTTTGCAATGGGGTATAGCTTGCATGGTGGGGGTAGGATGAAGTATGGATCCTCCTCCTTCTTCGTTTCTTCTTGTGCAACATCTTCTTCTATATCCAGTGGTTTCTTCAGATTTGAAGCAGCATGTGTCTCTAGTTCATCAGGCAGAGCCACTAGAATATCTTCATGATGGGGCTCCTCCATTAGATGTTCAATGACTTCAGGGAGCTCTAGGTGTTCCTCAATAGGTGCATCTTCTTTTTCCACATCATCCTCCAAGGAAAAATATGATTCAAACAATTCTGAAAATTCAAAAAAGTTGGGAGTTATACTCAAATCAGATTCAATAAATTTAAAAGAGTTTGAGTTCAAGATTGTATCATCTCCCTGAGTCGGTTTGGCTTGAATATCTTCTTCAATAGAAAATTCCACTTGGAGTTGATCTTTAATAGATGAAGATAGATAGTGAGACTCCTCCACCTTGAGTTTGTCTTCAACATCATGGATTTCTTCAATGAAATTTGGGAAGACCAGTGGCACATCCTTGTTGGCCTTGAATATTTGAATGTATGTTTGGAGTTCATCGTCCAAGGTCATCAAATCTTCTAGTGAGATACATGTTGCTAATCCTTTTTTTCCTTTTGTTTGAGCCTTATCATTAGAGAATCAGGCCTTCGTTGGAGGGATTCCTTAGTGTAGTCAGTTTCATTGTCTGGCACCTGTGAGTAATTGTTCCATGAATTTGAATTTGAGATTGAAGACATTATGGGAAATGGTTTTTTTAAGATTTTGTTTAAAAAAAAAATTAAAAAAATTAAAAAAAACTATGAATTTAGAAAAAAGTGATTGAATTAACTACTTAGCTCCCCGGCAACGGCACCAGTTTTGACGCACGCCTGTCGTGGGCCGTGACAAAAGCGTATTTAATTTACCTAATGCAGCACAGTTGCTGACCAGGGTCATCTCACTTGAGGAGCTTTACAGTCGGTTCAATCACTTATACTAATTCACTTAATCTAATTTTTATTTCTTTTTTTTATATTATTTATGAATATATATATTTTTATTGTTTTATAAAATTTGAAATTTAAATTAACCAATGCAATATTAAAATCTAAAGGCAAATTATTACAGAATGAAATTATAAAAGAACGAACATGGTCCTAGGGTTGGATAACATGGCTTCATTCATTATTTATTTGTTGTTTAAATTAAATTTGATAATTCATTTATTGAAACCTCATTAATGAATTATATTCCCTTGATATATTTAGTGTGTGATTTCAGTGTGCATCCAGCACACCAAACCACACCTCCTCTAATAGTCAAATAGGATAACACCTCAACCGAGAATGATATTTCTACAAGACCCGACTCCACCGTATGCTGTTTCCTCCCTTATGGAAACCCAAACTCCACCGTATGAATGGATTTCCTATGATAATGGAGGGAAAATTATTAATCAATGAAAAGAAATGGAATTGAAAATAATGTCGTAGTGGACGACCGCCACACCCGTGCAATATTCTCACCTCCACCACAAATAGATTTAAAACATTTTTTTAATTTGAAGTGAAATAATGAATAACGTCATGAATCATCCCATATTTCCAATCCTCAAGTTAGTCACTTGCCATGGCGATGTGCAAAGAGATCACAATGGAATGATAGAAGAGAGATAAGAAAAATTAAAGTTATAAGTGAAAAGTGGTGGAAGAAGAAATGGGAAACACTTTAATAAAATGATTATGAATGAATTACATAAGAAATGAAAACTAAAATAAAAATGGAAATAAAGAAATATAAATCCTAAATGGCCCTTTGGCCTCCTCTCCTTGGTGCCCCGGATGTTGTTGGGAAGGAATTGGAATGTCTTGGAGAGGAGGAGCTCCCCTCCTTTTATAGGCAGATTCTATCCTCAAAGTGTTGTCGCGAGTTTGGACCCATAAATTACATCCTAACGCGATACAACCTTCCTTAATGTTGTTTTAAAATTTCTTCTACGTTCACCCTCAAAATTTCAGAGAATTTGGACAAGTGATGAATGAGTTATGGCCTGTTTACTCTGAGAATTTTTTCTGTCCTCTCAGAATCATCAAACCGAAAACCACCGTTTTGTAATGAATTAATGTCCATGAAAACGGCCATTTAAGGAGTGGATTCCTTAATGAAACTTGTTCAAATTCTTCTTATCCGTCAATCACCAAATTTCAGCTCCATTATAGTCTTTTTGAGCGAGTTATGGATATTTCACTGAACCTTCTTCTTTTCTGGATGAAATTTCTAGGAAGCTTCCTTAGTGTTCCTGAAAAATCTTCAACTTCATTGAATTGTTTGGACCTCAAGATGGTCGAATCAGATCCTGGTCCAGAAGAAAAAGTTGAAGGAAATTAAATTAGTATTTTAAAAAAAATATAATAAAAAAATTTGGATTTATATTTTTTGTAAATGACAAAAATACCCTTGTAGTGAAAATCTGTCCAAAATGCAGAATTTGGTCATTTTTGCATTTAAACATAAAATACTTCTTAAATCCAAAATTGTTACATATAAGATCAAAATGTTATCTTGGGATGTATAAAACAATATAAATGCATTAAAAAATGTGTAAATTATAAGCCCTGTCAAAGTCCAGTCACGAAGTCCATAGATATCCCGTCCCACTTCCACTCTGAGACCTCCAAGGGCTGTACCAAGCTTGCTGGTACCTGATGCTCTTCCTTCATCTACTGGCAGGTGAGGCACCGTGAAACGAACTCTGCCACAACCTTCTTCATGCCCGGCCACTAGTGCTGTCGTCTAAGGCCCTGGAATATCTTCGCCACTCCCGAATGTACTGCCAAAGGATAAGTGTGAAACTCTCTCAGCACCTCCTCTCGTAAAGACACTGGTACTAAGGTACTTCCTATGAAAATGATGTCGCACTCTACTACAAAGGAGAAACCATCAGGTGCCTGTCCTGAGGATATCTGTGCACGCCTCATCTCACAGTCAACGTCCCCACAATGTGCCTCTCTGACCTGCTGAAGTAGTGGAGGAGTGACTGTGAGAGACTCAAGTAAGGCTGCTCCATCTCTATCCACGAAGGATATCTGCAAAGCGGCTAGCTGCTCTGTCACCTCCTCAAGTAGCTGAATACCCGTCCTCCTGCTGAGAGAATCGGCTACTACGTTCCCCATCCCAGGAGTATAGACTATCTCAAAGTCATAGTCCTAGAGGAACTCGAGCCATCACCATTGTCTATGGTTCAGGTCCTTCTGAGAAGAGATGTACCTGAGACTCTGATGGTTAGAAAAGACTGTAAAGCGCTCGCCCATCAGATAGTGTCACCATGTCTTCAGAGTGAAGACCACTGCTGCTAACTCCAGGTCATGGGTAGCGTAGTTCTGTTCATGCAGCCTCAACTGACTTGATCCATAGGCGATCACGGCCCGCTCCTACATCAGGACACATCCAAGCCCAGTCCCTGATGCATCGCAGTAGACTACGTACCCTACTCCCTCCTCAGGCAACCTCAAGATAGGTGCGCTGGTCAATCTCTGTCTCAGCTCCGGGAAGCTCTGCTGACATCTGTCTGACCACACAAAGGGTTTCCCCGTCTTCGTTAGAGCTGATAATGGTGCCGAAACTCTGGAGAAGTCTGGTAAAAATCTCCGATAGTATCCAGCTAGTCCTAAGAAACTCTGCACCTCTATCACGCTCTTTGGTGGCTCCCAAGCTAGCACTACCTCGATCTTCGCAGTATCCACCACAACTCCCCCCTCAAAAATGACGTGTACCAAGAAGTGGACCTCACGTATCCAGAACTGACACTTCGAGAGCTTTCCATAAAGCTAGAGCTCTCGGTGTGTTTCTAGTATAACCCGCAATTGGTAGGCGTGCTCCTCCTCAGTCGTCGAGCAAATCAAAATGTCGTTGATGAAGACTATGACATATTGATTGAGGTATGGCTGAAAGATCCTGTTCATGAGGCCCATGAACACTGCTGGAGCATTGGTTACACAGAAAGGCATAACCAAGAACTCATAGTGGCCATAACGACATTTGAAGGTCGTCTTCTGCACGTCCTCGTCTCGAAATCTGAGCTGATGATAGCCTGACCTGAGTTCTGTCTTCGAGAACCACCGAGATCCCTTCAAATGATCAAAGAGGTCATCAATCCTCGGTAGAGGATACTTGTTCCTCACTGTCACCTGGTTCAGGAGATGATAGTCAACACACAGTCGCAAGCTCCTGTCCGCCTTCTTGGCAAACAATATCGGGGAAGCCAAGGGTGAAACAATGGGTCGGATGAAACCTTTGCCCTACTAGTCCTCCAACTATACCCATAGCTCTCGAAGCTCAGCGGGGCCCATCTGATATGCTTGAGTGCATATCAGGGTTGTCCCGGTGTATAGGTCAATATCAAAGTCTACCTCTCTGTGAGGAGGTAGCCCTGGAACGTCGTCAGGAATGACGTTCGTGTACTGATCCACCACTGGAGGAAAACTCGGACTCCACACGTCAAATGCTTCTAGGATGAGGCAAACCAACTGACGAGTGATGGGCTGTCCTCTCCTCTGCAAAATTCCATCCTGTGCTGTGAAGGCTCCCTTCTTGCCGGTGAAGGCGAACCTGCTCCCGTCGGTGCGTACACATCGCACCTTGCGCCTAATACAGTCAATCTGTGCATGGGCTGTAGACAACCAATCCATGCCCAAGATGACGTCATAAGGCCTCGACACTGCTACAAGAAGATCCCAGCCGAGGCTTTCACCTCCCAGAGTAAGATCACACTGGTGGTACCAGTTCGTAATTGTCGAGTCTGCTTCCGTAGGAGTCTCTAGCCGTAAGGATCGAGCCAACGGCTCTGTCAGAATCTCTGAGCTCCGAACAAGGGCAGCGTCTATGAAAGAGTGACTCGCTACTATGTCTATAAGAACTGCAGCAAGGGTGGAACAGACACAGATTGTACCTCAAATCATCTCGGGAGCGCCGTGGTCGTAGGCCTCTGCTGCCTGTAGTTGTGCCTGTCTCTGCCCTCCATCTCCCTATGGTCTGGGTGGACCTCCTGGTGATGGTGGTGGTAGAGCCTCAAAGCGCCGCCCATCACCTGCTGCTCGGCCAGCTCCTATGCCTTGTCCGCCTCCTCCCTGCGGACTGCCACAGTCGACCCTCTAACTCTGCCTGGGTGGACCCTCATCTGTCTACTGCTCCTCGGCACAGTGGGTCGGGCAGTCACGAGCCATGTGGCCTTCCCCGCCGCATGTGTAACACTGCCTAACTCTCGAAAGACTGGATCCATGCTGTGTGCCCCAAACTGCTGAGCCAGTGTCCTGAGGTCGTCTGCTTGAGGGTCTGGTCTTCCTGGACTCCTGAGTCATCGGTCGACTACCTACTGCGGAAGACTCTACTACGTGCCACCCCGCGGTATGTCTCGCTGCCGGATAACTCTCAGCAAGAACGCTCCCGATCAAAAGGGCTCGCTCCAGTACTCCTGCCTAAGTCATAATGCTGAGGGAGATCAGTGATGCCCTAATCTCATGTCTCAATACCTGATCAAAGGTCCAGGCCCAGAAGAATGGTTCCCGTACCATGTCGGTCGAGTAGCGTGAGAGATCGGTAAATCTTACCGAGTACTGGGTGACCGTCTAGCTGCCCTACCTTAGCTGAAGAAGCTCATGGATACCCACTGCACGAAGGGTGGCTGGGACGAACTCCGAGTGGAAGAGGCTCTCAAAGTCCGTCCAGAGAAGAGATGCCTCATTGTGCACCTGGAGCATCAAGATCCACCATCGGATCGCTGCTGCGTGCAGTAGGCTCGCTGCGAGGATAACCATGAGCTCTGTTGGTGTCCTCACTACCCTGAAAACTCATACAACTGCCTCCAGCAAGTCCATGGCTGCCTGGGGGTCCTTCTCCCCACGGAACCTAGGAAGTCTCTCGCACTGGAACTCATGCAGTGCACTGAGGCGACGTGCATCGTCAGCGGCTGGGGCTGGAAGCATCGGTGGCTCGGTGGGTAGAGGTACTGCCGGTGCCACTGCTGTCAAAGGGCCCTGTACCGAGGCCTCATCGCTCGGTGGGCTGTCGTCACGTACAACTCTTATAACCCTAGATGGCTGTCGTCGTGGGGCCATCCTGAAAGGGAACAGGTGCGCCACGGTCAGAACAATATACTTGGTGAGCTGATACAAAGTAATCACAAAGAAAATATGAAATACACATGAAATCATGTTTTTGTGCATTAAGTCAGAAAGCAGAAGTCAGGGTCCTAGTGTACGGATACGTCAGCCTCCGCACCAACACTGGACTCCCTGGACTGATAACCACATCCAATACACTAAACACTATTTCTTCACATAGAAGAAATATAAGATTCTGCGGTTGAACTGAACTCCTCTGAAACCAATTTGTCACGAACCGTCCTCGGGGCCCATGCCGTGACTACCCCAAGCCCGCCTTCCATAGGCCAGGGGCTGGCGACTAGCACCAAGGCATAAATCCCGGTAAAGGGAAGGCATTTCTTTTGTAAAGTAAACAAGCACCACAGAGTAAGAAAGAGGAAAAGTTAAACACTAAGTAAAAACTAAAACAAGCTGTGCTGAAAGTAAAGGGGCCAGAAATACAAGCCCAACATAAAAGTAAACTGAATGAAAAAAAAACAGCAACTGAAAGGAAAAGACGCAGCGTCGAGTCATCCTCTGAAAGTCCCACCTAAAGGGTGAGTACAGATAGCCTCCACTGCTCCTTGGGTCCAGTCGACCGGTCCGAGTAGGTCCTGCCCAGTGGTCCACCTCCAGGTACCATCCTGCTACGCAAGCCTCCACCACGATCAGCGATGTCTGTCGTCTGTAACCAACACAACGTAGTGCGGGCATAGCTAGTGGAGGGTTGAGTATAAGCTACTCAATAGGGACCCCGAGACCCCCGAAGGTCTCCCAGAATCCACAAAAAAAACCACAAAGGAAAGATACAATCATGAAGTATCATCCGACACGGCTTAGGCATATTCCCATACATATACCTAAGTCATCAATTCTCGCTCGACTCCAACATCCGAGCTCAAGTACAACTCAGTCCACACAGCAAAGCAAAACGTAATTCCACAGAGGATAGCACAACACAATCCACAAAGGGAAGTAAACATAAATCCATACAGGATAGCACAACACAATCCACACAGGAAAGTAAAACAGGATTCATCTCACACAGGTATACTTTTTCGAATAACGATTGAGATGATCACTGATCCATCTAAGTCTTCGGACCTACAAAGGATCGATAGGTACTAACCCCCGCAATGATCCACAAAGGATCGATAAGTAACTGACCCCCGTAGAGACCCACACAGGATCGGGCCCACACAGGACCTGTAGGCGCTGGCCCACATAGGACCGCTGAGCACTGACCCACACAGGATAGGACCCACACAGGATCGATAGCACTGACCCACAAAGGATCCCTGAGTGCTGTAGTTTTCACCGTTGAATCCACTGAGGATCTCTGCACAGTCGTCGTCATCACAGTAGCAGTCACAGCCAGCTCTAGGGTTCCCGCACACAACATGCTCATTCGGGAGGGTCTGCTCCACAAGCCGAGAGGCTGATACATCAACTGACACATAGTCCAGAGTTGATGTATCCGAAAGTTCCGTATCGTCAACAGGAACTCAATGTCGCAGATGGCACGTCAATCAGACGCCCGGTCTGAGTGTTATTGGCTTTTTCGTCCCAGGGGCCCGGTTGATTTTTAAGGAAAAACCAACTCGACTGAAATCCACCTGGGTCCAAACCTCAGGCGGAGTAAGCGAAAAGATCCATCTCACTTAGAGAAATCCATCAAAGACGACTGCATGTCAATCGAACGTCTGAAGCTCAAGATATGAGCATTTCCGCTCTGAGGGCCAGGTTGGTTTTGTGTACAAACCAACTCGGCCGAACCCAAAGTATTCCGAAACCTTTAGTGTGATATACCGAAACGACCGTCCCGATCCAGGGATCGCATTGTCGCTGACGGCGCCTCGTCCAGAGGCCCGTAGGTCATGTTATGAGAAAAAAAAAAGAAATGGTCCGGAAATGGGGGGGGGTCTGGGCCCGGACCAACCCCCCCGACCCCCACTGGGTCGGCCCGAACTGGGTGGACCCGACCCGGGTCCGGGTCCGACCCGATTGGCGCGACCCGGCCCAGCCGGTCGGCCCGGCCTGGTTCGGCCGTGCCGGCCGCGCGGAGGAAGTCGCGGGGTGGGCGCTGCCCCCGCGGGATGAAGTTACGCGGCCCCGTGTGGGGCCGTACTGGGTCAGCGGACGTGGATTTGCCACGTCCCATGTGCCACCGGACCGACGTGGTTGTGGGTCTGGTCGGCCACCATCACCGTGGCTTCAGCCGCACCACCGACCCGTGCCGCCAGTGGGTTCCACGGGCCACTAGAGTTGCTCCGGTGGTCCGATTCCACTTCCGTCTGCGACATGGCTCCTCCCAGGTCCCATTCTTCACTGCCAGGCCCTCAAATCGCCATTACGGCCCCGTTTAACATCATCCTCCATTTCGCGCACCAATAAATAAAAAGTGTAGTGGGTTCGGACTTGTTCGTTAGTCCGCACCCACCGCGTTAGTGGTTTTAAAAGAATTACCCATCAAAACATTAACAAACGTCGCGAGTATAAATCACAAATATTTTTAAGAATCAAACCCCTACCTCACCATCATCGTCGAGCGTGCATTCTTCGTGGAAATGATCGTCGTGGGAGAAGAGGATCGTCTCATCGCGGAGGGGCGTCACGTCGTCGCGGTATACGGATTTGTGTCGGCGAACTCCAAGGATCAAGAACATACAGATTTAATTATAACAATTAAATCTTTGTTGTTGTTATAAACCACAAAGAATAAAAAGGTCCAAAATATATTTCCTCAATGGATGATCGAAGATTTGTCACAGATGAAGGAACGTCGCAGAAGAACGTCGTGGGAGAAGAATCGTCGGCGTCATGGTACTTGGCATCGCGTCGTCGATCTCCGAGGTCTCGGCATTCTTCGTCGCCTTTCGTCGAAGGCCGGCGTTCTTCGTATTCTTTGAATTCTTCTCGTTCTTTGCATTCTTCGCAAAGGAGGTTGAAGGTCTTAAGGTTTTGTCAAATCCTCTCAACGAACAAAAAACATGAAGAAGAGCGTTGGTCTTATTTTATTATCATGCCAACAAACGAAAAACAACCTAAGTAACGACCCATTAATTCATAAGATTAATTTCAACGAATAAACCGCCCAATTAATAGGATCGTTTAATTGTTTAAGAAAATGCACCAGTTGACTTTTATTTAATAGGGGTTTTCACGGGTGCGTTACTTAGCGGAAAAGAAACGGTGGGGCTCGTGCGGGCCCCACCACACAAATAACCTACCAAGACAGTAGGATATTTTGGGTTCCACCCTATCCGCTTCAACTCAACTTAAGCATCTTAAAGTGGCTTTTAAGAGGCTTAAAAAATAAAGTTGTCACACCACTTTATTTTATTTCATAACTTAAAGCCCAAAAAATTAAAAAACCACACCCAAGAAAACGCAACTCTGGAAGAGGAATTTCTAAAAAAATATCGGCGCTACGATTCCATCGGTGCCCTCGGAATTCGATTCCGAGCAACGGTTCAAAAGTTAGAAAAATCCGCTCGTTCGTTCACTGAACGTACCCGATCCAACCTTCAAAAAATGATTTCGGGCACACCGGTCCTCAGAATCAGGTTCCATTAGAAACTACGTTCTTGTAAAATTCCAAAAAAAATTAAGAGAAAAAAATTACCCCTGATATTTACGGGTCTTTACAAAAACCTGATGATATATTATGCTGACTATCAGAAAAAACCAACAGATCTTAAGGAAATTCAAAATTATTTTCTTTGGGTGTCACCAGGGATGATTCATTGCTATATATGGTAGATGTTTAATTTAACTTCTATTATTTTCGGACCATTTTATGTATTATAGATAATAACTAGAGTGGAAAATTTATTGGATATTTCAAATCACCATAATTCTATGAGTGAATGTCACCCTAAGCCTTCTCACATGATAATTGTTGATGATTATGGTTAAAATGTCAATTCAATTGTTGGGGAGCATCATATCCATAACGTAGAACATTGTGATAAAAATATTTGAGGAAATATCATTAACTATGTGAGAGTATTATTGAAACATGGGTGAGTTCAATTGGATACGTTTGAGATAGAGTAATAAGAGAATTCTTAAAACATGGGTGATTTTAATTGGATACCTTTGATACAGAGTTATAAATGCATTCTTAGCTACCTAACTCATTCAAATATACCTCTCAGTGACTCCTAGGAGTACATATAACATACATGATTTTTCATGCTTATGTGGTTACAAGGTGTCACTCTTGTGTAGGTAATTATTATTTTTAAATTTTTTACTATACATATTTGTTTTTTTAATAAATGCCAATTATTTGCCTAAATCAACTTTTATATCAATTATATAGATCTTTGGAGACATATTAGTGTAATTTTACAGGTGGATTACATCATGAAAAATGTGAAAGTTCCACCTACTAGTTGGTGAACTCCATAGGCAGGATTTTGCAATATATAGTGGCTTAGTATAGTCATATGACTCTTGATGGACAAGTGATGTGGTTCTCAGTGGTGGAATCTCACTAAAGTTTACCACTATCTCCCCGATGGAATCTGCTACTACCACAAGAGGATGGGATTAGGAGGTTTAGAGCCATATTTCTACCCTGATCCCATTTCATATTTCATTATGTACCCTGTTTCATAACTAAATATAGATTATCATATGCGAAGTGTTCTTTAAGGAACCCGTGGCTTCTCAAAAGTAACTTGGTCCCAAAATCCCATGTTCAGTCTAATCACATTGAATCGATGAATTTTTCTTAGGTTTAGTGTTTTCCTCTTTCTCTCTTCTTTGATATCTTTCTTTCAACATTGAATGACTGTTTCAATATATATCCATTTTGAATCATGTTGTTTTGTGATGATATAGAAATTTGATATCATAGTTTTTTAAACATTCCTTGATTTTTTGGTATAAAAAAATCCCTATTGTCTTATTTTTTTCTTGAATATATAAAACATGTGATATAAAAAAAATGTTATATGGGTCACCCGTTATAATTATAATTCAATTTTGTAGATTTAATATTTATTTCTACACCTTCGTTGAACATAATTTTGTCTTTTTGAATTGATACTAGGTATTGCATAAATCAAAGATATGTGTCATCCCTTGACCCAGTGGTATAACATGGAAGGTAGAAACATAGATACCTATATTGAATTGGGACTTTATTATTTAATGGAATAATTTAAAATTTTTGTTAATAGGTGAATTAGTGATTTCGTTCTATTAGGTAAACACTTATCTTTTAAGTGGATAATTAGAATAAAATTAGAGTTGTTTAATGAAATAATTGTATAAGGACTGAATAACATGTGAAAAACATTATGATTAAATAATATGTGAACAATAATTCTCCAAATGTTATATTAATTATCATGGAAAATTTAATTTGTAAATAGATAATTATTAACCTTTACATGTGTATATTTTCATAAATATATTAATGGCACAATTATTTTCAATTTCAATGAAATATCCAAAATGATAAAGATTTACCTCTTTGGAATGATTATATATTTATATTAAATTGGATCTTGATGATTTTGTTTTGTGAAATTTTAAATATCCTCAAGCATGGGAATTCACATAATGTTTGATGTCTTTAGAGCATGTGTGTGGCCCAATCATGGGAATTGATACTAGTTTTGGGGATACTATTACCATTGTTTTGGCCAACATCATTAGAAAATATAAACAAATATTTAATGTGAATTTATATAATGTCCATTATAATAAGGTTACATGATATCTAATGGCAGGTTGTGTGGTTATTTGATATCTTACGGATAGATTAATGGTTACAGGAATTATGTGGATGGGATGCACAATTGATACATTGAAAGTATATTTGGTCATTGGCATGGAAATACACAAATAATCCCAAATAGAACATATAGATATTTCAGGATTTAGGCTGAAGAAGGTATTTGCAGACCAGAGGTGTCATCACATAGCTCAAGGTTTTGCAGATCAATTGATATTCTACATTCATTTATGTATTGATTCCCCAGATTATCATACAATTTCATGGATTAATCTTATAAACTATATTTTTTAAACATTGTTGGTGTTATAATACTATTTTTTACCAATATATTATACAATTATTGTTTTTTACTTATCTATAATTTATAGAATTATGTCTGGACAAGGGAAAAGGGACTAATGGTTGATTGGTTGTTAAGATGGGTGAGAATGGAGCATAGAAATGAGACCAAGAATATTGTTTGGGATTTAATTTCTGGAGACTTTATATTGAGTTATTTTTTAGTTTGTTTCTTATATGACTCTCAACAAGAAATTTAGATTTTACTTGTATATAGAATGTTATGGTTAATTCTATTCAAATATTTTGGTATTCATCTATTTTCATCTTGAGTTGTATTATTTTATTTGTTTTTATTAATCCTATAATGACAACTAATATATTACCAAGTGAATTGTCAACCTGAAATATTCCATAGACTCTTGATACTATATGGTTGTGTCTATCTTATCAATAGGTACACTTAAGATCACATAGAAACCCATCTCTATCGCATGAGGGAGAAAAAGGTGGAAAATATTAAAATATAAATTTTCATGGGAGATATTACATAGTTATCAATTTTTAGTTCATATTGGATATTTCAACATAGAATTTATTACTTTTAAGATTCATGTGTTTCGAACCCTGGTTAACAGAGATACCCAATAATATGAAAAATTATTATAGTAATAAAAAATAGAAAACAAATTGATCTTTTTCTAATCCTTATAATAATAATGTCAGTATGATTCAAATATATTTTGGTATTTGATATTATTTGTATATTATTTTTTAGAAAATTTATTATTATATTTATTTGATTAGTTTAATTAATCATAGTTAAACCTTTAGATAATGTCATTACTATTACATTCAATATTAAGATCATCATGATATAATGATTAGGAATCAATTTATCATTGAACCCGCATTCTTAATACAATAAATTATATAATTTATATAAATAATTTTTTTAAAAAATATAATAATTTTAAAATATTATGGTATTAGTGTCATCAAAAAGAATGTGACTATTAGAGAGTTTTTTATGCTTGATTTAATAGAAAAAATATATTTTTGAATCATTAATGGAAGTCAATATATCTATTAATAATTATATACATTATGTAAAATAAGTTATTGATAATTATATATATGGTATCTTAGATGATTTTTAATCGATTTATATGAATTTTGGATGAAGATTTATCATTAGTGGAAATCATTTTTTTAATAAAATGTTTCTATTTTTATAAATATTACATTAAATAATCAATTTAATCTGACCTCACATGTTTTCATTCCTAAATGGGACATATATTTTAAAAATTTCACTTATGAATTT
Source organism: Viscum album (assembly GCA_963277665.1). Lineage (NCBI taxonomy): Eukaryota > Viridiplantae > Streptophyta > Magnoliopsida > Santalales > Viscaceae > Viscum > Viscum album. Next base: position 1,487,281,784 of record OY728128.1, read on the forward strand.
ATAGAACAATCATATTGATTATAAAAATATCAAATCCGCTATTATACAAGTTATATAATTTTAAATTTTAATTTAAATAAAAACGTTCAAATGAGATTAATCATAATTTGAAAAATCATGTATTTTTTTACAGTTATATGGGATGAACATTCACTCACATTCGGTATTTACACTTACAAAATCCTTTATAGAATATTTAGTAATACATGTTTTAGCTATAGTGGAATAATTTTTAATTAAAATTAAAAATATTGAATTCAATCTTACATAATAAAATAATATAATGATTTAATGTTTTTTAAAAGTGTCAGTTCTAGTAAATCTTATATAATTAAATTTTCCATGAATTTATAGTTTCATAAAAATAATAGAATCATTGATATCTATAAATGGAAATATATTTTTATACTAAATTTATATCATATTTTTTTTGTTGAAATATATTATTAAAGATAATATTTTTCATTCATCATAATATTTTTCTTTGTAATATCCGATGAAATTGTATTTTTATTTTATAAAATTCTTATTAAAATTATTTTACTAATTTTTTGAAAAATAAATTTTGTTCAATTTTATTTTGAAATAATCATTCAACAATATCAGGTAATTATATATATAAAGAAAAATTTAGAAATAACGATTTATTATTATATGTGAATAATTAAATTGATTTTATTGAAAATAACAAAATGATATTGAATATTGTTTAATTTATTATTTTAAAATGAGACATGGGATATAGTAAAGTTAAAATTATAATTCAATACAACTGTGATTCAATATAATTACTGAATTCCAAAACTTTACACCTTTTTTTTGAATATTTAATTTATAAAAATATTAAATATAATCCATTTTTGTACACTACATATACAATTAATAATTATATATCATTTATAATCACACTACCCATACAATTTATGTACCAAAGAACTTTGGTGGTATTATTATAACAATAACGTGGTTAAATTTTATTTTTCTTTAAATAAATAGTCCAATTTCATATAATCATTTGTGAACATGAATTTAAGAATGGATAATGAATTAACTCACCTAACATGTGTTTTTAATTAGTGGAGTAGATTATGTTGTTTTCATGGTAGCCCTGAACAACTACAACAACAATATGTATAATTAAACTATTTATTTTATTTAAATAGAGGACAAAAGATAATATTTAAAAATAGAATTTTTATTTATGATGGTTGTATTACATGATCAATGTGTTCCCTTATCTTGAAATTTAATTAAATAACTTTTTAAATAGATTGACTAGAATATACAGTGTAATGAATATTTTGATAAATTCACAAAGTGTGTAATATAATCTTATGTATTTACTAACCATGATACCATGTTTAAATTTTAAGTCCACTATAATACATAATTATTAGCCATATAAATTATTTCAATGGAAGGGATAAATTTCCTGGGATATGGGTCTAGTTAGATGAGACCCTCAGAGAAGAGTTACCCTAAATATGTTATATAATTTGAATCTATTGATCATAATTTTATGATTTAATTAAAATATTTCATTTTTTGAGATATGTTCTGTGCATATCTATCATAAGTTTCGGATGTGAGATTTCTCATATAATGGAGTCAAAATTGGGATTTTAAATAATGTTAAGTATTTCTAAACAATTTCTATTGAGAATATAAATACACAATATAAATTAAATGAGATGTTGTATTCGTTTATTTGAAAGATAATAACTCATACTATAAATTATGTTTAGTATTTGTAGATTTTGATGAGATTAATGTCACAATTTTCAATTGAGATGAATGTTTGGAAGAGGATATTCATAAATAGTTCAAAATTAATTTATATGTATATATATATATCTAATTAATGAAAACAAATTGTTACCATTTGGTTTTCTCTAAATTTGTTATTATTCATAATGTACGACTCATTGTAATATTTTTTTTAAATTCATTATAAAATATTGAAAACAAATAGAATTTATTAGTTTTGATTAACAAATTAATATAAGAAGGTCATTATATTTGAAAACAAATTTAATCCATTTTAAAAATAATGATTTTATTCCTATTGAGGATTGATGGCCATGTCTAATCGTTGTTCTGTTGAAATGTTTTCATCTTTTTTATCCTTATCCAATGAATGAATAAATATAAATTATCACTACACATATTATGCTTCCCTCACATGTGGTAACATATATTGAAATGGAAATAACAAGTATATATTATCAAATTTTGTTTAATGATAGGAAACATATCTCAATCGAGTGTGAATTATCAATTCATCTAACCATTTAACTAAAAAAAGATATAGTCCAACTATACAAACTTCACAATTGAAAAAATAGTCTCATTTATACAATAAAACTCTATCATATAAATAATTATATTGTGAAGGGAATAAAAAATCATGAAAAATATAGATTGAAGAAGATAATTGTAGCAGGGAATGGTGAAAATTTCCACACCCAATAAATTTAATGACTGAACACTATAAAAATATGTTTGACTAGGGAAAAATTAAAATATTATATAAATATTAAATAGTAACCATTTCATTTCCCTCATAAAACACAAAATTATTAGATCCCTAGGAATACTGATATTCGATTTCATAGGTAGAGAAATAATACAAACTCAATAAGTATTAAAATTTATAACTATTGTACTAATTTATAGAGATTATGGTATGGAAATGATAACTCTTTGTGGCCTCTATTTAAATTATAATCACAATCATATCCCTTGGGTAGTTTGGATAACTCTAGTGGTTTTTATCCACTATGTGACTTCTTCATGTTGTAAGGGATTAAACATGAAATCATTTCATCTAAGATAATATCGAGATTCAATAGTTATAAAAACATATTTATCTTTCATATTAGAGGACATATCATTATTTCTTATTAAATATATACCATATTTAGATATTCATGGTTGTATCAAAATTCATAATATACTTAGATGTATTTGTTTAGGATATGTGTCCTCCATCATCACCATCAACAAAGATATCATATATTTCATTCAAGTAATAACCAATACCAATATTAATTTTCTTAATATATTCTAGTATTATCAGAGAGGCAATACGACTATAATGAAACGGTTTTATGATTTTAATTTTGTATTTTGGTTATTTTTTTATAATATATGATATTTAAAGTTATTAATGGTGATATTGATCGATTTCAGTGTTACTAGTTTATCTTATTATTTATATAAATTATTTCATGGAAAATAATATTTGTTTCCTTTAAATAGTGACATATGATATATATAAACATCTATCTATGTTTGAGTTTTCATCAATGATATATTCAATTTTAGGAAACAATATAAAACTATAAATGGAGTTTATATATTGATATTTATGTTGTAGTTATAAGATATATTTCACATCCCTTAATATACCTTCAAGTCTAGAAATAATTATCAAGTGGTGGTAATTATAGTTTATGATTATATTTCAAGAAAAAAATAACTTGAACCCCTCAAACGAATTGTTATTTACTGTCACTAATTTTTTTGAATTATTATTCATACAATTTGTCTAGAGTTTCAACAATAATTAATTCATTAATTTCAATGTACTTCATATATATTACATTTCTTGTAAAATCATAAAAACAAAATACATATTGCTTTCCATGATATATTCAAATAAAAATATAAGTCATGTAAAAAGAAAATTTTAATCTAAATTATCAAAAAAATATAAAATATCAATATAAATGTAAATATATTATGAAAATTCAAGTTATTTAATCAATATATTAAACATAAAAAAATTATCTACATTTTTTCAATAATTCAGAAACACTTATGTATTGATCTTCAAGGTAACTATATCCTTGAATTTCATATGATCACTATACCAAAAATTAATATATAATACATAATCATAATATGATAAAAATAATTAATCATAAACATAATAATATTCAATTTTCTTCATTACATTGCTATATTATCAAATTGCCCTTAATTAATGAACCCTTTTTTAATATTTATATTCCTTACCAAAAAAATTACAAGAAAATCTCTCCAATTACATATTGATCAAATATTTCATTCTATGATCCATCCATAACAACATTTATTATATAATAGCACTAAATTATTTATATTTTCTCATAAATTCTGAAAAAATACATCAACGACGAGTGATTTTGAACTATAACCTCTAGAATTAATGGAATGTTGTTTTTGATATATAAACATGGAGAAAAAATCATTAGGTTTTTATCACTATATAAGATTTCGTAATATAAAATTCGAAAACTATAAATAATAATCCCTCATTCCATTTTAATTGGGTCATTGAAATAACCTTATTCCCCATTTTTTATTCATCATCCACACACATAATAGTGAATGTGAATGATATTTCAAGCTCTTATATCTATTTCAAATTTTTTACAATATCTTATATATAATATATAAATGTGTGTGTGTATTTATTATGGAAATGTTGGGAAAAATATTTTCTAAATATAAATGTCTTTTTAATATGTTGATCATGTCAAATAATCCTCCTCATATTTTTAATTACAAATACACTACCTATTTAGAATTCTATTTTAGAGGGCTTCCCCCTAACGTAGCTAAAAACATATCATGAATCATATAAATAGATTGAGAGTAAAATATGAATTAACATTTCATATACATTTATTATAAGGAAGTTCAAAGATTCTAATGTCTTAAAATAGTTATGAAATTTAATAGTGTCTTAAATTGGAATTATGGTGTATATTTTAAAATAACTACCACCATTATTTTGTAGGGTTTTTCTACTATTGTTGTAATCACGAATCAATGTATGTTTTCAATTATAACAAGTAAAATGAAAATAAAAAAAGAGGAATCAAAAAATAATACAATAGAAAGGATTATAAAATATCATTGGAATGTGAACTATAAAATAATATAGTCATTTCATAGTATTAACAAATAAAATTTTTATTAACATATGGTTTATTGAAATAAAAAGATGAAATATTATAATATAAAATCAAATGTATAATATAAATATTTTAATAATATTTATATTTTATACAGAAGATTTGATATCAATATTCATTTCGTGAGATTAAATGTCAAATATAATTATATCACTTATTTTAAATTTTTTAAAAAATGTATGAAAACACAATGAAAAAAATGCCAAAAAAATATTCCCTTCATCTATAAATATATGTTAATATTCATTAATTTAAAAGACAAACATTAAATATTTTATAAGACAAAATAAAAAATTTTAATAGACCCAACTAGATCTCAATAGATTATAAATCCTCAAAAAACATACATAACATATTTCATACCATACATACGAGGAAAAAAATAACTACCAAAAATATCTAAAACAAATTTTTTAAAAAATAATAGAAAACAATAAATGGATGTATCCTCCATATTAGTTGTTTTATTAACATTCTACAACTATATTGTTTTAATTTCTATCACTAATCATGTGGTGGAAGTTTCTTCCTTGATAGGGACCAACACATGTAATCTTTTATCATGCTCAAAATGGATAGGTATTTTTCTCGGGGTCCCCATAAGAAATGTATTATGATCCCTCCCATTATATATATATATATAATATTAAAAGGTTAATTAAATGTTTGTATTTTGTTTCATTTTTCTAAATTGGTAGATTAAATGTATTTTCAATTATGTTTTCAATAATTTTCTAAAAAATTGGATCATTTCCCATTTTACGAATAACAGAAATTTATCCATAAATTTACAACTATTCACCTTTAACTTATGTATATTTAACAAATAATAAAAAATATATTTTGTACACCATTAGTCCTTAACATTTAATTTTTTAATAATATGATCTTATATTTTAATAGAATTATTATAATGAATATTTTAAATTTAAATTTATAATTATATAGATGAAAGATTAAATTTATTAATTATCACCATTATATGAATTAATTGATTGTTTAGTCCTAATATATAATTCTCCAAAAATTTATTTATATATTATGAAACTTTTTAGATAGAGTATTATTATTTAGAAGTTATTGTTACTACTATTTGGATTCTTTTACCACTATCATAACCCACAAAAGTAATATAATAAGATATTGAGTTTATATTTTTTCACAAGAGGAGTTAGTTTACATTTCAATTGTAATTGTATTATATAAATATGAAATCTATATAATGAATTTTCCCAGATACATGTGTTCCTTATTGTAATATTATATTTGATATGATTGTTGTAGGTTTTGAATTATTACTGGGAAATGATGTCAATATTACTATATTTGTTATTATAGATTCATTGAAAAGAATATTTGTAAGGAAAAATCCTTTTATTTACTGATATTTTCATCAAAATCAAGTGGATCATCTAATTTATCATATATATTTTCATATTGAAAACCTTTCATGTATACTTTTTTATTTCTAGAGGATATTTATGATATATTCTATATATATGTTTTGAATTGTCAATATTATACTTATTCATTTAATTGTGATTTTTCAATATTATCCGGATATAAAATCTCCTCATTGTTGAATTATAATTCCACCTAAACTAGCTATTGTAATTATTTTTACCATTTTATATTACCTATATATTAAAAATATTTTTTATTTGATTTTTTGGTAGAATCAAATATTATATGTGAATATTAATATATAATCATTGAGACATTTTATTAAATTTAAAAATTAAAAAATCAAAAAAATATATAACAATGAAATAAACCAATAATAAATTTTTCTCTCATTTTCAATGATTTCACTTTTTGTGAAGGACTAAACCTATAAATGAATTATGATTTATGTAGATCTATTAATCACTCATGGATAAAATTAAATAATTGTAAATTATAATTTTCCCTTTTATATGAATAATAACTAAAATGTATAAAAAAATAAAAAATTAGAATTGGGGTCTGATGAGTGAAAATATAAATGTAATGTAATGAAAAATAATACTAAAATGAAATTTATAAAGTAACTGATAATCCTTTTGAGAATCAATAGTTTTCATTCCTTAATGTTCAATCAAAAGAAATTTACCACTATAATTTTTATTCTTTGTGAATCAATCAATTTCAATTCATAAACCTCATCTGTAGATTCTCACATGCAAGAAAAAATATTCTTCAAAAGAATATATTATAACCTTCTTTAATCTTGTGAATAATTACATATATAAATCCTATATAAAAAAATATTATCTATTGAATCCCATACCCATAGGAATAAATTAATAAATTCTACAATGTGTGGCCCATGATAATTAGTTTCAAAATCATTTTTTTGGGGGATAATAATTTTAAAATAACTACAATAGAGCCTACTAGTTTAATATTACTTTACTAAAGAAAAATGTGATAATAAAAAAATGTAAATAAAATTTCAATATCAACTAAAATATTTAATCATATATATCATATATAAAATATAATTTATCTTCATCTGATCATTGATATAAGAGTTTACATATCTGGAGGGAGCATAGTATCATTATAAAAAGAAAATTAACAATAAATGATGTAGTTTTCATTGGTTAACATCTTATAAATGTTTTTCCTTTGGGAAAACATTATATAATTAAAATAAATATAAGACATTACTCCCTTGGATCAAATGACATATCCATGAAATTATCAATTGATTACTCAATGATTCAATAGAATATTCAACAATTATTTACATCATATATTATTTTGGTTTATCCATTAACTTGGTTTTAGTCAATACAATTATTTCTAAATTTATATAAGATTTTGTTGAACACTTTGTTTTATTGTGGTATTCTATACATATAAGTTTCTATTTATTATAAATTTCATTATATTTTTATATTTAATGAATAGAAACAAAAATAAATGATTTTAATTAAAAATAAAAATAACCAATTGAATGTTTGAATTAATAAAAATGATAAAGGAACCTTAGTTAGACAACAAGCGTATTCCATACGAAATTTAAATTTGTTTTAATATCATCTTATATATATTTATAAGTAAATAAATAAATATATGTATATATCAATACCCTTCACCATAAACATACTTATATAAATATTGTGGGATCTAGTAGAGAATTTATACCTCTAGATATCATAGGTATACATCTCTACCATGATGAAATTTTTTAAACATACCATGCTCATAATGTTATGACGAGTGAAAACCTCTATTACAACAAATATGGGCATGCCCATTAATTACATATCTCCACTATATAGATTAAATATATATTTAAAATATCTATATAAAATATAGAACACCTATGGGAATGTATATGAGAAAATAAAAATCTAAAAAATATAACTTCACAGACTCATTACAATTGTATCGATGTGAATAGCATTTTTATGGATTGAAATGAATTTATTCCTTCAATTATATGATATGTCTTAGTGAAATACCATACATTTACAACATTATTGAACAAGGATATAAGGAAACCAAATTATTTTTTAAATATAAAAACTAATGTAAAATAAAAAACATTTTTAAACATAAAAAATTATAAAATTATGATATTAAACTTGTTTCACATTTCATAGATGAGGATATATTCAATAAGGGGTTGTTTTTCATTTTTGTAGGAATGGATGATGGTTTTTGAAAAAAAAAACAAGATGATTATCCATTCAAGGATCAATCCACATAGAAATAAAATTGTCTTCTTTATTAATCAATCATTCGATGTAATTTTTTTTAGTTTTCATGACATGTATATTTATTTTAATTTTATAATTTAAAAATGGATAAATTTTCTTATATACGCATGGTTTTTTTGTCTGGAATTCAGTCATTTAACCTTCTATATGTGCTTTTAATGAGTACTACTTTAAGAATAAATTCATGGATCTATAAATGTTGGGTGAATATATTTGTAATTATCATATAAATTTACACGATCATAACATATAATGGATAAGAAAATATTATCTATGGGATTTTACAAAACCCTACACAACCATTTCATGATGTGAATATTCCTAAAAAAGTTTATATTACTCTTATTTAAAGGTTAACTAATCTCACATAGGTATACGAATTTTTAATTAAATATTATGAATAACGAATAAGTTTAACTTCGACATATGAAGATGATCAATTTACCCAGATGATATAATTATGTGTTTACACCGAATAATGTGTGAATCATTAATAAGAGAAAATATTCACACCCAACCATTAATATTCAAAAAATATTCTTGTATATATAGAACATTTAATCTGTTCACATTTAAATTACAAAAAGATATTATGTATCAACTCTTTTGAATGATTTATTTATACAAAAAGGTCTATTTTATTTATTTATTTTTATCCATAAAACCATATTATTATTTAGATTTTATTTTTTATGTTTTTATATATATAGTTTAAATTGTTATATTTCCGTATATAAAACATCAATTTAAGAAAATCCAATATTTTATTATCTATAAAATAATCCAATCAATTATAAATAATTCAAAAATAATTTTTTTATTCATCTATAATTTTACTCTAATATTTTTATAAAACATAAAATTTGAATAATGGTAATATATTATGATATATTTAATGATTTTTATATAAATATTTTTAATGAGACACATAAAAAACATTTCCCATAATTCCACATTGGTTTCATCTTTTTTCCATCGTAGAAATCTATATACAAAACCCAATACACTCTAATGTTTTATAATGATCTAATTTCATCAAAAAATGAATCCCCAAATAATTATAGGTAAAAATAATTACGTTTAATTAAATAAAGATTGAAATGTGAAACATATTATTAAATAATTATTCCTTAGGTTATACATTCCTTATTTAGTATAAAAACTCATTCATTTAACTTATGAATTAATTGGCTTCATAATCACACCCTTCATCATTTGTGTAAAATATTCCCCTCACATATCATATCACTTAATTACAATTGACAGAACCATTTTTAAGAAATAATTTAATTTGTTTATATTTTATATAACGAGATGATCTCATTCACAGTATTTTCACATATTTCATACACATGATGAATTTTATCATAATAGTTATGGACTATGATTAATTTTCCATAATCCAATAGCATTTTTCATAACCATTTTCTACGAATGGATAGCTAGGGTGTCGTGTTTCCATTGTGGGATTCAATATGACAATAAATTAAAGTTGAGTTTATTCCACATGAACAAATTATTCGATGTGATGAATTAAAATATTATTACAAAAGGAAGTTGAAGGAGGATTCAGGTGTGAAGAAGAAAATCCAAACATGAGGATTAATGATCTCTTATTCAGGAAGCAATACACATGACATGGAGAATTTCAATGAGTGAAGTAGTGTGAAGTGAAAGAAAGGGTGTGGATAATTATCTTTGGAAAACATATGGAGGATATTATTTTAATATATATATATGGTAAATGGAGCCTCAAGTGTCATTTACATACTATCATTTTCAACACTAATAACTAAATATTTTATATAGGATATCACATTAGTCAAATGATAGTAGTAGATCAAGGTAGGAGCTGATGTCTGGGAAGGACTTAACAACACCTCAATAAAAATGTAGCTAGTGTTCTCCTAGTTTCACAAACTTGTGTAGTGGAAAGTTACTCCCACGTATGATTCATATAATCAATGTGAGGGAACATCAGAGTGGATTCAGAGTAGAGCCTAGAATAGAGGGGTGTGTCAGATATATGTCATACAGTCTACTCAAACCATTTTGGGATGGAGGAACTTCAAATTTCAAAGGTACAATTTTTATTTCAACTACACATATTTCCATTTTTATATGGCGTATTATCATTACATTACTTCTTCTCTATTTTACAATGTATAGCGTTTTGATTTTTATTGATTGGATTGTGTTACCATCATCGATATTGTTTTTTGTGATTAGAGGGTACTAGACACCCTAAGGATTATAATCTCAAAATTTGTGGATATCATTTATTTTGGGAGATATATTTGCAATAAATGGTAATATTTTATTCAATTCTACATATGGATTGAATTCAATATTCTAGGATCATATTTAATGTTACTATAGTTGACTTCATTTTCAATATCTAGAAAAGGAAAACTATATCCATTTTGGTGAATTTGATCATCATGATAGTATTGCAAGACCATTTCATTGTAGATTGAATTTTCTCCTAATAAATTTAACAATCCTTGTTCAGGATATTGACATGTTTCAAAAGTGTATTTTTTATCTAGAGGTGGACCACTTTCAATACATATTTATATTGTAGTTCATAATATTTCCACCTTATTTAACATTGGACACCACTAATATTTCTTTATAGGAGATGAACCAATTTAAATCACAAATTACATGATGGAACTAGTGGATCATTTTGAGTTGATAGTGTAGTTGGATGATCTAGAATCGAGGTTATTTATAAGTCTTAGTACTACAAGATAAGGTTAAAATGTGATTTTATTCCAAACATTATTACATAAAATCGTTATTTTGTGTTGATTACTAGAGGAAGAACAAGATGACTGTCAAAAAATGGTATCCATATCAATGAACAACTAATCTCTTTGATCAGATAAGAGGTACACAATTGTTTCAAAGATTTTATTGAGTTTTGGCTACCATAATTTTAGGGTGATACTATATGACATACCACTTAATACATATAGTATAAGGTATGTACTATATGAGATCAATGTAATGAGGTCTATTCTATTGACAAAACTGATTTTACTCATGACAATGATGAATTATATAATTCAAATATTTCGGATTATGTTTTATGTGGTTTTCATTAATGACATCATAGTGTACTCCCAGTATAGAAGAAATCATTCACAAAAACTTAATATATTTCTGACTGTGCTAATAGAGAATCCTTTACAATCAAATCTATCAAAATATCTTTTCTAAACTGTAAAGGTAAAATTATTGGGTTATATCATTATATAGGATTATCTGTTAAAGGAATTAGAGAATGTGGAAGTAGTGGTATCATGGAAGTGACCCAGTAATGTATTTCTGATTTGGATCATTCATATTCTGAATGGATATTATTGATGTTTAATCTATCTCATCTCAATTCTAGAAGCACCAATGTCTATGATGACAAAAAATGGGTTGAAATTTATTTTGTTACATTATTTCATTGAGGATTTATTGAATATGAATTCCATGTTTAATTCATCATCGATCCACACCATTAAATAAATTGGAAAAGAATATATAATTTTTCCTAATAATTAATAATCTATATTGGAGGAGTTCAAATATTGAAATATTGATTTTTTTGTTTACAAATCTTGATAGTTGATACCACATGAAAAGAATTATTCTTCAAAATATATTGAGTAAGAATTAGTGGTATACACCGTAATATGATGGAGACATTAACTATTAGTAAATATGTTTATGTTATACATGAAAAAAAATATACTAATGTAATTTTTTATTGAGAAACCATAACCATAACCAAAGGTGGTGGTTTTAGTTCCTATAGTACAGTAAATTCCTTTTAGAATACACTCTATATATGGGAAACATTAATACTGATTACATATGTAGGAAGATGTATAATCTAGAATTGTATAAATATCCGTATGATTTGTGATTTATGTTGTATTTTTATATTCATGATTCCCAATGGCAAGATACTATGAAATCGTACTCAATTTTTCATATTCCTTTTGGTTAGATCAAGAGATGATAGTTATTTATCTAGATAGTTCAACTATGTATGATGACCTACATGGGGTTGGGCTATAATAATGTTACTCTATTATCATAAATTAATATATTCTTGTACATAATCATATAAAGGATACTACAGCCTTTAAAAAGGAGTTGATGAAATAATCCCATGAATCTATATGGGTGGTACAACATAGTTTTATGAAGATATATCATGATCTTCATTGGAAATACCGGTTCCCATGGATGAATATGTATAGAGTAGGATTTTTGTATGATTTTTTACATGTAAATAGGTTAAGGTAGAGAATAAAAGAGGTACATAGTCACCACAAATAGTCCATTATAAATTTAATTTGGTTTGATATCTCTATATAATTACTTATAAGATTACCTAGAAAACATTTGAAAAATAGATTAGTATTAGTGATCATTTATTTACTAATGATGTTATCCCACTTCTTTGAAAATTGAAATAACATCACCATTAATGATCATAGTAGTTTATTTTTGTGAGAAATGTTTTTATTAAAAGGTGTTATATAGAGCCTTACTAATGATTGGGATCAACATTTAAAATCATATTTCTAGTTGGGTATTCATAGAGATCATGGGTTTGAGTCTCTTCTAAGAATAATATACCCTCCTTATACTGATAGCCAATGTAACATGATGATTTAGAATTTGAAGGACATGTTATTTATAGACATCAATGGTTCTTTGGATAATCATATATCTCTCATAATGATTTTTCAAAATAATATATTCAATAAATTAAACACAATTTTCCTTTTATTATGGAATGTTTTTTACTCACTTTTTACTAGTTAGAGGGTATAGTGTCACCAGTCATTATAATTAGTATTAAGCATGAAATATATGTGAAAGATCAAATGATTGGATAATCATTTCTAACCACCAAAATATAAATGTAATATTTTGGTGTCTATCATATATATCCTATGAAGTTTAAGTGTAGTAAACATTATTTTTATTGGGTGTCTCCTTCATTAAATAAATGCCTTATTTGGAAGCTGGTTAATCAATCCCCTAGGTTCTTCAACCCATTTCAGATGTTTGAAAGAATCAGTATATTAGAGAATGTATTATCTATTCTACATCAGTATGAGAATATGAATTATGTGTTTCACATGTCGCAACTTCGGATATATCAGCCTAACCCCTACCACATGATATATATTGACGATGCTGATCTTAATGTCGGTGAATTTTCTGTTGAGAATAAGTTTTATACCTTAGTACATAAACAGAATCGTATATAAGGAAATATTATTACCCAAGTTATAGTGTAGTTTATCTATGGTAGATTTCAAGATTAGAAAAGTGAGAGGGAGTAATAAATGAAATCTTTGTGCACTGACATGCTCAATGATACCTCTTTGTGATTATTTAGATCACATATCAGGGACATCATGTTTTATGGTTGAGAGCTTTCAAGGTCTCACCATTATATAGGTAAATACTATATTTATATTTTTTTACTACACCCGTTTAATTTTTTATAATAATTCCCCATTCATTGTTTCAATCAATTTTTCATAGGTATTTGATGGCTCATTAAACATGAGCAAGTTGAATCTTTAAGGTGGATTACAACACGAGTTATAAAAAATTGTAACCCGCTAGATGGTGTAATACATCCTCTATATATAGAAAATATAATGGATTAGTAAATCCATGGGAAGCCCAATGTATAGATGATGTGGTTCCCAGTAGTGCCAAATCACTACCTCATACCATTATCCCACCACGGGAAGCTTGTAACACCATCAGAGGTTGAGATTTGGAGGTGCATAATCATATTTCATCAATGATCCCATTTCATATGAAATTTTTTATAATGATTCATCACTAAATAGAGGTTATAATTTATGATTTTTTCCTCTAGGACCTTGGAGCGACTCTAAAAAATTTTCTTGGTCCCCATAAATTTGGTTCAATTTGATCAAGTTGAATCAATGGAATTTTACTGGTTTTTTTGTTTTCATCATGTTATTCCATTTGATATATTTCTTATTGACTTTATAATGTGTATCAATATCTATCTACATTGAATCATGATACTATGTGTTGATCAAAAATGTGATCTCATAGATTTGTACTCATTTATTGAGTTTATTAGTATAAAAAAATCTCTAATGTCTAATATGTTTCTTTAATATATACAACATGTGATATCAAACAATAAAGCCATTTGAATGAAATTTTTAAATATAATACACCTATATATATTTAATACTTATTTTTAAACATCCCATGATCCCCATTTAGTCTTTTGGTTTTGAGACTGGTACATGGGGAAACCCAATAGAAGAATCTTCTTTTGACCCATTGTTATAGTTTAGAATGTAGAATCTTAGATCCTTACATAGAATTGGACATTTTTATTTCATTTAATAATCTATAAATTTTATGAACATGTGATATAGGGTATTTAACATGTTAGAGAAAAACTTGTATTGTTAGTGGAAATTGGAATGAAATTGGAATTATACTTTTGAATTAATTGTATAACGACATAATTACACATGAAATATTAAATGGTCATAATGGATATGTTAACCAAAGATGTCACAATTTTATATAAACTATCATAGAACACGTACTTTGAAAATATGGAATAATTAATAATTAAATATTTATATTTTTATAACTATATGAATGGTGTGATAATTAGTGAGTTCAATGAAAAATAAAAAATGAAATATTTTTACGTATTAGCCAAGTTTATTGAATTCTATTCTATTGGTTCAAGATATTTTTCCAAAATGTTAAATCAACTCTAGAATGTGAACTCACAAATTGTTTTATTTTTTCAAAGCATGAAAGTAGTCCTAGAATAGAAATTAATATCTGGTTTGGTGGTATTAATAATCTTTTTTTATTATTTCACATTGAGAAAAAATATACATATGTCAAATATTATTTAATATAGAGTCCATTAAAAAAAAGAATTATGATATATGTTGGTGGGATTCATGTCTACTTGATGCCTAATAGAGATATTTATTTTTACTTATTCTTGTGGATGAGATGCACTGTTGATATGAAAAATGGATAATTGGTCCCTAAAATGGTAATTCACATGGACTAAGATATGAAACATATAGATATATTTGGAATTAGGGAAAAAATATATTCAGTGACCCCATATTTCATCCCATAACATGAGTTTCATAGGATTATTTTATATTCTTCATACATTTTTGAATTGATTCCCTTGATTATCATACATTAAAAAACTTACATTTTAGACTATTTCTAAAAATCTGTGGTGTTAACCTAATATGTTGTACACATACACTATTCAAGAATTGTTTTATACCTAGGAGGATATTATAGAAGTATTTATGGGCAAGGTAAATGGGGCATATTATTTATTGTTCTTAAGATGGATTAGAATGGAGCATGGATATGAGACCAAGAATCCTATTTTGGATTGGGTTATTGGAGTATTTATATTGAGTCATTATTTTTGTTTTCTTATTGTATGAAAATTGATAGGGATTTTTTTTGGAATAATATATATAATTTACTGTTTTATTATATTTATATAATTTGGTATTCATATATTTTCTTCATGAATTTTATTACTTGATTGGTTTATCTTATATATTTTGATACTACTACTATGTTCTCGAGGGTATCATCTCAACTCTATATTTAACAGAAACATTCTATTTGTTCTTAAATCCAAATTATCTAGAGAAAAAAATAATGTCATATAGAAACAAATATCTATAAAATGAAGAAGAACTAGCGGGATGACATAAAATTATTAATTTTCATGGGGGATATTATGTAGTTAGTCATGCTAAGAGGTTTATAGATATGACACCACAAAAGATGTTTTTATTAAGAATAACATATTTCTAACACTATTTAATAGGGGCAAAAAATATGAAACATATTATATAAATAAAAACATAGTAAACTAATTAGCCTTTCCCAATCCATATAACAATAATGTCATTAATATTCACATAGATTCCTATTTTTATAATTGTGTGTATATTAATTTTTAGTCAATTCATTTTAATAATCTTGTTCGTAATTTAAAAAATCGCAATTACACGTTAAATTTTTTTTAGTAATATAACTTACCAAATTATGATCATTGTGATATAGTGACAAGGAATAATTTTTTCATTTAACCTACATTATAAATACCATAAAATGTATAATTTATTAATACTACTTATTAAAAAAAATAAAATTATTTCCAAATATTATGGTTTTTGTCTTATAAAAATTAGCTCAAATTTAGATTGTTTTTACACTTGATTTAATCAAATAATATTTATGTTTTCATTATAAATGGAACTCAATATATCCATTAATAATGATTTTTGTTATGTAAAATATGTTATTTATAATTATATATATGATTTTCTCAATTATTTTTTAATGGATTTATAAGATTTTGGAATGAATATTTATCTTTTATCGAAATAATTATGTTTATGAAGAGTTTATATAGTTATTATCTTACACAAAATCTTAGAGTTGTTGTTACGTAATGTGTTTTTTCATATACATTGAAAAAATATTTTATATATTTATCTTTTTAATTTATTGATCAATTGTATTTGATTATATAAATTCTAAATATTGTCTTACAGAAGTAATAAATTTTTAAAATTTCATTTACAGAAATACCATTCAATGATATTAATCATTCATTGAAATGTCATCTATTTTTTATGGTTTTGTGGGTTAATATTTCACTTAAATACTTATTACTTAAATCTATTAAAGCCATTATAGTGTTTTAACTCTTACATAGTTTAACTAAAATGGAATAATTTTTTAGTAAAATGATAAATATTAAACTAAATCATACACCAAAGAATAATATACAAACTCAATGTTGAGTAAATAATTATTCTCAAGTAAATCTTATATTAATATATTTTTTATGAATTTATAGGTTCATAAATGAGTTGAAATTATTGATATCTCTGAGGTTTTATAGTTTTTTATATAAAATTAAGTTAATATTTTTATTTGAAATATATTATTACATATAATTCGTTGAATTCATATGAAGATATTTCAATGAAATGTCGGATTAAATTTAATTTTGATTTTATAATAGCCATATAAAAGTTGTTTTTTAAATTTTCAAAAAATAAATATAGCTATATGGTGTTTTGAAATAGTTTTTAAATAATATTATATAATATAAAATATCTATGGTATAATTAATAATTAATCTATGAGAGTTCTATTTGAATAATTTAATTGAGGTTAAATAAGAGAATATATTGATATTGAATATTTCTGTATTTTGACTATTATGATGAATCATGAGTTAAAGTGTGTTTTATACATACAATGAAGAAATAATATGATTTAATGTTATTTCTGAATTCCTACATTTTACACTATTTTTTAAAATTTCTTCTCTAATATGTTTTATATAAGACTTGTTGTTGTACCCAACAATGGGAGTTCTTATACTATCAAAATACTTTTCTATTTCATTAAAATAATGTAGAGACATCAAGCATACACATATGGAGGTCTGAAGTAATATAACTCATGTGAATCAACCCAAACAAATTTTCCACCCCTTGGGGGGAAAAGAACTAATACTAGTAAATTAGACAGAGAAATTCTCTTGAGACAAACAAGAAGAAAAAAAGTCCACCACCATATTTCTCTCACTCTATTTTTATAAAATGCACATATGGATGTTCATCTGATTCTTTCACATTCTTATGGAGTACATTATCGATATGGGGATATGACTATTAAACATTGAGAGTTTATCGTTTATTTTTTTTACATTCACACTTCCCATATATTGTGTATAGTAAATAAAATTAGGTGTATTATTATAACAAGTTCATAGTTTAATTATATTTTTTAATAAACACTTATTTCAAGTACATATAATCATTTATGAAGATTTGTTTAAGAAATGATATTAAATTAACAAAATGTCCATCCATTTTTTCTTCGATTAGTAGAGTAGGGTATCTTCATAGTGTCCCCAAATCACTATAATAATCTATTTGTAATTAATTTTATTGTTTTTTATAAAAAACATTATTTAAATAAAATAGAATATATAATATAATTTTTAAATATTTATTTTCTATTTTTATTGTATTTGTTTTGATCAACATATGAACTTATCTTAGATTTTAATAAATAAATTATATAAATATATTGACTGGAATATAATGTGTAATGAAGATCATGAAGAATTGATGAAGTGAGTAATATTATATTATGTTTCTACTCAATATTCTTTAAAATTCTGTTTTTAAGTGCATTATAAAACATCATTATAAGGAATAAAAATTATTTCAATTGAAAGGATAATATTTGTAGGATCTGGGTAAATATAGATGATGCCATCTAAGAAGTGTTTCACTACACATGTTATATAATTTGAAACCGTGTATCATAATTTTATTTGTAAATTGAATTATTTAATTTTGAAGATATTTTCACTTCATATTTATCATATGTTTTTAAAGTACAATTTCTCATAGAATGATATCAACATGATGATATTTAAGAAGGTTTTGTATTTTTAAACAATTTCAATTGAGATTACTTATACACCAACTAATAAAATGATATTTTGGATTCTTTGATTTGAAATATTACAACTTAGACTATAAATTATGTTGTCTATTGGTAAAATCAGATGAAATTATTGATGTAATTTCACATCAATATTTAACATTAAAGAGGATCATATCAAATAGTTCCCAAATAAAATTGTATTTCTATGTATCCAATTAATCAAACATAGTTTCTTATATATTGTTACCTCCCAATAATTTTATATACATAATGTTTCATTTATTGATTTTTTTATATTCATTTAGAAAAATTTGAAACAAGTAAAATAGATTAGTATTGATATATCAAGGAATATATGAATGTAATATAATTTGAAAAAAATCAATTTTAAAAGAATATTGTTATAAATTATGATTATCACTGGTCATGGCCAACCAGATTGATGTCGAAATTGTATCCTGTATACTAGTTTTATTACATTTAATGAATAAATATAAACTATCACTCCACCTATTGTGTTTTCCTCACATACTATAACATATATTGAAATAAAATGAACATGGATCTTTAATATACTTTTTAATGAAAGGAAACATATCTGAATTAAGTGATTGAAATATTAATTATTCCTACTATCTAACTGGACAATATTTTTATTCCAAATATACATACAACTCAATTGAAAAAAATAGAATTTATACTATCAAAATATATCATATAAATAAGTACCTGTTAAAGGGAATAAATAATATCATATAATATAGAGTGAGGAATATTACTATATTGGGGAATATGGATAAATTACATACCCATTAAATTTAACCAGCCAATAATATAAATTAATTTTTGAAGATGGAAAATTAAAAAATTAAAATAAATTATATAAAATCATTTCTTTTTCCGAAAATAGAAAAATATTTTTTGATCCTCAAGTATAAGGATATGTGTTTTAATAGATCGAGAATTAATAAAAACTCAATAATAATTATAAATTATAATTAATGTACTAATTTCTTGTGATTCATATATGAAAATGTTTACTCTATTTCTTTCTATTCAATTGACAAGAACACTATTCTCCCTCATGTATTTTGGAAAACATCATATGGATTGTCCTCCACCATATGGATTAGAAATGTGGTAGTGTGAGGGCCCGAATACACATAGATCGACCATATGCCCATTTATGAAGACTAGGGCACTCAGAGGATTCTTAGAAGAAGCTTGGAGGTGTTTTCCTGCTACAATCTAAAATAAGGGATATTTCACAACATGTAATGTTACACGAAGAGAAATTTATTTTGAAAATGTGTAATGAAAAAGGTTTTTCAAAATTAAAAAAATGGAATATGTTTTCCAGAATTAACTGATCTCTAAGGATTACATGACCTTAATGGGTATTGCATGTCATGTAAATACCTATTGTTGTATGTTTTAAATGTTTTCAATTACATTGGTTTTTCTGAAACCCTATGTATATAGTTCTTCCTCTCATTTTCTATCAGCTAATGGCTCCCTTCCAGAAATTTTGGGGATTCCTTTGAGGGGAATCGATCATCAGGGTTCCATATTCAATCTTTGGATTTACATGGTATATTCTACCACCGTTATTACAGTTTCTTCAGTTGTTTCCTCTCATTACACTTTTATATATGATTTAAGTAGATCTCCATGTTCTAATGGATTTTTTTGGTTGGTGCGATTGTTTCTCGACATCCTCGAGTAGATGTAATTACTGTAGGAGAGATGACCAAGATCCGCAACATTGGTCTACTCTCGGTCAAATAACGCTGACACCATTTTGAGGAATAAGATTCATTACATATATTTAACTATGAATGGTCTAAAATTTATAATGATTTAACCCATAGGAATCTTAATAAATTGACATAATAATTACTTAAATTGGATTAACAATTTGATACCAATCACTTGATGATGATCTTATTTTGTAATTTGATAACTATTTCCCCTTGATTTTCTAGATATTGTGTTATCTATATTATTCTCGTTATTCTTGGATTATTAGGTGTAATTTTTATGGAATTTAAATCAAAAATTAATTATAAATTAATTCGATAAATTCTTTAAGAGGCATTTTTAATGAATTCAATTTGTTTTAATATTAATTTTATGACCATGTTTAAATTAATTTATCTTCCATGTGATAATGTAATTGAATAAATATGTGAATAATGATGATGTTTGTTGATGAAATAATTATGGCATGTTAAGTTAATTGTTTGATTAACTTCTGACAACATGTGCAAGATTATTTCTTAGGTTTCCCATTTTTTGATCTTGTAAATAATTAATCGATTAATTAAAGATGGAATAAGAATGGGTTTTGTGATAAATGATAATTCCTTTGTAGGGAATGAGTTTCCCAATGGCTTAGGTTTATTTTTTTGGAGTTAAGAGATCTCATTGTGTGTGTGGTCTGAATGCATTTTAAGGGCTAAAATACCAATTTCTATTTTTCCTACTATCTTTTATGTGACATGATCTTGGACTAGATGATCCAAGAGGTTTGTAGTGGTATATGTTTTGGGGTTCCCCAAATGTGTTTTCATCCTAGGATGGGTGATCATGGTCAGATATTGTGGTACATGGGGAAGGGAGGCTTGGTTTTTGTGGCTGAAGATGATTCTTGTGATAGAGGGATGCGTCAGGATATAAATGTGGGTTATGGGGAGGACACTATAAATTATATAATGTGTAAAATATGGGAATACCCATTGATATGAATGGTGGATGATTTTTTAATATATTGTTTACGCGATGATCTAGTTTTTTGTTAATCTTCATTTCATTCTCAAATTGTTGAGTTAGATTGAGGTTCTTGGATTTATATCATGTTTGGTAGATTAGGATGTTTTCTTAGTGTACTTGGTAATATGGAACATAATTTTTTAAATAAATTATTAACTCTTTAGCCCTTCAGTTTTGTGTTTTCTCGGATGCAATGATGTGGTTATAATTCTAAAAATTCATTAATGTAGTTTTCTTATTTCTGGAGGGCATGTAAATTTTTTATAATTCCAATGTAATTGTAAATGAATAAATTAACATAAATTGAGTATGATTAGAATGAATAATG
This sequence comes from Viscum album, assembly GCA_963277665.1. NCBI lineage: Eukaryota > Viridiplantae > Streptophyta > Magnoliopsida > Santalales > Viscaceae > Viscum > Viscum album. Next base: position 1,487,304,124 of record OY728128.1, read on the forward strand.
TTATTTTATTGATCTATTTAAATGGTGTATTTATTTTAGGACATCTAGTGTTAGCCGTAGTAGCTGGGAGTCTATGAGATGATATCTATATTTGAATCTGAGACTATGTTATACCCATAGTGTGGTTGTTAGTATATTATATCATTCACGTTTTGTGTTTTTATATTCTAATCCACCATGTTGGTTAGGGGAACTGGATCCATAGGGATTCTGAGCCCTACAGTGCCATTTTCTATTATGTCACAATGAGATGATGGATGAATTACTACCCCATTCGGACCCACTATGTTATCCTGGTAGTTACTTGTGCAAGTATTCACTATAGTTATTTTTCTCCATATATTTGTGAATAGGAATGTAATGGATTCTGGTTATTTCACACACATGTATTCTGGATATTGTTTCCTAAGGACTACTGTAGGTAAAATTTGTATATGTTCTGGTTTCATGAGGATCCTTACATGGTGTATGGGTTATAATTTCATGATATATATTAAATGATATATGATACATTTTATATCTGTTGTGGTGTATCTTGGTAACATCCTAGATTCTTTGGTTACATGGACATGCTGGTGAGTTACTTGAGGTTTATGTTTTGTTGCTTCTTCCTAGTGTTTGTGGGATACTATTTTAGAGAGATTTTTTTGGATGTTTGACATTATGGTAGTGTGGAACACCTATGGAGAAGTGGATGTGGGTTAACCATGACATTATTTATTATATTATATGTTCTTTTATGTGATAATTGGTCAATGTATCCATGGAGAGGATGTGAAATTAGTATACTTGTTTGGTTGAAGATTTTCTTTTATTTGTTGTTCACTGGGAATTAACATGTTTTTGTTTCCTTTTCCCCATAAGGATATCTGGAGGATCTTACTATGTATAATATTACACAAAATATACATATATATAAACTTTTTTTAGTTCAGTTGGAGAAGTTTGGAGATTAGGTTGGTCGGTACTAGCATGAGGATTAAAAGAAGTTATTTAGGTTTCATGGTATCTGTTGTCCTTACATTTCACTAGGTAGTTACAATTTTCCTTACTATTTTAGTAATTCATTAATTTCAATAAATATATAAACTTCATATTTTATTTTATATTTTATTTAGAGGAAGATTTGGTTTGTGTCTGTTTTATCTTTCCATTTCGCATGTGTTCTCTTAGAGGGTAATTCTTCCACATGCGTGTTAACCGTACCCAGAGTGATAGTCTAAAAAATCCTACTGAAGGTGGGAGTCAGGTTTCACTATCTCTCTTATCCCATTTTAGGACTATGAGGGGTACAATATTGGGGGGGGGGGGGGGTCATGAAAGGTAGTGTATGTATCATGACAAATTATCCTCTATGCTAATCATGGGATTCAATAGTCACGAACACATCTTTCTCTTCAATATTAGATGATATGTCTATTTTTTATAAGTTATTTAATAGATTCATATAGTGATGTTTGTCTAGTAATTACTTATATCCTAGGTGGCATGTGTTTAGGTGATGTATCATCCATCATCACCAACAACTGAGATATGTTATATTTTATTTAATGATAAAGCATTATTATTGTAAAATTTTCTAATATCATCTTTGATTATATTTTATTTATTATGACTATAATGAAATGGTTTCATGATAGAAATTTTGTATTATGGTATAATTTAATTATAATGTTTGATATATAAATTTCTTAAAGGTGATATCAATCAAATGTATTGTAACTAGTTTATCTTCTTCTCTAAATAAATTATATCATGGACCACTATATAGGTTTTAATTAATTAATTACTAATAATATATAGATTCTTCTATCTCTGATTTATTTTTCATTAACTATATATTATATTTTATCTCACGACATCAAAATTTACATGGAATTTAAATATTGATATTTAAGTAATACTAATAACCCGGATTTGATATCCCTAAATATACCTTCAAATCCAGATATAGATATTAACTAGTGGGAATTATAGATTATGATGAAATTTTATTGATAAAATAGAATTCCCCCTAAATATATTAGCTATAGATTATCAGTAATATAAAAAATATCTAAAATTATGTTTCTTTTTTACATATAAACAACAATTTATTGATTAATTACAATGTGCATCTTATGGATTACAATTAAATAAAATCCTCAAAAGTTAATGTATATGAATTTCCCTATGAAATTAAAATAAAAAATAAAAAATATATCATAGGCACATTCTAATCTGATATATCCACCTAATATATAATAATTCACTAAATATAAATATACTATGAAAGTATTTGGAATTTTTTAATGTATTAGATAATAAAAAATTGACAATATTTTTACAATAATTCATATAAATTATATATTTCTCTTTTAGTTCATTTTATCATTGAATTTATATATGAAAACTCTACAAAGTTTATGTACGCAATTCATAATGAGACATTGTTAAAATTACTTGGCTGTAAACACATTAAGATCGCATATTTTTCATTCCCTTTTTATACCATAAATTTCAAAATATTTTCTCAAACATTTACTAGGATTAATATTTATTAAGAAATTGGTATTCCATAAAATTTATCTCACATCCTATTTGTTAAACATGTAATGTTATGATTAATCATTGATTGAATTTATTTGAGAATAAAAATAAATTATTAATTTATTCACTACAATTTTTTGATAAATACATCAATGGAGACTGATTTGAAAAGAGTTACCAAGAGTTTATGGTAAGATGGTTTTGATATAATTACTAAAAGTCAGAAGAATTTTGTTTTTATATCCTTCTAAGATTTTATAATAAATCATTCAAATACTATAACTAATGATTCCTTTTTCACATATAATTGGGTCACCGAAATAAACTTCTTCATCATATTTATCCATTATTTAGAAAAAATAATCATTAATATGTATGATATTTCATTCCCTTATCTCTTTAAAAAAGTTTCAATCTTTAATATAAAATAATATATATATATATATTTACGAATTAAGTTAATTTTGGGAAATTTATTTTCAAGGAATATATGACATCTGGACATGTTGATCTTGACCAATGATTGTACTCCTCGAATTTTTTAATATAATTATACTACCTATTAAGAATTCGATTAAACATAGATTAACCCATATATAGTTTAGAATATATCACGAATCGTATTAGTATATAGGTAGGAAATCATGAATTAATTTTTTTTTATAGATTTATAATATGGATTTACAAAGTTTTTAATGTCATAAAATAATTATTAAATATAATAATTTCATATAGTGAACGTATAGTTGCTATCTTAAAATAATAACCTCGGTCTTTTATAAGAGCCTCTAAGATGTTTTTTTAATCATGAATAAAGGTATTTTTCAATTTCGACATGTCCAGTGACAATAAAGATATAAGGTATCAATAAATAATAGAAAATTAAGGATTATAATATCCCATTAGAATGGGAACTATAACATTATATATTCATTTCATGGTATTAATAATGAATAAATACCTATTAACACAATGATAATGGGAATAAAGGATGAAATGTTTAAAAAATCATCAATTATCAAATTTAAATACTTTTATAATATTTATATTTCCTATATTAGATTAGTTATCCAAATTTATTAGGAGAGATTAAATATTATATATAAATATATCTATTATTTAAAATTTTATAAAGACATAGAAGAAAAAAAAATTATCAAACGATCACTCCCTTTAGCTAAACCTATATGTTTATAATCATTAATCTAAAACAAAAGTATAAAATATATTATAACATATAATATGACATGTAATAATACAAATCATGTGATATATATAATATAAATCCTAAAAAACCTACCCATAGTACTTTTTATGGGACATAAATGGAAAATAAACAAACCAAGAAATTTACTTGAAATAAAAATTAAAAAAAGAATATATAATACATAAATATAAAAAAATGAGATTTCTCTAATATAAGTGGTTCTTTTTATCAATCCTCTATTTTTTAATGTTAATATCTAATTAAAAGTTGATGTTGTATCATTGAAAGAAACTAACACATGAACACTATTATAATTCTTTATGTGAAGAGGTATTTATTTTTGAGGTAACCTTAAGAAATGTATATTGTTCCCCCTATTTATGATACATAAAATATTAATAAGTTGGTTGAATGATGGTATTTTGTCTCTTTATACTAAATTGGACGATTAAATGTATTTTCCATTTAGAGTTCAATAATTATTTGAAGAAATGGATCCCTTACCATTTTATGAATAATATATTTTTCATTTATCCATTAGGCACTGGGCACTGTAGTGGTCTGTAGTCATGATAGCCACTATTGCAATGATGGTCACTGTAGCAGCGGTAGGGCACTGTAGTAGCGGTGGGTACTTTTGCAGCGGTGGGTACTGTGTGGCATTGTAGTAGGCAGGTACTGTAGAAGTACTATTCACGAAATGGACCTTGGGCCTAAAATTTGGGCCTATGGGACATGTAATGGGATAAATGCCCATTGAAACTTCAGGATATGTAATGGATCTCCCACTACCCAGTTAAAAGAGGTCTTTGCTTTGCATTTAAAATAAATGAGGCTTCAGCCCCAGCCTTTAAAAAACCATTCTCCTTTGACTCATTCATGTATACTAAATGATCATAAATATTTTCTTCACATATTTAGTCCACATCATTGAATTCTTGATGTATACAAGATGATATTTTTATATTCATATTAAAATGAAAAATTTCAATTTATTTTTTAATAATATCATAAAATTATAAAAAATGTTAGTTATCCCCATTACAAGAATCAAGTGATAGTTATTTTTCGTTATATAATTCATATAAAAATAATCAATACATTCCTCCACATGTTTAATGGATTATTGTTATTAGAAAATTCTTATCACTAATATTGTGATTTTTCACCTCCATCATAACCCTTTATCATAACATAATAAGATATTGAGTTCATATTGTTATCATATTAGGATTTAGTTTACAATTAAATTTTAATAGTGTTATACCAATATTAAATCAATTTAAAACACTTTTGAACTAAAATTTTAGCCTATTTTAATATTATATTTGTTATGAACCATGAAGGTGTTGAATTATTATTTAGAAATTCAATTAATATAACTGTAGAGAGTCTTACACTTTAATTGAATATAATATCATTAAGGAAACATCATTTTTCATTCATGAATTTTTCATCAATTTTATGTGGATCATCAAATCAATTATCTATAGTATCATATTGAAAACCCATAATGTATATTTTTTATTCACAGATGATAGTTTTGATATATTCTATATTCATGTTCACATTATGAGTATTATATTTTTATTCATTTAATTATTATAATATAATATCATCTTGATACAATATCCCCTCTATGTCAGATGCTAATTCTACTTCCACAATCTATTGATATTATTATAATCATTGTATATTTTAGGTAGATTAATTAATTTATATTTGAATTTATTGTATTTTAATATTTCTGATTTTAATATGAACAATCCATCATTGATACATGTGATTATGCTATAAAAATATAAACATAAAAATAATTATATCAAATATTCAGATAAATATGAAATTTTATCTCTCCAATAATGATGTTGATTTATTTAAATGAGTACACCTATAAACGAATCAAAATTTATAAAGTGAGATTAATCACTCATGGAAAAATTCAACTAATTTTATATTCCAATTTAATCATTTATATGAATAATTACTATTAATGATACAAGTTATAAATATAATTGAAGTTTAAGGAATGTAATAATGAATTTAATGTAATAAAAAATTTACAAAAATGAAATTTAAAAAATTATTGATAAAAATTATGAGAATCACTTGTTTTGTTTCATCAATGTTATGTACAAATTTTTTTAACTCTCTAATTATTATTTTGTAGAATTAATCATTTTCAATTATTAAAAATCGTCTATAGTTTATGACATGTAAGAAAAAATATACATTAATAGAATATATTCATTACATACATATTCAAGTGAATAATTATAGATAACATGCCTCTATAATAAATATTATTTCTTGAGTCCATTTCTAATGACCTAAAAATTTATAGAATAAAATTTTCATTTCTATTAATATTTATTGATACGATATTAATTTTAGGTTATACAGGACCCTTTTTACATTATAATACTCATCACACATGAACCAATTTCCTTGAAATAACACGTTGCACACAACTCTGAGTTATATAGAAAAATAAAATAACAATAATTTAATTTTATATGGTAGTTAACTCATAGCCATTGTATTGATGGGAATGAACATAATTAACTAAATTATTATTACACATGTTCGTTAAATGATTTTAGAATAATCTAATAAATTTTGGAGCCTTAAAATAAAAAATAATTTGTTTTTAAGCATGAAATACTATAATTTTATTGAAAAGGTTGATTTACTGCCTTTTAAAGGAGAAATTTTTTTAAATATAATATTTTTAACTTTTAACTTTTATATTTTTTAAATTAAACTTCTTATTTATAAGCGGGACATCCAAATTTACTTTGGGTAATTTTTTGTTACTTTTATGATAATGTTCATATATTAATGAATTGTGAAAAATACTGCATTTTAGTGAAAACTGTATTTTCATCTAGTGTATTTATATGAATTGGGTTTATTTTAAATTTTTTAATGACTAATTATATTTTATTTTTATAATTTAATACAATTTTGTTCATTGGATTTATTGTCACTTTGATATTGTACATAAAAACATGTCAATCTGTTAGAAGAGTTTACTTCTTAAAAACATGATTTTTGGTTTTCACAAGAGGAATTAATTTTAAATTAATTTCTGAATCATATTGATTTTTAATTTGGACAAATGGAATCCATATTTGAAATTAGGAGGTCGAAATATTTTAAATAGGTAACATATATTTTTAGACATTATAAATTGTAACTTCAGTAAATACTTTATTTATTATGGTTACATGGTAAATCTGGTAAATAAGGTTAACAATAATATTATAATAATATTATAAATCCTTAACATGTGTCATAATCCTTTTTAGGGGATATCGTAGACCATGGACATAATTGGGGAGATTTGGGGACCCCATGGAGCCACTTGGATGTGAAAATGACATTTAATTTAATGTTTTGGAATATATGACCTTAACATGTATATTTTACTAAATCAATTTTTATATAGGGTTATATAAGATATATCTTCAAATATAAATAATAATTAAAAATATCAAAATATTTCCAACATCATAGTTTTTTATATATAATATATATTCATAAAATAAATTAATTTATTTATAACACAATGGTGATGTAGTGATTATCTATTTATGAATGTTTTAAATAAATGAGATTATATAATTAAAATATTTTTATTTTTTAAATTTTCATGAAATACATGAATTATAAGTAATATTATGAGTTGATATATTTTCATTAATGATGTTTATTAAAATTAATCAAGTTATTATATATTTTTAAAAAGTCATGATATTAATAGTATAAAAATTTACATAAATCAGTTTTTAAATCAATTAATATTTTATTTAATGATATAACAGTCCTAAAAATTTATGATTCATCCAAATAAAATATATGATGTTATAGTTTTAATTAATTATCCATTTTTAGTCTCTTGAAATTTTATAGTAAATATGGTAACAGTATTTTATGAATATACAAAAAGACATAGTAAAAGTTAAATAAATTTACTATGGGTTAAAGCTAAAGGATAAGGTTATATTTGTGACCTAAACATGTATAAAACCCATTGGATATTGTATTTAGACCCATCCTCATTTGGGATTCTAAATATATAAATGTTTGGATTTTATAAATCAAAAAATAACTTAATAATAAAATAATACATACAAACATTTCTAAAGTGCCCCTCCTTCCCCTTATAAATGCACACCACCACTAAACCTTACTAACACCTCTAAAGAACCCTTGTATCAACCAAACTAATAAAAAATAAGCTCCAAACATCCTTCACTTACAACTAGATGCCTTTATATTGGCATAAGTAAAATCAAGAAATCCATTTGGCTCAAACTAAAAGATGTTACCTGATTTGATGTAACATCTTCTCTCATGTTCCTTTAGATTATTTTTCCTTCTATACTCCCTATGATATTATTAAACTTGGATTACATAAGAAATAATTATCCTAGATATACTATTATTTTTATAAGAAGGATTCAAACTACACTTACACACACCTCCTTCTAATGGGTATAGAACATATTGTTTCTATGCACGACGAACTACTGCCTCAAGAAATGATGTTTGTTCAATCCTCTCTTGCCTCATCTTATGGTGTCCATTAGGATGGAACTGTAATTATATAAGATATTTAAGATATTTATTTTACCCATATTCTCTTATAGTTATCATTTATAATATAACTTTAGGCTTTACATGTTCTATAAATATGATAACTTCATTCGAGAAAGTGCGGACTACCACCCCCACAAAGTGATATGACATTTCCATACTATGCATGAGAAATATAAAGGATTGAATTATTGAAATTAAGTAACATATATAAAAAATTATATTATACTAGAATAATAATATTTCTATGTATCATTATGTTAACATTCCTTTACATAAAAAATAGATATGAAAGTAGTGGTCTTGCGTAAGTACGACTTACCATCTCCATGAACGATGAATTTCATTTCTATCCTCCCTAAACTATAGAATATTATAAAGAAATGTATAATTGATATAATATATATATATATGATATCTAAATCATGAATATCATCCAGTAGTTAATTTACATTTGACCACATGGAATATTCATAATTATAACAAGATCAATTTTTACCCATGTTCCGAACATCGACTAAATGTACAATATAAAATAAAATAATTAAATAATTTTTATATCATGGTAATAATTTATATAATAGTAATAGTAAAAATGAAAAAGGTTCTGAATAAAGTATAAATTATCTTAAGTTTATTATTCTGTAAATTAATGAACGAATGAGTCTAATTGGACATGAGGTAAGGGACATTGTCTCAATCTCTTTTCTTTGAAGAATATTTTGATTTATACATGAACTGATTTGGTATGCTGTATAAACCACTTTGAATTTGAATTTCATTCAATGGGAATATTTTTCTATGTAGCATTTTACTAAATGACTAAGGGAATTTTTCTTTTTAACGTATGTAGTGACAACTGCCTTTCCACCACCCCAAGAATTATTTTATATTTGGATTCCTTAACAAGCCATGATTTTCTAAATGGAAAAAATACCACATTTTAGTACTGAGAATTGTTTTGTATGTGGATTTAATATTTCAATATCTTGAAATTATTTATTTTGATGGAAAATGAAATTTTATGATGGAAGTTTTGATATTTTCAATATTATATCTATAATGATTATATAATTTTACATGGACATTTGACCGACGGTTACGTTATAAACCAAATGATGGGTGGTTCCATGATAAAACAAGGATTTATAGTTACATTATAACCTACAATTCATTGGGTATGGAAGTTGGTCTTATGGCTATTCCATTTTGAAGAATGATTTGTGGATGTTGATTATTTGTTTATTCATTTAACATCCCAGGTAAATGAAGAATAAGACATATTTCATATTTATTAATATTTGTGACTTAAAAATTTATTTTACTTTAAAGGGGTTTCTATGTTCGATAGCGTACCTGTTACGCATAAACGAGATTCTTTGAAATCTTACGTTGCACACTAATAATATAATAATATTAGTATAAATGGTAGTTAACTAATAGTCTTTGTATTGGCAGGAATGAACGAAACTAACTTCAATATGATTATACATGTATGTTAAATATATTTTCATTCATCCAATAAAATGTTAGAGGCTTAAAATGTTAATGAATCTAATATTAAGCATAATTTACATTAAAAGGATGATTTCTCGCCTTTTAATGGTAAAACCTATTTAAATATAGTTTTGGTTACTTTAATACATTCTATATGACCAAATTAAATCCTTATTTAGAATGGGGACATCAAAATTTACTTTGTGTAAATTTTTGGAATTTTTCCGATAAAGTTCATTTTATTAATGAATAGTGAAAATATTGTATTTAATTCAAAATTACCTTTTAATATAATTTATTTTTATGGTTATATTATATTTTCAATTGGTTTTATTTCGAAATTAAAATATATTTTTATCATTTAAGCCAATTTTGGACTTTGGAAATAATTTCACTTTGAAATTGGACATAAACAAGTATGAATCTTCTGATAGTTATTGTTTCTTAAAAACACACTATTTGTTTTGATAACGGGAATTAATTTTCAAATTAATTAATTATACTTCTATGTTTTGAATTTTTAAAAATAGACATCATTTTTGAATTCATAATATCAAATATTGCTTAGGCTGAGTTGTTGGTATTTTTTTAAAAAACATCAATTTTTGATGAATAGTGAAACCCTATAGTGGTAGTTAAAAAACTGAATTTTTCATTTAAATGATATTTTACCACTTATGTGAATTTAATTTAAAAAATCAGACATACATGGTAGTTATCATGATTTAATATTTGGTTCATTAAGATGAAAATAATTTTTGGTGAATAGTAACTTTTGACGTTTATTTACCACAGTTAAAGTTAAATAGGGTAATTTAAAGTTAAATGAATATTATAATAATTAAAAATTACCATAAAACATGTCCAAGCCTTATTGGTTGACCATGGGAATCTTTGGGTCGATTTTGGGACCCCATTGAGCCACTTGGGAGTGATGATGACAATTTGGATTGATTAATTTCATGTACAGAAAAAATTTACATTAACAAAAATCATTTAGTAATAAATTTTTAAATGGTGTTATATAAGTCACATTTTCTACTATAAATATGAATTGGAAATCTAATAAGATTTCCTACATCATGGTATTTTTTTTATAATTTTTAGACATCGAAGAAATTAAATTATTTATGACACAATAATGATGCAGTATTTACCTCATTAATAAATGTTTTAAATAAATAAGATTATAATGTTTAAAATATTGTCCAAAACATTTCCAATTCTGATTGGATAATTTTATTTCGACCATGAGTCATCTTATCTTCTTCTTTAATTATTTTCGTACCATTATAAACTGAATATAGTAATATAATGAAATAATAGTTTCACACTTTTTTAAGAGCCCCTCCTCCCCTTTATAAAAGTAGACCACTTCAAACCAATTCCTCACACATCTCATGCCATTTGTCTTGTCCAAAATATTCCTAATTAATCTACCTTAATCCCAATCATCCCTTTAGAAGCCACACCGTAGGCATAAGGAACTTCGATAAGTCATTTTTTTCAAACCAAAGGGAGTTACCCAAATTAAAGGTAACAGTTTCTCTTGAATTGGTTTCTTTTATTTTACTTCTCCATCCCCTAAACTCCTTTCTATTCCTATCTTTTGTAACAACACCAGTATACTAAATATACTAGTATGTTGTTATGAGAAGGATTGTAACTACACATACACACACCTCTATCAATTGGATGAAGAACTTAATGTTTCTGTGGATGGAAGACAAACGTCTCACGAAACGATGATTGTTCGTTTCTCTCCTACCACATCTCATGGTGGCCATTATGATGGAACGGTATTAATATATGATATATATTATGATTATGTTTTCTTTATTGTTCTATATTTTCCATTTATAGCATTCCTTTATGGTATCTATAGTGGGTAAATACGATAATCTAATTTGAGGAAGTGCAGACTACCGCCCCCTCAAAGTGATGTGACTCGTTAATGCCTTATGCAGGATGTGTAAAGTATAGTGTTAATGATATTATATATGATATTATACTGTAATTATAATATACCTATGTATAATTATTCTTTAATTCGATAAAAAATAAGAAATTGAAATGGAAGTAGCGTTCATGCGTACGTACGGCTTACCGTCTCCATGAACGGTGCATTTCATTTCTTACCTCCAAATGTTATGTGATATTATAAATACAGGATATATATATATATATGGTATACATGATATATAAATAATAAATAACATTCTGGATATAATGGAATATTGACCACATGGACAACTTTTAAATATAAGAAGTTCATTATTGACTCGTGTAACAAATATCGACAAAACGAACATTATTAACTTAAATTGTTACATAATGTTTGTAACATGGTAATATGTAATAAAAAAGGAATAATATACTTGAAAAAGATTTTTAATCATGTTTAAATTAACTTTAGTTTATTATTCATGATATTAAAGAATGATCAAGTAATGTCGGAGACAAGGTAAGGGACTTCGTCTCAATCTCCTTTCATTGTGGCATTTTTTTTCTTTAATACATGATTTTCTTTTATACGATGTATAAAAAACATTGAATTTTCATTTCATTCAAAGGGAATATTTTTATATGAAATGTTTTACTAAATGAAAAAAAGGAATGTTTTTTTACGTAAGCTGTGACAACGACGTTTCCACCGCCGCGAGTATTATTTGTTCTTTGGATTCCTTAACAAGCTGTAATTATTTTAAAAGGAAAAATAAATACCATATACTCTATTTACATATTTTGGTATTGAAAATGATTTTGATAATGGATTTATTATTTCAATATCTTTAAATGATATTTTTTTATTGCAGTGTAAAAATGTTATCTTTCCTTTATGCTTATGTTATGTGTTATGATCATGTTATTGTTCTTGGGTATTATTTATGTATATAGGTGGTTCTTTGATAAACCTAGGGATGGTGTGATCGAGATAGCTCTCCAATGCATTGGGTAACGTGATGGAGGTAAACGTGATTGTTTCTCCTAATAGATTTATGGAATATGCTGTGATGGGTTTTCCAAAGTAACTCTTTATGTAGCTTTCATAGCTACAATGTAAGTATGACATGGATTCCACAAGTTACCTTTATGATTAATGATTTCTATATGTCTTTCATAAATCTTTTGATTTCTTGAGGTAAGTAAATGAATTTATGTTTTGTATGTATTTATGAACGAATGTTTTCATTATTGTTTTATAACGCTTACTGAGCTTTTTATGCTCATCCCATGTTTTGAAATTTATTCACAGGACATAAAGGGGAATAGGGTCAAGGAAGGGATCATGGAAAAGTATTGTCGTCTAAAACATTGAACTAGACATGACTCTTTTTTCAAGAGTTTTTATTTTATGAAAAAATGGAATCTGTGTAGATATGTCTACCTTGTAATATTTTGAGATGTAATAGTTATGTCCTAATTCTATAAAACACTAAACATGAAAAGATATTCAATGTAAATTATTAATTTAATTCAATATTATGTAATTTTTAAGGTCGGGTCCTTATAGTTGGTATCAGAGGTCAGTTTAAATAACTTAAGGTGTTATGGTATTGTTTAAGTAATATTCCTAAAGTAATTTATTTCAATATTGACATCATATTTCTTTTCCAGAATACCATGTTGCTTCACCTAAGATATTTTTGTGTTAATAATGGTTTTCCATAGAGGAAACAAGGCAGCTGTGTTGGGACGACATCCGAAGGAAGACAACCTTCCAAATTAGCAACCTGGGATGGTCAGAATCAAAACTGAATAGTTTGTTACAGTGATGGAACAGTTGAATCAGGCTATAAATGGTGGAGGTATCCATGTATGAGATCTACCAGATCAACCACAGAGGAACATGTTAGTAGTAGAGCATTTTATGAGGCAACATCCCCCACCATTCAGAGGATCATCTGACCCTATTCTAGCTAAAGAGTGGATTAAATCACTGGAGAAAAATTTTGATGTCATGGGTTGTTCAGAACATCGAATGGTTAGTCTTTCAATTTACCGTTTGAAGGTGATGATGATCAGTCGTGGTAGATGGTGAAAAATATCATGGATAGTGGAGAGAACGGTTTTCTGAAGTGGGATGAATTCAAAGGTATGTTTATTGAGAAATATTTTCCTAATGTGGTTCAACTTATTATGGAAAAAAATTCCTAGAATTGAGGAAGGAGGGTGACTCAGTGGCTGCTTATGATGAAAAATTCACTCGACTAAAAAGGTATGCTCCAAATTTCATTTGAGATCATGATAGTAAAATCCACCATTTTTACATATGATTAAAGCCAATGTATGGAAGGGGTTTAGAGTCTCATGAGTTAAAAAGTTATGAAAGTATTGTTCGTTGTGTGGAGAAGGTGGAAATCAAGTTTGCCGATGATCATGTATTCTTTGAAAAATAACAGAATAAGAGGTCGAGGTGGTAGGAGAAAGGGAGGAACTCTTCAAAAGAGTCTAATGGTAAGAAACTTATGTTTTTAGTTTGTGAAAAATGTGGTAAAAATCATGATGGGGAATGTATTTTGAATTCTTTAATGTGCTAACATTATGGAAAAATGGGACATAAGGTTCGTAATTACACTGAAAAGGATCCAGATAATGGTAAGAAAAAATCTGATTTACAGTTAGTGAAATGTTTTAAGGGCAATGAAATGGGTCATTATGCAATTGAGTGTTCAAAAAAAACTCAACTGAGGGAAAGCAGCCAGAATAAAAGTAGAAAGGGGTCATGAAATCCTTTGCAACTACTTCAGCAGATGTTGGGCCATCAAATGAAGTTGTATCAGGTACACTGTTTGTTTGTTCAGATTATGACAATGTTTAGTTTGATTCAGGGTCTACACACTCCTTAATTTTTGAGAAGGTTTCTCATAAATTGGGAATTCCATCTCATGATATTAATATGAAAATAATTGTAAAAACACCTAGATGAAATGTTGAGACAAAAAGAAAACATAATAAACTTCAGATCTTTGTGTGTGGAAAGAATCGACCTGCAAACCTTATTGTTTTTCATCTAGTAGAGTTTGATTTTATTTTGGGAATGGATTGGCTTTCTGTTTATCATGATAAGATTGATCGCTAAGATAAAGAGGTTTCATTTCAGAATGATTTTCTGTCTGTATACAAAAATGAACCCTTGCTTTTGATAACATATCAGGAAGCTGAGAAACTAGTAAAATATGGAAATGAATGTTACCTTTCACATATCATTGAAAACAAAGGAATTGTTCATATTAATGATGTGCCAGTGGTAAATGAGTACCATGATGTTTTTCCTGATGAGTTGCCATGGATTATACCTAATCGAGAAGTTGCATTTATTGTTGACATATTTCCTGATTCTAATCCAATTTCAAAACCCCCTTATCGGATGGCTCAAATTGAACTTTTTGAGTTAAAGAAGCAGTTACATGAGTTATTAGATAAAGGATTCAATTGACCTAGCACATCACCATGGGGTGATCCTATATTTTTGTTAAATATAAAGATGGTTCCATGAGACTTAACATTGATTATAGAGCATTTAATAACATTACTCTTAAGAACATGTATCATTTGCCTAATGTTGATGATTTGTTTGATCTGCTCTAGGGAGATCAGTATTTTTTGAAGATTGACATGATTTCGTGGTACCATCAGTTGAATGTAAAAGAATCAGATGTTCTAAAGACTGTGTTTTGTACTAGATATATCCATTATGAATTAGTAGGTATGCCTTTTGGGTTAACCAATGCACCTACTGTATTCATGGATCTTATGAATATAATTTTCTGTGAGTTCTAGGATAAATTTGTGGTTGTGTTCAATAATGATAATTTGGTGTATTATAAAAGTAAATAGGAGCATGAAAGTCATTTAAGGGTCATGTTTCAAACCGTAAAAGAAAATAAACTTTATGGGAAATTCATCAAGTGTGAGTTTTGGTTACAACAAATTTCTTTCCATGGTTACATTGTTTCAAAAAATGGAAAAATTGTGGATCCAGCTAAAACAAAAGTTGTTGAAAAATTACCAAGACCCACAAATATAACTGAGATTCGTAGTTTTCTTGGATTGGTAGGTTATTATCGGAGGTTTGTTGAAAATTTTTCAGGGTTATCTAATCCAATGACTAAGATAACTCGAAAAGGTGTTATGTTTATCTCGACAAAATAATGTGATGATTGTTTTCAGGAATAGAAAAGAAGATTGGTGAATGCTCCAGTTTTGGAACTACCATAAAAAAAATGGTGATTTTGTTATCTACAGTGATGATTAGTTGAAAGGAATTGGATGTGTCTTTATGCAGAATGATTAGGTAATTGCTTATACATCACACCAGTTGAAACCACATGAGTTAAATTACCCTACACATGATTTGGAATTAACTGCTGTTGTTTTTTTTTGCTTTAAAATTTTGGAGGCACCATTTGTATGGTGTAAAATGTGAAATATATACTGATCAAATAAATTTAATGTATATATTCACTCAAAAATAATTGAACATGAGACAGTAGAGATGGATGGAATTAATCAAGGATTACGATTCCACGATCCATTACCATCAGGGAAAAGAAAATAATGTGGCTAATGCATTGAGTCGAAAAAGTAATGCATAATTACAAATGTTACATTTGGAATGAGATCCATTGTTTTTTGATTTGATAAAATTTGGAATAAAACTTTTTGGTGCAGTTAATTCTTCAATTTTCTATCAGGTGTCAGTGAGATCAACTCTACCAAACAGAATAAAGCAAGCACAAAATGAAGACAATGAGTTACAGAAAAACATAGAGTTGGTTTTAAAGGGTAAGTTTCCTGAATTTAACATTGATAATGATTGTGTTTTGAGGTTTGGAAACAGATTATTTGTTCCTAGTGATTCATAGTTGAGGAATGAGTTGTTATGTGATGATTATAGTTATCTATTTTTAGTTCATCCTGGTAGTACTAAGATGTACAGAGATCTTCAGGAGTATTACTGGTGGGATGGAATGAAAAGAAATATTGTTGATTTTACTGTGAAGTGTTTGACTTATCAACTGGTTAAGGAAGAGTGGCAGTTACTGAAATAAATGATACAACCTTTACCGGTGTCAGAGTAGAAATGGGAAAATATATCCATGGACTTTGTTTTGGGATTACCAAAGAAATCTCGAGGTAATAATGCAATCTGGTTTATTGTTGACCGATTGACTAAATCAGTTCATTTCCAAAATATTCTAGATACTTTGTCTCTAGATCAACTTTCTCAGTTGTATGATAAAGAGATAGTAAGGTTGCATGGTGTTCCCCTCTCCATTGTATCTTATTTTGATCCTATGATTACTTCTAATATTTTGAAAGGCATTCAGAAGTCGTTGGGTATTGAATTAAAGTTTAGTACAAATTTTCATCCTCAATAAGATGGGAAATCTGAACGAACAATTCAAAACATGGAGGATATGTTACGTTCTTGCTCGATGGATTATCAGGGACGTTGGGACTAACATCTTTCATTGGTTGAATTTTCATATAATAATAGTGTTCATTGTAGTATAAAGATGGCTCCATTTGAGGCAATATATGGAATGCATTGTCGAACTCCATATTTTTTGGATGAAGTAGGTGAAAAGAAGCTGATGGGACCATAATTGGTAGAAGATATGGCAGAGAAAGTTCATTTGATTGAAAATCACATGTGAACATCTCATAGGAGACAGAAAAGTTATGCAGATAACTAGTGGAAGGATCTATCTTTTGAGGTAGGTGATCATTTATTTCTCAAATTTTCTCCATGGAAAAGTGTAATTCATTTTGGTAAGAAGGGAATGTTGAGTCCGAGGTTCATTGGACCTTATGATATTCTGGATAATGTTGGATCAGTTGTATACAGAGTGTCTTTACCTCCATGTGTATCCCAAGTACACAATGTTTTTCATCTTTTGATGTTGAGAAAGTATATGCCAGATCCATCTCATGTTTTGATCCCATAGGTAGTTCAGTTGAAATGAAACTCTCTTATAAAGAAAAACCAATCCATATTCTTGACCATAGAGAACATGTATTGTGGAATAAGGTAATTCACCAGGTAAAGGTTTTGTGGAAAAACAACATGGTTGAAGGGGAATCATGGGAATCTAAAAATGCTATGATGGATAATTACCCACACTTATTTTTATAAGTGAATAAAAATTTCTAAGACGCAATTCCCAAAAGGGGGTAAGGATGCAACATCCCAGGTAAATGAAGAATAAGACATATTTCATATTTATTAATATTTTTTAATTTATAAATTTATTTTACATTAAAGGGGTTTCTATGTTTGATAGGATACTCGATACTCAACAAAGAGTTTCATTGAAATCTTACATTACACACTATTAATATAATATTATTATTGTAAATTTTATTTTAAACCTAGCCATTGTATTGGCATGAATTAATGAAACTAAAAATAATGACATTATACATGTTTTCAAATTTATTTTAATTCATCCAATAAATGTTAGAGGCTTAAAATGTGAATGAATCTAATTTCAAGTATAATTTACATTAAAAGGCCGATTTATCATCGTTTAATGGAGAACCCTATTTAAATCTAGTTTTGGTTACTTTAATACATTCTATAGTACCAAATAAAAACATTCCTTAGAATGGGGACATCAAAATTTATGTTGTGTAAATTTTTGGAATTTTTCCGATTAAATTCATTTTTTAATGAATAGTGAAAATATTTTATTTAATTCAAAACTGCCTTTTAATGTAATATATTTATATGGTTAGATTATATTTTTAATTGGGTTTAAAGTGAAATTAAAAAATATTTTTACCATTTAATCCAATGTTGGTCATTGGAAATAATTACACTTTGAAATTGAACATAAACTAGTATAAATCTTTTGATAGTTAAAGTTTCTTAAAAACACACTATTTGTTTTGATAATGGAAATTAATTTTATAATTAATTAATGCCACTTCTATTTTTGAATTTTTTAAAATAGAAATCATTTTTTAATTCAGAATAACAAATATAGCTTAGGTTGAATTTTTGGTATTTTTCCTGAAAAACATCAATTTTTTATGGATAGTGAAACCACTTAGTGGTAGTTAAAAAAACTAAAATTTTAATTTAAATGAAATTTTACCACTTCTGTGAATTTAATTTCAAATATATGACATACATGGTTGTTATCAAGAAAAAAATGTGGTTCATTAAGATGATAATAATTTTTGGTGAATAGTAACTTTTGACATTTATTTACCGCGGTTAAAGGTAAATAGGGTAATTCAATGTTAAATAAATATTATAATAATTCAAAATTAACATAACACTTTTACAAGCCTTATTTGTTGAGTCTTTTATGTCTATGGGAATATTTGGGTCTATTTTGGGACCCCGTTGAGCCACTTTGGAGCGATAACGACAATTTGGATTGATTAATTTAATGTAAAGACAAAACTGACATTAACAAAAATATTTTAGTAATTAATTTTTATATGGTGTTATATATGTCATATTTTGGACTATATATATGAATTTTAATACTAAAATGATTTCCTAAATCATGGTATTTGTTTATAATTTTTAGACATCGAATAAAATAAATTATTCATGACACAATAATGATGCTGTATTTACCTCAATAATAATTGATTTAAATAAATAAGATTATTTTGATAAATATATTAATAAAAACATGTACAATTATTATTTGATGATTTTATTTCCACCATGAGTTATCTAATATTAATCTTTAATTATTTTCATACCGTTAGAAACTGAATATAATTATATAATAAAATAATAGTTTCACACTTTCCTGAAGAGCCCCTCCCCCCTTATAAAATTAGACCACTTCTAACCAATTAATCACACGTCCCAAGCCATTTGGACCATCCAAACTCTGCCCAATTAATCCCCCTACATCCCTCTCATCCACTTATAATCCTTACTTTCGGCATAAGGAACTTCAAGAAGTCCTTTGGTTCAAACCAAAGAGAGTTACCCAAATTAAAGGTAACAGTTTCTCTTAAATTGTTTTCTTTTATTTTACTTTAAAACCCCTAAAATATTTTTTATTCCACTCTTTTTTAACAAAATATGTATCCTCAACATTATAGGATGTTATTATGAGATTTATTCGAACTACACATACACACACCTCCATCAAATGGATGAATACCATCATGTTTCTATGGATGGAAAACTAACGCCTCACGAAACGATGATTGTTCGATTATCTCTTACCGCCTCTCATGGTGGCCATTATGATGGCACTGTATTTATATATAATATATATTATGTTTATATTTTCTTTATTCCTCTGTACTTTCCATTTATAGAATGCCTTTACGGTTTCCATATTGGGTAAATACGATAATCTCATTTGAGGAATTTCGGACTACCGCCCCTCAAAGTGATGTGACTCGTTAATTTCTTATGTGAAATGTATAATATATAGAGTTAATGAAATTATATATGATATTATACTTTAATTATAATATAACTATGTATCATTATGCTTTAATTCCACAAAAATAAGAAATATAAATGAAAGTAGCGTTCATTCGTACGTACGACTTTCCATCTCCATGAACGGTGCATTTCATTTCTTACCTCCAAATGTTATGTACTGTTATAAATAAATGAAAAAACTGGATATATATATATATATATGATATATATGATATCTAAATAATGAATAAAATTCCTGATATAATGTAATATTGACTACATGGACAACATGTAAATATAAGGTGTTCATTATTGACTCAAGTACCAAACATCGACAAAATGAACGTTATTAACATAAATGGTTACATTATGTTTATAACATGGTAATAAGTGATATAAAAGGAATAATAAACATGAAAAAGGTTCTAAATCAAGTAGAAATTAACTTTAGATTATTATTAAGGAGATTAAAGAATGATCAATTCAAGTCGGACACGAGGTAAGGGACTTCGTCTCAATCTCATTTCATTGAGGCATATTTTGTTTTTAATACACGTTTTTCTTTTATACGCTCCATAAAAACCATTGAATTTTCATTTCATTAAAAGGGAATCTTCTTATATTAAGCATTTTACTAAACTACAAAAATGAATGTTTTTTATGTAAGCGGTGACAACGACCTTTCCGCCGCCGTGAGTATTATCTGATCTTTGGCTTCCTTAACAAGCCGTAATGTTTTTAAAAGGGAAAATAAATACCATATACTCTATTTAAGTATATTTGTATTGTAAATTATTTTGAGAATGGATTTTTTTCAATATCTCGACATGATATTTTGATATTGTAGGGTGGAAATGTTATCTTTCCTTTATGCATATGTTATGTGTTAGGATCATGTTATGGTTCATGAGCATTATTTTTGTATATGGGTGGTTCTATGATAAACATATGGTGGGTGAGACTAAGATAGCTTTCTAGTGATTTGAGTAACATTATGGAGGTAAATGTGAAGGTTTCTCCTAAGATATTTAGGCAATATACTATGATGGGTATTCCGAACAAACTCCCTATGTAGCCCTAATAGCTACAATTTATGTATAATATAGATGCCACAAGTTACCTTAATGATTAATGATTTCTATGTGTCTTTCATAAATCATATGATTTCTAGATTTAAGTAAATGATTTCATGTTTTGTATGTATTTATCAAAAAATGATTTCATTATTTGTCTTATAACCCTTACTGATATTTTTATGCTCATCCCATGTTTTGAAATGTATTCACATGACTTAAAGATGAATAGGGTCAAGGATGGGTTCAAGGAAAAGTCATGATGTATAAAACATTGAACTAGACATGAATCTTTTTTTCAAGAGTTTTTATTTTATTAAAAAAAAGTAAACTGTGTAGATATGTCTACCTTGTAATCTTTTGAGATTTTATAGTTATGTCCTAATTCTCTAAAACTCTATTCCTGGAAATATCCTTAATTTGAATTATTCATTTAATTCAATATTATGTATTGTTTAATGTCGGGTCCTTATAATTCAATTCATGTATGATTATGTCCCAAATTTACCTTTTATATGTTATGTGTTTTTATTGGTTTTATCGAAATATTTTGTTTTCAAAAGGGTAATGAATGGTATTTTATTCATTGGAGAGTATTTACTACTTCAAAAAGGTGAAAAGTATTACTTGTGATAATTTATTCATGTTTTACATAATTTTTTGAAAAATTACCACCTTTTTTCTTTATATACCCTTTAAAATACTTTTTATGCTCGTTACATTTTTTGGAAATGTTTTTTATAGTATTTAAAGTGTAATATTTTCCAGGATGGGATCATGGAAAAGTCATGTTGTTTAAAACATAAAGCTTCAATATTTTCTATATTTTTAAAGACTGTTTGTTTTATGAATGAAAATCCATAGAGAGTAGAAGTGTTTACTTGTAATATTCAAGTTGTTATATATATATGTATTACCTAATTCTATAAAGCTCTAAACCTGAAAATATCCTCAACTTGAATTATTAACATAATTCAAGATAACATAATCTTTATGTTTAGATCCTTGTAATTTGTATTATAGGCTTGTTTAGTTAACTTTAGATGTTATGGTGTAATTTATGCATAAGTGAAATAATCAAAATTTCTAATATATTAGAAAGAGTCATAGTTATTTTACATAAATTGAATGAGATTAAGATAACAAGAATAAGTATATCTTAGTGTTTACCATCCTTATAAAATATTATATAATGATTTTACTAATATACTCTCACTGATTGTTTTTAGTAAATTGATGGATCTAGCAGGAACAAATGTAACAATGGACGTGAAGGAAACTATGTTGGTTTTATGAATGAAAAACCGAATTAAATTGAAGATGTAATGAGAACTCTTATGGTTATTCTTAGGAAACTATCTGGAGTCATGATTAACCACTTGATCCTTTGTGATTATTATAATGCATCATATATGTGGGAAAATAATCTTAATGAATGTTCATGTAATAATAATGAAGTTAATTATTTAAATATTTTATGTGTCAAGGATGTGGAATGAAACACCTAGGAAACTGTTTCCAAGGGATAAGAAGATGATTCAGATGTGATAATGATGGTTAGAAATAAAAAACGATCACTAGAAAATGGAATCCTCTAGTTGACTATAGAAAAGGGATATATGCTCTTTTATAAGGATCAATTAAATGTTTTAAATGTTCTCCTCATGGTCATTATACAAATAGATGTCCGATAATGATGTTTTGTGAATGAGACTAGCATGATCGTACACATATATGTTTACCAATTCCGAATTCCATTCCAACTGAAGATGAGGAAATCAAAAATGAACTATGAAAGAAATGTATTATTTCTCATTTCATATTTTTAAATTTCTGAAATCGTAATATATAATGAAATTTTTTTATTTTGGTAATGAAGTATGAATGAATATGATGAAAGAACTTGGATAAAAGATCATGAAGAATGTTTGATGATTATGATGTATTGGTATTGAACAGGTTTGTTAGATCATGGATGATGATATGTTCAAATTTATTAATGATATGACTACTTTGGAAGAATATTTTTTGTATGTGTAACCATGATGTTCGATATTTGAAAATTTTATTCAATTATGAATTATCTTTTCCTGTATGGACATAATGGATAACATTAGGGGTGTATCTGAAATTCTATTTTTGAAGAAATTTAGGGTCATTAGTTTTTGAGATTCAAAATGTGAGGTATGAAATAACCATTGTGGTTAAAACATGTTGTAGATTTTTTTCTAGATTTTTCCCATTTTGATAATGTTATTAGAATTATCCATTTTTTGAATAAATGAATCACACAAACCGTGTTACAGCCCGTTGCATCAGAAAAAGATGTCTGAATCTATCCCTTAACCAATGTGTGACTATGATTTATCACCAACCACTGGATTACGTGATCTCCCTAGTTTGTATTACTATTTTTTTTAGTTAAATTATTTTATGGATCAAGAATAATTTGATTTGGGGAACATATATTTCATCAAGTGGATATATTTATTATAGGAAAAAGATTTGGTGATAAAGTGATAATGGTTATTTTGGAAGAAGTTCTCTCTTTTAGGAACACTATATGCCCGAGGAAAAGATTATTCAATGGTGTTTTATTTTTCGAGTACTGTTAACAATTTTATTTTGGAAGAATCTATGTTTTTATTGTGGATATATGGAAATTTGGGTTATTTATAGAAATGATTAACCTATCATAGAGAATATGTGATTAGTTTAATTTAAATTCAGTATGATACTTTAAGAGCATTCGATGTTATTCGGTGATAAATGTTAATATTTACTATGGAATGCTATATGATTAAATTCGAATGAGTTTTGGGTTTCAATCTTAGATCAGATTATATTGAATAATTTTAAGGACACATGTGTATTGAATGGTCTTTGTTGAAATTTGGGTAATGTTAGTTGAATTTGGGAGATTATAAGTAGTATTTCTTTTTGTAAAATATTATCTATTTGGGGATTATTTGATCTCATAGTAACTATTTTGGTTTTGTTTAATGTCTAATGATATGGGAAATATATAGTATATCTTTTGTTTTTATTTTTTGATTCCCCAGAATTTGATTCTATCTCTTTTTATGTGATAAATTCATATTGAATACTCATTATTTGAGGAATACATCAGTTTGTGGTAGAAATTTGGTAAAGGATGAATGTCTACAAGTAAAGTAATTATGTTTTGTTATTTTCTTAGTCAATTTCATAAATTAATTCCTTATATTTTTAAAAAGGATATTAAAAGAAACACCTCATTCATTTAATTTTCTTAATATGAAATCAACTACTATTTGACTCATCCCATGTTTGTGGTTTTCTAGTGGTTAACATTCTCTTGATCATGTTTTAAATCACGCTCCATCATAACATGAAACTGAGTTTCCCTTCCATATCCATGTTTTCCGATATGGATTTATTGTATGGGTTATGTCAGGTAACCTTTTTTATTTCACTTTCATTATTATAAGGTGATTTTTTTATTGACTCATTTTTGGATATGGGACATTCAATGATGTATCAATCCCAATTTTAAAATTGTGGGGATGTAGTTTACAAAATGGGGGAAGGATGTAATGGACCAGGAATTTATAGAATAATACATTTCCAATTTTATTAATATTTATGAATATGATATTAATTTTATGTCAAATATGACATTTTTTCCTATAGCATTCTCAATTGACAACAACATGTTTCCTTGAAATTTAACATTTCTCACAACCTTGAGTTACACTAAAAAATAAAATAATATTATTATTATTTTAAATTGCAGTAAATGCATAGACTTTATATTTTTGAGAATGAATAAAAACAACTAAATTATGATAACACATGTTCATTAAAAGTATTTACATTTATCGAATAAATTAAAGAGGATTAAAAAAAGAATGAATCTATTTTTAAGCAAGAAATACTTTAATATTATATAAAAGGTCGATTTACCACATGTTGATAGAGAATCCTTTTTAAATAAACATTTCAAACTTTTATATGTTATATTTGACAAAACATTCTTATTCAATAGAAGTGGAAAATCAAAATTTGCATAGGGTTATTTTTTTGTATTTTTCTTGTAATGTTCATTTATAATGAATTGTGACAATTACTTCTCTTTAAGAAAAAATTGTTTGTTCATCTACATTATTTATTTGATTATATTGTATTTTATTTATTTTTTAAGTTCAATCATTTTATATTTTTATCATTTAATCCAATTATAGCCATTGTATATAATTTCACATTGAAATTGCACATAAACACATGTCAATCGTTTGATAGTTTTTTCTTTTTAAAAACATGCCTTTTGGTTTTGACAACATGAATTAATATTAGATTAATTTTTGGAAACTTTTGTGTTTTGAATTTAAAAAAAATGGATTCCATATTTGGAATCAAGAGGTCCAAATTCTGTAAATAGTTACATTTTATTTTTTTGACATTATTAATAGTAACATTAGTAAAAAATTTATTTACCCCGGTTAAAGGGTAAATTTGGAAATAAGGGTAAAAATAATATTATAATAATATTAAGTTACCTTAACACGCATCCAAATACAATTTAATGAGATATATATGACCATGGGAATATTTGGGCCGATTTTGTGACCCCATGAAGCCACTTGAATGTGAAATTAATATTTAATTACTTTTTATTTAATGTTATGGAATATATAACCTCAACATGTATCTTTTACTAACACAATTTTTATATGGGGTTATATAAGTGATATATTCGACTATAAATAGTCATTACCAGGGAGGATTTTCTGGCAGCATGGTTGTGTGAGGATCATAGATGCAGGTCTGGGATATTTTCCCTGTCAATGTGGTCATTGGATTGTCACTTCAGGCACGAGTCTTCATCTGATGCAGTTTGGATCTCGCTCCTGGGACTCCCCCTCCCTTTCGACAACCTAGAGATTCTGAAGGTTGTAGGGGACTCGCTGGGCTCATTACTCTATGTAGATGACAACACCAGGTGACTCTAAGCAGCGGCCAATCCCCGTATCATCATGGAGCATGATCGTGCAGTGAGGAGACCCTCGATACTTGTGTTGGAATCGAGAGAAGGTTTTAGTTGGCGTCAACGAATTTTCTTTCAATAGGTTCTGTGTGTATTGCTATTTTCATGGACACCCAGAGGCATCCTACCAGAGGCGACGGGAGGCAGTGGGTCCTTCCCATCATGTCCCGTAGGATGATCAGGGTCCAGATCCAATTACAATGCGTGGAAAGTAGGATGAAGATATTATAATATTTTTCCCAAGATCAAATTAAAATTCATCAGTTGGCGGTCACGCGCATGCATCGAAGGATGAGGAGACCACCTCTGACAAGTCCAATGATTTTTCAGATTCTTCCTCGGATCCTACGGACCTGATCGTCTGGTCACCCGGTCCATCTGAACCGCCTCCTTCTTTGGCATCTCATCGCATAGAGGACGTGTCTTGTCCAAACCTAGAGGCTTGTGCTCTTTTTGAAATGGGAATCCCTGCCAAACTGTTGTTTCCTCCTCCTATTCCGGTTTGTGTCTCCCCCAAGTTATCACTAGAGCTCCTCCAAAGATCCCTGGTGTGCAATATCATGCTGGCTGTGGAAGGGGTGATGGAGCTGGGCTGTATGTTTCCGGGTACTAAAAAGGATTTGTTGGTTTCCCGGATCTCCCCTCAACGTTGGTTTTTGGTTTCCCTTGTGAAAGGTGATATGGGAACTAACTCATTAGGGTTGTTTCTGACCAGAAGGATACCACTGTTTGAGGATGTTGATAGCTCTTTACATAAAGTTGTGTCCTCACCCAAAAAGGATAACAATGATCCTGGGACTTCAAGACCCATCACCTGATCCAAGTAAAAGGATACATGTTTATTTTTACCTTCAGGCCTCTCACCATCGACGAGCCAGAGGGCCCGAAAGGGATTTCCATAATGATTTCTATAATCATCTAGAATGCATGTGGATTAGGGGCTGAATCCAAGCATGCTTTTATTGCATATGAAGTCAGGAATCAGAACGATTCGATGGTGGTGATTCTGTAACCAATGTAAAACCCTTGAAAACTCCCAGGGTTGAAAAAATGGGGTTCTCAGGTGCATGGCCTAGTGGCCTTGATAATTCATTTATCTGGATCTGTGGGAAGAATAATGTATCTGTTGAGGTGGTGAGTCTCAAGCCACATTTTATTAAAACTATGTTTTCACTTGGTGGGGTGGAGATTCTATTCACCTTCGTCTATGCTAGTACTGATTTCCATGAGAGGATGGTGTTATGGAGACATTTAGAGGCCCTTCAAACAGGATCATTTCCTAATTTTGTGGGTGGAAACTTCTACACTATTTCAGACCCATCTGAAAAAAGAGTTGGCTTTATTTCTAATCAAGGAGTTATGTTGGACTTCCTGGGATTTATGGTAAACACATGTCTTCTAGACCTAGGGTTATCGTGAGACAAATTTCCTTTTGTAACATCGAAGGGTCAAAAACCATATATGGAGCTGCCAAGATAGATGCTTCACAAAAATCCATGGGTTGGTCCTCTTTTCAAAAATATCTATTACCCATCTAACACGCTATCTCTCGGACAATGCCCCACTCCATATCGAAATCAGGAATGAAGCAGTGGCAGTTCCATCCTTTCACTACTCTAATGCATGGTTTCAGGACTTATCATTCATGCAGCTTCTAAAAGATTCATGGAAAAAGGAGGAAGGGGGAAGGTCTTTGGGAGGATTGGTCAATCGGATGAGATTCCTCAAATAGAAAATTATAAGATTCCTAGCCAGTCAACCAGATGTGGCAGATGGTGAGGACATAATTCATGCTGAGGTCAACAGGTTGGAGGAGTCCCTTCAGATTGATTGGGATGCGGACACGTTCATTACTCTTTGTGATAAGAAAAACACTCTGGCTGAGAGGCACCTAAAAATTAAGAGAGGCCTCAAGCTGCGATCCCAGATTAGATAGTCAAGAGAAGATGATCATAATTGTGCCTTCATTCATGCATTCATGAAAGAGAGGATGAATATGAGGATCAACCTGAGTCTAGAAGACTGGTCCATCAATTATGATCTAGAGGCCGCTAGAAAAATGGAATTCGAACATTTTGAGGGGCTTTTGATGGGGGAGGAATCTCCCAGCTTTTGAAGGAATTTTTTGAGGAGTGGGGCTTTCTTGATTTGTCTACCGCATGTGGTAAGGGAGGTGGACAATATCTTTGTTACCTACATTCCATTAGAGAATGATGTTAAGGAGTCGCTGATGAGTATAGCTCAAGACAGTGGGCCCAGACCAGATTATTTCCTAGGCTCTTTTTACTCTACTGCATGGGAGCAGGTTGGCTCGTAGGTGGTGGAGCTGTTGAAATATTTCTTTGGTGGTGGAGCCCTTAACAAAAGCATTTGCATCTCAAGGGTGGATCTCATCCTGAAGATTAATAACCGAACCATCATTAATGAATACCGTCCTATCTATCTTTGCAGCATTTATTATAATATCCTTTCCACATTCATTATCAGGAGGCTTATAAAACTCATCCCCATGTTGGTTTTAGAAGAGAATCATAGGTTTATTCAGGGGCGAAGCACTCAAGGGGTAGTTGGCATCACGAGTGAGCTCATTCATGATCTTCATAGGCATGCAGTGGGCTCTATTGTTATTTTCCAAATCAATATGAACAAATCATATGACAATATCAAATATAGTTTTATAATTCATTCCATGAGTGGATTTGGGTTTCAGGAAAGGTTCTACGACCTCTGCATCAGAAGTTACTCCTCCCCTAGTTGTCCATATCACTAATGGGGGAATGTTTCAGATTCAGTAAATCTATCTAGGTTGTTCGTTTGGGGGATCCTCTATCCCCTCTAATCTTATTTCTCGCTAAGGATTCTATTTCCAAGAACCTAAACAACACGTTTATAGAGGGAAAAGTTTAGTCTTTCTTTGTGGGACAGGGTATGGAGATTATTCCCCATTTGATGTTTGCAGATGATGTCTTGATTTTCACAAATGGTAGGCATAGATCACTGTCCAATCTTATGGGAATCCTGTCCAGGTATGGAGGTCATAGTGGTCAGTGTATTAATCCCTCGAAAATTCATGTCTTCATATCCATCAAATGCCCTAGTAAGAGGTATGGATACATTCAAGAAATCATCAGATGCGATCAAAAACAGCTTCTTATCATCTACCATCGGGTGTTGATTTCTGGTGTTCATATCCTTAAACAAAACATTGATGAGATTCTTGAGCGGTTACTGGGAGGGATTGTCAGTTTGGAAAACAAACTCTTGTCTTTTGGAGGGAGGGTGATGCTGATCAATGGTGTCATTACCTCCATATCGATGCATTTCTTCTCCATCTTCAAACCCCCGAAGGGAGCGATTGAAAAAATGGTGAAATATCATAACACCATCTTGTGTAATGTTAAACCAAAAGGATATAGCCATTGGGATTTGTGGAAGCAGTTGGATAGACCAGTTCTGACGGGGGTGTGGCCTTCGAAACATTCAGGAGTCCATTCTGGGCATGCAATGCTAGCTGTCTTGGGAGGCTATCAAAGGGGAAACATTGTGGGAAAGATTCATCAATGCATGCAACAGTCTAAAGGAAGCAGCAGGACAGCGTGGGGAAATAGGTTTGGATAGTTTCATGTTCTCCCGTATCGAGACGCAGTCCAGACACACTATATTGGTCCTAGGTATGGAAGGGGTTAACTTCTGGGATACTAACTGGTCTTGGGAAATTCTGGCCTACGCAGGCTGCCCCTCTCCGAGCATTTCTTTCAGTGATGCTAGTGGAATAAATGAGCAGATACATATAGTGCTAAATCCTAACCAAATGAGTTTCATAAAAAATATTGTCTTGAGTGACGAGATGTATATTTTCTTCTTCACTGGGTCAAGCTTTGGTAAGTACAATGCCTTGGATTACAGGAGGATTCTACAGATAAATGATATTACAACCGGGGAGACAAAAATAGAATGGTGCATCGAAATCCCAATGAGAACGAGTTTCTTTCTATGGAGGATAAAAAACAAGGTAGTTTAAATAGAGGAGAATATCCAGTGGAAGGGAATATCCATGGCTTCTTGATTCTACTATTGCAGAAGGCTGAAGATTGAGTTCATGCTTCATCTGTATATGTAGGCCAATGAGCCTCTTATATTTGGTCTTTCTTAAAACCACATCGTAATGTCGACAACGAGTCCCTCTCTCTACAATATCTGAGGATGGAGACATTTTGGGATAACAAATACAGAACTACAGATCACACAGCAAGAATTATTATCCATGTTTCCATTTGCAGGGTAATTTAAGAGTCTAGGAATCATGTTCGACTGTGCTCCAAGAAATCTCTTTTGTACCTACAGATACAGTTAAGATATTTCATCATTGATTTGGCTTAGCTGGTTAAAATATGGTCCACATCGGCAACAATTTGAAGCCTTGTGAACCGAAGACACTTACAGATCAGAGGAAGCAGGTGTTGGGTTAGGTGGCAGACCCCAAATAGCAGTTTAAAGCTAAAAATTAATGTCTCTTGCATGGATGGGGTTATGATAGGTGGTACGGTTATTAGAGATTCATGGGGTTCAGTGCACATTGAATTCAGGGCCCACTATAGTCTGGGTGACCACTTGGGTGCGTAGGCTCGATCCATGTTTTCTAGTTTTTAGGTATGTAAGAGATGTGGACTTCAAGTGAAGGAGATTAAGTTGGACTCTGAAGTTCTTGTGAAGGATATATAGGGCCGAGAGTTGATTTCATTGGTGCTGGCATATCTCATACGTAGATGTAAGGCAAATACCAACCAAGGTAAGAAGGTTCATCAGAGATGTAGGGAGACCAATTGTGCGGCGGATACACTGGCTCACATGGGTAGACAGGATGAGGACCCAAAGGTTTATAGTTGTCCTAACTCTCTTCCAATAGAGTGTATTAGTGTAATATGAGGGGATGCCCAAGGCCTACATCCTTTCCTCCCTCTTTAAGGTTTGCATCAAGTATCCTTCTTTTCTTTGCCTAATAAAAAAATAACTTCGATCAATAATGAATGTTTTAAATCAATGAGATTATAAAAATAAAAAAAATTATTTTCAAACTTTTTATGCCATCAATGAAATTTATGCAAGGTTATGAATTGTTATATTTTATTTAACTAATTATATTAGAATGAATCATGTGTTTATTGATTTTTAATAAGTCATGATACAGATTGCATAAAAATTTACATAAATGTGTTTTAAATAATTTATTATTTTATTAAATGAAATAATAGTCCTAAAATATAAATGATTCATTAAAAATTACATATAATATGATTAAAATGCCATTAATTATCCATTTTGGGGTCACGTTTCAGTTTTTAGTAACTATGGTATCCATATATTATGAATATTAATGAAGACATGGTAAAAGTTAAATACGATTACTAAGGGTAAAAGCTAAAAATATGGTTAATTTTGCATCCTAATGTTTTATAAAAACCATTTTATGAAATTATTTGGACCCATAATCATCTTATATTCTAAATATACCACTTGGGTCTTATTAGATTTCTAAAATCAGTTAATAATAAAATAAAACTTTGAAATTTTCCTAAATTTCCCTTCCTCCCTCTTATAAAAAGACACCACCTCTAACCCTTATTCACACCTCTCAAGCCCCCTTGGCTCATGAAACCTCTACCCAAATACACTCCCAACATCCAAACCTTCCTCCTATATGTTTTACCATAATCATAAATCAATTCATGAAATCCCTTTGACTCAAATCAAAATAAGTTACCCGGTTTGAGGTAACATCTTCACTGATGTTTTTTTAAATTATTTTTTTATTTCTTCACTCCCTATTCACTTCAATTTTTTTTAAATAAGAAAATTATTTTCCTCAATATGCTATTTTTAATAATGATTCTATCTAGAATTAGACACACCACTCTCTAATGGGTATAGACAAACTGTTTCTATGGATGGAAAACTACTATCTCAGGAAAGAATGACTAATCAATATTCTCCTAACAACAATTATGGTGGACATTATTATTGAATTGTAATTATATATGATATATATGATATTATTTTATCTCCATTATTATTTAATTATAATTTATAATATACCATTTTTTTCATGTGGTATAAATATGATAACTTCATTTGAGGAAGTGTGGACTACCGCCACCTCAATGTTATATAACTCGTTCATGCTATGCATGGAACATATAAATGATGGAATTAATGATATTATCAAAAATATATAAAAAATTATATTATACACTGATTTATAATATACCCATGTATCATTAATTTTTCATTCATTTAAATAGGAAATAGAAATGAAAGTAGTGTTCATGTGTACGTATGACTTACCGTCTCCATGAACGGTGCATTTCATTTCTTATATCCAAATGATATGGACTATTATAAATACTTATTCAATAAATATATATGATATATTTGATATCTAAATCATGAATATAAATCTGGAATCAATAGAATTTTTAAAACATGGTCAATTTATAATTATAGCAAGTTCATTTTTTACTCAAGTTCCAAACAACGACAAAATGTCCGATATGAACTAAAATAATTAACTATTTGAATTAGTAATATAATAAGTGACATAAAAGGAATAATAAACTACCAAACTATTCTTAATAATTTATAAACTTATATAAATTTATTATTCAGGAAAATAAATAACGAATTAGTCAATTCTGACAATAGGTAAGGGACTTTGTCTCAATCTCCTTTCTTGGAGGCATATTTTGATTTATACATGAATTTATTTTATACGGTGTATAAAACCCTTCAACATTTAATTTCATTCAATGGGAATATTATTCTACATAGGTTTATACTAAATGAAAAAAGAAATTTTTCTTTTTAACGTTCACGGTGACAACGACCTTTCCACCGCCACGAGCATTATATTATATTTGGATTCCTTAACAAGCTGTGACGTTTTTAAATAGAAAATAAATATCATATTTTGGTATTCAAATTTCTTTTAAAGTTTATTTACTATTTGAATATCTTTAAATTATTTCTTTTGATTGAAAATAAAATTATTATGATTTAATTGCTTATATTTTCAATCTTCTATTTGTGATGACTATATAATTGTACATGGACATTTAAAAGGTGGTTACAAGATAAATAAAATGATGGGTGGTTCCATGATAAACTAAGGATGGGTGGGTACGTTTTATCTTCAAATGAATTGGGTATAGAATTTAGTTGTATGGAAATTCTATTTTTAAGAAGTATTTGTGGAAGTGGATCATATGGTTATTCTATTAATGAATGAATATGTCACTAGTTTACCATTTATATGTTAAGTGCGCTTTATATGGGATTTATGGTAATATTTTGTTTACAAATTTTTAAGCAATGAGATTTAATTTAGTGAAGATTATTTATAACTTCAGAATGGTAAAACATCTAATTTATGATAATGTATTTATGGTTTACATTTTTCTTGAAAAAACTAACAGTTTTCCTTATGTTGGTATCCCTTACATTTATTTTTATGCTAATCCAATGTTGTTGATTTTTTTTTTCACAAGACATGAAGTGGAATATGGTCAAGGATGGGATCAAGAAAAATTAATTTTGATTAAAATATGGATCTAAACATGTTTCTTTTATTTTAAAGTGTTTTTTTTAT
This sequence comes from Viscum album, assembly GCA_963277665.1. Taxonomy (NCBI): domain Eukaryota; kingdom Viridiplantae; phylum Streptophyta; class Magnoliopsida; order Santalales; family Viscaceae; genus Viscum; species Viscum album. The sequence goes on from OY728128.1 coordinate 1,487,338,117, forward strand.
GAAAACAATGGATAGTGAGTAACAATGTCTACTTGTAATATTCAAGTTGTTATGTATATTTTAATACCTAATGCTCTAAATCCCTAGAACTGAAAAGATTTTAAATTTGAATTATCAACTTAATTCAAGGTTATGTAATGTTTATGGTAGGGTCCTTATAGTTGGTATCAGAGGTTGGTTTCGATAAATATAGTGGATACGGTGTTATTTAATCATTAGTTACATAACCATAATGGTTATATTATTTGAAAGATTCATAATTATATTAGATAAATTTATAGATTTTATGATAACATTAATAAGAATATATTAGTGTTTACCATACTCATAAGATATAATATGATGATTTTACTGATATACTCACACTGACCATTTTGGTTTTAATAAATGGATTGAGCTAGAAGACAGCAAAGTATCAATGGATGTGAAGGAAATTGTGGTGGTTTTCAGAATGAAAACCCGAATGAAATGTGAGCTAAAATGAGAAGTCCTATGGTCATTATTTACCAACTATCTAGAGTCATTATTGACCACTTAAACCTTGGTGATTTTTCCAAGGCAACATATATGTGAGAAACAAATACCAATGGATGCTCAATTAATAGTCATAAAAACAAGTATATTCAAAAACCTATGTGGCAAGGATGTGGAATGAAACACCAAGGAAATTCTTCAAAGGGATTGGATGTTGTTTTAGATTTGGTAATGATGGTCATAAATCAATAATCAACCATTGAAAAAGGAAGCATCTAGTTGAACCTATGGAATGGAAAGAAGTTCTTTACTAAAGTTCAATTGAATGTTTTAAATGTAGTTTGCATGGTCCGTATACAAATATATTTCTTAAAAATATGGATTGGGAATGAGATCAATAGGATTTTATAAATATATATTTACAAATTATTAATCTCATTCCAATCAAAGATGAGGAAATTGAAAATGACCTATGAATGTATCAAATTATTTCTTAGATCATGTTTTTACCGTACTGGAATCTTAAAAGACTATTCATGATTTTTTTAGGAAAAAACATAAAAGAATATGATAAAAAACATGGATAATGGACCATGAAGAATGTTTGAGGATTAATATTCCTATAAATTTAAGAGTTATGTTGCATCTATGGATGATGATATGGTTAAATGTTTTAATGATATGATTACTTTTGATGATGTTTTCTAGTATGTTTAACCATGACATTTGATATGTGAAAATGTTATTCATGGAAGGGTTATCTTTTCCAGTATGGAAATAATGGATAACATTAGGGTTATATGTGATCTTCTGTATTTGAGGAAATTATGGGTTACTAGTTTTTGGGATGTAAAAGTGTGATGTATGAAATAACCGTAGGGGTTTAAACATGTTGTAGATATATTATGAATTTTATCTAATATTTTTATGTTTATTAGAATTATATAGTTTTTGAAAAAGGAAAAAATGTAGACCATGTGACAACCAGCCATGTCAGATAAAGTTGTGGCAATCGATCCCACAACTAAAGTGTCACTATGATTTATTTCATAACACTAGACTACGTGAATTCCCTGGTTAGTATGAAAAATTATTTTTTTAAATGATTTTATGGATCATGAATAAGTAGATTTTGGGAACTTATTTTTTATTAAATGGATATACGTAGTATAGTAAAATAAATTGGTTATTAAGTGATAAAGGTTATTTTGGAAGATTCTCTATCTATTGGGAACACAATATCCCTAAAAACAATAAAAATATTTGTGATATTGCATTAGTGGAGAAATAGTTGAAATTAAATTTTTTAAGAATATATGTTTATATTTCGAACATATAGAGATTTGGGTTATTTATGGAAATTATTAACCTGTCATAGTGAATACATGATTAGGTCAACTAAAATTCTGTATGAGACTTTAAGAATAGTCGATGTTATTTGGAGATTAAAATTAATATTTTTTATTAAAGGATAAAAGAATAAATTTTCTTGTGTTTTGGGATTCAATATAAAATTGGATTATATTAAGGAATTTTAAGGAAAATTGGTTAATAGAGAGTCTTCTGTTGAACATTGGTTACTATTTGTTGAATTTTGGGGATTAATAGTATTATTTATTTTTATAAAGGATTATCCTTTTGGGGATTATCTGATATCTTACTAACCATTTTTGGTTTTGTTAATGTCTAAAAATAAAGGAAATATTCTGGTCATTTTCATGGATTATGTGATTCTATAGATGTTGATTCTATATATTTTTTTGTCATCTAGTCATCTTGAATAGTCATTGTTTTTAGGAAAGATGAGTTTGTGGTAGAAATTTTGTAATGGATGAAAGTCTACATGATAGGTATGTATGTTTCTTTATGTTCTTAGTCAATCTCATAAATAAAATTTTTATCATTATGAAAAGGATATTAAAACAAAAACATTGTTTGATTACTTTTCTTACGATGAAATCAGAGGTCGTTTAACCCATCAAATGTTTGTGGGTTTTTGGTGATTAACTTTCTCCAGATCATGTTTTCTATCACTCTCCATCAGAACTTTGCACTTATTTTTTCATCCATATCCGTGATTTGATACATGGAATCCTAGTATGGGTTATTCAAGTGACCTTTTTTACATCACTGTATTTCTTTTAAAGTGACAGTTTTATTGACTCCTTTTCCGATTTGGGACATTCAATGATGTTTCCCATCCTAATTTTAAAATTGTGAGGATGCAATTTCCAAATGGGGAGAATGATGTAACAACCCAGTTATTTATAGAATAATACTTTTTTCAATTATTTTAATATTTATGAATAATATATTAATCTTATGTTAAATTGGACACATTTTTTGATATCAAACTCAACAAGCAACAATGGATTTCCAGGAAATCTTACGTTGCGCAAAACATTAATTTATACTTAAAAATAAAATAATAAATAAAATTATTTTAAATGGTGGTCAATGCATAAAAGGTTCATTTCTGGGAATGAGCATAACTAACTAAATTATAACTATAGATGTTATTTAAATTTTTTTACATTTAACCAATAAATTGTAGAGGCTTAAAATAATAATGAATATATTTTTAAGAATGAAGGTTTTTAGTATTCATTAAAAGGTCGATTTCCCACCATTTGAAGGAGAAACCTTTTTAAATAAAGTTTTTCACTTTGATATGTTCTATTTTACATAATTAATTTATTCCTTATAATAATGACATCAAAATTTAATTTTGGTATTTTTTGAATTTTTCTTATAATGATCATTTTTTAATGAGTGGTGAAAAATGCTGCATTTTAAGTCAAAACTGCATGTTGATCTAGTTCTATATATGATTATATTGTCCATTAATTTTTTTTAATGATTAGTTAGATTATAAGTTTGTCATTAAATCTAATTATGGTCATTTCATGTAATTTAACATTAAAATTGGATTCAAACACATGTCAATTGTTTGGTAGTTTTATCTTTTTAAAACACATTTTTTTAGATAGTGGGAATTAATTTTAAATTATTTATTTAAATTATATGTTTCAAATTAGAAAAAATGGATTCCAAATTTTTAATCAAGAGGTAAAGATTGTGTAAATATGTATCATTTATTTTTAAACATGATGAATAGTAACTTTTGTAAATATTTTATTTAGCAAGCTTAGAAGTTAAATATGTAAAATAAGGGTAAAAATAATACTATAAAAATATTAAATTACCCTAACACGTGTCATAATACAATTAGATGAAATATTTCCATCCATGTCCACCATTGGGTAGATTTTGGGACCCCATGGAGCCTCATGGGTGTGAAAATGTCTTTTAATTATTTTTTTATGTTATAGAAAATATATCCTAAACATATATCATTTACTACAAAAAATTATATGGGGTTATATAACTAATATCATTGAATATAAATAGTCATTAGAACGATAAAAAATTTATACATCTTTTTATTTTATTTATAATTTATAGACATGAAATAAATAAATTTATTTATCACACAATGGTGATGTAGTTATTACCTTATTAATTAATGTTTAAAATAAATGACATTAGAAAATTAAATTAAATTTATTGAAACATTTAATGCCATCAACTAATTTTATGGAAAAATATAAATTTTTATATTTTAATTAATGATGTTTACTGGAAAGAATCATGTTGTTATGGATTTTTAAAATGCCATTGTATGAACAGTTTTAAAATTTAAATAAATGAGTTTTTAATGAATTATTATTCTATTAAATGATATAATTGTACTAAAAATATATGATTTTGGAAAATACATATATGATGTTAAAATTTTCATCAATGATTCATTTTGTTTTCTCTAGTCATTTTATTGTTACTATGGTTACCATATATTATGAATATATAGAAAGACATGAATAAAACTAAATAAGATTACAAAGGGTTAAAGCTAAAAGATATGGTTAATTTTGTGAACTAAACATGTCTAAAACACATTTTCTGAGATTATTTATACCCATACTCATTTTAGATTCTATATAAATATAAAAAATTATTATAATTCGAAAATTATTTTATAATACAATAGTACTTTCAATCATTCCGAATGTACCCCCTCCTTCCTCCTATAAATGGACACCACCTCTAAACCTTACTCACACCTCCCAATCCACCTGGGAATTTCCATACTCATCCCAAATAAGATCCAAACATACCTACATTACTCTAAGAAGACTTCGCTTTAGAATAAGGGAATTAAAGAATGCACTTTGGCTCAAATCAAAAGATGTTACCCGGTTTGAGGTAACGTCTTCCCTCAAGATCCTTTCTATTAGTTTTCCTTCTGCGCTCCCTATGAAATTATTATTATTTTACATAAAAACACCAGTATCATCAATATAATAGTTTTTGATGAGACAGATTATAACTATACATACTCACAACTCCATCTAATGGGTATAAGACATATTATTTCTGTGGACGGTGAACTACTGCCTCACAAAATGATGATTGTTCAATCTTATCCTACCACCTCTTTTGGTGGCCACTATTATGAAAAAATAATTATATATGATATTTATATTATCACTATTCTTGATTAATTATCATTTATAATATATCTTTTTTCTTTTATGTTTTTTTAAATATGATAACTTCCTTTGAGGAAGTAAATACTATTGCCCCCTCAAAGTGATATGACCCGTTCATGCTATACATGTAACGTATAAAATATGGAATTAATGAAATAATTTAACATATATAAAAAATTAATATATAATGGGATTATAATATTAAAATGTATCATTATGTTTTAATTCTATTTAATATGAAATATAAATGAAAGTAGCATTCATGGGTACGTACGACTTACCGTCTCTATGAACGGTTCATTTCATTTCGTATCTCCAAATGTTATGGACTATTATAAATACACATATAATAGAAATATATTGTATATATGATAACTAAATAATAAATATATTTATAGCGAATATATACTTTTTACCACAAAGAAAAATTATAATTATAACAAGTTAATTTTTGACACAAGTTTCAAAGATTGATAAAATATCCGATATGAACTTAAATAATTAACTAATTTCTATTTCATGGTAGTAAGTGACTTAAAAGGATTAATAAACATGAAAAATATTATTAATAAAGTATAAATTAACTTATGTTTCATATTTAGTAAATTAATGAATTAACTAGTAATGTGAGACATGAGGTTAGGGACTTTGTCTCAATTTGTTTTCTTTAAAGCATATTTTTATTTATACAGAACATTCTTTTATAAGGTGTATAAACCCCTTTGACTATTAATTTCATTCGAAGGGAATGTATTTCTATGCAGTATTTTACTAAAGGGAAAAGTGAATTTTTCTTTTCAACGTACGTGGGGACAATGTCCTTTCTGCTAACCCAATAATTATTTGATATTGGGCTTCCTTAACAAGACGTGATGTTATAAAATATAAAATAAATAACATATTTTGGTATTAAATTTTTTTTAATGTGGATTTACTATTTTAACATTTGAAATTATTTCTTGTGATTTAAAATGAAATTTTTATGATTGAAATCTTGATATTTTAAATATTTATATTTGATGATTATATAATGGTACTTGGACATTTGATGAGTGGTTATGCGATAAAAAAAGGATTGGTGGTTCCGTGATAAGCCAGAGACAGATGGTTATGTTATAACCTCTAATGAATTGGGTATAGAACTTGGTCGTCTAGCTATTCCATTTGTAAGAACAATTTATGGAAGTCGATCGTAGGGTCATTCCATTTAAGTATGACTATGTATGAAGTTTACCTTTTATAATTTATTAGTGCTTTGTATGGGTATTATGGTAATATTTTTGTTATAATGGTAATAAATGAGCTTTTATTCCAGGAAGGGTATTTACTACTTCATAATGGTTAAAAGTATTAATTATAATAAAGTATTTATGTTTTACATGTTGTTTTGAAAAAGTAACAGTTTCATTCTTTGTGTATCCCTTACTGAGCTTTTAACTCATCCTATGTTTTTGAAATATTTTACATAGGACATAATGTGGAATAGGTTCAATGAAATGTCATGTTGTTTAAAACATGTATTTAACCATGTCTCTTTTTTATAAATTGTTTAGTTTTTATTAAAAAATGTATAGTGAGTAGAAGTGTCTACTAGTAATATTCATGTTTTTATGTATAAGTTGAAAAATAATTCTATAAAGCTCTAAACTTGAAAATATCCTAAATTTTAATTTTTAACATAATTCATGATTAAGAAATTTTTATGTTCGGGTCATTATTCCATTTACCACATGAATAATTATTAAATTACACAATATGCGCCCAATGATAATGAAGACAGTCGTCATTTTTTGGGTAAATTATATGAAAAAAATGAAGGATAAAAATAATTTAATATAGTAGAGATATCAGCATATTAGAGTGAAGTGGTAGAGGGAAACAAACATAGCCTATATTTTTATGATTACATTACAAAAATAACAATTTGATAATTATAAATAAAATTAAAATATCAACTAAAAAACGACATCTGCTTTATCAGATTAAAAATTAGATTTATCTTCATATGATCATGGATATAATGTTTCAAATATCTGTAGGGGATATAGTATCAATATAGAAGGATAATAACAATGAATTAATTAATTTACAAGGTTGAAAATGTAAAAAGTTTAATCCCAATCCGATGACATGATTTAATTAGGTTATTTATCATTCTTCAGTCCCTTTGATCACTTAACATAGACATGAAATTTTCCCATGATTCATCAATGATTAATTAGAAGCATTAGGAATTATTTCCTTTATATATTATTGTATTGGATCCTTTAGTATGGGTTTATTCAATATTAAATTTTCCATATATATTCTTTCTTTCAACCCTAGATGTTATCATTAGATGTTATACATAGAAGTTGTTCTTTATTTTAATTGTTATTCATGTTCTTATATTTTATATTTAATGAATGGAAACATAAATAAGTAACTAGAATTAAAAACAAAATAAATGAAATCAATTTTAAAAGTTACTACGAAAGATAAAGAAATATTAGTTAGACTATAATGGTTCATCATAATATAGATATATATTTTAATCTCATCTTATACATAAATCAACACCAACAATGAAAAACTTTTTTACCTTTGTTATGCGACATAGTAGAGCATAGGGAACTCTATTGAACAAAAATATATATATCTTCCATGGTGAAAATCTGTAATCATACTATGATCATAAGGTCATGGCCACTAAAACCTTCTATTACATAAATTAGGGTTATTCCCCTTAAATGAAAAAATCCTCCATATTAATTAAACGTTTTGTTAAAATGTCATTGTAAAATAAAACACACATATTGGAATGTGTATGAGTAGTTTAAAACATAAAAACTACATCATGTCACCCTCATTATCATCATAAATATTTAGATGACTGGATTAAGACTTTGAATGAATGAATTACTTAACATATATGATATTCCATTGGGAAATACCCTCATGTTACAATAGTATTTAACTAGGATATAAGAAATATAAGTAATGGGGTAAATATAATAATTATTTCTTAATGAAACAATATTGCCAATTTATCTGACTAAAATGATATTATTTTAATATTAAAATTACATCACTAACAATATATTAGGATCTATTCAATAAAGGATTTTTTACCCTTTTCATAGATATGGATGAATGTTTTTGATATATAATTTTATATGACTCTCCATTCAAGGATCACTCAACATGAAAACAAAATTTTTCATTCTTATAAATTATGAATGGGATGTAAATTGTTTTAGTTTTCATGAACTAAATTTTTATTTATATTTTTAAATTTCATAATGGATACTTGTTTTTATTTGTACATGATTTTGTTTTGTACAAAATTCATTAATTTACCACTTTATTAATTCTTTTGGTGAGTACTCCATTAAGATTATGTACAAATATCTATAGAATTTTTGGTTGGTAGAATACTTTTTATCATATAAATTTACATGAAGAAAATATATAAAGGATGGTAAAATTGTTTTAATGGGATTTTAGAATACATTACACAAACATTTCAGAATGTGTATATTTTTACAAATGTTCCACTTGCTCTTACAAAAATGTTTAATAATATAACATATTGATTGGAATTTTTAATTCAATGAGATGAATAATCCCAATGATTAATTTAGCAGTGTATTATAGATATATTTCCCAATAAGTTACACATACATGTTTATAACAAATTATGTGTGAATAATAAATACCAATAATTTATTCACACAGATCAGTTATAATTCCTTATAAATTCTTGAATAACATGAACATGTATTTAATCCCCAATGATAAGTACAAAATATATTACATATCTACACTTTTGGTTGACTTAATTAAACACAACAATGTATGATCTTAATTTATCTTTATCGAGAAAAAATTTATTTTTATATGGATTGGATGAGTCTTTCTTATTTAATATATATCCCTTGGATAGTATTTCCTCCACTAAAACATAAATTTATGAATATAAATTGTAATATCACCTCTAAAATAATCTCAAAATTTTTAAATCATTGAAAAATATTTAATTTTTCATCTATATTTTAAGTCTAATAATTTTGCATAAAATAAAAAATGCGAATAATGATAATATATTATGTTATTTATAGTATTTATATATAAATTATGTCATTAAAACACTTTATGGAAATATAGTTCACATCATTCTCCCATATGTATCATTTTCTCAATTGAGTTAAAATTAATATCTATAACATAATCTTTTTCAATGATTTATAATGATTTCATTTAATACCAATGTGAATAATCGAATAATTTAAGGTAAAATGAATTTTTTTAGTTGAATCATGAATTAAATATGAAACATATTTTATTTAATCCCAATTCCTCAAGTTATTTATTCTCTATTTAGTTTTAAAATATATTGATTTAGATTATTAAGTAATTGGACTAAAAATATTACACATCATAATTTGAGTACAATATTTCCTTCATAAATCATGTCTCATAATATCATTTCATCATAACAATATTTTTTTTGTAAACTGACTCATTTTATTTTCATACATTTAATGAGACTTTAAATTCCATAGACACACTATCCCAAACCATATTAATCACAATAGACATATTATAATAGCTAGGTAATGACTATGATGATGGGTATCTATCTCATAGATGATTTTTTATTTAATTCTATTGATGTGTATTTTCATACACCTAATTTATTCTGAGCTATATATGTATAATAATAATTGGATTTGAGGTGATCATTTTATAATCATTTATAAAAATTATTAAAAATTTGTTTATTTTCATTCGATTAATCTTTATTTCATGAAATTAAATGATTCAACCATGTTAAAAAAAATATTTTTAATAAATTACAAAAATATTATATAAAATAATATTTTAAAATTTATAGAATATTTAAAAATAATTTATTCATATAAATTGTTATTATTTATTCAATGGTGTAAGAAATTATTTAGATAATTATTTGATGTTCAAAAAATACCCCAAAAATGTTAAAAATTAAATATTGAAATCCATAAAGTATATTAGAACCTCCACCCCATGAATAGATATTTTAAAGCTATATGAATTAGTATTATAAAAAATGTAGTGTAATTATCTTTTTTTTTATTGTAACATCCAAGGTAAATAAAGAAATAGGAAATTTTAAGATTTAATTAATATTTTTTGAATTACATATTAATTTTACCTAAAAAGGGTTGTTATGTTTAACGGCGTACCCGATACGCAACAATGGGATTCTTTGAAATCTTATGTTTCACAATAATAATATAATATTATTTTTTTAAATTTTAGTTAAAACCTAGTCATTGTATTGGCTGGAATGAAACAAACTAACTAAAATATGATTATTTGTCTATGATAAAGGTTTTTACATTTATCCAATAAATGTTAGAGGCTTAAAATGTGAAATAATCTAATTTTATGCATAAATACTCTTATATTCATTTAATGGGCGATTTAACACCTTTTAATGGTGATACCTCTTTAAAAATAGTTTTTTTCACATATATATGTTTTATTTGACAAAATAAAATACTTCTTTAGAATCGGGACATCAAAATTCACTTTGGGTAAAATTTTTGTATTTTTTTGATAAAATTCAATTTTTGAGGAATAACGAAAAATACTATATTTTAATTCTAAACTACATTTTAATCTAATTTATTTATATGGTTAGATTATATTTTTTACTTTGTTTTAATGTTTATTTAGATTAGGGTTTTACCATTTAATCTATTTTTTTGTTATTGGAATTAATTTCAGTTAGAAATTCGATATAAACAAATGTCAATCTTTTGATAGTTATTATTTTTTAAAAACACACCTATTGTTTTGACAATGGGAAATAATTTAAAATTAATTTCATCCAATTGTGTGTTTTGAATTTGTAAAAATGTATTCCATATTTGGAATTAGGAGGTCCAAATTGTTTAAATAGAAAACATTTATGTTTAGACATAATGAATATTTACTTTAGTAAATATTTTATTTACCATGGTTAAAGGGTAAATCTGGTAAATAAGGGTAAAGAAATATTACTATAATAATATAACATTTCTATAAAATGTGTCCTAATCCTATTGGTTGATACACTTCTTACCATGAGCAGCTTTGGGTTTATTTTGGGACCCCATGGGGCCACTGGGGAGTGATAATGACACTTTATTTTAATTAACATAAAGTAAAGTCCTAAATGATATAAAAAAATATTTTTTGTAAATTAATTTTGTAAATAGTGTTATATAAGTTATCATTTCAACTATGAGTATTATTTGAAAAGCTACACAGATTTCCTACATCTTGGTAATTGTTTTATAATTTTTAGACATCAAATAAATAATATTATTTATAACAAAATAATGATGTTCTGTTTACCTCATTAATAAATGATTTAAATAAATAATATTATAAGTATTAAAATAAAATCCAAGGCATGTGAAATTATTATTGTATTTTTTATTTGTACCATGAGTCCTCTAAACTTTTACTTTAATAATTTTTGGACATTTGGAAACTGAAAATCATTATGTAATAAAATAATACTTTTACACTTTCTTAAAGAGCCCCTCCTCACCCTTATTAAAAACCCCCATCACTACCCCATTCCTCACACCACTCAAGCCCCTCATATCATCCATCCTTTTCCCCATTAATCTTCTTACATCCCTTACCTCCTTCGATAATAATTTATATAGGCTTAAGGCACTTCAACAAACCCTTTTGGTCCAAACCAAAGGGAGTTACCCGATTTAACGGTAACGTCTTCTCTTAAGTTCTTTTGTTTTATTTTACTTCTCTAATGCACTAAACTTTTTTTATTACTTTCTTTTATAAAAACACCAGTATCCTTAATATACGAGGATTTTTTAGCAGAATTATTCTAACTACACTTACACACACCTCCATCTAATCGGTAAATAATATATTGTTTTTGTGGATCGAAAACTAATGACACATGAAAAGATGATTGTTCAATTATCTCCTACCGGCACTCATGGTGGACATTATGATGGGACTCTATTTATATATGATATATATTATGTTTATGTTTTTATTCTTCTTTATTTTCTATTTATAGCATACCTTTATGGTTTCCATTAGGGGTAAACACGTTAATTTCATTTGAGGAAGTGGGGAATACCGCCCCTCAAAGTGATATGACTCGTTATTTCCAAATGTGGGATGTATAAAAGATGTATTTAATGAAATTATATATTATATTGTACTGTAAATATAATATACCTATGAATAATTTTGTTTTAATTCCCTTAAAATAGGAAAAATTAATGAAAGTAGCCTTCATATGAATGTACGACTTACCGTCGCCATAAATGGTGCATTTAATTTATTATATCCAAATGTTATTTACTACTTTAAATACAAACATATACTAGTTATTTAAATGATAAATATGATATCTACATCATGAATTTCATTCTGGAGATAATTTATATTTAACCACAAGAACAACTTGTAATTAGAAGAAGTTCATTTGGAATCAAGTACCAAATATCGACAAAATGACAATTATTAACTTAAATTATTACATAATGTTTATATCATGGTAATAAGTAAAATAAAATATATAATAAACATGAAAAGGGATCTTAAGAAATTAGAAATTAAATTTTTTTATTTAGGAGATTAAAGAATGAATGGGTCAAATCAGCAATGAGGTAAGGGACATCGTCTCAATTTCCATTCAATGATGCAGATTTCTTTTAATACATGAAATTATTGTATACACTGTATAAACATATTTTACATTTTATTTCATTCAAAGAAAATCTTTTTCTACTATGCATTTTACTAAACAACAAAAAAAATAATTTTTCTTTTTAATGTAAGCAATGTAAACGACCATTTCTACCGCCATGAGTATTATTTGATCTATGGATTTCTTAACAAGATATAATGTTTTAAAAAGGAAAATATATACCACAAATATTTTACATATTTTATTATTGAAAATGGTTTTGATAATGGTTTTTATTTTTCAATATATGTAGATGATATATTGTGATCTCAATGTTGAAATATTATCTTTCCTTTATGATTGTTTTATGTGATATGAATATGTTATTGTTCATGGGCATTGTTTACATATACGAGTGGTTCCATGATAAACCATGGGCGAGTGAGGCTGAGATAGCTCTACAATGTATTGGGTAACGTGACAGAGGTAAATGTGAATGTTTCTCCTAAGAGATTTAAGGAATATATTATTATGGGTATTCCAAATGTAACTTCTTACGTAGCTGTGATAGCTACAATGTAAGTATGATATGGATGCCACAAGTTACCATTATGATTTATGATTTCTATTTGTATTTTATAAATCTTATGATTTCGTGGGGTATGTTAAAGAGATTATGTTATGTATGTATTGATGAACTAATGTTTTCATTCTTCGTTTTATAACCCTTACAGATTTGTTTATGCTCATCACATGTTTTTAATTGTTTTTCACATGACATAAAGATGAATAGGGTCAAGGATGACATCAATTAAAATTCATTATCCATAATACATGGAACTAGACAAGACTCATTTTTTCAAGAGTTTTTATTTTATGAAAACTTAAAAACTGAGTAGAAGTGCCTACCTTGTAATGTTTGATATGTAATGTAATAGTTATAGCCTAATTTTCTAAAACTCTATGGCGGAAAAGATCCTCAATGTGAATTATTCATTTAATTCAATATTATGTAATGTTTTAAGGTCGGGTCATTATAGTTGGTATCAGAGGGAGGATTAAATAACTTTATAAGTTTTTATATTGTTAAATTAATCTGCATAAATTAATTTATGGTATTATTGAAGTAATATAGAATGTTCAAATTACCATGTTACTTCGCCTATGATATTTCTGTGTATAGAATGTTTTTCAGTAGGGGAACCAGGGAAGCTATGTTTGGACGATATCATGAGGAAGAAAACCTTTCATGCTAGAAAACTGAGATGGTCAGAATCAGAAATGAATATTTTGTTTTAGTGATAACACAGTTGAATCAGGCTATAAATGGTGGCGGTGTCAAAAACAAAAGACTATCCATATCAATTATAGAGAAACATGTCAATAGTGGAGCATTTCATGAGGCAATACACCCCATCATTCAGAGAAGCATCAGACCTTGTGCTAGCAGAAGGGTGTATTAAAGCACTACAGAAGATTTTTGATGTTATGGTGTGTTCTGAACATCAAAATGTTAGCATTGATGTTTACTGTTTTGAAGGTCAAGTGTATTAGTGGTGATCGATGGTGAAAAATATCAGTGATAGGGAAGAGATTAATGGTCTTGATTGGGATGAATTCAAAGGTATGTTTCATGAGAAATATTTTCCAAATTTGGTTTATCATAGCATGGAAATACAATTCCTAGAATTGGGGCATAAGGATGACATAAGGGCTGCTTATGAAGAAAAATTCACTCGATTGGATAGGTATGCTCTAAATTTAATATGAGATCTTGATTGTAAAATTAACCAGTTTAATCGTGATTAAATCCAATGTATCGAATGGATTTAGCATATGGTTAGTTCAAATGTTATGAAAAACTACTTCGATGTGCAAAGAAGGTGGAAATGGAGTTTGTGGTGGATCATTTTTTCTCTGAAAAACAACAGAATAAGAGTTCGAGGTGGCAGATGAAAGGGATGAACTCGTTAAAATAGTTTGATGGTAAGAAACATAAGTTTTTAGTTCATAAAAATTGTTGTAAAAATCATGCTGGGGAATAACTTTTGAATTCTAGTATGTGCAACTGATGTGGTAAAATGAGACATTAGGATTATAATTTAATTGAAAAGATCAAAGTAATGGTAAGAAAAAATATTTTTTACAATCAGTAAAATGATTTAAGTGCAATAAAATGGACACTTATGAAAATGAGTGTCCAATGATGAACTCAGCTGAGGGAAAGAAACCATAGTACAATAAGAATGCAGTGGTGAAGTCCTTTTCAACTACTTCAGCAAATGTTGGGCCATTAAATGAAGTAGTATCTGGTACACTATTTGTTTGTTCCGATTATGCCAATGTGTAGATTGATTCAGGGTCTACACTTTCATTCATTTCTAATAATTTTTCTAGTATATTAGGAATTCCATCTGAAGATATGAATCATGAACATATGGTAAAAACACTTAAAAGAAATGTTGATACAAAAATAAATTATAAGAACCTTCCTGACCTTGTGTGCGGAAAGAATCTACCTACAAACCTTATTGTTTTTCCTCTAGTAGAGGTTTATTTTATTTTGTGTAAGAAATTTCTTTCAGTTTATCATGCTAATATTGACTTCAGAGCTAATGATGTTTCTTTTCAGAATGATTTTCAGTTTGTGTAAAATAATGAACCCTTACTTTTTATAACATATTAGAAATTTGAGAAAATAGTAAAATATGGAAATGAATGTTACCATTCACATATTGTTGAAAACAAATGAAGTATATAGATTAATGATGTTCCAGTGGTAAATGAGTACCTCGATGTTTTTCGGGATGAGTTGCCTGGTATTATACCTTATAGGGATGTTGAATATATAGTTGACGTAGTTCTTGATGCTAATCCAATGTCAAAAACACCTTATCAAATGACACAAATTGAACTTTTAAACATAAAGAAACAATTGCATGATTTATTAGATAAAGTCTTCATTCTACGTAGAACATCACCATGTGGTTCCCCTATATTGTTTAAAAAAAGGTTGTTCAATGACACTTAGCATTGATTATAGATAATTGTATAACATCACTATTAAGAACATGAATCCTTTTCCTCATATAGATGATTTGTTGGATAAGCTCCAGAGAGCCTAGTATATTTCGATGATTGACATGAGGTTGGGGGACCATCGGTTAAATTTAAAGTAAGCATACATTCAAAAAACCATGTTTCGTACTAGATATGGCCATTATGAATTTGATGTTATGCCTTTTGGTTTTACCAATTCACCTGCTATATTCATTGATCTTATGTAACACCCCAGGTAAATAAAGAATATTACATCTTTATATTTATCCATATTTGTGAATAAAATATTAATATTACTTTAAAGGGGATGCTATGCTCGATGGCGTACCCAATACGCAACAACGAGTTTTTTTGGAAATCTTACGTTGCACTCTAATAATAAAATATTATTATTTTAAATAGTAGTTAATGCCTAGCAGTTGAAATGGCGGGAATGAACAGAACTAACTACAAAAACATTATATATGTTTGTCAAATATTTTTACTTTTTACAATAAATGTTAGAGGATTAAAAATGCGAATGAATCCAATTTTAAGCGTAAACATTCTAATATTCTTTAAAAGGTCGATTAACCACCATTAGATGGAAAACCTCTTTTAAATCCACTTTTTGACAATTTCATGTGTTATATTTGACAAAATAAAATTCTTCTTTAGAATTGGGGCATCAAAATTTACTTTGTGTAATTGTTTGGCATTTTTCTGAAAAAGTTCAATTTTTAATGAATAGTGAAAAATGTTGTATTATAATTCAAAACCTCTTTTTAATCTAATTTATTTATATGATTAGATTATCTTTTGAATTGGTTTTAAAGAGAAATTAGAATATATTTTTACCATTTAATCTAATTTTGGTCATTGGAATTAATTTCACTTTGAAATCGGACTGAAACTAGTGTCAATCTTTTGATACTTATAGTTCCATAAAAACACACTATTTGTTTTGACATTGGGAATTAATTATTATATTAATTAATGAAAGTTATATGTTTTGAATTTTGTAAAATAGACATCATTTTTTGAATTCAGAATATCAAATATAGCTTAGGGTGAATTTTTGGTAATTTTCCGAAAAACTTCAATTTTTGATGAATAGTGAAACCACTAAGTGGTACTTATAAAAGCTGATTTTCCATTTAAAAGAAATTTTTCCACCTTTGAGTTTTGAATTTCAAAAATCCAACATACATGGTTGTCATTAATAATTAAAATGTGGCTCAATGGGTTTAAAATAATTTTTTGGTGAATAGTAACTTATTGAGTTTTTAACCGCGATTAGAGGTAATTAGTGTAGTTTAAAGTAAAAATAATGTTTTAATAAAATGAAATGACCTAGAAACATGTCCTAACCTCATTGGATGTGTCATGGCCGACCAAGAAAATCCATGGGTCAACTTGGGGACCCCATGAAGCCACTTTGGTTGGAAAATGACATAAATGCCTTTTTATATAATGTTAATGTAAAAATGACACAAACATGAGTTGTTTAACTAAAACAATTTTTACATGGTGTTATACATGTCATATATTTGACTATAAATAGTAATTGGAAATCTAAAAAGATTTCCTACATCATAGTATTTTTTTATAATAGTTAGACATTAAATAAATTATATTATTTACGACATCATGAGAGACGCAACGATGACCACATTATTTGACGATTAAATAAAATGGAAAGATAATGTAAGATATAAGACCTACACATGTCCAAAACATATTGTATGGGTGGATTTCGAACCCTAATCACTTTATCCTCGAAAAGAATCAATGTGGGACCATTAAAATCTGAAACTGATTCTAAAATAATGTAACATTTCCTTACTTTCCAAGGGTGCCCCTCCTATCCTCTTATAAAAGGCCCCCACCTCTATCTCCTTAGCCACAATTACAAAGCCTTTAGCTCGGCCAGGACCTGCCCAATTTGTCTCTCCAAATCCCTCTATAACTCTTAGAAGCCTCACTTTGGGCAGAAGTCTTCCCAAGGAAGCCTTTGAGCTCAAATCAAAAAGCGTTACCCGATCTTAAGGTAATGTCTTCACTTATGTTCTTTTGTTTCATTTTGCTTCTCCAACCCCCTAAACTATTTTTATTTATTTCTTTTGTAATAACTCCAGTATCTTCAATATACTAGGATGTTGTTATAAGAAGAATTCAAGCTACCCTTACAGACACCTTCATCAAATTGTTGAAGAACATACTTGTTCTGGGGATGGCGAATTTATGCCTCACGAAACGATGATTGTGAAACACTCATATAACAGCTTAAAATGTTGCCATTAAGATGTCACTATATTTATATATGATATATAATATTTTTATGTTTTACTTAATCTTCTATATTTATCTTTTATGGAATACCTTTATGGTTTCCATTATGGGTAAACGTGATATCGTCATTTATGGAAGTGCGGACTACCGCCCCCTCAAAGTGATTTGATTCATTAATACCATATGTGGTATGTATAAAGGATATATTTAATGATATTATATATGATACCATAATGTAATTAAAATACTATTATGTATCATTATGTTTTAATTCCAATAAATATGAAATAGAAATGGAAGTAGCGTTAATGCGTACGTATGGCTTACCATCTTTATGAATGGTACATTTCATTTCTTGTCTCAAAATGTTATGTACTATTATAGGTACATATATATAATGTATATATATGTAATATATTATATATAAATTATGGATATCATTCTGGAATTATAACATATATATATATATATATATCTCATTTTGTTTTAATTCCATTAATATGACATAAAATTAAAGTAGCGTTCATGCATACGTACGGCCTACAGTCTCCATGAACGTTGCTTTTAATTTTTATCTCCAACTGCTATGGAATAGTATAAAATGAATATATACTGGATATATATGATATTTAAAACAACAATACTATTCTAGATATGATGTACCTATAACTACATGGAGAATTATTTTCCAACAAGTTCAATTTTTGACTCATGTAACAAACATCGACAAAAACATCTGATATGAACTCATATTTTTAACCAATTATTATAACATTAAAATATGTGATATGAACTAAATAATAATCTTTATAGGAGTTCCTTAAGAAATTATATTTTGACCAAAGTTTATTATTCAGGAATATAAAAAAACTAACAAGACAAGTTGGACTTGAGTTAAAGGATCCTACTCCTCTCTTTCTTTTTAAGTACACTCTTTTATGCCATTCCTTTTAAATCTCATCTTCATTGTTATTGTGATGTTCTTTTATATTAATCTTACTGTAATTTTTTTTAATATTATGAGAGACCATATTCTCTCTCATCAATCCATTTTGGATGTTTTGAGTGGCACCGTTAGGCTGCCAAATTTTCGTAAGAGATCTAACCTCTCTCTTTCTTTTTAAATACTCTCCTTTATGTCACTTATTTTAAGCTCCTCTTTGTCATGTTGGGGTATGTTATTTTATATTCCTCTTTCTGTAAACTTTGTGTTAATATGATGAGAGACCCTATTTTTTCTCATCAATCCATTTTGGAAGATTTAACTGGCGCCGTTATGCTGCCGAGTTTTCATAAGGGATTTTTCATATCACCTTTCTTCCCATGAGATTTATGATACATTTTCCACAATTTCCTTTGAGTGGTGTATGTACTACCCATTATTTTACTCATTTTGTAATATACATTAATTTATGAGTATTTACATCAATGTTGTATTGTCCTTCTTTCACGAGGTTCATGTTTCGAAAGATACCCATGTCGGTATGGGAACCTTTCACCCTCTGCTTTTTAATAGACTTATTTTGTAATGTCTTTTAATTCACATACTATTATTTTGGGATATGTTTTTATATATCCTTATTGATTTATATTTTAGGTCCATGTGATGAGATACCCTTTTTATCTCTCATCAACTCATTTTTTGGTATTTTGTAGTGATGCCGTTAGGCTGTCGAATTTTTGCAAGGAAACATATCAACCCAAATTTGATTCTTTGGGATAAACTTTCACTCCTTGAATATGTATTTCTATGAATATGTGTGAATAACCTCTGATTGTTTTACACTTAATATCTACTTATATTTGGTGTATTTTTTTGTCACACATAATTATGTAATTGATTTATCATGAAACCAAGGATACCGTCTTTGTATGGGACTTCGTCTCAATCTCCATTCATTGAGGCATATTTTGTTTTATACACAAATTTCTTTTATACATTTTATAAACCCCTTTTACTTTTATGTTTATCCAAAAAGGAATCTATTTTATATGAAGCGTTTTACTAAACGAAAAAAGGGAATGTTTTTGTCATACGTATGTGCCGACAACGACTTCACCGCTGCCATGACCATTATTTGAGTTTCGGATTCTTCTACAAGCCATACATACTTTTTAAAAGAAAAAAAATACAATGTTTTACTTTTATTTTATTTTGGTATTGAAAATGGTTATCATAATGGTTTTTTATATCAATGTGTTTTATTGATATCTTATGATTGAAATGTGGAAATGATATGTTTCCTTTATGCATTTATTATGTGGTACGATTATGTTATGGTTTATGGGAATTGTTATGAAGATGGGTGGTTCCGTGATAAACTAAGGGTGGGTGAGCCCGATGTAGCTCTCCAATGCATTGGGTAATGCGAAGGGGATAAACATTAAGGTTTCTTCGAAGAGATTTTGGGAATATACTGTGATGGGTATTCCAAACATAACATAGAGGGTTACTCCCTACGTAAGAATGCTATGAATGCCTCGAGTTACCTTTATGTCTTATCATTTCTATGATTTATTCATGATTTTATGTGTTATGTTAAAGTGATTATGTTTTATGGGTAAAGTATGATTTCATTCTTATGTATACATGTACTCATGTTTCCTTTCCATATTTTTATATCTCTTACTGAGCTTTTTATGCTCATCTCATGTTTTTGAAATGTTTTTCACAGGTTAAGGGAAGGGTACATGATATGATGATAGTGTCAAGGAAGTGTCAAGAACGAATCCATGTTTTATTTTAAATTTGTTTTCGTTGATGGGAAAAACGAATACTATCTTTTTTGTAACCACTTTGTTTAAATGTGGAATGTAATGCATGTTTTATGACTTAATTCTCTAAAACTCAAAACCTGAAAAGATCCTCAATGTGTAATCTTGTAATAACTCAAGATTAAGTAAGGTTTATGGCTGGGCCTTATAGTTGGTATCAGAGTCGGTTTAGATAACTTTAGAGGTTAGGGTATTCTACAAGCACAAGTGACATTACCATAATGGTTAGGATTTCAGAAAGAGTAATAGTTTTAGATAAAGTGAATGAGTAAATATATCTTAGTGTTTACCTTCCTCAATAGTACATGATGGTTTTGTTGATATACTCACACTGACATTTCTATTTTTAGTGAATGGATGGATCTAGCAGGCACCAAAGAGACAACAGTTTTGAAGGAAACTGTGGTGGTTCTCTGATTATCATTTTAGATAAAATGGGGGATTCAATGAGGAAACTTATGGTTGTTCTAAACCAACTATCAAAGAGTCATGATTATCCACTTGAACCTTGGTATGCTCTGTAATGCATCATGTACGAGATGACCAATCGATGTGGAAGTTCAAGTAATAATTATAAAGGTAACCATTAGGGTTTATATGATCTTTACTTGTGAGGTAATTATGGGTTATTATATGTTATGATGGAAGTGAAAGGCATGAGATAAAATTGAGGTTAAATTATGTTATGGTTTTTTTGATGATTTTATCTCTTTTTGGGGAATGATTTGAGAATTGTATAGTTTGGAAAAAGGAAAACATGCAGACCATGTGACAACCCGTCGTGTCGTACAAAGCTGCGGGAATCGAACCCACAACCAAAGTGCGACTGGAATTTATCGCCTACCACTGGACTATGTGAAGTCCCTGGTTATTTTGACTAATTCTTTTTAGTTGGATGATTTTATTAATTAAGAGTAAGCTGATTTTGAGTTATCTATGGAAATGATTAACCTATCATCGAGGATATGTGATTAGGTTATTTACTTTTCAATAGGAGAATTTAAGAGCAACTGATGTTATTTGGAGATAAAAGTTAATTTGTACCTTGGAAGACTATGTGACTAAATCCTTATAATATTTGGGATTCAATCTTAGTTTGTTTTAGTTTGAATAATTTTATGGAAAATTGTTTATCAAATGGTCCTCGTTGAACTTTGGGATTTGTTGGACAAATTTTGGAGATTAAGAACAGATTTTCTTTTTATAAAGGGTTATCCTTTTCTGGATAATATGATCTTGTAAAATCCATTTTGGTTTTGGTTTTGGTTAAAGTCTAAAGACATGGGATGTATATAGTTTTCTTTTATGGATTAGGTGATTCTCGAGAAGTTGATTATAGTACTCTTAATGTGAACAAGTCTTCCTAAATACTCGTCTTTTAGAGAAAATATGAGTTTGATTAAGGAATCTAGTAAAAGTTGAAAGTCTACGTGACAATTAAGTATGTTTCATTATGATTTAGTTAAGATCAAAAATAAATTCCTCAATGAAGAGTAATATTAAACAAAAATGTTGTCTATTATATTTTCCTATTGGGGAATCAGATACCGTTTAACCCATCACAAGTTTGTGATTTTCTTATGGTTAACTTTCTCCTCGACAGGTGTACTATCACTCTCCATCAGAACATGAATCTTTTGTTTTTACCTTCATTTCCATGTTTTCCTACATGTTATCCCAGTATGGGTTAACTCGGGTGACCTCTGTACTTATCATTCTTTATTTTAAAGAGATTGTTTTACCGACTCTTGTTCTGATGTGGGACTTTCAAGGATGTTTCCAAGCTCAATTTTAAAATTGCGAGGATGCAATTCCCAAAAGGGGGGAATGATGTAACACCCCGGGTACATAAAGAATATGACATCTTTATATTTATCCATATTTTTGAAAAAAATATTAATATAACTTTAAATGGTTTGCTATGCTCAATGGCGTACCCAATACGCAACAACGAGTTTCATGGGAATCTTACGATGCACTCTAATAATAAAATATTATTATTTTAAATAGTAGTTAATGCCTAGCCGTTGTAATGGCGGGAATGAACAGATCTAACTAAAAAATTATTATATATGTTTTTCGAATATTTTTACTTTTTATAATAAATGATAGAGGATTAAAAACGAGAATGAATCCAATTTTAAGCGTAAACATTCTAATATTCATTTGAAGGTCGATTAACCACCTTTTGATGGCGAACCTCTTTTAAATCCACTTTTTGACAATTTTATGTGTTATTTTTGACAAAATATTATTCTTCTTTAGAATTGGGACATCAAAATTTACTTTGTGTAAATTTTTGGTATTTTTCTGAGAAAGTTCAATTTTTTATGAATAGTAAAAAATGTTGTATTTTAATTCAAAACCACTTTTTAATATAATTTATTTATATGATTAGATTATCTTTTGAATTGGTTTTAAAGTGAAATTAGAATACATTTTTACCATTTAATAAAATTGTGGTCATCGGAATTAATTTCACTTTGTAATCGGACTTAAACTAGTGTTAATCTTTTGATACTTATTTTATTATAAAAACACGCTATTTGTTTTGACAGTGGGAATTAATTATTAAATTAATTAATGAAAATTATATGTTTTGAATTTTTTAAAATAGACATGATTTTTTGAATTCGGAATATCAAATATAGCTTAGGGTGAATTTTTGGTAATTTTCTGAAAAACATCAATTTTTGATGAATAGTGAAACCACTAAGTGGTACTTATAAAAACTGATTTTCCATTTAAATGAAATTTTGACACCTTTGTGTTTTGAATTTCAAAAATCCGACATAAATGGTTGTCATTAAGAAGTAAAATGTGGTTCAATGGGATTAAAATATTTTTTTGGTGAATAGTAACTTATTAAGTTTTTAATCGCGATTTGATGTAATGAGTGTAGTTTAAGGGAAGAATAATGTTTCAATAAAATAAAATGACCTTAACACATGTTCTACCCTCATTGGATGTGTCATGGCCGACCAAGAAAATCCATGGGTCAACTTGAGGACCCCATGGAGCCACTTTGGTTAGAAAATGACATAAATACCTTTTTATTTAATGTTAAAGTAAAAATGTCACAAACATGAGTTGTTTAACTAAAAGAATTTTGACATGGGGATATGAAAGTCATATTTTTACTATAAATAGTCATTGGAAAGATAAAAATATTTCCTAAATCATAGTATTTTTTTTAATAATTTTTAGACATTAAATAAATTAAATTATTTATGACATCATGGTGATGTCGCGATGACCTCATTATTTAACGATTTAAATAAAATGGAATGATAATGTAACATCTAAGAACTAAACATGTAAAAAACCTATTGTATGGGTGGATTTAGAACCCTTATCACCTTATCCTCGAAACACATAAATGTGGGACCATTAAAATCTGAAACTCATTATAAAATAAAGTATCATTTCCTTACTTTCCAAGGGTGCCCCTCCTCTCCTCTTATAAAAGGCCCCCACCTCTACCTCCTTACCCACACTTCCAAAGCCTTTGGCTCGGCCACCCCTCGCCCATTTTTTCTATCCACATCCCTATATAACTCATAGAAGCCTCAATTTGGGTAGAATTTTTCCCAATGAAGACTTTGAGCTCAAATCAAAAAGATTTACCCGATTTTAAGGTAAGGTCTTCACTTATGTTCTTTTGTTTCATTTTGCTTCTCCAACCCCCTAAACTCTTATTATTCATTTAATTTGTAACAACTCAAGTGTATTCAATTTACTAGGATGTTTTTATAAGAATAATTCGAGCTACACTTACACACACCCTCATCAAATGGTTAAATAACATACTATTTCTGTTGATGGCGAATTTCTGGCTCACAAAACGATGATTGTTCAACACTCATATAACATCTTAAAAGGTGTCCATTAAGATGTCACTATATTTATATATGATATATAAAATGTTTATGTTTTACTTGAGCTTATTTATTTATCTTTTATGGAATATCATTATGGTTTCCATTATGGGTAAACGCGATATCTTCATTTAAGGAAGTGCAGACTACCACCCCCTCAAAGTGATTTGATTCGTTAATACCATATGTGGTACGTATAAAGGATATATTTAATCATATTATATATGATACCATACTGGAATTAAAATACTATTATTTATCATTATGTTTTAATTCCATTAAATATGAAATATAAATGGAAGTAGCGTTCATGCGTACGTACGGCTTACCGTCTCCATGAAAGGTACATTTTATTTCTTATCTCAAAATGTTATGTACTATTATAAGTACATATATTTAATGGATATATATGCAATATATTAAATCTAAATTATGGATATCATTCTGGAATTATAATATATATATATATATATATCTCTCTCATTTTATTTAATTCCATTAAAATGACAAAATATTAAAGTAGCGTTACTGCGTACGTACGACCTACCATCTCCATGAACGGTGCTTTTAATTTTTACCTCCATATGCTATGGAATAGTATAAAATGAATATATACTAGATATATATGATATTTAAAACATAAATACTATTCTGGATATGATGTACCTATAACTACATGGAAAATTCTTTTCCTACAAGTTCAATTTTTGACTCATGTACCAAACATCGACAAAAACGTCTGATATGAACTCATATTATTAACAAATTATTATAACATTAAAATATGTGATATGAACTGAATAATAATCTTTATAGGAGTTCCTTAAGAAATTATAAATTGACCAATGTTTATTATTCAGGAATATAATGAAACGAACAAGGCAAGTTGGACTTGAGGTAAGGGATCCTACTCTCTTTCTTTTTAAGTACACTCTTTTATATCATTTCTTTTAATGCTCTTCTTTCTTATTATTGGGATGTTATTTTATATTACTCTTATTGTAATTTTTTTTAATATGATGAGAGACCTTATTCTCTCTCATCAATCCATTTTGGAAGTTTTGAGTGGCGCCGTTAGGCTGTCGAATTTTCGCAAGAGATCTAACCTATCTCTTTCTTTTTAAGTACTCTCCATTATGTAACTTCTTTTAAGATCCTATTTGTTATGTTGGGGATGTTCCTTTATATTCCTATTTCTGTAAACTTTGTGTAAATATTTTGAGAGACCCTATTTTCTCTCATCAATCCATTTTGAATGTTTTAAGTGGCGCTGTTAGGCTGCCGAGTTTTCGTAAAAGATTTTTCATATCACTTTTATTCCCGTGAGATTTATGCTACATTTCCCACAATTTCCTTTGATTGGTGTATGTACTGCCCATTATTTTACTAATTGTGTAAATAATTTCATTTATGAGTATTTATATCAATTTTGTATTGTCCGTCATTCACGAGGATCATGTTTCGAAAGATACCCATGTTGGTAAGGGAACCTTTCACCCTCCTCTTTTAAAAGAATTATTTTTCTTATATCTTTTAATTCACATACTATTATGTTGGGATATGTTCTTCTACATCATTATTGATTTAAATTTTATTTCCATGTGATGAGATACCCATTTTATCTTTCATCACCTCATTTTCTATATTTTTTCATGACACCGTTAGGCTGTCGAATTTTTGCAAGGAAACTTCTTAACCCAAATTTGATTTTTTGGGATAAACTTGTACTACATTAATATGTCATTCTATGAATATGTGTGAATAACCTCTGATTGTTTTACACTTAATATCCACTTATATTTGGTTTATTCATTTGTAACACATAATTATGTAATTGATTTATCCTTAAAACAAGGATACTGTCTTTGTATGGGAATTTGTCTCAATCTCCATTCATTGAGGCATATTTTCTTGTATACAAAACATTCTTTTATACGGTGTATAAACCCCTTTTACTTTTATGTTTATCCAAAAAGGAATCTATTTTATATGAAGCGTTTTACTAAATGACAAAATGGAATTTTTTTGTCAAACTTATGCGGTGACAACGACTTCTCCACCGCGGCGACGATTATTTGAGTTTCGGCTTCCTCTACAAGCCATACCTTCTTTTTAAAAGAAAAATAAATACCATATGTTACTTTTCATTTATTTTGGTATTGAAAATGGTTTTCATAATGTTTTTTTATATCAATGTGTTTTATTGATATTTTGTGATTGAACTGTGGAAATGTTATGTTTCCTTTATGGATGTATTATGTGGTATGATTATGTTATGGTTCTTGGGCATTGTTATGAAGACGGGTGGTTCCGTGATAAACTAAGGGCGGCTGAGACCGATATAGCTGTCCAATGTATTGGGTAACACAAAGGGGTTAAACGTTAAGGTTTCTCCGAAGAGATTTAGGGAATATACTGTGATGGGTATTCCCAACATAACCATGAGGGTTACTCTCTACGTAAGAATGTTATGAATGCCTCAAGTTACCTTTATGTCTTATGATTTCTATGATTTCTTCATGATTTAATGATGTATGTTAAAGTTCTTATGTTTTATGGGTAAAGTATGATTTCATTCTTATGTATACATGTACTCATGTTTCCTTTCTATATTTTTATATCCATTACTGAGCTTTTTATGCTCATCCCATGTTTTCGAAATGTTTTTCACAGGTCAAAGGAAGGGTACATGATATGATGATAGTGTCAAGGAAGTGTCAAGAAAGAATCCATGTTTTATTTTAAATATGTTTCCGTTGATGGGAAAAATTAATACTATCTTTTATATAACCACTTTGTTTAAATGTGGAATGTAATGCATGTTTTATGATCTAATTCTCTAAAACTATAAACCTGAAAATATTCTCAATGTGTAATCTTGTAATAACTCATGATTAAGTAAGTTTTAAGGTTGGGGCCTTATATCTTATGAATATAATTTTCTGTGAGTTCATAGATAAGATTGTGGTTATTTCCATTGATGCTATTTTGGTTTATTCTAAAAGTAAATAAGGGCATGAAAGTCATTTAAGATATGTCTTGCAAACCATTAAAGGGAAGAAACTATTTGGGAAATTCAGTAAGAGTGAGTATTGGTTACAATAAGTTTTTTTGGTGATATTGTTTAAAAAAATGGCATAATTGTTGATCCTACTGAAACAAATGTTGTTGACAATTGGCCAAGAACCACAAATATAATAATGACCCATACTTATCTTATTTTGGCAGGTTATTATTGGTGGTTTGTAGAAAATTTTTCACGGTTATCTAGTCCAATGGCCACATTAACTCAAAAAGGTGTTAAGATCATTTGAAAAACAGAATGTGATGATTGTTTTCATGAATTGAAAAAAATATTGGTGAATGATCTAGTCTTGCCATTACCTTCACGAAATGGTGAGTTTTTTATTTAAAGTGATGCTTCGTTGAAAGGACATGGATGCGTCCTTATGTAGAATGATCAGCTAATTGCTTATGCTTCACGTCAGTTGAAACCACATTAGTTAAATTACCCTACATATGATTTGAAATTAGATTTTATTGTTTTGGATTTATAATTTTGTAGGTTTAATTTTTATGGAGTTAAATTTGAAATATATTCTCACCACAAATTTTTTAAGTATAAATTCACTCAGAAAGAATTTAACATGAGAAAAAGCAGATGGTTGGAAATAATCAATAATTATGATCGCACGATCCTTTACCATCTGGGAAATGAAAATAAAATGTCTGATGTTTTGAGTTAAAAAATTAATTATTCAGTAACCATGCTATGTTTAGAACTAGATCCTTTGGTTTTTGATTTTATGAACTTTGGAATAGATGTTTTTGGTGAAGGAAATTATTTTTTTTGATTCAGGTATCTGTGAAATCATCTCTATCAGACTGAATAATGCAAGCACAGAAGGAAGACCATGAGTTTAAAAAAAGGTAGAATAGGCTAATACAAGTATGTTTATAGAATTTAATGATGATAATGATTATGTTTTTTGAATTGGGAAAAGATTATGTTCAACTTGTGATTCACAGTTAAATAATGATTTGTTATGTAAATCTCATAGTTCCTCATTCTTAGTTCATCCTACATATACTATGTTGTATAGTGATCTTCGAGAGTATTATAGGTGGGATGGAATAAAAATACATATTTCTGATTTTACAGTGAAGTGTTAGGATTGTCATTAAGTTAAAGCAGAGCAGAAGATACCGAAAGGGATGCTTTAGTCTTAACCAGTGCCAGAGTGGAAATGGGAAAATATATCCATGGACTTCGTTGTGGGATTACCAAAGACATCTCGAGGTAATAATGCAATGTAACAACCTGAAATTTTATGATAATTATTCTTTTTAATTTCATTGATGCCTTTTATTGTACTATACACAAAAAGGAGCTTTCACTACACGCATCCCTGACTTGGCTTTCATTACACACAATCATGACCTTCCTCGATAACGTGTTTAGTATGCAATATCGGGTTTCACTAAAAAACGATATATTGTTATAAGATTATGGACTGGCCGTGATGAATATTATTAACTAAATTTTTGATTTTTATAACCTTATTATTCATCTTACACAGTTTCTATTACATGGTATGAGAACAAAATAAATTTTTCAGGTAAAATAAGTATTTTTTTAAAAAATGCAGTTTTTCCGCCTTTTGATGGAGCACCCACATTAAATCTAGATTTTGAAATGTTTGTAAGTTCAATTTGACAAAATAAAATTCTTATTTTGAATCTGGATATAAAAATTTACTTCGGATAAATTTTCATATTATTCTGATAAGTTTCATATTTTAATGAATAGTAAAAACACACAATATTTTAATTAAAAACATCTTTTTTCGTCACAATGATTTATATGGTTAAATTATAATATTGAATATTTTTAAAGTATAAATAGAATATATTTTTACCATTAAATATAATTTATGTCATTACCATTAATTTTATATTGATTTCATCGGGAAAAACATTTCAATCTTTCGCAATGTTTTAACTTTTATAACTCGTTTTCTTAACAACGGGATTAATTTTAAATTAATTACTACATCTTATGTGTTTTGAATTTTTAACAATGGATTATATATTTGAATTCATTGGATCCATATTATGTTAATAGGTTACTTTTTTTCGTATTATGAATAGTAACTACGGTAATTTTTATTTACAGTAGTTAAAGGTAAATCAGGTAATTAAGGGTAAACCTAAAATTATAAAATTACCCTAACACATGCCAAAATTCTATTGTATGACTAAAAGACGACCCATATCTCCTAAGGATTAGATTATATTTATTTTATGATCTTTTTACCATGAATATAATTTAATTATTATCAATACCAATGAAAGTGACAACATATCACTCTCTTAAATTTTATAAGTATAACAATTTTATTTAGTGATAAACATAATGAAATTTAAACAATGAATAGTCTTAAAAATATAATAAAATTATCTACATCATGTTAATTATTTAGAATTTTTAGGGATTATATATTTGTCATTAATGGTGACACAATAGTGATGCAGAAGTTTATTATTTAGTAAAAAATCAATAATATAGTTTTTATTAATCTAATAGTGACCATAAAAGTCACAAAAACCTGACAAAAACATATTGGTCATGTACATGTAATCCATAATCATCTAATGGTAAACTATTTGACCATTTGGAGACTTATAAAAGCGATTATGACTCATATATTATTTTATTTTAAATTATGTCAATGTTTCCACCTTCAAAATTTAATAAATACAAAAATTGAAATGTTGTGATTTTAAGATGATAAATTCGATTAAAAATGTTATTATAAATGTTATTATATTAATATTAATCATTGGATTTTATTTTTCATATTTATGAATATAATAATTATATTAAATAATTATAAAAAAAATGATGTAGTAATTGTTTTATTAAGAGATATATCAAATAAATGGTTTTATAAATATTAAAATAAATATTATATTAACTAATTAATGTTATCCAAAAAATTTTTAGATGCATGTGACATGTTAGTAATTATTTAAAAATATTTTTTCGAATGTTTTCTCTGTGTGGATTTTATTTAGATTCAAATAAATGAATCGTGTCAAAATTAATAATATAGTTATTTTATAAAAATAAAATAATATTAAATTGTTTAAAAATCACATAAATATTTAAAAAATTTAATTATAAATTTATATGGTCTAAAATGTCATAAAGTACCCATTTGTAGATAATTAACAACACATAATTTATTATTTATACCATTTTATAATTTAAAATCTTATTACCACAAAAAAATTAAATAGATTAAATAATGATAAAGATTAAAATAAACATAAAACATGTCTAAATTTTATTGGATGATGAGATTACAATCCTATATCATCACATCTTATAATTGAGTCATTTTTGGAGGTTTTTATGTGGGGTGTAATTTTATTATTAATTAATATTTTTATGGTTTCTAAAAGTCCCCCCCCCCCTCCACTCCTATATAAGGGCACCTACTCCCTCTCTTTTTCACAACACATTGAGACTTTAATCTCCGAAAACCCCAACCCATTTCCCTTCTCAAATTCCCTAGAAACATTATAGAGGTTCTGGTCTCCTTAAAAGACCATCTCTAGTGCCTTAAGAGGAAGCTTAAAAGAGGTACGTCGAGGAAGAGGTAATCTCTTCTACCGACTCTTCCAATTTTATTTCTTCTTATACATCTACTTCTTTATTTTTTTCATTATAAAGTATTAACATCAGTTTTTCATATATACTAATATGTTATTATAAATATTAAACAACCCCATTTCACCTTTTATCCATCCTATGAAAAACAAAATCACCGTGCGTGAGTACGTACGAAATACCGTCTCCACACCGTGGTGTAATCTATTTTTCCACCACCACCTTACTTGGGTGGGTATAATGGTGTAATGAATAACTATATATGGTTATTATAACATCATACAGATTCTATGATATTATATCATTCACTCCAATTCTATTCAATAATTATGGGAACAATATAATCGCTCGTGCGTACGTACAGACAACCGTCTCCACGAACGTGATGGGATTCATTTTCCGTGATTAAACATTAATGTATGATTATAATGTATATATTTAATAAATTTATGATTATAAAGTTTATATTTAATAAATAATCATGAAAAATATTACATTATAATGATACTTGATTTATGTACATATATGTTTCATTTACTTAATTCCATTCAATTCAATATGGAAAGGAAAACAGCATTCAAGCGTACGTACGACCTACTGTCTCCATGAACGATGTATTTCATTACATTTATAGATCTACCATATATATTTATATACTGAATATATATTATATATAAATCATGTTTTACATTCTAGAATTATGTAAATCAGGATATGAGTAAAAATATCAAATCTAAACAAGTATGATAAATGAAACGATTTTACCCAAAATGCTGCATTAACATGAATTTACAAAGGAACAGGTAATATAAAGTAATAAGTAAAACATATATTATATCATAACAATGAATATTATTCTGTAATAATTCAATGACATTATTTAAATCATTATACAAGAGGTTCAGATACATGTGAATCATATCGGACATAAGGTAAGGGATAAATTTTCCAATATCATTTCATCCGAGATTGTTTATTCATAAGTATTTACTGGGGTTATATTTATCATCCACGTCCATATTTTCTAAAAATGGTTTTAGGTATTTTTAAAGTCCTTTTGGCCATTTTTTACTTTTACTACATGGTATTTAAGGAATATTTCTTTTTTTACCATACGAGGTACTATTTAACTTTTCTTCAAAAATTACGAGAAGAATGATTTTTTAAATATATATGGCATGAATGGATTTTTATGATTTTATAATGCCTTTTTTCATAAAGCTTACTCAACATGATTTCATGACTATTTTCAAAAAAATCCTTTTCTTTTAATATTGCATGGAATTTTGTGAAAAGAAAATGATTTTGAAGAAGAAAGGATATTTTCCTCAATAATTCATTTCATGTGTTTTATCAAAATGATTTTCCATCTAAGATGACATTATTTCATATGTTTCTGTTTCATGTATAATGTCTCTATGATTTACATGGTCTCACTTTTGTTATGATGAAATGATATCCATTTTTTTATATGGATTATGTTATGATGGGATGATTTTAATGAAACCCATTTTATTCATTGGGTTACAAAGAAGGATTTATGTTTATGTTGTGGCACACTTAAGAATGATTTAATTAAGAGATGGGTGGGACCTATATCACCCTACAATATATTAGGTAGAGATTTGTATCTCATGATATAGACATGGCTGGAATAGTAAGTTAATCCGGTTCAGTGATATAGGATTATAATGAAGAGTGAACTCGATTCAGAAAGAGACCCTATCCACTATGATGGTCTTGGAAGAAATGACTTGGCTACTATGGAAACCATATCATGTGATTAATG
Source organism: Viscum album (assembly GCA_963277665.1). NCBI lineage: Eukaryota > Viridiplantae > Streptophyta > Magnoliopsida > Santalales > Viscaceae > Viscum > Viscum album. The sequence goes on from OY728128.1 coordinate 1,487,371,280, forward strand.
GTTTTCCAAAATTACATGTTTTCGTCCCATGAAATTTTATCATGATTGATTTTCCATTATGATATATGCCTTATGTACTTCCAAGATATATGTCTTTGCTCAACATTTTGATGTTTAGTTATTATGTTCATGTTTTTGCATTTAATGAATATGGATTGTTTTATGTTCTCTATGTTTACCCTTAATGAGTATTTGAGCTCACCCTTTTGATGTTTTCTTTTCCCCAGGATATAAAAAAAGGTTTTAGGTAATAAAAATATGGGAAGATCTTTATGGGAGATGTTAAAGATCTTTCACAATTATTTGAAGATTATGTTCCATGTTTAGAAAATCACTAAACTATTATGGTCCTTTGGATTCTTTTTTTTATGTATTATGTATTCTGTAAATGTAATGTAATGTCTATGTAGATCATTTTCGGGTCTCTATAGTTGGTATTAGAGGTTTGGTTTAGTCAACCTTTGGAAACTAGGATGAGAAAACTTTAGTGAGATCCCTAGAGATTTTTCTAAGGAATGTATGGGTATGTCCCTAAGGTTAAGTATAAGTATAGGTTATAGTCCTAGAATTATGGAAACGATATTTAAATTTGACTTATGATTTTAGATATTGAAGGTACTCCCCCTTTATTATTTTTTTCCTAGCATGATTTTTTCCTCTCACATTGTTCTTTTTGGGTTTTAGACAATGGATGGAACCCGAAGTAACTATGTTGATCAATGTATGGGACAATGCAATGATTGTCCTCCTGAAAAACCAAAGGTGATGGGATATGGAGTGAAAAAATCTTATTGCTATACTTACACAAGCAATGAATCATTCTGGATTTACAAATGATCAGAGAAGGGAACAATATTTTATTGAGTCTGTCATTAGGCAACATCCATCGTCATTCAATGGATCTTCTGATCCACTTATTACTAAACAATGGATCAATACCATTAAAAAGATATTTTCCATACTTCTCTGTTTAGAAAATGAAAAAATCATTTTAGTTGTTTACCATTTAGAAGGTGAAGCAGACCGGTGGTGGACTCTAATTAGGAATACAAGGCCCCAACTTGAAATTGAATCCATTGAATGGGATGAGTTCAAGAACTTGTTTTTTCAGTAAGTACTTCACTCATGTTCTTCGAAAAAAGATGGAAAAGGAGTTCTTTGAGCTTAATAAAAATGATTATTAATCTATTGGTATATATGAAGCGAATTTTACAAGGCTTACAGGGTATACATCTAGATTTATCATCCAACCTGAATGTAAAGTTAATTGATTCTTCAGTGCCATAAAACCAAGTCTTTGATGGGAATTAACTATAAGAGAATTCACTAGATATGATGAAATTGTGTGATGTGCTATCAAGGTAGAAAATGAAGTTGGTGTTACATATCCATGTCATGGTTTTGAAAAAAAAAACGAAAGACGGAGTTCAAGGAGAAATCTCAGAACAATGGTGAAAATAAGATGAATGTTTCATTATGCTCAATGTGTGGAAAGAAGCATGATGGAGATTTTCTAAATGGTACTAGAAAATGTTTTAACTATGGGAAATAAGGTCATCAAGCAGTTGAGTGTCAATGTAATGGTAAAAAGGTAGATAATGATGTGAATAGTGAAAATACTACAGAGAATGCTCCACCAACACTTCAATGCTTCAAGTGCAAGGAAATGGGGCATTACGCTAATAAATGCCCTAATCCTATGGTTAATGATGATAAATGTGAGAAAAATCTTAAAGAAAAGGATAAAGGGAAGTCACATGTGATCACTATTTGTGATTTAGAGAATGAAAATGATGTTGTAGAGTTATTATGTGTTTATGTAATTGGATTTCAAAATAGTATCATGGAATCTCATTTACGGTATCATGGAATTTTGGAATATCCATGTATTGGTTTTCAATAATTATATGGTACCGGTATGCATGAAAAGTGATTGAAATATTTTTGGAAATTTGATGATATGTGCATAATGAATGTATAAGTAGAAAATTAAATGTTTTATAGTATTCATGATCTCATGACGGATATAAGGACAAACGGATATCATGGTTTAAGTATATAGAAATTTTGGGATTTTAGTATGTGGAAAGAGTTAACTTTTGATAGATTTCAAGTTTTTACTAATGTTCAATGGGTATTCATTTTTCAAGAGATTACATGATTAAGGTATTGACATGTTTGGAATATGACCAACAACAAGAAATATATTATGATATATAGGGGATAAATGATGGTATTCACATGCTTGTTATGTAACCTTTCTAGTAATTGTTTTCTTTATACTATGAGCTTAGACTGATGTATTTTGGATAAGCCTAAAGATTGGAATGAATTAAGTTAAATTTATGATTGTATTGTTTAAGGCAATAATTTTTTCTCTTTTATTATAGCAATGTTATAATAATGTAGTTTTAGAAAAAGGTACAACCTACAGGACGGGCGACAACCCGTCACGTTTGACAAGGATGTAGGAATTGAACCCACAACCGAAGTGTGATAGGCCTTTATCACCTACCAATGGCCTACAGGAAGTCCCTGGTTAGTAGATTATAGTTTTATTTTATTAAGCGGTATGATAGATGAAGTATAAGTCCATTTCTGGGATCACAAACGATTAACCTCACCTTAGATGGACTTGTGTATATTTGATAACTTTTTATAACCTTTTATTTGAGACAGATGGAGTGACCAATCATTCTATCACATTATCTGCTAAAACATCATGAATGACAAGTTCAAATTCATTTCTTTAAGGGATTAAAATAAAATTGTTCAAGGCATGAAAAACGGTGAGATTGTACCTAAATAAATTAAGTATTTCTTCTAATTAAATTTCTTACACTTTAGGGAAATGATCATGAAATCAAAAAAAAATTTCCTAGTGACCTTATATCCGATGAATTAGTTGGTACCTTAGATCATCACAAATTTATGGCTTTGTGATTGTTGGCTTTTCCATAGCCATGTTCTCTACCACTCTCTATCAGAACTTGATGGTTAGGTTTCTCTTCCATATCCATATTTTCACCTATGTTCTCCTATGTGGAAACCTAGTGATGAGATAATTTGGGTAACCGATATGTTTCATACTTCAATTATTAAAATTATATTTTAGTATTTCTTTTTTACGATGTGGTTTTTTATGAATGAAACTTTCATATTTTAAAGTATTTATAACCCCGACGAATTTCAAGGGTGAAATTCATTTTAAGGGGGGTAGAATAAAAAAAATCGAGATTTTATGAGAATTATTATTTTAAATATCATTGATGTCTTGTGTTGTACACACACCAAAAGGAGATTTCAATACATGCATCCCTGACTTGGATTGCATTACACACAATCACAACCTTCCTCGATAGTGTGTGTGGTAGGAAATACCGGGTTTTACTAAACAACGATATATTGTTATAATATTATAGATTAACCGTTATAAATAGTATTTACTGAATTTTGAATTTTATAACATTATTCGTCATCTTAAACATTTTCTAGAACATGGTATGAGAAGAAAATAAATTTTTCGGGTCAAATAAGTATTTTTTTTAAAAAGTGCAGTTTTGCCACCTTTTGATGGCATATTCACTTTAAATCAAGTTTTTGACATTTTTATAAGTCAAATTTGACAAAATCAAGTTCTTCTTTGGAATCAGGATAAAAAAAATTTGCTTTGCATAAATTTTTCATATTATTCTGATAATTTTTATATTTTAATGAATAGTAAAAACACGCTATATTTTAATTAAAAACCACTTTTTTCGTCACAATAATTTATATGGTTAAATGATAATATTGGATGGTTTAAAAGTATAAATAGAATATATTTTTACCATTTAATATAATGTATGACATTACCGTTAATTTTAAATTTAATTCATAGGTAAAAACATTTCAATCTTTGGCAATGTTTTAACTTTTATAATCTGTTTTCTTAACAACAAGAATAATTTTAAATTAATTACTGCAACTTTTGTGTTTTGAATTTTGAAAAATGGATTCCATATTTGAATTCACTGGGTCCATATTATGTTAATAGGTTAATTTTATTTTTTTGATATTATGAATAGTAACTACGGTAATTTTTATTTACTGTAGTTAAAGGTAAATCAGGTAATTAAGGGTAAACCTAAAATTATAAAAGTACCCTAACACATGCCAAAATACTATTGGATGACTAAAAGTCGAACCATATCACCCAAGGGTTGTATTATATTCATTTTATGGACTTTTTACAATGAGAATAATTTAGTTATTATTAATACCGAAGAAAGTGACAACATGTCACTCTCTTAAATATTATAATTATATTAATTTTAATTTAGTGATGAGCATCATGAAACCTCTAACATGAATAGTCTTATTAAAGATAATAAAATTTTCTACATCATGTGAATTTATTTATAATTTTTAGGGATTATATAATTGTCATTAATGGTGACACAATAGTGGTGAAGAAGTTGTTTATTTAGTGAAAAATCAATAATATAGTTTTTATTAAACTAATAGTGACAATAAAAGTCACAAAAACCTGACCAAAACATATTGTTCCTGAACATGTAAACCATAATTATCCAATGGTATATTCTTTGACCATTTTTAGACGTATAAAAGCAATTATGACACTTATAATATTTTATTTTAAATGATATCAATGTTGTAACCTTCAAAATTTAATAAATATAAAAATTTAAATGTTGTCATTTTAAGGTGATAAATTCGAATAAAAATATTATTAAGAAATTTATTATATTTATCTTCATCAAAGGATTTTATTTTTAATTTTTATGAAAATAATAAGTATATTAAAGAATTAAAATAATGATGTAGTAATTGTTTTATTAAGAGAAATTTAGTATAAATTTTAATATAAATATTAAAATAAATATTATATTAACTAATTAAAGTTCTACACAAATTTTATAGATTCATATGACATGTTAGGAATCTATTAAACATTTTTTTTCGAATATTTCCTCTCTGTGGATTTTATATAAATTCAAAAAAAATAATAGTGTCAAAATTAACACTATTGTTATTTTATAAAAAACATATTATTAAATAGTTCAAAAATTACATAAATATTTTAAAATTACAATTTGAAATTTATATGGTATAAAATTTCATAAATTACCCAATAATGGATAATTAAAAACACATAATTAATTATTTACAACAATTTAAAATTTAGAATCATATTACCACAAATAAAATTAAATAGATTAAATAATGATAATATTTAAAATAAACATAAAACATGTCTAAATTTTATTAGTTGATGAGACTAAAATTCTATCCCATATCTTTATCTAGTTGAGTCATTTTTGAAGTTTTTTAATTGGGGTTTCATTTTATTATTAAATAATATTTTTATGGTTTCCAAAAGTGCCCCTCTCCTCTCCTATATAAGGGCACTTCCTCCCTCGCTTCTTCACAACACATTGAGCCTCCATGCTCGGCCAAACCCTACAAAATTCCCTTCTAATCTTCCCTAGAAACATTATAGTGGTCCGGGCCTCCTAAAAAGACCATATCTATTGCCTTAAGAGGAAGCTTAAAAGACGAGCGTCAAGGAAGAGGTAATCTCTTATACCGACTCTTTCAAGTTTCTTTCTTCTTCTACTTCTTCTTATTTTGTTGTTTCTTTATAAAGTAATAACATAAGTATTAATTATATATTGAAATGTTATTATAAATATGAAACAACCCCATTTCACCTTCTATCCATCCTACGGAAAACAAAATCACCGCCCGTGCGTACGTACGGAATATCATCTCCACGTCCTGGTGTAATCTGTATTTCCACCACCACATTACTTGGAAGGGTATAATTGTGTAAAAAATAACTATATATGGTTATCACAACATCATACGGAATCTAGTATATTATATCATTAACTCCAATTCTATTAAATAATTATTGGAACGATATCATCACTCGTGCGTACGTACGGACTACCGTCTCCACGAACGCGATGAGATTCATTTTACATGATTAACAATTATAGTATGATTATAAAGTATATATGTAATAAATAATCATGAAATATATTAAATAATAATTATAATGTATTTATTTACATATATGTTTCATTTACATAATTTCATTCAATTCAACATGGAAACGAAAACAGCGTTCATGCATACGTATGGCCTACCGTCTCCATGAACGGTGTATTTCATTCCATTTATCGATCTATCATATATATTTATATACTGAATATATGTTATATATAAATCATGTTTTACATTTTGGAATTAAGTAAATTAGGAAATGAGTAATAATATCAAATCGAAACACGTATGATAAATGAAACAATTTTACCCAAAACACTACATTAACATGAATTTAGAAAAGAACGGGTAATATAAAGTCATAAGTGCAATAGATATGATATCATAATAATGAATATGATTCTGTAATAATTCAATGAAATTATTTAAATCATTATATAGGAGGTTCAGATACATTCAAATCATATCAAACAAAAGGTAAGGGATACCATTTCCAATCTCGTTTTTATCCGAGATTGATTATTCGTAAGTATTTACTGGGGTTATATTTTCATCCATGTCCATATTTTATAAAAATGGTTTCATGTATGTTTAAATCCTTTTTTACCCATTTTTTTAATTTTACTACATGGTATGTATGGAATCTTTCATTGGTTTACTATACGATGTAATTTTAGACTTTTCCAGCAAATGTACGAGAACAATGATTTTTTTAACTTATACGGCATGAACGGATTTTTACAGTTTTATAATGACTTCTTTAAAAGAAGCTTACTCTACAATATTTTATGACTATATTCAGCAAAATCTATTTATTTTAAAATTTCATGGCATTTTTTGAAAAGAAAATGATTTTGAAGAAGAAAGGATATTTTCCTCAAGAATTCATTTCATGTGTTTTATCAAAACCATTTTCCATTTAAATGACATTATTTCATATCTGTAAGTTTCAAGTGTAATGTCTCTATGATTTACATGGTTTCACGTTTCTTATGATGAAATGATATCCATTTTTTATCTATATTATGTTATGATAGGATGATGTTTATGAAACACACTTAATTTTTCAGTTATCATGAATGATTTATGTTTATGTTTTGGCACACGTAAGAATGATTTCATTATGAGATGGGTGGGACCAATATACCAATACAATTCATTGGGTAAATATTTATATCTCAAGAGATATACATGGTTGGAATGGTAAGTTAATCTGGTTCAGTGATACAGGATTGGAACGTGGAGTGAACTCAATTTAGAAAGGGACTTTGTCCACTAATATGGTCTTGGAAGCAATGGCTTAGATACTATGGAAATCATATCATGTTCATAATGGTTTTCCACAATTACATGTTTTCTTCACATGATATTTTATCATGATTTATGTTCCATTATGATATATGCCTTACGTACTTCCATGATATATTCCTTTTCTCAAGATTTTGATGTTTATATTTTATGTTCATGATTTTTCATTCAATGGTTATGGATTGTTTTATGTTCTCTATGTTTACCTTTAATGAGAATTTGATCTCACCCATTTTATGTTCTCTTTTCCCCAGGATATAAAGAAAGGTTTTAGGTTAGAAAGAAAAAGAGGAAGATCTTTATGGGAGATGTTGATGATCTTTCACCGTGATTAGAATATTATGTTCCATGTTTTCAAAGATATTAAACTATTATGATCCATTGGTGACTATTTTTTTATGTATTAAGTATTCCGCAAAAGTTTTGTAAATTCAGTGTATGTCAAGTTTGGGTCTCTACATGAAATATGGGATATTATTGATCAATTGGATAAATCTAATCATTTCCTTTATATTCTATATACATTGTATCTAGATCAACTTTCTCGGTTGTATATTAAAGAGATTGAATGGTTTTATGGAGTTACCCTCTCCATTGTATCTGATCGTGATCACAGGATTACTTCTATCTTTTGGAATGTCCTTCAAAAGCCTTTTGGTACTGAAAAAAAATTTAGTACATCTTTTCATCTGCTATGAGATTGGCAGTCAGAATGAAAATTTCAGACCTTGGAAGATATGATACATACTTATTCACTGGATTACCAGTAATGTTGGGACCAACATCTTTTTTTGGGTGAATTTTTATATAATAATAGTATTTATTCCAGTATTCAGATGGCTCCATTTATGGAATTATATGGAAAGAGGTGTCAATATCTAGCATTTTGGGATGAAGTTGGTGAATTGAAGCAGATGGAATAATAATTTGTAGAATAGATGGTAGAAAAAGATCAGTTGATTCATATGATCATTACAATATCTCAGAGGAGGAAGAAAATTTATGTGGATAATTAGAGGAAGAATCTTTCTTTTTAGGTAGGTGATCATGTATTTCTCAATTTTTTTTCATGGAAATATTTTATGTGTTTCATATGAAGGGAATGTTGTGTCCGAGGTTCATTGGACCTTATGAAATAATAGAGAAAGTTGGATCAATTTCAAACAGAGTGTCTTTAACTCCATTTTAATCATAGGTACACAATTTTTTTCATGTTTCAATGTGGAGAAATTATATTCCAGATCCACCCCATGTTTTGAGCCCAGAGATAGTTCATTTGGAAGAGAATCTCTCTTTTGAGGAGTATCCAGTACGGAGTCTTGAATGAAGAGAGAAAGTATTTCAGAATAATGTAATTCATATAGTAAATGTTTTCTAGATAAACCATATGGATTTATAGGAAAAACATATGGTAGAAGAGGCAATATGAGAATCTGAAAATGATATGAGTTATAAATACCCCAATTTATTTGATATGTGCATAAAATTTTAAGGAAACATTTTCCAAAAGGAGGGAAGGATGTAACATCCCAGGTAAAAAAATAAATATGACCTTTTCATATTTAATTAATATTTTTTGAATTGAATATTTATCTTATCTTAAATGGGGTTCTATGTTCGATGGCATACCCGATAGACAACAACAAGTTTTTTTGAAATCTTACGTTGCCCAATAATAATATAATATTATTATTTTAAATTGTATTTAATGCATAGTCGTTGTATTGGCAGGGAATAACAGAACTAACTTCAACAAGATTATATATGTATGTTAAATTTATTTTAATTCAAAACTACCTTTTTATATAATATATTTATATGGTTAGATTATTTTTATATATGTTTTAATGATTAATTAGATTATATTTTTTACATTTAATTTACTGTTGGTTTTCAGAATTAATTTTACTTTGAAATTGGACATAAAAAAGTGTCAATATTTTGTAGTTAATATTTTTTTAAAACACTACTTTTGTTATGATTGAGTGAATTAATATTAAATTAATTTCTGGTTATTTTTTGTTTTGATTATATAAAAATGTACTCCAAATTTGGAATCATGATGTCCAAATTTTGTTTATAGGTAACTATTATTTTTAGAAATTATGAATATTTACTTCAATAAAGATTTTATTTACCATGGTTACAGGGTAAATAAGGTAAATAAGGGTAAAAAAATATTACTATAATAATATAAAATTACACTAAAATGTATCTTAATCCTATTGGTTGATACAATTCAGACTAAGAAAATCCTTGGCTCGATTTTGGGACCCCTTGGTGTCACTTGGGAGTGATAATAAAACTTTATTTTAATTAACAAAAAGTAAAGACAAAAATGACATAAACGGACATATTTTTGTCAATTAATTTTTACAATGAGTCATATAGGTTATCTATTCGAGTATAAAAATTATTTTGAAATATAAAAATATTTCTTACATTATGGTAAATATTTTATAATTTTTTACATCAATTAAATAAAATTATTTATTAAATAATAATGATGTAGTGTTTACCTCATTAACAAATAATTTAAATAAATATGATTATAAGTATTAAAATAATACACAAAACCAGTTAAATTATTATTGGATTATTTTATTTCGATCATGAGTCATCTTATATTCTATTTTAACACATTTTGGTCATTTAGAAACTTAAAATCATTATGTAATAAAATAATGTTTTCACGGGTTCCTAAAGAGCCCTTCCTCCCACTTATAAAAAGACCTCACATCTATCCCATTATTCACACCTGTATAGCCCATGGATCATCCATCCTCTACCCCATAAAGCTTCTTATATCTATCTCCTCCTCTTAGAATCCTTAACACAGGCATACGACACTTCAAAAAACCCCTTTGCTTCATACCAAAGGCAGTTACCCAATTTAAAGGTAACGTCTTTTCTTAAGTTCTTTTTTTTTACTTATCCAACCCCCTAAACTATTTTTATTACTTTATTTTATAACAAAACAAGTAAAATCAATATACTAAGATTTCTTATAATAAGGATTATAAATATACATACATACACCTCTATCTAATGGGTAAGGAACATACTGTTTCTGTTGATTGAAAACTAACACCTAATGAAATGATGATTTTTAAATTATCTTCTACAACCTTACACGGTGGAAATTATGATACAAGTGTATTTATATATGATATATATTATGTTTATGTTTTTGTGGTTATTTATTATACATTTATAGCATACCATTATGGTTTTCATTATAGGTAAACCCGATTATTTCATTTGAGGATGTGCGGACTACCGCCCACTCAAAGTAATATGACTCGTTAATGCCATACACGTGACATGTAATGGATGAATTTAATGATATTATATATGATATTATACTGTAATTAAAATATAAATAGTTAAAATTATGTTTTAATTCCATTAAAATCAGAAATAGGAATGAATGCAGCGTTAATGCATACGTATGACTTTCCATCTTCATGAACGGTGTATTTCATTTCTTATAAACATATGTTATGTACTATTATAAATAAATAAATATACTAAATATTTATGATATATATGATATCTAAATATTGAATATAATTCTAAAGATAATGGATATTTTACCACATGAACAACATGTAATTATAAGTAGTTAATTTCTGACTCAAGTACCTAATATCGACAAAATTATAGTTATTAACATAAATGATTAAATAATGTTAATAACATGGTAGTAAGTGATATAAAAGGAATAAAAAACCTGAAAATGGATCTTAAGAAAGTATTAATTTACACCAGTTATTATTATTGAGATTAAAGAATGAACGGGTCAAATCAGACAAAGGGTAAGGGACATCATCTCAATCTCCTTTCATTGAGGCATATTTTGGTTTAATACATGACATTATTTTATACACTGTAAAAAAACCATGTACTTTTCATTTAATTCAAAGGGAACATTTTTTTCTACAAAGTGTTTTACTAAATGAATAAAATAAAATTTTCTTTTTAATCTCTACATTGACAATGACCTTTTTTGCCACAACGAGTACTATTTGATATGTGGCTCCCTTTACAAGTTGTAATGTTTTTAAAATGAAAATAAATACCATATACTATTTTACGTATTTTGGTGTAAAAAATGGTTTTGATAATGATTTTGTAATGTAAATATATTAAAATTACATATTGTGATTGCAATGTGGAAATGTTATCTTTCCTTTATGATTGGTTTATGTGCTATGAATGTGTCATGGTTCATTGGTATTATTTATGTATATGGGTGGTTCTGTCATAATCTTAGGGTTGGTGAGCCCGAGATATCTCTCAAATGCATTAGGTAATGTGATGGGGGTAAATTTGAACATTTCTCCTAAGGTATTTATGTAATATATTGTGATGGGTTTTCTAAATATAACTCCCTACATAGTTTTGATAGCTAAAATGTATGTATGATATGTATGCCACATGATCCCTTTATGATTTACTATTTCTATTTGTATTTCATAAATCTTATGATTTCATGGGGTTTGTTAAAGAGATTATTTTATATATGTATTGCTGATATAATGTTTTCTTTCTCTGTTTAATAACCCTTACTGAGCTTTTTTGGTCATCCCATGTTTTGAAATGTTTTTCACATGACTTAAAGATGAATAGGGTCAAGTGTGGGATCAAGGAAAAGTCATGCTATTTAAAACATAGAACTAGGCATGACTCATTTATCGTAGATTTATTTAATGAAAAAATTGAAACTGAGTAGAATTTCCTGACATGTAATATTTGAGATGTAATGTAATAGTTATGGAAAATTTTTATAAAACTCTAAACCTAAAAAGATCCTCATTGTGAATTATTCATTAAATTCAAGATTATGTAATGTTTTAGGGTCAGGTCCTTATAATAATGATGAATAATACCCAGTTATTAAAGTGTGTTTATTTAAACAAAATACTCTACATTTTTATGATTTATATTATTTAGTTTTTAATTTCTATAAAATTAAGGGTATTGGTATTTGTAATATATAAAAAAATATTCAAAGAATGTAACATTTTTAACGCGTAGTAAAATATAACAGTGTAAAATAAACATGTGTAGAAATATATATATATATAGGGAAATATTATTTGATATTAAATGATATTTGATAATATATAAAAACTATATGTTTGGAGTTGATGTATTTCAATTGATATATTTTTTAAAATGCATGTTTTGGTAAATTTTTTAGAATAAATGTGCATATTATATTTTAATGTAAAATTGCATTTTCATGAAGCATATTTAATTGGAAAAAATTGTTTTCATACCTATTAAAATATCCCTGGTTGTAATTTTTTAGGTCCAAATCCCTTATATTCATATACTCACATAATAAAATATGCAGGATACTTCTTAATTTCATAACATAAAATGATTCTTCGATTCTTATTTCCTATTCTTCACTCTATTATATATTCTAACTATATTCTTCTTCATTCCACATTTATTTAAGAGAATTTTGTTATATAACCCTAGATTTGTGTTTTTATAATCCGTTAGTTTAATAATTATTATGTCGTTCATATTATTTTTTTCCTCCCCAAGGATTATTCGATGGATTCATGTCATTTATACAGGTCCAATATAAGTGTATATTTGAAATTTAATTTATTTAACATTAATGGTCATTAATTCAATTGATTTTTTTTCCAGAATATTATGAATATATGTGATATGATTATGTAATTTTTGAAATAATGTAATATTTTTGGGTTTCATTGTGATATAATGAGTATTTAGGTGTTTTAAATCAATATTCACTTAAAAAAGTTTAGCATGCCCACAATATATTCAGTATAATTTCAATATATTTTTTCCTATGAAAAATGTCAATTATAGGGATGTTAATAATTTTATATTATTTATATTTTATTTTATAAATATATGATATTATGTATTTCTATATTATCTCATAATTTAGATCATGTTTTAATGAAACTATCTCATGAATAAAAGGTAGTCATTTGAATTAATATACATATAATATATAAAAATTTATTTGATATTATATTATTATGTCAAGATTTCAATTTATTCTTGAATTTTATATTATTTATGATGAATATATTGGTTTCCTTGATAATTATCAATTAAATATTAAGAATTATTCATATAGAATATTGATTCGTACTTGGATATTATTAGGAGGATTTTATTTATCAAAATCTTTATTTTATAATTTAAATATCTTTTTTAATGCATTAAAAGGTTTTCATTTTTGAATTAAAAAATAAATATATAAAGTCATTATTTATACATTTTGAAAAATATTTCCTTTGTTGTTAAATACCTATAGAATTGATACCTACTTGGATAATATCTATTTTAGAATGCATCATATACTATGATATTTTATTAAGAATAAAAATATATTTAATTATAAATGTGGATTTATTAAATGAATATTATTTTATGTCAAAAATTTTATTTGATTTAATATAATTTATATTTTTTATTATGTATTCTGACTAACAAATTGATGAATGATTCCTCAACATCATATTGACTTCTTTATTATAACAATGGTTATTTAGGTGGGTAATCAAGGTTCTATTGCTTTACTAGTTTTGATTCACCACAAATTAGTATCCCAAAGTGAATGATGAAAATTATCCCATTGACAAAAACTCCTTGTAACATAATATGTTTATGTATGTATAATATTTCCCATATATTTATGCTTACTTATTTGAACCTATTGAAATATCATTAGAAATAAATTATTCTTGATTAATATTATTTTCATTTTTTATTTTAAACTAATGAAATTTATCACCTTATAATTATATAAATGAATGAGTACAAAAAAGATAATTATTATAAAAAATATAAAAGTGAATTAAATGAAAATGAAATTTACTCAATATATTTATTCTGGAAACTAATATGGAATTACTTTAATATCAATATCATAATTAAATGAAGTAATTATTGTTATAATGTTGCGAAAAATTATTAATCACACACATATAATCAATTGTAATGATATATATTATCTAGAAAAATTATATTAGATAATATTTCTTTATATAAAATTAAAACAAACATATATAAAAGAATACATAAATAAAAAATTATTAGGGTTGTAACATAATCATGAATTAGTTTATCAAATATTTTTTTTGGGTAAATATATATTTTTTATAAAATTATTTAATTTATTATATTTTTACACGAAAAATGGTTATATTATATAGAATTATATTTCGTATGTATTAATAAATATTCTTTGATATTTTTTGCAATTATTACATATAAATAATTTCTTTGTAATACATATTTTTCCCAAATATTATAATTAAATATAGTTACAAAATTCAATGAATTATTTATATAATATGAACTAATTAATTCAAAATAATGATTGGTAAAATCATTTCATTGATATTGAAGAAATAGAAAAAATATTATTAAATGATAAGAATTTAGTGATTCATATTTAATGGGTTATGTTTTACTAAATTTTCTTATTATATGTCATATTTTTTGTTTAAATATTGAATTTATTTTTTTTACACAATTAAATATATTTCAATATATAGTATAGAAATAAAAAATAATGAATAATCATTTACAGGATGATGATAATTATTTTTTAAATGTTAATGAAATTTAATATTTGTTAAATGTGGTATCTTTTGATGAATGTAATTTTCCAATATATTATATATCATTAAAAATAATTTCTCATTTATTAATTAATTCCATTAATTTACATTATAATAATTTTAAAAAAACTTATGAAATAAAGTGAACTAATCATTTTAAAAATATTATTTCCTGATATCTAACGTATTCATATAATTAACACAACATAAAGATCATGAGGCCTATTGTCTTGGGAAGACTATGTTTAGAATACATCAAAACAAACTAAATAAAAGCATATTTATTTTAATCTATATAATTTTATCTTAAATACCATTTAACTCCTTAAAATATATATGACAACCTTGGGAATGAGAATATTAATGGGGTGATAAATATATCCCAGTAATCATGTAAACATGATAATGAAGCATAACATGTGAGTCAAATGACATAATATTATATCAAAAAATTAAAGTATCAGGATTAATAAAATTATAGGATCATTTAATGAACATTTTTCACATATGAAAATAGAATCATAGGAAACTAGTAGCAGCATAAAACATGATAAGTCAAGGATAACCATCAAGAAATTATCAAATGGTGGAAATATTCCCATCATTAATTATGTAAATTCACAAATCTAATACCTGAAATCTAATGGGATAAAAAAATACCTGATGAATTGGACTTCAATATGGGTACACTATCATCACATGTATATGCTTATTTGTGCTATAAATGTAAATCAATCATAAGGTATTAACAGAAGAATTACCCATGTAATTAAATGATGTGTATATTCTTTCAGTATAACATAAAAAAGTTATTTAAAATATATTTCAAATATAGAAAGGAGTTAAATATTTTATAAATTCATATATTTGTACAAAAGAATATGTTAAATCGTTTGGTGTGTATTTTGAATGATATTCATGAAAACAGGTATATAATTTGGAATTCAATTTCATTTTTGAAAGAGGGGTTATAGAATCTATTAAATATTATTTTTGAAAATATATACATTAAATTTTCATTGAAAATCGAAGGTAAACCAAAATTGGTATAGATAAAAATTCTATTATTTAATTAAAACCTGAATGTGGTGAAACACTAAAATTATGAATTAAATAAAAGGATTAAGGGATAAATGTGATCCATTAATTGAGTTTTATTTTAATGTATGAGTTTGAGAAATGAAAAAATTCATCTATTACCCTATCAAAGATGAGGGAATAAGATGGTTATATATTTAAATGAAATATATACTGAAATAAAAATAATTACATAAAATAAAATAGAAAAAAATTGATTTTTTAGAGACTAGCCATAAACAAAAGAAAATGGGATGTTGAGTGAGATCTCTTACCATGGGTTCCATAAATGATCTTCCCATGCACTTATTATCATGGATAATAAAACTAGATTTGTTAATTGATCACTTCATAATATTATAAAAATATCTTTGATTAGCTAAATTTTTATTATGTTCACATATGACTATTTCAATGAGTATATATTTGAATTTTATTGTTATAAAAGAATTAATTTCAAGTTTCCAAGGATGGATCAATGGTGTATATTTATTGATTTTCCTTTCAAATGGGATTAAAAATATATAGTTTAAATAAAAAGAAATTAATGTACTTATAGAAATTTAAATTAGAAAAAATGTAAATTATGTTCTTATATATGTCAGAGTCGCACAGTTATATTTTTTACATTATGTGGTTTGTTCACCAATATTTTTTTACCCACCATCATATACTAGATTAATTTGATTGGAATAAATTATTATTAAAATATTACATCACATGAAAAAAGTGATACAATTATTATTATAAACATATTTAACAATAATATTATTTTTTTATCCAACATTGATGGTAGTGGAGAAATATATGTACATTTTTCATTGAGACGGTTTAACAGACATATTATAAATATTGTATTCATTTTATAATAAATTGGGGTGAAGAGAAGGGAATGGATAGTAGATATTTCATTAACAGGGTAAAATTAAACTATATGTTTGATATTTTATTTATTATTCTATATGGGGTAAAATAAATTCATTGAGCATGGTAAATAAAAAATTTAGAAGAATTATTTTATGGGTTTATGTTCTTATTTTGTTGTCTCTTATTGATCATAAACATATATTAATTTCAAATTGTCCAAATAGTGGCATGAGTCTGTATTGGTGTTAATAGATACCCATTAAATATAACATTTTGGTTTGGATTATCAATATTATTTTGTTCCTATAGATACATTTCTTAGGATGAATGGTATATCTCTAGCCTCAAAATGCTTATACTATCATTAAAATAGGATGGAATTGATGAACCATATTTTTTTCAACAGCCAATAGGTCTAAGCGGCCTGGAGAAGCTTCTGTATCCAAATCGGCATTGACATATATGTTTTCTTGTGTATTGACATCCTCTGGAATAAAACTCAAAAGGGTGGATTGAATGAGCATGAACACTGTGAGAGATCAATTTTAATGGATGTTTTTCGTTGAACCATGTGGGATAAAATAAATAAAGCTCATTGTTAAGGAAAATCATGTTAATAATTGGATTTGTCTGTTCGGTCCAGAGGTTTAGCGGTCGAACTCGTATATCAGGTCAGACAATGTTGTAATAGAAATTCATTTTATTGGATCATGGTGGGAGGAGGAAATTTTAGTGCCCTCAGGATTCCCCCATTGAATGGTGAAGGATATTTTGGAAGCCCCCTAATTGTGGCCTCTAACTCAATTTTAATGGATCATGTAACCTTGGAATTACACATGTAAGAGGAGTCAATAGAGACCATAATAGCCTGTATTTCTTTGCTTTTAGTAGTTTTAATTGTCTATGTAACGTGATCATGATAGATTATATTGATGTGGTGAATGGTCTAGAGGTGTGTCTTTCTCATAATTTATTTCCCTCTACCATAGAACTAAATATTTTTTGATTCATGACACTATTAAAGGATATATAACCACACCTTGGTCTCCTATTGGGTGGTTTTAGAGGGACTCTCCCTCATGATGTTACTCTTCTACAATCTTGTAGAGAAGGTAATAAAGTGGTATATTTCCTTTATGTGATAGCAAACCAGACTGATCCTCATATTTTGTTGTCTAATATAGAAAGACTTTATCCCAAAGTTTTAGGTCTTATACATGGGGATTCTATTTGTTTACAATACTTTATACCCCCTTAATCCCCAATCTTCCATGAAACATTTTTCTTCTTAATAAAATAATAATAGTTGGTGTTGTTATTGTTGTTGTAATATAGATGGGTGTTTTTGAATATTATATTCATCACATTATTATTTTAGTTCAAGACTACAAAAAGTATTGTTTATTATGACAACATACAGTAACAATTCTTATAATTTTTTAACAAAAGGTTTATTACATCATCCACGACTAAAATAAATAATTCACTAGACTTATTATGATAAATTCAATATTATACTTTTTTTAACTATTGTCTATATATTAATATATTTTTGAAAAATATAAAAATTTCACTGAAAAAATATTTTTTAAAAAAATAAGAAAAATGAAGTTAATTTTATTAAAATAATTTTAGGAATATTTTAATTTCTATTTATAAATTGAATCACAATTTATTTTAAAATTATCAATTTAGATGTTAATATCAATTTTGTGAACTTTTTAAGAATATCTAATGGTCTCATAAAATTATGTTATCATTATAATAAAACATTATATAAATTTATAAATATATTTTTTGAGTTAGACATAAATTTTAAATAAATATATTTATAAATAAAATTTTCAAAAAATTTCCCTTATATAAAAACAAAAACACTTAATTTATCTATTTTAAAATAGTTCTTAACTTTTACATGGTTATAAAATCATCATATTCTAATTTATAATTACATAACTTTTATTTACAATTTCATAAATGTGGATACCATTCTAAGAGTTTTACTGTTCTTCCTAAGAGTCATACAATTTTTCCAAAGGTCATATTATTATTCTATTGGGGAGATTTTTATTCGGAACATGGGTCACCTATTTCCAAAAATTACCTCATATTTTATTAACTCTTCATTCAATTATATTATCCCTCAAAGATATATATATTTTAATTAACAAAATCTATATTTCATTAATAATATTATTATCAATTTCTATAGTGTTGTTCATGAGTGTGATTATTATAGTGAAATAATCATATCTTTTTTATCATATTATTTTTATATTATATTATATTTTTTCTATTAGAATACTTTCAATTCAAATGTGAATTTTTATGTTTCAAATGTAATTATCATATTATTATAATAAATACTGTTGGTTATACCATGTGGTGTGTAAAATATAAATAATTTTTAAATTACCTAATAATGAATAATTATAAACTCTAAAAGGAATATTCTGTTACTAAAATTATTGCTAAATACATTAAAACTAATTTATAAATTATTACTTGTATTAGAATAAGAAAAAATTTACTTTATACCCAATAAAAGCATTTTTTTAAAAAAATATATTTCTTGTGTTTTATATTATTATAGTAGAATTACACATTATCACCATTAAATATTAAATCAAGAGAAAACTGCTAACTATTTTTATCATGAGATTTAATATATTTAATAAGGATAATTAAATTTTTGTAAATAAAAACGAGATACAATGAAAAACATTAGTCAACATGTTAAATGGTATAATTACTAAAAAAATTAATTTAGAGTGTATTATCTCCAAATATCAGAGGAAAATATCTAATAATAGGATTATAATTGATTTCATAAATTGTAATATATCTTCTCCTCTCTAATTAAAAATTTGGTATCCATGTGTGATTAATTATGAATATTTTCATAATAATCAGTAATTTATATTTATAAAAATTTCACATCTCCAAGATATAAAAATATCCCCTTCACCAACCCACTTTTCATCACACCCAAAACCTCAAATACCAAAGAAAATATTTCTCAAACATTCCTGATACTTTTTTATCAAGTCATAGAGGTTTTTTAATATGAAAAAAACTAATCTAAGAGGGCCTAATGAGTTTTCTAAATAATTATATCCATGGATGTGGTAACTGTTTTAATGATGTTATTCAATTTTTCTTTTATCATTATCCTCATCCATTTATATTATACATGAAATAATAAAAATAATTATTTATCATGAGTTATTATTAATTTTTTTTAAAAAAATATTACCATCCTTCCCCTTATTCATTAGAAAATTAAAATTTCGCCCATATTATTGGTGGATTAATTCCTCTGTAGACAACAAATTTCATTTTTCAACACAAAATTCATTGTTGTTTATAATATAATATTTTATGAGTATATATGATATTAATGACATGATTCAGACTCTACACATATAAATTATGAAATATATAAAAAAATTAACTATAAATGTTGATTATTAATTTTTTCCCTTAAATTGAGTATAACAAGGAAAATTTATATATTTAAAATTACATTTACAACATATTAGTCTATAAAAATGATGTTCTATAGAATTATTACAAAAATATAAAACAAAATTATAGATATGAAAACAATATTCTAAAATAATTAATCTTTAATTGATGTAGTAGATTAGTCTTAATATAATTGATCACATAGCCCCATGTGGTTGACGAGAGAAAAACCTATATGATAAATGAATGAAATGTTAATTTAATTGGACCTTAAATGTGATATGCACCATGAAAAGATTCTAAATAATGAATTTAATAGTCATAGTATAATTACAATTAGTGTTAATATTCTTTCAAATGTGTGAGTAATGGTAAGGGTTTATTATCTCGTATTTGCAATATTGAGAATTTTTTTTTAATATTCACATATTTGAATTTTAATTGTGTATATAAATACTATTTGAAATATAATTTCAATATTAATTATTTATTGATGGAAATTAATTTTCAATTTATTTTTATATCTCTCTATTTGGTTTTAATAAAAATTTAATAAAACCATAAAGGTTTTATCGAGTGAATTTCATTTTTATTATGCAATAAAATTTCATCCTTGAAAATTCTCATGATATATTAATGTATATATGATATTAATATTCTATATGGATTTTTCCCTATAAATGGAAAAACATTAATATTATATCATACTAATATTCCTTACATAATTTCTCACTATATATAATTACAATGTTTTAATGAAAAATACAGTCATTTCTAATGATTCTTTAACTTCTTTATCCATATTGTTTATATTATTCCTAAACTACTCTTATAAAAAGATCAATGACTATTTAACATCATGTACACTATATTTGACCTTATTTAATGAAGATTAAAATGAATCATCAAACCACTTTTTAAACAATTCAATTTTCACATTCTATAAAAATTTGTGAAAATAATCTCATTTAACAGAATTTATTACATTTTTTCTAAATTAAGCTCCATCTTAATGTTTTCATGGATTCCAAAAGAAATCTATAGTACCATGGTTTTTAATATTATCATTTTATAAATAAATGTTATATTTTTTGAATAATAGTTAAAAGGATTTCATCACAGTAATATATTTTTTTCACTGCACATTCCATTTCATTATATCTAATTAGTTTGGAGATTAATATTTGATATTATTTTATAATTATTATTTTAGTGTTTTTTTCTTATTATCTTGTGATGTATTTCTTTGATGCTACTTATTGTTTTAATTTATAATCATTTTATAAATTATTTATGATAATTCAGTTGACTCCATTTTCACCACTTACTCAAAAAATATTCATCTTATAGAGTAATTTTCATGATCATCCCTATGTTTTTTCCTATAAAAATTTTGGGTGACTGAATTTTGGTTATCAAATTATCTACCATTTATTTCATGTTTTTTGATACCTTTTGAAAATTATATACAACTCATATTCATTTTATGGGTTTTAATGATATGATGAAGGATTTATTTTGATATTGAAGATTCTTGAAATCAATTACTATCCAATGGGGTAGTTACTATCATCCCATCATTGATCACACCTCACACAACATGAATTTTCTCAAAACACTAAATCGATTTATAGTTTCCCTCTATAGCCCCTACTATATTGGGAGAATTCGAACAACTTTATCTCATTATGTCCTCTACAATAATAATTTATCCTCAATCCATTCTAGAATAAGATCGTCCTATGTCGTATTGTTTCATTGTTACATGGGATGAGTCTCCTTAAGATATGAAATTGAAGATGATTCCCTTCTACTTCATTTTGTAAATCAGATATACCACCCCATATCGATAAGAAATTTAAACTATACATTATTGTCAATTCAGATACTTCTATAATGGAAAATATTATTCTCAATTCATTGATATTTATATCAGATAAGCAATGATATATAAATATGAAAAAAATTAAATTTTTTATGAATGGGATTCAATATATGGAACCTTAAAAATCTACTTTTTTCATGTTTAGACTAGATGATCCATATTTAATAATAGTAAAATGGTTTATTAGACCATATGACATTTATATTCCTCATCATATTTCCATATTTAAAATAAAATCACTCTTCATAAATCAATTTTTAATGATACAAATAATTAGATATTGGAAAATGGATCCCTGTTTTTTAAGAGATGATCTTTTAATCTATTCATATAGTACAATGAAATCCATTTAGTCTAGATTTCATCCTTTTATTACATAAGAAACTAAATAATAATTTGTAAAAATTCAAGGTAATGTTTCATTTTTACATGTTTTTTTGAATCCTTGGTTTTTTAGAAGAAGTTGTGAGTTAATTTAACGTTTTTGGATTAGTTGAGAGTTATTTTTTAGAGTTCATTGTTCGAACATTGTTATAGGAAACATAATAGTTTCTCAAGGGAAAATTTGTGTATAAAATCACATGGCACACACTCCCCTATAAAAAAGTACTTAACATAACCCATATTTTCCTTTCCACATTAATACATCTTTAAGAATCATATGAAATACATTATAGATAAAAATTTATTCAACTAATTACTTAGGACATATGGAAAAGGAAACATAATTAGAGTGAAATTAAATTCTCACTAAAAGAATATGTTAAAATAAAAAAAATTATCAGAGAGAATAAGAATAACATATGTTTATGGTCACATAATCAATGTGAATGTTTATAACATACAAATATTCATTCCCATCAACACCTAAATACTAAAAAATGAAAAGAAGGATTAAAGATTTTAAAAAATAAATAATTCATAAGAATCAATAATCATGATCTATGTGATACCAATATTTATCAAATAAAACATCCTAAACCCATAGAAATAGTAGATAAAACATAATGGTGTCTTGGAAAATCATCTCATAGAACCCTTACAAAACCCTCATAGAACTATTATAATTGGAGTAGCCATGAGGAAAACTTCTAAAATAAATAAAACGAGAACATAATATTTACCAAATAAATTAGAGTTCTATCTAGGAAAACCAATTGTTGGAGATATGAAGTTCTCACCTAGTGCTATCTGGGTCACCCTAGTGTATGATCTAACCAGCTTAATAGTGTTATCTAAGACATCATATGTTAATCTATAATGGGATTAAAAATGTATTTGGGTCACACCATGTTCCAGTTATAATTTACATTAAAAAATATATGATTAAAATAAAATGGTCTTTCATCATAAAAATCATAAAAAATAATAATTATTCATTCATAATCTGATTAAACCCTGAAAAGTAAATTTTTTTCATGTTAATATATTTGAAACTTGATTAACCATTGAAAATAAATTAGTAACATGTTAATCTGTTGCAAAGAGAAATTATCCATCTAGATAAATATGGAGGATTGTACCAATATAAAATATTACCAATTATAGATAAGTAACCAAAAGGTTTTTTCATGTTAATGAATATAAATACAATTAGAATATTGTTAAAAAAATCATTAAGAAAATATACTTTTATTTTTTAATACAAATTTTAAAACATAAAACATTTTAAATTTATTAAAAAAACCTTGGGAACATAAAAAAGAGTTTTTTTAAATATTAAATCATTAATAGATGAAAATAGATTTATCTATTTGTAAAATAATTTTTTAAAAATATTTGTAATAACTTTTAAAAAATTTTGTTTCATATGAAAAATAATTTTTGTTCAAAATTATGGTTTTTCAAAAAAAACACAATTTGATCTTTTGAATACATAATGGGAGAAGAATAAATGAAAAAAATATTCTCATGAAATAAATTTATTAAAATAAAAAAAACATATTTATTTAGACTTATATCATATTATTTCAACTTTTGATACTTAATCACAAACAACCATGATTAACGATGATATTATAACATGAAACTCTTAACACATTAAAAAATTTAATTGTTTTCCCAATAAAATAATAATATAAAATGAAACTTATAATATCCTGAAAATATGGATTCTTACTATATAACATGTCAAAGGGGATGTATACACACAACATAATTGATGATATGTGTATAGCATAACAAATTTTATAAAGAAGGAAAAATAAGACTAAATTCTCTTTCCACTTTGCTGACATTCAAACATTAAACCACATGAAAGATTGATCATAAAATGGATATGAATATATATATATATATAAGTATAATAATGAAAAAATAAATTAATAATATGTGTATAAACCACACACAAAATTATATTTTGAAAATGAAATGTATATCACATAAATAAAAGTGACATGAGAAAATCCCTTATCTTGAGTTTAATCCATCATGCTAGTTATTTATCTTCCTGAAATAAAAATTTTTGTTAATTAATTAAATTTCTTATAAAAATTTCTAGTTTATTATTACTTTTATTTTATTTATTATTAATATATAAACAGTTATATAATCAATGATATTTATGTTTTAGATTTTTATTACAATCACCATATGTGACAAAATAACTTTTTAGGTTCACTATGGTCAAAGGGTTTATTAGTTAAACACCACCTGAATAATAATGATGAAATAATAATCATATTTAGTTTTCAATTATACTTTTTGTACCCATAACAATATATAGTTATGAAAAATGAACTATTGTTAGGATCATTGAGATGGTAGGTTTTACGTAGGCATGAGTAACCTTTACCATTTTCAATGATCTTTCTATAAATAATGTATGAAATATATTATCCTCAATGAATAACAAGTATATAATAAATTCCCTAATATTTAATTATATGTACATATATTTATCATTTTTGGGATCCTGTTGATAAAAAGCGGTTCACATCGTTTTGAGGAGGTGATATTTTAATTGTCTACAAAAACATTTTAACTTCTTAGGCGAGGGAAAAAGTAAGAAATAAAAGGATATATTTTACTTATAGAATGATATATATATCAATAATATCTTAATATGTATTTTTTAATCACATATATTTATTTTTTATTTTATTACCATTCATGTAATGCATTAGTTAAAATGAATGGCATCACTTCACAAGTCGGTAGTCTGCAGTACACATGAGGGATGTTATGACTACCCTATGTATTAGAATATAATAAGTTTATATTGGATATAATTAAACCATATCTATAATTATTATATAACTTTTATATATTAAATTTATATCCATCATTATTCCCATCCCTAAGAGGTGATAATGGAAAAATGAATGACAATGGTTTATGAGCCTGTAGTTTATCATACATATGAATTGTGATTTTATACCACATTTGATGTAACAGTGTATTGTTATAAGTCGTAAACATCAGATAAAAAATAGCCCAGAATATTTAGGATACTAATTTTATTATATGATAACATTATAATATTAATTTAATTGGTCAAATAATGAAATAAAACAAAGACACATATAAAATAATGTAACATCTTCTTCAAGTAACTCATCATAGTTTCAACAAAAGGAATTCCACAAATAGGTTTATCTCACAAGTTAAGGTTTATAAAACAATATTAATTATGTAAAAAAACTACATTGTAAGGAATTTTATGATTCAAATGTCTTGAGATATATGAAAAATGAGGATGTGTGGTGGCCTTTTATAAGTGGGTGAGAGGACATAGTTGATATTTTCAAAATAAAATATATATAAAACCATATTGATAGTTAAAAACCAATAAAGAAAGAAAATATATCATATAATTTATATGGTTGAAAAAATAGCCATTGGGTTTTAAAAATGTGTATATGTCATTTCATCCCAAATGATTAAAATTTAACAACTATGCAATCTAAATTTTACCTTTATATCAATAATTAATTTTAATTTTATGCGAAAACAATTTGGGTAAAAAAATATTTATAATTCTTATAAATTAGATATTATTATGATTTAATATATTTAATAACTTTTTTTAAATTCATTTTATATAAAGGTATAAAATTACATTAAAATTAATATTCTATATGGGGAGATAAAATAAGTTTTTAAAGTAAAAATGTACAAATGTTTACTAAGATTGTTTATCTAAATTTAATATAAAAAATACTACAATGATACAAATTAGATTACTACATGTATAATTGAACATGTTTTACATATAAACAAATTCAAAATATATTTTTTACTTTATAAATTATTTATGTGAGAAGGCAATTTTAAATTAATATTCAGCATTTTTCACTAATAATAAGGGAATGAAACTTCTTATAAAAAACAAAAAAGTAACCCTAAACTAATTTTGAATTTATGATATTAAAAATTATATTTATTTTCTCTACTAATTTAATTAATGTTGTAATGTTTAGTTTTTTAAAATGTTATCCATTAAAATGTGGAAGAACTACCTTTAGAAAAATATTTTGTTTTAATTAAAAAATTTTATTTATTTTAATATCATATCTAGTAAAACCATATGATGAATGTCAAAATTTAAATTGAATATAATATTTATAAATTTCATTAAAATAAAAATATATTATTCATTTAGATAATTTATTGGTATAAAAAACAATTTTACACATTATAATTGTTTTCCGAAAACATATTTTAGTTCAATTTCCTAAGGGTTTATTTTTCATTTATAATTAGTTAGTCATAAAAGTATAGACTATATAATAATTTGTATAACATTTTAACCTATTTTTTTTAATATTTTTCATACCCTCTATTCTGACTAGTATGTTATAATAGTAGAATATTTCATGGTTGATTTATCTTTGGTGTCACGGGTTGAATACAATATAAATCATAAAAATATCATGGTTGTGTGTAACCAAAGGTGAGCTGGGTGTTAAAGTAATTAAATTAATTGAATAATAAATTTTTTAATGTCTCATTAGATAAACTTGGTGTATCTTTCCTTTTAATCAATCAAATCTAGTTTTATTCTTTTAAAATAATAGGGAGTCACATATATCTCCCACCATTTAATAAATATCAACCTCACAATTTCAGATTCACCTCGATAATCAAATGTTAGAAATTTGAATATACAGTTTTTATAAATGAGAATGTTAAATTTCATCCAAAAAATCATCTAAACTAGAGAGGAATGGGTAAAAAATGGTCATATTCAATAATACATAACTATGATTCCAAATAAGAAAACATAGAAGGGAATAGAGTAAAAGAATAAATAATTATATATTTTGTTTGTGGTCATTGATCAGAATCATGTGAAAGGTCAATATTATATTAATGGCCTTAAATACATTAATCTATTATGATATAATATACCAATGTTTCATTAGAAATTAAGGAAATAGGATAACATTTTTTATTTAACATAATTTTACAAGAGTTAAAGAATTCTCTCATAATCATGACTATTAGAATATGGAAATAAACTTATATGATTAGTAAAATTTCATCCTTTAATAAAATTATGTCACAGTATCATATTTTTCTAAAAATTATGTTCAAAAGTTTTTTTTTTCATTACTAAAGCACAAAAAAAATAATTTAAAGTCCACATAACCATAAATAGATAACATGTTATTTCTCGTATCATTAAACAATAATATAAAAAAAATACTTGTCACATAATAAGATAATTCCCAAAATGAATAAACTATAATATAATTAATTAATATAAAACATTACATAGTAACATTACAGTTCTAAATAAATCATTCCATAATTGATAATACATAAAATTAGGAAAATAGTTCATAACTATGTTCAAAACCAAATGATTATAATGTTTTAATAGAACATTATTCAATGATAAATCAAATAATGTTCCTTAAATAAAATGAAATATACTATAAAAATAGACATAATATTTAACTATATAATTTTTATACTAACTATGAATTTATTTTTTCCTTTTGTATGTGATACAACTTTTTCATCCTTTGGTTATAAGTTTATGACATATGGCCTTGAGGAATGAATTGGGTTATCACTCTTCCTTATATTTTTCCATTATTCTATTTAAACATAAATCAAATGACTACTCCTAGAATGAAACTTCATTTTTATCTTTGAGACTATATGTAATCCAACCCACTAAAACATTTCCAAAAAATTAATTACATTCTTTAAAATATTTACTAGTTAATCCCCTCTAATGGGGTGTCTAACACATTTAACCTATGATCAATCAAAAAACATATATGCCTAGGACAGAATCCATAACTCCTAATATAATTTCACATTAAAACATCATAATCTATAAATTTATATAAACTGTTCCTTTGATTGTAACTATAATATCCCATGACTTCTGCTTTAGTTAGAACATCCCAGAACCCACACAATCAGATGCAATGTCGAAATCTAGAAATATACATTCCAAGATAGGATGTTGATAATCGTGACCAAAACATTTCCATCTAAAACTTTCAGCATCAAAAGAATACCTTGGATCACTTATATATTTGAAGAATATTTAGGTTTATTGATTTATAGAATATGAAAAAACACTTAAATAAACAACTCATACCAAATTGGACTCATACATTATCAAAATAACACTTCTTCATTTAACTCTTATATTATTATTTGATAATAGGACACCAACATCATCCTGGTGAAATAATTTGTAGAAATAAATCATTCAAAATCACTATCCAAAACCATAGGATAAAGAAACATTATAAGGGTGATCCTATATGCTCAGTAAGGGTACTCATAAGATTTAATAATTAAATTTCATCATTAATAATAATAGTACTTAAGGGGATGATAAAATTATAAAATTAAATGATCCAACCATAAATGAAATCATACCCAAAAATACATAGAACTTCAAATAGAAAAATGGGAAACTAAGTAGTTGTCCGAATCAATAATCAAAATCCATATAGTATTAATATTGATCATGTTAATTATAATGAAATCATATCTATAATAAAGGAAACACATAGATATCTTGGAACATCATCTTATTAAACCCTATATAACCCATAAAATGGAATAAACAATATGGTTAACACCCATCTCTAGAGTACCCAATTCAATATAGAACTATCTAGGTGTGCCATTATTTAAGATAAAATGGGCTTACCTAGATCTATCTAGTAACATCGATAATTTACAAAGTCCATAAACTAGATATATTTAGACTTCATCAAAACTAATTGAATCAAATTTTATTATTTTCATAATAAATTAACCCATATAAATGAAACATGGTCTAAAATTGTCTATTTGAATAATAGTCAACTCGAGTAAATAAAATGGGTTATATAAAAATCTCATGTAAACATGATTAACCGACAATAAATAAATGGGTTAAATAACAATCTCATTGACACCTAATTAACCCATGGATGAAAACGTGTTCCAAAAACAATATATTTGAAACATGATTAACAAAATAAATTTAAATATGTTCCAAAACAATCTATTTGAAACATTATTATTCCATGGAAAGGAACTCATTTAATTAAAAATCCCTTTGAAACTTGAGGAACCTATGATAATGTAATGGTTTAAATAAAAATATATTTAAAACATGTTTAACCCATGGATATGAAATGGGTTGAATAAAAATATAGTTCAAAAAATAATCCATCCAAAAATCATTAAAGATATTATAAATAAAAAATATCCCCAATGGGGGACAATTAACAAAAGTGGTTTCTAAATTTATGAATTGAAATACCATAAAATGATCATGAATACATTCTTTATGGAAATAATTTTTAAATCTTCCAAATCTTCCCATACCATGTTTAAATATTTGAACCATTAACACCATAAATTGAATAAAAATAAATGAAAATTATATTATCATGAGAATAATGAGATTCATGATATCCCGTGTAAATAATTATGTATATTCAACTTATAAAAAAGTTATGTGTAGAACATATCAAATTTATCAATGAAAGAAAATTATGATAACAGTCTATTGCCTCTGGTAAATTAGAAACCATAAATCTAATGAAAGAATAATCATTAAATGAAACATTTAAATAAAATGAATATGAAATTACTCATTACATAATAAATCAATAGGTGATGTAGATACATCACACAAAATTAGTATGTTTTCATTACGACATTTATCTCACAAATGTAAAAAGTGAGATGAAAGTCTATTACTAATTAACTAACATTTCCATCATGAATCATGTGAAAAATAACATATATTAAAAAACATGACTAAGATGTAATAAATTAAATTATTTTTATAAATTTTATAAGAGAATTATATACACCATATAAAATAAGCTAGGTACATACAACACAATATGCCTCAACAAAATGAAATTGAGATGAAATTCTAGACCTAGAGTATGATTTATTTGGATTGTTCACTATATTCTAAAATAAACAAAATATTTCAATTATATAAATTACTTTTCACTACTTAAAATTTTATTATGACTTTTATTTTATTTATAAATAATTTATATACATTTACTTAATCAACATCATTTAAGTCAGCTGTTTGGACCATATTCGGATTTTGTCTCAAAACTGACTTCAATAGGTCAACTATAGTCAATATGGTCATATATAAACATATTAATTTTAATAATCAAGATATAATTATCATATTTATACATAAAATATACTTTTAAAATAAATAATCAATTATGTATGTGAAATATGAACCAAAGTTAAAATCATGAAAATATTCGGTCGTATGTACGCATGAGGAACATTTATTTTTTTCAATGATCACTATCAAAATACGGAAAACAAAAATTATTTTTCCAGAATTATCATTATATCTTAATTAAAAAATATTTAATCATATATACTTAAATATATAATTCTTGTGATTTAAAAATAATCACATGATTTCAAAGAGGTGGTATTCAGCACATCCACTAATGACAATATTTCTTTTTCGGTGTGTGAAACGATAATAAAGAAAATTATATCTTATATTTTCCAAAAAATTATTTTTTATATAATATAATATAGATTTAATTCTGTCACATATTTTTAATTAAATAGATCATTTATACATTCTGTTAAATGTGTGAGTGTATCACATCGCTTTGAGGAGGTTGTAGTCCACATGTCAATAAATGATGTTATTGTATTCAAAAAATAATGAAATGCATAAAGATATGTTGTATATAAAAATTATATATTTAATAATACAAAATAAATACCATATATTTATCATATTTAAATATTGTTACCATCATAATTTTCAACCATGGGTGTTTGTAAGTGAAAAAAATGAATGACATCATTATGTGAGGCAATAGTTTTCTATAAACAAAAGGTAATTTTGTTACCCATTTGAAGAATGAAGGTGTAGGTGTAAGTATAACCCTTAACATAAAAAAATATAATAATATTATATTCATGTTATTATATAATCAGTAAATAAAAATAAATTATGAGAGTTGGTAAGGAAAGAATGTAAAAATCCAAGTAGATTAAAGGTACCTCTTCTATGGGTAATTTGTTTTATTTACACTGAGAGAATTCATATTTGGATTTCATCCCATGTTGATGGATCTAGGTTAATGGTATGGATGTTTTGTGATTATTTGGACATGTTTTAAATTATCCAAAATTATTTTGAGATTTGAAGCAATGGGGTAGTGTGAGTTCCTTTTTATAGTTGAGGGGAAGAGACATTTTTTAAATCATAAAATTTAAAAACTATTTGGAGGTATCCATTATCTATAGTTCTTATAAAATAGATAAATAATGATATAAATGATAATTTTGGTATATAAAAACTCATAAAACATAATAACAAAAGAAATTTTATTATTTTTTATTTATTCTTTATGTTTTCTCATTTTTTTCATTTCAGTTTTAATTAATGTAACTATTTTCCTATCCTATGTAATTTATCTATTAAAAATAAATAAAAGTGATATTTTATAGAAAAATGTACCTATTAATAATAAATTTTATATATATGTTAAAAAATATAAATCCAATTTATGTTGTATTCTAATTTTAATATATGGAAATGCAATGCATAAAAACTCTACTTTAACCTGAACTATGATAACAATGTTATTACTATATAAGGGTAAATATAATCATTAAAAAAGATCACTTGGTCCATAAATTGACCATATATTATATTTATTAATACTTATAAATAATTTTTTAGAATAGATTATTTTTAGTTATATATGGAACCGACTTTAAACCTTACATAATCTAGAAAATTCTTAAAGAGTTGAATTTCTCACAATCCCAAATATCTTGTTGGTTTAAAGTATTGATAGATTAGGACATAAATCATAAATATATAACCATAAGTATACAAAGTTATTTTTAGGGAAATAATATATATTTGTTCAATAATAATAATGTTTTTAATAAAACATGAAATCATTTCATGAAAACAATTCACAATATTCATATAGGATTCATCACTTTCTCTTAGTATAATGTCCCATCCATGGTTCCACACACCACTGCCCCATGTCGGTATGTCACATAACCTCATGCGTACCTCCCCACATAGTTAATGATTTCAAAAAGATGTAAGTTTCTGGTAAGTCGATCATGGGGACACTATACCCTCTATTATCATCGTAATGCAACGTTGAAAATAATAAAAATAGTGGAAGAATATATATTCATAAAAATACAAATATATAAAGATAAAAAAATTATGAAATAAAATATCTAACTAAATAATAAAACATGCCATGATAGAGTAAATTTTATGTTCCTAAAATTAATGCTGAGAATAAATTAACCAACAACTCACAATAGAGTATCGAACCCGTTCTAATTTTCTCATGTATGATCCAATTCCAAATTATCAATATAACATCGTGTCTTTTCCCATAAACTATCATGCAATAGAAATGTCTATTCATGTACCAATCAGGAAGCTCAAGTATATGTTGAAAAAAAATTAGGCCACTATCAAAAGTATCAAAAATAAATCCAATCTAAAATAGTGTATTCATTTTTATAATGAAATAAGCACAATAGTTAATTAAATGATAATTAAATTATCAAATATAAATTATTTAAAAATGCAACTCCAAGGTTTTCATGAACACCCATACCTCCATATCTACTTTATCCCATGCTAAAGTCTAAATCAAGACACATGTTAAAATCTCAATTCAATAAACTAATGGATCATATTATCTATTCCATTTCAACTTATTGAAATTAATAATTAGAATCATAGTCTAATTCCAAAAATTTGGGTCTAGGACATCATGTTTGGGACCCGGTGGGCTTCATAACCAACAGACCATGTCTCACATAGGTTTACAGTTATGGGATTTTGAAATAGTACATCATGTCCATCTCTTATGGGATTTGGAACCAAAAAACCATGTCCTACTATCATTCATTAATCAGTTTATCACCATGGGCTTCCTAAACAATAGACAATGTCCCGCCCTCATAGTCTTTATAAAAAATAGACCATGTCCCACTATCCTTTATCAAACATTCAAATATATAAGACTTACATAGACACACATATACATACATACATATATATATATATCGCCAATCTCAGACAACTTAATATATCACATCCATCGAGATTTTTCATCATTAATACAATTATTATAATGATTCTCATTTATTGATATAAAAATTATTTAATCACACTAATACCATTAATTAATCACATAACTTATATTAATTAATTAAAAAATTAATAAAATTGGATTCATCAGTTAAAATATATCATAGTAAATTATACAATTAATTATCTAATTCATGAGATTAATATTACATAATTAATTTATCAATTAATTATTCAATTTAAAAATCAATTTCATATAATTGATTAACCAATAAATTATTCAATTCATAATATCTATATAACATAGTTAATAGAATTATTAATTATTCAACTTATAACATAAATATCACATAATTAATTCTCCGATTATATATATCAAAAAAGTATTACTAAATCCCATAATTGGTTTTACAATTAATTGTTCCCAAATGTTGTATTTTCATAATTCCATCAATAAATAATTAACCACATTTATTAATTAAACAAAAAACATAAATTACTAAACAACACTTGAAAATAGATAATTTTCTAACACATAATGAAAATCAGGACTGTGGATTTAAATATTAGACCACCTTCCTGGATTTTTTATGAGGATTGATGAATGAAAATCCAGAAAATTTAGTGGAAAAATGATATATAATGGGATTTGGATCGATAACCATAAATCAATATTACGATATTCATGAATTATTTTATCAATATGTATACCCATAATCCTTGATCTTGATTCATTAAATATAGATCCAGAACTAGAACAAATAGCAAAGAACTACCACCAAAGGAAATATAGAACAAATAAGGATGAAAAAAACTAAATGAGGAAAGATCCACATAATGGTAGGGAAATAGATCTTTGATCTAAGCAGCGAAACACGAAGAATGGAGAAATCATGGCCTTGTAATCCCTCTATAAAGATCTAAATTTGTCAAAAACTGAGTTGGACTATGTTTTGGCTGAATGGGGGATGTTTCAGCTGTCAAGTGGACTAGAAAATAATATTCAGTCCATTAAATATATCATGTACTATTCCTTAGGAAAAGGAACACATTTTCCATAATCATGCTCCAGCAATACACCTAATATTTTTTTGGGTGCATAGTTTCTCTTTTTAGGTTGAACAAATTAAAAATCGTGTTCCATCCATTTGAATCCCAACATTCCAATGTGCCAATCTGTCCTTGGATGGGCACACAATTTTGTCTAAGAATTCACATTCCCTTTTAATTCCATTTTTTTAAATTACCACCCCATGACCCCAAAGGAAAACCCAACCAAAATTAATCAACCGAAGGAAAAAATAATCTGAAATATCATATGAGTAGATACTAAAAAATGTTGGGATCTTTCAATCTCACCACCTTATAATATCTTGTCCTTATGCTAGACTCCCATGATTATTTAAGATTCTGCTCCAAAATGTGTGGGGGACTAATGACTCATATCTTCTTCCCTTTACCAAGTATCATCCTTCACAGGCCCATTTTTTCACAATATTTAAATTATTGGAATGCTCCTTCACCATAAAAATATCTCACTGGAATCCAACACACATATCTTTTGATCCTCCAATGATGCATCTATCTTAAGATCGAATTAGTTTATATCAATCACATGAGAAGGTTCAAGGTAATACATTCTTATTTGTGAATAATTGAAAAAATAATGTATAGAAGTTTATTTCTATGGAATATCCAATCAATATTCCATATTCCTTATTATCTTCAAAACCTCAAACAGTCTTAAAAATCTTGGCACTAAAATTTCTTGTCTTCATATCCTACTGTTACCCATACTAAGTGACACCTAAAGGAATACACTATCACCCTCTTTCAACAATATGTTTTATATTTGTCTGATAGAATATTACTTCTTCCTACTATAATCCATAACCATATGTATCTAAATCAATTTCACATGCTCCGATATCTCTTACACAAGACTTGTCCCCAAAAACTCTGACTCAGCAGCCTCTATCCATTATAGGAGTGACCAACATAACCAAGAACAAAGAGCCTCATAAGGTTCCATTTTTATAGTTTCTTGTTAAATATTGTTATAGGAACAATCCAATATATCTAATTTCTTCCCCCAAGACCCACTGAAATCAATAACAAATGCTTGTAGCATATCCTCAAGAATTTTTATAGTACTCTCTAACTAGCAATGATTCTATGTGTAAATGGACCTCTATAATAATACTTGTGTATCATGATCCCTATGAATTCCCTTCCAAAATCATAAAGTTAATCATGAGCCATGATCTAATACTATAGTCCATGTATCCATGTGAAGATAGACTATATCCCGAATCTAAAAATCAATCAGTATGTCCATTGAGAAAGTCTCATTTATAGGAAATAAATGTGATACTTTTTCATTCGATCTATAATAACATATATATATATATTAACAACTCATGGGTGTATTCGTGTGACCGACCACAAGTTCCCTGGTCACATCATCTAAATTCCACTCCAGAATGTGTAGCGACTGTAAGAAAACTCTAGGTCATTGATGCTCTTCCTTTACCTACTAACAAGTGTAGCATCATGTCACAAACCGTACATTCTCTCTTTTCATCCATGCCCCCCAAAAACATTCATCATAGTCCACAGTACATTTTTCACACACATGGATGTACTACCCACTTCGAGTCATAAAATTCCCACATCATCTCCTCTCATATTATCATAGGAACAATAACTAAATTCTAGGAATAAATGATCCCATCCACATTTATGCTCCTTTCTAATGGTTTATACACACATTCAAGGATTTCATTCGAGGTCATAGAGTATAGATCCTCATTCTGTCTGTCCATGATATATCCCAAAAGTGAAAACACGACTAAAACTAAAAGGAGTTTCATCTTCTTCTTACTCTCAAAAACCATAACGGGAATATCATCCACCAAATTCTTCATCCTCCACATAAAACTTGACTCTTGAACCTCCTGATTTTGAGTTTCCCTACTCAAACCATCATCAACACAGTTCCACTTTTAGGTCATATATACTAGATAAAAAACAATTGAATGTATACATGCCACCCATATCCAATTTTAGATATTAAAATATATTTTCACAAAGATTTACATTAAACACTTATGATCTGTATACTCAGTAAAATTTGTACCCAATAGATAATTCCTCCAACACTTCAGAGCATAAACCACTAATTCTAACTCAGGTCCATGCATAGGGTAGTTTAATTCAATTGTCCTCAACTTCCAAGACCAATATTACAAAACATTATCTCACTTCCTCAACACATCCCCGAGTCCAATCCTTGGAGCACCACAATAAACCATACAATACTCACCTGACTTGGGTAGGATTAAGTTTAATGCCAATGTTTAACGCATCTTCAACTCCCAGGAGGCCTTATCAAATGATTATGATGAATAAAAATTTATCCCTATTTTATTCAAGCCTAAAATTATTAATTCCAAATGGTTAAAGGGATATATGAATATCCAAAAATATACATCTAACCATAGAAATCTCTAGATATCAAAAACATTATTGGGATGCCCCTAAGACACAACTGCCTAAACCTTATCTTGGTATACTGACACACCTTCATTCAAGATGATGTGTTCCATAATGTGTACCAAATTTATCAAAAATGATACTTAGAGATATTGGTGTATAATCGATTATATCCTATTATACTCAGGATGATGTCATGATATTGGAGATGATTGTATTGAGTCGAAGATTACACCCTGATTTCATCCAAAAATACAACAACAAACTAAAATAGATAGGGATGGAATATCTTGTTCATCATGGCCATAAACCCAAATATTGTGTTCTTTAACCCAAAAGTCATTAATGTGAACTCATATAGGCCATAACTTCTTCTCAAAATAGTAGTCGATATGTTAGAATTCTGAAATCCCAACTGATAATACCCTAATATCTAGTTGTTCTTAAAGAACACATGTAATCCCTTTTTCAAGTTAAATATATTTTTGATACATGGAATTATATATTGGTTCTCTATAGTCACCTTGTTCATCTTATGATAATCGACTCACAAGTGCAAAATGTCATCCTATATCTTTGCAAACAATATGTGTGAACCCTATGGTGAAATACTCATATGGGTAAATCCATTATTCTCAATATATTCTAGCAATGTATTGATCTATTTATTCTATTTTGGTTCAATTATGTTTGGTTGATAGATACTAGCTCATCCCCATGTATTCGATCAATAGTTAATTCCATGTCACTCTCATGTGGAAGACCTGAAATGTCTTCAAGAACGAAATCATGAAATAGTTAGACTACTACTGGAGAGATATATGGAATAACACCTCTATAATCTAGTAATAAACATGAAACATGGGATGAGATCTCTCCCAGTTGCTGACTAATTATCACTCGTTGGCTTGTATGGATATCCATCTCTCCAATGGGAATATCTATTTCACCCTTAAAAGATGTAAATTTCAGTTTCCACTGGTTACAATAAATGAGGGATTGGTATGCGAATAGCCAGTCCATACCCATGACCATGTTTAAATATGACATTTCAATAATATTAATATCTTATAGTAAATTATACTCCCTAATATCAAGGGAATATCCATTATATATATAGATTAATCTAGACTATTCTCCCAATGCTGAATCTATAGTCAAATACCCACTATCCAACTCCACCGCTAGGCACAAACCATTAATAAACGTTGTAGATATAATGGAAAAAAGATATACTAGTATAAATTAATACTTTATATACTGTAGAACCTACCAGAAAATTACATATCAATCCCGATGGTCTAGCCTCGCTATCCACATTTTTATGTTCCACCACCATCATATATTTTTCCCCTCTTACCCAGGACATCGTTTCACTCCCCTGAGTTGCACCACTCTGTTGCTACAAATTCTCTTTCCTAGAAACACCAAATCCACTACATCTACTGCCTAATATAGTAAAACTCTATATTTCATACTGATATGGCACATAGAATCCCCTTACCAAACCTTGGTGTATTCTATCTCCTTCATCACTAACCATATGAATTGTGTTCCTCCAGAACCTCTATAGATGTACCATCCTTCCCCAACCACTGCATTACACTAGTGGTTTGAAATTATTTATTGAAGTGCCCCTTCCTACCTCACTAGAGGAAAAACAAGGGAGTATGTTACAATGATACTAATCCCCCTATCTGTGTATTCTATATCCTACTACTCTGGATAACGATGTCATATAGACACTTGGTGATCCTAGAAGCCAAACAACCTAGCCCTGAATAATTAACAACATTTATTGCACTAGAATCATCTATCAGGTTTCCCTCATCTATGAGATCCTAATCCACCACCTCAGAAAAAAAAATTAATAGAAAAAAGTTAACATAGAACTTATTCTCACTCTTAATTATTTCCTGAATGAATCTTGTCATAGTTATCTCATCCTCTTCCAATTGTGGAAAAATTAAATGCGTATCTTTGAAGTGTCCATGATAGTCCATCATGGATATTCTTCCCCGAGTTAATATCATGAACACATATACTCTCTCTTATCTTAGTGTCTCTGTGTATATGTTCACCATGAACTTCTTCAAAAATTCCTTCAACAATATACCAACATCATGTCTAGTCCCTGCATGAATATCCCACAAAAATTTTAAAAATATTTATATAATATATGTGTCCAAATTGAGATTGTTCTCAGAAATATTTTCTTTTCATTCAACTGTCATCTCAATGTAATCAGCCCAGAACTCATCTCCCTTGGGTCCTTCCTCTCTAATAAAATTTGGAGGGTGCTGCAACTAAAACTCCGTCATCAATTCAAAGATTCTCTTCTCAACCCACCTTGGGCCTCTTTCCATGAAAATATTGATGTGAGTGATTTTCTATCAAAACATCACCCCTTTTTACTCACCTTGCACTATTGATTCCTTAATATCCACCACAATATGATCATTCACTACCACATCCTTTTTTCATCCTCTCAAAAAAGCCTCATCATGGAGGTATAACTCTATAATTACCATCATGTACATTAGGATATAGTTGAAAATATGAAAAAAATTTCAAAACATGAAAATCAAAATGAGTAAAAAAATTATTTTCCCATGTCTCTCCATATAGTAAAAATCATGGTGCTAACATTACCCATAACTATCCTACTTCTAGTTCTTGAATAACCTAGTTAAACACATTCAAATTATTTTCATTTCATTAGAAATCTATTTTTTCACAATTTACATCATTTTACCATTCTCAAATTAAAATTAGGTACCATTTTGAAATTTATTTCCTAAGAATGGAAAAAAGTACATGTTTAACAACTTACCATAACTTGTTTTCGGATTGTTCCTAAAATGATTCATGTCACAATAACCTTGAGTGTCTATAATTTTTCATGAAAACTCAACTATTGTTCAACATTTTCCATAGGTCCAATCTCAAAAAAATAATCGAATAGATAATGGAAAAACAACACAAGTGTGTCACATATGGTTAAATAATATTCAACTAAAATGGAAAATAATACTAACAACAATTCACACACTTAGAAATTAGGTTTTCCCCCAGACATGGGTTTGATAATCCCATGAACAAGCTCATAAAAAAGCCCCAAAATTTCATAGTGACCCATCTATCTCTCATACACGATAATAAAAATTAAAAATAAAATAAAACTAACGATGATATCACTTTTTAATATCCCAACCCAGGTGCTACACACTAAAGAACTGAGTTAGCCGGTGACATGACCTCATGTGGGCCACCCCACATGATAAATGTTTTCATCTAGAAGTGAGGGTCGGGTAAGATGATCAAGGGGATACTATAACCTCTTTTAAATGTGTAATACACTCAAAAAAATATATAAATAGTAAATAAAGAAATTATAATCAAAATAATACAAATATATCATCATAAACATAGAAAATAAAATAAAATATCCAATTGGAACCAAAAACATGCAAAGATAATGTATTTGTAGGTGTCTAAAAGGAAAACTAAAATTGAAGATATTGATGACACCCATGAAGGTCCAAAACTATGTCTTATTCAATCATACAAGATCAAATCCAAAATTATAAATCTAACCCATGTTAGTTTCTCCTTAATCAATCCTGAAAAAAGAAATTCAATTTGAGTACCAATCAAGTAGCCTGAGTTGGGTGCGAGTATAACTCAGTAGACCACCACTAATAGTGTCTAAAATAAATCCAGTAAAAAATAGTGCTTGAACATATATAAATAAATAATTACAATTCTTATTTTAATAATTATCACATTATCCAATATTATTTATTTAACCATAGAAACCATAAGTTTTCTAAGAACACTCATACCTCAATGCCTACATCGTCTTATGCTGGAGTTTAAATATTGTCACATTATAAATTACCTGTTGAAAAAATAATCGTATTTAATTATCCATTTAATTTAAAAAAATTAAAAATTCTAATTGTATCCATGATAAAGTACCAATAGTTTTGGTCTAGTTCATAATGCCTAGAACCCCATGGGCTTCAGAACTAACAGACTATGTCCTTCATAGGTTTATTACTACGGGCTTCAGAAATGGCAGACCATGTCCAACTCTTGCGAGCTTTGGAAATTATAGTCTATATCCCATTCTCATTCATAAATTATTTTACCACAATGGGCTTAAGAAATATAACACCATATCCTGCTCAAGTTGGATTTGAAAATAGAAAACCATGTCCCACTCTCAATTATCAAACATACATATATATATATATAACATATATGTCACCAATATCTCAAAACTCACTATATCACATAAATCAATATTAATCAGCATTACTCCTCCCATTATAATAATTAGCATTAATTACTCCATAAATTAATTATCCACACTCACTACTTTAATTAATTTTAGAATTATTTAATCACATCAATTATATTAATTATTTTTATAATTAATTAAATTAATTTCTTAAATTATAATATAACATCATTAATTATATGATTAATTATCAAAATCATAATATTAATACTACATAATTAACTCACCATTTAATTATTCAATTTACAAAATCAATATCACATAATTAATTCACCGAATAAGTATTCAATTTATAATATCAATATCACATAATTAATTCACTGATTAACAATTTCATTTATAACATCAATATTAAATAATTAATTCACCAATTAATTATCTAAAATTAGTATATATATATGACATAACTAATTTTACAATTAATTATTCTCAATTCAGTTAATTTGATAATTCATTCATTAATTAATTCACCAAAAATATTAATACAATCAAGAACTTAAATTTCAAAATTCCCGTAGAAATTATACATTTTTCATTCAAGAAACCAAAATCACAACAATGGGATTTGAATATTAGACAAATGACCTAAATTTATTGGTGAAGGATAGCTAATTAAAAATCCCTAAAATTGAGTGTCACAACAATGTTGAATGGGATTCAAATATATAACACTATATAAATATTGAATAATTCAAAATCACACAGATTTAGATATAAATCCATAAACCTAGAAAATGATTCCTTAAATATAGATATAGATCTAGAGAAATTTTTTAACTACCACTAAATAAAAGATTTAACAATAGAGAATGAATGAGAATGAAATGAGGAAAGAATCACATATCGAGAGGGATGTAGACATTCGAACTGGGATTCAAATTGTGAAGAATAAATATTAGATGGCTTTCAAATCCCTCTATAAATCTCTGGAATTGTCAAAACCCAATATAGTCACATTTTGAGTCAAATAAAGGATTTCTTGGGGGATTGGTTGGATTGAAATCTAATTTGTGGACCTTTTAACATATAACAAATGATTTACTGGGCACTAACACGTAGTTTTTTATAACCATGAAACAACCATACACCAGTTATTTTTGGGGGGCACTGTATCTCTTTTTAGGGACCAGTATTTGAAAAAAAATGTGTTAGCCATTCCAAACCCAATTGTCTAGGATTGATTGGTTTCCAAGGATGCGGGGCATAAATTTCTCTAAACCTGGGCCATCCATGCACATCCCATTTTTCATCAATCTTTCTCAATTTCTACCCAATTCTACCCAATGTAATCCCCAATGAATTGTAATTAACATAAGTAAAAAATACATGATGTATCATCTGAGTCAAATCCATAAAAGGTCCTGGTCAAACACAAACCAGTACTTAATAGCTATGAAAAGAATTTTAAAACATGGGATGAAAGAAATATTATAATGGGACATAAAATAAATGAAATATACAACAATTCAATTCATACTTATAAACATATGAATCCATTTTTACGAAGTCATTATTCTCACCTAAAAATTATCATATAGTTTCTTCATGAAAACATGAAATATTTATAAAACCTAAAAAACATAAAATAATTAGGTAACATAGAAAATTACATATTTTTATTATAACCCTCATTACTATTATATGATTTGTATTCCTCGTGGATACATTACAATGTAACCCCTATTGATACCATAAGATGTATCCATTTCTATTACACTCAATAAAATAATTATATTATACTTTAAACATAAACATCGAAATTTCATTAGAGGTAGATATAGATCCCACCCTTCCTCATAAACAATTCATCACAAAAAAAACCTAATAATAAAACATGAATACTTTGATCATAAAAATATTCAATTTTAATTTCATAGAACGAGACATTAAAGGAGATTTTAAAAGGAAAGTCTCCTACCTCAGGTTGTATTACTCCAAACATATTAAAAACTCATGTATAATGCTTTAAATAGTGTTATTAATTTATTATAGGTCTATATTCATTTTTATATAACCTTATACAACTTTATAATATTTCTATTAATAATTTTTTGTTATTTCCATCATTTCTGGTGCACTCTTTTCATGGTTTCCATGGTTAGATTATTATTTATTTTCTACTAAAAGCGAATAAAAACTCTAAAAGTAGAATGAAATTGTATTAATATGTTTCCTACATTTTAAATGACAACATGTATCTATTTTATATCCATTAAGGTGATTAAATAGATAAAAAACTAATGAAAATGATTTAATTTATTTTTCCGGTTTTTACGACAATTATGAAAATATATGATCTCATTTAATATCATGTTTATATTGGTTAAATAACATTATAAAACATATAATATGTATAATAAAATATCATTTTACAATAATAGTTGT
Source organism: Viscum album (assembly GCA_963277665.1). Lineage (NCBI taxonomy): Eukaryota > Viridiplantae > Streptophyta > Magnoliopsida > Santalales > Viscaceae > Viscum > Viscum album. The sequence goes on from OY728128.1 coordinate 1,487,415,265, forward strand.
TTTATGTTCATCCATGAAGGTGATAAAATAAAATGAAAATTCGACATCCCTGATGGAGGTGAATCGACACGTCACGAAAAATAAATTAATTTTCTAGAATTAGAGGAGTATAAGAGATGTTTTGGGATGGATATTCCATTAGTAGATAAAAATTATTTTATATGTAATATATTAGAGTAATCATGTCAATTTTTGATAAGGGAGGTGAGGATAGAAAAAGAAAAGATATTAAATTGAAAAGAAAATAAAATAAAATAAAGGAGGATTTTACCTCTTAAATGATAATCCTTGAGAGCCTAGTTATGGATAATGTTTTTTACCTTATAAATTGATACGAAGGACTTGGATGTGGTTAAGATGCAAGTGAATGTAATTTGGATGAAATAAAATAATCTACAAGGCATTTTGGTGACTGGATTAGAGGAAATGATGGCTGGTATTTATAGTGGATGAGAGAGGTGTTTTTTGAATATTTTATTCATTAGTTAATTATTTTTTCTCAAGAAATTGAATAGTTCTATAATTATCAATAAATTTATAAAAATAAATATTTATAGTTATATTTATTCATGCTCAAATTTACCCAAGAGATGAAGGAAGAACGATCCTTGATGTTTAGCTCAGGTTGTTGAATCCTCTAAGACCTAAGAAGTAATCTACAAACACATACATTATGTGTATTGTTTTTTGCTATGAAGTGGTAAAATGGGGTTTATATGATATGGGTTTAAGGGAATTATAAGATAAATAAATATATTCATTTAAAAGAATAAGTTGATCCAAGGTTATCACTTGGGTTGCATTAGATGCATTTCTTTTCATCTATTTCAATTTCTTATATTTGAGATGGGTTCATATTTGAAGATCAATAAACATCATCACTTACTATTTTAATACCTATAACATTTAATAATAATAACCTATACACTTGATGTATCCATGTTTATAGAACTTCAATGTAAAGGTTCATATTAGCACTGGTAGTGTGAAGCCTTAAATTAAATAAGAATGAAAGAGTTTAAATATCTTCAAATAACATTCACAATTAAAAGAAGTGATTAAAAATTAATTTAGTGAGAAATAACATAGAATAAATCCCCTTCATACTCCCTTGGATCAACCAATAAATGTTTTATCCCTCCATTGATTCTATGGTTTCAATTGAAGTTAAAAGTAGAGTCATGATGGAGGAAAATGAGAAGCAAAAAAATACAATGAAATAACGATTACTCCACCATTGTGTGATAATTTCACAAGGATTGGTGTGAATAAATTCAAACATTGAACCCGAAGTATCAATGTAATATTTAGAACAACATAATAAGAGGGTAAGTATAAATTTTATTATGAAACTAAAGTTAATTGAACAACATACATGTGGAAGACAAAGTTGAGACAACAAAATCGTAGCATAACATTAGAATTGATCAAAGCCAAAAGATTATTAAATCCTATAAAAAAACTTCGCTAAATGTGCATTTTTGGATACTTGGGCAAAGCCTAAAAAATTAAAAGTCATCCCGCTTGATTATGGTTGTCTTTGGGTGGTGGAAAGATTGTGGAACTTGGACTTTTCCACTCCTGACCCGAAGTGGAAGCCAGCTTGCAACCACACCATAGACATGTAATAATTACCTTCTATATGGAAGAATTAGAGTTGGAAATAGGGGATAAAAATAAAGATATGTATGTCTCCTAACTGTCTGTACAATTTGGGCCCATTTGAATTTTTGAATTGGATGTTATGGATGATTTATTGGGATAAAATTCTGGGCCACAAATTCTGGCCTAAATTTTGATATTCTGTTTGTTCCGCCTTAATTTCCCTTATGGACGCCAAATTAGAAATGGTTTCTAAAAAATTATTTGTTCCTATATAGGTATTATAGAATCCCAAGAAATATGGGCATCATTGGAATAGTATTATGGGCCCCAAAGTCTCATTTGTGGGCTGGTGTCCAATCATCCTTCTCTAGAATCGATTACATTCATCTCCTAATATCCCCATCATCCATTATAAATCCTCAACTGATCCTTAAATGAAAAATGTTCATAATAATGTGAAGATAAATTTCAGAAAATATCACATTGAAATATGGAAAATTCAATTCCTTAAAATCATATGAATCATTGGTCGTAAATTGGTGTAAATTAGTCATGAAGTGCCCAAATGATGAGAATGGATGTTCAAAATTAATATCCACTAAATCAGTCCCATAATATAAAAAATGATGATTTAATAACATTAAAATGTAATTAAAATATGTTTTTTTATTGGCTAATTACTCTCCCAACTTGATATTTTCTAGTCTTGTGGAAAATGTATCTCAACAATATAAAATTTGAATTCCCTTTTCCAAAAACATTTTAATAAACAATGATCACCAAAAACCCTCATACCACACACTCATGAAACCTATTAAAATATTTTAATACAAGATAGTTTCATAAGCACATCTCAATCCCAAGCCCATTATTTTGTTCAAATTAAATGCCATAATTCATCTGATATCTATTAAGTATGATGATGTGTTGTGTATCACAATAGACATTGGGGTTCATATTTATTCAAGGGGGAAATGACGGAAGCACTAGGTGGAATCTTACTTAAATATTAAGAGAGTGTTCAATTTTTTTTCAATATTTCAATGGTAATTTAAATTGAACTCAAAAGATTCAACCCATGCAGTGAGACATTGTAGATGACTCCCAAACTCAAAGAGCTTTGGGCACCATGTGAAGACCACATGCTGGGCAATCATATAGAGTTAACATAGTCAAAAAAATATAAAATTACCACAAATGGAGATAAAATTACTATCAATGGTCTAGAAAACTATGGATTCTCGATCACCAAGTGCCGAAAGCCACCCATTAGGTCATTTCATTGATCTATATACACATTTATTGTTTTTTTAGATTTTTAGATTTTTTTTGAATACATAAATTAAAAATAAAATTATTATCATCCCTATGTTATTTATTTGGGGGACCCCATGAACTAAAAATAATACCCCGATTTACAAAGGACATGAACTGTGATCTTATTTTTATTTGGATGAAAATATAAACAATGAAATATCACATGGGATAGCCACACATTTCAAAATATATTCTCCTGAAACTATAAATTCATTAAAATCAGAATCAGGTAATGCTAAATCATTTGATATTTACTTTCAAATTTATAAATTTTTATTATCATATTCAATGTTAAAAGAATTTTTACTTCCAATTACACACAATTTTTTAATAACATTTTTTTCACACAAAAGAATTTTTTTTTATTTCATCCCCTCCCCTACATAAAATAACACTGTACCAAGTGTATGAAGAAAAAAATTAGAAATAGTAGAGGCAGATAGTGAAGTTCAAAAAACAAATTGAAATATGAGGATCATGGAATGAAGTCACCTGGTGATTGAAGTTTACATTAATGCTGGTCTAATATAATCCTTTGATATCCATTTCACATGCAGAGTTCCCTAGAGGAAAAAGGAAAAAAACAAAAACAAAACAAAAAAAACCAAATAATATATATATATATATATTTAATAAAAAAGTAATATATGATTATATATATAAATATAATAGAATAAGGAATCAAAATAAGTCATAGGTCAGTGGTAAGTGTGCACCCTTGTCTCCATTCGGGCAGGGGTTCGATTCTCCGCGGCTTCACCAGTTGTGGCCAGGTTTGAACCATGACCAACGATATTTCCTTTTTTATTATATTATATATTTATTTTTTTATTTCTATTTTAAACTAAAAACACATAAAGATAAAATAAAGTAAACTGATGATACATTGTCGTATTTTTAAATATCTGGGTAATGTATTACTCAATGATCACACCGTGTGACAATAATGAATATGGAACTCCCCTTTCGTACTGATCCATTCTCATAATAGAAGAATAGGTAAACTGTATATTTTTTTAAATATCAAAATTATTCCTTAATCTTATTTTTAAAAAAAGATGATTCAAAAATATGAATACCACGAGTTGCTTCCCATGCAACGCTTTGATTTAATGATGCTAGCCTGACTTAGACCCTTATTTATTTAAGTATCTTACTCATCTAAGGTTGTTTCACACATTTTTTCATCAACACTATTTTTTTGGAATGGTTCAATGATTTTTTTGACTCTATGACCATTAACATTAAATTTTTGACCATCGATGTGATCATGAATTTCTACAGCCCCATGGGGGTACACCTTATGCACTATGTATGGACCTGAACATCTAGAACCCAATTTTCCCATGTCTAAATGAAGTTCAAGAATTTAAAAAATAATAGGTTTACCTGGTAAAATGTGTTTGGATTTAAGATTTCGAGATTGGTAGGCTTATACATTAGCTTTATTAATCCTTTAATTTTCATAAGCTTCTATCCTAGGTTTACCATGTTCATTGACATCTAATTTTCATTTTGTTTAGGTCAATGAGAGGACATAATTCATTTTCATAATTTTCAAAAAGGCCTTACATACAATATCCATTGGAATGTGGAATACTATACCACAAACCAATCTATATGGGGATATTCCAAAAATGGTTTCATATGTGGTTCAATAGGCTAAACGAGCATCCAAGAGTTTTCTCAACCAATCATTCCTAGATGGAATAACTATTTTCTCAATAATTTTTTTTATTTCTCTATTGGCTAATGTAGCTTGACCATTGGTCTATGGGTGGTATGTAGTGGAAAATTGGTGAGAAATTCCATACTAGTCCATGAGTTAAGATAATGGACGATTGTAAAGATGAGTTCCATGATCACTAATAATAGCCCTAAAAATTCCAAATCTAGAGAATATGTTTTTGTTGATAAATATATTCATAGTTTGATGATCATTTTATTTGTTAGGAATGGCTTCATCATATTTGAAGACATATTAGAGAGCTAAAAGTATGTAAATATATCACTTAGATATTGGGAAGGGACCCATGAAATCAATTACCCAACAATCAATGATTTCTACCACTAAGATGGGAGTGAGTGGCATTTGATTCCTTTTTGTGATGGAACCTACTATTTTACACCTGGGACAGCTTTAAAAAAATGTGTAGGAGTCCTTGTAGGGTGTGGTCCATAAGAGACCACACTAAAGAATCATAACAGATGTTTTCTTAGAGGAAAAGTGACCTACACATTCCTCACTATGACAAAATTTATGGATGGACTCTGGTTCAGATTCTGGGACACACCTCCTAATTATTTTATCAGGGCAGAACTTATAGAGGTATGGATCATCAAACACATAGTACCTAACATCAGAAATTAATTTCTTTAGATATTGATTCCCTATGAGTTTTGGAAGGACTCCTATAACTAAGAAATTGGTTGTGTAGGCATACCAAGGGAATTCAATCTCAAAGTATAGGTGCTCAACAAGTAATGAATCAGACACAGAAAGGTGATTTGAGTGGTATTTTGATTCCATCCTAGAGATATGATCAACTAAAACATTTTAAACACTCTTTTTATCCTTGATTTTGAGGTCAAATGCTTGTAAGAGAAGGCCCCGCCTAATCATTCTAGCCTTAGTATCTTGTTTTAGGAAGAGGTATTTTGGTGCAGAATGGTAAGTGAACATAGTGATGGGTGATCTTAAGAGGTTGGACCTAAACATCTCTAAGGGAAAAAAATATAAAGTAACGTTTTTTCAGTGGTTGTGTAGTTGATTTGGGCATCATTTAGGTATTTTCTTGCATAAGCAATGGCATAAGGTGTTTAATCACAATGTTGTCCAAACACATCTCCTACATCAAAGTCACTGGCATCACACATAAGTTTGAAATGAAGGATCCATTTTGGAGATTTCATAATGGGGTGAGAGGTGAAAGAGGATTTAAGGGTTGGGAATGAAACCTCATAGCTTTATGTCCAAACAAATGGATCATCCTTTACTTGTAGAGCACAATGGTAATGAGAGATTGAACTAAAGTCCTTGATGAATCTTCTATAGAAACCGGCATGTCCTAAGAAATACTTCACTTCCATAATAGTTCTAGGTGATGGAAGGTGATGAATGATTTCAATAATTTCTTTATCAACTTCAATCCCCCTACCTGAGACGATATGGCCCAGGACCAATCCCTATTGAACCATGATGGGTCTTTTTCCTAGTTTAGGACCCGATTCATTCCTTCACATTTGGAAAAAATAGTCTCCACATTCATAAGAAATCCCTTAAATTTATCCACATACATAGAGAATTCAACCATGAAGACCTCTAGAAAATACCCTACCTTGTCTAAGAATATTCCCATCATGCACCGCTGGATGGTTTCAGGGGCATTTCATAACCCGGAGGGCATGTGTTTGAATGCAAATGTGTCGAATTGACATGTGAATGTAGTCATCCCTTGATCCTTTAAGAACCCATAAATTTGATTATACCCTAAGTACCCATCAATGAAATAGTAGAAATCATGACATTCCACTCTCTCAAGGACTTGGTCAATGAATGGTAAGGGGAAATGCTTCTTCATGGTGAATGTGTTTATCTTCTTATAGTCAATTTAGACCCTCCATCCACTAATCCACCAAGTTGGATGAATCACTCCATTTTTATTGGTTATCACTGTGATTTCCGCATTCTTGGGAACCAATTCGATTGGGATCACCTAGTCACTCCCACCAATGGGATAGATGATTCTGTATTTTAACAATTTCAGAAGTTCTTTTCACACTACATCCATGAGATTAGGATTGAGACACCATTGTGTTTGACGACATGGCTTTGAATTAGATTCCAGAACAATCCTATGAATCCTGATAAGTGGGCTAATCCCCAGAATATCAGACAGGGTCTAACCAATTGCATACTTATGTTTTATAAGGACACCAAGAAGCATCCTCTCATGATTGGATTCAAGTGAAGAAGAAATGATAATAGGATGTGTCCCATTTTCTCATAAATGGAATAATTAAGTGCAGAAGGAAGTTCATTCAATTCATTATTAGGTTGGTTCAATATTTCAGTAGAATATTGGGACATTGGCTCAAGATAAATTTCTTTTTTTAGTGTTTTAGAAAATATTGATTCCCCAGATATAAAATTCTCTGCTATAATATTGGTTAAATCATATATAGTGAATGATGATTGATTGGTCTCTATGAAAGTGGTTTCCTGAAAGGTTTCATTGATTGTTGGACCTAAGACTTATTCATAAGATCAATTTGAAAATGATTCAAGCCAAGGAGATAAACTTCCTTCATTTGAACAAATTAAATCAATCTCATACTGACTTAAACAGCCATCAAATATTCCTTGATATTCTATGGATTCATTATCGATGATTAATATAATGTTTACATTATAAATGACCTCATAATTCCCAATTTATGATCTTGCATTATAGATTTTCAAGAATAGACTCATGTTTCCAAAGGTGGTGGTAATGTTCAAGTTTCGAACATGGATGACAGAGTTTGTTGTTGCAAGGAAAGGACAACCATGGATGATTGGGGTTTGTTCGGTATTTCTTATGTTTTGATGGTTTTCAAGTACAGCGAAGTCAGCAGGGTAGATGATGTTTTCAACCATTACCAGAACGTCCTTTAAAATCACATTTGGAACCCTAATTCTACGATTAGCAAGTTGAAGTGTGACATATGTGGGTTGGAGCACTTCTAGGCCTAACTGGAAGTACAAAACATTGGGAATGAGATTGAGACTAGAACCTAGGTCACAAAAGGCCTTGAAAACTTTCCTCTCTCCTAGTTCAACATTGATGTAATGGCATCCCGGGTCATTCAACATTGGAGTAATGGTCCATTGAATGATGGTCTTCATATTAACATCCAAAAGGACTTGGTTTTTATGTGAAAATTTTATTTTAAATGAGCATAGGTCCTTAAGGTATTTTGATTATGCAGGATTTCTTTGAATGAAATCAAGAAGGGGAATGTTCAACATGATGTGTAAGAATATTTCCCTCAACGATTCACTCAATTCAGTCTTGGTTTTCACCCTCATGGGTTGAGGAAATGTTGGAGGTTGTGGCCTTATTTGTTGAAGAGTTGTTTCATTGAAAATGTTGCCATGTTTTTTAGTTGGATCATTTTTTTCATTTGAATTTTCATCTATGTTTGAATCTTCATATCGGTTCTGAATTAGTTGTTCAGGTTTCTTAATTTATTTCTGACTTCTTAATACAGTGAAAACCTTTAGTTGTTCATGTGTTGTTTGAGTTCAACTTTACTCTCCCCTTAAATTGGAGGATGTTAACTCCTAGGTAGGAATGGGTTCCTTTTCAGTTATTATGGTTTGGTGTTATTGTTTATGGGATGAGAATTCTGAGACAATTTTGTCCATTTGTTTGCACATTTGTTCTAGTAGGATTTGTGGAAGAGTTTGGGTTGATGGTTGAGAAGATTGGTTTATCCCATGGGATATTTTGGAGGTGGGATGGTTTATTTAAATGGATTGGTGGATATTGGTATTGGATAGGTTGGTTTTGGAACTAGTTATCGGTTTGGTTGTTCTACTAGGGGTAAGAATTTTGTCCATGTGGTTCGCTTGGATTCTGGTTATCTTTCTAGAGGAAGCCTGGGTGGTCATTATAAATTGGGTTGAAGGTTTTTTGGTATTGAGGATTTTTAATGTTCATGTCATTTACTTCTACTAGGGAAACTCCTAAAAGAAAAACCTTGATGGATTGAATGGTTGGGATGTTTTTTTATTATTGTCATGTTTTTCACAAATTGTACAAACATGTTCTACAGTTTGGATTTCATGGACATTGCTGAGGTCTATCTATTCAAACATCCTAGAATGTGCTGCCTGTTTAGCCCTAAGGATTTCATCTTCTCTATTTATATGAATTCCAATAGTTCATTGTGTCTTTTCAGAATCAGGTGAAGTTCCCCATGTTTGGTTTCCCCCAGCAAGGCTTTCTAGATACTCATAAGCATCATTTGGGGAATTTTTTTTAAAGGTTCCATTACACATCATGTCAATGAATTATGTTTTCCCTTTTCTCGACCCATCTTAGAACATTCTCACATGTTCATGAATAGAAAACCCATGGTGTGTAACCGTGTTTATATTGTCTTTGAACCTCTCCCATGATTCATATAATGAATCTATATCTTTTTCAAAAATGTTTTGGATTCTCTTTTTATGTTCAATTGTTTTGTGGTGGGGAAAGTATTGTTTTGTAGAAATATCTTTGTAATTAGTCACAAGAGTTTATGGATGATGGTTTCAAATCATTTAGCCAATTTTTAGCACAATCCTTTAATGAAAAAGGAAATAACCTCATCATAGCTGATTCTAATTTATGGGGGGGACACATGGTTTTTACAATGTCATCAAATTCCTTAATGTGAAGGTAGGGCATCTCGGACTCCATTCAATGGAATGTGGGATGATAGTTTAGTAAATGTGGTTTAAAGATGTATTTGGAATCTCATATGGAGTCATGTATAATTCATGATGGGGCATTGGTACAGGATGGTGTGAGGTATTCATTCATGGTTTATTCAACAACATTCCCCTTGTTTGGGGCTCCCACATTTGGATTTTGATTTTGGTTCCCTCCCAGGTTTAGGAGTTGGTTTCTTCGAAGACCTTATATTGAAATGGGATCATTTTTTTTGACTCGGGGGGTATTAAGATGATTTGGATCTAATGTAATGAGTTCCTTTGGTTTAATTGACTCCCCAAACTCATGAATATCCACCCAAACTAGACGGTTTGATTGATCATGGGTGTAGGCAGACATGCACCAAAAGAAAAAAACAAGAAAGGGAAAAGAAAAGATAATTTGGATGATAAAAGAAGAAATTGGGGAGAATAGAATGGGTGTTTAGATTACCTACTTGGGTCCTCCGAAATGGTTCCAAAAATTGATTCATGCTCAAATTTACCCATGAGATGAAGGTAGAATTGTCCTTGTAGTTTTTCATGGGTTGTCAAATCCTCAGAGACCAATGAAGTAACCTATAGACATGTATATTATATGGGCTGTTTTTGGCTATAAAGTGTCCAACATGGGTTGATATTATATTTCTTTAAGTGAAAATAATATACATAAGTGAATTAAATTAAAATAATGATTTGATCCTTGGTTATCACTTGGGGTGGATTAGATGCATTCCATTTGATCTATTTTAATTTCTTATATTTGATATGGGTTCATTTAAGAAGATCAAACAACATCATCACATACTGGTTTAATACATACATTCTTAAATACAAATCACATATACACATTAAGGATAAAAGTATTTAGCACTTCAATATAATGGTTTTTATTAGCACTTGAAATGTGTGGCCTTAAATTCTACATGGATGAAAGATTTTAATGATTTTCAAACAAAATTATCAATTAAAAGAAGTGATTAGAAATTAATGGATTGAGAAATAAAATCCAATCCAGCTCCTTGATACTCTGGTTGATCAACCCCTCAGTGGGATATCCCTCCATTGATTTAATGGATTAAATGGAAGAGAAAAGTAGACTCATGAGGGGGGAAAAGAGAAGTAAATAAACAATGAAAAAACAATCACTCTACCATTTTGTGATAATTTCACAAGTTTTGGTGTGAATAAATTCACACCTTGAAAAAATAATATCAAAGTGATATGTATAAAAACATAATAATTGGAGAATAATAACTTTTTTTATGAAACTAAAGTGAATTAAACAACTTACATGTGGAATACGAACTTGAGACAACAAAATCACAATGTAACTTTACAATTGAATAAATCCCCAAGGATAATTGAATCCTCCCAAACCACTACCTTAAATATTCATTTTGGGAGCCTTGGGTAAATATTACAACAGTTAATGTAATCCAACTTGATTATGGTAGGCTTAGCATGCTTAAAAGATTGTGGAACTTGGACTTTTCTACTCTTGACCCGAGGTGGTAGCCAGGTTGCAACCACCCAACCGACATGTCAAAATGAACTTCTAGATGGATGAATTAGAGTTGGCCATAAAGAAGAAAATTGAGATCAAGATTTATCATAACGGGGTGTATAATTTGGGACAATTTGAAGCTATGAATCAAGAGTTAGGGCTGATTTAGTGGGGTAACATTCTGGGCCAATGATTCCGTCCCAGATTTTGATATTCCATTTGGGCAGCCTTAATTTCCATCATGGAGACCAAATTAGCACTGTATTCTGAATAATGATTTGTTTCTCTATAATTATTCGAGCATACCATGAAATTTAATCTTTATTGGGCATGTATTGTGGGACCCACATTCTCATTAGTGGGATGGTGTCCAATCTGTCTTCTCTAGAATTGCTTCCATTTATCTCTAAATATCCTCATCATACTTTATGAATACTTTATTTATTTCAGAATGAAAAAGTTTATATTAAAGATTAGAAACATTTTTAAAAATTTAAAATTAAAATGTAGATAATTAAATTCCTTAATATCATATGAATAATTGGGCCTAAATTTGTTTAAATTATGTATCAAGTGGACAAATGATGACAATGAATGTTCAAAATTAAAATCCACTGACTCAGTCCCATAAGATCAAAAATGAACATTTAATACCAATAAAATTTAATTATGATATGTGTATTTATTGAATAATCATATATATTATGGTATTAAATTAGAAACAAATCATCTATTTCTCAATTAATCACTTGTTTATAAAATATTGTAAATTACTGTATTTCACTCTACACAAAAAAATTAACTATTTTAGAAAAATCAAAAAAAATCACCATAACAATCATGACCCTTCTCCAAAATGTTTAATTATCATGGGCCAACAATTTGATAAGGGAGATAGTGACACCCTGATTCCCACCTTATGTTGGGCTTGAGTTGGCGATTAGTAATGGGGTTATAGTAAACACATAAATGGGAGGCATTACTCTCTAAGAGAACACATGTGGAAGAGAGAGATAAAATAAAAACCAAACAAATACAAATAAGACTACATTAATATTATAATATCCAAGTAAACATATGTAATTTTATGTAAAAACTACAACAACTGAAGTGAGAAACGTCAAGTACCCAAAGAAAAGTGAAAACAGTAGCGACCATGAAGCTCAACCAGCTCATGCAACCCCAAGCTAGTAGTAACCATCCTAATCTCAAACCAACAATAAGTGACCTAAAAACAGTTATATATACCTATGGTGAGTATAATAGTATACTCAATAGGATCCCCCTGGAGCCTCTCATGAAAAAGATAATAATGCATGCCAAAACACAAGGAACAACAACTGAAACTAACTTAGACGCTAAATAGATATACTAAGTTCTCATCCTCACCATGGATACACTCCCCAAGTAACCCATACAAGATTATATAATATAATAAAGAATATAAAGGGTACCCCACCAGCACATCCCCACTAGTTTTCCACTTTTCCCCAACATCGCACGTCCAAAGAATCTTTCTCCAAAAAGGCATTCCCACAGAAACCTGGGAAAAGCACCAAAATATGCAACTTGTGCATCACAACCTCTGCGTCCAAAAAAATAATGTAACCATGTAGTTTATAGGAGAAATCATATCTCACATAACATGTATCATACATCTTCCATTATACCTCAATCCATTACAACGCATACACCACGTAAGGATCCTCAAGACATCATAGTCTATACACGTTACACCAATTGTAGTCCATAAGAAAATATATTAAGAATATATTTTTGTGAATAACCAAAATCCATTACAGAACTATAGACACATATATGGGGAATTCTTACTATTATGCCTAATATCACAAGTAACTTCCAAGAGAAGATAGCAGGGCCAATATGGGTAGTCTGCCTTCCATCATCCCACCCGAATGTTGTCGAAAACACCCAAGAGGGATCAGAATCCCCAAGGTGTTAGTTTCCCTAATTAACAGGGTGGAGTATCATATAGAACCAAAAAATTATATAATATAATATATCTCACAACCAAACAGTTCAAATAACCTAGTCATACACTCAACTGCAGCTAACGTCTCTCGGACACCCGACTTCCACGGCTAAGACTATATATCCTATAAGCACACAATAATTTAAAGAGCTTGATTATAGTAATTAACTCCCTTTTTATCAGTTTCCCTTTATGATAATTAATTCATTAAATATTAATTAACTATTAATAATCCAATGATATATTTATTTATAATCATGATAAAAAATCATTCCCTTTAGGAATAACCAAACAAAGTACACAACTTCTCCAAAATATTACCTCAGTATTGCATCTAACAAAGCACCAAACCCATGGGTTTATATCTAGTATTCAATCATTTATTAACAACATTATTACATTCTCATATTCCTTGTGATTCTAAAAAGTTATTTTATGCTTCCAAACAAAAGGGGATCCATATAGAGAGTATGTGAACTACTCATTGAGTCTTTTCCACCTATAGAGGAGCATATAGCCATTTATCCTTGAGAATATAAACATGGAAAGTACATGGAATTCCTCAAGGGTATTCGCCTCTTTTGGAAGATGGGTAATAAATACTAGAAACATCATTTAGTGGGGAAATTAAATAAGATAAAAAACCAACCAGATTATTCTAACATACAATCAATGACGCAAAACTTGTTTCATATATTCTAGTATCCTCCTTGACCCACACATGCGCAATCCAATGAACCTTTCCACTCTAAGAATCAAATTCTATCATAACCACCAGGCCTCCCCTACCCCCACATCTCACAATATCCATCCAAGATCAATAATGTCACAAGCAACATGAAACAACAAGGATACTGGGCTCCTAGACCTAAACTAGGCCTTCATAAGCAACGAGCTCTAACAGCTGCAAGCATATGGATCTTTGCCCTTTACAAGCAACAGGGTATCTCAGACCACTAATAGTCATTATCTTTTATCAAATTACTAGTTCATTAACCCATCCTGAATTAACTGATTCATTAATAGCAGGTTCCATTTATGGGAAGCCTAAATAGAAATATATAATAGATAACACAAATTAATAAAAATTTTAAATTGACATGCTTGTAAAAAAACACCAACATACATTAGTTTTAAAAACCAATTTGAATAGTCATTCATATTTTCATCAATTTTATTAACATAAAATTACAAAAACAACAATTGGATTCATTTATATGCCCTTTTACCTTTATCCTATTTAGTATCAATTAATTCTTGATTTACATTCTTTACCAAATTTCATCATGAACAACATGATAACAAGAGAAGTATAGATATCAAACAATCTAGAAAATCCGGAAGAAAAATATAATCATGGTTTAAAGGTAAAATATATGATGAAACCAATTCATTTAATATGGTTCATGTATTTAATTAGATTAATTACATTTTTATCCAAAGGGATAAATCATTATACATATACGATTTCATGTAATAAAAATAGAGAAGCAATGAATCCCCTAGCTAAAAATGTTTATGATGGTCAAACTCAAGAATTGACCAATGTAAAGTATCACAATTGACTTCTCCCTAACAACTACATCCACCCAAGGATGTTGTTGCACAAATTAATCAACAACAACCAAAAGAAACACACTTAAAACTATAGAAATTAAACTCCATATAATGTCCAGGATAAATGGGAGAAGATGGATTGAAGAAAACAAATGAACATTGGTAGACCATACTTCTTAGTGAATAAAAATTAAAGAATGTTTTAGGGGAAGTGATCTAGGTTGAAGGAATCCATAAACATTTAAAAGGGATGCATTCTGGTCTTCTAGAGTTGAGATAGTGTGCTCTCAAGAAATAGAGTTTTAAAACCCAAGTAGCTGGGTGCCTTTAAAACACCTAGTAGAAGGGATGTACATGATGTGTACCTCCTCGTCACGTCATGTACCACCGTGAGGCAAATTATGACGAAAAATATGTCGCCTCGAGGATTTATTTTATTTATATGAAACCAGAATGGGAGAAGCTCGGTAACCCATGGTCATATCATGTATTGCACCTATTTCTAGATTATCGCGACTGAACTCTTCTAGATTTTCTCTATGCCTTCTCTGAGAACATCGGTCATTCAAAAAACATAAGCAGTTGATGGATGAGGATCCGGGCCCATACATAAGATACATGTTTCCGACACTTTTGTCGGGGCACGCACATCCGTCTGTGGGGAGGACGTGCTGCTTGTTGCCCTGCATTCCCACTTTCCAAAGGCTAGTGGCATCCGTTCCTTGTTCAGGGACGTCTGCTCCTTGATCAAAACCGGGATGATGGGATGTCGGCTCTTCCTTCCATGGATTTCTCCTCGGAGCTCATCGCCTAGTACGGGTCTCCCTCATAGATTTAATACGGGTTCGTGAAGCTCATTCCCGATGCCATATCTACATGGACGCCAGGTAATTACGCTGCTTCTTTCAAGACGCTCCAAGGGGTCTTGTCGGGGCAGCAACCTTCTGTGAGGAGAATGGTCATGTTAGGGCATCGCTGGCATGTCTGTCTTTGGTCCCTCATCACAGGGATTATCGGGGGTGCGGAAGCCCGAGGCATCCCACATCGAACGCGGGGAATGTGTACCATCTGAAATTTTCCTCAGCTTCCCATGTTTGACACGGGGTATGTCGCGAGTTTAACATCTTGCGTAGATGGATCGGATTGAAGGGCCCCTGGGGGGAACACTGATGTTGGGGCCAGCATGTGGGCGGCTTCATGGATGATACGGAATGGAAGGGGGTGGCATGATCCCACCGGGATGTGGCGGCCCGGGTAAGGATCAAGATGGATGGTGGAGTGAGACATGGGGCTTACGCTCTAGGGCAGCCCAAGAGGTGGAATACAATTTAACGTCATGCGGGAATATGTCATATGGGGCTTACGCTCCGCGGAGGCCCATGGGGAGTAGTGAACCTACGTGAAGAGGTCGGAACAGCTGGGTGGTCGTCTTGAACCTCTTGGAGGCTTCCTACGTACCATGCGTTAGCACGGATCAAAGTCCACGTAGTTCTCTAGGATGGGGCTTACGCTCTGAGGTGGCCCATGGAGGGTGTTATGGTCGATGTGCGCTCTAAGCCCACGTGTGTCATGCTTGGTGTGGGAAACAAGAGGTAGTAGAGACCAGACGATCACGTCGCAAAGGGTGCGTCCGTGAGAAGCGGAATGGGGATTACGCGTTGAGCGGCCCAAAGAGGGAACAGGGGCTTACGCGTGGTTAGCGGCCCTTGGTGTCGGGGCTTACTCCAGGGTGGAGGCCCATGGTGCGACAAAGCGCAGTGGGAAAAACGAATCCACTGGCCTCAGCAGGGGGAAGTACAGAGATGCACGGGTGCAGTCATCCGCAAGAAGGGTTAGGGGCTTACACTTTGAGGTAGCCCTTCCCCCACGGAAAAACGCCGTTCCGACAAGGAAGATCTAATTCCATGTGAGGAAGAGTCCATTCCCGTGGAGACGAGTGGGCATAGTGAATGTCCGAGCTGGGGGGACCCTGCGTGCGAAGCACGGGGTCGGACCACAGTTTTACGTCTTGTGTTAAGGACGACGTGCTCAGCAGTTTAACGCCCTGCAGCTTGGACGGGGTGGGTTTTCTCCACACCCCCTAGGGCATACATGCCCAACGCCCTCAACCCCTTGTGGAAGGGAAGGCATCGGCAAGGCCATCATGAAGGGGGGCCGCAGGGCAAACCACCGGGGGTCCATGTTAGCGTGGCTATGCGTAGAAGCAATAGCCGTTAGCGTTCCTATGCGGAGAAGCATAAGGAAAAGCAACACAATGGTAAAAACGGCCCAGGGGACCTTGAGGTTACTTCGTACGAGCCTGGAAGGCCGTACGGGAAAACAACACATGGCGCGCATGCCCGGCAGGGGAGACATCTGGTGCCGGTGTAGAGGGTAGCCAAGGGGTGTCAAGGTGAGAGGTCCTGGGATTTGCACGCAAAAGGGAAGGTTTGTGCGCAAAACACTGGGATGACGCGCAATCGAAGCAAAAAGAATTGTAATCAAAGAGGGAATTACGCGCAGGGTTTCGTGTGACAGGCCGGGTATTGCGCGCACAGGTCGTGAAATGCGCGCAAGACTAGAAACCGAGGGAGGGGGAAAAGTCACTGAAGCTGGTGAAATTGCTCACAAAGGCGAACTCCGGGGTAAGGTTGCGCGAAATGAGGAATTACCTGGATGCCATCTTTCGCGCAGGGGGAGCCGAATTGCATGCATGAGAGACGCTTCAGATTGTTCAACCCCAAAACTGGTTGGGGTCACCATATATTTATAGGCGACCTCGGGCGCGGAATCCAGGCGGTGCGCGAAAGTTTCCGCGCTAGGAACTGCTTGCGCACAACATCAGGCCGCACAGAACCGGGGTGCCCAATTTTTGCGCGCCTCACCGGCTCAATTTCGCGCATCCCAGGAGGACTTCACTCGTAGAATATTTTTTCGCGCAGATCCTCCTTAATTTCGCGCACCACTTCCCGGGCCTCCGGTTCGGGCCTTTGATTCTGAATATGGCCTCGCTTCTTCGTTTCAAAACTTCCTCCAAAAGTTACGGACCTTTTTTTCGGCGTCAATAGATGCCCCCCCTTGGAATTGGGTCGGCGTGAGGTCACAACGATCGGATTCCAAGGGAAACGCCGAAACACCAAAATGCAGAGTTCCCTGGTCATGATGCGCTTAAAATTTCGATGCGGCACAGAAAACCTACTGACGCGGGAAGAATCCTCTTTCCTTGCAGCGCAAAACCCGGGCCTCGCCTATAAAATGGGGCACTGGGTCCCAAATCCGTACATCCACTTTTCCCGCGCGATAAGGTTATTGCTCTTGTGCGAGAAAACGCTCCAACGGCTGCGCGTAAAAAAGCTCTTGCAGTGTGGAATTCCTTCCAAACATTGGTCATGATTTCGCGCCAGACCGGGATTTTCCGCGCTACGCGTGCCGATTGCGCGCCCAACTCCAAGATTCCACGCGAATCCTTCAGATTTCACGCAGAACTCCCTGATTCCGTGCGCTACATCCCCATTTCGCCCAACTCCCGAGAAATTCGAGATGGCCGCAAACCGATTTGATGAGGGGGAAGCCGCTGCTCGTAGGAGTGAAATGGTGTCGAAAGAGGAGGTTTATAGCGCCAAGGTGATTGTTTCCAACAATCTTACCTTGCTCAATCTATTCACTCCGGCTCAGAAGATGTATCCCCTGTCTGAAAACCTCCCTCTCTGGAATTTCGGCATCCTGGAGGAGGTTCCACTGTCGGTCTTTGAAGTGGACACGCCGCGGTCTTGGGTGACTCGGGAGGACGAACTTCCTCGCTACAACATCACCAACAACGGTCATCCTGCCAGGGAAACTAGACATATGGATGTATATGTCCTGAACCCAATGACTAGGACCATTCACTGGGATGAGCATGTGGCAGAGGATTCTTCGGCCCTCTACACGAGCACATTCCGTCAGAGCATCACAGATGACACGAAGGGCTGGCTGAAGGATTGGGACCTGTGGTCTGGAGACAACTTCACCAACGAATATTCCTGGGTGTTCTGGTTCCACCATACCTACGACCAGTTCGGGGACGAACTGCGGTATATCGTCCTGTTCGAGGTGGTATGGACATCCCAGTTCCATTTCCACCACCATCCTGAACTCGGATCGGAGCTACTCACCAGGTGGTCCCCTGACACCAACACATTCCACCTTCATCATGGGGAGGTTGGCATCAGTCTCTGAGACGTTCACTGCATCGGCGGTATCCCATTGGAGGGTTTCTAATACGACGAGTTCGTTCCTCCAAAGAACACCTAGGGCGACAGGACGCGAACACCTATGCTAACGTGGCACCTGTTAGAGCTGGCCAAAGAGAGGCTGGGGGTCAAGGACTTCCTGAAGGATGTTTCCTTCAAGGGATGGATCAGCCTGTTCCTGTAGAAGGATCCAGCCGTCAAGATGCTGGGATGGGGCAAACGGTGCCCAACCACGACTCAAAGGAGCAGGGATGGGTAATACTGGAGGACCCTGGAGGTGGGGTAATACCAATCATGGGGCTACCGTGTGATTAAAGCTTGGGACCCAAACGTCCGATATGCCGGGTTCCTTGCTTCTTTCCTAAGAGGGTGGCTCCTTCCAGTGAAAGACGCGAGGATGGGCCTCCGTCCAGCAACATTGGTGATGGCGGGCTCCATGGCCACCAACAAACAGTTCAACTTGGGTGTCCCCGTACTGGCTAAGTTGTACACCATCCTGGGGTGCATCTCACTAGGGGGGTCACCTCGGAGAGTATGTGGTCCCTTCCAGATCATCCATGGCTGGGTGGCAGCTCATCTCAGTGGGTATACTTTTCCAAACGCCGTCCTTCTTCCAGGCAATGGTCTGCGACCGTCCTTGCTGAATATCACAGGGGGTGGCACCGATGACGCTCAATGAGGAGGGCGTGAGGATCCGCATCGGAAACCATGACAACTTCAACTTCAACCAATTTCCCACCCCAGTCGGCCAGATGGTGGACAACGGACGAGGATCTCTGGAACAGCAGGAATACTTCCAGATCATTCGGGGCGGGGTGCTCGTGGCTCAGATCGACGGGAAGGTGATCTGCGAGCCGTATGTGCCATCCCAATTCACCAGGCAGTTCGGGTGCCTCCAACGAATGCCAAAGAAGGTATTCACCACTGTTTGGCAGGAGAGGAATCCATGCGTCCTGCGCTAGATGTGGTTGATGTTTACCACCTTCGGCTCTGGCGATGTTGTCACCCTTCCTCCTACCGGGGTCGATGCCAGCCTAGAAACCGAATACGCCGAACACTGGACCATCGCGTACCCTGAGGGGCTGTTACGCAAGCGCATCCGCCAACTCAAGGTCACTCACACAGAAACCGGGCGACGGGAAAGAGGGAACGATGTCGTCGGAAGGGGGGATCCAAGGGCGCGTCAGGCAGTGAGGCCAGCGCCGGCCGAGACTTCGGCAGCGGGGACATCACATGGTGCTGCCACATCCTCGTTACCCGCAGGGGGGTCACATGAGGAGGCCAGGGAACTTCCCGGGAAGCAAATAAGATATCATCTTGAACAATCCCAAGATGCAATTCTCCCGGCACTGTGGTCGGCCTGGATGACCCTGCGGCAATCGCTGAGCGTCGAAGCCATCTGGAAAAAGATAATGCCAAATGGGATTCAACATCCAGAGGTCGGACTCGTTCGAATTAATGACTGAGTAAACTTCCATCGACGGCATGCTTATCTGATGGTCATGGACACATACGCATGCCAGAGGGGGCGGCGTGCAGAGCCAACATTCCTCGTGAAAGTGATGCTCGACCAGGAGCATGATCTGGAAGCGATGCTGCTGGGATAAGGTGACAGTGACGAGGAGCCGGAGGGGGAGGAGGAAACTGGAAAAGACGAAGGCGAGGGAGAAGACGAAGAAGAAGGGCCCAAAGGTGAGGGGTCGCAAGGGGCAACATACCAAGGTAGTCTCCGAGAGAGCGGCAAGATTGCCAACTCTGATCTCGACCTAACCGAGATTCTCGAGGTTGGTCACTATCTTCATTTATTTCCCTCATTCATCTATCTTCACTTCTAACTCACTTCTCCACCCTACTCAGGAGCAGTTGAGCGCTGGATTGGCGTCCCCACCAGAAGAGGGAGAGGACCTGGTGAGACCTGATGGGGATCCGACACCCATCATTGAGCTAACAAGCGCAGAGGGGTCTCCCATCATGGAGGCTCCTGCGGCAACCGAAACACTAGGGACCGGGGCTCTGGATTCTTCTAAGTCTCATGCCTCACTATTGGCGCTTGGTGGAAAAGGATCCCATCCAACCAGCGTATGTCTTGTGAAGTGATCTCAACACTGGAGGCACGTTAGACTGCGGAGCCCACGCCGTTTGTGAGTGGACCAGCGGCGGACATACCAACTCGTTTGGAACATGCTCCCTGCACTGAGTCGGCCCCGACAATTGATGAACAGGGGGCGGTGGACATCAGCGGCGTTATTCCTGAGATGAGGCCGGAAGCTGGTGGAGGTATCATTGCTTCTGGGGCGAGAGAAGAAGGTTGCCCGTACTTCGAGGATTCTATGCCTCATGGAGACATCCGTGGGGCGGACCCGGCTACCGATCTGCTGGCGGCCTTCCCCATGTAACGACCTGCTGACCCTGAGGAGATAGACGACTCCGACTCAGAGGTGGCAGAAGAGAGCCGGATGGCACGAAACAAGGGGTGGAAGTTTATCTTGCGCTTTCTCAGGCAGCCCCAGTCCTATTGGCTGAGGGGGATGGGATCACTTCAGACCTGGCTGCACTTCCTGTGCGCCGGAGGAGCTGACGCTCAGCGTCTTCATCTGACGGTCTGTGGTTACATGGCTGAGAAGATACGCGAGAGTCACTGGCACACCGACATTTCCTAGTGCTAGGAAAGATCGGAAAGCGCTCAAACACTGCTGAGGGTGGAGCAGGAAGTCTGGCTCCTCGAAGGGCAGGCGGTAGATAAAGAGGCCTTCATCAAAACATGCTCTGAGCTCGTAGAACAACTGACGGCCCAGCTGGCTGATGCATTGGAACAACTGGTGGAGGCGAGTCACCAGATGATCGTGCATCGAAGCGAGCGGGTGCAGGCACAAGCTAGGGCTGGCGAGCAGTGCTCTATGGTGGCCAATGAGGAGAGAGTCTTCCTAGAGAAAAAATCGGCCTTGGAGGCTACCAGCCAGAGGGTAGCAGCGCTGGAAATATCATTTCAGCATGCTGATCCATAAGGGCTTTGTATTTCCATCTCATGAACATTTTTCTTGTATTGCTCATCATCTCATTCCAATATATGGCCAAATCCACTCTTTATATCCTTGGTTTAATGCACTCAACCATAGTTTCGAAACAAATAACAACTCACCCCTATGCTCCTATGGGACATGCCCAACGCGAGAAGCAAGCGATGCTCGTACCATCATTCCGTTTAACTGTGGGGCATTGACTAGGCTTCAGGCATCCAAAATCGTGCCTGGACTTCTGAGGAGACCCCAGGACAATTGATGTGTTGACTTCTCAATGTGCTCTCGCACACGAGCGGGGAAATGCCGGGGGCATTGAAATCCATCCGAACACAGGGGGATGGAGAGAAAGCGTGCATCACGCTGCCCAAATTCGGAACCCGATGGGGCGCAACCGTGGAGGATAACTATCAACCATGGTGGAAACACAGTATCCATATCATGTTGGCCTGGAAAGGGGACAATAAATGAGGGCTGACCGCTGACCATGTTCGCAACACGGGGCCTAACTCAAATATCGTCGATCAGTTTCCCTGAACGTTAGCCCAGGACAATAGGCGGACCATAGGTCTGTCATCCATACTATTAGGGGGTGACGTCAAACATGATCAGTCCTCCAGAACGCTAGCCCAGGACAGTAGGCAGACCACAGGTCGAGCATCCATGCTGTTAGGGGGTCCCTTCAAACATGATAGGAAATGAGGATCCGAATAAGGGGGAACGCAGAGCGTGGAAGGTGGAGTGGTGGCTTGTTCAAACAGAGCCCAACACACTTAATATTGTGCCACCATGGCGAAGGCGCATCATGCGGACATACCGACCTGATCACGGGTCGTCCCAATTTCCAGGCAGGATCTCTTTTGTGAGAGAACTGCCACTTCCCATTATTACCATTGGGAATCCCGAACCTGCTCGGGGTAAATGTCCCAAAGTCGGGATGAGGGGACGACAACAAGGAGGGACGGGGATTAGCAATCCCTAGGGCTGGACCCAAGACGAAATGTCCGGGCGGTCCTATGTATCCCACTAGTATGAGAATCAAGACACACGTAGTTCTTGAAGCACAGTTTAACGTCATGTTGGACGAAATACAGTTTAACATCATGCGGGAAAAGATACAGTTTAACGTCATGTGGGACGCCATGAGAATCTTAGTTTTAGGTCTTAGGGCTCAGACCTTGAGAATCTTAGTTTTAGGTCTTAGAACTCGGACCGTGAGAATCTTAGTTTAACGTCTTAGAGCTCAGACAGACAACATAGTTTAAGGTCGTATGGTTTGGACCAACAACACAGTTTAAGGTCGTATTGTTTGGACCAACAACACAGTTTAAGGTCGTATGGTTTGGACCAACAACACAGTTTAAGGTCGTATCGTTTGGACCAACAACACAGTTTAAGGTCGTATGGTTTGGACCAACAACACAGTTTAAGGATGTATGGTTTGGACCAATAACACAGTTTAAGGTCGTATGGTTTGGACCAAAAACACAGTTTAAGGTCGTATGGTTTGGACCAACAACACAGTTTAAGGTCGTATGGTTTGGACCAACAACACAGTTTAAGGCCTTATTGTTTGGACTAACAACACAGTTTAAGGTCGTATGGTTTGGAACAACAACACAGTTTAAGGTCGTATGGTTTGGACCAACAACACAGTTTATGGTCGTATTATTTGGATGAACAACACAGTTTAAGGTCATATGGTTTGGACCAACCAAGAGAGGATCCTCAGGCCAAAGGGGCCTACGAGGGTTCAACAATCAGGGAGGGGCAGGAGATGCT
The DNA here is from genome assembly GCA_963277665.1 of Viscum album. Taxonomy (NCBI): domain Eukaryota; kingdom Viridiplantae; phylum Streptophyta; class Magnoliopsida; order Santalales; family Viscaceae; genus Viscum; species Viscum album. The sequence goes on from OY728128.1 coordinate 1,487,438,714, forward strand.
AGCTCCCAGCTGTTCTGGGCCCGAAACGCAATGTCCGGGTGACTCCTCATTTCCCATGGGGAGGAGGGTCAAGCTGCACGCAACCCGTAAAGAAGAGACCCAAGCACATACTCTAGCACTCAGATCGCAGGAGCCCCGAGAGACACCGTTACGTAGCTCGGTCTGTCTGATGTGCGGTGGTGTACTGAGGGTTAGTACAAGGAGTGTCGAGATTCCACCTTGACACAGTGGGGCGGAACATGACATGAACCATGCAACCAACATTCAGGGCCTGGGGAAACCGGCGTGTCGACTGAGGATTACTGCTGACCACGTTCGCAACGCAGCATCCTGTCGCGTTAGCCATGGGGACAAACAAATGATCATCAACCGCTGACCATGTTCGCAACACGGGATTCCTATCAATTTTTTGTCTAAAACCCTCAGGGGCATTGGCCCATGACGGTAGGAGAGCCCTTGGGCGTTGTATCCAGGCCGTTCCTGGGGGTCCCTCCGGGTGTGAAGGATGACGGGTGCCCGAATGAAGGGGAACACGAATCTTGGCAAGTGGATGGAACTCACCTAAGTCGAATCTGGCACTCCAAGTCCTAGACCAGAGTACCTTGAGCACATCAGCAGACCACTATAAAGGGTCAGAGGGCTCAGTCCAAGAGCGGCCAAAAGATGGCGAATCTCCGAGCAAAAAGAGGGGGTGTAATGCCAAACACCCTCGACACCAGGAGATCGTGGGATCTCCTAAGAGATGTGGCTGGACCTAACATCTAGGTGTTCAGGCGATCCTACATATCCCATTAGGATGGGAATCAAGCCATACATAGTTCTGGAAGGGTGCGTCTTTAAAAGCCATTAGACATAGGGGGGATAAACCCTGAGGACAGGGTGCGCGTGGTGCAGCTATTGCAAACCTGACGTGAATGAGGACATAATCCCATACCATTCTACACGATCCTATGGTCAAGGTCCTGGAGGTGAGACAGACGTGATAGTAGACCTCAATCTGGACCCAAAGATGAAAGGTCTGGGCGTTCCTACGTATCCCATTAGGATGGGAATCAAGCGAGACGTAGTTCTTGAAATATAGTTTAACGTCATGTTGGACGAAATGTGGATATTAGTTTTAGGTCTTAGAGCTCTGACCATGGAGCCCAGATGTAGGGAAGAGTGTAGTTTAAGGTCGTGCTGGACCATGGATCTTAGTTTAAGGTCTTAGAACTCGGACCATGGAGATCTTAGATTTAGGTCTTAGAGCTCGGACCATGGAAGGGCGGAGTTTGGTAACTCCTGGGGCTGGACCCAAGACGAAATGTCCGGGCGATCCTACGTATCTCATTAGGGTGAGAATCAAGCTAGACGTAGTTCTTGAAATACAGTTTAACGTCATGTTGTATGAAATGTGGATCTTAGTTTTAGGTCTTAGAGCTCGGACCATGGAGCCCAGAGATAGGGAAAAATGTTGTTTTAGGTCGTGCTGGACCATGGATCTTAGTTTATGGTCTTAGAAATCAGACCATGGAGATCTTAGTTTTAGGTCTTAGAGCTCGGACAATTGAGCCCAGAGATAGGGCAAAATGTAGTTTAAGGTCGTGCTGGACCGTAGGGCCCAAATGTAGGGAAAAATGCAGTTTAAGGTCGTGCTGGACCGCATAGTTTAAGGTCATGCTGGACCGTACAGTTTAAGGTCATGCTGGACTGCACAGTTTAAGGTCATGCTGGACCACATAGTTTAAGGTCATGCTGGAATACACAGTTTAAGGTCATGCTGGACCCAAAGACTAGGCAAAGTACTTCTTGAGGAACCTGGCATTGGTGGGAGGAGTGATGTGCTCACCATCCATAGTCACCAGGGAATACGCTCCATTGGGATAGACCTTGTGGACAATAAAAGGTCCCTCCCACTTGGGCTCCAACTTGGGTGGCTTCCTACCAGGAATCATCGGTGCTCTAAGAGCCAGCACCATGTCACCTTGCAGGAAGGAGCGGAGGCGATCCTTCTTATCGAAAGCTCAAAACATCCTGCTCTGATTCCTCTCCAGGTTATTTAAAGCGCGAAGCCTACTTCCGTCCAGCGCTTCCAACTCTGCTAGACGGATCTCGGCAGCTCTATCCGGTGCTTGCTAGTTATAGACCACCGTGTGCAATGAGGGCAGTTGGACCTTGATGGGTAGGAAGACTTCAGCTCCATATACCAGTGAATACGGAGTTACCTTGGTGGAATTGCGAGTCGTCATCCTATAATCCCAGAGGGCGTTGGGGAGCTTATCCGTCGAGCTTTTCATGTTCTAACCCACCATTTTCTACAAAATGTTAGAGAGTGTTTTGTTAAACTCCTCAATCTATCCATTTGCCTACGCATGATAGCGGGAGGTGTGGTTAGAGAGAATGTTGTACTTGGCATAAAATCGTTTCATCTCGGCCGTTCGGAAGTTGGTTCCGTTATCCGTAAAGATCGCGTGAGGTATTCCAAATCGGTGGATGATATTGGAGCTCACGAATTTGGCGATAGAACCAGCCTTGACATCCCTGAGTGGGGCTGCCTCTGCCCACTTTGAGAAGAAATCCGAAGCGGTCAAGATGAACTGGCACTGACGGGCCATTGCCGGCGGGTAAGGCCCTACAACATCCAACCCCCAGACTGCAAAGGGCCAAGAATACTTAGTAGTATGGAGAGGCTCTAGTGGCCAATGCACAAAGTTATCATGAACATGGAACGCATGACACCTCTTGGCATACTCGATGTAGTCGTGGATCATGGAGGGCCAAAAGTATCCCAACCTCTGAATCTGGTGGGACAACTTCGACCCGACCTGGTGGGTGCCACAAGAACCAGTGTGTACTTTCTGCATGACCTATGGGATCTCAACTCCTTGCAGACAACAGAGGAGAACACCGTGAAACCCACGCCTGTAAAAGAGATTCTCATGGTTGGGACCACTTTTAAAGGTGAACTGCGGCGCACGGCGCTGGATTCGTTCTCGCTCCGCTCGGTCCATCGGAAGATGGCCGTTCTAGAGATATTGAACCAGAGGTGTCCTCCAGTCAGGAACTGTCCTTATCACCATGCCTGGAACCCTGAGGGGTCTTGAAGCAGGGGCAACAACAGTGAGATAGTTCACTCGCGGGCCATGATCACCCTCTGGGATATCAGGAGTGGGGGATAACAGGAGAAATGACTCTTCGGTGCGCCACATGGATGATCTGGTCATCCTGTCCGGGCTCCACGAGTGATGCGGCCAGGCTAGCCAAAGCATCTGCTCGACTGTTCTGCGACCAGGGGACGTGAACGACATCTGGTCGGGAGGGGAACATAGCCATTAGATGGAGGGTGCACTCCAGCAATGACATGAGTTCTGGCTTTCTGACAGCATAGTCACTTTTAACCTGCTTGATGACTAGCTTAGAGCCCCCTTTCACACACAGCCAGAGCACGTTAACCTCCAGGTCCAACTCGAGGCCAGTGATGAGGGCATGATATTCTGCCTCATTATTGGTGCAGCCTTCTGACAACAAGAAAGAATATGGCAGAACGGCTTGCTCCGGGGTGATGAAGATGATACCCAGGCCCACCCTTTTATGCTTAGGACCATCGAGCCTTCTACCGGTAGGGCTTCGGGAGGCGCCGTCAAAGTGCATCTGCCAGCATGGGGTGGCGTGATCGACTGATAGGATTGCCTCATCAGGAAAGCCTGAATCCAGTGGCTATTCTGCAGAGGTGGGGTGGGCGGAGAAGAAGTCTTCCAATGCCTACCCTTTGATGGCCTTCTGAGGTACGAACATAATGTCTAACTATTGTAGGATCACCGCCCAGTGTGCCAATCGTCCGGTCAACATAGGCCGGATCAGGATGTATTTCAACATGTCTACTCGAGAGACCAACTGTACCTCATGGTGCTGCAAGTAGTGCCGTAATTTCTGTACGGAGAATACAAGCGGCATGCAGCTCTTCTCGACAGGAGAATATCAAATCTCCGCGTCGAGGAGCATGCAGCTGAGGTAGTAGAGTATATTCTCTGTTTCCGCGTCATTCTTCTGGGCGATAAGGGCGCCGAGGGATCGCTCCAGGGTGGTCACGTAAAGGACCAGAGACTTTTCGGGAATGGGTGGCATCAGGAACGGAGGTTGAAGCAGGTACTGCTTGATTTCCTCAAAAGAAGTCTGACACTCTTCGTCCCACCCGTAGGCGGTGCCTTTCTTCATGAGCCGGGAGAAGGTCATACACTTTCCGGCCATATTCACAATGAATCCGCGTATGTAGGCTAAGTGGCCCTGGAGGCCTCGAAGCTCCCGAATATTACTTGGGGAAGTCATCTGACTGATGGCCTTAATCTTCTCGGGGTCGATCTTGATACCTCGATATCTCACAATGAAGCCAAGAAACTCTCTGGAGGTGACCCCAAAGGCACACTTCAACGGGTTCATCTCCAAGTGGTGAGAATGAAGGAAACCGAACACTTTCTCAAGGTCATTGAGATGGTCCCAGCGCTAACGAGATTTAACTACCAGGTCATCTACGTAGCATTCCACCAGTGTCCATAGGATCGGCTTGAATATGCGGTGCATAGCCTGTTGATAGGCGGCACCCGCATTCTTCAGGCCGAAGGGCATAACCCGGTAGCAGAAGGTACCCTGGGGGGCCCTAAAGGTAGTGAACTCTTCATCCTCGGGGGCCATCTAGATCTGGTTGTACCCGGAGTACCCATCCATGAAATAGAGGGCCTGGAACCCGGCCGTTGCATCGATCAACAGCTCTGTCACCGGAAGGGGAATGTCATCCTTCGGACAGTGGTGATTGAGATCGCGGAAGTCAATGAAGACCCTGATCTGCCCGTTCTTCTTCCTGACGGGCACAATTTTGGCTAGCCACCTGTGGTACTGGACTTCCTTGACGAAGTTGGCCTTAATGAGCTTATCAACCTCGTCCTTGACCATGGAACCATGAAAAGGGTGCATTTTCCTGGGAGGCTGCTTGAACCCGCGATGGTTTGCTGGGAGGCCAAGGAGGTGGATGGGTACCAAGGGATCTAGTCCCGAAATCTGGTCATAACTTCAGGAAAACACATCACGATGCTCTATGAGGAAGTTTATGTAATATTGTAGTTCCTCGGGAGGCATATCGGCACTGACCAATGTGGGTCTCGGGTCTGCCTCACTACCGAGGTTCACCTGTATTAGCTCGTCGACCGTGGTGGAGACGCCTTCCTCAAAGGCGGGAGGAGCATCTTCCATGTCTTCTTCTCTTCTTGAGGAAAGACCATCCATGGGGGGAGCCGTTTCGGGGCTGCTCGACCCTGATGGGGAGCTGGCACCGGCTTGGGTGGCGGAGGTCATCCCGACGGGAGGCTCATGCACGCGGAGATCATGGAGACGAAGAAGGTTGATCCAATCCCATCTGGCCTTCGGCCCAAGGGGCCACACTTTACGATATCGAAGTAGTGGTGATGCGTCAGCTTGGGCTAGTCGATTCCAGCTTGGTGAAATAGACACGTGTGACGTACCACTGTTACCATGAGCCCAACGTCCCGATATCATAAAGGGGTAGGAGGCTTTGGGATCACCTGAGCCTAGTTGGTGTAAGAGTACGAGGTGATCTCCCGTCGTTGCTTAGACCCGGAAAGGAGCCTTCCTCTGGTACCCGAGACAAAAAAAAACTCTCCCATATCGGGAGTCGTATCTTCCAGACGATATATTGGGACGACATATGCGTCGTCCAGACCAGCCTAGGGACCACTTGCGACAACGGCAGGCTCAACCTCACCTGCAAGGATTTTCTTGTCCTTGCACTTGTATTAGTCAGATTCCAGGTAACAGGCTTCACAAGAGGCGAATAGAGACGCATCTCCTTGGAGTACACCCACTCGACCCTTAAGGGAGTATTTGAGGCACTGGTGGTATGATGAGGGAACCGTCGCGTGCGATTAGAGCCACGACCTGCCCATCAATGCGTTGTTGGCAGTGTCCTGAGAGACAACCATGAATTCAGTATTGGCAACTAAGCCACCGAACTGGGTCTTCAGACGAATATTGACAAGTGGAGTTTGCTCGGTCCTGTCATACCCCTAGATTTTGAGGTTGGAGGGAGTTAAATCATCCTCGGACAACCCCAGTTTTCGCAGTGTTCGGGTTGGGATCAAGTTAATCCCAGAACCCGTGTCGACAAGGCAGCGACAGACTTCCACGCCATTGAACTGGACGGTAATGTACAACGGGCGGATGTTCCCCTACATGGGAAGGTCTTCATCTCCACCGGAAAATGAGATAACTGCCTGACATTCGGAGTCCCTCATCACCTCGGTGTGGAAGGATTCTGCGGCCGCTACTTCCGTTGCGAACTAGAGGGGACTCCGTAGAGCCTCGACGAGCGCCTCCCTCATTTTGGATGACAGGAGAAGGTCCTCAAGGATGGAATGCCTTGTCAAGATACCAGCCAGATGCTTCAGGACATCATACTTTCGCGCCAAACGCGAGCTTCTGCTTACAGGAGGTCGCTCTACGATTGGGGGCATGACAGGCCCTGCTGGCGGGACCAGTGACTGACTAGTACTAGGAAAGTCCCACTGTTCACTAGCTGATGCCCGGGAGGTGGCTATCATGCCAGGACCAGAAGGTCGTAGTCGGCCAGTGGTAGGGCTGGGCTGGTCGCGATGCAGGAAAGGCGGTTCCACTCGATTCAACAACACAAACGGTGGTGGAAGGGAACATGTTGTCACCGGGTGAGGGAGCCGCGAGTGATGCTCTCTATACCGGGCCTATTGCCTAGTCTCGGTAGCGTGCACGTACTGACTGGAGGTGACGACTGCCATGCCCCGGCAATTCACGTAGCCACGGCTCTGTCGGCGTTGGCGACGGCTGGGAACATTGGAGAGATTCGCCTGGCGCTCCTCATCGTCGGGAGCCAAAAAGGGATTTACCAACTCTACAGTGTTAACCGAAGCATAACCCGGGCTGTCTGAGAGGTCCATCTGGTGCTCCTCATCGTTGGGAGCCACAAAGGGATTTACCAACTCTACGGTGTTAACCGAGGGGTACCCCGGGCTGTCCGGGAGGTCCGTCTGGCGCTCCTCATTGTCGGGAGCCACAAAGGGATTTACCAACTCTACCGTGTTAACCGAAGTGTACCCCGAGCTGTCCGGGAGGTCCATCTGGCGCTCCTCATCGTCAGGAGCCACAAAGGGATTTACCAACTCTACGGTGTTAACCGAAGCATACCTTGGGATGTCCGGGAGGTCCGTCTGGCACTCCTCATCGTCGGGATCCACAAAGGGATTTACCAACTCTACGGTGTTAACCGAAGCATACCCCGGGCTGTCACTCGAGGAATCATCCACTACCGGACGGGGTCTCGGAGGGATCCCCATATCCTGGGGCATGAAATCTCCAAGCGTGCGAGAAGATGATGGCAATGGAATGGAAGTTTCTTTCTTCTTGCATCGCCGCCTGCTCTTCTGGGAAGAAGTAGGTTGGGACGATGAGGCCAAAGAGGCGCTCGCAGACTTTGAGGGCTCTGGCTGACTCAGGCGGGCACGGATAATTCCATGGGAATGGGTGACCGTCCTGCGGGCCATCCAGTCATTATACTTCCGAGACCCACGAATGGAAACCTGTTCCCACCCATCTTCTTCGTCGCTGCTGCCATCTGATCCTACAAAGACACCTTCCACCTGTGTCGGGGCTGGGCCCAACCTGACTATGTTGTTGTCAATCTGGTCTTGGAGCCAGTCCTTGAACACATAGCACTGTCGGATGGTGTGTCATAGGATCTGGTGGTAAGGGTAGTAGTTGGGGTGATCAGTGAGACATGCCTCTTCTGGATTCCGGAACTCAGGTAGCCGCACGATCCTCTACTCCAAGGCGCTACGGAAATAACCTTGGATCTGGGCTTCGCCAAACGAGTAAGCCCGATTCCCTCTGTCTGGAAAGGGGACTCTTGGGGGCTGACCATGACCAGGGGCCGGAGGAGCAGGCTGAGGAGGAGGATCTGGATTACCTCGCCTAGGTGGTGGCGGTGCATTACGCGGAGGCGCCTGCTGATTTTGAGGCGGTCGCTGCTGGGCCGGAGGCTGTGTCCGTGGGGGTGGACCCCTACGAGCCTGTTGAGATGGCCTTACTAGCAGAAACTCTAGCTATATAGGGGCCTCGATCTAGGCCACAGCAGTTGGCTCAGCTCTGGAGGCTCTCCTTGCAGGGATTACAGGAGGCAGTAGGCGTGCCTGACCGGCCTGTTGCAGGGCTTCTTCGAGGCGTTGAGCTTTGTCTAAGAAGTCCCGGAACCCGCCAGGGTAATTCTGTGTGATCAGGGAAGGAACCAACTCTACCTTGATGTTCCCTACACACATCGTCAGTAATTTCTCCTGAGTCAGTGGCATGTCAAGGGAGTACGTGAGCCCCTTCCACCGGGCGACGAAGTCCGCGACTCGCTCGTCGGGCCTTTGATTGCACCTGAAGAGGTCTGCAATGTTCTTCTTCCGGTTTGTGGAGCTGAACTGGTAGAGGAATTGTCAACAATGGTCCTCCCAACTAGTCACCGATCCAACAGGGAGCTGGCTGTACCAGACGAATGCTGGTCCTTCCAGTGTCTGAACGAAGCACCGGAGCTTGGCAGCCTCCTGCTGTGCCGGAGTCCCTAACATAGGCCCACACCTCGAGTTGAAGTGGGAAAAGTGTTGAGGCGAGTCTCCGGTCCCGTTGAAGGGGGAAAAAGTGGGGTTCCCGAATCTTGGCTGGGCCGGCATGTCATCCACCCATGCTGGGTACGGCTTGCCATCTGGTGGGATTGCCACCTGCCGAGTTTCCATGGCCTCCAAACGAGCGATGAGTACTTCCATCAGGTCATTCGGGTGCGGATTCATTTCCTGATGGGGATCTCTAATCACAAGAGAATTTCCAGGTTCTTTGATACGGTAGTCACGCACAGTGGCTCGCGAGGCAGCTAGCGGAGCGACTCTCGGAGCGGCAGGAGGAAACTGAGCAGGGTCCCCCCAAGTTGTCTCGCTGCTCGGGAGGGTTTGGCGAAACATATCACGCCCTTTTTCCATGGGTTCCAGTGTCTCGCCTGTCGGCGAACACGACACGGTCACGGTTTCCCAAGGGAATCTCAACAAGGGGTAGATGGTCTTTCCCCTACTGTCCCGGTCTAGGAGCACCATAGTCAGGCCGCCGCTCTGCAATGCGTTCGGCCAAGAGCTCATCAACCTGACTCTTTTTCTCAGCTAGCTGCTGGCACAGGGCATCCTTCTCGGGGTCTTCTTCTGCCTTCTGCACTAAGGCAGATGGGTTGGCGAGTTTGACAGACCCAACGGTTCTTTACCCTTTCCGATGTTTCGGTCGAGTGTTAGTGCCTCCGTGGGTACAGGAAGACCTAGGAGGCTCCTCTGTTGGCGAGTAACCCTCCCAGATGGGTCCAGTAGCGGCCTGTCCTCAGGGGGTGAGTCCCCGTCAAGGGGCTCCACAATGTTTCCCTCATCTGAAAGGTCAGACATGTTGACCGCGATTGCCCTTGGTGACATTCCCTCAGGGTCGCCTAGTGGATCGGGCTATCGGCAGATCGAACAGAAGAGGAGAGCAGCATACTGCCCCCATCCGCGGACGTGCGCGTGGGGGTGGCTTCCTCGATAACTCTGCGGAGTACTTGAAAACTCTGAATGCATTGTTGCTGGAGGGCCTCATGGTGGTCCAGCGACTCGGGGTTCCGGACCGCAGGGATGGCTGCTAGGTCGACCCAGCGGCACTTCTCACCGATCTCCATGAGATGCGCTTGGCTCCCGGGATAAGTCGCTAGCTGACGGCGGAGGCGGGAGTGAGTCACCCAGAGATTCTGGCAGAAGCATTCAAACTCTCTCGGGGTGAGTGACTCCGGCACATCAAAATCCGATTCTGCGACTGGCCAAAACTTCTCAGGGAAGTGTCCCATGGTAAGAACAGTCCAGAAGCTCCACAGCTCCAGTTCAGGGTCCGGAACCTGTCGACCCTGCTCGTCCACCAAGGAATACTGGGGAATTAGCAATGGAGCCGAGGCAGGCCGCCGGACCGGTGGGCTAGCCGGCGGGGAATACGGCAAATAGGCCTATTGGCTACCGAGCCTTGGGTCATCCTCCCGGGGTTGCAGTGCCCTGGCTGCCATGTCGCGATAGGATGGGCCAGCGAATGGGCCTCCTGTCACAGCGTCGGTGCACGCCAAGGGTGTATCACCTCGCGATTCTTCTGTCGGTCCCCAGAAGAGCTCCTCACCCTCCCTGGTAGGGGCGAGAGGTGCTTCTGCGGAGGCGAGTGCCAACTGTAGGCTTGACCCTCGGCGGTACACCCAGTTCTCGTCCTCCTTGATATACCTTCGAAGGCAGGAGGGAATCATACAGACCTCGTATTCGGGGAGTATGAGACTGGCGTGCCGTGTCCTCGACCCTGCCCTCAATTCGAAGGGTTGGGGGAAGGTTCCATTGTCGAGTCGTACTCTGCCTCCGAATCCGAGAAACGGACTGGTCTAATTCCCGTCCGGACTCCCCTGACATTCCTTCCTGGGCAAAGACCCCTGTCGTTTCTGCCCCTGGGTAGCTCCTCAGGGTAGGTATGATTTCCGTCATAGGGTCCCCCGTCCACAATGGAGCTGGTGCAGAGGGGACCGAGGGTCGGGGTGCGAGAAGCACCGGGACAGATGTCTAAAGGGACATGGGGAGGACCTCCATGTGAGTGGGCGACTTGATACACAACGGCTCCATGGTCATGGCCGGCAGTAGGGGGAGTGACCTCATACCCCATGCAGCGGGCGCTGGAAGGAGTCATACACGGAGCATAGACATCGCGACGAAGCTTTCGGTTTTCCAAATTAGAAGCACGGAATGAGCCTTCATGGTGAGGTGCACTACCATGGATTGGTCCGTAGTGGCCATCGCCAGTGCCTGCGACCTGGAGACTCGACCCAACTTGCCTGTAGGGCGGTCGGGGTTTCGATCCCAGTCGGGCAGGTGGTTTCCCCTGCTCAACGTGTGCGGGAATCTGGTAAGGGGAGTCAGCAGTGGCTCGGGCCACAGTGGTTGCTGATGTTGATGCCCCAGGACGGGCATTCTCTTCCGCTCGCGCCTGACGCTGGCGTCGAGTCAGATGGGCCGGAACCGGCGGTGCGGGCATGAAGATTGCCTGCTCCTCGTCTTGTGGGGTCGGGCGGCGGCATCGACGCAGCCTGGCTGGGGTTCTGGCTGTTAACCCCTGGGTTGGATCACCTATCGGTTGGACCCGAACATCCCCCACCTCATTGGTGTAGGGGAGGGATGTGTCAAGGAGCTCTGGGGATAGGCTCCTGAAGCGGTTGAATGTCGGCGTGGGGAGCGGAGACTCCCTGCGCGACCCTCGAGGGCGGCGATGGTGTTGAGGCGCAGCCGCCTCTAGATCCAAACGGGCCATGCCCCTAGTGGGGATGACGCCTTCCTCTTCGTACCTACAAACCAGGTCATTGATCCCACTTCACTGGATGAATTTTGATGGGGAGAGGGGGCGCAGGTGCCTGAATGCTACGGTGGTCGATGTCGGAGCGGCCGTAAAATGGGCGGGACCGCGCGTAGTAGCTGTGTCGGTCATGCCCCTACCCCTGCGCCGGTGGGCAGGTGGTGATCTATCTTTGAATGCAGTAATCTGATTCCTGGAAGCAGGGAGATGAACCCATTAGCATCAACTGGAAAAGAGATCAACGACCAAGGCCCAACGTCACTCCGTCTTCCATGGTCGGCGGGAGGGATCCATGCTGGCGGAGTCGCAGAGCGGAGTAGTCAAAGCCCTAACGGCCTCGACCCCTGGTGGGTTCCCGTCCCGGTGAGGGTTACCCGGACCTGGTAACATGCAAGTCTTCTGATTCCCTGACGGCTACCATTCCCCGTGTTGAGGAGAAGAGCTTCACGTCGGGTTCACCATTTTTTGTTTCCGAGGCTTTCGTCGGGGCACGCACATCCGTCTGCGGGGAGGATGCGCTGCTTGTTGCCCCGCATTCCCGCTTTCCAAAGGTGGGAGGCATCCATTCCTTGTTCAGGGACATCTTCTCCTTGATCGAAACCGGGATGAGGGGATGTCGGCTCTTCCTTCCGTGGATTTCTCCTCGGAGCTCATCGCCTAGTCCGGGTCTCCCTCATAGATATAAGACGGGTTCGTGAAGCTCATTCTCGTAGCCATATCTACATGGACACCGGTTAATTACGCTGCTTCCGTCAAGATGCTCCAAGGGGTCTTGTCGGGGTAGAAACCTTCGGTGAGGAGAATGGTCACGTTAGGGAATCACTGGCATGTCTGTCTTTGGTCCCTCATCACAGGGCTTCTCGAGGGCGCGGAAGCCCAAGGCATCCCACATCGAACGTGGGGAATGTGTACCATCTGAGGTTTTCCTCAGCTTCCCATGTTTTACATGGGGTATTCCATGAGTTTAACGTCTTGTGTAGATGGATCGGATTTAAGGGACCCTAGGGGGAACACCGATGTTGGGGCCAGCAGGTGGGCGGCTTCCCGGATGATATGGAATGGAAGGGGGTGGCATGATCCCACCGGGATGCGGCAGCCCGAGTGAGGATCAGGATGGATGGTGGAGTGAGACATGGCGCTTACGCTCTGGGGCGGCCCAAGAGGAGGAATACAGTTTAACGTCATGCGGGACGATGGCATGTGGGACTTACGCTCCGAGGCGGCCCCTGGTGAGTAGTGAACAGATGTGAAGAGGTTGGAACAGCTGGGTGGTGGGATTGAACCTCGTGGAGGCTTCCTACGTACCATGAGTTAGCATGGATCAATGTCCACGTAGTTCTCTAGGATGGGGCTTATGCTCTGGGGAAGCCCATGGAGGGTGTCATGGTCGATGCACACTCTAAGCCCACGTGAGTCATGCTCGGTGTGGGAAACAAGAGGTAGCAGGGACCAGAAGATCACGTCGTGAAGGGTGCGTCCATGAGAAGCGGAATGGGGCTTACGCGTTGAGCGGCCCAAAGAGGGAACAGGGGCTTACCCGTGGTTAGCGGCCCTTGGTGTCGGGGCTTACTCCAGGGTGGTGGCCCATGGTGCGACAAAGCGCAGTGGGAAAAAAGACTCCACTGGCCTCGGCAGGGGGAAGTACAGAGATGCACGGGTGCAGTCATCCGCAAAAAGGGTTAGGGGATTACGCTTTGAGGTAGCACTTCCCCCACAGACAAACGCCGCTCCGACAAGAAGGATCTCATTCCATGTGAGGAAGAGTCCATTCCCGTGGAGACGAGTGGGCGTAGTGAATGTCCGAGCTGGGGGGACCCTGCGTGCGAAGCACAGGGTCGGACCATAGTTTAACGTCATGTGTTAAGGACGAGGTGCTCAGCAGTTTAACGTCCTGCATCTTGGACGGGGTGGGTTTTCTCCACAACCCCTAGGGCTTACATTCCCAACGCCCTCTACCCCTTGTGGAAGGGAAGGCATCGACAAGGCCATCATGAAGGGGGGTCGCAGGGCAAACCACCGGGGGGTCCACGTTAGCGTGGATATGCGTAGAAGCAATAGCCGTTAGCGTGCCTATGAGGTGAATCATATGGAAAAGCAATGCAATGGGAAACATGGCCCAAGCGACCTTGAGGTTACTTCGTACGAGCCTGGAAGGCCGTACGGGAAAACAATGCATGGAACGCATTCCCGGTAGGGGAGACATCAGGTGCCGGTGCCGGGGGCAGCCAAGGGGCGTCAAGGTGAGAGGTCATGGGCTTTGCATGAAAAACTGAAGGTTTGCGCACAAAACACCGGGACAACGCGCAATCGAAGCAAATGGAATTACGCGCGAAGAGGGAATTCCACGCAGGGTTTCGCGCGACAGGCAGGGTATTGCGCACACAGGTCGCGAAATGCGCGCAAGACTGGAAACCGAGGGATGGGGAAAAGTCACTAAACCTAGTGGAATTGCGCGCAAAGGAGAACTCCGGGGCAAGGTTGTGCGAAATGAGGAATTACCTGGATGCCATCTTTCGCGTGGGGGGAGCCGAATTGTGCGAACGAGAGACGCTTCGGATTCTTCAAACCCAAAACCGTTCGGGGTCACCTTATATTTATAGGCGACCTCGGGCACGGAATCCAGGTGGCGCGTGAAAGTTTCCACGCCGAGAACCGCTTGTGCACAACATCAGGCCGCGTAGAACCGGGGTGCACTATTTTTGCGTGCCTCACCGGCTCAATTTCACGCATCCTGGGAGGACTTCGCGCGTAGAAAACTTTTTCGCGCGAATCCTCCTTAATTTCACGCACCAGTTCCTGGGCCTCCGGTTCGGGCCTCTGATTCCGAATATGACCTCACTTTGTCATTTCAAAACATCCTCCATAAGTTACGGACCTTTGTTTTCGGTGTCAAAAATACCTATCAAAAAATTCTCATCCGTGAGAATAAAAAACCAACCTTGAGAGGAAATAGAAAATGGTTGTGTGAACAACCACCCCATGAGATACCTCTCAAGGATCACACTACCACATGAGCTCAACCACATCAAAAGAACAACATTAAACATCGCAACAACCAAAAACAGCTCTTAAACACACTGCTAGTGGAGATTCTTCTGAAATAGATCAAGACACATAAAGTAATAACAGAAATCCATTTCATAAACCCAAACGTTATACAACCACAAAGCGAACATTTTCACTATAAAAGATTTAATCCTCAAACAACATGGGGCACTGAGCATGTATATGCGATCCATGTTCCGACGTACTCCCTTCTACGACATTTTGTCACCACAAGACACGAAACAAGGGAACAGAACACCCATGCAACACCTCCCCCTAGTGGTCCTCAATCTCTACATGATACTCCTCAATGGTTGAATCATCTTAAACATCGATCTCACCCAAATTGATGTTGTTCAAGTCATCATTAGATAACAATAGAGCTATGAAAAATAAAAAAAATTGTTTATTCTTCTCATCTACGGGGGAAGTGATACTCGATACACCTTGGATCCAACATTATCCAACACGTAGAAGGGCCGAAAACTGAGGAGACAGCTTACTCCCATGAAAAAACCTTTACTACCCATGATGGGGAGTTTCTGTCAAAAATATGTATTCCCCAACATCAAACTCCAAAGGTAACCTCCATTGATTGGTATATGATTTTTTATCATCTTTCACTCCTTTCATCCTCTCATGAATCATCTGAAACATATTTTTCATATTCTCCACTAGTTCTAGTCTGAGAATGGATGACTCTACGAACCAATTCCAGCATAAGGGAGAATGGAAAGGTCGCCCCTACGAGGCTTAAAATGGCTCTATGCTGATGGTGGAGTGAAAACTATTATTGTAAGTGAAATACTCCAAGGTTAAGTGCCTTATCCATAAACTTCAAAAATCTAGGACAAAAGACTGAAACATTTATTCATGAGTTGGGATGGTCCACTTTATGTGGTCTTCTATTAATAGATGAAAAGAAGTACTAAGGAATAGATGAGAACTGAAAGCATGCTGGAGACCTCTCCACATGTTAGAGGTAAAATGAGGATCTCGATCACAAATAATAACCCCCGAGACACTACGGAGTCTCACTGTCTCCTCCAAATACTTCTTCAACCAAAATTCTACTGATATCAATTCCATGACTGCTATCAATTGTGTTCATTTCGTTAAACGATCCACTAACACTAAAATAGCCTCCTAGCATCCCTATGCTCTAGGTAAGCCATTAAATAATTACCTTGATATGTCCTCCCACTTCTATAGAAGAATATATAATGACTGGAGAAAACCACCAGGGACACAGATCTTGTCCTTCACCTTTTAGCGGACCATATCGAGACACAAAATCCACATCTTCATGCTTTACCCATAGCCACCAAAACTGACTCCTCAAGGCTCGGTATATATTTTTCACACTAGTATGCACAACTAAAGGTAAAATATGAAACCCTCGAAGAACTAACTCATGAATTTCGAAGCAAAGGAAATGCCTTACCTCATACGACACTCGTTGTTTTTCATCCTCAGACCAACAATCTAGGGCCTCGCCACAAATAACTCAGTCCTTCCAAACCATTACCTCTACATCCCCCATCTTGGACTCTTCCACCTTCTGGACCAGAGATTAATTCACCATCATCTATAAATACAACCTCTATGCCCAACATCACCCATATTGAGGTGTAATTTTTAATGTTCTTCCATAACTCTCTATGAATCACAAGATTTATGCAATGTGTCACAACGTGACATCCTTCTCATCACATCATCTAGAAAATTCCCCTTTCTAGGTGTATAAAATATTTTGAAGTAATAGTATAATATGAAATGAATCCACCAAAGCTATTGAAATTTCATGTCAAGTTGGATGAAAACAATCCATAGGCTCTTATGATCATTGAAAACCACAATGATCTTTCCAACGAGGTAATGTATCCAAAACATCTGAGAAACCCCAATTATACTACCTCAATATCATGGGTAGAATAGTTACATTCATTTGGATGAAAAAACATACACCCATAAAAAATATCAGATATTTTTTGAATTAGAAAACATCCAAACACTAGATGTGAATCATCTCATGAAACAATAAACTGAACTCCCTCTACTGGAAAACAATGAACTGGAGCAGTTAAGAACTTATCATTTTGGTAATAAAATGTTTTCTAACATAGATCAGTCCACAAGAATAGCAGATCCTTCTTGGTTAATTATATCAGAAGATTCGTAGCCTTAGGGAAACCAGCTACGAACCACATGTAGTATCCTACGATACCTCGGAAACATTGAACCTCTGTCACTATCTCGGGTGAACCCCAAGACACAACGACTTTAATATTCAACAGATTCATCGATACTCACTAATGGGATAAAACATTCACCAAGAAATGGACTTCTTAAGCCCAAAACTCAGACATAAAAAACACCCAATCAACTGATGTTGGCAATGAATTCACAAAATGGAGCACAAATGTTTTTCATTCTCCTCCTCATATTCGTAGTACACAAAAATGTCCTTGATGAAAACCACAATGAACTTATCTACGAATGTAAAAAACATAATGTTCATCAATTCCATTAACAAACCTGGATCATTCGTCACACAATAAAGCATTAAAACAAACTCATAATTCCCATGACGACAATACATAGAAGTCTTCAGTATATCCTCATCCTTCACATGTATCTGTTTATTTAAGAAATAACTTTTACCCTTTAGTTTAGTGAAGAAATCATCTATCCAGGGTAGAGGATAGTGATTCTTCACTATAACTTAGTTTAAGTGATGATAATTGATACACAACTGCAAACTACCCTTTTCCTTTTTCATGAACAAAAATAGAGCACCCCATAGTGACACACTCAGCCGAACAAAACCACTCTACAACAGACTATCGAGCTGTATAAGTATCTCCTATAACATATAAGGTTCCATACTATATGGATGTATAGTGATATGACATGGTCCTGAATATAGATTGTACCCAAACTTTATCTCTCATTGAGGGGGTAATGAAACAACCACTTATGGAAAGACATCATTGTAGTCTTTTATGACCCTGGGAAATGTCAACTGATGCCCCTCTGAAGAACTTTGAATTAGCTCGCAATCCAGGATGACATGGATGGAATATGCCTCTACCCCATTTGAGGGTCTCGATCACCACCAAAAAATGTTGGATCTCCCTCAACATCATAGAACACCACCTTCCTCCCAAAGAAATCCATGATACCTAGCACCAAATAAAAACCATCCATGCTAAGGATGAAAACATATTGCTGTTTCCATAAACATAGGAAATCTCTCCCAGAGAAGTGTTTCCCCAACACTAGCTCACATTCTCTACATACTTCAAAAAAGTCATCTCGACCACCAACTGGCATTGTCAATGCAATGTGAAATGGAAGACTCTCTACCTCATGTTTCAAAACATGGACAAGGGAAGGTGATATGAAGTAGTGTCACTCCTGAATCAAATAAGGCATACACCCAAGTAGAAAACAAGCATAGTGTACCTCAAACGATGACTTTCTCACCAAGAGAGAGCAATGCTAAACCATGAAGCTGACTATGTCCTCCACCATGGCCCCTCTAAACCTAATGATGACCACCACGATGACCACTTCATGCTCTCTATGGAAGGGGTGTATCATGGGGATGTCCTCTTCTAGCACCATCTAGTATCTGCTAATGCAGTGTTGGTGCAACCTTCTACTACTGCCTCAACTGAAACTGCCTCAATGGAGGAACGTTGATCAGAACACCTGGTGCACGGTGACTCCTCTTAAATGTCGAGAACTATCATTTCGGATGACCTCATCCTCCATAACAAAATATGATCATGATACCTTGGCATAGACCTAAGAGCTGCCGCCCCCATAGAAATAAGATTCTAAGGGATGGGACCAACCTAGATTGAATGGAAACTCTTATAATCTGAAAATCTATAACCCCAGACCACATATAATCTTCGTGAAAAATCCTAATGACTCCCTTCAAATGAAGATGTGGTTTTGAAAAATTTCATCTCGATGACATTTTCACTCGCCAGCACATCATGATATGACTTCTGCATAAATGGGGTGACCTGGCCCTTGATATCTATATGCAAAGCCTCCATGAAATGACATGCCTTAGACTTATCGTATAACAACATGTTTGAATCATATTGTAAAGGTTTCCTAAAATTGATTACAAACTCTCCCACCCTAAAGAATCCCTATCGAAGGGTAAGAATCTCCTGGTGACTAGACAGCTTTGTGGTCGAATAATGAAACCGGACCCTCAATATTTCTTGGAACTCATCCTACAAGATTGTCGTCTCCTCACAATCCCCATGTAACAAAAACCACTACTACCTCACAACCCCACGCATGATCGTCACAACCAAAGACACAAAGTTCTCATTCTAAGAACAACATCAAATGAAGGATATCTCAACCTCCTCCAACCAGTTTTCTACGAGGTTTTCTGAAACTGTTCCCTATTACATCTACATACTCTGGTGCTAAAACTCTCAGTGTTTCCTTCTCTAAGTGTCTTCATCATCAACCTCTACTTTATAGTGAACTATTGGCACAGTCTGCTAGACATCTTTTATGCGAACCTGATAAGGACGTCAACCTAGAATCGTACGTAAAAAATATCAAATATCTAGAGCTCATAGACCAATAATTTGGAATATTTGTCACTAATTAATTAATTATTTTTTCTTTGATTCATTTTATGTTATCCTATTTTACGGTCTACAGATTCAAACATAGTCACAAAGAAGAATGATGCATGATCTTTTCCTGGGTCTCTACCCTTCAATCATTATCAGCGTGTTTATTAGACATTGTATACATAAAGGAATTTTATTCAGATCATAGGGGTCCCTAAACTCTTACGTCTCAGCTTTTCATCAGTGTATACATCACTTGCTACACTTAACTGACATTGTTTCCCTACCAACCCATGAAACCTCACATGTGCCTAACACCAAACATTATCTTATACCTCATCCCAACCTTTGATACCACATTTTCATAACCCCTCCTCATTAGGTGTACCGTCCTAGGACGACAATGTGAGAACTGAGATAGTGAACCATGACCCCAACTCTAGTAGGCCATAGGTTAGCGAGTAGCCCTGAGGGTATAATAAACACACAAATGGGAGGCATTACCCTCTAAGAGAACACATACAGAAGAGTGAGATAAGATAGACACCAAAAAATCCATCTCATACTTTAAAATAATTTATAAACCAATTACATGTATGTAATTTCATAGAAAAATCACTACAACTAAAATAGGAAACTACAAGTATACATGAAAAAAATAAAAAATTCAATGACCATGAATCCTGAACAGCTCATGCAACCACATGATTGTAGTAACCATCATGATTTTTAACCTACTCTATGTGTCCTGAAAAATAGTTATATATATGTAGGGTGTCAATAACAGTATACTCATTAGAATCCTTCCCAGAGCCTCTCATGAAAATGTAAATAATGCATGCTATAGCATAGTGAACAACAAGTGAAACTAACTCATCATCTAAACATATATACTATGTTCCAAGACTTACCATGCCTATTCTCACCAACTATCACATAAAATAGTATATAATATAATAAATAATATCATAGGTACCCCTCTACCACATACCCATTGGTTCTTCACTTGTCCCCAACGTCGCACGTCCTATGCTTCTTAATCCAAAAAGGATTTCCCACAAACACCTGGGTGAAGCACCAAAATATGAACCTCATACAACACAACCACTATAAACACAAATCCAAAGTAACAAAATAGTTTTGGGGAGCCACCACAGCTCGCATAACATGTATCATTATTCGGGAATTATACCTAAATCCATTACAACCCATACATCGAGTAAGGATCCTCTAGCCATCACAGCCTCTAAACATTACAACAAAAGTAGTCCATAAGAAATTATATATAGAATATATGTGTCTTATTTTTCACAAGCCATTATTGCACTCTACACACATATATAGGGATATTTACATGTTGTTCCCACCAGTATTAGAAAATACCATGTAAAGAGAGTGGGGTCAGTCAGGGTAGTCATAGATCCATCCTCCCACCAGAATATTGTGGAAAACACCCCCTAGGGATCATAATCCCTAGGGTGTTAGTTTCCCTAACTTACAGGGTGGAGTAGTGTATAGTAACCTAAAAAGTAAAGAATATAATATTGATTACAATAACACAATGGGCATAACCTAGTCTTAGAGCCAACTACAGCTAACGTCTCTCGAACTCTCGACTGCCTCTACAATGACTAGGTATCCAAAAATCACACAACCATTATAAGATATTTATTACATTATTTTATTTTATTTTTATTAATTTCACATTACATTTAGTATTTATTTAAATACTAATTAAACATTAATAATTTCACATTATATTTCATTAACATCACACCAAAATTTTATTCCCTCTTGGAATAACAAAACCAACTCCGCAGCTTCTCAAAAATATTACCTCAACACTGCATCCCAACAAACTCTAGCCCTATGGGTAAACATCATTTATTCTATAATTTATTAATATCATTATTAATTCCCCATATTCCCATGAAGTGAATAAAAAAATTCAAAGCATCCAAACACAAGGGGATAAACATGGTGGGTAGGTGAACTCCTCGTCGAGTCTTTTCCACCTTTAGCAGAAGCATAGACCCATCCATCAGCAATAAGCTAAAGATGGAAATCACGTGGCAATCCCCACATTACTTCATCTATTTTAGAAGGATGGTAAGAAAGAACATTTGCATCAACCAGTAGGGAAATTAAATCAGATAAACAACCAGCAAGATTCATCAAACATCAAATCAATCACATCCAACTGGTTGCATCATTTATAGTGTCCTCCCCGACACCCACATGCATAATCTGATGCACCTTGCCACTCTAGGAATCAAATTCTCCCCCGCCAGTAGGATTCCCTGCCCCCAAATATCAAAACAGCCATCCAGGCTCAAACATATCACAAGAAGTAGGACAAAAACAAGGCAACTAGGCTATTGGACCTAAACAAGGCACTATTCCTTCACATTAAATGAGCTCTCATAGCTCCAAGGATTAGGCTCTTTGGCCTTTACAAGCAAGAGGGAAACTCAAAACTCTACCATGCGTTATTTTTATAAAAAAATTAATTCTTTATTCCATCTTGATTTAACCAATTCATTATTAATAGGTTCCAACTATAGACAGACTAAACTACAAGCTATCATAACTACCAAAAATTAATTAAACAATTTATTTGAAAAGCCTGTAAACAACAAGCACCATCATGATTTGTGTTTAAAAACCAACTGAAATGGAATTGAAAATTTGAATCAATTTGATTAACCACATATTACAATAAAAACTAGATTCATTTATATCCCTTTATATATTTATGAAAAATTCTTGATTAATATTCTATACTAATTTCATCATGAAAAACATGCTAATAAGAAAATCATAGATTAAAATTATCTAAAAAAACAAGAGGAAAATATTTATCATGATGAAATGCAACAACATGAAATTATACCAATTAATTTAATCTAGTTCATAAATTTAATTAGGTCAATTCCACTACATTCTAAAGGAATAAATCACAGTACCTCTAATTTTTCACATAATAAAAATAGATAAGAAACAAATCCCCTAGATCAATTGGTTTGAGATATTCTTTTCTCAAGGATGGATCAAAGCAATGTATCATGATCACCTTCCCCACAACAAATCCACTAACCTAAGGATGTCACAGTAAAAGCACATCAACAAAAAACAATATAAACTCCCTCAGAACCATGTAAATTATACTCCACAAGATGGAAATGAGAAATTGGATAATACCTATTGAATAAAACGAAACAACGGAGGTTTATATTACATCAGATTGATGTCAAATCAATGAATGGTATTGGGGAAACGATCCACAATGAATGAATCCCCAGATATTGAATAGGAAGGCATTTGAGTCATCAGGAGTCAAGGGAGGGTTCACTCAAGATGTAGGGCTTGAAAAATCCATGTGGTCTTATGTCTTTATAACACCTTGTGGTTGGGCTGTACAAGACGTGTTCCTCTACATCCCGTCATATACATTTTCAAGGTGACTTACGAAGGAAAACATGTCTCCTCAACACTTTGACTTATTTTTATGAAACCTGAATGGTACACGTCGTGTAACCCTTGGCCACATCATATTTTCCCCTGTATCTAGTTTCTCTTTAATAAACTCTTCCAGACTTCCTCCATTCCTTCTTTGAGCACCTCAGTCTTCCAAACAAGTAAATGGTCAATCCATGTAGATCCATGACCTTACATGAATATTTTTTGACATTTAAAATTCTAAAATGAAATATATTTTTTTAAAATAATGAACTAAATATGATAAATTTAATATTTAATTAAAATCATCATTTATTAAAAAAATGCCAGTTTTGAAATTTTATCTGATTTTATTACATTATGAAAAATTAATTACTCTCACATAACATTAGCATATAATACAAAAATTACTAATTTATGAATAATATTTAGGAAAATTAATTTTCATTTAAAAAATTATATTAATTATATAATTTCAAATATAAAATCATGTGTCACAAAAGTATCAACACATAAATTATCATTTTCAAAACTATTATTTACTTAATAAATGTTAAAAATATATCATAATTTATCTTATATAGTACATAAATTTTATTTATACTCTCATAGGTGAGGTTAATATTCTATTTGTATAGATTATTTTGTTTCTAAATAAACTAGTTATTTAATTATACATTTATAATGAATTTAAATATTTAATTATAAAATGAAAACAAATTATTTTATAAGCACCTGGGCTATCACATTGACCCCTCTTTTGGAAAATGAGACCTCTCAATTTTTATTCAATTATAAAAAATGTTATGATACGTTTCCCTCAATAAATATTCATATTCTCATATTTCGTCTTCAACATTTTGGTTTATCTTGAAAACCTTAACATGGTGAATTACCTTATTCCATAATAATTGCTTACTGTGATCATGAATTTGAATTAGATTTTCCTCATATGAAAGGTTCCCTACCAACTGAACTTCTTCTATGTAAAAAAAATGTTATAGATTTGGAACAAACATTCTTAACATCAAAACATGAAAAAAAATTATTTACCCGAGATAAACATAAAGTAAAGGATACTCAGTAGGATACATTTCCAACATTCCCTCGAAAGTAAAATTGTGTACTGGTCCATGGACTTAGCTTTAATTTTTTTTACCCAAATGAAAAAAAACATTTAAAAGGATAGATTTTATGGAAAACACGATCACCTAAATCAAAATAAAAGTATTTTTTCATGTTATTTTCCTATCACTTATGCATGTTCTAAGCTGTCCTCATATGTTGCTAGATTATGTTTACTTTCTTAGCCACATCCCCTATTATTCTAGTCCCATTAACTTCTTTTATCCAAAATCATCCTAAAATGTTGAACTTCAACACTACTTTTCATATAATTCCTCAATAATATCCATCTTTATATTTGTATGAAAACTATTATTATAAGAATACGTAATTAAAAATTATGATGATCCCGACATCTATTGTAATCTATTGAACTACATCGAATAATACCTTTTAGGGTATGAATTTTTCACTCAGTCTATCTATCATATTACAGATAAAAGTTGGGATGAAATTTACATCATTTCCCAATGAATTTTGAAGTCCTTTGTAAAATCTAAATGTTACCATGCGATTATAGTCTCACACAATAGATAGAGGTCCTCCATGTAACCATAAAATCACTTTTAGGCATAGATAAAGAAATTTATATATATAAAGAGAGTCTTGAATATGAATTTTTTCTATAGATTTGGTATTTCGATCTACAAGACACCAAATTTCATTTTTACCTTGAGAATTCTTTAACAGTACCACCCTGAAGTCCATGGATATATTTTTACATTTCCACTCTAGTAGTGGTATTGGATGAATCATCCCCTTTGGTAGTTTTCATTCTACTTTTACATGTTGACATGTCAAACATTTCATTGTAAAATTATAAATATCTATTTTTAATCCAACCCAACATTAATACTCTCTAATTTCTATGAAAATCTTCATACTATAAGGTTGAACAGTAAATGAAGAACTATGAGATGTACTTACCAATTATTTCTCTTGATTGGAATCAAAATGAAAATATAATCTCTTTCCAAATATCATCATACAATATTTAGAAACATTAAATTATAGAAAATTACCTTCTATAACCAATTCTAAATTTTTCTATTACTCATAGTATTCCTTTATCCACTTTCGTAATTCTTTCTTAGAGTGATGAATGCAGTAACACCTAAAAAATAGAGTAATTTATTAAAACAATGAATTAAATTCCATAATTCATCAAATGATTATGTAAGGGGTCATGTACCTAATGATACATAGTTAATATATCCTGATATTTCAATTCAACGAATCCACCAATTTAATTACTTTTCATGGATTGAAATTGATCATGAAATCACAATCCTATATCAATTATAGAAATCTTCTCTACCTCATTTATAATTCCATTGAGATAATATATACTTTAAACTTATATGGTTTGTATATATTTCAATCATATCACCCTATAAATTATATATCCAATTTTTTAATGTGAAAACCACAACTGCTAATTCCATATATTTTGTCGGATAATTTAACTCATGAGGTCCCAGTTATTGTCAGGCACAAACAAGTACCTCATCATTCTATATCAGAACACAACCAATTCCTAGAATAAATCAACACTGTATATGCAGAAATCATAATTTATATAAGGCAAGGGAAAAACTGGATCATTTTACAATATTCATTTTAGTTCATGAAAAAAGCATCATATTCATATATCCAGATAAATTTAACCCATTTCCATGTTAACTTAGTTATCATGCTAGATAACCATGAAATGTTTTTTACAAACCATTTTTAATATCCTGTTAATCCAAGAAAAATAAAAGTATTTGGAACATTTGAAATTCATTCCCATTCATCAACCACTTTTGTATCGGTGGGATTAATTATTATTCCACCCCTATTTACAGTGTTCCCAAGAAAAATATATTTTTTTCTACCAAAAATTGAATTTTTTAAATTTTCTGTATAACTCATTTTCTTTTATATTTTCTATGAAAAATCATAAATGTTTTTCATGATTTTCATATCTATTTTAAAATATAAAATATCATAAAAATATATAACTAGATATTTATATAATATTATATTCATACGATCCAAATTTACATTAGGGACCTTTTTTAAACAAAAGGACATAAAAAAACTCATAATTCCCATGTTGAAGTTATAAGGTTGTTTTCAAAATGTCATCCTCTTTCACCTTCAATTGATGATACCTAGATCTCAATTTAATCTTGAAAAAATATTGAGCTCACTTGAGAGATAAAACAAGTCATTTTTATGGGGAAATGGAAACTTATTCTTAATATTAATGTTATTATAAACTATATAATAAATGGAAATTATCTTGGAGCCATCTTTTTTTTATGAAACAAAATAAGATCACCCCATGGTGAAGTGATATAATGAATGAAACCTTTATCATGAGACTCATGTAACAAATTTTTCAATTAAAGATGATCAAAAGGATCCATTTGATAAGGGGGTTCTGAAATAATCTTATCATTATGAATTATATCAATAGTAAATTTAACATATCAATCATGTATAAAATGATGAATCTCATTAAAAAACAGCTATGTATTTATTTACTAGTTTCTCATCATAAATAATAATTTTTACCATGTTTTAAAAATTATGTTAAAGATAACATTAATTTCCATATTTTAATATTTTATCATTTTTTTGTTATGTTATAAATGGTATGGCTTCATTATTGTACAAAAAATGAAAGTCTATCTGAAAAGAAACTTCTTTATCTATAAAATCAATCTTATCTTGATAAAAATAAATCTATTCCATACCCAAAATAACCTCAAACTCTACAAAGGTAAAAAATAATAATAACATAAAACACTACTAAGGTAAAACATCAATGTTTTTAGGTAATTTATCTCCATACACAACAACAAGAAAATTCATATAATTTCATTTTTTCCTTAATATTTCCCACAATGTTTTTTCTATATGTTTTAATTTAATTTCGTTTGGATAAATTTCCAATTTATGAGAAATTTAATTTGAAATAAAGTTATGTGTATACCCTATATCAAATAATTAATTATAGAAAACGAGTAAACAAATAATAGACCCAATACCACATAATTAGATAGATAAAAATCTTATGAAGTAATAAAAAAATATTTGAATTCATCTTTCTACTTATAATCTGGATTATTTCAATCATACATATCTTTCATTGAATTTTTATTTTCATAATTCTCTATATGATCCCATTTAAAACACATTAAATTGTTCTTATTAGTATTAAACATTCCATCACCAAGATTTTGTAATTGTAATCTCGGGCCTCATGTCAAAAATATCCATTTATAAAACACTTCTTTATTTTGTTATGGAAATTAGAAGGGTTCCTTTTACCACACTTTTCATAAACTAAAAACTCGACTATCTAACATTCATATTCATTTGATTGATAATTACCCATTTCGTTCTATATAGGCCTTTTCGTGAACCTGTTTTCAATGTAAATGTGATCATCAAAAAACTCCATTTATACCCTCTTAGCATATATACCATGTTTCTCATAAAATTTTATTTCATGGGAATACAATTCCATTTGATATCATGGCTTAAATCCAGAGTAAAAATGATTGATAATACTAACATGATCCTGAATAAGATTTTGAGATTAACATTCCAATATCATGAATTTTTATTCATATAGGGACAATAAATATTCTTCCATTTATTTTAAATCATATGATTTCATTTCATTCCTCGGTCAAACCACCTTAGGAAAATATATTTGAAGGAAAATATTCTTAAATTCATCCAACACAAAGTCATTATTCTCTTCAATATCTCTAATATTCTTGGACATTCACCACCACTTGTATGATTCTCCTCCAAAACAATAAATATAAAGACTAAAATTTTGATTATATGAAATTCCCATGAAATAAATTAAAATTTTAATGTACTTAATCCACCCATTAACTACCATTTTGTCAACAGATCCACTAAATATAGGTGGGTGTCACCTCATAAAATTATTCACTATCGTCTTGTGCCTTTCTGTTAGTTTTGGTTGTTCTCTTTAATGGATTACACAAACATTTTTTGCCTAAAAAACTGATGAATTTCTATCTAATAACTATTAGATCAAATTCTCAACATTCCATTTTTTAGATTCATAATTACATCATTCTCTAGGTGCCTTCCTACATGAGTTTCCTAGCTTCTTTTGTGGAAAACCATTCTGAACATACATATCTGAAGTAATTTAACATTGTAATTATTAAATGCTATATAATTTTTGATTAAAAATTCATTAAAATAATTTATCATATCAAATTAACATGGACCTAACCCATGAATGTATCTAGACAATGCTCTAATTCCAACGATATAGAGTTGGCCTTAAACATTACATAATATATAAAATTATTTTATAATTATTATTATTATAACCCTAAATATCATTTTGGTTTAGTGTTTTAAGATATTTTGATAAATTTCAAACGTATCAACCAATAATTATATTATGATTTACTACTAATGTATTATATATTTCATCCATAATAAAATAATTTTTAATAAAAAATGGAGAAATTTTATTAAATTTTTTCACAATACTCAGGTTTGATTCTACATTTCTCTTACCTATCCTTAAAGACTATGAAAAAATATAAAACATGGGAAGAGAAAAAAAACTCAACAAGTTTAGAGACCCGAAGCTTGACGTACATGGACATTACATTACTTTTTTGGAATAATTAGTACATAACAAAAAAACACACACAAGTATCGTAATAGTTTAGTGTCTTTGGAAACTCGGAATATAATCTTCTAATCGTGGTGAAATATCTTCAACATCTCCCATAAAAATATTCCTTTTTTTACCTAAAACCTTTATTTATATCCATGGAAAAGAAAACATAAAAGGGTGAGCTCAAATTCTCAGTAAGGGTAAATGAAAGAAATATCAATCACATCATTTTCATAAGAACATAACACTTTTGAAATCTTAACCTGCAAAAGAGAGAATAATTTTATAACATGGGATAAATTATAGTAATGAAATGAAATCCCAATAATCATAACTTAAAACATGAAAATTTGTGGCATAAACACATAATTATAGAGAATCATATCTTATTAGGCAAGACTCATTTCCAAGACTATCTTAGTGGACAATGTCTATTTCTGAACCGAGTCACCCTCGTTTCAGTCCTATTTCACTGAACTGGTATAACCTACCGTTCCAACCATTTCTATCTCATGAGATATAAAATCTTTACCCAATGCATTGGAGGGAGATATAGGTCCCACCCATATCATAATGATACCATTCTTATGTGTGCCACAAAATCATAAACGATACATCATTTCATAATCCATGTAATAAAAATGGGATTCTTAAACAACATGACATCATAAAACAATTAATATAAGATAAAGGAATTCATAAAAATAATTCCATCAAAACATAATCAAATAAATGTAATAATAGGGATAGAAATAGAACCATATATTATCTTATATTGAAAATAATTTTGAAAAAACACTTGAACTCCATTCTTGAGAAAAATATCCTTTCTATTTGAAAAACACTTTTCCTTTTTTAACATGTCATTCAATTCTAAACTAAAAGTTGTTGATTAAAAATAAACATGAAAATCGTAAAGTAATCTTCTTGGAAATAATGTTATAAAAATCCATTTATGTCGTATAAGTTAAAAAAACATTCTTCCCATACTTTTGTTGGAAAAGTCAAAAAGTTCCTCGTACGAAAAACGACAAAAGATTCCTTTCATATATTTTACTAAAAACTCACCGAAGGGTAAAATTGGATTTAAACAATTTTAGGTGGATGTAAATAATATTACATATTGAGGAAACATGGATTTGGGTGACAAAATACACCCCAGTAAAATCCGAAGTATAAACAATCTCGGATAAAAATGAGATTGTGATATTTTCCTTACCTTAGGTCCGATTTGCTTCGTAATTGTCCGAACCTCCTTTATAATGGTTTAAATAACTTCATTGACTTATTTTGGAATCATAATCATTGTTATGATATCATATATGGTTCACTTATGACTTTATATTACCCATTCTTTTGTAAATTCCATGTTAAAGAGCGTTCTGGGTAAAATTGTTTCATTTGTCGTCCGTGTTTTGACTTGTAATTATTAATATGATTACTTAGATCATGATTACTTAATTCCAGAATATAAAACATGATATATATATAATATATATTCAGAATATACATATATATAATAAATCAGTAAATGGAAAGAAATACACCGTTCATGGAGACGGTAGGTCGTACGTATGCATGAACGCTGTTTTCGTTTCCTTATTGAGTTGAATGGAATTAAGTAGATGACATACATATATATACACATAAATCCAGTATCATTATTATGTCATATATTTCATGATTACTTATTATATGTACTTTATAATCATTCATGAATGGTTAAAGTGGGGAATGAATCTCATCGCGTCGTGGAGACGGTAGTCAGTACGTATGCACGAGCGATGATATCGTTCTCATGATGGTGGGACTGTATTGGAGTGTATTTATACTATTTCAGAATCAATATCACTTTTATATAATAATATATAGTTATTATTTACACCATTATACCCATCCAATTAAGGTGGTGGTGGAAAATAGATTTCACCACGGTGTGGAGACGGTATTCCTTACGTACGCATGCGCGGTGATTTCATTTTCCGTAGGATGGATAGATGGTGAAATAGGGTTGTTTCATACTTATAATAACATATCAATATATGACTGATAATGATGTTATTACTTCATAATGAAACAACCTAAGAAGAAGAAGTGGAAGAATAAATAAAGTTGATAGAATCGGTAAGAGAAATTACCTCTTCTTTGAAGCACCTCTTTGAGATCTCCCTTTAGGAACTAAAATTGGTCTTTGAGGAAGACCAGAACCTCTAGGATATTTCTAGGGAGGTGGAGAAGAGAAATTTTCTGGGGTTGGCCGAGCTTGAAGTCTCAAAGTTGTGTGAGGAAGAGAGGGAGGAGGTGCCCTTTTATAAGGGAGAAGAGGGGTACATATGGAATAACTAAAAGTATTATTTTATTATAAAGTATAATTCGGTTTTAAATAGCTCCAAAATGATTTATTTTAAACCTAAGGTGGGTAAGGGTCGAAATATTTTCATCCAATAGAATTTAGACATGTTTAGGTTCTTTTTTAACCTTATCATTTAGATTTAACATTAAGTTAAATAATTTTACTTTTACCGTGTCTTCTTGTGTTCTTATACTATATTGTTAATAAACTTACCATAACAAGAAAAACTAACCCCAAGTTGTTTATTATTAATATATATAACCTTATATAAGTCATTTTTCCAAAACTTATATTTTTAGGAATAAAATAACAATTAACAATATAATATTTGTTTTCAAAACTATTTTATATCAATTTTGACACTATTTAGTAATTGATTTTTATGAAAATCATAACAGAATTATTAGTTCTAAAAAAGTTAATTAAATAAATACAAACATGTCAAATTATCTTATAAAATTAGTGTAATTCATAAAAAGACTCAAATTATATTTATTTGGGTATTTATAATATCAATTATTATAATTGTTCACTATTATGGTAATTACTGCATCATCATTGTGTCATAAATAAATTAATTTATTTAATGTCTATAATTTATAAATAAAATATAATTATCTAGGAAATTTCATTATATTTCTATTGAATATTTACAGTCAAATTTATCTTATGTATAACCCTATATTAAAAATGTTTTAGTAAATAAACATTGATTTTAACTCTTTTAACTCTTCTACGAATTAAATAATAATAAATGACCTAATCTAATCCAAGTGGGCCTAAATGGTCATATTAAATTCCTAAGGTTGTTTTTGGTCGAATTACACTTATCCAATAGAATTAGGACATGTGTTAGGGTAATAATAATATCATTTCTACCCTTATTTAACCCATTTACTTTTAACCGTGGTAAAAAAAGTAAAAAGTTTCTATTCACCAAAAATTATTTTCATCTCATTGAACGAAATTTTAGTCCTTGATATTAACCATGTCTCTCAAATTTTCAAAATTCCACTCACATAAGCGGTAAAATTAAGTTTTATGAAAAATTCAGTTTTTTAACTACCACTTAGTGGTTTCACTATTTATCAAAAAATGAAAGTTTCCAGAGAAATACCAAAAATTAGGCCTAAGATATATTTGATATTAAGAATTCAAAAATAATTTATATTTTACCCAATTAAGAAAATACTAGTTGCATTAATTAATTTAAAAATTAGTTCCCGTCGTCAAAACAAATAGCGTGTTTTTAAGAGATAATAATTATCAATAGATTGACACTTGTTTATAACTGGTTTAAATGTGAAATTACATCCAATGACCAACATTGTATTAAATTGTAAAAATATATTCTAAATATACATTAAAAACACTCAAATTAATAATTTACCACTATTAATTATTTTGATTAAAAAAGTTGTTTTTATTTATAATTTAGTAATTTTTACTATTCATCAGAAATAAAAGTTATCCGAAAAGTACCAAAATTTCACCTTAGGCTAAATTCGATACTCCGAATCCAAAAATGAAGTCCATTTTGAGATCCAAAATTTCTATAATTTTAAAAGGTGGTTATTACTATTCATAATGTCTAGTTTTAATAATATTTTAATAGCATATCGTTGTTTAGTGAAACTCGGTATTGCGTACTACACACGCTATCGAGGAAGGTCGCGATTGCGTGTAATGCAAGGCAAGTCAAGGATGCGTGCTGAGAAATCTCCTTTTGGTGTAGCATACAACACAGGACATTAATGAAATTAAAAAGACTATTTTTTTTATAAAATCTCTCGCTGTTACATTCTACCCCCCTTAAAATGAATTTCTCCCCCGAAATTCGTCGGGGTTATAAATGGTTTACTATTCGAAAGTTTCTTTAATAGAAACCCACATCATAAAGAGGAATACCAAAACATAGCTTTAAAAACTAAAGTATGAAATGTAATGATTTACCAACTAAACTAATCACTGGGTTTCCACATAGGTGAAAATATGGATATGGAAGAGAAATCTAACCATCATGTTCTTATGGAGAGAGGTAGAGAACTTGGCTATGGAAAATCCTGCAATCACAAAGCCATAAATTTGTGACGATCTAAGGTACCATCTAATTGATCACATATAAGAGAACTAGGACAACATTTTTGGTTTTCAAGATCATTTCCCAAATGTTGATGAAATTTGAATTAGAAGAAATACTTTCGTGATTTTGGTATAGTCTCACAGTTTGTCGTTATTTGGACAATTTCCACTTCATCTCTTAAAGAAATGAAGTTTAATTTGTCATTCGTGATGTGTTAGCAGATCATGTCATAGAATGATGGGTCAATCCATCTGTCTCAAAAAAAAAGGTTAGAAAAGTTATCAAAAAATACATAAGTCCATCTAAAGCGAGATTAATCATATATAGTTCCTAAAATGGACTTATACATCATATATCATACTGCTTAATTAAACTAGTTTCTACTAAATAAGGACTTCATGTAGGCCAGTGGTAAGCGATAATGGCCAGTCGCACTTCGGTTGTGGGTTCGATTCCCACAGCCTTGTCCGACGCGATGGGTTGTCACCCATCCTGCAGGTTTTCCATTTTCTAAAACTGCATTACTATAACATCACATCAATAATATCGAAAAAGACTTTTATCATTAAACAATACTAACTTATGTCCAACATAGTTCATTCCAATATTTAGGCTTATCCATAATACTGCTGTCCAATCTCATATTATAGTGAAAATGATTACCAAAGAGTTCATATAACATGCATGTTAATACCATCGTTGATCCCCGTATATCATGAGATATGTCTTGTTGGTCACATTACAAACATTCGAAGGCCCTAATCATGTATTCTCTTGAAAAATGAATACCCATTGAACCTTAGTGAATACAATAATGTAGTTAAAAGTTAACACATTCCATATACCAAAATCTTCAAAATACTATATACTCAAACCATTATATCACATAGTCCTTATATCAATCATGAGCTCATGAATACTGTCAAATATTTCATTTTCTCGTTTTCCCTTCATTATGCGCATATCAAATTTTTTCCAAAAATATCTCAATCACTTTCTATGGTTACCGGTACCGTAAAATTATTGAAAACCACAATAGACCAATACATAAATATTCCAATACTCAACATTATTTTCTAATCCAATTGCATAAACACTTAATCATTCCACCACATCGTTGTCATATTTAACATCACCAATGGTGATCGCATGTGACTTCCCTTTTCCTTTTCCTTAAGTGGTTTCTCATGTCGATCATCACTAACCCTTGGATTAGGGAATTTATTAGCATAATGCCCCATTTCCTTGCACTTGAAGCATTGAAGTGTTGTTGGTGCGTTCTCTGCAGTCTTTTATTTATTCACATCATTAGAAATCCTTTTTCCATTAATTCGACACTTAGCTGCTCAATGACCTTCTTTTCCACACTTAAAACATTTCTAGTCCCATTAAGACAATCCCCACCATGCTTCTTTCCACACTTTGAGCATAAGGAAACATTCATCTTCTTTTCACCATTATTCTGAGATTTCTCCTTGAACTCCATATTTTGTTTCTTGTAAAATCGCTGAGAAGGATAAGTAACACCAACTTCCATTTCTACATTGATAGCACAACGCACAATTTCTTCATAGCTACTGATGTCTCTTATAGCTAATGCCCTTCGAAGATTTGGTTTTAAGCAACTAAAGAATCGATCAACTGTACTTTCAGGTTGGATGATAAATCCAGATGCATACCTTGCAAGACTTGTAAAATTCTCTTCGTATATACCAACAGATTCATCATCCTTTTTCTTTAGTTCAAGAAACCTCTTCTCCATCTTTGTTCGAAGAATACGAGAGAAGTACTTATTGAAAAATAAGTTCTTGAACTCATCCCATTCCACAGACTCAATTTCATCTCTTGGCCTCGTATTCTTGATAAGATTCCACCATTGATCAGCATCACCTTCCAAATGATACACTGCTAAGATGACTTTATCATGTTCAGAACATTGAAGAACTGAAAATATCTTTTCAGTAGTACTAATCCATTGTTCAGCAACAAGTGGATCAGAAGACCCACTGAAAGAAGGTGGACGTTGCCTCATGAAGGGATCAATAGAATATTGTTCCCTTCTATGCTCATTTGGAAGTCCAGAATGACTCATAGCTTGTGTAAGTATAGCAATAATATTTTTCACTCCATCTCCCATAACATTTGTTTGTTCAGGAGGACAATCATTGCATTGTCCATTGCATTGATCAACACGGTTCCTTCGGGTTCCAGCCATCGTCTAAAACCCAAAAAGAATAGTGTGAGAGGGAAAAATCATAATAAAGGGGGAGTAACTTCAATATCTAAAATCTTAGGTATAATTATATGATCATTATCATAATTCTAGGACTATAACCTATACTTATACTTAACCTTAGGTACATCCCTAGTCATACCTTATAAATATCTCTAGGGATCTCACTAAAGTTCTAACATCCTAGTTTCCAAAGGTTTTCTAAACCTTTCCTCTGACACCAACTATAGGGACCCGAAGCTTGACGTACATGGACATTACATTAC
Organism: Viscum album; assembly: GCA_963277665.1. Lineage (NCBI taxonomy): Eukaryota > Viridiplantae > Streptophyta > Magnoliopsida > Santalales > Viscaceae > Viscum > Viscum album. The sequence continues at coordinate 1,487,473,996 of OY728128.1, forward strand.
TTTTGTGGAATACTTAGTTCATAACAAAAACACACACACAAGGATCGTAATAGTTTAGTTTCTTTGGAAACTCGGAATATAATCTTCTAATCGTGGTGAAAGATATTCAACATCTCCTATAAAGATCTTCCTTTTTTTACCTAAAACCTTTCTTTATATCCTGGGGAAAAGAAAACATAAAAGGATGAGCTCAAATGCTCAGTAAGGGTAAACAAAATAAATATCAATCACGTCATTTTCATAAGAACATAACATTTTGGAAATCTTAACCTGCAAAAGAGAGCATAATTTTATAACATGGGATAAATCATAGTAGTGAAATGAAATCCCAATAATCATAACTTAAAACATGAAACTTTGTGGCATACACACATAATAATAGAGAATCATATCTTTTTAGTCAAGACTCATTGCCAAGACTATCTTAGTGGACAAAGTCCATTTCTGAACCGAGTCACCCTCGTTTTAGTCATGTTTCACTGAACCAGTATAACCTACCGTTCCATCCATGTCTATCTCATGAGATATAAAATCATTACCCAATGCATTGGAGGGAGATATAGGTCCCACCCATCTCATAATGATACCATTCTTATGTGTGCCACAAAATCATAAACCATACATCATTGCATAATCCATGTAATAAATATTAGATTCTTAAACAACATGACATCATAAAACAATTCATATAAGATAAAGGAATTAATAATAATAATTCCATCACAACATAATCAAATCAATGTAATAATAGGGATAGAAACAGAACCATATATTATCTTAGATAGAAAATAATTTTGATAAAACTCTTGAACTCGATTCTTGAGAAAAATATCATTTCTATTTCAAAAACACTTTTCCTTTCTAAACATGTCATACAATTCTATACTAAAAGAAGTAGATTAAAAATAAACATGAAAATTGTAAAGGAAGATTCTTGGAAATAATGTTATAAAATTCCATTTATGCCGTATATGTTAAAAAAACATTCTTCCCATACTTTTGTCGGAAAAGTCAAAAAGTACCTCGTACGAAAAACGACAAAAGATTCCTTTCATATCTTTTACTAAAAACTCACCGAAGGGTAAAATTGGATTTAAAAAATTGTAGGTGGATGGAAATAATATTAAATATTGAGGAAACATGGATGTGGATGATAAAATACACCCCAGTAAAATCCGAAGTATAAACAATCTCGGATAAAAATGAGATTGTGATATTTTCCTTACCTTAGGTCTGATTTACTTTGTAAGTGTCAGAACCTCCTGTATAATGGTTTAAATAATGTCATTGACTTATTCCAGAATCATACTCATTGTTATTATATCATATATGGTTCACTTATGACTTTATATTACCCATTCTTTTGTAAATTCCATGTTAAAGAGCGTTTTGGGTAAAATTGTTTCATTTGTCGTCCGTGTTTTGACTTGTAATTATTCATATGAGTAATTAGATCATGATTAATTAATTACAGAATATAAAACATGAGTTATATATAATATATATTCAGAATATACATATATATAATAAATCATTAAATGGAAAGAAATACACCGTTCATGGAGACGGTAGGCCGTGCGTGCGCATTAACGCTGTTTTCGTTTCCTTATTGAGTTGAATGGAATTAAGTAGATGACATACATATATATACAAATAAATCCAGTATCATTATTATGTCATATATTTCATGATTACTTATTATATGTACTTTATAATCATTCATGAATGGTTAATGTGGAGAATGAATCTCATCGCGTCGTGGAGACAGTAGTCCGTACGTACGCACGAGCAATGATATCATTCTCATGATCATTGGACTGTATTGGAGTGTATGTATACTATGTCAGAATCAATATAACTTTAATATAATAATATATAGTTATTATTTACACCATTATACCCATCCAAGTAAGGTGGTGGTGGAGAATAGATTTCACCACGGCGGAGAGACGGTAATCCGTACGTACGCACGTGTGTTGATTTCGTTTTCCATAGGATGGATAGATGGTGAAATAGGGTTGTTTCATACTTATAATAAAATATCAGTAAATGAGTGATATTGATGTTATTACTACATAATGAAACAACCTAAGAAGAATAAGTGGAAGAAGAAATAAAGTTGAAAGAATCGGTAACGGAAATTACCTCTTCTTTGAAGTGCCTCTTTGAGATCTCCCTTTAGGGCACTAAAATTGGTCTTTGAGGAAGACCAAAACCTCTAGGATAATTCTATGGAAGTGGATAATTGAATTTGGTAGGGTTTTTTCGAGCATGAAGGCTCAAAGTTGTCTGAGAAAGAGAGGGAGGAGGTGCCCTTTTATAAGGGAGGAGAGGGGTGCCTTTGGAGTAACTAAAACAAATATTTTATTATAAAGTAAAATTCGGTTTTAAATAGCTCCAAATTGATTTAGTTTGAACCTAAGGTGGGGATGGGTCGAAATCCTCTCATCCAGTAGAATTTAGACATGTTTAGGTTCCTATTTTAACATTATCATTTAGATTTAACATTAAGTTAAATAATATTACTTTTACCGTGTCTTCTTGTGTTCTTATACTATAAGGTTAATAAACTTACTATAACAAGCCAAAAGAACCCCAAGTTGTTTATTATTAATATATATAACCTTATCTATGTCATTTGGCCGAACCTTAGATTTTTATGAATAAAATAACAATTAATAATACAATATTTGTTTTAAAAACTATTTTATGTCAATTTTGAAACTATTCAGTAATTGATTTTTGTGAAACTCATAACAGAATGATTAGTTCGAAACAAGTTAATTAAATCAATAAAAACATGTCATATTAACCTATAAAATTAGTGTAATTCATAAAAAGTCTCAAATTATATTTATTTGGGTATTTATAATATCAATTACTATAATTTTTAACTATTATGGTAATTACTGCATCATCATTGTGTCAAAAATAAATTAATTTATTTAATGTCTAAAAATTATAAATAAAATATCATTATGTAGGAAATCGTATTATCTTTCTAATGTATATTTACAATCGAATTTATCTTATGTATAACCCTATATTAAAAATATTTTAGTAAATAGAATTTGATTTTAACTCTTTTAACTCTTCTTTGAATTAAATAATAATAAATGTCCTAATCTAATACAAGTGGGACTAAATGGTAATATTTTATTCCTAAGGTTGTTTTTGGTCGAATTAAACTTATCCAATAGAATTAGGACATGTTTTAGGGTAATAATAATATCATTTTTACCCTTAATTACCCCCATTTACTTTTAAACGTGGTAAAAAAAAGTAAAATGTTACTATTCACCAAAAATTATTTTCATCTCATTGAACCACATTTTAGTCCGTGATATTAACCGTGTCTCTCGGATTTTCTAAATTCCACTCACAGAAGCGGTAAGATTAAGTTTTATGAAAATTCAGTTTTTAAACTACCACGTAGTGGTTTCACTATTCATCAAAAAATGAAAGTTTCCAGAAAAATACCAAAAATTAGGCATAAGATATATTTGATATGAATAATTCAAAAATGATGTCTATTTTACAAAATTCAGAACATATCAGTTGCATTAATTAATTTAAAAATTAGTTTCCGTCGTCACAACAAATAGCGTGTTTTTAAGAGATAATAACTATCAAAAGATTGACCCTTGTTTATAACTGGTATAAATGTGAAATTACATCTAATGACCAAAATTGTATTAAATTCTAAAAATATATTCTAAATATACTTTAAAAGCACTCAAATTAATAATTTATCACTATTAATTATTTCTATAAAAATGTTGTTTTTAATTATAATTTAGTAATTTTTACTATTCATCAGAATATGAAAGTTATCCGAAAAGTACCAAAATGTCACCTTAGGCTAAATTCGATACTCCGAATCCAAAAATGTGTCCATTTTGAGAGCTAAAATTTATAAAATTTTAAAAGGTGGTTATTACTATTCATAACGGATAGTTTTAATAATATTTTAATAGCATATCATTGTTTAGTGAAACTCGGTATTGCGTACTACACAAACTATCGAGGATGGTCGCGATTGCGTGTAATGCAAGGCAAGTCAAGGATGTGTGTTGAGCAAGCTCCTTTTGGTGTAGCGTACAACACAAGACATTAATGAAATTAAAAAGAATATTTTTTTATAAAATCTCGGGCTGTTACAACAAGAGACATAAAATAAAAGAATGAAACTATTATTCCTTGAGTACTTATAAACAAATTAATCCATTATCACAAATATATACTTCTCACCGAAAAGGTAGCATATAGTTACTTTGTAAAAACAAGAGATTACCATAAATCATAGAAAGCATTAATAAAACCATATATGTAACATGGGGAATTAATAACATAAGGTTTTAACCTTCATGAAGACTAGATTATTTATAACCCTCATGGCTACCTTTTAATGTAACCCTAATGAATTCTTTATGATGTAACAATCACAATTACACTTAGAATAACAATTAAAGTCCACTTTCAACATATGCAAACCCAATTAATTGTAGGGATATATAGTTCCCACCCGTAATAAAAAATAATTCCGATTATCCAAAACAAAATAAAAAAACATTAATACTTACATCATAAAACAATTCTTGTGAGTTTTGTAAAAAGTGACATTTAAGAGGATTTTAAATAGAAAGTCACTTCTATTATATTTTCTTACTCCAAAAAAGTTTAATCCTGAAGTATAATGGTTTAGAGAGTGTTATTAATTAATTGAAAACTAAAATCTTGTTTATAATACCATACATGACCATATTATAACATATTGTCACCCATTTATTAATAATATTTTGTTATTTTCTTCATTAAGGGTGTGTTATTTTTTTGGTTTCTTTGGTTGTTTCATTTTGGATTTTCTTGTTGAATGGAATATAAAAAACATATGAGGAATGATATGGTAATAATATGTATACAGAATTTTAAATTCTTTTACAAATTCCTATCTTATGATTTGAGGATGATTCATTAGTTAAAGCATTAAAGAAAATTATTTAATTTATTTTAAAGGTTTTTACAACCCTCACAAACATATAAAATATCATTTAATATCCAGATTATATTGTTTCTAGAACAATAAATAAAAAATAATATGTATAATATAATGTTATTTAACCATATTAATGTTTTTATTTCCAACCATGAAGGTGGATAAATATAATGAACATTTGATGTCTTTGAAGTTTGTCAATGAACATACCATTGAGGAGGGTTTCATTTTATATAATAAAAGTATAAGAGATTATGTTTAAGGATGTATATAACATTAAATAACAAAATTAATGTATATTTATAATAATTTATTTATTATTTCACTTTTTTAAGGGGAGGTGGGTGGAGAAAAAAATTTATATAAAATGGAAAAAAATAAACGAAAATGAAACAAGATTTTACCTCGTGAATTTTTTTTCCATGAGAACCTCCATAAGGAATTTGGTTTTAGACTTTTTGTGATATAATATGGTCATGGGTGTGGAAAGGATTCATTGGAAATGAATTGGGTAAAAATAAGACATTCTAGAATGCTTTAAGGTGTGAGGAAATGAGGTGGGGATGTTGGTGTTAATACTGGAATAGTTTAGAGTTTTGTGAATGTTGTATTCATTAGTTTAATATTTTGGATCAAGATCATGACTATTTTTATAATTATTAGTAAATATATTAAACTAATTATTAATATATTGAGATTACTGGCTTACACCATCCATACATCATCTGTGACCCAATAATTCATCTATTTTTTAAATATTGTAAATTGTCATATTTCATTATTCATCAAATATTCAACTATTTTAGAAAAATCCATAAGAATCACCCTAACCATTTTTTAATGAGTAAAATTCATAAATTAACTTTACTTTTCACAAATAATATTATAAATATGAAAGATATACTTTTAAATTTAGATCGTCATTTTTTTGAAAAATATCGGTTATAAAATTATAATTCATTTTATAACACTTTGGAAAATTACATAAGTTATCATAAAAATATCTTATAATTATAAGAAAAAATTGAAATAATTTATGAATAAATTTTATAAAAATATATTTTCATATAAAACATTATATCATTTTTGAAATGGTAAATAATAATTTATGTGTCACAAAAATATAAACACTTAATTAATCATTTTCTAAACATTTATTTAATAATATATGACATAGATATATCATGTTTTCCCTTATAAGATAAATAAATATTATTTATACACTCATATATGATATTACAATTATATTTTTATAAAATCCATAATTTTTATAAATATTACATATTTCATAAAAAATTTATAATGAATTTAACTATTTATTTCCAAAATGAAAGAATATGTATTTTAAGTACATGGGTTGTTAAATGTAATTTGAATTCTTTTTTAAATAAAATATCAGTTGTTATAGAATAAATTTAATTTCAATTTTGATATATTAACATAATTTAAATTTAAAAATAGTATAACAATGATTGAATTCAAATATATTAAGTTAAAATCTTTCTAACATGATATATTCATCTACCAAAATAATGAAACAAAATAATTCATTAATTTTAATTTCCTATTAATTCTTTCATCATCCATAAATTTATATTATTATTATATATATAATTGATGTGTTATATTTTCATAAGATTTAAATTTAATTATATCATATCATAAAATTAAAGATAATTTATGATGATAAAAAATTCATTTACCTTCCAAAAAATGTTTATAAATTAATCAATGTATCTTCATTCATACACTAAAACATTATATATATTAATGGTAACGATGGTAATTTTTTTGTATTTTTTCCTTAATTAAATTTTTATATAGGGAACCTTTATGAAAATGGGTCCCATTTTCTCCAAAAATATAATCCAAGAGGGTATACGAAAAAACTATCAGTAGCCAATGGAATTTGGACAGTTTTCTAGATCAATTTGGCACTTAATTATATAGTTTAGTCCCTTGTTAATCTCAAGTTATCCTAAATCTTTGTAATAAAGATTAATTACTATCATTGACAATTTTTTTCACAAAAAATGTTTATATTATTAAAATATAGATATTATACTGATTACAAATGTGTATGTCTAATTTTCCAATTTGATTTAAATGAATTGGAAAAACTAAATTTCAAGCTAATCCTTCAGACGTGGTGAGAAAGAAGATTATTGATATGAAAATGATCAAAACATCATTAAATATTTATATCTAAATAAATTATAAAAATGATTCTAATTACCTATATTGGATTACTAGATATATAATTGATATATTGTGAATCAAATGATATTTTTAAAATTTAATTTAATTTTAAAACTTACTTGAATGAAAAGTCAGTTTTAATGTAAGACGTGGCATTTACCAATATTCCTAAAAAATGAGACATATTAGGAAATTACCAAAAATTAACTTAAATAAAATTATGATATTCAACTTTAAAAATTGCTTTTTATTTTTATATAAAATTTATAGAAGATTCAAAATTATATTTATAATATGATAACCATTAAAATGTGGTAAAACTACATTAAAAATAACCAACTTTTTATGCTTAAAATTGTGTTCCTTTATATTTTAATCATATAAAATTATAAGATGAATGTATAAAAAATTGTTAACATATTTTGAAATCATATAGATAGTTATATTAAAACCCTCCAATATAACATCATGGTGATAAATTTAATATCAAATAATAATATTGAAGTCAAATGTTATGATGATATACATTGTTTTGGATTCCCATCTATGATAGAACATTCCCTTGGCTAATCAGTGGTGATCAAGAGAGATGTGATGATTTATCATGGATCAAGGACTGAAGACTTTTCTCAGAGGAGGGATACAGATATAGTAATTTCTGGCAGCCGTCATATGGAAGTGCAAGGCTCGAGGTCACCATTATGTTTATTTATTATTTTATAACATTTTCTTGATTATGTTATTATTTTTATTTTAAATTTTGAAATCATATGGATGTTTTTGTAAGGTATTGTTACCACTAAACCATAAAATATATTTTAAAAAATACAAAAGGTTTGATGACATTATATTATTTTTTGGTAATACTCATCCTTGTGTATATCAAGAGTTATCAAATGGACTCAATTAATCATGCAATAAAAGATAAAAATGGTGTAGAATGAGATGTAAGATAAATTATATATTTCATGAAAAAAAATATAATAAATAATTTAATTAAAATAGAAATAATATATTTTGTAAAATATAAGGATGTAACATCCTACACCCTTATAATTAATTTATCTCTTGAAATTAATCTTTGTTATCAAATGATTACCATTTCTAGTATTCCTTTTTTGTAACCCACATTGTAAAAACAGTAATTAAAACATCATCCTAAATAAGAAAATGAAAAAAAAATAATGGTCACCGAATGATATGAATTTCATGGATTCCACCTAGGGAGAACGTAGGTGGGAATAGAGGAAAGTGAAAATAATTATAGATAGTTATTAATGTAATTTATCACAAATATTTCAATGAAAAATGGACAGTTAAGTTCTTAATAACATAAATTTTTTATAATAAAAACGGCCATAAATTTATGAGAATTGATGGTACTAGGATAATACCTTTTTTAAGAATATTTTCCTACAATTAATGACTTATCGTACCATCTAGGAAAAATAAAAAAATTACATACTTACATGATTAGAGAAATCACATTATTTAGTAAATATATACCAAAATATCATTATTTCCTCCAAACAGTAAGTAGTCAAGATAAATTATTAACTCATAAAGCATTAATTTTTTTTTAAAGCCATATTTTCTTAAAAGGCATTGTAAATATATTTCCTTATATTTTAAATTATCTAAAATAAAAAATTATAGAACATTATAAGATTATTCCCAAAAATAATAAACCATCATATAATACACTAATATTAAAAATTAATACCCAAATTTGAAACAAAATTATTCCATAAATAACTGTCCTTGAGATTCCTCCAACATATCTGGACTATGTTTGAAACCCAAATATTAGAAGGATTTGATCATAGATTATTCCAAGATAAATAAACAATTATTCCTCAATTAAAATAACATTTTTTCTCAATAAACATAAAATTTACATGAAAAAGGTCATAATGACTCAAACATCATGTAAGCTAGTTGTAGTGTGAAAATGTTTTATCTTCCTTTAGTCATGGGTTCAAGCCTCACCACCTAGCTAAATGAAATAGGTTTTCACTGTGCATACATGATGTCACTTTTATTCTTTAAACATGAAAATTCATTCCTCCCTATGAAATCCATTTTTATCTTAGTGGTTAATAATAACTCATCCTAAAAAAATTCTCCATAAATTAATTTTTATATCATTTATTAAAACCACAATGGGTTGTCTAATAATTTGAACATATGATTGTCCTTAATAATATAAACCTATGATAGTATCCATAACTATGAATATATATTCATATGGAATTTTAATAATCATCAAATTTATCTCAACCGAAATTAGATACCTATTATAACAACCCATGACCCGCACTCGTGAATCCTGTACTGAAATTTATAAGTTAACATTTCCAACAATGACACTACTAATCATAACCCAAATTTTTCCATCAAATCCTTAAAAAATAAAATTTAGAACTTATATCACCTACATACTGAATGAACTTTTATAGTTATAGATTTATAGAATATAAAAATTCACATACATAAATTACTCATTTAAAAATTAACTCATTTCTGATCAAAATAAAATTTCTCTCATTTATCCTATAATTTATTATTTAGTATAATGTCATAAACACCATCCTTTTAAAGTAATTTAAATAAATAAATCATTCAACATTATTCCTTAAAAACTTGGAAAATGAAAACATAAATAGTGTGATATCATTTCCTCATTAATGGTAAACACAATAATTAATAATTAAATTTCATCAATAATAATAATATTCAATAATGGAATGATTAATTAATCAAAGTATGTTATATAATCATCAAATAACTAATAAAAATTAATACTCCAAAAATAAATATTAAAAAATTAAAAAAGTAATAATTTATCAAAGAGAATAATAAAATTCCATGATATATCAATATAAATCATGAACAAAATTATAAACTCATAGGAATAATATAGAAAACATGTTGGTATCCTAGAACATCATCTCATAGAACCCTTATAAAATCCTTATAAAAAACCCTATAAATAGAATAACCAATATGGTGAAATTTCATTTATAAAGAACTTAATTCACTAGAGTTTTCTCTAGGTGCACCCATTGTATAATATATAACGAGATCACTTAGTTCTATCTACATGCACCCATCATTTATAATGTTCAAGAACTTACTATGTAGAGATTTAATCAAAACTCATAGAAACAACCATTATTATATTTTTAATATAAATAACACATGGAAAGTAAAATAATTCTACAATAATATCTTTGAAACACGTTTAATCCATTCAAATTAACTTGTTTCCATTAAAATAACATTGAAACATAATTGACCCATAGAAAACAATGGGAAAACTAATATTCTATTGGATAAATGATTAACCCATGAAATAGAAATGGGCTCTAAAACAATATTTTTGAAACATGAATAACCCATGTAAGAGAAATGTGATTCAAATAATATATTTAAAACATTATTATCCCTTATAAAATAAATGGGTTAAATAATACACTAAGTGAAATATAGGTAACCAATGGAAAAAATGTCTTAAATAACAATCTCTTCAGAACAAGGTTAACCCATAGAAAATAAATGTGATAAATAAAAATCTATTTGAAACAAACTTAATCCATACAATAAATGAATGAAGACGGTATAAAAAATATTCATAAAGTAGTATAATTAATAATAATGTTTATTTACATTAATGAATATAAACACAATTAAAAGATCATTAAATCATTCTAGAAGAAAAAAATGATTAATCATTTCATAGTTTCTTATACAACCTATTACATGAGATAGTATTATATCATATCAAATGTCTCAAAGATTGAAAATTGTGACAAAAGTCAATTATCATTTAGTAAATTCAAAAACACAAAACCCATGAATGAATTATAATAAAATTAAATATTTAAAAAATATGAAAATAATATTAATCTTGATATAATACATAAAAATGTTCAATACATACACAACATAAAAGTAGTTAGTGGTAATTTGGAAATCTATCTCACAGATGTAACAAAATAAGATGAAAATAACTTACAACTTGAGTAGCTTTTGAATCATGAGATACATGAAAGAAAACAACCATTTAAAACTCTTATTACCATGAAATAAATTATGATTATTATATATATGCCACATGGAAAATATATACAATTCATAAAAGAAACATGGTTTATAACAATATAGTATGCCTCAACGAAATGAAATTGAGATAATGTTCATTAATTCGAGTCATATTTTTCACAATGCTTCTATATATTTTAGTATAATAAAATTATTTATAATATATAATTGATTATTATCATTTTAAAATTGTATTATTACTTTTATTTCACTTAAAATATTTTATATACATTTACTTAATCAATGACAATTAAGTCAGATGTATTGACCATATATGACTTATGTCCCAAAACTAAGTTTGATAGATCAACAATGGTCAATATAGTCATTATGTAAACTTATATAGAATAATATTCACATAAATATTATCATATTTATAGAAAAATTATACTTTTAAAACCCATCATGAATGATGGCTTGGAAAAATGAACCAACATTACAATCATAGAGATGGTAGGCCATAGGAACACATGAGCAACATTCTCGTTTTTCAATGATCATTATGGGAAGAAGGTATGTAATGTTAACCTTTACAGAATGATAACTATATCATAAATATCATATTATATAATCATATATATATATATGTATATATGTATAATTATTGATATTTAAAAGGAATCACATCGCGATAAGGAGGCGCTAGTCCACACGTTCATGAATGACGTTATCAGTTTCTTGGTGTGTGAAAGGGAAATAAATAAAATGATATATTATATTATCAGAACGAAAATTATGCCATAAATATCCTATTTATTTAATTTATGTGAAATATTTTTTATTATAACCATTCTTAATATATTCAATGAAATGTTCGAACATATCACAAGGCATTGAGTACATAGTATTTCGTAGTCCACAAGAAGATGTTGTTATAGTAAAACCAAATCAGACCGATAAAGTTGTGTGTTATAATGAAATTATATAATAATTAATAAAAAATAAATATTATATATATATATATATATTTTATAAAAATATTTTTTCCATCGTAATTCCTAACTATCAAAGGTGGTATAGGAAGACATGGACAACATTGTTACGTGAGGCAATAGATTGTCACACACGAATAGTATCACCGTTACCCATTTGAAATAAGTGTTTGTATGAGTATTAATAACCCTTAATATAAAATATTATGTGTACATATTGTAAAATTATTTTATTATATAATATTGTAACAATAAAAAATAAGTAAATTGAGAAGAAACTATTTAAAAATTCATGTTGATGAATGTTTCCTCCTCTTTGAGTAAATCGTTTTTATTTGTAGCAATAGACTTTTTAGATGGATTAAAACTATATTTTAGGACTCTTGTTCAAGAGTAGGTATTATGGGAGATAATATTTTTATGATCTATGTGATCTAATGTTCATGATAGGTGTGAAGGAATGAGGTAGGGTGAGTGCGTTTTTATATTCGGGGGGAGTTGTATTTTTGTAAATCAAAAAAGGTAAACACTATTTTGAGATCTCTGTTAACAGAAGTTCTTCCAAAATGTAAAAATAATTTCTTAAATGGTTTTTATGGTTTATAAAAACTCACAACACATAAAAATAAAATCATTTTTTTCATTTGTTCCTCAGTCTTTTATATTATTTATTTTGATCATTGTTTTTATTAATGTAACTAGATTCATAACCTATGTAAATTAAAAATTATGAATAAATTTAAGAATTTTTTAATAGAAAAAATATACCTACTAAATTCTAAATATTATATATTATTTAAAAAATATAACCTCAATTTTTGTTTTAAAATAATTTTAAAAAAAGTACATCAAACAGGAAAGAACATTACTTTAACCTGAACAATTTGTTAAATATTTTCACTATTTTAAGGGCAATTTTCTCATCATAAAATATTAATTATTAAATAAATTGATAATAGTTTATATTTATGAAAAATTATAAATTAATTGGTAGAGGATATGTTTTTAGTAATTGTAATTATTTTTAAATAAAGTATCATTTGTTATGAAATAACATTAATGCAAATTTTGACATTATTAACCTAATTTTAATTTATAAAGATAAATAATGATGGAATTAAAAAATCCATTGTTAAAGTATTTTTAACATGATATATTCATATATAAAAATTATATAACATAATAATTCTCCAAATTTACTTTCTTTTTAATTTTTTAGAGTCATTTATTTTATTTAATTAACAAGTAAATAATTCATCCATTAGCATTGGGTAATATTTTAGGGTAGTTATATGATATATTTCAAAGTTAGTGTTAAAATACCATTTTAAAATAAAATCATTTACCATTAAAAATAATGTTTATAACTAATACTGTATTGCTTCTTTATACTATTAATCATTATAATTGTTAATGTTAAAGAAGGTTCCTTTTTGTTTTTTATACTTAACTTATTATATGGGTTAATTTCATAAATACATGTCCCATTAAATCATAATATTACAACCAAGAGGTGATATTGATGAAATATTTTCAGAAAATGGCATTTTTATAAATGTTTATGTCATTTGTCACTTTATGTTTACGGTTTTTACCTTGTTAAACATAATTTTACCTTAATCACTCTAATTAATTTCAATTAATTTCTTTAATATTTTTGGTCAAAAAATTTGTTTATTTAATTTGACTATAAATATAATGTTGATTAAAAATATGTATTATTTCCACACTCTATTAAATGATGATACAAAATTAAATTTAATGCTAATCCCAGAGACGTGGTGCGGAGGAGGGTTTTGAAACTGAAAATGTTCATGGGTTCATTTAGACAGTATATATAAATTAAATTATAAAATGATTACAATGAACTGAATTAGATTAAGATATATATAATTGATCTATTATGATTATAAAATAGATTTAAAATATAATTTAACTATAATTAATATTTAATCAAAAAATATTCATTCCACTAAAATGTATTATTTTTCACCATTTATCAAAAAATAAATCTTCTCATAAAAATAACAAAAAGACCACCTAAATAATCATTTTTCACTCAAATTTCAAAATATGATGTTTATTTTTTAATATAAATATTATTAATTTTTAATAATTATATATAAAATAGGTTTCTGTTAAAAGGGTGTAAAACTAACATTAAAAACAATACATCTATTTTATGTATAAAAATGCAATTATTGTTATTTTAAGCCTATAAAACTTTTTGGATGGATATAAATATATTATATAAACAAGTGTGAACAATATATATATTTAATATTCACAACCTTAAATATAACAGTTGGAGATAAATACAATGTTATAGAAAAATATCAATAGTATATTATTCTTTTATAAGACATGTCATTGTGTGTATCACAAACTTTCAGAGGGAATCTATGTTATGTGTATCAAAAGATATAAATAGTATTGTGTGTGATTAAATAAGAAATTTATATTACATGTAAAAAAAATTATTAAATAATTAAAATTCAAAATAAGTAATATATTTCATAAAATCTCCAGATGTTACACCATGATCTAGTACTAAAAGCATACATTTTACATCACTGACATTGATTCCATTAAGGGAGGAAAGTGTTATCCATAAAACTCCTACAACATAAAAAAAATAGGATCACATAAATCCTATATGGAATTTTAGATTTCATGTTTTGTATAATTAGGATAAACACTTATATAATCAACTCCAATGACATTAAAAGAGAATATCCACCACTTAACCCATATTTTTTATTTTCATATTCATACATCATCATCAGACATATGAAAGAATTATTTGAAATAATTAATTTAATCTCATTGTGTATAACCTTGGGAAAATAAAGTTTAAGAAGGTAAAGAAAAAAATCGAACTAAGTAAAAATGTAAAAATTACCAAATTAGTGTTATCAGTGAGGAAAACAATATCATAAATTTATGATGGCATAATAAAATTTCATAAGTATAACATAAGAATATTTATACCCCTTAAATAATGTGTCAACAAATAAGAACACTTGGATTAAAGAATTTAAAAAGGAATATTTCATAAGAATCAATAATCTTGAGACAATTGGTATCAATATTTATTAAAATAAACATCATAAATACATGAAAAAAATTAGATAAATAATATTCATATCATAGAACATTATCTCATAAAACCCATACATAACACATAAATTTAAAATAACCAAAAGTTTCACTAACAATGTAATTCATTGAAGAACATAATAATTACCCAATGCATTATAGTGCTATCTGGGAACACCCATCTTTTAATATATAGTGGTCTCACCCAATATTATTGGGGCCACCTGATATTAATTTTTAATGGGATTACCAATCACTATCTAGGCCAACCCATATTATGATGTTACAGGATTAATAGATTCTATATGGTCAACCCTATGTTATGCTTCAATGGGCTACCTAGAATTAACTTATAAACCCCATGTTAAGCTTTAATAGGATTACCTGGTGGTATATATGAAACCTCATGATTTTAGATGTCATTTACACTCACCACATCATGAATAAAATACTTTGATCTTTCAACATAAATATCATATAATTAATCATTATTCATTGAAAAGATATTCTAACCATAAAAATTAAATTGGTTTCATGTTAATATCTTTGAAACATAATTAAACTGGGTAAAAAATTGTTTTCTGTAATACTCTCTCAGAAATAAACATTACCCACATTGATGAATAATGAGGAATGTATCAATAAATAATATCCATATTGGTGGTTACATAAAAAATTAAATTTTTGAAATTTAGGAATGAAAGTACAATTATAAATTCATTAAAAACATTACTAAGAAAAATATCCTTTTGTTTTTCAAAATTACTTTTTAAAACATATAATATTCGGATATCCCTTTTTGAAAACAAAATTAGAGTCATATAATGAATGTGGTGGCCTTTT
This sequence comes from Viscum album, assembly GCA_963277665.1. NCBI lineage: Eukaryota > Viridiplantae > Streptophyta > Magnoliopsida > Santalales > Viscaceae > Viscum > Viscum album. The sequence goes on from OY728128.1 coordinate 1,487,490,169, forward strand.
ATAATTGGGAGACATGACACACTTGGTATGTTTCAAAATAATGTTAGGTGAACCAGCCTTTTAATCTAGAAAAGATTCTAGTAATGAAAAAATAGATAATATATGTTAAAAGTTATAAATATATAAATTAAATGTTATTTGGGAACTTTTATTGTTAATTATATCCCATATGTTTAATGATTAACCACTAAGAAAACTCATTTTTACCTTAATCATTATAATTAATTTTAACAGTTTTCACTGATCAATTTGGTTATAATTTATGTTTTTTATATAATGTATTATAAATTCTTATTTTTTCAAATATAAAATCCATAATTAGAAATTCAATTTTAATAAGTGGCTTAAATTATTTAAAAATTATTTCCAGGGAAGGGATGAGAAATATGGTTTTAAAAGTGAAAATGCTCACATGTTTTCTATATTTTAATATCTAAATTAAACATAAAATTGTTTGAAATGACATAAATCGGATTATAAGATGTACAATTGATATATTTCTTCCTTTAAATCCAATTAAATATATAATTTAACTTGATATATAATTTTTATTTAATAATTTTTTTAATAAAATTATGTATTTTTCACTATTTATCAAAAAATAATACTTCTATAAAAAATAGGAAAAAGTCTCCATGTGAATATTTCAAAAACTTTTTTAAAGGTTAATTTCATTTTTTCATAAAATTATATATAAAAGTTTCAAAATGTAATTTTAAAACAATTGTTTCATTATAATAAAGAAAACTACCATTAAGAAAATATACAGTTTGAAGCGTAAAATCTGATTTATTTTTTAATGATATAATAAAACACATACGATATATTTTAACAATTGTATTGAATATAATTAATATAATTTAATTAACATAATAAATAAAGAGTTATTTGTTTAATTTATTGGTATAAAACACATAATTTTCTTTAAAATAATATTTCATAAAAAGATATAATTTATGTTCAAGAGAGTTTTATTTTCATTTCTAATTTATTGGTCACCAAATAATACATTATATATAAATTCATACACCATATATTAAATATAAAATTAATTTTGGTAATACCTTACACTACAATTTCTTTGTTATATTAATGATAAATATCATGGGTTGTTTAAGATTGTTGTTGTGTGTTGAATACGCTATCAAAAATAAAAATAACAGATTGAAGAAAATTGAAGCTAAACTGGGTGTTTCATGTAACATAAGATTTTGAAAAATATCGATGTTTCATGTTTCATAATATAAATTCAGTTTTTCATTCCGTTTACACTATGAAAAGTAATTTTTTCTTTTAAAATATCGGTGTGTTACAGTATTATCTTTGTGTGTTGCCTCTTGGAGGCATAATGTAAGGTGCATGTTTTTAAAAGAAATATGAATATTACCATGAACTCATATATTATAACATATTCACAAATACATTTTTGGTAATAGATAATTATACATGCCTCAATACCATTTAATTTCCCCATAGAAGGGGTGGATCATGCTAGTTTCCTGTGCAATTTGGATTACAACAGTACCAAACTATGTTTAGGTGAATTAAATATTCTATATCCATTAATTAGACATTAACCCTTTGATTTTAGTTGTTCTACCTCCAATATTATAATAATTTCGAACAGATGCACTCATAAGGCTTACCATGATACTTCATCCCACTTCATTTTTTATTTTTTATATACCCTGTGAGATTAGATCTTGAAACATCAATGTTCTGGATTATTTTCCATATATTCTTTATGTTCATGTCAAATTCTCACCTATTACATTTAAATGACACATAATTATTGTTGGTGATGGTTGGATATAATTAAATACTCATTGATTTTTTAAATATCGACTTTAGACCCTTCATGCTAGAGGTTTTCCCTTATGATAATTTAGATAATTTTTTAGTGAAAGATAACAAAAATAATCATTGTTGGGAGAAATATTCTGAAGGATTACAGTTTAAAAGATTATTCTTCTATTTTATTAGAAACGTTTTACATGTAATCAATGATCCTATATTCTTTATTTTATATATTTTACCTTTTCTATAATTAGTCATATATGCATCTATGGTTGGAAATTCATTTAATTTTTCATATTTCATTACCATTTTCATGATTCGTGTGTGCCTCTATAATTCATCTCTCTTTATTCATGATTTCATGATTTTGAGTAGTACAGAGATATACTAAGTAACCCTTAGACTAATAAATTAGTTTTCCATGAGGATCTAGATAAATAATGAGTTCAATTATTCCTGTATAGTGTGTTGTTTTAATTCTATATCTTGGTTACCTTGAGGTAAATTTTCAGTTCACATAATGAGTATCCATGATAGGTCGTCGAATGGGTAATGAGATCTAGACTATAACAACCGCAAATCAAGTTAATCGATTTTATTTTTATGATTTATCTAATTAGAATGTAAATAAAGTGTAAAATTATGAAGGAATAACGAGTTTATAATTTTTTCAGACCAATTACATATATGATACCTTTTTAGAATTTTTAATAGAAAATAAAAAACAATTAATAATAAAATTAACTTCACCCTTTAAATATCATTCTAAGAATTATTATTCTTTTTTAGGGATATAAAACAATAAAACGGTGGTATCATATTCTTTGTAAATGATACGTATAGAAGAAGCTGTCATGAATCAATAAGAATAATCAAAATGTCATGGAAATAACTTATCAAAAATTGCATTTATATAATTTGAATATCATAATAATATTATGAATTTTCATCATGGAAGAATAAAAAATCACACATTACATTTAATTAATATCATGTCTATCACCACTTTATATGTCATCATTAATATGTCAATATTGTTAACTGACAAAGCTTTCCATTAAATAATTAAAACAAGAATAATAACATTCAGAGATCATATCATTGTGATCATATCATGGATAATAGCGGTTCAATTCTTAAAACTGTAAACCATTAATTATTCTAATTCATTTCATAGGCATATATTTACTCTACCAACAAGATATATCCTCAAAATAGTTTAAAACAATTGGGTAGAATCTAATCTGATTGGGCCAAATAGTTTTTATCATGAGACCATTCGATTCATTATTGGGGTATATATAATAGGGACCCACCATGGTATTCATGTCAAAATATTTCCCCATATATCAAATAATTTATTTAATTCATGAACAATATTCATTTTCATCAAATATCTTTATTGGTTAAAGGATACACTTTTATCAATATTTCCTTGGTTAATCAAATAACTAATAATGTTTATTCCATAAAAAGAAATGAAATATATATTAAGAAATATTCATAATAATTATAAATTAATATTTATATTTAATATATTTTAAATTTATAATGAATAATTATTACAAGGAATTTATTATTCGATGACATGGTTTACAATCAGAAGGGAATATAAGATTGTACAATAATTTTATCACTTTGAATTTTCATGTCAGATCCCATTAAATAAAATAAAAAAATTTTAAAATTAAAATTCCCAGGAATTATTAATTATTCTTGATATTAAATTTCATGGATCATTGAATGCACCATATAAACGAATATAGTTGTTTAACATTAAAAAATTATCTATTGATTGGACATTGAGATAATCTTCCTTACAAATATTATATTATTAACGTGGGGACTAAAATCTGAATAGATTATGTGTATAAAATGTAAATCTATATCAAAAAGAATAAATAAAATATAAAATGATCAGTTTTCATTATACACAATATCATTATGTGAAAAAATCAATGAGTTTAAATATCAACTAAATGAATGGAAATTTAGTTCAAAATTCTCTATCTCACCCTTCCTTCTGGTTGAATATTATTTTACAGCATATATAGTTATTTTGAACATGTTTACTAACCTTTATTATAACCATATTAATATTTATAATATCATATATTATCCTTTTACAAAATATGTTCACCTACTTATTTATAATCATTCATTATTTTCCTTGATTCGGGAGTTAATTGCCTTGTTTTCTCATTCATGTATTCTCATGAATATTCTTGTTTCTCAACATATTTTATAGTTTCATAATATACATAAAAAATAAATAAATAAATACTATAATTGTAAATTAATTATACTTTTATGAACAATAATGCAATATTTTTGTACAAAGTAAGAATGTTACAATCATGCAGACGATAGGCCATACCTATGCATGAGAAACATTTCCATTTTCCACTTATTACTATGTAAATAAGTTATGTAATAAATTTTCATTAAATATTGATTATAATTTCACATATACCATAAAATTTTATTATATTTTCCATTAAATTTCAACCATGTGGTCTGGTGATGAAAAGAAAGTCACATTATTTTGTGAAGGTGGTAGTCCACTAGTACATGAATGACATTATCATCATTCATTGAGAGAAAAAAAAATGAATGAAATTGATATATAATATATTTTAATAATGATAAATATGTAATTACTATCATAAAAATTAAATTTACATCACATATAATCATTAACTTTATCCTTATCACATTCCATTTAATGTGTTATCTAATGATGGATAAGAATGATTTGTGAGGCAGTATTTCATCTTATACAAGAGTGACCTTGTGATATATACTTTTGAATGGAGAGTTAAAAACATTATATATGATATAATCAGTATAGAGATATTATTATTTAATATGTATGATATATATAAATTATATCCAGCGTCATACCTAGCTGTGAGTAGTGGTAATGGAAAAATTTATAACATTAGTTCTCAACATGGTAGTCCATCGTACAAACAAATGATGACTCCATAACCCATTTACAGAATGTGGGGTAGTTGTCAGTTAGTAACTAAGAATAAAAAAATCTAATTATATCCATGATACCAAAGTTACTATATATTAAAATTTTTTAAAAAAATTAATGGGTGCTGAGAAAGAAAAAATATAAAAATGCTCATTGATGAACGGCGCCACTTCTTCAGGAATCACCTTTGGTCTTTACCAAGTATTCAAATGGTTATATTTATACCCAAAATAAGTCTTAGATGATGAGGGGAGGTATTTTGGTATTATATTTTGGATGTTCAAGGATGAATCAAAATTGTAAAAGTACATGTAGAATAGTGGAGATGGGTTGGCCTTTTATAAGTGAGGTGAGTGAAACACTTGTAAATTATTGAAATAAAAATGTTTCTCTGGATTTTGGGAATAAAAAAGGATCTAAATATATTATTCTATAAAATTAGAAAAAATAGTGTTAAAACACGTTGATAAAATATATTTTTTTGTAAAGTATTTATGTTAATTTAATTATTATATTTTTAGTTTAAGACATAGTAAATAAATTTTAACCTTAACCATGATAAAAATTCCATACTATTTTTACTATATAATATGGATAAAAATGAAAATTAAGTTTATAGATAATATAAATTATTATAATTTTAAATATGATATATATTTTTTAAATTCCATTCTTATAAGTGGAAAATTTTAATTTAAAATATGTCCGATATACGGGATGAGCAAGTGAGTTTTTAAAGAGAAGATGTTAAAATGTTTACAATATATTTATATAAACAAAATATAAAAAATATTATTATTAAATAAATCTGATTAATTTATATATAATAAATATAAATTATATTTAAAAAAAATCAAAATTTAATTTATTATTTATATTATTTGAATTAAAATTATGTTTTTAATTAAAAATCATTATTCTTCACTATTCATAAAAAATTATACATTTCAGAAAAATCAAAAAGTTTCACCATAATGAAATTTTAATATGAATATTTCAAAACTAAATATAATTTTTTAAAAAAATTAAAATTTATATTAAATTAAGTGGGTATAGAATGATTAAACTGACCTCAAAAAATAATTTTTCTTATAAATCATTTGTTTTATTTTAAGGGATTCATATTTTATTTTTAATAAATAGGTATAAATAATTTTCAAAAAAATTATACATATGGTTTAATTGAATGGAAACGTTTTAAATGGAATCATTTCAATAATATTTTAATAAATTATTTTCATATATACATAGTGTTGCTACATCACAATAAATTTAAAAAAAATTATTCTAATGAAATATATCGTAATTTATTGGGGTGTTACATTCATCCCTCATAAAAAAATTTATCTACCAAAAGCTCAAGGATACTACCATCTAAAAATATAATGGATATTCTTCTTCAAATTAACCATAGGTTTCGACATTTCTTCTTCCATTTTTTGATTTCCACAATGCACCTTTATCAGTCATGTCAGCTAACTTGCCAATGAGTTATCTACAATATAATAAATATAAAAGGGGTTTTTACTATATGATTTATTAGGTTCAAATTATATTTCATTATAAGGGAAAACATTTTATTTTTCTTTCATGTACATCATTAACAATGACATGTGGAACATTTCATGTACATTTGATATATTTTTTATCATTTCAAAATGAAAAGAAACAAATCCATTTCATTCAAGGATTTCATTATTTTTTATATACCTAAAATATAGATTACCTTTATTATCAAACCTTATAACACCCTTTTGTGGTTATAATTTAAATAAAATAAGATACCCCATTTGGAATTCCCAATCATTACTTTGATTATCGTCATAAATGTTTTTCCTAAATTTAGATGATTCAATGTGATTCATAATAGACTTAACGAGTATTGTTTTCTAATAAATAAGTTATTGGCCTATGAATTTAAAATCACATATGTCATACCATAATTTTAGTGTATGAAATATCATTCCATATAATTCTCCATACAGTCCCATTTGAATAAATGAATGAAAATGAGTATTATAGGAAATCTCAACCAATTGTAAATTTTGATCCCAAATACCTTGAATGTCATGTGATCAGGACTTAATAATTATTTCAATTTATTCAATACTCTTATTAGACTAACTATCAATTTGAGGATGAATGTTAATGCTCAAATATAGCTTAGTATCAAGAGTCTTATAAAGAATATTCATATATTCAATGTAAAATTGAGTTCATAATAAAAATAATTGAAATATCTCCACCAATATGTTTTATAATTTCATTAATATAAAGCCTTTTAAGGATATAAAGTGGTAAATTACCTCTTATATCATGGAAATGTGTAGATTTTGTTTTTTGATCAATGATATCCCATTTTTCCTTATTTTTGATGTGATTATTTGGATGTTCTATGAGATGTTAGATAGTAATTTTATTCAATTTACATATAGGGATAAGAAAATGTTTACTAAAAAATTATGGATTCTATCTCACATCATTAACTTGTTGAAAATCAAATAATCTAGACACATAATCACCAATTTATTTTTTCATGTATTCCTACAAATATATTCCCTAAAAATCTCCAAATATGATTATGATTCCAACATGTATATTAATATTTGAGCTCTCAGTTTCATCCATAAAATACTTTTTTATCTCAGGTGGATAGAGAACACATAACCCCTTTAAAATTTTTAAAAATCCATTTTCACTAATTAAGTCTTCCATTTTCCCATAATTCACAACATCCATTTTCTTATGAAATTTCACATCATTAGATTGATAAATGATTAAAAATTTTAAAAAATATTTTTCAAACAAAATAATTAAAAATGAGGGATGCCATCCCTTCTTTAATACATCTTATTTCTATCTTTTTTTTGAACCATGAATATAAGATCCCTATCAACATTTATTTGGATCTGAAATCCAGGTTATTTCCTACATAATGAACATGGTACCTTATTATATTATATGGGTGGTAGTGTAAGGTGAAATCATTAATAATTTGTGGTTGGATACAATATCATTATATAATTTTGAACGCATTCTTTGAAAATATATATTTTAGGATTTTATTATATCTGTATATCTAACTTATTTTACCATATAGATAATGACTTTATATCATCAATGTAAAAATTAGTTTTTCCGATTCAAGTTCATGTGATTGATAGTTTTATTCATCTCCTCATCCAAATATATTTTTTTTACTTTTTAAAATCCACTTTATGGTTTAGTACTAACCAATCAATTCAAAATTCGAAATAGAAAAATTTCAAACATCAAAAAACCAGCATACATTAAACACCAGAACAAAAAGTCGGAGGAAAACCGAATCATCCATTTCATCCCAACAACATTTTAATTTAAATCTTCCAATCATATTCATTATATCCTTAACAATATCGAAATAAAATTTAATAAATTCAAAAAAGATGAAGACATCATCATATTTCCTGAAGAAACTATGTCTTATCGCCATTAAAACATAACTCGAACCATCTAACCATCGGCATAACCGTCGATACAGACCACATACTTAATAAAAAGCATAATGGAGAACCAAATGAGACCATTGCGTAACATATATAAAAAATATATATATTTTTCATCCATACTTGAGTGACTGGGATCCCACCACTAAAATTCACCACACACCCAACAGACCTGGAAGGGGTAGTGGTCTTGGAGGCCAATGAGGGGTGGGAAGAGGGACTCCCATAGTAATCTACTGATCCATAAACAACATGTAATAACCAAAATGATGTTAGGACTTCTCATTACAAGTCCCCCAGGGACCATGCTGTGACTACCAAAAACCCGCCTTCCATAGGCCAGGGGTTGGCGACTAGTATTAGAATGGCGTATCCCTAAAACAGGAACGCATTTCCTTTAAAACTATACAAACACACAATCCAAAAACAAAAAAAGATAAAACAATGATGTAAAACTACATTAGTAATGGTGTGTAATGAATTTAAAGGGGTTGGAATAAAAGCCATACTTAAAGGTACAACTACAACAAAAAAATTAGAAAACGTCATTTGGAATCGTCCATCAATGATCCTACCTAAATGAAAGATATATCCCATCTCCTCTACTCTCCACATTAGCCTATCTCCTCAGTGTACCATATGGTCCTGGCTCACTCATGTCTCTGCCAAGCTGGTCGTTGTCTGCATAGGACACAACAAGGAGCGGGCGAAGCCCATGCCAGGGAGAGTACAAAAATACCCAATAGGGACCCCAAGACCCCCGAAGGTCTCTTAGAATTCCACAAAATAGAAACACAATGCATGATATCAATCACAATGCACCATGAAATAGACATGGATCAAAATAGGTATAATCTCCCCATCCACAAATAAACAAAAGGTCCCAACCTCAAGCTATTTCCACGATTTCCAAAGAAGGATCAAAGTATAACTCATGAATTAAGAGTACACACTCCATGACCTACCAATCCTTTATGGAACCTATTAGAGAGATGTACTCTATATGGTACAACTCAACCATTCATAATGGAAATTCCAAAAGTTCTTGCTCCATCAACAAATTTCCACTCGAACTGCCTCTAGTGAAACACACTAGAGATCTCGTAGTCATAGTCTTCCACCTAAGGCAAGACAAAGGGAAACAAAGTAATGAGGACCACTCTTTGACATTTTGTCCTGTATTTGAGGGAGCACCAACTCTCCTAAAAGTCTCACTCAATGTTTCTACTTGTATACAGTGGAGTACTAATCTATATGTGAGGACCCGCACCCTAATCGGTAGAAGAGTACAAATCTGGTAGTTTTTTACTATGGGGGAGCCACAACCACGTACGTCATGGCAATACTGACCCCAGGCTAGAGGAAATTAACCTTAGCCTGATAGGGGAGTACTGACTCTATTTTTGTGGACCCTCACCCTACCCGATAGGGGAGTAAAACTTTGGTGAATTTTTCACTCAAGGGGACCCATGAATTAGTATGTTATGGGAGTACCGACCCCAGGTAAGTTAACCCGCACCTTGGCAGGGTAGGAGAGTACCGAATCTACTGTAGCACATCATAAGGAGGACCCGCAACCTAGGTTGACAATGGAGTATCTACTCCTAACATAGAGGACCGACACCCTACCTATTTGTGGAGTACCAGACTCTATGTGGGTAATTTATGGAGGACATGTTCCCTATTCCAATAGTGATGTACCAACTCCAAAGATAGAAAAACCAATTAGAGGGAAACGAACCTGCACTCATGACGCGGGGAGTCACGTATCTACCAGAGTAGAGGAGTTAGGAATATCCTCCCCTGGAGTCATAAAGGGAGTAGTCATACAAACTATCACAGCAAGAAACACTATTGTTATTCTCCTCAGTTTATCTACCTTACCCCAACATCAACTAATATCCCCAAGGAAGTTACCCGATGATCCTTCATTTCATAAGGGTTCCAACGCAATGGAAAACACGTGAAACAGACACCTTGTCTGTAAGAAATAAGGATTTTAATATCGAGGGCCTAGATGGAATAGAGTATAATCTAACTCCGAGAAACTCCAACTTTTTCCAAAATTCACCTGGGGTATCTCAAAAGTACCATCTCACTACAAGGATCCTAGACCCATATACAGTTCGTCAACCAAACATATGGTTTGCAAGATACATCCATTTATGCGTATCTGGGCCCAAGAGGCGTCATGGTCCGGTCCGACCCTGCCTGGGCCGACTCTGCCTGGGCCGACTCTGCCTTGGCCGACCCAACCCAGTTTTGGTCGACATGACCTAGTCCAGGGTCCGATTTGGCCCGACTCAGCCCACCCAAGCAGGGTTGGGACGCAGCGGGCTCGACACAATGGTTGGCGTGACCCACGCGGGGTCGTGTGGCCCGCTGCTCCTAAACAGCTCAAAGGAGCTGTTTGACTCCTTTATTTGTGGGATGAGGTGGTACCGCCTCATCTCCCAAGGGATGCACACAGAGAGGGTCCACAGCATTACTACATCTTTGAATCACGACTCACTTCACCAAAACACTCGATGACACATCGCCTCCATCTTCGCAGGCGACTGCTGCCGAACGCCTTTCTGACCACCGTGACGCTGAGCGGCGCCACCCTTCTATCATGTATGGTAGATTCGATCCACCTCCCTCATCCACCAACACCGATAATCGGTTCCACCACTTCTTCTAAGGGACCCCGGGTGAGCTCTGGTGGTCCGTTTATCCTTCTGAACATGCCTATGATCCAATCGGGATGATGTCGTCATTGTGCATGTAACGCCCTGACCCCAGTTACCCAGATTATTGTTCTTTATTATATAACATTGGAATGATACAAAGAATCATGTCCAGGAAGAAATATCAGTTTTGTATTATTGGAAACAAGATACATACGTATGATCAACATAAAGACATGAAAATAAATAAAACACTATTGTATTCGATTAGAAACACCCAAGCATCCTAGATTATTCCTGAAATTATCTCGTAAATAAATTCTTCATATCCTGGGAAAATGAAACCTAATAAAGGGGTGGGCTCAAACAGTCATTAAGGGTAATAAATACAACAGAGGATAAAATAAACATTGGGCATGATGAATAATTCAAAACACATTCCTTTACAAATAATAAACATAAACACTCCATAGAAGAAATATGAGATGAGTAATAATGGCATAATAAAACATAGTCATGGGTATTCTACTAGTCAAATAACCACATGAACCATCATTATTATTTTCATAATGATGGAATTTATAAGGTCAGACATTCAGAAACATTTTTTCAAGGCCTCTACAAAGAACTATAATAATGATTAATGCCTCGGAAAAAAACCATATATCAAATTGGGAAAGGCCACAGCCAATTCCACAAATAATTATCTCATCAGACCTAACAATTCATTGAGGAGATATTTAGAGCTCCAATAGTCACATACTATGTCCAATACATTTCTCATATGAAAAGGTTAAAAAAACATAAACATTCATATTAAAACTAGCATAAAATATTTCAATACTTTAACTATAAAACATAAATGATATAAAAATAACACATCCACAATTAAAAATATCACAAACCATTAAATATAGTACTGAATATTTGTATCATTATAAATCAACTTAAAAAATGTTTAAAATCCATCAAAGGTTGTTGACATAGAATAAATGAAAACTTTTTTAAAGAAATGCCACTTTTTATCTTGAAACCATTTATGAGTCACATAATTAAAAAGAAAACATTAATTTTGGAAATATTCTTATAATCTTCTATGGGATTCTTCAATGATGTAATAACAATGGAAATTTCCACACCCACCATATTAGTTAAAAAAACATTCTTTCCATAATTTTGTCGAAAATATTATAAAGTACTTTGATTTGAAAACGACAGAAAGATTCCTTTCAAAAAATATAAGTTCAAATAAGGGTATAACTAAATTTAACCCATAGTCTAGTTAACTGTAAAAATCTTTTGGAATAAATTTTTAATAAAACATGGATTTGTTTGAGAAAGATGTCCCAGTAGATACTTATATGAAAATATCCTCAGAAAATAAATAGATTGTGAAATTAACACTTTCCATGAACTTTTCGTTAGTCGATAATATTTTATCCTATTGTATAGTAGTTAAAACATTTTTATTAAATTATAAAATAACTATATACATAAATATGATATCAGAAATGATCCTCTAATATTGCATTGTTAATAATATTTCAGTAGTATCATCATTTCATGTGTTAACTACTTCGTTTCCATTTATATGCTTGGTTACATAAGCCATGTTTTTTATGGATAGGAGGTATATGATTTATATACAGAATGGTATTATTTTCATAATGATAATATTTAATCATAAAATGAAAATTATTATTGAATGATTATGATGGGGAATGAATCTCATCACGTTCGTGGAGACGGAAATCAGTACGTATGCATGATCGACAATATCATTATATTGATGGTAAAATTGTATGTAATTGGATGTTATATAATATAAAATTAATCACTAACATGTAATATTTTTTATTCACATCATTTATACTCATTATTATATACATAAAAATAATGAAGTGTTTGAATAACAAACAACAACACGACATGGAGATGGTAAGCCGTATGTACGCACATATGGTGACTTTGTAAATCATATGATGAATAGAATAATGAATATGGTTGAACCTTTTTTATAATAACATAAAATTAGATATATGATAATATCGTAATTATTTTCGAATAAAAAAATAATGAAATAGGAAGTGGAAGACGAAAAGAACTTGAAAGAGGTGATGAAACATTTACCTCTTCTACGGTTTCTTCCTTTTGATTTGATCAAAAGGGATTTTTAGGATGGATTTATGACCAATGTAAGGCCTATAGGATGAAGAGATGAAATTTGGGAAGATATTTGTGTAGGGTTTGGTGGAGCCAAATGGCTTTGAAGGTGTGAAATTAAGAGAAGGGGAAGTGCCTTTTTATAAGAGAGGTGAGGGTAACTTTTTGCAAAGCTTGAAATATTATTTCATAAGAAAATAATTTATATTTTCAAATAGCTCCAAATTGATTTATTTAAATTATAAGGTGGGTATGGGTCTAAAAAGTCTCAAACAATAGGTTATAGATAGGTTTAGATCACCATAATAACCATATCTTTTCGATTTAACTCTTAGTTAAATATTTTGACATTTACCATGTCTCTTTGTATTTTTATATTATATTGTTATTAAACTAAATATAAACTACAAAGAGAACCCCATGTGGTTAATTATTAATGTATATGTCCTTATCTAATTACTTTGGCCGAAACAATTATTTTTATGAATATTATATCAATTAATAATATAGTATTTGTTTTAAAAAGTCAATTATGTCAATTTTGACATTAATTAGTATTTGATTTTTTTGAATGCCATTAAAACATTATCACATACCAACCATAACATGTCATATTAACCTTGAAAATTATTGTAATTCATCCGAAGTCTCAATTTTCATTTATTTGGATATTTATAATATCCATTATTTTAATATATCATTAATAAGGAAATTACTGCATCATCTTTGTGCCATAAAGAAATTATATTATATAATGTCTACAAAATAAAAATAAAAAATCATTATGTATAAATATTTTTATCTTATTAATGAATATTTATAGTCGAATATATATTGTGTTTAACCCTATATTAAAAATGGTATAGTTATTAAAAGTTGAATTTAACTCTTTTAACTCTTAATTAAATAATAATAAATGTCCCAATCTAATCCATGTCGAGAAAAGAGGATCATATTTTATTTCTAAGTTTGTTTTGGGTTGAATTATACTTATCCAATATTATTAATACTTGTGTTAGGGTAACTATGATATCATTATTCCCTTAATTACCCTATTTACTTTTAACCATGATAAATAACATTCAAAAGTTACTATTCACCAAATATTATTTTCATCTTATTGAACCAAATTTTTCTTAATAATATTAACCGTGTCTCTCAAATATTATATATTCAACTCACAGAAGCAGTAAAATTATGTTTTATGTAAATTTACAAATTCTCCTAAAAGGTGGGTAAAAGACTGTAAAAAGTTCAATAAAATTTTTATATATCTAAAATTATTATAAAATGAATCCAATAGATTAAATTGAATATATATAGGTATTATGTATCAATTTTCACCTAAAATAAATTTATGTAAAATAAATATTTCATTAAAAAAAATTCTTTTTTAACCAATTACGTAGTGTTTTTCACTATTAATCAAATAATGAATGTTTTAAAAAAAATTCCAAAAAATGACCCTAAGCTAATTTCGTAATTCAAAATTAAAACATGAAGTCTATTTTGATAAATAAAATTTAAAAAAACTAAAATGTGGGTATCAATATTCATACTCGCTAGTTTGATTGGTCACGGTGTGTTTGAATCTCGAAGTTGCATACAATGAAAGCTATTGTATTAATCAAACGTAAACATACCGTGGAAGCTTGTGGTGTTACATTCTTCCCTCCTCAAATTATTTTTCCCTCTAAATTTATAGAATTCTACCATAAAAAAGGATTTGGGTGGTTCTTCATCTTAATTTCCTCTGGTTCCCATGTTGCCTCTCCTATCTTATGGTTTCTCCATAGAACATTTACCAGACAAGTCGTTCGGCTTTTCAACAATTTTTCCCTATTATCAATAATCATAATAGACTCTTCACAATAAGACACATCATGTTCCTGTTGTATTTCTTCATAGGTTAGTACTTGCACTGGGTCAGGAAAGTATTTTCTCAATAGTGATATGCAGAACACATCGTGAACTTTGGAGAGACATGGTGGAACTTATAAATGGTAAGCTACAACACTAATTCGTTCAAGAATTCTGAAAGGTTTGATATACTTGGGACCTAATTTACCCTTCTTACCGAATCGTATAACTCCATTCCATGGAGATACCTTCGTGAAAAAATGATCTCCAACCTAAAATTACAAATCCTATCTTCGGTTATCAGCATAGCTCTTCTGCCTACTATTAGTTGCTTTGATGTGGGTGTGGATAATCTTCATTTTTTCCATAGTTTCCAAAACATGTTCCTGGCCTACGAGTTTTCTTTCACCAAAATCATCCCAAAAAGATGGTTTGCGACATCTCTTTCTATATAACACTTCATATGTTGCCATCTAAATAATTTAATGGAATCTATCAATATCAGAAAATTCTACCAGAGGTAAATATTTACAACACATACTAAGAAAGTCATGTGAGTGAGATCTCAACAATTATTATAATGTTTGAATAGTCAGTTCTTATTGTCCAACAATTTGAGGGTAATAGGAAGTGTTCAAATGATGTTCAGTATCCAAGGATTTTTGATGACTTTTCCAAAATCATGATGTAAAACAGGGATCACGATTATAACAAATTGATTGGGGTACTCCATTAATTATTACAACTTCATTAATATAATGTTTGACTAAATGTCCATGTGGTAAATATTCTCTTTTATAAAAATAATGTGTGATATAGAAAAACAATCAAAAATGACCCATATTTAATCATTCCTTCAAAGAGGCTTTTGTAGCCCCATGAAAAAGACCATTGTAATATCATCCCATTTGCACTCAGGTATGGGAAGTGGTTGCATGACTACTCTTGGATTTTTTTCTTCCATCATTCACTTATTGGAAAAAAATACATCTCAACAAAAAAATCAGAAATCTACCTCTTCATGATGTTCCACCAAAAATGTTCTTTCAAATCACTATACGTCTTAGTGCAACCAGGGTGTATAGAGAGATTGGAGCGATGAGAATCAACTACAAATTCCCTTTTCAGATCAGGTATATCAGGAACAAAATGTCTCTTCCCATATTTCAAAATTCAGTCTTCATATATGAATTCTATCAATCTCCCATCGTTCATGGGTTTAATTTTCTTTTGAAGCTCCTCAGCATTAGCCTGGTAACTTTTTATCCTTTATAGTAAAATGGATTGTCAACCTTTTGAAAAAGTATTGATGTTTCACATTCTGTGATTATACTGATATCAATCATTACTAGATCCATGAAAATAGGATTCTTTTCAACTCTCATCTTGGTCAATGCTCCATGATCCTTTATTCTCAATGCATATATTACCTTATTTCCCTTCCCTGGGTGGTAGTGTAATGTGCAATCATGATCCTTGGGTAGTTCAAGTCATCTAATTTGACTCATGTATATTCTTTTTGTGAGGAAATATACTTCAAACTCTTGTGATCAGTAAAAATATAAAAATTTTCTCCATATATATAGTGTCTCCATATCTTTAGAGCGAAGATTACAGATTCTAACTAAAGATCACCATTATGATTGTTTTCCTCAAGAATTTTTAGCTGTCGTCATGCATAGAAAATAACTCAATCATTGTGACTAAGGACACAACCAAGTCCCTTAATTGAAGAATCACTATAAATAACAAACACATCATTCCCCAATGGTAGAGTCAAGATAAGTTCATTAACTAATATTCCTTTCAGTTCATCAAAACATTATTCACACTCTTTTTTACAAACAAATTTAAAAACATTACATGTGAGATTGGTTAATGGGTACGAAAACTATGAAAAATTCTGGACAAAATGTTTATAATAACCACCTAAACCAATAAAACTATATACATGAATTATACTCGTCAGTGATGGACATTCTTGGATTACCTAGGAATATGAAGGATCAAAACAGACTCTATATTTATATACAATATGGACCAGAAAAGAAATCTTTTGAAGCCAGAATTCACACTTGATAAATTTCCCATATAATTCATTTCTTCTAAGAGTCTTTAGAATAATCCTCAAGGTATTTTCATGATATTTGTAGCTTTTGTAGTATACAAATTTATCATAAATAAATACCACAACAAATTCATCCTTATATTCTTTGAAATATGTATTCATTAGTTCCATGAAGACAGAGGGTGCATTAGTTAATAAAAAACGCAATACTGTAAACTCATAATTACTATACCTAGTTCAAAATACTTTTTTCATTATGTCTTACATCTTCAAACACAACTATATATATCCAAATCGAAGTTCAATCTTTGAAAAATATTGATCTCCATAAAGATGATAGAATAAATCATTAATTCTAGGTAGGCGATAATTTTCATTTATTTTTATAGAATTGATCTCCCTGTAGTCAATACAAAACCTCATAGATATATCATTATTCTTAAAAAAAGGATAGGGGATCCCCAGAGAGAAACACTAGGGTGAATAAATCCCTTACTACTCATTTCCTCTATTTGTTTCTTTAGTTCCACTAATTCCACAGTGGCCATTCTATAAGGGGTCTTCGATATGGTCCTTGAACCAGGAATTAAATCAATGGATAACTCAATTTCTTTTTTCTAGAGGTGGTCCAGGTAAATCCTCTTGAAACACATCAACATATTCATAAACAATAGGTACGTCCCCTATTCAAACATTATTTCCCTCACACATAATTATTTCCTTCTAATCCTCTCCAATAATTGAATTTAGTATATCTATTGGGGTGGATCTTGATAAGAATCAGATGATGACATTTATTCTCTAAAGATAAGTTACTCTTTATCATCATCAAGAATTGTATCATTTATCTTCTTGCAATAAATTTTCACATCATGGTCGGAATTCCAATCCATAATGAGGATTATATAAAATTAAATCATGGATATGATGATTAAATCAATAGATAAATATCAGTTATATGCCTTAATGAGGCCTGATTCACAGAAATTTGTTGCAATGATACTTCTCTTAGGATCTTTGACTAAAAACTGTTTTTTATATAGTATTGGAAATACATAATTTTCATAGAAAAAATGGAAGCTATGAAATAATGTGATAATCCAGAATGAAATAAAGAATTGGATAAACATGAGAAAACCATTAAATTACCTTCCACCATGACTTTTGGAGCTTCAACCTTAGTAGTAGTGATCACATAATCTTGGACATGATCACACGACCTTTTATGAGGTATGTTTTTCTAATGATTAGGAAATTCATTTTCATAATATCACATATCTATGCATTTGTTGTATTGAAGATTAGTATCTTCTTTCATCCCCTTAATATCTCTAGTAAAATGGCCTTTATCTCCACACTTGAAGCATACTCCTTTTCCTTTTAGACATGCACTGGGGTTCTTCCTTTCACAATTATAACATGGGGGATATTCAAGCCTTCCCTTCTTCCTGGTTTCCTTACTTCCTTTCCCAGAGTCATCAGCATGTATATTCTTATCTTTCTTTTCATTAAAGTCATAAAACATTTAGAATTCATTTTCTTTCATTATTGCACATGAGACAATATCTTCATAAGATTATATGGATTGGGAGAATAATGCTCTATGGAGAAAAAGTTTTAACCCATCATAGAAATGATGAATCATACTCCTTGGGTTATATATATAATATGTAGAACGCCTTGAAAACCTTGTAAAGATAGCTTCAAAATTTATGTCATTATTATCCTCCTTTTCTCTCAGAATAAAAATTCGCATTCCATATCTGCTCAATGGTCACGATAAAAGTGCTTTTTCTTAGGTAAGATCTTTAAACACCCTCTGTATCATACTTGATACTTATTCATCTACCATTGTGTTTTCAATCAATGAACACCATTGATCTACATATTCGGTGAGGCGATAAACTGCCATGAATACTTTTTCCTTTTTGATACTCCTAAAGCATTAAATATGTTCTCTAAGGACCTTATCCATTGATCAGGTACTAATGAATTTGTATACCCATTGAATGTTGGTGGTTGTTTCCTCATGAAGCGATATGACATTGATCCTCTGCGTTGTTGATCAGGGTGCTCCATACGAGTAAGGAAATTACTCATAACCTGTGTGAGTTTTCCCTGTATGGTGATAAGATGATCAGTAGTAGTTGCATCACCAGCTCTGATATAATTATCTTTTGTATGAAATAAATTGCTACATTGATTGTGTGCATTGATACGTTATCCAGTCATTCCACTAGGCACCATTTCTAAACAATGGCATATAGTAGATTAGTTTATAAACCAAAACACATAATTCCAAACTTGTAAAACTCTTAACATAAATTGAACAGTATATGTGTAACTACCCGAACCTAGAGCCACATAATTGGTAACCCATTCCCAGTTCGCCACATGACCTCAGGCATGTTTCCCCAAATGCCAGAGGCTGCCAACTAGCAGTGAGGGCCTTGGTGAGTCTGTGGGGAAACTATGCGCTCAATTCGAAAGGTATACAACGGAAGAATAAACATAAACAATAGCGGAAGAAAAAACAACATACAATAACAGAACTAAAAGTCAATGCAATATCAGATATAATAATGATGCAGAACAGTACATGTATGTATGGAAAGCAGTAAGAAAAACAACGTTCTGAAATACAACTGAAACCAATGTACTAAATGTAAACAGCAACTCCAACAGCATCGTGATCCAAAGCCCGGTCCCATGCTCTCCAGCTCCAACCAGCAATCAAGTATGTGAGGTAGAAGGACCACAATCCCTCTCTACACCTGCATCCATATAATCTATTTGGGCCAAAAAGCTGAACCCAATCAAGGTGAGAGACTAATCCCAATAGGCAACCACCACGGGATTTTTGCCCTAATGTTAGTGAGTGATATAGAAAAAGTAATGGTAAATAAGTACTGTAATGTAATAAGAGTTCACTAGTAAATAATCATGGAAATTAATATTAACATTCATTTAATAAAACAACCAGGGAAATACTAGCAAAGCATTCTATTCCAAGGTAAGTATGTAACACTGCAGGTATCTCAAAAGACTACCGAAACACAAGTATTACAAAACCCAAGCATGTTATTTGGCTTGGTGGACTCGTCACAACCAACCATCAAAATTAAAAATGACCCTCTAGGTGGATCAAACTAACATACCCCTATAGTACAGAAATAATACACGACACAGACACTCGGGGAAGCTCTCACGTCAATTCCCCTATGGTCTTGCAACGATAGCTACATACTCTCTGAGGAAGTAGTTATGTCTAATTCCTCCTATGGCCATGATGCATTTATAATCTAAGAACACTCTTGGGAAGAAAAAGTCCTATTCCTGTAGGTCCTACATACGAAACTAAAACCAACAGACCCTCTAGAGAAGCACATAATCATCTATTCCCACTTTGATCTCCCCCACCAGGTTCTCACAGCACTGAGTAGTCCAGTCGTGCTTAATCGACTGTTAGCATCCCAAAGTAAAATAAAAAACTAATTTTATAATAGATACCATGCATCAAAATAATTTAAACAGCAAGAAATACATGCAATCATTTATAACAAGTAAACTAGTAATTGAAATAGGGGTTTCCTTACAGGAAAACAGTGTCGAACGACGATAAACAACCAAATAGGGAGAAACACCCTTGGGTGATCCTCAAATATGCAACCAAGAATATATTTTCAACAATTAATCATATGATAATAGGGAAAGAAGTGAAAATAAACAATTAGATAAAAATCCTAAACTCGAGATACCTGATACATGGTTATCCAACACTTTTGCAACCAAAACTCAAAGAACTTCAACGTAGGTCAACAAACCACCTACCTAGATCCTCAATGATCGATATACTTGATACTTGGCCCTTGAATCGGCCTAGAACGGAGTATATTTGCAAAAAAGTCTAAAATTTTTAACCTCAGATAACCCATATGAGAGGTAGAATCAGGAAACAAGGCCAAAGAAGAACCATCAACTCACCGCTGCGATTCTTCTGCACTCGATGGAGATCGATTCGGACAACCGGTGACGGATTGGGGGCTCAGAGAAGAATCGGCCTCCTTGAACACTCTAGAGAGAATTAGGCGAAGAAGATGATGTTTATGAGAATTAAGAAAGACCTCGGCCTGATTAATGAAAGAAAAAATAATGTACATGGTGTGTAATTTTAGAGTACACGACCTATACTTGGGTTTTCCGTACTCCTCTTTATGCGGCCGCGACATCATCCCTACACACCTTATGTGTGGCCCGTACATGGCCATCACACGACATCGAGCGGGAGAGGAGTACATGGCGTGTACTATGAAAATTTTTAGATTATTCATTTTTCCTTAAAAAGCCCATAAAAGAGATTCATACCTGAAACCGAAGCTCTGGGTTCTTACGAACATCCCCCCTTAAAGAAATTTTTCCTCGAATTTCCCTAACAAGGCGTACAAGAAGAATAATCGATCAACTCTGGCCACTGTGATCATATATCATCCTCCCTCTACTAGGTCTCATCCTAGATATGGCCGTGCAGCCATAACACTCATACTAGAGGAACAAACTGGCCAGGGAGTACTTTTTCACTATGATCAAAAATCCTTATAGGATGCTCCTCGAAAGATTCATCCTACTCCATCTCAACCTCCTCGGGTTGGAAAACATGAGACGAGTCTAGAAAATACTGTTGAAGCTGAGAAATATGAATGGCATTGTGCATGGCTTGGTACCTCTGAGGTAACTGTAACCAGCCCGAATTTCTCCAGAATCTCAAATGGGCCGACATATCTTAGTGAGAGTTACCCCTCTCTCATAATCCTCTTATGTTCCAACCTCGGGGTAATGCATAGGAAAACATAGTCTCTAACCATGTACTTCAAAGGTTGTCTCTGCTGATCAGAATAAGATTTCTTCCAAGACTGTGCAGTAGCCATCCTCTTCCGAATCAACTACACCTGCTCCATGGTCTCCTGAATGAGATGAGGTCCAAGCAAGGCTTCCTCTCCTACCTCTAGACAGCATAAAGGTGATTGACATGGCCTACTGTACAAAGAATCGTAAGTTGCCATCTGAATAGTCTCCTGAAAACTGTTTTTGTAGGAGAACTCCAGCAGAGGGATATGCTTCTCCCAAGTACCACCAAAGTCTAGAAGGCAAGCTTGGAGCATGTCGTCAAGCACGTGGATTGTACACTCGGACTGTCCATCTATCTGGGGATGGTATATTGTACTCAAAAGTTCCTGTGTACCCAAATCCCTCTGTAGACCCTTCCTGAAGCGCGAAATAAAACGTGCATCCCTATTTGAAAAATGGAGTGTGGAACTCCATGCAGACGTACAACCTCCCATATGTACAATCGTTCCATCTCATCAACACTGATGGTCTTTTTGATCGGAAAGAAGTGTGTAACCTTTGTGAGACTATCCACTACAACCCAACCCACATAATTTCCTCAAGGCGATCTCAGTAAACCTATCACGAATTTCATCGCGACATCATTCCATTTCAACTCAGGAATGGGTAACTGCTGTAAAATCCCTGTTGGTCGCTGATGCTCTTCCTTCGCCTGTTGACAGGTGGAACACCGCATAACAAAACCAGCCACATCTTTCTTCAATCATGGCCACCAATACTGACGATGTATGACTTGGTACATCTTGGTGACACCAGGATGAACTGCCCAAGCTGAAGCATGAAACTCCCACATCATCTCCTAACGTATGTCCGACGAAACACATACGCTGCCATGAAAACGTAGCACCACATCATTGCCCACTGTCCACCTCGGAGTAGGGTCTCCATATGACACACCCTCCCGTAGAACTAGGCCTTCTGGGTCTAATTGCTGCCTCATTCGAACTCAATCTAAAAGAGTGTAGGTAATAGCTATAGAAGAATGAACTATCTGCCCCTATCTGTCATGATCCTTCAAATACATCTCAATGTGGAGAGCCATAAGTTGACACTCAATGCTGGCCTCCTCAACAGCCTGCAACTGAGTCCTCCTACTCAGTGCATCAGCCACAACATTGCCTTTCCTAGGCATATAATCAAGCTCGATGTCTAAAGACTGTAGGTACTCGACCCACCTCTGCTGTCTCAGATTTATGTCACACCGCGTGAATATATACCTGAGAATATTGTGGTCAGTATATACCATAATATTTTCTCCCATGAGATAGTTCCCCCAACAATGCAAATCATGAACAACCGTAGCTAACTCTATGTCGTGCGTAGGATAGTTCATCTCATGGGGCCTCAACTGCCGAGATCCGTACGCAACAACATGATCGTCCTGCATAAGCACTGCTCCAATCTCGTTGCCAGATGCATCATATTAAACTGTATAACTCTTGACCAGCTCTAGAAGAACTAGAATAGGTGCTGAATTCAATCTCCCCTACACCTCTTGGTAGGCTGAGTCGCAAGCTTCTGACCAAACATACTTCACACTATTCTTAGTCAAGCCCATCAACGGCGCTGCTAAGCGTGAGAAGTCCTGTATAAACCGCATGTAATAACCAGCTATTCCCAAGAAATTCTATATCTCGAAGACATTCTTCAGCTACTCCCAGGTAACTACTACTCTCACCTTCTCTAGGTCTACTAATACTCCTATCTCTGAGATGACATGGCCGAGAGAAGTGAATCTCATCCATCCAGAAGTGGCACATCAAGAGCTTATCATATAACTGATGATGTATCAGTGTAGTCAATGCGATCTCAAGATGGGTAGCATGGTCGTGTCGAGTGTGAGAGGACACCAAGATATCGTCCACAAATACAACGATGAAAGAGTCCAAGTAAAGATGGAAAACTATGTTCCTAAGCACCATGAACACTGCCGGCGCGTTCGTGAGACTGAACAACATAACCAGATACTCGTATAGCCCATACCTGCTTCGGAAAGCTGTGTGAGGTCTATCAGATGGACTGACCCATAACTGATGATAACCGGATCTCAAGTCAATCTTTGAGAATACCCTGGCTCCTCGAATCTGATCAAAATGATCATCGATCCTCAGCAATGTGTATCAGTTCTTGATTTTCAATTTGGTTCAAATTCCGATAGTCCAAACAATGTCGTAAGGTACCATCTTCCTTCTTCGCAAAAAATACATGAGAACCGCAAGGGGAAGTACTGGGTCTGATAAAACCGTTCTCCTGCAACTCCTCCAACTACTTCTTGAGTTCTTGATACTCAGGTGTATCTCTCCTATAAAGAGGTATGGATAACGGTGATGCACCTTGCACAAGCTCAAGAGAGAATTCTACCTCATGCTCTGGAGGCATCCCTGAAAAGTCTTCTGGAAAGATATCTAGAAAACGATCAACTACCAGAGGGAAGTCCATTTGAGAAGTTCCCTGATCATCCAGATATAAACTAGCCATCTGGGCTGTAACAGTGCCCAACCCGTGATGCTCTGGTCCAGCTCTGCTTTCCTGGAAATCTCATTCACCCTTGGGAAGAAAGGACCCACCCTCTACTGACGTGAAACTCACCCTACGGCAATAACAATTGACAAAGGCCTAAAAAGAAACTAGACAATCCATTCTGAGAATGACATCATAACCCGTCATCTCAAGGACATAGAGATCCCACAGGAAGTGAAACCCTCCAACCTCAAGGGGCACTCCTTGAACTGATGCACACTAGTAGTTCTATGTCCCAAAGGAGTGTATAGTGCAAACATATCCTCATAAGTAAGGAAAATAAGTCTAATCCTCTCCACAATGTGAACAGAAATAAAGCAATGAGAAGCTCCAGTATCTAAAAGTGAATATGATAAAACTGAGGCTACTAAGATCATGCCTCAAACTGTGGAAGGTCCATGATACTGCTCCTGATGGATCTGCTCTACCGCAAACGTCTGGCCAGTACCGCGGCCCTGTGTAGCTGGCTGATATCCCTGAGCTGATCCTTCTTGAGCTTGACGACTGCATCTGCGACCTCTACCATGGCCTGAAAGACCTGGAGAACTCCAGCCCCCAGTCTATTGTGGAAATGGTAATCCTTCTCCTGTACGAGGAGTAGAAACTGATCCTCCTTCACTAGCTGCTGGAATAATAACCCTGCAAAAACGCTACAGATGACCCATCTTGCCACAAGCTCAGCACTCAACTGGAACTCTTGGGAACTAAGGCTTCTTCTTCCCTCCCTTTCAAAACTGATATCACACCACCTAGTTTCCAGAAGGAAGATATCATCTTCCAGAAGAATTACCTCGCTTCTTCAAGTCACCTTGAGTAGACTCTCGGTGGCATTTCCTGTTGTTAGTATGCAATGAATCAGTATTGGATGCTGAACCGCCCTGGTCAACAACTCCAGTCTCCCTGATATTCTGTTTGGTGAATAGCTCCTGGTTGGCTATTAGGGTAATAGAAGTCAACTAGACGACGTTCACATACGGTCTGATCTCTGTTTTTAGGAATTTCTCAATCTTACTTACCATAAATAGCTCATCATTTCCCAGAACATGAGTGAAACCCTATATATCAATGAAACGAGAGGAATACTCCATAACTGAAAGAGTACCCTACTTCATATTCATGAAATCTCTAGCTCTATAGGCCCTCAACATCTCCAGATACAAGTAGTCATAGAACATACGTTGGAACTCATCCCAAGCCATAGTTTGTTGGTTCCCTGCCTGCAAGACCGCATCCCACCACCTCTTGGAAGAATTTCGCAGCATGTAAGTCACGAGCTTCGCCATTCTGTTTGGGGGTGTCTCCAAATGCTCGATGATGGAAAGCATGGTTTCTAGCCATGACTCTGTAGCTTGAGGTCCTCCATCATCTGGGAAGGTGGGAGGATTCTACTATTGGAAGTCTTGCATCAGCTCTGCCATAGACGGGGTAGGATGCTGAGCTCCCTAGAAGGTGTTCATGAACCTCATGAAACCCTCTCTGAATTGAGCTTCGGTACCAGTGTCTGGAATCACTACAAGATCCATGTCTGGAATGATCGGCGGAACTACTAGTAGTCCCTGATCTCCCGTATCAGGTGTACGGTCACTCCATGGTTCCTGGAGTGCAATGCGAGGATTTGTTGTTGCCATATCTCTGAGAAAACAAAAGCACACTCAGATTTAGTATTAAATAAGATAGAAAACTCAAGTTTAAAAAATGGTAACATGAGAGAGAAACACTTATTTTAGAAAAACAAGACTACACGGCGTGTATTTAAACTACACATCGTGTTTGCTAATCCTTCCAAATGGGCGTGTAACTCTGCCACCACTAGTTGTATAACATCCCAGACTGCATGGTGTGTTGTCCCAAAACACGGAATTTACTTGAACTCCACTCCCCTACCCAATTCTCTTTACACATCTAACCTACATGGTCCTCTTAATTCTAAAATACATTGTGTGTTCACTAAAGACACGACGTGTACTAGACAGGATCCAGTGACCCGTGTAGTGGTTACATGGCTGACCCCAACACGGCGTGTTCTGAACAAACACGGTGTGTATAAGGATTGATAACATTGACCGGTGTTGTTCATGACATGGTTGGGTACCCAGAAGAAAACTACATGGGGTGTTCTTATAACACACGGCGTGTACTACACGAGTTTCCCCAACCCATGTTGTTAGTTACACAGTTAGGTACACTGTTGACTACTACACGGCGTGTACTTAGGGTACACTGAGTGTCCCCAAAGACTCTCCATCACCCCGTGTCTCTGTTCACATAGTTATTCACACATTTTAAAAACTACACGTCGTGTATTAATAAAGTACACACCGTGAATTCTGGGTTTTTTCGGGCAGTAGCATAGAAACTGCACCGAATGCCAGAAACACTAAAAAACAAACATCTATAATCCAAATTCCGATCCGTGGAGGCCCATACTCCCCATGAGTCAAATATTGGCATCATAAAAGTGCATACATCAAGTAAAACAACATAAAAAGTATGTCCGTCACAACAACTATCACAACAACATGCATAATTTATCACGACATCTATCACAACAACATGAAATTCTAATGCACCATAGATGGCATGGTAAAATGCATGACATGTGATTTCATAATCAATGCCTATATTATGCATGAAATGGAACAACTTAATCTCATTGGGTTGC
The DNA here is from genome assembly GCA_963277665.1 of Viscum album. Taxonomy (NCBI): domain Eukaryota; kingdom Viridiplantae; phylum Streptophyta; class Magnoliopsida; order Santalales; family Viscaceae; genus Viscum; species Viscum album. The sequence continues at coordinate 1,487,517,281 of OY728128.1, forward strand.
AAAAAAATAGAACAACAATCATATAAAATGTAACAGCACAAAACATGTGCATCACCCAATGGTGATATATAATAAACTATAACACTTTCAAAAACTAAAAATCACAATTATGAGGTAATATACATTTTTCCTGTACATGGATTAATTAATCACGGGAACAGTTAAGTACTAACAACCCATTTATTCATATCCCAGTCTATAGTTGCAAAACAGTAAGGAAATAGAAAAGAAGAAAACTCTTCTGATACCACTTTGTAACGACCCAAACATGGAGCAACATAACTAGTGCCCCGTACCCAGTTTTCCACATGACCTCAGCAATGTTTCCCCAAACGCCAGAGGCTGTTGACTAGTAGCGAGGGCCTTGGTGAGTCTGTGGGGAAACTATTCCCTCAATTGGAGAGGTAAAAAATGGAAGAATAAACATAAACAATAGAAGAAGTAGCAAACATTAGAAAACAACTGAACTAAAAGTTTAAGATATATCTGATATAATAATTTTGAGAAACAGTACATGTATCTATGGAATGCAGTACACAAAATAATGTGATAAAATACATCTGAAACCAAATTACTAAATGTAAACAGAAACTCCAACAGCATAGCGAGCCAATGCCCAGTCACATGCTCTCCAGCTCCAACCAGCAATCAAGTACATGAGGTAGAAGGACCACAATCCCTATCTACACCTGCAGCCATATAATCTATTTGGGCTGAAAATCAGGACCCAAATAGGATGTGATACTAATCTAAATAGGCAACCACCACAAGATTTGTGCCCTACTGTCAGTGAGTGATATAACAAAAGTAAAGGGAAATAAGTACAGTTATGGACTACGAGTAGACCAGTAAATAATCTTACCAATTACCATTCACTTTAATTTAATTAAACAACCAGGAAAAAACTAGCAAAGAATTCTATTAAAAGGTAAGAAAGTAACACAGAAGGTATCTCAAAGGACTACCGACAGACAAGTAGTAAAAAACCCAAGCTTGTACTTTGGCTTGGTGGAATCATCACAACCAACCATCAAAATTAACACTGACCCTCTAGGTGGCTCAAACTAGCAGAACCCTATAGTCCAGAAATAAAAAAATTCACAAACCCTCTGGGAAAGTCTCACGTCAATTCCCATATGGTCTTGCAATGATAGCTACAGACTCTCTGAAGAAGCACTTACGTCTAATTCCTCATGTGGTCTCGATGCGTTTATAAACTAAGAACACTATTGGTAAGCACAATTTCCTATTCACATAGGTCCTATGGACGAAACTAAATCCAAGATACCCTTTAGAGAAGCACTTAATCATCTATTCCCTCTTTATCTCCCACACCAGATTTTCACATCCCTGACCAGTCCAGTCGTGCGTAATCGACTGTCAGCATCCCTAAGTAAAGGTAGAAACTACTTGGATAATAGCTACCATGCATCAAAAGCATTTAAACAACATGATACACATTCAAACAGTTATAACATGTAAACTAGCAATTGCAATAGGGGTTGCCTTACAGGAAAACGGTGTCGAATGGTGATAAACAGCCAAACAGGGAGAAACACGAGTGGGTGATCCTCAAACATGAATCCAAGCATATATTAGAAACAATTAATCATAATATAATAGGAAATCTATGGAAAATAATCAATCAAATCAAAATCCTAAAACCGGGATACCCGATAATTGGTATCCGACACTTTTGCAACCAAAACTCAATGAACTTCAACGTAGGGCAAGAAACCACCTACCTCGATCCTCGAAGATCGATATAATTGAACCTTGTCCCATGAATCGGCCTATAATAGATTAGATCTACAAAAATGTCTAAAATATTCACCCACAGATAACCCATACGAGTGGAAGAATCAGGAAACGAGGCCAAAGAAGAACCAATAACTCTCCGCTGCGATTCTTCTACAATCGATGGAGTTCGATTCGGACAACCAGTGATGGATCAGTGGATCGGAGAATAATCAACCTCCTCAGATGCTCTGTATTGAATTAGGTGGAGAAGAAGATGTTTATGATCATTAGGTGCGACCGAGTTCCAATTAATGAAATAAAAAAGAAAGTACATGATGTCTACTTTTAGTGTACACATCGTTTACTTGGGTTTTCTGTACTCTGCTTTAAGCGGCCACCACATCATCCATGCACATCATGTGTGTGGCTTGGACACAGCCAGCACACGAATTCGAGTGGCATAGGATTACAGGGCGTGTACTCATGAAGTACACGGCGTGTACTCTGAAAATTTACAGATTCTGCATTTTTCCTTAAAAATCCCATAAAAGAGATCCGTACATGAAACCGAAGCTCCGAGTTCTTAAAGTATTGATACAATCCATAATCATAAAAATATTTTTCTCTTATAAATATACAATCATAAACCCTTCGAAATGGTTTTTATGGAAAATAATATTTATCCTTAGCATATCCTTCAGGACTGTCATAACCAATAGTGCAACAAGGCCCGTTGTCGTGCACCAGTTCCCGTATGAGTATAGCTTAAAGCATTGATTTTGGGTTTTACCCCTACGTACATCTATGCTAGAGCATTCTCAGATAGCTCATATCCAGACATGGATGTATTTCAGGAAAATACACATAATCTCTACATTAAGAATATTATATGGAATTATTCTATACCAATCCTCAATGTCTATCGTAGGGTAACATTATATAATCAGAGTTTTTATTAATCTAGTTTCCAAGGATTGTACTAAACCTCCTCTGATACAAACTATAATGCCCCGACCTTGTTACGCAGAGTCGGTGCTTTATTAAAAAACATTGTCATGACACAAGGAATCATGTCTTGAAATACCAATCAGTTTAGTATTATTGGAAACAAGATATATACATAAGTTCAACATTACAACTTGAAAAGAAACACAACACTAATTTACTCCATTAGAATCATCTAAGACTCCAAGATTATACATGCATGTCACTCATAACTATCCTCATCATATCCTGGGAAAATGAATCATACGAAAGGGGTGAGATGAAATGCTCAGTAAGTGTATGCAATAAAACAGAAGATTACATAAACATTAGGCATGATGAATAATTCAAAAAACAATACATTAAAAATAATAAACATGAAAACATTATGGAAGGACTATTTGTTGAGTAGTAATGCCACAATAAAACATTTTCAGGGGTGTTCTACTAGTCAAAAACCCACATGAACCATCATTATTATTTTCATAATGGGGGAATGTATAATTCTCATATTCAGATAGTTGAAACACTAAATATTAGTTTTTTCACGCTTAATTTTGCATTATTTTCCCTAGATTCCATTATCATTGTTCATGTAAAAAAATGTTATCCCTTCAATCTTATTCTATGATGATTCTTTCCATTATTTTTAAAAGATAGAAATTATTATGATCTCTTCTTAATATTTGAAAAATAAAATTTTTTCATTGTGTTTGGACGGACTCTTATTTTATTTATTTTCCATGAATATGTAATAATAAGAGAATTAATTCTCTATTTCAATGGAACATAAAACAATTTTATCATACAATAATATATATTTACATTCATGTTCCATATAATGAATTGGTATAATTCTTTTACTTAAATAGTAAATGAATCACTACGTGTTGCATGTGTAATCCATAGTATAACTAGATGACCATATATATGTGGCTTTATATTATAAAACACATTTCTCTATAGTTTTATTTAATAAGATTTAATTTATCATTATTTTAGTTTTTTTCTCATTACAGAAAAATATGTTGAAGAAAGTCTCATTAAAATCATTATATTCCATTATTCTCATTTTCTCATCCCCATTGTATTCAATATAAAAAACCACCATTGTTCGACATCAAATTTGAGATTGTATAATAAAAGTATATCATTTTCTTATTCACCTCATCATAATGCCAAAAATTTCATTCCTTGATACTTAATCCATTGTTCCACTGTAATTGGATTTGTAGTAACTCAAAATGATGGGGGATTTTATCAGATGAAACAATCAAGAATATGATAATATGGCTTAGGAATTGGTGTATCCATAAATTTAAGGTTATTTTTGATAACCTAAAAAATATTTCTTGTTATAAACATAGTCTCTCAGTTTCAAAACCAATTGTATTGCCTTCCTATGGAGTGTACTATCTACATTATCAATGAGTACTGATTCCATTACCCCTTCCAGGAACCATTTATATAAAATTTCATATACTATATTAGCATATAATAATGGAACCTTTAAATCATAATGAATATTTAGAAACATGATTCAAGATTTAACATAAATGGGAATCTATTGATCATTAATCACAAAATTATAAACATGGTTTATTTTAGTATATATTTATTTTCTAATACATCATAATGTTTTATATAATAATGTGTAATTATGATATGAATATCCCCAATATCTATCAGACCATGTTCATAGAAGTTTATAGTGTGATGAATCGGTTGATGATTATGTATAGCCCAATGGTATCTTTTTAGATATATTACTCCAATGTACCCCTAGGACAAAATGATGTGCACTTTTAGTATCTATATAGGGAAATATTTATAAGAATAACCCATAATATATTCCGTATCAAAAAATTAAGATGTTATACTATAATTATCCAAAAATTCAATGATATGGTTTTGTTACCTACATTATGTTTTCCTTAATATGGTTCCCAAGGATTCAACTAAATATCCTTTGATACCAACTATAACAATCTCAACATTAGTAAGTCTAATTTAGTGACTTATATATTAAATTGGAAAAGATATAAAGGTTAAAATCCTTATGTAATAATTTTTTATAAGTATTTCAACATATGATACATTAATGATGCTCATTTTTTATTGGGAATAAAAAATAAAACATTATACATATCAAAAAAAATGTTGGTAAATGAATGAACATGAATTCAATGGAAATAACTTAACTATATTGTTATGATAAGGAATAGTGAACATTGTTGGTAAAAAAATGAATACACATGACATTTAATCAATATAATTATTATTATATTTGTATAATTATAATAAATATTGAATAGTAATTAACTGAAAACACTTACAATTTAATCAATAAACTAAGAATGAAAATGATATAGAGATAAAATCACGGGGAAAATCACATAGGTAATAATAAATAAATTCATAAATAAGAAAATACATTATTATGGGATGTCAAGTAATAGAAACATGATATATATGTCATCAATACCTATCCTCAGGATTCTTTAAAAATATTGGGTAAAAACTTATCTAAATTAGCTAGTTGGTTTTCCTCATGAGACCTATACATGCATCAAGATGAAATATTTAACCAATCCTAACCCATTTCTACATTTCTAAATGATTCCTCATTTATTAAATAATCAATATAATTCATGAAAAATAAGCATTGTCATTAAATATATGTATTGAGGAATGGATGCATATTTTTCAATATTTCCCATGATAGTAAAAAAAAGTCAATGTAAGCAATGAATGTCAAAAGGTATACATTATAAGAGATAATAATATAAATTACATAAGAATATTTATATGTAAGATAAATTTATTATTAAATTAAAAAATATTACAAAGAAGTTATTTTTATGTGAAATTTTACAATCTTAATAGAAAATATTACTGCATAATAACTTTTAGCACATAGTAATTATCGAGACAAATAACATTTAATGAAGAAAAACAAATTTACACATAAAATACCATGAATTATTATGGAACTATGAAATTCCATTTTATGGGGCCCTATCTATATCATATAAATAAATAGGTGTATAACCTTAAAAAAATGGATCAATGAAGGTATATTCAGACAAAGTCCCTCAGATCGTATCATTGAAGTGTTGATTAATAAATAAATTGATTTTGTGTACAGAATGTAAATACACCTAACATAAGTGGAAATAAAACATAAAAAAATTACACACATAATCATGTAATGAAATAAAAAATTAAATACATGTTAACCATAGTGGATAGTAATCGAGTTAATAAATCTCTTAACCCATACTTAATTTTGTCAAAACATATTAAACCTTTTTTATAATGGTATTAATATAATTATTAACTTATATTAGAACCATAATAATATTTATACTATTATATATTATCCTTTTATAACAAATTATCACCCGTATATTTATAATAATTCATTATATTCATAGATTTAGGTGTTAATTACCTAGCTTTCTCATTCATGGTTTATCGTGAATGTTATTATAATTGTGAATAGTATATTTCTAAATCATATGAAATATAATAATAATGACATACTTTTTAAAATTATACATAAATTAAAATTTTATATCCAATAATGAACATTTTTTGAGAGATGAATTATGTTACGATCATAGAGATGGGGTTTCTTATGTATTCATGAGAAAAATATCAATTTTCAAATGATCATTATGAAAAAAAGGTACCTAATATATAATCGTTCAATAAGGATAATGAAATAATATATTACATATTATTCCATTAAATTTATTTTAAATTTCATCCATGTTCTTTAGTGAGGAAATGAGAGTCGCATCATTTCGTGAAGGTGGTAGTCCACATGTACACAGACAATGTGATTATATTTCATTGAATGAAATTGTAAGAATATGATATTTATATATTATCTTCTAGTAATGGTAAATACATCATAGATATCATAATTACATAATGTATAATATATATAATAAATAATTATTTCATTTATCACCTTCAATGTAAAGCATTAGTGAATAGAAATTCACATTTTATCTCATAGAGGTAATCTTCCAAACACATGACGGATGTTATCAAATTTCCAAAAAAAATTGAAAATAAAATGTATATAGGATGTAATTATTTCATATGTATAAGTAACTAAAAAATATAATATATATACTTTATATCTATCATCCTATCCAACCGTGATTGGTGGTAATGGAAAGACAAATGACATTGATTTGTGTTGCAGGAGTCTGACGTACACACGAATAATGATTTTTAATGCACTTGATGGATGTGGGGGTGGTTTTTGGTCATTAAATTGACATAAAATTTTAATTATTCCAAATTTAATTAGTATATTATATCAAAATGTTTTAACAACAATTTAAGTGGGCGAAGTATGAAATAACCTAAATATTATTGTTGAAAAATGTTACCTCATCTCTGGGTATCCTCCTTATGATTCTACCAAATCGTTAATAGGATGTATTTATTTGAATGAAAATTCATATAGTGTGAGGATATGGAATTAGGGATGATCTTTTCATATTTATTGACTGATATAAAAGATTTCAAGATGTGAAGTTGATTCAAGGGTTGATTTCCTTTCATAAGTGAGGTGAGTGTTCCCTTATAATTTTGAAATATAAGAAGGTGTAAAAAAATTATTGACATTAAAAAGGATTAAAATGAATTAATATAGATACATATACATTATATGGTTGAAATAAATCTATAAAATATATTTTAGACCACTTATCTCAATTTGACTAACAACATTTAGCTTTAGCCCTCAGTAAATCATTTTTAACATATCCATGGTAAATAACTTTTGATGTTTTACTATAGAATTTTTTAAAAAATTAATTTTACCTTATTAGATATTATAAATTATTATTATTAAAAATATTTAATCCATTTTTTAAAATGACGTTTTCATAAGTGAAAAAATGTAATTAAAAATTAATCTTGCAGATAGGATAAGTAAATGGGTACATTATATAGAAAATATTAAAAAAAATACAATGTTTTTAAATCCAAAATAAATATTAAAATTACCACAATGTCCTGAATTTGATTAATTGATATAAAAGTTATATTTTTAAAAATAACCGTAAAAAATATAATATAAAATTATAAATTATTTAAATGAAATGATAATTTCCAATTATAATTTAGGGTTTTTACTATTCATTAAAAATCACAATTTTTAGAAAAATCCCAAAATATTAACCAAAATACACTATAGATATTATGACTTCAATTATGAATTTTATTTTTTCAAATAATTGTTAATATAATTTTTAATTTTAATTCTTAATGTTTTTGGAAATCGTGACTAAACCATAGTTTAGAAAAATATACAGTTTTTATGAACTTTTTATTTTTATATTTTAAAATATTATTAATTTTTTTATAATTAATATGTTATGAAATCATAATTTATTTATTTATATTTCAACCTACTAATTTAATGGCTAGGTTATACTGGTTTTGTTTAGAAAATACTTAAATAGATTATTTTCATTAAAATATGATGTTTTATGCATTAGAAGCTATTAACGAAGTAACATTAATTGAAGAGAAATATATTGTAACATATTTGTGTATTACACAAATATCCCATGTAATGATCCTAGTATCATAATAGATCCATCATGGTTGGATACTATGGATGAGGTGTAGTAACTCATTGTTTCCTTTGAGTGGTCTCCCTTAGGAGACACTGAAGGTCGCCAACCATGGGTTATTAGTTATAGAATTTGTTTTGCTAAGCCCTAGTGTTGTTAGGATTTATTTCTGGTGTGGATTATGAGCATTAATCGATCATCCTTATGGACGTGGGATGATCCCTTATCATATATATTGATTGTTTCTTTAGAACCTTTACATGGGAACCAAGTAAGTCATTATTGGGAGTTGATTATGCTTATTTGGGGCTAAAGATAGGGATTACATTAAGAATTGTAGAATAAATATGTCATGATTTTCAATGATAGTATTCTTGAGTATGAATAGATTATGATTATGAATCCTAGGTATTCTTCAATTTGGTGATATATGTAATTCCATGATAGAATCATTAGTAAAGGTATATTTAAGAATGGATGAGCAAGTGAGGAGTGTGTTGAGTTGCGACAATATTGCATGACGTCATACTAGTGAACAGTGTTGTATGCCATTTTAGAATGAAGAAATTTACCTTATAATGTAATGAATTTTCCTTGTACTAGTGTGTTTGAGATTCCTTTAGACCTTTTGGGATGTTCCAAGAACTACAATATGTGAGATTCTATTTGTCCTTGCTAGATGTTCCAATGAAATATTGTTGGTGTGTGAGATTCCTTGGACCTTGGTGTATATGAAATTAATTTCATACCATTATTTTCCATTGATTTATTTTGTGGATGTGGGATGTATCGACTTTCATGTGTTTCCCATGTGCACTTTATTGTTATGAAATTCATATAGTTGTATGTATATGTCCTTCCATGAAGACTATTTTATTATACCGTATTCTTAGTGTGCATGTATATCCTATGAGACCTACCTATGATGTGTTATGCATATGGATGTGGAGGTGGCTTGTAAATCCTATAATTATTTTCTTGTGGACTGTGATATATGCAACTGATATGATGACACTATTTATATGTGATGTTTTTGTATATGAAAAATTGTTTTTTCATTACATTTAACTAATGTGATTGGTGGATCCATTGAGGCAAATTTTAATAATTTGGGTGTGTGTTCAAATGAATCATGTGACATAATTAGAAAACCATGTTCTATAATGGTGAATGATTGTCTTGCTTAACTGGACTAGTGGAAATGATGGTCTTATATAATCTAACCCAATAAGATTCATTATGGTATGATGGTCCGAGGGGATATCGCCTGAGGTATAGAAATTAGTAATGATGTCCTTATGTTTTGTATCATTGATGACTATATTTTATGACTAATTAGTATCATTCAAGATGGATACTACTAATCATTATCATTATGTATAGATCATTCACTTGAGATATTATACGAACATTAAAACACCATTTTAACAAAGAGTGGATGCAGGAATTGTTGATATTCATAATGTATTAGTTAACACCTTCTCCACTACCAAATATAAATTTTTATTAAAAAGATACTTTAAAGGCAAGTGGGAAACCATCGTTCGGAAAACCACAACCACTACGTGCTAATGGAGATCACAAAATTTTTAAACACCAGACTAAGGTTATTTGAATCAACCGCTCTATATAATTCCATGTGAAAAATGATAACTTCTGTGTTTGGATCCTCCCTGAGTAGTTCTTCGAGATGAGAGATCATCCTGCCCATTTTCTGAATGAATTCTTCCAAAGATATTTTGCCTTGATTGAAACCCCGAGCAATTATTCTATCATTCTTGTCGATCCACGCTTCCTGCTCCACATTGGCCTCAAATTGCATCCTCCTTTCATAAATTCTATCAATTTCCTCAATTGAGGCATTGTGCCTCATGTCTTTCTCAATAATTTCATCCTTGAAGTGAAATATGAGCTTCAGGAAATCCCTTACCTCTTCTTCTATTACCTTTGGTTCTCTACATAGTTCAACGTTATCTCTGTCTTTCGGGGCTTTGGTTTCCTTGCTTCCACTTTTCTTGTCCGACCTTGTTTCCATTGGTTTTGGCAGGTAAGAATAGTCTTTACGTCCCTCTGGTTTTTTCCTATGAATCACAATGCATTTTCCAAGGTCGTGCTTTCCTTTAAGACCCTTCTTCCATCTAGGGTGACGAGGACCATTTCCTTGAAGATGATCCCAACTATCCGCTGAAATTTGACTAAACATATTAGCACCTGAATCATCCTCCTCATGCAACATTACTTGATCTTGATCCACCAGACTATCAAAGCAGTTCCTTAGCTCAACTCTTGAGCCCTCAGTGGGAGGCTTCAGGCCAAAATTCTTGCTCAGCTCACTGGGGGACCTCTTGTTTTACCCCAAAGATTCAACCATTATATAGGATGGGTTTGGAGAATGTTTGGTTCCAAGAGACCCAAAACACTCCCCTCCTCCTGACTCCCTATACTAGGCACCGTATCATCAACCATATACACCTTCTGTATAATATTCGGCTTGGCCACCCTGCCCTCCTCAGGCCTTCATTTATCAGTGTGGGAACCTCGGTAGATAGAGTCACCTCTTTTGAATTCCCAGGAGGTTCAGACTCCTTGCCAGCCTCTATTACAACACATTCATGCTCACATTGTGTGAGTTTCTTCATCTCCACTGAAGACCTGGTAGCAGATGTCTGCTCAGAACTAGTGCGGCCCTATTGTTCCTCAATAGCTCCCGACTCCTTCAACGGTACACCCAGATCCATCTTTAGATGATCAAACACATCATCCACCATTGGATTTTTGTTCAACCTCCTTCCCTTACTTTGTATGAATGACAGAAGATCAGAGGTCCCCTGAGACCCCCTAATACAACATCAGTCCACAACAGCATCCTCTTTCTGTGCGAGGGCTCCACCAGGTAAATTACTTACATCAACGGTTCCATCCTTCATAAGATTTGGAGGACCAGACCAGGGTTGACTGGAGAGGCTTTTCCGGCACCTGGAGACATCATGTCCTATGCGGAAACAACCCATGAAAAAAATATTTAGTAGTCATAAAGTACCTTCTGAAGCCAGAAAATATCTCCCTCAATTTCAATGACAATGGACTCCAGTGGGCCTTTTGATAAATCAACATCAACACAAATCCATGGCTCAACTAGGTGGCAGACGACCTTGGTGCGGGAATCAGAACAAAGATAGCATCCAACCAGATTTCTGGTTAACACATGATATCTCTAGTATAATTAATTATATGAAAATTTATCTTCATTCAATACACACATATATGAATATATTTATTATGGGTTGTTAAAGTGATCCTAGTGTGTCTATATTCTCACATTATTTATGAGAACCTTAGACCATAACCATACCATAAATATTATTTTCATGTTGAAAATGAGGTGTGCATTAGCTAATATTGAGGTAGCTCGTTGTGTATGTATACATCAAGACTATTTTTGTGTTGGAATTATCATTTATTCTTGTTTATGATTTAACATAAATAATATAATTTATATATATATATAACTAAACCATACAATGATCAGTGGTGTGTCATATTTGATATTTTTAAATTATTTTTTATTAATATTCTATATATCCATTTGGTTATGTGTTTTTAATATGATTTTGTTACAAAGATTGTGAAGTACTCTGATAGTAGGGTTATTATTCTTGCAATGTTTTTATAATAACCCACTAAATGTTAGAAACCTCTTGTCTAATGGGGGGTGGTTTTATTTAGTCTATGTAAAATTTTATCACCAACCTGATGATTTGAGTCAATCCATTATACATAACATAATAATATTCCTCCTTATAGTCCTATTATTATTCCAAAATATATCCATTATTAATGATATTGGAAACTCTTATCAAATATTTCTATGTGGGGATTAACATACTCTATATATGGAAAACTACTTGGTAGTTAAAATTTTAGTGGAATTGGATATATAATGTCCTCTTATATATCATATCTTTCTTTATGGAAACCGAAACATTTAATTTTCTAAATATATTTATTTATATAATTCTATTACATATTTATCTCAATTCAATAATTAGTTTAATTATATCGCATAATATAAAATTTGGTGTCAACAAAAATCTCCTTCATAATAACCCAATGATCTAAATATTCCCAAAAATAGAGGTGCATCCTCCTAAACCATCGAAGGTGGGTGTTCATGTTAAATTCCTCTCTTCTTCAAAATCATTACATTTAGGAAACTCTCAACAAAAATTTATCCTTGGGATAATTAAAAACACATCTAATATAATATTCATCATATATAAATGTAGTTATAAGGGAAACTATAATGTAAATGGAGGAGTTTATTCTATCTGGGAGCCGATCCTTACTTGTCCATCTACCTCCTAATAAAATATATAATTCACGTACCACTATACCTTTGTTTCATTATTCCCATCATCCCTTGATGAAATTTAATCTAGGATTTACTTTCACTTTCATATATTATGTTGTCATTTATTTTTTTGAGTTGGAAAACTGTTATTATATACTGTGGGTGTGGGATACCATTTACTCTAATGATTTTTTAAATGTGACTGTGTTATTTCACTCTAACTTATTGGATCTAATAATTTTTCCCATTCAATACTCAATGGGTTTGTTTTGGGATAACTTAAATATTATCACCCTCCCCAATTATTAATGATATAGAAGAAGATGGATTCCTCTTTGAAGATAAATCCTCAACCTTAAGTCCCTTCGAACCATTAGTTAGGGATTTTGAATAAATTTTGTGTTATCCATATTTAAGGGGTTATAAATAGAATAAATATTAAAATAAAATATCTTATAATATACAAAACTATAAATTTACATTATGTTATAATTTTTACCAATATATTTGTTACACATAATACTTGAGTATCTAGAGGTCAAGTGTCATTGGAAAATTTGATACAAAAATACGACATTTAAAAAATAAAAAATAATATTTATTTAAAACTATATATATTGATCCTAAATTTCATAAATCTTCTAGAATTTCATAAGAGACCCATCAAAAATTACATAACGAAGAGGTTGAGTTAGAAATATCATTATGTTAATAAACATAGAAGTAAAACATAGAAACATATTAATGAGGAAAGATATTATCCCATAAATATAATTATCCTAAGAATTAAAAAAAACAATTACATTCAATCATATGACCACTATATTGAAGAGTATGTAATCAAAACATAAGATAAGACATCATAAACATATGTCAAGGGCTAATCTTGTGGTAATAATCATAAATTGGGAAATTTACCAAGGATGGTTTGGATCAATCCACATCCCCCTAATATAAGATCCCATGATACATAAAAAATTAACCAATGTAGTGGAGGGAATTGTAATTGTGGGCACACTAACCACATAACAAAGTATGTTTAGGCTCACCATAATTTAACCAAAAATAATTGATAAATTCCAATATTGTATTTGGGTAACTACCAAATGACATATATAACAAATCATTAGATATAAATCATTTTCTATAACACGCTAAGATTATAAAAGAACATTGATTTTTATTTTTTATACAACACACAACAACAAGGTTAAACGAACCTTGAGAAAGTATTATTTTATCATCGTTATAACCAAGAAATATAGTAATTTGGAATTAATATATGTTAAAAAATATTGACATATTTATATGAAATTCATAATCAATAAAAATATATTGATATATTAATATGAAATAATCAAACAACACTTTTTATAATTTCCTTTTATTAATCAAAATATGCATTCTTCAAAAATGGTTTTTATTTTTTAGGTAATACTATAATTTTATTATATAAATTTACGAAAATAAACAAAAATAATATCTTTTTTAAATTACCATATGTACCTTATCATATGGTGTAATTTTAGGATCCTTATGGAATGATCAATTCATCATTGTTTATTGAAAATACTTATTTCTAAAATAATTTCATTTATTTTAATTAAATCAAATAATTTAATTGTCACAATATATATTGGATTTGGTTTTAAATTAATGTATAATAATTTTTTCGAATTATTTATTTTTATATATTCAAATTATAAATATTCTTGATTTTTGTTTATGTTATTTTAATTCTCAAAACAATCTTCACTTAAATATTGTTTATTTATATTTTATGATTTTATATAAGTATTGATTTTTTCAACCTCTAGATATTGAATAATGAAACATAAATTAAATATTTTCAATCATAAAGATCAAATGTTGAATATTTTTTTATCAATTAATTATAGTTATAGTGATAAATATTTATCATATTCATAAATGTAAAATGGGTAAAACAAGGTTAAAAATTTTCATTAAGTTGCAAAATCAACCCATAACTATAACATATACTATTATATAGAATAAATTAGACCATAAAAATTCAAAATAAAAATACATTGTAATTTAGTTCAATTTTCGATTGATTTATAAATTTAGATTTTTTACATAATGTGAATTCCAAAATTGTAGTTTCCTAACATTAATGTCTCTACTTTTTTTCATAACATTTAACAGAATATCAGTTCATTTATAAAATATTATTTCTAAGAAGAATTAGTTTTTTATAATTATTATGTATATATAATTTTCAGAGATTCATTAATTATCGTATGTTCTAACCCAACACCAACATAGTACTAATTCAATTAATAGATAAAAAATGAATTAAAAAATATTAAAAGTAATATAATTTGTGTTATTAATTTTTTTGATGAAATTTTTGGATAAATATTACATATTTTGGATGTTTTAATGGGTTATGTTATAATTATATAACTGTATTTCTGTATTTAATTTCTATGTAAATTAATAGTGTAAAAAATTAAATTAACAATAATTTTTGAAAAATATATCTTATTAAATTATTATCATGTAATAAAAAATCATACAAGATTCTAATTAGGATGAGAAAATGTTGAAAATGTCATACCATTTCCATTTATGAGAATTTTTTTAACATATAAGTAAAAATAATAATCCTCTATGAATGAAATTTTATCTGTAGTTAATGATTAAATCCATTGAAAAAATGGGTTATACCGATATATTTGTTCTTAAATAATACTAAAACCTATCTGAATGTCATTATAAAATACTATTTTAAATTTAAAATATATTTAATTATATTTATAGTCCATGGGAATAATTATTATTGAGAATGAATTAATAATACATTAATATTTTTTAATTCCAATAATTCTATTTCCCTCCCCTTTAAAAGGAAACCCTCTATCTGTTTTATTTATAAAAAATTCATCCATCAACATCAACCATTCCATAACAGATTATATTATAAAATTACTTTTCCAATAAGTTGAGGTGATGGTATTCTGAAAATACCTTTCCATAGGATCTTATCTAAGGATAAAAATGCGGCATATCTATTTGGTGGAAGTTAGAGTGCATTCGAAGTAGGTGGAACTCAAGGTATGATATTTTCATATAACTATTATTTTTATGAGACACATTCTTGATCAACCGCTTATTTTTTTATATGTGGAATGTAATTCACATTAATTTATTTTATGATTTTTATAAATTAATTTATCATGATATACATATCTATATAAGGTACTCTCTTTTATGAGGTCTTTATTTGAATTTTTCCATGCTAGTAATAGATTTATGTAAAATTATCAACATTTATCTGCATTGTTTATTATTATGTATCTGAAAATGGGATTTTATGATATACCTTTCAATAATATATTGAATTTATTATATACTAGTTATTTATATCGATTACTTATTCCCTCAACATTTCCCTTTCCTTATGAACTTAAGAGACTACAGGAATATTATTTTTGAAATATTAACTTATTTATATATTTGGTCAAAAATTATTTTCATCCATGTCCATGTTCTAAAAAAAATATTTCACAACTGATTTTTACTATTTTCATATGATTTTTAATGTTATTTATAACCATGATTAATAATTTTTAGTATATTTTAAAAATAATACCATTTTTCCAAAAAGGGTATAATTTACATTTTACTAATAGTATGAATGAAATTTTTATTTTAACATACAAGATATTAATTGAAATTCTAACCATCATGGCCACTAAATACTGTAAAGATTATATTTTTCGATTACATTTTTTCAATGACCATTTTTTATTTATAATTTAATAAATTTTTATATTTTAAGAGTCGATTTTAATTTAAAGTGGTATTTTTTCAATAAATAATGAAATTCATATTTAGGGGACTTTTCATCTATGATGGAATCCTTTGATGTTAATTATGAATTTTTGGGGATATAATCCAATGCATTCAGCCTTATGATATCCATGTATGGTTAATGATTATGATGGAAAGATATTTATGAAATCAGTTTAGTTTCTACATGTTATGCTTTGATGAAATGTTTAAATGTTTAAAAAACTATTTCATTTTTCATAAGTTATGATATGGTGATTTTTTTGAAATCTTGTGTAATATATATATTTATATACATATATATATATATAAATTTTTATATGTTATAGGCGGGAGATAAATTATATATCAATCCAGTGAATTTGGTAATGATAGATATATCATGAGATAATAAAGGCTAGAATGGGGAGTGAACCCATTCTATAAGGGATTATGTCCACTATGAATGTATTAGGAGTGAAGCATAAAAATAGATATAATAGAATGGGGAATGGATATAATCCCCAACTATATTCTTGGGAATGATCATTAACTTGGGAAATGATTTTTCATGCTTATGTGCATCATTGAAATTTTGGTTTATAATAATGTTATTCTCTCTTGTGCCTTGTTAATGGATTCCTTTATGATTCATTCCTTATGAACATCAATGATTTATTGAATGATTTCTTATTATGATAAACTATATGTTGTGTGGTTTTTTCAATTTCTTACCACATGTTCTTATACTATATTCCCAAGTAATGATTCTTTGATAGTTGATATCTATCTTATTTACCCTTATTGAGCATATGATCTCACAATTTTTTATGTATCATATCCCCAATTTTTGTATAAATGTCTTATGTATGATATTACTACGAATAGTTATGATTATGAATAAATTATTGGGAGATTATTTAGACCTATTATGATTTTTAATATAGGTTCCTAAGGTCACTAAACTAATATGATTATGGAATTTATCTTAATATTATGCATTGAATATTCATCTAATACTATGTGATATTTATGTTTGTATACCGTTGGTTTAAATAGTTGGTATAAAATTAGGGTTCACTATATATTCAGGAAATAATTTTTTTTATATTCTGTTAAAACCCCAATGATTAAACTATGTATAGGATAACATCCATTTTTTGGATAGAGAGATATTACATTCTATTTATCGAACAAAATACATTTTTGGGTACAACAATTGGATGTGGTTTTGGAATACATGTATCCAGGGGTAATAAAAATAATAATATTTGGTGGATTATATATCGACCATCATTCTAGTGAATAATGACTATGCCCTTTATATGAACCCTATTTGAATATCCAAAGGGATAATCATTGGTTAACTCAAATTTTCCATGTATACCATTATGAATTATTTGAATAGACAATAACTAAGGATATCCTAGGTTATGACATAGAAGAAAAAAATTTAAAAAAAGGATTCATTATTTTGAAATGAAATGAATATTTTTTCATGATTAAATGATTTCTCATCATGATTATTTTTGCACACACTATACCTTTTGGTTTCAATCAATGGATATAACTATTTGTATTTGTATCCCTTAATTTTATTGAAAATGGAATTATTTTAGTATTTATAAACTAATTGAAACATGAGTTTGAAGTTTAAACCATTTGATAATGCATAATCTTATATCTGATTATATGATTAACAATATCACTTTTGGTGAGTTTCATAACACCCATAACAATGTAAAAATAGGGCTTTAGGAATTTCATTGAGGGATGAATATTTATCTTCCTACATGTAGACTATTTGAGAAGAATCAATGATGAAAATTACTTGGAGGGATGATAATATGTCTTTTGTGTGTAATAGAATTCCATATAATGAGTAATTACTGAGAAAAAAAATGAAATGTTAGATGGTGGGAAATAAAGATCATCATAATGTACCATTTATAGTTCAATGTATTATGTATTGGGAATATGTGCATTATCTAAGACAATTCTATAATCATAGGGTAAAATATAAGGCTAGATAAGAACCAATATTATTCCAATGGTTGATGTGAAATTAATAATTTGTTTATATACTAGTATTCTCTGATTATTTTGTCGATATGCAATATAAATAATATTTTGGATATAAAAATCATGAATATTGATGGGTTTAATCAAAAGTAGTTCTACATTCTAATTTTGAATACATATGAATAATAGTTCTCATAAACAAGGAAATTGATTTAGTGATAAGTTATATATTTGTGAGATATATGATTTAGGGATAGATAACCTTTAATACATGAATGATTTTTAGATAATAATATTTAGTTTTGATAAAGAGATAATTAATTAATTTGGAGTGTATTGATGACCATGGAATTGAGTTGTTTTTTATGAGAATTTGAATTATATGATCTTTTTTGTGTTTATTGAATTTTTGTATTTATGGAATATATGTGTATGTTTTCTAAAATTTATCTTTTCATTGTTGTTTTATTTTGTGGTATTTTTAGGTGACATGAATATGTATCTTTTTTTTAAATAATATTCAATTAAGGATTAAATTACCCATTGGGAATGTATTTTATTTTTATGTTGTTATAATTATGGAATATTATATAGTGGACTATAGGTAATCTTGATGATTGAAGTGAAATTCAATAATAATAACTATAAGAATTCATAGATATTTATTATAATTATAAGGATTACCTTTGAGGTTATTATCTAAATTTATTTCCTAATATTTTGGTGTTTTTCATTACATTATAATATCATATATTATTTCTCCCTGGTAATTGATGTTATTATGGGATATACATCATTTGGTTGAGGTATATGTAACATTTAGGTTTAACATGTGGTTTAATATGAATGATTATTTTGAAATAATATAGTTAATTTTCTGTAATATAATATGAAATGTTTGAGAACACCTTCGACTATAAAAAAATCATTAATGTAGACATTAAAATGTTTAATTTGAAGCTAGGGTTATTTAATTGTGGAGTACTATAATTCATCCTTTGGTGTTATTTTTTAAACATGGATATAAAAAGTATTGTTACAACATATGAATGTTTATAAATGTTGGATATTATCATAATATATAGTAACTTTTTTTGTTTTGAAAAATGGTTAAACATATGTGGAATATATCATTCTCTTTTTATGGATCATTTTGATTCATAATAAGTAGATTTTATTACGTCATGCCTGAAAAATTCATATTAAAAATGCATCATTCGGAGAAAAGATTAGATTTTGTGGGAAATTTATTAAAGGATAAAATATGCTTTTACAATAAGTATATTACATTATTTTATATTCAATAGGGTAAAATAGTTTATCAAAAATATCAAAAGAAACTTGAAAGAAAAAATTTCCCTAGTAAATTTATTTTCGATGAATCGATGGTCATTTTCTCACCATATTGACGAATATGGTTTTTGATAAAATTTATCTAGATCATTAATTTTACTGTGATAATTTTTATCTATCACACTCCATCAATATTAATATGTAAAAATAATCCTCCCATTCTATATTTTAACCTATCACAAATTTTTTCCTGTTTGAAACATACTTATCTCTTATTTTAGAAAACCATCATTTTTCTTTTTTCCTTCATTATAAGATGAATTTGTATTTATCCTTTTTATGATAAGTTTTTTATGTAATTTTCTTTAAAAATATAAATTTCTTTTTTATCAAAAAAACTAAAAATTAAATGGATGAAATTTATGAAAAGGTGGTAGAGAAAATTGAACACCTCACAGTTTTAAAGGAACAGTATATTCTATAGTATGTACAACATGCAGTACAGAGGTTAAGAGAAACTTGGAATAATATTATTTTATGTCTATTATAATATATGCATTGATATTTTTGGTATGAATATAATTAACCATAATATTAAATATATATATATATATTATAATCAATAAATATATATTGAAACATTTCAAGGAAATATAATGTCAATTTATTTAGAAAACAAATTTTATTATAAAAAATATATTTTATTTATATACACTTTTCAATAATTTATTTGGGAGATTATTATAAATATCTTAAATAAAATTTAGAAATTTTATTTGATAAAAATAATTTTTTGGACTAAGATTCCTAGAAGTTGGTTTTATGTACCGCATAATGTTGTTATTTAAGATAATATTTTTGGTTTTCAAAGGAAATAAATAACCTAAAATTTTTATTTATTAATGACTAGACTTTCCATATTTTTTAGAATAGGAAACTAAAAAGGATTAATAAATTCCATAAGAATATGAAGATTTTTTTAGAGATAAAATATTCATTAGACTCACATTGTGTCAGAAATGATGTTATTATTGTAATGAGGAGAGAAAAATATTCTACATGGATTTGATATAAAAAAATGATTCTTTTATGGTCTTTTATTTCACGTAAATTATATGTACTCTGTAAAACATGTGATGAAATATTGATAATGGAATACAGGATAAAAGATTTTTTCAACCGTATTGATGTTTGTTTTGGAATGCAATTAGTTGTTGGATGAATGTGAAGTTACAATAATTTAAATTATAATCTCGACAACACTAAAGATAATATTATACATATTCCTAGTCTATAGGATGTTATGATACAATAATCAGTTTTTAAAATAAAAAATTTATTTAAGCCACAGTATTCCAGTCTTAGTCCATTGGTGTGAGATCACCATCCACAGAAATTTTTTTTGATTGGAATGTTGATCAGAACATGAAAATTCAAAATGAGGATTTTCTATCAATCAATTAATCTTTTAGAAATTAATATTAAAAGAAAAAAGTTGATGAGGATCATATTAATAAAATCAAATGTGTCTCTGATGTCGAATTTTCTGGAAATGGCCCTTTAGACACAATGTGTCATTGATCCATCGTAATGGATTCTATCATTGATTTCTTTAATTGAAATCTTTTATATGTCATATATAAAATTTTATTGAAGTTGGAATTAATATTTTTGGGTATTATTAAGAACCAATAATTGGGAATGTAATTTGGGATGATTATTATAGAGAAGAAGAAAAGGATGGTGGGTCTTATGTAAAGATGAGATCAATTAGAAATGCAGTCAACCATTTTAATCAAAATCTATTTTTTATTGTTTTTTATGTGGGAACATCTTTTTTCTTTTCATGTGCATTAAGAATGAAAGGAATAAATATGATTTATTTTGAATATTTTGTGTTCAATAGGGTTAAGAATAATCAGACTAGTACTGACATTGATAATCAGAGTGATGCCATGACTAAATCATCTGAAGCAACATCACAGCATAAACTTCATGGGACATAAGATCAACAATCTAGGAAATACAAGAAATGGATAATTACATTAATTTTTTAAAAGTGTTTTTAACGGTATATTATAATTAGTTGAATAATTTTGACAAATTGTTTTTATATTATTAATTTGGTGGAGAGAAATGTAATAAAGAATCCAGAGTCTCGATCGTAATAATGAAATTGGAATCAATAGTTGATTCTATGGTGCATAATAAGAATATGCCTTTTTCCATATGTTTTATTTTTCATATTTATATTGATGAAAAACACTTTTTGTATAGAATCATAACGGATTATCCACTATCGTTATCATAACGAAGAAATTAGAATGTGGAATTAGAATCAAAATAAATTATATATAGAAATTTAGAAGTTATCTATAATTGTGAGAAGATTCAAGAACATTCAGAAAGATTTGAGAAGTTTTAAAGAGGTCACGATGCACCCAAAATTCAATGAGAATTTATTTATTGGGTTAATTTGATTGAGTAAGAAACATGTTTAAAATCTCACAAAAAAATATATTTGGGATGCCTATAAAACGAGGGAGTATATTGTAGCATTTTTACATATATGTATACTAGATTGAAGGAGGTGAGATAAATATTTGTAGAGAGATTATGTTACTTGATCGAGTATTCCTTAGAAATTTTGATAAACATAATATGAAAGGACAAGATAAAAGATAGTAATTAGAGTTTTAGGAATTAGACCGACCATTCAAACTATGATTTTTTTGGATGATAAAGAAGAATAATTGAATTTATTCATCCATATTATAGAATAGTATATTTTCATATTATGAAATCGAACTCGGTAGATCAGATTGGGAAATCAGAATTAGTATCATTACAATGTCCAAAATATGTTTTTTTTCATACAATGAAGAATAAAAGTGAAGAGTTGTTTATGAATACCATATTTGTGAATGTTGATCACAGAAACACATTAACATGTTTACGAACTAGTTGCGAAATATATTTTTACATCATTTGTTCAAGAAGGAAAACATGCACTGTTGTATTAATCATAGTGTTACACAAGTTTAAGGGAATATCTAAATTGTTTTATTCTACATAAAATGATCGTTTTATAGAGGATTTTATATTCTTGGATTGTGTCCATACCATACCTAGATATAGATAAACTTATTGAGTATAGAACCTTATAAATTCTTATTTTCTTATGGTTGTGTGTTTGGTTTTTTTTCATCATGTAAAAAAATCTTTATGTGGTGGGGAATCTTGTTTTGGAAGGAAGGAATCATAAATAAAAAAATATATCACTGATCCCCCTCCCCTAATTAGTGATACATTGATCCTGCTAGGCCTTCTAAACTACTATTAGAGGGAATGGTCCCTTTGTTTACCCTTTACTGATTTTTTGAAGAAGAAGTTGTGATGGAGAATCTCAATTGTGTGAATAGAAAGTGGATACAGTCTTAAATATCAAGAACTATCATCTCTATAATGATGGAATGTTTATTTATCCTATGTATATTGGTTATGATGTTCATGAATATGAAACATATGGATTCCTTCTTATTGATGATAATGTTCCTCCTATATATATATATATTGTTAAGAAGTATCATGAGAATTATGGAAGGGACATTAATTATTTACTCTCATTGCATTCTAAATGTTAGCTTCTAATAGTGAATGTTGTTTCCACAACCAAATGTATATGGAATAAATTAAAAAACACATAC
The DNA here is from genome assembly GCA_963277665.1 of Viscum album. Lineage (NCBI taxonomy): Eukaryota > Viridiplantae > Streptophyta > Magnoliopsida > Santalales > Viscaceae > Viscum > Viscum album. Next base: position 1,487,540,776 of record OY728128.1, read on the forward strand.
TATGTTAATAAAAAACCAATTAATGTGAAATTTAAAATCTGGAGGTTGATGTTTTAAGTTATGAAAATGGGTGAGTATGAATCTGTAGGGGACTTATATACAACGGTGAATGAAATTCGCAACATTATTTGTAGTCTGTGAGAAAATTTGGAAGAAATTACTTAAAAAAAGATATTAATAATTTTTCTTGATAATTTTTATGCCAATGTATCCTCATAGGATGATATAAATCCAAAAACTCAATCATTGGATGATTATCTTAGTACTCTCATTAACTAATAAAATAGAAGTTAAATAGTTGTGAATGGAGAAATAAATTTGACCGGGAATTGTTGTTCAATGATTCTATGAATGGAAAGCCTAAGAATGTTCATGAGTAAGAATATGTTACTAAATATGATTTAAAAAATGTGGCTTTTAATAAATATAATGTTTTTTTGTCTTTATTTTCTAAAAATGTAAAATGAAAAATAAGTAAATAAAAATAGAATCCTCCCCTGAAATTTTTTGAATGTGGAGTCAATGGTAAATTTGTTGATAATTTTCATTAAATAAACAACAAGGATGATAGTGAGTGTTATGATAGTAGTAAGATAAAATATTTGAGGAAACATAGTGATGAGACTAAATATTATTCGAAAGGATAGGATATAAAATTTTTTAAATTCAAAATGAGAAGTTTCTTAACTAATGATGATGAGGAAAATGATAGTGAAGCTAAATTAAGAAATTCTACAGATAATGTTGAGAATACATTTTTTGAAATAGTTATCAATGAAGATTTCAAAATTAGTAGTTATAAAGAATAATAAAATCAATTATAATTTTAACTTGAAGATGAAGTAAAATAATGTTTGGGAATGATTGAGAAGATTTATAATGAAATCAAGAAGCTAAAAAGTAAATAATATGCAATGAAAAACCAAGATATTTTTTTTTGATGAAAAATACATGTTTTTTAATTATATTTATGAAATTAATAAATATATTGATAATGAAAATAATAATAATTAACATATGGTGGTAAATATGTAGGAGAAACAAGAGGAGTTATAACATGTCTAAAAAACATTTTAAGGCTGAACAAAGTGTTACAAGTTTCAATAATTCCATCATTGATGTTGGTAAAATATTTTTAGAGGATAAACCAAATATCTATAAAAAAGTATCTTCGAATGATGATAAGAAATATGGGGAAGTTATATAGGTGTTGAAGAGAAATTCTTTTTGGAAATTAGACATTTCTAATAAATCAAAATTAGAAAAAATTTCTAAAAATATTGATTCAAAAAATATTAATATTACATCTTGTTATGAAAAGCCTGAATGGAAAACCAAGTTGAAAAAGAAGATTCTAGTTAATAACAAGTATGTTGGTGGTTATAAAGTTTATAATAATAATGGTGTTTAAAAACATGCTCAAAACTATGGTTAGTATGGAAGTTTCAATGGAAAATACTTTTTTAATGTATACTGATGGTATTTTGGAGGAAAATGGAACACATAAAATATGTGTTGGTTAAATCAATGAAATTATTATTATTCAACAAACTAAATATGGAAAATATTAAGGGGGAGTTAATACACTCAAAAGATTAAGTCTGATAAGGATGTTTTGAATAAATCTGAGAAGGATAGTGTCAAATTAAAAATAAGTCCTAAACTATTGAAACTATTTGTGGAAAATTTTGACAACTTTGACAACATGAAAAATTATATTTTCTTTTATTATCAGAAAAAGGTTTTATTAACAATTCATATAATTTCGATGTTAAGAAATATTTATGGAAGGAAAAACCTCTTGTTATCGAAACTGCTCTTAAATTTGTAAGAGGAGAATGTCCTTGGAACATGGATAGTGGGAGTTATTCTCATATGATAAGGGAAATAAAATTGGAAAATAATTTGTATGATTTCAAATAAAGAATAGTAATGTATGTTATTAATGAATTCCTTGGAATAAAAGATATGGAATCTGATATTATCAAGGAAGAAATATTGAAGTACAATAAATACTTATAGGTTGATGTGTTGAAACAAATCCTTTTAAGTGTTGTAAAAATTTGGGATGTAGGAAATACCATTATTTTTAGAAAAAATGATTTTTTGTGAAATTCCAAAAATATGGAAATTGTGTTACAAGACTCCAACATGAAAAATGAATCTTATTTAAAGTTGGTGAAATAAAAAACTCTTGTTACATAGGAAGGGTGTATGAAAATAAGTTATAGAAATAAAGGTTGGATAACAGTTTTCAATGAAACTAGATCAAGTCTCAAAATCGAGGCATTGTTTGGGGAGTTTATGATATGTTAAGAAAAAGATATATGTATTTCATGATTTTTTAGAACAGAAATTTTACTAATTATGTGCATAATAAAGATAACATTCATTAAAAATGTACCCTAGAAAATTTTCATTCGGATATCATTATTCCAGTGATAAAAAAATAAACACATGAAGATAACGAATCCATCATGTGCATTGATGAATTTACTCAAATTAATTGTGTTATATATATGATACATAATTCAGATTCACTAAATTTTTTATATGTTTTAGGTGGAAAGGTAAGAAGAAATGTGAGTATTCGAGTAAGTGGTTAAGAACCGTAAATGGTGGTGAATAAAAAAATGAATAATTTGAAATATATATAGAATCATGGAATTAAGTATAAGTTTAGTACACCATACATTGATCATGAAAATGGTATTTCTATAAGAATGAATTGAATTTTGGATGAAATGGGAAGAAAAATTATACTTGAACATAGACTTTCTCATTAAGTTTGGAGAAAATAAATAAGCCCATTAATGTATATTCAATAATGATGTTTCTACAGAAAAGTTAATATATTACTCTATATAAAATGTTTTATGCAAATACTCTATTTATAAACATTTAAGAGTTTTTTGGATTTCATGAATCATATAGAAACAATGTTGGAAACCATGAAAGTTTGAGAAGAGAGGTGAATATGTATATTTTATTTTCTATTATTTGGATAAGTAAATAGATATATATGATTCAATATAGGGCCAAGAATATTTCATGACTCTGTTGATATTAAATTTAATAAAAACAATGAAGAAGATAAAAAAAACTTATTGATAAGGATGATGAATTGGGGGAATGATTTTGTTATAAGGATTCCAATACGGTTAAAGACAATTGTAATCATATTCAAATAGAATTATTAGACTCAACTATTTCTTGTGATGAGGATGAAATTTGAAAGTCTCATACCATGATGAGGAAATAAGGGGAAGCATAAAACATTATTGGTAATCAAAAAACAATTGATCAAAAATTAAGATATTCAAAAGTTATCCTGACCCGTCCCACGGGGCCTGGATGTGACTAAACCAAGTCCACCATCCATAGGATAGGGGTTGGTGACTAGCAGCTAAAGGAATTTTCTAGAATAGAGAAGGAATTGCCTTTGAGATCTATACAAACTCAATAATGTGAAACTGAAGTAAATATCAATCAAAATTATGGTATAACCACAATAGTAAAGTACAACTACAGTTATAACTATAAATTTAAAATAGTACGATGGAATAGAATCCCTAGAAACTGAAAATATAATAAACAGCTATTGCATATACCCTGGAGCTCTACCTATAAGGCAGTAGTTGTAAGTCTAATGTCGAAGAAGAGGATCTCAACTGCTCTCATCGCACCATGATCTACCAAGTCCCAAAGCACCATTGTCTACCTAGGAGCATCATTAGTCGGCCCTAGATGCACACGTGCGGGTGGAGCTCATACATGTTCTAGTATAAAAACTCATTAGGGGACCCTGAGACCCTTGAAAGTATCTCTATAATCCACAAATGGAAATATCACAAAAACATACCACAAAGGTAATATCACAAGCATGATCTAAATCATGATGCACAAAGAAATAGATAAAACACACACTAATGGTATACTTTCATGTTTACTAGTATTGGGATGGATGGTTGTAAAACCAGACCATCCTATCTTTAGTAACTCTACTACTGACCTGTATAGGCCACTGTATGTTGACCTGTGTTGGTCACTTGATACTGGCCCATATTGGTCACTGGTGCTGACCCGTATTGGTCTGTAGTGCTAACCCATATTGGTCACCAGTTCTAACCTATATTAGTCCTTGGTATAGAGGTTGGGATGATTGGTCATACAGCTAGATCATCTCACTCTGAAGTTTCAGCTGCGGACCTGTATTGGTCAATCTTCTTCTTCATGTCACAGCCATCCACTGGATTCCCTCATGAAGCACGACTGAGTTCTGAAAGACTCTGATCCTGAAGACCTCAGACATATTTAAAACAGTATGAACTCCTAGAAAAATCATACCCAAGGGACTTCCTCGTCATAGGGGTCCCAACATGATAAGCGATGCATCGATCAGATGAATTGTATGTGAGAAACTGGCACATTTTAAAAAAACCTGATTTGACTCAAGTTAGATCCAAACCAAGTCGCATGTAAAACTTTTTAAAAGCACACATAGATTATCTCTACAGAAATTCCTTGTCACAAGGGTACTTGTTCCATAGACGACACATTGATTGGATGACTGGTGTGTTAGTTATTGTCATTTTAGTGTCGAGGGTCCCGTTAGATTCAGAGTCGATCCAACACAGTCGTACTCTAACATTCTCCAAAACTCTTGTGGAGTATCTCAAAAGGACTGTATCACTCCACAGATCCCTAGGATGTATATAGTTCATCAAACGGACGTCAGGTTAGCATGTTATGGCCCTATAAACATTTCTGGGCATGGAAGGGGTCCACGTATTGTCCCCCCCGAGAAGTGACCTGGTGCGACCCTTCTTAGGCTGACCTGGTCTGGTATCGGTCTTTCCTGACCTGGAATACCCCAGCCTGGGCAGGGCGGGTTAGGTTGGGTCATGGAAGGTTCAGCCCGCCTGGCCACGGACCGACCGTGTGCAACTCGCCGGGCAACACTGCCCGTCTTAACGGCGCACCTTGCACATGTCGCATAGTCTACCTCCCAAATGGCTCTTAGAGCCTCTCATATTTATCCAAGGGCAGCCCCAGGTGGCACCACCTTATCACTTTTGGGACCCGTAGGTGGAAGGTCCCTTTCCATCACATTGTGGTATTGATCTGTGGCTACCCTTCAACACGGTGTGTGATGGTGCACCCCCTCCACCTCCGCGGCTAGCTGGATATCGGTCCCCTACCTGGTTGATGCAGAGTCGAGAAGCGATACTCTCTTCCATGGCCGGGGAGTGTCGGCCACCTTCTTCGCCCTTGGCGCCAGTGCTGCCGTGATGGTGAAGCGCCAGTGGAACTCCCATTGGGCTCCAATGATGCTCTAGAGCACTATTTCCATTCTTGTCTCTGCCTATGGGCCTCCTGGACTGCCTTCATCATCGCATGACCCTCTGTCTTTCATTTTCATCAAATCTGAAAAACCATCACCAAATAACGCAATGATAAACAAAGTGGAAGAGGGTCCAGGCTCTGTTCGTTTGGCCCATGCCCTCCGCCTTAGCATTATAACAAGCGGGAATAATTATTCATCACATTTCAACGATATTAAACCACATCCAAAAATAAACCCTCTACCTCGAGATCCATTTATTGTAACACGTTTTCGGTAGGTGGAGCACCCATGTTGCATGTAGTCATCGACGTTAGTCGATCCTGGATCTTTTCCGGATGAGCTTTCATCCTCTATTGTTGGATGTTGCTGCATAACTCCACCATAATTTCCTCACATGAAGAAGTCATTCCAAAACCCCACCTCAAGCTCCATTTAAATAGGAGGGGGGAAAGGTGAGTAACGCGTTGAAAAATTAATGACGTTCATTAAATGAATTAATGAACCTCTATTAATTCACAACGGTGGAGTTACACAGTTGTTGAGTAAAGCCATTAAATGCCATGAAAAGTCATGAGTCCTACAACCGCCACTCATATCTTTAAGAAAAGGGAAATAAAATAACTATTACATGTTATTTTATTATAAATTAAATAGTCCTAAAACTATCATTTAATAAAGACCAACTAAATTCGATGTGAAACATCCCTTAAGAGAATCCTAGAGCTATGGATTCAACGGTGCCCTTAAATTTTTAATCTGAGAATAAGTTCAAAAGATTAAAAATTCAACCCATCCATTTACTGAATGTATCTAAAAAAAGTTCAATAATTTATTCCGGGCACACCGAGCCTTGGAATTACACTCTATCAATTTTCGCAGAATCATAAAAATCACCAATAGTTTAAAAAAATAAATGGATTATTAGAGTCTTTTCATGCTACCCAATATAGAGTGTTACATCCCTGAAAGACTAAAAAGGCTAAACAGACAAATAGGGGTATTGGGCATGCATATGATCCTCTATCTCTCCATTGTTATACTGGAGATTCTTGTGATGCCACAAAACGTGCACCAATGGTACTGACCACCCGTAAAGGATCCTCACATGTCGATCCTCTATCTTGACCTGGTACTCTGTAAATGTCTCCCCATTGTCAATCTCCAGCTCTCTATAGTCTATGATACGAGATGGGCCATGCACGTATCTCCTCAACTGGGATATGTGGAAGACGTCGTGCACCCTCTCCAATTGTGGGGGATGTTCTAAGAGGTACTCATCATTTCCAATCCTCCTAAGTATCATGAATTTTCTGATAATCCTCAGTGAGAGTCTTCCACCTCAACCAAATCATTGTAGTCCCTATCGAGTGGAGACTTGAATGAAAATGTGGTGCCTCTCCATCAACCCTAGTGGTCTCCATCACCTATCAGCATAGGGCTCTATTCGGCTCTATGCAGTATCCATTTAATCTTAGATGACCTGCACCATCTCATTTGTAGCTCGTACCATATCTATTCCAATTAGTGATGGCTCTTATGGATCAATCCAGAACAATGGTGATCTACATAGTTGTCCGTAAAACACCTCAAACAAGGCCATATCAATGGTGGTGTGAAATAATTTTTTGTACGTGAACTCCACCAAGGGTTGGTGGTCATCCCAACTGTGACACAAATCTAGGACACATGCACGAAGCATGTCCTCCCTGGTCTGGATGATATGTTTAGTTTAACCATCAATCTATGGGAGAAAAGTTGTGCTCAAGTGAAGCTAAGTCCCAAAAGCCTCATGCAATCCTTTCCGAAACCAAGATGTGAAGTGGGTTTCATGATCAGAGATAATCGTTAAAGGGAACCCATGAAGTCACATGATCCATTGAACATAGAGACATCCCATGCTATCTACCGAACCACTCTCTTGAATAGAAAGGAAGTGGGACAACATGGTGAGTCAATAAACTATCACCTATATGGTGTCGTTCCCTCGAGAATTACATTGTAACCCAGTCATGAAGTCAATAGATATCTCTTACCATATCCATTATGGTTTCTAGAGGGGTTGGGTCATGCTTACTGATACCTGGTGGTCGACCTTCACTTGCTAGAATGTGAGGAATTTAGAAACATACTCTGCTAAAATATTCTTCATCCATGGTTACCAGTACTGACAATAGAGGTCCTGATACATCTTCATCACTCTTGGATGTACTACCAAGGGGGTGTATGGAACTCCCTTAGAACCTCCTCTCATAGCACAATTGGTACAAATGTATGTCCACTAAAAATGATAGTGTGATCCCCACTTTCAGAATATCAATTTGGTGCATGACCTGAGGATAACTGAGCACATGTAGTCTCGTTGAAACTGTCTCCATGTTAAGCCTTCTTGACTCGCTGAAGGAGTGGAGGGGAATCTATCATTGACTAGAGGTATAATATCTCATATCTATCAATATAGGATATCTTAAGCGAGTCTAACTTCTATAAATCCTCGTTCATTAGCTATGGACTCAATATCCGGCTAAGTGCTTCTGTCGCTATGATCCTCTTCCCAAGATTGTTGACTAAATAAAATTCATAGTCCTAGAGGAACACTATCCTATATTGTTGTGACAGATTCTGATCATCATATCCGAAAATATATCTATGACTCTTCTGGTCTTAGTAAACAATGATACCCTTGCCCATCGAGTAGTGTTTCCACATCAACAGTTTGAAGAATACTACTTCCAACTAAAATTCATGAGTCACATAATTCTACTCATGGGGCATCAACTGACATGAGACATATTCAATCATTACATCATCCTACATTAGGACGCAACAATGTTTGATCCTTGATGCATCATAGTAAATCACAAAGTCAGTGCCCTCCGCCAACAACCTCAGGATGGGAGCACATGTCATGCTCTACCCCTACTGTTGAAAGCTTTTTTGGCATGTCTTTGACCAGAAGAAAGGTTTCCCATTCTTAATCAAGGAAGTCATAGGTGATTCTACTATAGAGGGATCCGGTATGATCCTATAATAGTAGCATGCTAATCCAAGGATGCTCCACAACTCAGTAACACTCTTGGTTGGCTCCCAAGAAAGTACTGCCTTAATCTTTTCTAGATCCACGACAACTCCATCCTCTGAGAGGATGTTTCCAAATACGTGGGGCCTTCCATATCCAAAACATATACTTCTAGAGATTCCCATAAAAATGTTTCTCCTACAGTGTGTCCAGAACTATCCCCAAGTGTACAACATGATCTTCCTCGACGCTGAGTACACCAAGATGTGGTCGATTAAGACAACCACAAAGCGATTAAGGTATGGATAAAATATCATGTTCATGATCCCCATTAACACATTTGAATCAATGGTTATGCCAAAATTCTTCACCAAGAACATGTAATCAACATAACAACATTTGAAGGTTGTATTCGATACTACCGTGTCCCATACCCTGAGTTGATGATAGGATGAAATGAGTTCTAACTTTGAGACCCACTTCACTCCTTTCAACTAATAAAAAAGATCATTTATTGTCTTCAGAGGAAACCTATTCTTCATGGTCACCTTTTTTAGGCACCATAATTCCATGATTTTCCTCAATCTTCTGTATGAATTCATGGGAAACAACACTGGGGTTGACAATGGAGAAACACAATGAACCACTTCCTCTATAAATCCTCCAACTGTACCGTCATCTCCCAGATCTCCGTAGGGGACATCAGTTATACTATCCTTTATATCGATGTTTTTTCTGGTTACAATTAAATGAAGAAGTATAACTCTCTACGAGGAGGTATTCCTTGTACATCATCTGGAAATATGTCATCATACTCGTCCACCACCATCGGAAACTGTGGACTCAAATTATACACCCTGGACAAGGTCATGCAGTCCAGATTATATGTAATTGTCTGCACCCTCTTGAGCAAATGTCCATCCTATGATGCTATGTTTTCTATCCCACCAAAAAATGAAAACTAACCTCCATCTCTGTGCATTCATCGCACTATACGTCTCAAGCAGACAATCTCTGTGTGAACTGGTGATAGCCATTCCATGCCTAGAATGACATCATAGGGCATCAAAGCCACAAATAGAAGACCACATATAAAAATATCTCTTATAAGTGTAAGATAATACTGTCGGCATAAGGGTGTGAACACTGAATATCCTCGCATAGGAGTGTACAAATGCAAAGGTCGAGCTAAAATCTCATTCAAAATCTCAATGTCCCAAAATAAGTCTATGACAAGGAATGAATATTTAAAATTGATGTCGATAAGCACTACTACTAATGTAGAGAAAATACGGATCATACCAATTATCATCTCAGGGATGCCAGGATCATGATCTTCTATTTCCTTTAGCTGGGCAATTTCCCATCCACCTGCTCCCATAGCTCATGGTGGACTGCCTGGGGGTGGTGGTGGTAGAACCAGGTGACCCCGACCACCTCCTGCTGCATGTCCTTTTCCCATTCCTCAACTACCTCATAGCTAACGCACATTATTCTGTCACTGCCACTACTTCGGTGGCCCCTCCACTGTATTTCGATCATCTGTCCAATGAGTCATACCATCACGAGCTCTATGACCCTCTCCCCTATAATAAAAACAGATCATGCATCTATGGTGGATCCCTTGGTCTCTCCAGCCTTGCACCTATGACTCTGTGTCCCAGGGTAACCTATTGAAAGGTATATCTATCATGGTCTTCTACATTATCTGTCTGCAACAAAATACAGATGACTTTGAAACTTATCGTCTGGTAGAGGCTCTCACTGTCAGTTCCCTACCAACAAAGATTCTCTCCATTTCTTAATCACACTCTATATCCCTAGCCTACATTGGGATGTGGAGAGAAACTATTGCAACACTGATCTCTCATTGGATCCCCTACTCAAATGTATTATTTCTAAAGTATGGGTCTCGTACCTTGTCGGTGGAGTATAAGGAGAGGTCATTAAATTTCGCCAAGAATTTAGCCACAACCTAGATTCACTACTGTAGATGCAGAATCTCATGAATAAACACAATTAATAGTGTCGATCACACAAACTATGCCCTGAAAAGGCTCTCAATATCTAGCTTGGTGAGGCTTGTCTCCTCATAAACCTGGAGCATCGAGCTCCACCATCATCCTACCGATCATTGAAGAATTCTAGTGGCCAAGATCATCATCAGTTCAATGGGTGTCTTTACTAAGGGAATGTCTATAGAAACTACCTAATGCCAGTCCTCTGCTGCTTGGGCATCCATCTCTCCTCGAAACCTAAGAGGGATTTGTCTTTGGAACTCATGAAATGTGTTTAGTGGGCATGCACGATCCACTGGTAGTATCTGATGCTCAACAGGTTGTGGTGCTACAGGTACACCACTCAAAGTTGCCATCACTGTGAGAGTTCATTGTACCGATGCCTCATCGCTTGGTGGGCCACAATCTGGAACTCTAACATAAATCCTAGCTGGCTGTCTTCATGGAGGCATCCTATTAATAAACAGATGCACCATGGTCAAGAAGATATTCCTGGTGAGCATACTCAAGAAATATCATGAAAACATTTCCGAAAAATACCTACCGATGTTTTCAAGTACTGAGTTGGAAAAAAGAATTCAGGGCCCTGGTGTATGGATATGTCGGTCGCTAGACCAACACTAGACTCTCTGTACTGAGAAATGAACTCCAAAAAAATCACACCATGGACTCATTGAAAGTATACTAATTGTTCTTCTTGTAGAAATAACCGACATTTGATACCACTTTGTCACGACACGTCCCACAGGGCCCGAATGTGACTACCCCAAACCCGCCTTCCACAGGCTAAGGCTTAGTGACTAGAACATAAAGGATTTTCCTGAACAGGGAAGGATTTTCCTTAGAGAGATGTTCAAACTCAAAAATGGCTACTACTGTAAACAACCAACCAATGTAAGTTATAACCATGAGAGTAAAGTACAACCAAAAGTACAACTAAAAACTGAAAACAGTGGGCCATAATATAAGCCCTAGAAACTGAAAAAAATGTAAAAAGTTGTCGCATCTACCCTCGAGATCTATCTGGAGTGTAGTAGCTGTATTTATAAAGAAAAATAAGACGATATCAACATATCATATGGAACCAAGATCCACAATGTTTTAACATCCAATGTCTAAATTTTAATGACAGTAGTCTATACCAAACACACACGTATAGGTGGAGCCCATGTGTGGTTGAGTTTAACAACTTAGTTGGGTACCCTGATACCGCTGAAGGTCTATCAACAATCCACAAAGAAGATAATCACAAGAAATACTTCAAAGGAAGTATCACAACATGATCTAAATCATTAAGCACATTGAAAATGAGAAATATCACTATAATTGTATTACATCAAGGTTACTGGTATGGGGATAACAAGTCGTCAAGCTAGATCATCCAATCAGTAGTAACTCTAATGCTGACCCATATAGGTCGCTGTATACAGACCCGAATTGGTAGCTAGAGGCTGACCCATATTTGTCACTAGTGATGACCTATATTGGTCATTGGTACAGAGGTAGAGATGATTATTCATACTGCATGGTCATCCCACTTTGGTGTTCTTGATGCTGACTTGTATTGATCTCTTTTCTTCTTCATGTCAAAGCCAACCACTGGATTCTTGTACGAAGAACACTTGATCTCTGGAATACTCTTATCCTCATTCCATAGTTCATATGTCAACTGGTATGATATCCCACAAAACATATACCCAAGGTAACACCCTGTCATAGGGGTCCCAACGTGATAGACGGTGTGTTGATCAGATGCCTGGTCTGTGACATATGGGAGATTTTGTAAAAATAATTGGTTTTATTAAAGGTTTATCCAACCTAGGTCACATTTCAAACTCCATAAAATCTCACTTATAGTTTTTCCACAGGACCACCTTGTCATAAGGGTCTTCATGCCACAGACGGCACATCGATCAGACGCTAGGTTTGTTAGTTACTGGTATATTAGTGTTGAGGCCCCGATTAGATTTTGAGTCGATCAAACCAGGACGCAATGCAAAATTCCCCAAAACTATAATGTAGAATCTTAAAAGGACCTTCACACTCCACATATCATGACACCACTGATAGTTCATTAAACAGATGTCTGGTTCCCAATTTCTGGTCTTTTAAGTGTTTTTGGGCCCGAGAGGGGTTTGTGTCTAGTCCGGGCTGGTTGGGCAGGGCTATGGACTTACCCAAACCGGCATGCAGGTACACCCCACATGGGGTAAAAGATATGACTCACGAACATCACATAGATCTATTTTGTTTCACCCAAGGGTGGCACCCGACGGTTCTACCATGTCACCCGCGGGACCCACAAGAGGCGGGTCCCCTTCCAACCCTCTGTGGCTTCGAGCCGTGACTCCCCTTCAATGTGGTGCAGGATGGTGCGCTTCCTCTACCTCCACAACCATCCCATTAATTTCCACCAATCATGGCACCACGATGATGAGCTACGTCGCACTAATCCACGACCAGTGAGTGCTGACCGCCGTCTCCACCTCCATCGTCGGTCCCTGGTGCCGCCACACCGTTTTTGTGCCTACAGTGCTCCCCCATGGCTCCAGCAATGCTCTGGAGCTCCATATCCATTCATGTCTGTGCCTACGGGCCTCACAGATTGTCTTTTTCATAGCGTGACCCTCTATCTCACGTTTCAGTCAAATTGGGAAAACCGTCTCTGAAGTACGCAATGATAAACGAAGCGACAGTGGGTCCAGGCCTTGTTCATTTGGTACAAACCCTTTGCCTTAACATTATAAAAAGAGGGAATAATTATTCATCATAATTAAATAATATTAATCCACATCCAAACATAAACCTCCTACTATGAGATCTGTTGAAGGTGTCATGGTTGCAGTTGGATGAGCGCACATGATGGATGATGTTGTAGGACTTCATCGTTCCTGTATCATTTCCTCCTGAGATATTATCCTCAATTAGTGGATGTTCTCCTAGAACTGCCCCAGATATTCCTCACATGAAAATTTTGTGAAGAAACCCCACCCCGAGCTCCATTTAAATAGGAGGGGGGAATAGTTAGTAACACGTTGAAGAATTAATGATGTTCTATAAATTAATTAATGAACCTATTTTAATTCACAATGATTTTGTAATGTTGTAGGAGAGTCAAGACATTAAATTGATTAACCAGTCACCGGTCTAGCCACCTCCACTAATATATTGGAGAAAATAATAGAACAACAATTTCACGATATTTTATTATTCTTTTAAAAGTCCTAAATCAATCTTTTTCTCTTGAAAAGCTACGGTCAATGTGAAGATTCCCTTAAGAAAATCCTGGTGCTACTTATTCAATGGTGCCCTCATATTTTTAATCTGATCACTTGTCCAAAAGGTATAAAATACCACCTACATGTTTACTGAACATTCCTAAATAATGATCCAAAATTCATCCGGGGACACCGGGACTCAGAATCACATGCCCTAAAGTTTTTCATACCCGTTAAAATCCAAAATAATTTAATAAAAATATACATGAAATCATCAGATCTTAAAAAATGTTGTCACACATAATTGTTTGTATTAAAAAGTTGAGATGAATTATTAGAATAAATCTTTTGAATATCATAAATGGGTCTACCTAATGAATAAAGAGTAATATTATATTACAAATAAGATATGTGGGAACTCCATCATAAACCTAATAGAAAAATTATTATTGTTACAATGTGGGTTCTACTTGATAATTTAGATGTAGAAGGTGAAGTTATTAGGAACAATGAAATGTTTTTGTTTAATGGATAAAAAAATTAAAGGAATTGAATTTGAGGAAACTGTTTCTCTGGTAGAATAGTTATAAATAATCAAAATATTCCATTCTGTTGTTGTATAACGAAGTTAAAAATCTCTTTAGATGAATGTGTAATTATAATTTTTAAATGTTGATCACGATTGTGATGTTTACATTGAACAATATTTCATTTTTTGTTGGGATATATGAATTTTATGTGTGTAGTTTCAAAGAATCCTTGTATGGGAGAAAAAAACCTCAAAGGGAATGGTATTCAAAATTGGGTACTCTCTTAATGAATATGACTTTTACCAATGGATTATTTTATTGAAATTTTTATTTTAATGAAAGTCAAAAAATTTACTTTATCATAATTGTTTATATTGATGAAATCATCCTTTCATGGAATGATGAATGAACTTGTGAAGGATTTGATGAAGTGATGAATTTTTTTGAGATGACTATATTTGGAGAAATGAAATACATTCTTGGATTACAAATATCATAATAGAAAAAACACATTTTTATTTCCAATGAAAATTATGCTAAGGGAATTATTTAGATGTTTGGAATGGAGAATTAGAATCTTGTTTCCACACTAAGATCAGTGGAGACCAAGTTGACTAAATATAAATAAGGAATGTATTTTTTTAGAAAGAGTTTTGATAAATGATAGGTTAATTTTTATATTTGAGTTAATCAGGTCTTGGAATTGTTTATAATGATAACTTATGTGAAAGAATCCAGAGTACCCTAAAAGATGGAAATATTTTAGATGGTAATATAATTCTTTGTTATATCAGGGCACGTCAAATTTCACAATCAGGTATGATGAATCAGAATGAATAGACTGGTTTGGGTATTTAGATGCGGATTGGGTAGAAAATGCTGATGGGTGAAGATCCACATATATTGGAGTTTTATTCCTAGAGAAATGTTCTATTAGTTTTTATATAATAGATTAAATTCATTAAATCTTAGAACGACTGAAACTGAGTATCTTGGTTCCACTCAAATTGTTACTGAACTTATGTGGATGGAAACAAAAATGAAATAATGACTTGTTGATGTGAAGTTACCCATTCCCTTATGTTAGGATAATCATAATTCTATCATCCTTACCAGAAATAAATTTGAACATTTTAATTAAAAACATATTGATATCAAATACCATTTAATAAAATATCATGTGGAGATGAGTGAATCAAAGATATAGTATATTCCTACATCAGAAAAAGTTTCATAAATTTTCAAAAAAAAACTATTACAAAATGAACATTATATAAATATAGGTGGAACAAGGGCGTAAATAATATATCTCATCAAGGTTAATATTTTTGTGTTTTCCGATATCTCATCTTGTCTTTGGGCAATGTTTTTTAGCAAATAATTTATTCATAAATTGATACATTATTTTATGCTAAACCTTTTAAAGAACCATGTAAAAACGGTAGTTGTGGGTAAGATGTCATTTTAAAACATTATGTTTCTAAACTATTCTATATTTTATTATATTGGTTATAGGGAAAAAACATTAATGGATAGTTGGTGATGAAAAGAAAGTTTTGATGACAATATGAGGATTTTTTGAGAGTCACTTATTTTAGACAACATTGTTTTGATAACAATAGGTATTATTTAATACAATGATTTATCTCACATAAGATTATAATTGTTGATACGTAACTCATATCTTGAGGTTATAAAGTTCATTATTTTATGAATCTAGGTTGAAAAAAAAATCTATTTGGGAGATTGTTCGGACCAAGTTGGATGGAAGTTGTTTTCAAACGTTAAGTGACTTTTTTTAATAAAATTTTCATTTTTTCAATGTAATTAATTCACATAAACTTTTCATTTATTGGTTATATGACATAACACAATTTTCAGAATTTTTCACATATAATGATTAATATGGACCATCAAATAGGGAATATGTTTTTTGAATTATGAAAATTAATTAGACTCACATTGAGTCCGGAATTAAGTGCTGGTTGTAATGGGGAAGTTAATCTGATTCAACATGGATCTTATATAAAGATGATGCTATTATTATGGTCTTCTAATTATCATAAATTATATATATTCTTTAAAATAGTGATGAAATCTTAAAAATATAAATGAGGAGAAAAGATGGTGCCAATCATATTCAGGATTGGTTTAGAAAGAAAGATGTTGATTGAGGAATGGGAAGTTATAATTAATTTCATTAAAAGTTACATGATAATAAATATGATCTTCAACAAATTCATGTTTCTATGGAAGACATGATACAAGTTTATGTTTTTGAATGATGAATGTTTATGAAGACAAAACATAATTGTGTGTGTCCATCAGTGTGAGCTCACCAAACAGAGAAATGATTTTGAGTTGAAAATTTTCATCAGAACGTGAACATATAAATATAATGGTTTTCAATTAGCCTAATAAAAAATGAAAAATAAATCGTTAAAGAAATAATTTTATGAGGATAATATTCATATATTGAAAGAAGTGGATGAAATCAACATTACTAGAACTGATCCATCGAAAGCATTAAACCACAAATCTACCGTAATACATTCTAATACAGATTCAATTTATTAGAATCATTTATAAATCAAAAAATTATTTTTATCATAGGATTAATTATTATTTTTGGGTAATTGATTTATCTTATAAATAGAAAGGTAATTAGGATTGGTGATTTCAGAGAAGAAGAATGTTTTATTAGGTCTGAGGTGAAGAAAATATCAATCATCAATATAGTCATCCATTTTTCTTCAAGATCTATTATTGATTTTATCATGTAGGGACATTCATTTTCAATCTATGTGGGTAAATAATGAAAATAATAACCCTAATTTTTCGTAAAAAGATTTTGATTCAATTTGATAAATAGTAATCAGATTGGCACTAACACAGATTATTGGAGTGAAGCTGAGACTAATTTGTCTTATATAGGATGACACAATTGACTTCATCAGACTAAATATCATCATTATGGGAAAATAATAAAGGATAATTATTTGAATCTTGTCAAATGGTTTTCATGGAGATCGTAGATGATGTTAAAGATATATTAAGAATGTTTTAATATGTTTTATTTGATTCAATGAAAGGTATTAAAGAATCTATTATTTAGTTGTAATGAATATTATTGAACAAATAGTTTATTCAGAGGTTCATAAATAGAAGACATATATTTATACGTTTCCATGTTTTTTTCCAGTTGGTGTGGTGTTTTTAGTGTGGAGAAACATAAAGAATAATCCATTATCTTCATCATAATGAAGAAATTAGAATGGGGAATGAGAATCAGACTGATCTATGCGATGAAAATATTAATATAACTGATGTTGTGGGAATATTATATTGGTTTTGAGAATATTTGAAAAGTGTTGAATAAGTTACGTTTGACTAATAATTGAAGAAGAATTTTTTATTCATAATGTTTTTGTTGAGAAAGAAAATGTTCTTAGAATGCCACCCTTATCATCTTGGTGTATATTATAAAAGGAGGAAATACATTGTACATTCCTTACATATAAGTACTAAAGATTAATGGTGGTGTGCTAAATATTTTTAGAGAGATGTTTCCAAATCGAGTATTCTTGAGAATGTTTTCTATTGAAAATAATAAAGGAAAAGACATATGATCATAATAATTTTTTTTGGAATCAGGACAAGCAATCAAATGTGTTTTCAGGACTAATAAATAAGATGTTTATATTTGTTTCACCTTTATTCCTGAAAATCATTTTAATGTATTTTGAAGATAGACTGGGTAGATCAGGCTACAAAATTGGACTTATATTCATCAGAAAATCTAGAATATGTTATTTTCTACTATTTGGTAAGAAAGTGAAGAATACTTTTTGAAGAATATATTTTTTTATATTGGATCATGGAATAATATTAAAATTTTTCTTAACTTGTTTAAAAACTCTTTGTTTAATAATATTTTCTAGAAGGAGAACATGCACTGTTTTTTAACATAGTGTTACCCATGTTTCAGAGAATATCCTAATAATTATATTCCATACTAAATTTTTTGTTTCTAATGGATGTTGTGGTATTGAATTGTTTCCATACCATACCAAGCACATAGAAACTCTTTTTTAGTTTTTAAAATTTTAAATTTTTATATTCCTGTGGATTTGTGTATTGTTTTTTTGTAAGTTAATAATTCTTTAGTAAGAGGAAAATTTTGTTTTTGAAGAATATATATTTAAAAAAACACATCACAGAATCACTCTCTCCCCCTCTCAGAGATACATTGATCCGTCTAGTAATTAACATTAATATTAATTTTTAAGTCATCATATCCAAATTATCTTAGGGTGAATTTTTAGGAATTTTCTAAAATGACTGATTTTCAATGAATAGTGAAATATAACTATTTTTCAAATACTGTCATTTCATTTTAATAAATAATGTAATTTAAAATTAATAATTTTTTTATTTTGTAATAACATTTTCTATAATAATTTTTATTTACAATAATACAATTAACTTCATTTGAATATGTTGTATTTAATATTATGATATAAGTTATTTTTTCTTTGGAATCACATTATTTTCCAAAAGCATTGTCAATCAATATTATGCCTTTATATTAAAATATATTTATTCCACTTCTTAGGATTTATTATTGAAGAATGGATATCATATTTTTAATTATGAGGTTTTTTTTTTTTTAAATTCCTCTATTATTTTTATTATTCATTACAAGTTAAAGTGATAAATATTTCTCCCCTTATTAAGAGTAAATGGGTAAACATATTTACAAAAATTATATGAGGTCTCAAATTAAACCCAAAAAATTATGTTATTATATTAAATAGATGCAATTTTTCCATAATAAAAAAATTCCAATATATGTCTTTTTTCATCCATTTTTCCTAATGATGAAATTAAAACTATTTAACATAAATAGAATTCAAAAATTTCACCCTCGTGACATTAATTTATCTAATTTTTTCCCTATGGTTAAAAACAAAATGAATTTGTTTTCAGTTATTTTTAAAAAGGTAAAAAAACTTATCACTAAAATTTATTTATATTTTATAGTTATTTTAATAATTACATTAAATTATTATACAAAACTGAAATAATATTCATTCATTTTTTAGAAAAATTTAATGAATTATTTAATCAATTTTAATAGAAATAAATTTGAGGTAAACTATTTTGTTCCATTAGTTTTTTATACAATTATAACATTTTGTATATGTGTGATGGTTTAGATTAAAATTTTAAACTATAATGATGAAGTTAATTCCAAAGTAAATTAATAGTGTAAAAGATGATATTAATGATATTTTGTGAAAAATATAAGTAAGGTAAAATTATTTAATAATCATAATTTTTATTTCAAGAGTATAAGTAGGAGTATAAATAAATAATGATATCCCTTATACATATATATGATTATTTTATCATATAATTAATATTTTAAAACATTAATATTGAAAACATTTGTTACGATAGTCAAGGATGACATCAAATAATGAAGGGGTTAATCAAAATGAAATTGTTTAAATGGAACCAAAACCGATTCTAAATTTCATTTTCTAATACTATTTTGAATTCAATAGTTAATTATTAAAATATCTACCTATTAGGAAGAATTTTCCATGAGGGTGGAATAATTATGTTTGAATAATATTATTATATCCAAGTGTTTCATTTTTATCCTTTATTAAAGGACTCACATTCTCACTTTTCCTTACACCATTTTGATCCATCTATCCCAACCACAACCTGAACAATTACCTACTTAACTTCCCTATACATGAATTATATGTGTTTTTATTATTAAAATAAACTACCCAAATTCCTTAATAATGGATAAAAAGTAATCATATAGATGGAGATGTTCTTAATTATATTTCAATACAAGTGAAAATAAATTTATGGGATTTTGATCTCATGTCTAATTTTGTGACACGCAATCCATATTGAACACTTTTTCCATTTCTGTGGTGTATATACATCCAATGAATTTATTTTATGTTTCTTATCATTAAAAATGTTGGGATAAAAATATCCATATAAGGTCCCCAATTTTATGATATTTTGATTCTCATGTTTCCAATGTGGTAATGGATTTATGTAATAATCACATTGTTTATCAGGACTCTTTATAACTATGTTTATTATGATTTTATTTGATTTTATAAATATCATAAATATTATGAATTTACTTCTCATGTATTTATTTCTAGATATTATATGGGTTCCCTTAATTTTAGCCTCATAATGCACTTTAGTGATAGAAAATATTATTTTTAAGAAACTCAGATTTTACATCTCTCTTTAGTTACAAATCTGTTTTCATCCATTATATTGTTTTTAAAAAATGATTTAATAGATTCTATTGATATTATATTATTATTTTTATAATTAATTGTTTGAAATGGTCTAATTTCTATAATATAGTTTGTATTTAATCTTCAGTTAATTTTCTGATCAAGGTACATTTGACATTTTACTAAAAATTTAAAAGGAATAGTTATTTTAATTTACATGGAAAACACATTATTTCATACTTTCATGAACAATAAATGATTTGAATGTTCAATTTAATGATTCCAAGTATCCTTTAAATAATATTTTTCCTTAAAATTTAAGAATAATTTAGATTTTAAAGATGTGATTTGAAAAATAAATATGGAAATTTAATCAATAAATATTTAAGGTAACTCTTTAAAGGAATATTTATCTATGTTAAAATAATTTATCATTAATTATGAATTAATTTGTATTATATAAAATGATACCATCTTTAATATTTATCGGTATCCTTTGTTATTATGATGAAAATATTTTTATGAATTTCAATTATAGATCATGGTTTATGCAATGAATTAATGTTAAAATTTTAATGAAACCCAATTATTTTCCATGGTTGATGACGGGATGAATATTTTCTTATAATAAATAAAAAAGATGTATGATTTATATTATGTTTTTTTTGGTACTAGAATAATTTTTAAATATAATGATTTAGGTAAATATTGATTTCTTATTACATAATAAGGGCACAAATGAGGAATAAACCCAATTCAGTAATGGACTATGTCCACTATAATACTAATATGAGTAAACACGGACTGAGGATATGATAGAGGAGGTAGTGAAGTCAATACACTATGATATACTTCGAAGTGATCCTTGAAAATGTAAATTAATTTCAATTATTATGTTCATGCCAATAACTTATGTTTTATGAAATTTTTTTGTTCTCATGGATCAGGTTCATTGATTACTTTAAGATTCATGACTTATGAACTTCATAGATTTGTGACATGATTCCTGATTTTGATATTTTATATGATATATATGTTTTTAAAATGTGTATCACATTTTTTCATACCATTATTCTCATGTAATACTCTAGTGATCAATGAGAGATCCCATATTTACCAATACTTAATATATTATATCACCATTTCTAATGTTTCCATTCCTCATGTTATGAATATTGGTTTTTAAAATAATATGTGTATGAGGGGTTCTATTTATAAAAAAACTAATTGTTGATTATTAATATCACTGATGATCAAATTTATTATTTATACATGTTTATATAGACAATAAACCTTTCCGATTGGTGTGTGGATTTTAATGTTATTTATTTAATATTAATATGAAAAGATATAATATTTGTGTATGAAAATTATTGTTTTCTATATTATTCAATGTTTTAATGGAATATTAAATTATGGTAACACATTTAAAATTATTAAAAAAATTCTTATGAGGGCTACAAGAGGATATCAATGAAAACATAAATCATAATAATAATCAAACCCATGAGATGGAAGCGAATTTCTTAACAATGATTCAAGGAATAATAGAAGGACAAACAATATAAATTAAAAAGTAAACGAAATAAGTTTTTTATCCATTTATTTTATTTAAAAATTGTTTATATGTCTTTAATATTTAATTTCAGAATATAGAATTAATCAATAGGATTTTAATGAGAATAAAATAATGAACTAAATTATTTTTAATTTATAAGATTAATAAAGTAGTTTTTAGAAGTAAAGAGATTACTATTTTATACATAATGATAATTTAAACATGAAAGTTTATTATAAAATATTTTTTGTTTTTATATTCTATCCCTGGTTAAATAATATGGCGGTGATTCTTTGAATGAGGAATGATATATGAAAGTTCTATTAAATTGGGTTCAATTTAAAATGGATATTTCGATGGGATTAGAAAACATGTATAACCACATAAATTTAAAGGACATTAAATTAGTTATATATTTATGAAAAATATATATATAATTTAATATGCTCATGAGATGAGGATTTTGTAAAATGGTGAAAAGTAAAGAAATCATGCAACCGACAAGTAAAAATGGTGTTATGGGAGATATGATACCTTATGTTGGAATGGTCTCTTAAGTTTGGATTAACTTCGAAATCTATTTAATTAACTTCATTAATTATATGTTCATTAAAATTTTCTATATATATCTTATTTTAAATGGAGCATTTATTATATCTTGTTATTTATTTTTAATATAGTTTCACTTTGTTCATTTTCATAAGGTTAATTGGATTATTTCATCATAACAATTTCAGTATGTTTAAAATTATCAAATGTTTCATAAAATATCTTTGTGATTTCATGAATTGTGTAGAAATATGTAGATTATTATTCCATTATAAAAATATCTATACACTTTAAAAGGATATCCAAAAATATACCCAAATTAATAATTGTTCGTTGATAATAAAATTTAAGGTTATTAAATTTACTAATAAATTTCTTATTGCTCAAAATTATATAGTGGATAATATTATACTCCCAAATAATTAAATGTGGAAAAAATTAATTTTTTACACACTTAATAGATTTTAAATTTCATCCAAGCTATGTTTCCGTTAAATCAAAATTTTTCATTCATGGAGGTGATAATCCACACACACACTTAAGGGAAATTAAATTTTTTAAATGATTTTAAATGATGGTATTAAATTCATATTAACATAGTAATATAACAAATAATAATATTAAAAATTCTGTTTTATCATATATTAATGGATGGAGGGGACTTGTGGGGTGTTGAGGAATAGATGTACTTTGATAATTTCAATTGAAAATATTACCTCTTCTAAGGAAGTTTTCAAATATGTAACTTATTATGACTCACTAACCTTTTCATTTGGTTAATAAAAGGATTCATGTGAATAGGAAGGGCATTTGAAAGATTCTATGGAAGAGTTTTGGATTAACCAAATAATTGGAATTTGTAAAGAAATGATGTGGATGTGAGCTTCTATTATAATTAGAGAGTGATTTTTTGTAAAATTTTATTAAATTAGATAATTTAACACCATTATTCAAGGAAAAGGCTTAAAAAATGGAAAATAATGTTCTGGGGGAATATATAATATCTATATTCCCTCTACCATAAAATAACATACATTTTTAAACATTCTTTTAATCTTTTCACTACGTTAAACAACTTTTCCATTAATTTACCCTTATAATTGTTACACCACTTTCACCCTCAACAAAAAATAAGAAAGAAAGAATTATGAATGATATTATTTAATAACCTTAAAATTATAATTTAAAATATATAAATCAATTAAAAAATATATATCTATTATTTAGAGAAAATACTTTTTCTATTTGCACATAGAAAATATAAAAACCATTGTATAGAAAATGATCATTTTAGGAATTAAATTTAATCAAGTGATAAGATAAAAAATTACATTTATTTTAATTAAATAAATGTATTTATTATATAAAAATTATGTTTATTAAAAAACAAAAACCAAAATTTTAAAAAAGACATTTTTTAAAAGAAAAGACAAAAAACTATTTTTTTATAATTAAATTATTACCTTTATTTTATAAGGACAAACATTGGTACTGTAAATATATAAAAATGTTTTGCATGATTAAAATAATCACATAAATTCAAATTTTTTCAATTATAAGGTTTTATAAAATTCATTATATACCTTTTATATTGTTGATATAATTAAAATCACCACTTTGGAAAAAAAACAATAATTTTTAACTATTCCTCAAATAATATTTTATTTTATAAAAATCTTAAATATTTAACTAATATCATGATCAAATTATGAATCCAAAACTGGATGTAATTTAATTATATTCAACTTATATAACTGATAAATATTATATTTAGATATGTATTCTTAAAACACAATGAAAATAATATCTTTGGAAAATGAATTTTATAGAATGAAATATATCTATAAAACAATTTCATTCCAAATTAATCATAAGGTAAAATTATTGATTATATTCTATATTAATTTATAAAAAACACTTATATATTCATTTGAACTTTTTTAGTAAATAATTCATTGTTTATTACAAATCCTCCAAGTCAAGACGGTTAATAACACACTACATATCCATGTCACACTTGATTGAATTATACATTAAAATTGATGGTTTAATGGGTAAATGAACCCACACATCTCCCATTAAATTTATACTATTGTGATATGGATTTATATGGGAATTTGATCAATGAAAAATGTTCTTACATGTCAAAATGGTCCATCACAAATGAATTTCAATCCATTCCATTATAGAACAATAACCTATGGTGTATTCCATATAAGAATTTTGTCTCAAGAAGTATAAGAATCATAAATTTCAAGGTATTGAAAAAAATGATTGAATTTTAATATTTTTGAATAATCCAATCTTAGTTGACTTCATTAATTCTTGTTGTCCATAGATCACTATTATGTCCAGGGTATCGATAATTTTTTAGTTATGTTTTCTACTCATTCCATTTGTTTTGATGGAGAATGGGAAGATCATTAGAATAATTTATACTCCCCAAAAACTATAAAATAGTGATTTGTTTGAGATGATAATTTGATAAAATTATCAATAAATAATAAAATAATGTGGGCTCAGCTCAAGCTTGTCTATGGAATAAATTTAGTGTTTCTTAGCTCTTTGTAACTTTATAGATCACAGTTTCAATGATGATCTGTTTTTGTGGTACATCAAAATGATATGTAATTGTATAACATATGGAATGATATATATGAAAATGTATAACATGTATGTTAACTTACATTTTTGTCTCTCACCTAGATCAATCACTATTAAATCACACTCTATAACATGTGTTGATTAAAGACTATCTGACATGTATTCATAGGGTAGAATTTTAAAAACGATGTATATATGATAAATAATTAATTTACCTAGAAAACTAACCACTGAACCCTTATTATAAATATTATATTTTACTCATTGGTTTTGAATAAATTAAATAGGGTGGGAGATTTAATGTCACATCCCACCCCCTGGGGCCCGTGCCATGACTACCCCAAACTCGCCTTCCATAGTCCAGGGGTTGGTGACTAGCACCAAAAGGCGTATTCCCTAAAACTGGGAAGGCATTGCCTTTATAACCTGTAAACACACACAACCAAGCACACAAAAAGATACATACACAAGTCAACTGTATAGAGAAATGAGTATTGAAAGTAATAGTAGTCAGGATACAAGCCCAACTGTAATGGTACAAGTACAACTGAAATACAATACAAATAAAGAAAAACAAATATAGCTACTGGGTCATCCTCCGAGATTTCTACCTGAAGTGCAGGTATAGATTTCCTCCTCAACAATCCACATCTGTCTGTATCCTCTTCTTTCTGACATTTCTTATTGTCCAACTTTAGGCAACCTCTTGTCCTGGTACCCTGGGTCTCAATCAGAGCTGTCCATCGTCTGAACCAAACACAACAAGGTGCTGGCGTAGCCCGTCCTGGGGTGAGTATAACGATACTCAGTAGGGACCCTGAGACCCTCAATGTTTCACAAAGTCCACAAAGGATAAACCACAAATGATGAAAACAATTGTAAACCCTACTTAGGTATATGCCTATACATATACCTATGTTATCATGTATACCCATCTCAATCATGAAGGTATACATGTTCCAACTCAAAATCACCAAGCTCAACTATTCCACAAAGGAAGGATTACCATGAAGGTAGGTACCACAACATACAGACTTAGCTCAATCTAGGTATAACTTAGGTATAATAGTAGATATGATTAGATGTAACTACTAATTCATCTTACTCTTTTAAGAGGCAGACCCACGAAGGATCCTAAATCATCATCATATCCATAAAGGATCATAGTACATCGTCAGTCCCACACATGATCCAAGTACATCGTCAGTACGTCGTCAGAAGCAAATTGGATCCTAGTAAATTGTTAGTACACCTTCAGTGATCGGCCTTATCTTTAGCTTTTTGAAGCTTCCCTCACATTCTTCTGCCAAGACATACATTACCCCTTTCCTTGTTAACTTAGTTATCATTCTTGATAATCGTGAGAAGTTTCTCACAAAACGTTGGTAGTACCCAGCTAATCCAAAAAATCTACGGATTTCTGTTACACTAGAGGTCCTGTACCATTCCTAAATCACCATTGTTTTGAAGTATCCACATAAATTCCCTCACTTGTGATCACATGTCCCTAGAACGTGACTTGTTTCATATAAAATTAACAATTTTTGAACATGGCGTACAATTTCTCCTTTCTCAATGTCCCCAACACAAGACTTAGATGTTCTTCATGTTCCTCCTTGCTCTAGGAGTTGATAAGTATATCATTGATAAAAACTACCCAAAATTTGGTGTGGTAATGTTTAAATATTCTTTTTATCAAATCCATATAGATTGCAGAAGAATTTGTATGTCAAAAAGGATTCACCAAATACTCATAGTGCCCGTACCTTTTACGAGAGGTAGTCTTCTGAATATGTTCCTTCGTCACTTTTACTTGATGATATCCAAAATGAGGATCCACCTTTGAAAAGTAGTGAGATCCTCTTAACTGGTTGAACAAGTCATCAATCCAAGGGAGAGGATACTTTTTCAATATTACGATCTTGTTGAGTTCTCGATAATGGATAGACAACTATATTGTTCCATCCTTCTTCTTCACAAAGAGCATTGGTGCACCCCAAGGTGATGTAGTAGGGTGTATGAACCCTTTATCCAGATGCTCTTATAACTAATTCTTTAAATCATCCAGTTCAATAGTACCCATTTTATAGGGACACTTTGAGATGAAAGTAGCTCCGGGTATGAGTTCAATTACGAACTCTACCTCATGATCCGGGGGGAATTCCGGGTAACTCATCAAGAAATACATCTTCATATTCCCTTATGATTGGAATTTCTGAATGGATGGAAATATCCCTTTACCCGTCAAATTAGGAGACGTATGCTTCTTCGTAGAGAATCAACATCCATAAAGATAGAGGACTTTTCAACGGATATTTAAGATCTTCCTTGCATTTTTAGAAAAGAATGTGATGGTTTGGAATATGAAAAGATATTTCCTTTTTTCGATAGTTGATACGTTCTCTATATAATGATTGCCAATCCATTTCCATTATAGCGTCAAATTCCACCATGGGATGTATTTCGAGATTTGCCGGATCAATCTTCCCACATAAGGCAATAGGAGAAGATTCAATCACTTGGGTTGCAATGATTGAAACAATGTTTTATATATATATATACTTCAAGGTTCCGGGGCATTGATTCTATAGTTCTAGATAACTTGAATGATATAAAGGATTGCGTTGAACCAGAATCAGATAAGACTTTTTCCATTCTTGAGTGAATAGGAAGTGGACCTTATACGACTTCATTTTTATCCACCACCTCTACAGTAGTAATGACATAAGCTTTCCCTTGTTCCTTTGTATTTGGTGGCTACTAACACTGATTACCCATGAGAACTCGAGGATTAGTACACTGGCTTGCATAGTTCCCTAGCTCCCTACAGTTTTAGCATTGAACAGTGAGTGGTCCTCTACATTCTTCTACCACATTATCCTTTGTTTTCATGACTTTTCGACACTCTTGAGCATGGTGTCCATATTTACCACACTTGAAGAACTTCCTCATCACATTGAGGCATTTTTCATGGTGTAACGTCCCACATTTTTTACATGTGGGTCATTGAGTTTTCATCCCACCATTATCATATTATCCACCGGCTTAAAACTCCATATTTCATTTCATTGAACCATAGCCATGAGACCATTCTCCAAACACTATCTATACATTGAGAGAACATCGAAAAACTTCTTCATAACTCCCAATGTCTCAAATTTCATGATACTTTCAAAGGTGTGGTTTTAATCAACTTATGATCTATCAATTTTTCTATCATTGTTGATAAAAAAATCAAAATAGTACCTTGCAATCCTTGTGAAATTTTCTACGTAGGTTGTGACAAATTCTATTTATTTTCTCTTGAGCTCTATGAATTCTCTCTCCCTCGTCGTATGAAGAGTTTGTGGAAAATACTTAATAATAAACATTGTCTTGAAGTCTTTCCATTTCATCACTTCAATTTCCTCTCTTGGCATGGTGTTCTTAATCAAAGCCCACCATTGGTCAGCCTCTCCATCTAGACGATAAACACATAGAGTCGCCTTCTCCATCTCCGAACACTGAAGCACATAAAATATTTTCTCCATGGATTTGACCAACTCGTCCACAACTAGTGTATCGGAATATCCATTAGTTGTCAGTGGTCGTTGAAGCATAAAACATTCGATAGCCAGTTTCTCCCTCATTGGTGATGGAGGGTGTTCCCCATTATTATGGTTATTTTTCATATCCTTAGATATTTGTGTAATCATTGCCCTAATTTTTTTAAATCCACCTCCCAAATCATTCGGTATGTCATTCATGCAATTGTTGCAATGGCCCTCGCACGAGTTGTTGGCCTGGTATCTCCTGGATCCCACCATTTTTTAAAATAGAAAAGGGTAGAACACAAAAAAGTTAAAAATTCATGAATATCTTATTAATTTAAACAATTTATACCAGAAAAATAACATATGGGATACTTATGTAAATATTATTGTGTGCGTATTTGTACATAGTCTCATGCTAGATTTTTTTATGATTCACTTATCTTAATTCCCAAATTAACTAAACCTTTCCTCCGATACAAACTATAGCAACCATTCCTTTTCAAACCTTTTTATTAAATCATTTTTATGATAAAAAACATAATAGTTTTACACATAGAGGATCCAATGGTTTAGTGTATTGGGAAACTAGGGAAATACATAACAATTACAAAATCAAGCATAAAAATTTATTTAATTTCTTCTTCTCTATCTTCTTATTAGGACTTGTCCTCTCCTTAGTACATGTAGCCCCCTGAGGATATACATAAAAAAGGGGTAAGATAAAACCCCCATAAGAGGATAGGTATGATCAATATATAATGTGGTGATAATAATCATAACATGGGAAAAAATATCATGAATACGATAGGAAGCATAAATATAAGACATGAAATGTGGAAATGCATAAAAATGAAACATCATGTCTTAGTGGTTAACTACCACACATAATTCTGAACCAAACAAGAAAATTGTTCACACATAATTTCACATTTACACATGTGATTCATCACATTATCAAAAGCATTGGAGAACAGAATAATTCTGGGTGCACCTGTCAAATTCAAACAATCGTATTGTGCTTTATAATTCTGGGTGCACCCATCGCATCATAACATTATCATTATCATGCTTTCCACATGGAACATATATCAACAGTGAACTTAACTAACCCATGAAAAGGAATGGGTTACATCTCATAAGAACACATTCATATATATTGGAATCCCAAACTAAATACGGAATAACATACATGTTACAAGAACCGTCCACTTTGATAGAGAAGTAAAAGGTGTGTTCTTTAAATAAGAGTTATTTTGGAAAACATTGTTTTTTACATAAAAACCAGTTAAAAATAGGTATATTCTAGAAATGGAATGAAAATAATGAAAATATTATCTTTAAAGGGTAACCATATCAAAAATGTAGTGAAAGAGGGAGAACCCAAAGGATGAAAGTTGGGTTCGAGAATTTCCCTTTACCCTGAATCTGAATGCTTCCTTCTCTTTAATGTTCCGTATAATGACATTATATTAATTAATTAGAAATTACATAACCTTTTATAAATTAATAGGGTTCATTATGGTTTCATTATGTCATTATTTGTTCCTTTGGAGGACTTATTGATTTTAAAAACATTTTCAGGATATTCGTTTTTATGGTCTTCATGAGTGGTTAACTCGAATTCATAAATGAATGTTTTGGTAGAACATGGGTAAACATAAAGAAGTAATATTACATGTTTTTAATGAAATTCCATAATTTAAAATGATATTATATTGAGTCATATTTTATACCATGTGGATGAGTAATTTGAAAAAAAATTAAATGATGATTGTTTGGGTTAATTTGGGTTGTTTTTCGATCCCAACGAACTTGTTTTAAATTATCACTTAGTAATATGTACATAAGTTAGTTCCAGAACATTAAATATGACATAATACATATAAAATATTATGTTTCAACCATAAAAATGGTTTCATTACCAGATTTGAAGGTATAAATTGAAGAAGGAAACCTGATGTTCTTTAAGGTGATAAATTAACACCTCACGAGCAACGTTCCCTTTAATAAAATAAAAGAAAGAGGGAAAGGGGGTTGGATGATATAATATCTCATTAGCATCATAAAATTATATTAAATGTATAATACTAGAGATAAAATATCATTTGGATGAATATATGTGGGGATAGATCAATAAATGAACTTGAACTTGAAAGGAAATTAAAAGAGAAGAGGGAGAGAAATTACAACTTAAATCCTCCTCTTGAGATCCTCCATAAGGAAGCTAGAATTGGTCTCTTGGTGATACCAAAAAATCATGAACATGGGATAGGGGATATGTAGGATGTTTGAGTAGAGTTTAAATAAGGCTTAGGGATTGAGAGGTGTAGGGAAATGAGGGTGTGAAGGGTGGGTTTTATAGTGAGGGGAGATGGGTTTCTTTAATATAAAATTCATTAGTTTATTAATTTCCCCTAAGATAAGGAATAATGAGTCTTCAATGACCAATAATAGTAATTTTATCATGTGATCCCAAAACAGGTGGGATTACATCAACAACACATCACAAATGACTATATAATTAGCTTATTTAGCTTATTTTGTAAATTATGGTATTTCACTATTCATCAAAAATTCATGTATCTCTTAAAATTACCAAAAATTTACCCCAAATTTTTTTTGATTTTTAGAATAAAAAAATGAATTCCATTTTTCAAAAATAATTTTCTAAATACAATTAATTAAATATTTATTTAATGTCATAATTTACTTTAAAAAATAGTGTTTAAAAGTAAAACTGATTTTATAGTGTGTTCTAAAATTACATAGGGTCTTATAAAATTTTCGATAAATTCTAAGACATTGGTTTGTTAATTTTTGAAAATATTTTATGTTAATACATTTTCCTTCAAATTAATTAATTAATTATAATTATTTATTTATGACTTACAAAATACAAAAACATTAACTCAGGTAAAATTGCACATTCTAGGATTTCTAAATTTTATTTAATTATTCATGGGTAAGGTTACTCTTATGTTTGATGATTTACAATTCATAAGGGACATATTACAATTCATAAGGGAATGTTTCTATTCACAAGGTTACGTTACTATTCAGTGATTTCATTTTGGTTTCATTAGACACCGAAAAATATCTTGAACATAACCGTGTATGTCAAATTTTCAAAATTCCCAGTACAGAAGTGACAAAATAATGTTAAAGGTAACATAGAACTTTTTAATTCATTATTTTGTTCTTTCAATAGATTTTATGAAATTGTTTTAAAAAGGTAATTTCTATTGAAAAACTTTGGGCCGTTAAACAATCTTCACTAGACCCACTGAAACTCCATACTATGAGATGACGTTTCCCACAAAGTGCACCTCTCGGATCCAGAACTATCACATAAAGAGCTTACCATAATTCTGGTTCTCTCAGAGTGTGTCCAGAACTATCTACAAATGACAGGCATGCTCTTCCTTAGTAGTTGAGTAGATCAAAATTTCATTGATGAATTTTAATACAAAGCAATCAAGGTTTGGTTGAAATATCCTATTCATTAGTCCCATGAATACTATTGGGGATTTGGTTGCATTGAAAGGCATAGCCAAGAACTCATAATGGGCATATCGATATCAGAATTCCACCTTCTCCACATCTGCATCTCGTACCCTGAGCTAGGGATAACCTTACCGGAGATCTATCTTCGAGAACCATTGTGCTCCATTCAACTGATCAAAAAGGTCTTCAACACTCAGGAGTGGGTACTTTTTCTTCATGGTCACC
The DNA here is from genome assembly GCA_963277665.1 of Viscum album. Classification (NCBI taxonomy): domain Eukaryota; kingdom Viridiplantae; phylum Streptophyta; class Magnoliopsida; order Santalales; family Viscaceae; genus Viscum; species Viscum album. The sequence goes on from OY728128.1 coordinate 1,487,573,162, forward strand.
CATTTTAGGCGCTGATTGTTGACACAATGTCTCAGGCTCCCATCTACCTTCTTGGAGAAAAAATTAGAGGGTGCCCAAGGAGAAACACTAGGCCTAATAAATCCCTTCCCCTGTAAGTCCTCCATCTATACCTGTAGATCACGAAGCTCTGTGTGAGCCATATGATATGCTGGTATAGATATCCGTGCTATCCCAGGGTCCAAGTCAATGTAAAAGTCCACATCTCTGTGAGGACGTAGACCCAGAATATCATCATGGAAGACATCCACGTACTGGTCCACCACTACAGGATAGCTCAGACCCTCCAAATCAACCTCTCCAAGGGTAAGGATAGACAACTAATGTGTATTCGGCTACACCCTCCCCGAGGTATGCCTATCTGCGCTGCAATGGATACCATCTCACTGTTGAAGGTAAGACTGGTCCAATATTTGCGGACACACAGCACATTGTGGCTAATACTGTCAATCTGAGCATGGACTCTAGATAACCATCCCATATCCAAGATAACATCATAAGGACTCGATGCCGCTACTAGGAGATCCCCGCTTAATCTCTCATCTCCTAGAGTAAGCTCACACTTCCAGTACCAGTGAGTAATCGTCAAATTTGCTCTCGTAAGAATATCTGGCTTTAAGGATCGAGCCAATGGCTCTGTAAGAATCTCTGAGATCCGAACGAGGTTGGTGGAAATAAAATAATGAGTGGAACTTGTGAATATAAGTACTACAACTAAGATTCAATAGGCATAGATCGTACCCCGTATCATCTTTGGAGTGCCATGATCATAGGCCTCAGCTACCTAGACCTGAGATTTCTCCTGTGCACATGATCCCTATGGTCAGGGTCGACCTCCTGGTGGTAGTGGCGATAACATCTCGAATCATCGCCCATCACCAGCTGCACGGCCAGCTCTTCTGCCTCGTCTGCCTGCTCCCCACAGACCTCCTCTGTCGAACCTCTATCTCTTCTTGGGTGGTCCCATAACTATTCACTGATCATTCGTATAACGTCTCGGACAATCTCGATCCATGTGACCCTGCCCGCCGCAAGCATAATACTACCCAATCCTCACTTGGCTGGCTTTATCTCGAGTTCCATGCACAACCGACCCCAAATCATGTGGTCGTCCACCTGTTGGTCTGGTCCTCATGCACCTCCATGCCATCTATCTTCTGCAATATTTATAAGACTCTGCTATGTGATTTCCAGTGGTAGGTCTCATTTCTAGTGACTGCTTAGCAAGAAATATTAGATAAAGAGTGCTCTCTCTAACACCCTTGTCTGCGTCGGGATGTGGAGAGAAATCATTGATGCCCTAATCTCCCACCTGAGCCCCTTACCAAAGGTCTGGGACCTAAATAATGGTTCACACACCATATTAGTGGAGTAACATGTGTTTTCAATGAACCTATATTTGTATAGAGCCACAATCATGATTCCCTACTACAGATGAAGATGCTCTTGTATGCGCACTGTACGAAGAGTCACTAGAACAAACTCTTCCCGAAACAGGCTCTCGAAGTCTGCCTAGAAAAGTATCGCCTCATCGTGAACCTGGAGCATCGAGCTTCACCATCTTCCTGCTGCTTCTTATAGAATACTTTCGGCATGGATCACTATGAGATTAGATGGTATCCTCACAAGTCGGAACACTCTCACCATGTCATCAAGACAATCCTCAGCCGCCTGTGGATCATTCTCGCCCATATCCTTTGTGGTCTCTGGAGTTGGAACTTTTGCAACGTGCTCAGGAGGCTTTAACTTTCTACTACTAGGGCTGGTGGAATCGGTCGCCCAATAGGTAATGGTACCGCGGGTGCCTCTGTTGGTGCCTCTACTGAAAGAGGGCCCAACACCGAGGCCTCTTCGCTTGGCGGGCTATTAGTGCGTACTATTTCTAGAACCCAAGCTGGCTGTTTGCGTGGAGGCATCCTGAAAAGAAACAGGTGTTGCATGGTCCGTATGTTGTACCTTAGGAGCTAACTCAAAGAGATCACAAAGAGAAATATTGAAAACCCACACACACAATCAATGTTTCCATGCACTGATTTAGAAATCAAAAGTCAGGGTCCTGGTGTATGGATACGTCAGGCACCGCACAAACATAGGATTCCCTAAACAGATAACCACACTAAATACACAAAAACACTTTTACTATTAAAAGACTAGACTCATTTGTTCTACAGTTGAACCGAATCCTTTGATACAAATTTTTCATGACCTGTCCCCCGGGGTCCAGTCCATTACTACCCCATTCCAGCCTTCCATAGGCCAGGGGCAGGAGACTAGCACCGAAAGTCTTATTACCTAAAACTGGGAAGGAATTTCCTTTATAACCTTTAATCACACAAAACCATGCACACAACAAGATACAAACACATGTCAACTATATAGAAAAAACTGTGATGAATGTAAAAGGGGTCCGGATACAAGAGAAACTGTAAAGGTAAAAGTATAACTAAAATACAATTGAACTGAAGAAAAAGAAAAAAAAATATTGGGTCATCCTACCAGATTCTTACCTGATGGGTAGGAACAGATCACCTCATCAACGCTCAACATCCACCCATCTCCTCTTTGGTTCGACACGCCAGATGGTTCCCCTCCAGGTACCATATAGTCCTGGTACCCTTATCCTTAATCATTATTGTCCATTCTATGCAACAAAAATAACAGGGTGAGGGAATATCCCATGTAGGGGTGAGTATAACGATACTATGTAGGGAACCTAAGACCCTCCATGTCTCACAAAATCCACAAAGGATAAACCACAAATCACAAAAACAACATTCAATCCTACTTAGTTATATTCCCATACATATACCTATTTTATCAAGTATACCCATCTCAACCATGAAGGAACACAGGTTCCAACTCAAAATCCCCACACTCAATTGTTCGACAATGGAAGGATTAACATGAGGGTAGGTACCATAAGGCACAGACTCTGCTCACACCAGGTATAACATAGGTTTAGTAGTAGAGATGATTATATGTAACTACTAATTCATCTTACTCTGTTAAGAGGCAGACCCACGAAGGATCATAAATCATCATCAAACCCACAAAGGATCGTAGTACATCGTCAGACCCACACAGGATCCTAGTATATCGTCGGTACATCATCAAACCCACATAGGATCCTAGTACATCGTAAGACCAACATTGGATCCTAGTACATCTATAGTACGTCGAAATACCCAAACATGATCCTAGTAAATCTCCAGTATGTTTTCAGACCCACACAGGCTCCTCCTACATCACTAGTATGTCGTCGGACCCACATATGATCCTAGTACTTCTCCAGAACATCGTCAGAACCACACATGATCCTAGTACATATTCAGTACATCGTCAGACCCACAAGAGATCCTAGTACATCTCCAGTTCACCATCATTCCCACAAAAGATCCTAGTCCATCTCTAGTATGTCATCAGAACCACACATGATCCTAGTATATCTCCAGTACATTATCAGACCCACACATGATCCTAGTACCTCTCTAGTAGGTCGTCAGACCCACATATGATCCAAGTACATCTCCAATATGTTGTCAGACCCCCATAAGATGCTATTACATCTCCTGTATGTATTTAGAACAAAATAGGATCCTAGTACCTCTCATGTATGTCGTCAGACCCACATAGAATCCTAGTACATCTCCAAAACTAGCTATAGGTTTCTCGCACTAAGCTCGCTTGTCTTCGTAAGGGTCTACACCTCAAGACACAATTTGATACTCCAACAGCCATGAAGTCCCACAAAAAGGTATCTCAAAGGTCTTCCAAAACATTGGGGTCTCAATGCAATAGATGGTACGTCAAATGGACACCTAGTTTGTGAGTTATTAGCCATTTAGTCCTGAGGGCCCAGTTGGATTTGTGCTCGATCCAACCTGACCGTTCCCCAACTATATCCAAATCACTAGTAGAGTATAACAAAGGGACAATCTAACTCCATGGTTTCTGGGACTGCAGAAGATTCATCAAACAGATGACTAGTGCCAATGTTATGGCCATAAGAGCGTATGAATCGAAACTGTTCTGGGTCTGGTCCCACCTGGTCGGACCGACCTGGCCCACTGGGTCCGGACCAACCCATACTAGGCTGCCCAGTCAGGTGGAGGGCCAGCCTCAATGTAAGGTCGGGGTCGTGCGGTGGCGTGATAGTCATGGTGCAGCACGTGGGCCATGGGCGGCATGGGGGTGATGCTATAGTGCACGGGCCACAGGGCAGTGCAAGGTCTGCGGTGCGGCGGTCAGCCGTGGGGTGGCGTGAGGGCTGTTGGGCAGCGTGGGGTGGCTGTGGTGCAGCGGTCTGCCATGGATAGCTAGTTGGCTATCCATCCTCATTCCACAGTGTGATCGCACACAACACCTTCACCGATGGCCGGTTCGGACGGCTGTCCATCCTTCACAACAACAGCAACAAGACACAGTTCTCTTCCGTTGGGTGGCATGGTTGTGTCGTCACCTTCATCGTGAAGAACACAACAAATAAGCACCAGAAAATTCTAAGAGGTAGGGCCATGTTTTTTTCCCACACTCTCTGTGTTAGACCAATATCAAGTGGTTCACAAATTTTGAATCATGAACATGTATGGATGATATTTAAAACATCATACCCCACAACCTCTGTCAATCACTATTCCCAACCACGCAAAAGAAAAAATTTGTGCATCAACTAGTTATAGTGAGTTGATCCACATTATTTGTTTAGAAGGGAAGAATATGGTAAATATTAATCATGTAGATTTAAACCCCTACCTTGATTACTTATTGACGTTAGAAGGGGTGAAGATGGTGGCGTCAGCATTTCTCTGATCATTGGTTTGTTTTCATCAAAGATGTCATACGTTGGTTACCTCTGCATGGTGCTTCCGATCCTGCACGTGGTCGATTTCCTCATTCTTCGATCTCTCGTGGTCGTTCTTCATTGGGTGGTGTTATTCATTAGAGAGGATAAAAGTTTCTCCTTGTGCTTTTCCAACAGTTCTCCCAACAAAAGAATATCCAATTTAAATTAAATTAGTTTTCATTAATTTTATTTGAATTGGAACCATTAATCAAGAGGTTTTGGAATAATTAATTTTGTGGAAGATCAAGAGACTTCTGTACATTAATGAGGGAGTTTAGTAGTGTATCCCCATATGAGGGTCGGGTGGTCCCCACCTTTAGGAATTAAAATTGGGGGGTTTATGCTCAGGTTTTCCCCACCACAATACACATGTGGGAGGTTTTAACAAATACAAATGTAAAAAAATGAAATTAAATTTTATTCATTCACAAACTATTCTAAAACTACCATTCACCATCAACCAACGGTCATCGAGGTGAAAGTCTCTTTAAGAGAATATTAGTGTTATGAGTTCAACAGTGTCCTCATATATCAATTCTGAGCACCAGTTCAATAGTATCAAAAACCATCTCACAAGTTTACTAAACATACCTTAAAAAATATTTAGAAATTCATTCTCAGCACTCCATGCCTCATAATCACGCGACGTCAATTTCGCTGACTCGTAAAATTTCTATATAATAAAAAATACTACATGGATATTCTGGGTCAATACATTTAATCTAATAATGGATGAATAGATAACTAGCTCTCGAAATAATAGTTGAAAATCACCATAAATAGATTATTCAGCTCAATTAAATCATCTTTATATAATTAAATGATGTACCATTCATACTTCCATATAGTAAACTCAAACAAATTAGTGGAATTTTTTTTATTAATATGTTGTATAATTGAGAAATATTTCACATCTAGTAGCCATTTGAAGGTTACAATAATATATCATTTTCTTATTTATGTATTATGGATAAAAAGTAATTTGGATACAATAACCTTCATCTTGGAGATAGAACATTCTATAGGGATGTTGAATCAATAGGCCTAAATGAAGTATCTCAAATTAATGATTTTCTCAATAGCCCATGACCTGGAGGGAGATTAGTGTACCCACTCAATGATGATAAAAATATATTATTGTTATCAAATACCATTATTAGTATTGGAATGGAAGAAATATTAATTGAATTTTAATCTAGATAAGTGTGAGAAATTTTTTTAAATCCTCAATCAAGATAAAACCTCAAGATAAGAAGGTTTCAATGTATCTTTCTATTTCAATTTATTATAATTCATAATGAATTATATCATATGGGTGGCTCAAAATTATTTAAAGGATGATTATTTTTTCCATTGTCACAACCTTCATGGTTCTTGTATTAATTCCAAATGTTATCTATCCCATTATCATCGTTGATTTATTTCATAAACAGATATTTACTTTCCCATCAAATTTACATAAGATTATTCTCAATGCTAGTCTTTCTTACATCCTTCTATGAATATTATGGGTTGAAAAACATGAGTTTCAAAAGGAAAGGAGTATCATAGGGGTAATTGGAATTTGCAATGATTTTTTTTCTAATTTGAGATTAATTATTTAATATAACATTTTAAGAATAAATTTAATATAGAGAAATCATACGATTAAATTGAATAAAAATTAATATTGAAATAACTTAGGTCGTGTGTCTTCTTATATGTTGTTTATTCTATTCTCATTCACTGTTTATTTTGGCCTTGTTTTATGATCCCTCTTATGTGGATATGTTTTGCATTCACCAAGTCACTCTATTATTCAATAAATGGATCCTCTCTTCCCTAAATTATTTATCCTAACAAATGATGGGTTAATAGAATAATAAAATGTTAAAGAAAAGGATGATGTGTGTGTACATTCAATTTATTTTATAGATTATTTTTTATATAAAAAACATATGTTTGGAACATATGGTTTTTATTATAACTCACTCGTCAATCTATATTAATATAAAAAAACATATTACTATTTAATATTGTAAAGAATATATCAAATTCATAAATGGAACTAAGAATAATGTATTTAATCTTAATAATTACTTATAAAACAAATAGAAACTATTGATAATAAGTATGAAATTATTTTAATGTGGTTTCAAAACAGATACTTGGGATATCCCTTTTTTATTAAAGGATTTTATATATGGGACATTGAAGGTATCATAAAAAGGATAAAAACTAGAATTACCAACATGAAAAAAATTCTTCATTTTAGAGGTTTGATCACTATTTCCAACATTTTTTTATTCCATTCATATACATTTTAGTCATCTGAATTCAAAATATTTTATTAGATAAACTATGTAAATTATCACTTTTTTCATTAAAAGGGGTGAGAAATCATTGGTAAAGTTGGTCTAGACATGATAAATCCTTTGAGGAGGGAGTAATGTTTGTTATGAAGATTGGTGAGATAATGCAATGAATCTATGATAAAATCATAAGGGATTATTGTAATAGAAAGTATATTTAGGATATATCTACTAATATAATATAAGATTAATCAATAATTCATTTCCTTAATGTAAATATTAATTGATACCACTTTTGATTAGTCTTCTTGAATTATTTGGAAACATTTAAAATAATTCATAAATTTTCATTAGTGGGGGTGACATATAATTCATGAAACACAACTAGACTACTAAAAACCCCTAATTTCATGTTTATGTAGCTCTAAACATAAAATTTATACATATAAAATATCAACCTTAATTCATTGGTGTTCTGCATGACACTGATCCATGTATCTTACTCTTGAGTATTAAGATGGTTGATGAACTTGATATGTAATTCTTCATCCAAAATTCCTTGGAAATTTTCAATATTACATCTTTATGTATCCTCAATAACATCACCACTAATAAGGATACATTATTCATCCACATATTTTGTAACATAATTTTACTAAAGAAGAGTTTTTTAATTTGGGGAGAGTAGAACCATGTTGGTATAATGGATAATGAAATGAAAAAGAGAGGTATCACACATATTTCTATCTGTATGTATTACGATAATGAAAATTTTGAATATTTGTGAAAAATGTTTTGGAATGGGGTTTGTGGCCCTTATATATTTAGTAATGTTGAAGTATTAAAGGATACAAGTTTGTAGTTTAATTCAACTAATAATTTGATTTTAGTTTATTTAAGAAATTGGATGTGATTCTTCAGTTTCTCTAGTTATGTGAAATTTTACAAACACTTACTTTTGAATACACTACGACCTTTGTAATGAATGAAACCATAATATAACCAAGACTATAGAAATATTTCTAAAAATAAAAATTGTCTATACTACCATGTCTATTTTTACTCCTGACATGTTTTGTGAATTTATAGCTTCTATAAAGAGATGGTTCCCGCCCTCTGCCTCTCCACATTCATTAATGACCTAGAAAAAACTATCCAATTAGCGGTACTATAAAGAACACTAATACTGTCCCAAGATTATCTTGTATGGATCATATACCAATGGTATCATGTATATAGGAGGATTTATGATTACAAATAATTGTTGATTCTAGGTTTCATAGATTTATGCAGAAATGGTAATTATATCATAATTGAAGAACCTATGTTACATACTATATAATATATGTTATATTTTGGGAATAATTTGTTATTCCCAATTGATGATGTCATAGGTCTTATTTTCTAGTAGCATTCAGGGATTTATATCTTTCCAATAGAGTATTTCATATACTATTAGAGCTTTTAGAGTAATGAGTCACCGAGGAGGGATGATACTTAACACCTAGAGTTATAGAAAACATTCATTAGATTTATCATAATATAATGGAGTTTAGGAGGAAGATTTTATAATATTTTTGTATTACTTACAGTACCCAAAATCCACTAAACTGGTTCCCCATGCTGTGTTTCAATAAGACCACAAGTGCACCTCCCCATACACTAGATGTTTCTGAATAAAATTGATGGTCTAATGGGTCACATTGGAATACTATACCCTCATTACTAGAGTAAAAAATGTATATAACATGTGAAATAAAGGGAAAAATAAACAATAAAACTAGATATTTCATTACTAACTATTTCCCAAATTGGGTATAAAACCCAACCATACAATAAATTAGTAATGGAATATTAATAGTTCCAAGTGAAAGAAAAGATGATATAAAAATAGAATATTGAATCCCAAAACAGGTCCTGACTCTAATTTCATATCCTTATCCATGAACATCTATATAATAACTCAACGCCCTAGAATAAGACCTTTTCCCTTATCCTAACCTGCAACTGTGAAATCTACTCAAGTACCCACTTGAATCAAGATTATTGTATGAATACAGATTAGTATTATTCCAACAACGGTTTCTCCAAAATATATAGTCTAAATAGATAATTCATGCAATATGAAAAATAAATTACAGATTAAAAAAATTTCTTCTGGGGTTTTATTAGATAAATATGCTTACATTAACCATTTGTTATCACTTAATTCATTTTCATCACTTGTTCCATGGGTTAGGCATTTAAATCATTTACGCAATGGCTAACTCCAGTCAATTACTAAGAAAATGTGAATAATTCAAGATCCATATATCTCTATGGTAAAATATTACATAAAAATTTACATTATAATTATCTTCCAACCTCATTCAATGTAACTCATCAAATTCATTTTCTAGGGGAATAAATCCTTGGTCCCCTTCTATAACCCATGCATTATGGGATGGGGTTTAGAGCCTCTGTCTAACCCACCCCATGATAATAGATCCTCAAGTCCAATACCACACAACAACAAAGCCATGTTCACATTCTTATTTATTAGTTTACCACATGTACCATATCAAAAATTAAAAAAATATAAAAACATAACGTTCACATCTCATAAATACTCCACATTTTAATTTAACATCATTCCTTAACCCACTACCCCATTTACAAATTATGTTGAATATACCATTTAACACATTTCCCATTCCCATTCCTTAACCATTAACTATATTCAATAATTACCATACATTATACCTATTTACACATTTATCATTTCATATGATTTAATCCATTAATTAATTTCATTACAAATTCATAATCCATTTGCCAAAATTACATTATTCCTTTCAACCCTTTCACATTATTGCAAAAAATCCCTTATTTCATTACCAATAACAAGACACTACTACTATAAAATCCTTATATGATTTAACAGATCATAAAAACTGGTTTTTCAGGCCTATAATTTAACCCATGTAAATTTAATTTTTAACATTACCATATTCAATGTTATAAAATGATGTTTCACCCCATGAGTGGCCATTAATCTATATAGTCACTCCCAATTCATCCCAATGGGGTCATGAGGGGTATATTTTATTAATTAACATACCATTTTTCTGAATCATATCAAGGGTCTCAAATTCATTGAATGAGGGAAAAAATAATTCAACAACATATGCACAAATCAACAACAAGACTATGGGATATAACATGTAGATCACCTACCTTGAATATAAAGATGAAGGCATTATAAAAATTAGCATTAAATATGGATTCAAACACCAATTGTGCCCAATAAGAGAATCCTTTAGAAAAAATAGGGTTTCTGGATTTGTAATAGTAATAACATATCTATAATCCATAGTCATGAAAAGATATGAAAAAGGAGGGTTGGACATACTTGGATCTTTGATCCACGCCCAATGACACCACAAATGACCAAGAATCAATGGAGATCTAACCATGGGAATCTTGGGTCGAAAGGGTTCATTACTATGGTTGATAGATGAGAAATGGTGGAATAAATTGGGTGAGATAAATAAAATAATGAGGGGTAAATGGTAATTTGTTAGTTTTTCATGAGTCGCACGGTTTGAATACATGATTTTCCAAACTATTTTCTAACCATTATGTATAGTTTATCCAAGAATATTCTATGTCACATAGTTATTGGGGGATTCCATTCAGTTTGAAAAACCGTGTCCCAACCTTGTGGATTGAATTTACAAAGATTTCATGGTTTGGCCTCATCCCGTGCACTGTTTTCACAACCCGTGCGCCGACAATTCAACATGCACAGTATGGAATATTTTCCCCATTATTTCATGTTTTTGAATTCTAGAACACCTCTAATATTTCACATAAATCATGAATACATTCCATTAACCAAATTTAATATATTTAAACTAAAATTAAATAATTAGATACCTCCATGAAGTTCGAGATCTTAAAACATCCCACCTATAATAGCTAAACCTTGAGTCATGCCTCCAAGCATCACATAGGAGCCAAATAAAAGTGTTCGGGCCAATAGGCCAAGATATACAACTCCATACCCCATATTGTTTCATGACCTATACCATGTTGCCAAAAAAATCTAACAAAGAGAACATTCTTTCCACATAAGAAATTTTCAATATGATTTATAATGAGAACCAGATTCTCATTAAAGGACGTATCAAACTTGATTTATACATCATCAATACCAATAATGTGATAAGTCTTAGTGTGCTATTTCCAAAGATGTGACAAACTAAATAAATCATTCATACCACTACATAACATTGGAATACCCAATCGGTATTCCACCGGTCTGATTCTATCCATAATCACAAATGAACCCATGTGCATGGGTGCCAACATACCATACATTCAAATCCAATGGTGACCCAAAAATTTAGACACATTATGAAACACATGATTACCCATAAAAACTGAAGTGGTTAATGAAACAAATACACATATGACATCGGCCTGATATGATACATTTTCATTTTTTTTAATAAAAAAATCTTCTATCAACATCTCCTTCACAAGACTCAGTCCCAACAAATCTGATTCCACAACCACTAACCGACACAATGGGGGTCTACACACCCTACCATAGAGTTCATCATATGGTTCCATATAAATTATATCCTAGTAACTATTTATGTATAAATACTCAACCATAAACAGATTCCATTGCTCAAATCCCCCAACATTTTGGACATAATCCCTTAACATGTCCTCTATTAGTTTTATACTATTCTTTGATATCCCATCTGTCTATGAGTGAAACTCCATACAAAAAAAAACACCTGGTTACCCAACACCATCATCAATATCTTCCTTAAGCATGATATACAATTTAGAACATGACATGAATCAATAGTTCATGGTAGTCTATGAAACCACACTATCTATTGAATATTAAACTCACCCCAACTGATCCATGGTGTGGGTCTCTCGAATCAGTATGAAATGACCAACCTTTGTAAGACGGTCAAAGACAACATATATCACATCATTTTTCTAGGGTTTTCATATAATAACCACTATAAAATATATTTTTAAATCATCCAACATCTATTTTGGAATGCGCAATGGTAGTGACAAACCACTCATCCACTAATACATGGACTACTCATGATAAAATGTAAGGAATCATTTCATGAAACCTGTAACTTATTTCATCATCCCTTACCACTAATACTTCCTAAAATGATCACTGTACATTTTAGTCAAACCAAGATGCACTTCCCACATCGTTATATAAAATTAATCGATCAAATCTTCCTAAAAACACATTGGCACAACAACATGGTCATGTACATACACAATTCCATCATCACCAAATATCTCACATAATGGTGACTCCAACCCTTAAAGACATTAAATTAAATACATAAATTCGAGATCCTCACACTAAATCTCATTAATCCGACTCAGATATATGGACTCGACTACCATGGATTCAAGGTTCATCTGCCATTGGTCATTCTACACCTTAAGATGCATATCAGCAATCAAATCCATCATTATCCACTTGGAACTGGATTCCTGAACGACATGATTATGTGGATTCTAACTCAAATCAACAACAACCATATATTCCCTTCCTAATTTGTAAACAAACAGGATTTTGAATTACTACATTTATTCAAACCACATTCACTACTAAAGATTCATGTCATATTAGGACAAGATATAATTAATCACTTTATGATCGGTATACAAAATAAACACACCTTCTAAAAAATATTGTGGAAACACATCAAGTCATAATACATTGGGAAAAACTCAAGTTCATTATTATTATAATTTCATTTTTGTGGAACCAACTATCATTACCCATAAATGAAAACCTACACAACATGCATCAATATTTCCCCATGGCCAACACCAGATGAATCACAAAGAAAGGTATCCTCTTTATATGGATTGGGTAGGATAAGAACTAACGTTGTATTCAAATGCTAATTTAACTCTTGAAATGTATTCTCACATGCATAAAACTATTTAAACATGATTTAATTCCTGGAAAAACAAGAAGTTGGTTCTTCCAAATGACAAAAACCTTTAATAAACCTTCATTAGTTAGAATCCAAGCCCAAAAACATCATACATCTGAAATATTTTGATGCTTATACAATTATAAAATTGTGTAAAATTTCTCTAGACCCAACGACACTCCCTCATCAGAGATGATGTTACCCAATAAATGCACTATATCAGTCTACAAATGACATTCGTATAGGTTGTCATATAGAATATGGTCTATTATTGTACTCAACATAATTCCATGATGTTTGGAACGATCATCATTATTATTAGATTACACCACGATTTCATCAAAAAACACAACTAAAAACTAATACAAGTACATGTTAATGATTTGGTTCATTATGGATATAAATAATACTAGATCATTGGTTAACTAAAATGGTCTAAAAAATTCATACAACCCATACATGATCTTAAATTCATTCTATGGTATATCTAAATCTCTAACCCTTAGAATATCATACCTTGATCTTAGATCAATATTGGGAACACTAAAGAACACCATACCTAGAAAGACATATCCACAATTTGAGTAAGCTAGTATCTATTCTTAACTATCATCTGATTGAGCTTCCTATAATCAATGCACAATGGTAATGATCAATCAGCCTTCTTAGAAAACAATACTAGAGATCCCCAAGGTGAAATACATGGAATAATGAACCCTTTATTCTCTAAATCCTATAAATGACTCTCAAAATTGTATAATATTTTTGATTCGATCTTATATGGAAGAATGAAAACTATTTATGCACCTTATAGAAACTCTATTTTGAATTCAACATCTCTCTCAGGAAGAAAACACAATAATTCCTCAGGAAACTCCTTGAGGAACTAATTTACCATAAGATGAAAAAAGTTATTCTCACTACCCTCCATCAACAAGAATAAGACAAGACACATGGGTTGTGTTTACACCCTTCTTTCTACAAGAATGTCCTTCATGGTCTTCTTAGATTTCCCATTTACCACAATGAAAATATGTGTCTCCTGAAAGACATGTAAATGTTTCCCTATTGTAGTAACAGTTAATATGGTCCTGGAACAACACAATCCATTCCATAGCCAAAATCAGATATAAACTAGATATCTCAAGAAAAAAAGTCCTATATGAAATAAAACCCACCAATATCAAGATTCCACCCATTACCTTTCTTAATTTTTTCATCCTATACACCAAATAAAGTATCAATTATCATAACTCCATAACAATATTCCTCTACTACGCCAAACACACATAACAAATGATTAGAGAAAAAATAATTCAATGCACCTGTATCAATCAATGAACTTGAAATAGTTGCTTCTACAAGGATCATACCTCAAGTAGAAAATGGTCAAGCCTCACCACCTCTAAGTGTAGACTAAACTTTATGAAGATAACCTGGCACTATACCATAGATTTCTTTCTAATATTTTGGTGTTGTACTACCATATTGATATGAACAACAATGGATAATAGAAACTCAAATAACACCTCTATTGGTGTGGCCAGTATAACAATTACTGCCTACTGGATAAGTGGTAATTGGTTCCCTGCTTACACTTGTCATCAACCTTGATCCTCCATCCTTTGATGGTTTTTAAAGTACCTCGGCACATTCCCCATTCTATCACATCCATGGAACATATCTAGAGAATGCAGGAACTAGCCATGCCTGTTACCCAACCTACCACACTGATATAAGAACACATGGTTACAACTATTAGAGACTAGACCTCTCTTTGGACCAATCTATGTACATCCACCATGGTTGATAGTTCAAAAATAGTGCATCCATCTCTCAAAAGTTTCACCATTGGTTCATCCAATTGGAACCCCAAAACCACTACCTGAAGCTTCCTTTAAGACCTCTTATAAAATAATGTCATGATACAACAATTTTACAAAACTCTTTAAGAAGAATATGTTCACTTGGGACTTAATCTCATGTCTAAGACCATCCTATAAACATCTTGTCAGTGGGGAATCATCCTATTCTGGAACAAGGAGATAAAAATCTATGAGACAACCTGCTTAATCTAGAGCGGACGACATTCCATGGTTTAACCTCAGAAATTATTTATCAATCTTTTTTATCAAGGTCTCTGAATAAAAATGCTCAAGATGTTTTTACCAAAAATTTGTTACCCAAAATACCATCATCTTTCTGAGTCTGAACCAAAATATACCATTAGATATTTGTCCATCCCCACAACATGTACATTGTAAAATTGAATCTATTCTATATAAAATTCTCTAATTCATCCAAAATCATATAGATGGACTCTATCAAGAACTCTATGATATTAGGTCCACCCTCTCTAAAAAATGTTGTATAGTATTCTAACTAAAAATATCTTATTAGATCAATCATACTCCACAATTCCTGCCCTAAATCCCATTCCATATTTTGTACAAAATTATCAGGGTTCTCATTGAACAACTCATCTCTCATATTACTCAAAAATACAGTAATATTCTTACCCAGTTCGGGATGAGCATTCTTAATAATGTCTTCTTGTCTCCCAATTGGCACACACTAAAATGGTGGCAACGTCCTTCAATGAAAATCTAGTGTCTTAGAACACATAACATAAAACATCCATAATTTACATTATGGAAGGCTCCCGGATATCTATAAACATTTAACTTCACATAAACTATCCCAAAAAACATCACCACTTTTAGAACACTAACCTCTACCATCCTTATTACGGTTCATGGTCAACACAAGCTAAAACAACCTATATATTCACAAGTCATTAATTAGAAATTTTTTTAAACGATTTATACTTTCAATATGAAAATTATCTTATTTAGGAACATTTCTATCTATATTGTTTTATAAAACATACATTTTATCTTACTCACAATAAATTATATTTAACATCTTAAATCATTTACAAAACTTCTTTAATAATAATTATTTATGAATTTCATAATATCATTTCTTTTTTACCATTTACATCATCTTCATTATACATTCCTTAGTTTAAAATTTTCATGAAGTAAAATTCATACTATCCTTCATGTCCTACACACCATCCCATGTGTGACTATTATGATGAATGTCGTGTGTATCACTCGATCACAATAATGATGCATGAATTCAAAACCTAAGTAATTATAAATTTGAGTAAAAAACAATAAAACAACCACATCATACAAAACATTCTTCACAAAATTTTAAAATATCATTCAAATATGACAAGACACATCAACAAAAATAATCCTCGCCCTGTGAACTTGGGTTTTCCCATGTAATGGGTCAGGAAATCAAATGAATGAGATCATTTACAATGCCTGACACAAATTATACTATATTATACCATACCTAATATTAAGACCATGGAAAATAACAACTATGATACAACCTTCTATGGCTCCCAAACTAGAATCCATTAAACATGTGTGCTAAGCAGGGCCACCACATGACTTCAGTTGAACCTCCACATATGCTAGAGAATTTTTAATAGTGGTGAGGGTCTAATGGTTTATTTTGGGAGACAATACCATAATTACTAGATTTTACACAATTTATAACATGTGAAATAAATTAAATAATAGATAAAAAACATGAACATGCAATACAAAACATTTACAAAACTTGGTACATACCATAACAAAACAATAAATATGCCATGACATGACAATAGTTCCAATTGAATGGAAACCAAAAATAAATTGAAAAAATTAGTCCCCGAAAAGGGCCTTTAATCCATGTATAGAACCTCATCCATGCACATACCAATCCCATATCAACTTTCTAATTGAAGGATGTTTCACTTCTCATGATCTGCAACCATGAAATCTTCTATCATACACAACAACTGCACAATCAGGGTGTGAGTAAAACATAATAGGTCACCAGAAATAGTGTCTAAAAAGTATATAGTATAAAAATATTATGCATTAAATAACTAAAATAAAAATCATGGTAACAAAAAAAACCTTGTTACCATTAGATACAAATGCGTACTTTAACTATTTATTATCATTTAGTACATTTTCATCACCTGTTCCATGGCTTAGCTATTTATATCATTAACACAACAAATTAAAATTGTAAATTACTAAGAATAAGGGAATTAGAAATGTTTAATATCTCTCTTGTGATAAATATTTCAAAAAAATTTACATCACACTTACCTTGGAGCTTTAATCATGGTAGGCTCATCAAATTCATTCTTTATGGGTATAGAGCATTGGTCCACTTCCCTAGCCCATGCATTATTGGGTGGGGTATAGAGCCTCAGTCTAACCTGGCCCACGAGCGTAGATCCCAAATTCCAATACCCAAAATACCAAGTCATTTTCATATTCTTATTTATAAATTTACCACATATACAATAAAACTAAATATAAAATATAATATAATATAAAATTTAAAACTCATAATTATTCAACATGTGAATTTAACATCAAGGCTTAACCCATTTGCACAATTTCCAATTACATTACATATCCTATTTAACACATTTCAATTTCCCTTTCAATAACCCACTAAGTATATTCCACAATTCCAATGAATTATCCCGCTTACCACATTTATAATTTCATATTAATTAATAAATTAATTTAATCCATTATAAATTAATAATACATTTAACACATTCACAATAATCAATTTAACCATTTTAAATTAATTACACACAATCCCTTCTTCCATTTACAAAAACTAGATAAAACTACTATTATTGGCACTATATGATTTAACCTAACAAAATAATTGGTTCTTCATAGGGCCTTTTGTATCATAATACAATTTCTTTGTTAACATTAACATGTTTTATGTTTGTAAATGTTGGTGTACCACATGAGTGGCCCAAAATAGGTCTAGTAACTCTCCATGCATCCCACTTGGATCTTGAAGGGTTTAGTTTATGAATTAGGAAAGTATTTTTTCAAATCATAACAAAGGAAAAAAAATCACAACATGAGATAACCCATAACTCAACCCCAAATTCTCAAATCAACAACAAAACAATGTGATATAACTTTTAGACATCCTTCTACAAATATGAAGATGAATGAATACTTAACCATAGACTTAGATCAAGATACAATAACACCTTGATGATCCAAAATAACATCCACTATAAAAAAGGGTTTTAGGTATTCAATATTAGAATAAAAAATCTATAAAACCTTATATAGAAAAAAAAGATATATAATCCCTCCATTTTATTACAAACCATTTTTTTAAGTTTACAAAAAAAGGTTATTTAAAGTATAAGGTCTTTGAAAAATGGTAAATAATACATGAATACATATAAAATTATTTTAATACTATTTAAATTATTTTTTAAATGTTCAACCTATATTAAATTATAATATCTAATAACCTAGGGAAATACATCAAAGGAAAGGGTAAGCATAAGGATCAGTACGAGAATATAGGAAAATCAGTTTGAATGTGAACTTGAGATAATACAACAAGAAAATGAGAAAATATCATAAATAAATGTGACGATACATATCATGATATTAATAATGTGCATAATATCTTGAAAATTTTTCTACAATAATTAATTTAGACATTCATAATCATATCACCAAGGTCTATCCCCATGGTGTCACAAAAATAACCAAGGTATCGTAAAACTTATCATTTTTAGAGATTAATTAATTTACTCAATGAATTGGTGTGCTATCAATGAGAACCCTTAATATGTATTTATTTTCATGGGATACACATATTTCATAATAAAAAATTTCATAAATAACCCAAATAGAATAAAATAAATGGGTTCATATCAAAATCGTGATATTTTAAAAAGTGATTAAAAACATGATCATTATGTCATTTATAACCCATAGAAATGGAACAAGGGATTAATTAAAGTGAATTAAAGAATAAAATATATCATTTTTATGTATTTATGAATACCCAAAGAAATTATTTTTTTTGGTATTCGAAAAAATGAAATAATAAAATTTCATCAGGAAAAGAGAGAGATTTTGAGACGAAAAATATGCTGCAATAACGACTATGCAACATGGTTATAGAAAACAATAGAAAAAGAGGGGAATGGGGAAAAAAATTTAATAATAGAATCATAATAATGTTAAAGGATAGAATAAAATATAAAAAAGAACATGTTATGGAAACATTAAAGACATACCACATACACGATAACTTTAATGGAAAAAGGGATGTTAAGAATTCCATTTCAAAAACTCAACAGCCTAACGGCGTTAATTAAGTAATTAGAAAATATTTTTAGGCTTGAGAAAATGGTATATAATCACATGGAAAAAAAATTATAGAAATAATTTTATATAAAAACATATCTTAATATAAGAATGTTTAAAATAAAAGAGATAACAAAAAAGAATTCTGACTAAAAGAAGAGGGTGAAAGGTTTACTTACCTTGATAAGTAACATAAAAAACATGGTGGTTGAGACAATGGGGGATTGAGGGACACTTGGGAGGAATAAATGGGAGGTAAAAATACTCTATATTTGTTTAGGATGAATTTGGAATTAATGGATGGAAATAATTGGTCGGTGTTTTTTGAAAAAGTGAGGGACTATTTTATTAATTTCCAAGGGATACCTCATTAGTTGTATTTGAAAAACTATTGGATTTCGCATGGTATTTGATCATTTTCCTGGCCACATGGGAGACATAATACAATATTTTAATCAAATAAGGGTCTACCATAATTTTAAATTATATATTATATCATTATGATTTCATAGAACACACTAAGAACTCAAAAACGGTATTTTTACTATTCACATAAAAACGTTTTATAAAAATCACATAAATTCACCCAAACCTAATATCGATGTTATTAATTAAAAAATGTACTAATTTTATGATAGTTATTTTCTAAATATGAGATATTTTATTTTAATTTAAAATATATATTTACCCTAAAAACACTAATACTTAACAAATTATTTCTGAAGCATTTATTTACATATGATATTATATCATATTACCATTAATGATTCCTAAATTATAAATATAATTAATTAAGTGAAGTTACTATTCCATTTTTCATATTACTATTCATAATGTTAATATTATTAGTCGTAAATTATTCCTAATAGTATGGTGGGAAATGGTGATAAAATTTTGGGTCAGCTCAGACATCATTCCTCGAGTAGTAATTTCTATAATTAGGTACATCTCCCTTATGAGTTTCTGTTATAGTGTAACATAATGAAGCTCAGCTAGGGCATGGTGCAGAGAAAATCCTAGGGATCAACCTCCTTCCCAGGCTCCAAATGATGGGCTTCGTACAAAATTATTCTACTAAATGAGTCCATCAAATCTAATTTATTTATTAATTATCCATGATTAATTGTATTTATAAATAACAATCATAACTTTAAGAGTTTGGTTTCCAATAGTCTTATATACCAACTGTCATCATTAAACAACAGTTATATAATAGTCGAAACACAAAGGTATCATTTCTATTATACTCACATCATGAATAAAATGATTTAGTTTATTTGAGTAAAAAATAATATAAAACACAATTTCAGGAAATAAAATACTATATGAAAAAATCGATCATCACATTATTCACCCCTTAAGATATTTCAACCCTGTTATTTCATCTCATACCCTTAGAAGTGAAAAGGTGTGGGTACTTCTTCCTAATAGAATTTTATGGTTCCCACATGGAATTTTTATATTTCTTGTTCCTCCATAACACATTAACATGGTGGAATGTCTTATTTCTTAAAACCTAGTCTCTATGATCCAAGTTCTCCACCTATTATTCCTCATAAGAGAGGTCATGTTCCAATTTTACATCATTTTTTTTTGGTATATGTGAAGGGTTCGGTATGTAATTCCTAAAGAGAGATACATGGAGGAACTTAAGAACTTTTCCTAGATATAGAGGATGTTCTAGCTGATATGCCAATTCACTTACATGGTCAATGATTTCATAGGGGCCAATGTTCCTTTGGATGAGATTTCAATTCTTATCTATCCTCATGAATCTCTTCCAATGTGATATTAAATGAAAGGATTTCTCACTAACATCAAACTACAAGTCCCTTCGATGGATGTCAGCATAGAACTTTTTGTGACTCTGAGAAACATTAATGTGATGTTGGATGTTGTGAACCTTTTCTTTCATGTCTCGCACAAGATCAGGCCTATGATTATTTCTCTCACCCACATCATCCTGAAACATAAGAGTTATACACTAATTCCTATATAATGATTCATAGGGTAACATTTTAATTCTTTAATGGAAGCTATTGTTGTAACAGAACACATATAATGGTAGGTGTTGATCCCATCCACATTTAAATTACATTGAGCATGTTTTTAGCTTCTCCTCGAGCGCATCAATATTATTTTAAAATTTCAATCAGTTTGAGAATTATAGGATGCTCTAAAATTAAATTTAGTACTCAATGCATATTGAACACTTCTCTATAATTTTGATGTAGACATCATGTTATGATCAGATAAGATAGAGTGTGGTACCCCATGAATCCTTAACACTTACCTTATATAAATCCATTCAAGTTGGTTGAGAGAGAAATCTTCCCAGATATCGATAAAGTGGGCAGTCTTGGTGAGATAGTCCACTATAACACATATTGCATTATTTCCTCTTGAATTTTTTGGGAGACTAGTGACAATGCCCATAATGATATTTTCTCACTTCCATGATGGTATGGGTAGTGGTTGTAATAACCCTTCATGAAATTGTCTCTCGGCCTTAGCTTGATAACACACAATTAACCTTATAGTGTAATCAGAAATCTCACATTTCATGTTGTCCCATCAAAAATGATCATGAAGGTCTATATACATTTATTTCTTCCAGGATGCAAAGAGAGAGTAGATCTATGACCTTCATCCATCACCTCCTTTTTTATTCCCAGAATATATGGAACACATAGTCTTGTATGAAATTTTATAACACCTTCTGTATTAATATTGAACTCCTAAAACTTCCCATCACTCAAAGCCTCACACTTATTTTTTAGAAAAGTATCTTAATTTTTTTATTTATAAATCTTCTATTTAAATTATAGTTGAGTAATAATTTTGGAGAGGGTTGATGATATCCCTTACCTTATAAGTTCCATGTACATTTTAACTAGGTCTTGGATCAAGGGTTCTATTTTAATCCTCATACACTATAATAAAATCCCCACATGGCGATGGTTTAAACCACCACCATATGATTTTACAGCTGTGTCATAAAACTGCTGATAAATTGTGTTTCAGAAACAAATACATAACAGTTTCATCATTATAGTGGTGGTTTTAACTAATAGTCATAGTAACATTTTTAGCAGTTGTTTCTATTTTAAAATTTGATCTTTTTTTGCAGCAGTTTTAACCATAGGTAAAAAATCATATTTTCCCCGTCAAAACAACCACTAAAACTGCAAAACCCTTTCTAAAATACATGCACTATATAATTTTGTGGGGGTTTAAACTATTTCCAATAATTGGATAAACATAATTAGTGGTGATTTAAACAATCGATAAATATCATCCATTTACTTAGTGGTGGTTTAAAGTGCCAATAAATGTATATTTACAAATAAAAAACTACTACTTATTCTACAGCTCCAATACAAGTACAATATAAAACCACATGTAGAGTTTATATAAAAAATTCATCTAATCCATTTAATATTATTTAGTAATAAACTGTCTAAAATAATAATATACATATGATAACATAACTAAAATGAAAATGTGTTTAGTGACTAATCAGTTTCACACTTGATACATTAATAAAATATGTTTGGTGACTATTATGTTCTATACATGATACATTAAAAAACAATGAATTTCCAAATTTGACCATCATATAAAAAAATACTAATCATTGTCTGATTATGAATACATCTCCTCACCCCCTCTACCTCCCTCTCTACTTCTTGGTACCGACACATTTAAGAAAATTATATTGAAAATTATATGCTGATGTATATTTATATTTAAACTTAAAACCAATATTTTTTATAAACTAAATTATATATTTTTTTTCTGATTTACCTACTCACCACCACCCTTCATCTATTCAATATCACTTGGTATTGATCCAGTGGTCTTTTCATATAAATCAATATAAAATTTCTCAAAAGCGGATATCTGAATCCCCGGATCCTCAATTTTGTTTTGCATTGAAACAAAATCTCTCTGATAATATCAAGATATATAGTGAATAAAGCCAGGCATAGATGAAACATCACTCCCTGATGGTCTTCCAAAGACCTCAGATGGTATGGGCCCCATACACCTCCTGTGTACTCGACCTGGATGCTCCTTCCCAAGAACTTGACCAACAATGTCAGTCTAGGAGACTATGTAGAACTGCGATGGATTGGAATCTCATAGTTCAATAATTTTTTCCTATAAATCTAATATCAGTCATATTATAAGAAATATATATTAACATAGTAAAAAATGAAAATAAGTTATTAAAATGAAAAATATATTGACGCACAAAATTATTCAGCAAACTCATTAACAAAACTTCAATAATATTTTTTATCAACATCCTACCACCATTATTTTTAGGATGTTGGGTGTCCTAAAATCTATGACTGAATTAAACAATGATAAATCAACAATTATAATATATTAAATATTAAATATTTTTTTATAAGTATTTAAACTAATGAAAAGACTACCATAGCTAATTGGATTCTAGAAACCCCTTTTTGACCACATATTGTGAGGGATGATTTTCTTAGACCATCTCGATGCACTCCTCCTTCAATGATCCTGAAATAAATAAAATTAAATTTATTAGTAATGTATAAAATTTCAACTCCTTAAAATATACATGTATAAATGTATAATTAGAATAATATAACAATATATATTTTGATAACAACTGCTTCTCATCACGATGTCTATCAACAGAATCATTCCATTGCACATTGGGTACCCCATCAGGTACCTTGTCATACATATATTGGGATCTCAACAAATCATCATTGACTTCACCCAACAATCTCCATTTAATGTCTTTCCTTATGTTGCCTAGATTTTTCAATGTCCACTTTCGTACTAGCATATCAGCAACATTAATATGGGAAAACATCTGTACACAAAAATTAATTTTGAAAATATTATAATTTAATAACATAATGAAATTGAATTACACCTTAATGTATTGAATATACTTTTATTTGTGAATCTAAATCATTATTTTTCCATGTTAAAGGCATATGCCCCCAATAATCATAAGTGATAGGAAGGGAAACTGGCTCCGTGTCCAGTTGACCCAATATATGTAAAAGTATTCCCATAAAGTCATATGTATGGACCCCATAAGAATGAAATGGGACAAATATCTTCTCCCTGGTCATATTATAAAACTCTAATCTTTTCATACTTTTCTACATACTTTCATTATTTCCATATTTTATGAACTAAAAATTAGTATAAAAAGTTCAATAAATTTATTCATATTTAAATTTTTACATATAATTGTCACCCTATAGTATCCCTAAGAAGAACTAGAAGTTGTGCCCCACTCTCTCAATAATGAGGCACATGTAGGGGAATGTGTTACCTGAACTACTAAAGGGACAGTCGAGGAGGGTGTGAGAGATGATGCAGGGGGGAAAGTGGATAGGGTCTCACATGATATAGAGTGGGAGATAGATGGATCTTCTGCTATTGGTGTGGTCGATGAAACAATGTGGTGCTTCCTCCATAGCATTCCTATAATTTAATCAAATAAAATTACATTCAGAACATATATTTCATAAAAATTAAAAAAGATAACATATTCATAGTTCTAAAAAAATATACATAACAATTATAATAACAGACTTCACAAATGACATAAGTGGTTGATAAATGAATGGATAACTATACATAATGTAATTTCCCACTTCAATCCTATCATTTTCCTACTACATTACTTCATCTAATTCATCCTCCCTTACAAGGATAATATTTTCAATATCATTATTGAAAAATAAGTATGAATCTTGTTGATGAAGATATTCAATTTCAGAGGTCATATCTTCCACTTCATCAAACATATCAAACAAATCTCTTTATTTTACATGAATAAATACACTCCACCATTCATCAACAACATCATCAATATAATATAAATTTTATTCTTGCAATGATAATATATACGGATAATTTAGTTGACGGTCACCAACATCCATCAAGTGAGATAAGTTCATAGTAGTAAATGGAAAGGAATCTCTTTTAATGCTAATGATATTATTTACCCAATTGAATTCGAATAAAACAAATGAAAAAAGATTGAGGTAGATTAATTCGATAATATAAATCACCTTTCCATAGTATATCACTTCAGAAAATATAAATATACCACTATTTCATGTTTTCAAACCCTTTTCTCAATCATGTGTATTAAATCTGAAGCCATTCACATTGTAAGTGTTGAATTTTCTAGTTTCTTTTATAGGACATTGAGTAAGAAACATCATGTATTCCGAAAAATCTGCCTCTGTATCAGTATTAATGATCAAAAAAGAAATATACACAATTAGATTTAAAACATATATGTTTCAACCTAATATCCATATTTTTTACAATATTTAAGAACTTACACATCGTAAAAACCATTATAATAGATCATTATAATCATATTTTATTATATCGTTATAATTTCATTTTCGGCCTCTCATTCCCCTATTTGTTTGTATTATCAACCCTTTAATAAATGGATCTTCAATTTGAATATTCAGAAGTACATTTCTTTGTACCTATAGTAATTCACATTATGTGAGAGTAATAGTTGAGGTCCCCCTAACCAATCATCCAATAGCAGGAAATATTTTGGATTTCTCATGTATTTGAGATTCAGTTGATGTGTCATCAACATGTAAAACTCGAATAAATCTTCTTCCAATATCATTAATGTATCTAGAATAAATGTAAGACACACCCTACCAAATAGCCTTTATTAATATATCATTATGGTTGAGATTTATTTCTCCCATATGATGTCAAATTCCCAATATATCTATGAAATAAAATAAAATAAAAAATAATTATGCATTTAATTAAGTTCGAAGAATTTTTTACTTAATTAAAAAAATATAAATTAAGAACCAATCAATATGATACATCCATCAATAATGTACTAGGCCTCCTAATTTATCTTCCTCAACCAAATGCATAGTTAAATGTATCATGGTAGTAAAAAACGATTGAGTAAAGATCATATCCAATGCACAAAGTGTCAATAAAAATCTATCTTGATGGTTTTCAAGCTCAAATGTATATAGATATTTCTCACATAGTTGTCTATAAAATGTTATGAATTTGATTAAAATAGTAGTAAATTTTTCATTTAATATTTTATGGATTTCCAATTGTAGTAACTGTTGAAAATAAATATGTGAATCATGAATTCTCAATCCATATAACCTATGATTATTTAAGTAAAAAAACATTGAGATGTTACTATAATACCCATAATATACCTTCACTTTATTAAAATTCCAAATAATGTATGTTTATCCCAATTTATAATTAAAAAAATTTCTAGAGAACACTTTTTATTCTCATATGGCTAGAGATCACATTTTCTGTTCATCGCTTGTAATTATTCCCATGAATTGAGATGATCCTTCAATTGTCCATGCTCATTAAGAAATGTGAAGATCAAATTTAGCAAAACATTCTTCTCAACATGCATCACATCATTATTATGCCACAACAAATTAAATTCCTAATACGTAAGATTGAAGAATATACTTCGTTTCATCGATTTTTGTTTTCTAATTTATCTTGACGATGCACATTGAACTCATTTCGCACAATCATTCAAATGATGCACCTTACAAAATTTTGTTTCCACATTTACATGTTGTTCCAATAT